>OZ038373.1:67917743-69227005 GCA_964036015.1 Leptarthrus brevirostris | reverse complement strand
TAGGATTAGTGGATTGATTGATTAGAATTATTACTAATATAATAATTGTTTTATTTAATTAAAGTGCTCCCATCTAGTATCCCCAAACTACTTGCTACCTTAATATACCTGCTTCTGAAAGTGCAATTAAAGATGATTTCAATGGTAATACTGTTGTAGTAACATTACATCAGTGGTAACTAATTTTAACGTTTACTTTCTATAGCAAACAGGTGCTAGCCTTTTAAATGTTTTTACATTCAATACTTTCCAATTTGTTTGTATCGAGGGCGGTAAATAATTGTATCAATATACTAAGATCATGTAGTGTAAAAACGAATCAAGGGAAAGATAAAGATTCATCCAATCAGATTAGCTTATGGTTGGTTGGTTCTTTTTCTTTAGCGGCCCGTTGTACGCCCCCTGCTCGGCAGCGTACCTTAAAGTCCACTGTCGAGCCAACTTATCCCTGTAACGAATTGGATTATTCGATTATACCCCGATTTAATAACCTCTGCTAAATTTTCGCAGAAGTATGTTCCCAAGATTCTAGATCGGCCGAGAACGTGTAATACGGTCTCGTCTTCTTCCCAACATCCCCTGCATAGATTGGTGTTTGCCCTTCCTATTTTTATGACATGAGCTCTTAAGATTAGCTTAAAAAACTGCATTGAATACTGTAATACTTTAAAAACAAGTTTTTATTAAAACAACCTCACCTTGCTTTTTTCCCTTGAATACTGCTTATTTTCAACGCCAATGCGTAAATTTGTAACCGAAAGCACATCTCTAATTTCGATATAAGATGGGTTTTCAATACAGCACTCCTTCGCAATTCGCCGTCCTTCTTGTCGGGACTTCTTGCTATTGATATACGCTGGATAAATGCAAACCCATCTAAAGCAAAATGGTTTAAATGAAAAACTAGTTAATTATTTCAAATATAAACCTTTCCATATCGCTATGCAATTTATTAGGACTCCATGCTGTCTTTATTGGCAATGAAGCAGCCATAATAGCAGAATAAAATTATTTTAATTCAAGTTTAGAAATGAAACACAAATTCCACGTCTTGATAAAATTTGAAGACGAAAACGTCAAATTAAGTGTCAAATAGACTTTTCAGTTTCCTTAGCTTCTCAAACTGTAGACTAAAGTTGTATTGAAAAATTCGGGATATTATTTCATATAAAAATGTATTTAACTTTAATATTTTAATCAGTTTTATTGTTTTACAATAAACAGTTTGTTTTCCCATTCATTTTGTTCATAAAATTAATAAAAAACAATCTGTGAAATACAGAATTTAATAAAATAATTTATCATACTTTATACTGGAATTTCATTCCGAAGCAGGATGTCCATATTTATGAAAAAAAAAGTTGAACTGTCAGTGATATTTTGTGTACGTCTGGTTCTTTTCTTGTCTGGTTATCAAAATCAATTGTGAAGTTAACTCGGCGCATTGAGGTTGAGTCTTGTCCGGCCGCTAGTTAAGAGTGATAACTCGGGTGACGATCGATAAGGACCAAGAAAGAAATTAACACTTTTTGGAGTAAACTGCTTGTATAATACAAAACATGGAAGAATTAAATGAAATCCTCGAAAAATGCAAGGATACGTCCTCACAAAAGGAACAAGATGAAGTAAGAATAAATGTTTTTCTTCAATAAACATCTTTTAATCTATTCACTCGCATGGTTTTGAATTTATTTTTAGATCCTCCTCCAACCGTTTGTATACATTCAACAGATACCGGGTAAACAAGTCCGATCTAAGTTGGCTTTAGCCTTTAATCACTGGCTGAACATTCCTCTGGAAAAGCTTAATTTGGTCGGCGAAATAGTCCAAATGTTGCACAACTCAAGTCTACTGTAAGTCAACGCTTTAATATCTTTTTATTTATTTTAAGAATGTTTGGTTTTAAGATGCTTGCTATATATAGGATGAACAGTTAGAAATGATTCAGAACATCCAATTCAGATAAACATTTTCAAGGAATAATTCGGAGAACTTATGAAATAAAAATTCTGGTTTTCTTACAATTTAATCACATACTTGCTTTACATGGTTGATTGATCAGTGGTTAACCTTTTGATATTTTTGAATTAAACTTAATTAAAATTTGAAATTAAGATGCAAGATTGATTGAGGATATGATGAAATATTTTGTAAACCAAGTTTAAAAATACTTCTGCCTCACTTAAGACCAAAATCTCTCAATTGGTTTTTTATTCGAGTTTGTTCGAGTTCAATTCAATTATCTCATTACGAAAAGCGTGGTATAAGTAGGCTTCTGCATAATTCTATAAGAAACATTATACTCTAAATTTAGTTTTAATCTGCCGAGAGGATAACTTATTAGGAATTACTTTATCAATAATAATAAATAAACTATTATTTTGGGTAAATAATTATGATAATAATTATATATAATAAGTTATGTCAGAGATTCAATCAGTGAAACTTAGTTCGTTGTAGCGATAAGTGCTACAAATAAAGTATATTGTTTTATATAACCCAAAAATAGTACATAGGAATGAGTATAGATATAAAATTTGTATTTTCTTGTCACGGTTGCATCATGACACCACTGAGGATGATATCGTCAATTTCGTTTCATCGCGTTCCGGGACTGATCGGAGTTTAATTGTCTGCAGAAGAATTGATGCACGACGTGGACAGCGCGGTCGTTCCTTCTCTGCTTCATTTCAGCTTCTTGTACCAGATGCTGTCTTCACTCGGTACTTCGCCCCGACATCTGGCCGCTTAATTCTATCGTCCGTGAATTCATACCAAGGACTCGTTTTAACGCAACTGCAGCCTGTAATATATCATCAAAAAACGCATTAGTGAGTTCTCCCTTTACTACGCCAACGTAACCGGACTGCGATCGAAGACGACTCGACTCTTCATCGGCTCGACGAATAAATGTTTCGACGTGGTCTGCCTGACCGAGACTTGGCTTTGTGGAAGAATTGCAGACGCTGAGCTCTTTGGCTCCGAGTACTTGGTTTTCCGCCGTGACCGCCATCTTTCCGCTGCTGATGCTCCGGTAGGAGGTGATGTTGCGGGATCTGACTCCCAAGAATTCATATGCGTGGTTCTCAAGCTTCCACACAAAAAAGTTTACATTGCCACGGTTTATATTCCGCCTGGATCGCCCTCTGATTGCTATGAGTCGATGTCTACTTGTGCTGAAGGACTGGCCGATCTGCTGCTTCCGTCGGATGACCTTTTACTCCTCGGAGATTTCAATATGCCTTGGGTCAGCTGGGAGCGCTCCTTGGATAAGGATTGCTTACTACCTTCTTTTCCCGCTGCCCCACAGTACGTTCCGGCGTTCCTGGACTCCATTGCCTCTTGCGGCTTATCACAGGTCTGTGATGTGATGAATGACTCGGGCAGGTTCTTGGATTTGGTGTTCTCATCTGACTGCTCGAGTACTGTCGTGAAGCACTGTCTATCTCCCCTGGTTCCTGAATCTCGTCACCATCCTGCACTGCACATCATTTTTGGTTTTGATCCTGTACTGACGGCGTCTTCGGACTCAAGTAATTTTTGTTATAACTTTAGCAAAGCTGATTATTCTAAACTTAATGATTGGCTCTTTGCCTGCGATTGGACGAATGTTCTGAATGAATGCGATATTGATAATGCTGTAATTTTATTTTATGATTCTCTTTCTGTTTGTTTTGCTAATTGTGTTCCTGTTTCAAGGTCTCGTGGTTCGCGTTCATATCAGCCTTGGCTTAATAGTTCTGTGAAGCACTTAAAGAATCTGAAGAATAAAGCTTGGAAGCGGTTTTGTTCCTCAAGGAGTGACGCCGACTACTTCACTTACTCCATGTTACGCAACCAATTTTGCTCTGCACTTGATATTTCTTATTCTGCTATTAAGAGAGAGTTAAATCGACTTTGAGTGCTGAGCCTAAACAGTTCTGGAGGTTCGTAAATTCTAAGCGCAATTGTGATGGCTACCCTTCCGTGTTAAGCTTTGGTGATGTCGAGAGCGACGACCCCCTGACGACTGCCAACCTTTTTGGCGAATTCTTTGGCACTGCATTTTTGACTACTGACTGTGATATTAGCGATAAGGATTTTACTCATATGACGAGGTTTGCTCCGACTACTCTTGAAACCAAAGACCTTGTGTTTGACGAGGATGCTGTGCTGAAGCATATTTCTGGTTTGGCTGATAGTTTCTCGTGCGGTCCTGATGGTATCCCTGCTTGCTTTGTAAAAAACTGTCGCTTGTCCCTGGTTTCTGTACTTTGTCACTTATTTAACTTATCTATTCGTTGTGTTTTTCCGAAATCTTGGAAAGCATCTGTCATCATACCCCTACATAAGAAAGGTAGTAAAAAGGACATATCAAACTACCGTCCTATTGCCAATTTATGTTGTATTGGTAAAATGCTCTTAACTTGCACTGATAACCTTTTTAACCGACTTCCCAAAAAAAAGAGGTTCTAAGTTCGACGCGTATTTTTTTATTTTTTTATTTTTTTTTTAAATTTATTTTTTTTTTTTTATGTCTGACCGGGCATAACTTCGTTACGCGCCGACCGATTTTGATAATTCTTTTTTTGTTGGGTAGAGTATGTTCACCGATTGGTACCATGTCAAAAATTTTTGGTAGGGTGGGGGTGGGGGGTGGGGGTGAAACCTAACTTTGTAACGCGTAGTCCGATTTGGATAGTTCTTTTTTTGTTGTACAGAGTATGATCCCCCATTGCTAATAGGAGAAAACAATTTGACCTAGGGTGGGGGAACGGGGGAGGGATAGGCTAACTTTGTAACGCGTGGACCGGTTTGGATAATTCTTTTTCTGTTGAGTAGAGTATGTTCCGTGGTTGATACCAGGAGAAAAAAAATTTGGAGGGATGGGGGTGGGGGGTGGGGGTGGAACCTAACTTTGTAACGCGTGGTCCGATTTCGATGGTTCTTTTTCTGTTGTATAGAGTAGAATAATGTGGGCCTATAATGAAAGGTGTGGGTGGGGGGAGGGGTAGTCCAACTTCGTAACGCGTGGACCGATTCGGATAATTCTTTTTCTATTGGGTAGAATATGATGCTTGGTTGATACTACGAGAAAACAAATGTTGCTGGGGTGGTGGTGGTGGGGGGGGGGTGGAACCTAACTTTGTCACACGTGGACCGATTTGGATGGTTCTTTTGCTGTTGTATAGAGTGTAATCACCCATTGGGGGGTTGGAACCTATCTTTGTAACGCGTGGACCGATTTGGATAGTTCTTATTGCTATTAGGAGAATAATTTGGTCCTATGGTGGTGATGGGGGAGGGGGAGGCGTAGTAACTTCGTAATGCGTGGACTGATTTTGATGATTCCTTTTCTGTTCGGTAGAGTATGTTCCTTGATTGATAGCATGAGAAAAAAAGTTTAGTAGAATGGGGGTGGGGTAGGGAGTTATAACTAACTTTTAACTCGTGGACCGATTTGGATGGTTCTTTCTGCGTTGTATAGAGTCGAAGTCACTAAAAAGTGAAAAATAAAATAGTTTTAAAAAAAAAGTTGAACCGACTTCACAAAAAGCGCTAAAAAGCATAAAATAATTTTTCATTTTATATCTATTACGACATTTTGAAGTCGGTGCAAATTAAACAAAACAGAACCACAATTGAAAATAACACATAATACTACCTGAACGTTTCAGCATACGGGATCATAAGAAATGACGATTAATTAATAAATGACGTTTAATTTGCACCGACTTCAAAATGTCGTAATAGATATAAAATGAAAAATTATTTTATGCTTTTTAGCGCTTTTTGTGAAGTCGGTTCAACTTTTTTTTTAAAAACTATTTTATCTAGGTTCCTTTTAGCATGGCTTCATGAAGGGTAGATCTACTGTGACTAACCTGCTGAAATTCTCTAATTGCTGTATTTCAGCCATTGAAGCGGGTAAGCAGGTGGACTGCATTTTTACTGATTTTAGCAAGGCTTTTGACAGAATTAACCATAGTATTCTTGTTCGTAAGTTGTCTTTTCTAGGGTTTCCATCAATTTTTGTTAATTGGATTCGTTCCTATCTGTCTGATCGCACGCAACGTGTGCTATTTCGAGGTTCATTTTCGAATGATATTCATGTTACCTCCGGTGTTCCTCAAGGAAGTCATCTAGGACCATTGCTTTTTATCATTTACATCAATGATGTATCCGTAATTCTCCCGAATTCCAGAATTCTATGTTACGCCGATGACGCCAAAATATTCCGCGTTATTTCAAGTGTGAATGA
The DNA here is from genome assembly GCA_964036015.1 of Leptarthrus brevirostris. Lineage (NCBI taxonomy): Eukaryota > Metazoa > Arthropoda > Insecta > Diptera > Asilidae > Leptarthrus > Leptarthrus brevirostris. The sequence continues at coordinate 69,220,764 of OZ038373.1, read as the reverse complement.
CCGTGCACTATTAAACTCGGACTTAGACGCCTTTCATAATTGGTGTTCTATAAACTTCCTTCCCCTAAATATTAGCAAGTGCACTACTATGTCATTCTCTCGATCAAGGAATCCAGTGCGTGCACTTTAACTACACCTTAGACGGTGGCTCTCTGAACAAACTGTGAGTTGTGCTAAATACGACCTTTTCATTTGATGACCATATCAACACTATCATAAACAAAGCTAATTCTGCTCTGGGCTTCGTCAAGCGATCGTCTAACGAGTTTGATGACCCATATGTAACTAAACTCCTTTATTTTGCGTTCGTGAGACCTGTTTTGGAGTATGCTAGTCCTGTGTGGTCTCCTTTTTATGCGACTGATATTAATCGCATTGAGGCTGTGCAGCGTAGATTCGTTAAGTTTGCCCTTCGCGGCCTTCCTTGAACCGATCCTCTTCGGCTGCCTCCCTATGCTAATCGTTTAAAGCTTATTTCATTGGAGTCCCTTGAAAGCAGACGTGACAACTCCAGAGTTGTTCTTGCCTTTGATTGCTTGCGGGGCGCGGTTGATTCCCCGGAACTGCTGGGAGCTCTAGGTTTGTCGATTCCTGCTCGTCCTTTGAGGAACCAATGCTTTCTCCATATTCCCCACCACCGCACTAATTATGGTATGCATGAGCCTATTACATCTATGTGCCGTCTTTTTAATAATAATTTTGAGCTTATTGATTTTCACTTATCTAGATCTCATCTGAAGAATCAGCTTTGTTAGGGTTACGTTTTCTCTTTCTTTGCGATTATATTGTTATTTTTTGTTTTTTGTAGCTGTCAGTATTTGAGTATCTGAGGAATCGTAATAGTTAATCACTTTGATTTTGTAATTTACTTTATATTTCATTGTACGTTATATTTACTTTTTTGATTTCATTGATTTGTAGTAGTCAGTATTTGGCGAATTTGTAAATAAATAAATAAATAAATAAAAACTAAAATAGAAACTGGGAAATGGCAATTTTCGTCAAAACCGAAATAAACTTGGCTGTCGGCTTTAGTGAATGTGAATCTGACTTCTTCATAGGCTTCGGAATGGCACACCGTCTCGTCAAAAATGCTTATAATTAATTTATTAGTTTTTATTTAGTTTACTCTTTCTGAAAAATACAGTTAAGGGAAGCCACCTTCAATTGCCTTGTTTGATAACTCTAAAAGGAATTTCGTTTTCATTATACCGATCAATTGGTTAGGCAAATTTGACGCCTTAAATTTTTTCAATCGAATTAATATCCTTAATATCTTTTTAAAATCTCAGTCGCATGGAGGCGTTATAGTTTAAGGAATTTCGTCCTTGAATAATACGCAGCTGTTTTTACTGTATATTATGAGTTTTTTGGTTTGTTGTATGATCCGCTCCTAGGCAACAATCTCTTCGGATTCGAATGTCCTATGATGATATGTCCTAAACTGGTCACTACCGGGAGTTAATCGGCACTTCGAGGATAGTAAGGCCTTCTAATAGTAAGGCCTTCTAAGGAGTACCGCCTTTCTATTGATACAGCCTTGAGCTGGTCTTTTGTTGCGTTGTACAGTCCGTAATTTCCTAGAATTTTGTTGTGTTTTTGTCAGTGTTCCGACTCATAAGGAGTTTACCTAAAATAAAATAATAATAATTAAAAAATTACACGTAAACATTTACCTACATTTATCTGAAATAAAAGAAGTGAAAAGAAATGAAATGTAGAAGCCATCAGTTCCAAACAAAGTGAAACCACTCAACGCCTTCGGTCGCGAGAAACTAATGTGGCTGACTGCGGAGCGGTCGGTCGGAGAGTTAAAGAGCGAAGCAGAGAAACGACGATACGATTAAGGAGATGGAATCGAGCTCTATTATTGAATCCGTTCGAATCGAAGCAAAAAAAAATTATAAAAGCGCCCTTTGAATAAATTTTTTTTAGAAGCTACCTAAAATTCTTGCGAATTCGTTTTAGCTTCCTTTGAGTTCAGTTAATTTACAAAATGTAACAATAATTCGATTGGATTCTTATATTGAAGCATTTGAACCACTTTGAACGGAAAAATTAATAGAATTTAAAGGTAACTGAAATTAATTTGTTACAAATTAAGGAATTTTATTAAAAGAATTCAACTTTTTAAGCTCTTTGCGATTTAATTCGAACGGATTCAATAACAAGGCCCGAGATTTTTCACAGTACGCTCATGCAACAGAGTGGAAGTGGTAGTAAACAAATGAAATTCCTCGCATTGCATGATGGGATTTTTCAGAAAGTTTGTAAGGCTCACTACTAAAAGGCGCTTAAATCGAAAGCTCACGACTGTTCTGCCAGTGACCTGGTAATTCTTCTGTTTCTATTCTCTTTTGTTTTGAGTGTGGCGTCGGTGAGTGTGAAGAGCAAGGTTAGCTAAAGCTAGGTTTACATGCATGCGATCTGCCGCGCGTTTTGACGTGTGCGCAGGATTATTATATTTGTTTGGCAATTGCAATATTGCAGTTAGTTTTTCAATATGTACTTTTAAACTACTCAAGAGCCACAAGTATGATTCCACTCGCGAGCCGCAGGTTGCCGATCCCTGGGTTAGGCTAAAGTGGCTGCCATTCCGGGAACGAAGGCATACGTAGGCTAAAGCGGCCTATTGTAATACCACAGTAGAGCTCAGCTCTTTTTAAGCCCTAGAAAGAGGATAAGGAGCTAATTAGGAGCTCCTGGTTAGCCGAGCTAGAATATTTTCACCAGTAGAAATTGTTATCGTAGAACCAAAAAATACTGTTAGTCCACAAGGCTTTTAGCCCTTTCATGGGTCTGGAAACCAATGTTTTGATGATCACCATGTGCTGCACTCGTTGGGTGCACTCGTTGGATGCACGTCACATTGATCCCTAAAATTTGGTTCGTGATATGACCTTCGAAGATGATAGGAGTTGCGTCGAAGTGTTTGATTTTTTTAAGTACGAACGGTGACTACCATGTTTATCTAAAATTTGTTCTGGCTCCCATGTATTTCCTACTTTATAAACTATATTATCACCCACTCTAAAATCTACTTATTTTCGCAACCTATGTGAATCATGATATTTCTTTTCTTTCTCCTGGTTTCTCATCAATTTTTCACTTCACCCCGTGGAATTTTAGGAATCAGGTGGCTTGAATCAACTGGCAACTTGGTCCTGAGCATGCGGTTCATTAGCATTGTGCCAGTCCGCAGGGTGCCAGTCCCAGTCTTAGAACAACAGTAAATCTCTGTTCCAATAGGGCACTGTGAAAGTTTCCTTGTTTTGTTTAACCTTTTTGAGTAGCATTTTTGCCACATGTACCCCCTTGTCAGCCAAACCATTTGATCGTGGATATTTTGGACTAGAATATAAAAACTTAAAATTCCATTCCTCAGCAAAATTTCGAAGGGTAAAAGAATTAAAGGGTTGGTTATCCGCTATAATTGTTTGTGGTATTCTATGACTAACAAAGATTTCTTTTAGAGCCTCCACTACATGTGTTACCTTTTTTCCTGTCATGGGTTTGATCTCCAAACATTTAGAATAATAATCTACTGCTACTAAATAATACTTCGTTCCCAGTTCTAATATATCTATCCCTAATTTTTGAAAAGGTAACTCCGGAGCTTTATGTGAAAGTAAAGGGTGTCGATCATTTCTTGGTCAAAATTTTACACATACTGCACATTTGTGAATCATATCAGATATATCCCTATTCATATAAGGCCAATAAAAAAGGGTTTTCGCCGTGGTTGTTGTCTTCGTTACCCCAAGATGTGAATCGTCTATTAATTTTAACATAAGAGATTCAAGATTTTTTGTAACGAATACTCGATTTTCAACTAGATTATACTCACTATAGAGTCTATCCCTTACATTCCAGAAAAACTTTACATTGGTAGTTTGTTCTTAGTTTTTGGCCACCCGTTTTTATGCAAATTAATTAAATTTTTTAACACTTCATCATTTTTAGTCGACTCTTCGAAAACCTTTCTCCTTCGATCACTCATATTCATAGTGTGAACTAAACCGGCTAATATATCATTATGATCAATCTCAATATCTTCATTGGCCTTCTGTGACAATAAGTCTGCTACGTGCAATAACTTCCCTGGAATATATTTTAACTCCAACGCATATTTGATTAATTTTAATCGCATACGTTTTAACCTAGTTGAATGAATCTAATTAATTGGTTTATTTATAATTGTCAATAGCGGTTTGTGATCTCTTTTTCAGTTTGAGCATAATTAAGCTCAGCACTACTAAGGATTTTTGATGCAAACGTAATTGGTCTATTGTTTGAATTATAATTTATTTTCTAGGATCGAATGAATGTAAAATGGTTCTTTTATTTAAGATGTGTTTAATTTTGCTTAAAAACTGCGAGTGATATATGCGTGCGTTGTCATGTATCTACAAGGAATCAGGCTAGCAACCTCGTTAGAACAATGGCCATGGAAATAGCGATAGAAGATTGAGAGACAACCGACACTCCGTCGATGCTCCAGAGAGTCAAGGCCCTCAGAGATTGAGAAATCGCCAATAAGTTTAATAGCCTTACGCTCTTTGTCTAACGCGGACAATGCAGTGTGTCCGGCCCCTGCCGAAATATGGGAATTATATTCAAGTCTAGGCCTAATTTTGGACTTATAGATGCTTAATATTCTTTTTACTTTTGCGTCATTTCGTACATATTTTTCCTCTTCGGTGCAAGCGATGCACCAGTCTGTAAGTTTCCAATTTCAGCTTTGACGAATAATATCTCTTTGCTCAACTCCTCCAATAGCTTATAAACACCAACATGTTCAGCATTAATTATCTTATGGAAATTGCCAAAATTCAGCATAATTTTGAGTTCTTGGAATGTTGGCTTGATCAAAGCAGCTCCAAAAAGTTCTTTGCTTTTGCGAAGAATAAGGTGCATTTTTGTCTTTTTTGCTAAATGTCGAATTGATAAATTGCGAATTGTCCCTTTGTTAAAAGTTAAAGTTAAAAGCTAAAGAGGTTTTTTGCAATATATGTTTTTGTCAAATGGCATTAAGCCGAATAGTCGTTTGCTAAATTGCACTTGCAAAAAGACCGGATAAACTTGAATAAGGATATAGTTTAGATGACCCTTGTGAGTATATGAGGAGGATAGGAGTGAATATCTTTTAAGGGAAGGTTCTCATCTAGATTTTTGAAATTTTAAATTTTTTTTTCATATTATTGATGTTAAATATATCTAGAATTTATCTTTAAAATATTTTGTTGATCCGAGCAGTAGAACGAATTCTACAGCCCATTGAATGTCGCGTTGTCATGATCTCAGCGGGGAGCTCTTAGCCTGTGCCGCGCGGTGTCGAGTCTCGGGCGCGGCGCTCGGCGTAGGTAAAAAACTTATTGTCCCAAGATGGCACAGTAAATAGTCGACAAGCTACACGTGCGTGTTAGTTTTTGTTTATCAAAATGCCGAAAAAATCCCAAAACAAACATTTCATTTATATTCAAAAAATTGTCGATGAAAAGTTATGTAAACTTCAAACGAGATTATCTCAAAACTTCTTTTTTAACGATTTTGCAAATTTGTGTACAATATAACTCAAAAACGGTTCAACCAATCAACTTCTAGTTTCGTGCATATTAAAGTAAATAACTTTCTTCATAGAAAGAGTGGAGCACATTTTGAAAATTGTAACATTAACCCCTTTTTTTAAGTAATAAACTATGAAAAAAAAAAGTTGAAGACGGCACTTCAATTTCAAAATCGCGCCATTCCGCCAATTTAAAATTTTTTTTGAATGTCGTTCACTCTTTCTGAGACAAATTTAGTGTAGTTTACGATAATATTGTCAATATTTGATTTCAGGCTAATCTGCGACCCCTAGATTGTACACAGCTGGACAATTTTCAAAAAACATGCCTTTGAAGAAGCTGAATAACGGGCGCCATTTTGTTCGTATAGATCAATGTACAATAAAATATACTGCCAAATATCATGGCCCTATGTCTTCTCATTGTCCTTAAAAAAATTCTGAAACTTTACCGACTTTTTGGCGCGCTAGATGAGAACCTCCCCTTAAATTCCTACTTCCCTTGAGTTGTTTTGCCTGTAAAACGAGAAGATCTAAGTTCAACGCGTATTTAATTTTTTTATTTATTATGGCAACAGAAGAACTTCACCCGATTCGAGACAACGATTGCAAGTGGAACTATAATTTAAGTTGGATTCCGTATCGTATCTTGTCATCAGAAAGCAATCATGGGTCGTCGCCGGTGGTATTCAAACCTGGAACCTCCGGGATGAAAAGCCGACCCGTTATAATTTACTTCACCGACGACTACCTCTGCAACTGTTTAAATTGCTTTGTTCGTATGAGCAGCATTTTTCGGGTAGCATATTTGAAGACACGAAAATGTGAAAAATAAAATATTTAAAAAAAACTTGAACCGACTTCACACAAAGCGCTAAAAAGCATAAAATAATACATATGTGACTTTATAGCTATTACGATATTTTGAAGTCGGTGCAAACCAAACAAAAAAAACAACTACCTAACCACAATCGAAGATACTATATAAAACTACCTAAACATTTCAGCTCACGGAATCAAAAGAAGGAGGATTAAAAATAATTTTGTTGACCGACTTCAAAATGCCGTAATAGATATAATATTGAGAATTATTCTATGCTTTTTAGCGCTTTTATGAAGTCGGTTTAACTTTTTTTTTAAAAACTATCTATAGTTATAGCTTAACAAATATTACGCAAGTGGTTGTTAAAAAATCGTATGGGTTTCTGCCGAGTAATGTAGGAATATTTTTCATTTTAGCCGGGTAGGAGACAGTTCTATCTGACGCTTTCCACGGTAAACCGAACGGTGCTCGAAAAAATATTTTTATTTTAAATACTTTAATGTTCCCGTTGTAATTTAATGATTCGTTGATTTATCACGGGACTGTTTCCTATTTTTATATTTTAATTAATTGTCAATCATTTTTATCATATGTTAGATACTAATCCTTTTGCTAGTCAGCCCCGAAGCATTTATGGTTTGCTTGAGCAATAATTTTGAAATGCTTCGCTCCGGACCTTTATCAATTTGCCTTCAGCTCCAGAGTGATTTACTGAAGCATTTATTTTTATCTACTCCGCCGCGGAATTAAGCGTTAATCGATTTGCGTTTAGTAGTTGAGTACAGGTGGAGCAGTAAACTGCCCATTTTTCTGCGCATTTATACAGGGTGTTTCACACGAGGTGTGCCAGAATAAGTTGAGTGATAGATCTCACCTAGGCAAACACAAAATTGCATGTCAGGGGGGGGGGAGGGGGGGCACAAGTCCGTTTGGGAGTTGTAGTGTGATTCATTTTGCAATTTTCACGGTATGTACATCACTGTTTTCCCAAAATTTTCGCGTTAAATGTATGTAATTAAAACACCCGTTTTTTATTTTTATTGCCCATCTAATTACCTTTCCAAAAAGGTACAACATGTCAAGGTGGAGGAAGGATTAGAAAAACCGCATCCTTAAAAATTCTTGAATACCTAATTATTTTGGCACACCTTATGTGAAACACCCTGTATAGTTCATCCTTACTTTTATAAAGAAGTAAATATATGACGGTGTAGTGAATTCATCTCTGCATGCATTCAACGGCAGCGTACAGTATAAGCCAAAGGCGTACTGATATGTTTGGTCTGTATTGCTAAACGAAACACTCGACAATTAAATACACATATTATATGACTATATATCTACGTTTTTTCTGTTAACTTGCTTAATTACAAAACTAAGAGTAGCTGATAAACCCTCGAGGATAAAATCCACCACGACGCCAAATTAATACAATGCCTTTTGTCTGGTGTTTAACTAACAAAATAACATTTTCCAGAATTGATGATATAGAAGATAATTCAATTCTTCGCAGAGGAATTCCTGTTGCACATTCGATTTATGGAGTCGCTAGCACTATAAATGCAGCAAATTATGTATTTTTCTTAGCCCTAGGAAAAGTGCAATTATTAGACCATCCGGAGGTAAGAAGTGTTCTATGACTTTATTTATTAATTTATTTAAAAAAAATATACAGGCTACTAAAGTATACACTGAACAACTCTTAGAACTACACAGGGGCCAAGGAATGGAAATTTATTGGAGAGATAATTTTACTTGTCCTTCTGAATCGGATTATAAACTTATGACTGTTCGTAAAACTGGAGGATTATTTATGTTAGCCATTAGACTTATGCAACTCTTCAGTACAAATAAGGAAGATTTTACGAAACTCACTGCTATTCTTGGCTTATATTTTCAAATTCGTGATGACTATTGCAACTTAAGTATGAAAGAAGTAAGTAGCTCTTTGCTCGTTGGGTAATTAATAATTCTTTCATTTTAATTTTTTCTTTCAGTACACCGAAAATAAAAGCTTTTGTGAAGATTTAACTGAAGGGAAATTTAGCTTTCCTATTATACATGCTGTGCACAATCAAAAAAGTGACAAACAAGTCTTACGTATCCTTTTTAAAAAAGTTCACTTATAAGGCACCTCCGAAATTAATAATGGACAAATTATAACATCTAACCGAACTAATATTGAAGTAGTTAACTTATTTCAAGTATTCTAAACGCGAGTTTTAAAATAGAAAGTAATAAGATATCCGTTCACTCAGCTGTAAAAAACCAATAGTGGTGTCTTTATAAATACCAGTACTCGTATTGGTTACCAGTATCCTGCCAATACTAACAATACCACTGCCACTGTCGTAGTATCAGTAGTAGTAATAGCATACCATTATTAGCAGTACTAGCCAGAAAACTTGGGGGGACCAACACCACCGTAAACTACAAGTCATGAGCTGACGAATTTCACGCACGTATTAGGGCGAAAATGATCTCAAATGTCGTTTAATTTACAGTGGTTCTTATGGCCTGATTGGGGATTTTTCTTTAAATTTGTCCTAGTGCCTAAACTTCTACTTGAAGTTAACAAAACAATCTTTCGAATGAAGTAAAAATATTTACACCCTATTTAAGAAAATGACAGGCATTTGTAAGCCTAAAAGCGAGTAAATGTAAAGAAGTGGAATTTTAAAGAAATTAGGAGCACCAGACCATTATTGGAACGTGCCTTACTGCCTGCTTCAATTTTGGACGAAAATTTGGCTTGGCACTAAAATATTGCGTTTAATCAAAGATTTCATGTTATTTCACTTAATAAAGTGTACATGTTCTTACTTTGTTGTAGGGCGAGTTTAGGGAAAAATCACCTCCTGCCTGCCATAAGAAGCAAAATATATAAATTTGTTTGTAGGACCATTTACTACCACAGATAAAAGTAGTTTACGGTGCTTTTGGGTATACCATAAATTGATGAATGCTTGCTAATGAATGCAACAATGTGCTTATGAAAAGTGTTGTATGTCTCTAAACCAATCTACATATTACACTTATGTTGTTATGTTATAAAAACTGTTTCAGATTTGACGTGCCAAAGTGAGTGGGCTGATACATCTCACCTAGCCAAACAAAAAATTGTATGGTAGGGGGGGGGGGGGGGGCATTTTGATCTACGCAACACAGCGACATCAAATAAACGCTAAAAAACTACTATCCCAATGACCTTTACAAAATTCTCAGCAATGTTCATCTAACTCCTACCGTTGTATGCACAGTCACTTCCAAAAGTGAAAAAAATGGTTTGCGATTACCTAAAATTCAGCATTTACCCAAATTTTCTTCGAAATTCATTAGTACACCTCTTTTTTATATTTATTGGATATATCACTACCTTTCCAAAAAGGCGCAACATGGAAAGGTAGACAAAGGATTAGAAAAATCGCATCCTTAGAAATCCCTGACTACCTAATTATTTTATTGCACTTTAGGTAGGAAGTTCTTTAAATAAACAAAATTTTTAAGATAAAGGGTGGAAAATGTTTGTTTTGGGTTAACAGGTAATTAATTTTAATTATTGTTGCCAAAAAGTTATAAAATTTTTAGGGTAATTTTGTTTTATTGCCGATATTAGTTTGTGCTAGCCAGAATTTACACCCTTGTATCCTGTTCTGTTACTCGTACCTGATGGAAATTTAGCTATAAAAAAGGGTCAGTCAGCAAGAATACCTATCATAGTTGAAAAACAAATCACGGGTGTTTTTAAGGAAAAATTATTAAAAAATGATAGAATTAACTTTTGAGGAATACGCGGATATTATTTACATTTATGGTCTAGCATAAACTGGAATATCGGCGAGCACCCCAAAGAGGGGACGAGCGCGAGTGTATTCATCTAAGGTTTGGAAAGTTATTCATCGAGAGGCATTACGTCCATATCATCATCACCGAGTGCAAGGACTACTGGAAGGAGATTTCGAGAGAATACTGGAATTTAGTACTTGGCTTCCGGAACGCGATATTGACGACAGGGTGTTTTTGGACAAAATTCTGTGGACCGATGAACCTCAATTCACCAGAGATGGTATCACGAACTTCCCTAACCTCTATACCTGGTCTAAACTAACCCACACAGGACAATGTTGACCTCATTCCAGCAGAGATTTGGTAGGACCGTTCATTTTGCCGGAAGTGCTCAACAGTCAAATTTATGCGGACTTTTTGTAGAATACACAGTCGGATCTAATAAGGATATCCTTGTGCATAATCGAACGGACATGTTTTACCAACACGATGGAGCACCCGCGTATACTGTGAAGTGAAAAATTTCCTGACCGCTGGGTTGGATGAGGTGAACCGATTCCTTGGCCTGCTAGATCTCAAGGTCTTACCCCATTGGACTTTTTCTTATGTGGAACAATGAGGGATGAAGTTTATTCAAGCTCTGTTAATATTTTGGAGGATTAAGTTAGCAGAATTGGGAATGCAGCGACGAAAACACGGGAGAGGCTGGCTGGTTTGCATGCATCCAAAGTGGCGGTGAACATTTTGAACAGCTTTTTTAATTTAATAAAATTAATTGTAATTCGTTTTTAATTTAATGAAAAGGATTTTAAAGTTATTATTGTCAAGGAGTATCAGTATCCTTTAGTCACTTCGACCAAGTTGACCTAAAATTTCTTTGGGGGCTGCCTTAGCTATATCTGATGGTGATGGGAAAGCCCCACCAAGATGTCTGAGCCTGATACGGCCGAGGGCCTCGCAGTAACACAGGATATGTTCCGCTGTCTCTTCATCTTCCAAACTGAAGCGACAGGTGTCATCTTCAGCCAGCCCTAACTTTTTTATGTTGTAGCACATTGGGCAGTGACCAATTAGAAGTCCTGTTATCAGCCTTAAATCTGGTCTGCTGAGTGAGAGAAGCTCTTTCGTTTTCTGTTTTGAGTAGGTTATAAGGTCTTTGCCTGTCTTAACCCTGGGATATTTGTCCATTGTGATTGCTTGCATTCGTCCTCCCATGACCTGATCCGCACCTTATTTTTGCCAAGTGAGCCGCCTTCTCATTGCCTTCAATGCCCTCGTGCCCTGGTATTCATGCCAGCGTAATACTGTTGCTCTGGGCCAGTTCTTTAAGAGCAGTGAGACAGTCCTAGACGATTTTATACTCAAAGGTGTAAGACCCCAAAGCCTTGAGTGCCGCCTGAATGTCGGACCTAATATATACTTTAGCACCGCGTATACCTGTGTTAGTAATTTCACGTGCGCAGAGTTCGATGGCATGTATCTCTGTTTGAAAGATGGTTAGTGCAGAACCGAGCGATTTATGCAGCCTTAATCTTGGTCCGTAGACCCCGATGCCTTCTGTCTTCCATCTTGAGTCCATTCGTGTACGAAACCAGTGATCCCTTTTCAAAGATATGTCTATTATTGAGCCAATAATCTCTGCTCTCAAGGATCAACTTGAATGGTATATCAAAGTTGTGCCTCTTCGGCATTGTATGTGAGATTGAGTTGATCGCTGGATCATCCATGAACTCTTCAAGGATTTTCCTGTGAACAGTCCAATTACCTGCTGAGAGAAGATTGGTCTTTAGATGAAAGTGTAAGGAGGGGGGGGGGGGGGAATTGTAATAGCTGCCGTGGGGCATGTGCGCATGGCACCCGTAACTCCTAGACATGCTGACCTTTGCAGTGTGGACTGCGCTGTCTTTTGTTCAACTTTTGGCCACCACACGAGAGCTGCGTAGGTGACCATGGGTCTTATGATTGTTTCATATTCCCAAAGGGCCATTTTGGGCCTTAGTCCCCATGTTTTGCCAAAGAGTCTTCGACAGGACCATAGGGCAGTCATAGCTTTTCCTGTGACCCTATTGAGTTGAGGATTCCATGTGAGTCTTTGATCTAGAATTACTCCTAGATATTTGACCTCACATGTGAATTCTATCCGTGTTCCTTCAAGAGTAGGAGCCTCTAACCTTAGCTTCCTTTTTCTTGTAAAAGGTTGTTTTACTAGGGCTGACTCTGGTGTGCTAGGGCACCAGGATTATACCATATTGAGAGAATTTTGCAGTCTTACTGATAAGGTCCTGTCATGCTTGATAATGACGGTAATAACCAGATCATCTGCGTAGGCCTAGCAGGCGTAGCCAGCATCAGTCAGTTTAACGAGGAGATCACTGCTGTAGACAACAAGTGACTACAGCAGTGGGGAAAGAACTCCCCCCCCCCCCCCCCCTTGAGGACAGCCTCTGGTGACCCTTACTGTTACCGATTTATCCCCCAGCCACGCCGTGATGTTTCGGCTAAGGCCAATACGCTCCCTCAATGGATGAGAAACACGTTTTGTCAAAAGCTCCTTCCATATCAAGGAAAGCACAAAGGGCAACACCCCTACCATTGACAGCATCTTCCAGCTTTTCAACTAGACTATGTAGTGCTGAAATGGTTGATTTGCCTACTTAATATGCGTGCTGTTTGGTGTGTAGCGGCGTGTCTTTGAGAGCACCGTACCTGATGTGTTGATCAATAATTTTCTCCATTGAGGAAGAAGGATAGGGTTATCGGCCGATATGCCTTAGGTTGAGCCGCTGGTCGCCCCCCACTCTTGGGTATAAAAGCTACCCTTACCTCTCTCCACAGATTGGGGATATCTCTGAGTTGATAGCTGGCAATAAATATGTTGATGAGTATTGGCAACAGCTCATCTAGGCCCTGCTGCAGAAGATCTGGGAAGATGCCGTCGCCACCGGGAGATTTGTAGGCTTTAAAGGAGTTAATGGCCCACGTTACTGTCCCAGCTGTGAAGATTTTGCCCGAGGTGCTCCTCAGTCTGCGTGTTGACCCGCAGCGCGCGTTGAGTGATTGAGTTCCTTTGCATTCTTCTGCCATTACACACTCAGGGAAATATGTCTCCAAGAGTAATTTCAATGTTTCCACAGAGTCAGTGGTGTAGGATCCATCAGTTCTCTGGAGGAAGCTTATGCCATTGGAGTGATCTTTTAAGATTACTTTTTGGAGGCGTGCTGTTGGAGGTATATTGTCAATCTCCTCACAGAACTTCCTCCAGGTTTTCCTCTTGGACCTCCTTAATTCATTGTTGTACTCAGTCAGGGCATGCTTGTATTCGTTCCAGATTTCTGAGCGCTTGGCTTTATTGAAGAGTTTTCTTGATTTAGCTCTTAGTTTTCTTAGTGTCCTGTTCCACTGTTGGACGATCAGGTCTTGTAGCTGGTTTGATGCCCTTTCTAGGTCCTCCTGGGATTCTAGCGGGGCGTCATCGAGTTCTTGTATGTTCGTCCTGATGTGCTCCCGGTAGATATGCTCCCGATAGATTTCCAAGTTCCCGCTTCCAGCTGCACGTGAGGGGCCTCCATATCAAATCTTATGTGTTTATGATCTGATAGGGAGGGCTCATCTGACACGTGCTAGTTAGTAATGTTGTTCTTGAAGTTTGGACTGGCTATCGTAAGATAAGAACTTCTTGGCGTAATGTTGTTCTTGAAGTTTGGACTGGCTATCGTAAGATAAGAACTTCTTGGCGAACAATGTTAGTAAAGGTTGCTTTATTGCCTTTATTTAATATTTCAATATTATTTTTAATAAAATAATCTAATAGGTACTCACCTCGGCTGTTTATGCCGGTGCCCAGATTGTGTGGTGGGCGTTCGCATCACATCCGATGATGAACTTTCTAGTGTACTTTTTGCAGTAGCACAATAGCTGCGTGACTTCCCTTGGAGGTGGTGGTTGGTCCGAGTCTCCAGGGAAATAAGCCAAGGCGATAACAACCCCTGCATTCCCCTGTGCGTTGGTACATCCACTAAGGCGGCGACCAGATCTCTATTGATTAGCTCTCGAATAGGAAGAAAGTTAATCTTTGGTTTGAACAGTAGGGCAGCACGAGGAGCTCCGTGCTCACCATCATAGACTAACTGGAGTGCTGGAGTCGTTCCACCTCTCGAGGCCGTGAGACTTGTATTTGTAGCCCGCTTCGTCGGGTTATTGGCTTCTTTGGAGCTAGACCCCGCCGAAAACTGGGCCTTAGCAAAACCACTTTTGGGTCTGAGCTGCACCTGCTCGAACATGTAGTTGACCTTGAATAAGGTCTTCTTGAGAGCCTCAGCCGAGAAGTCGTCTACTGAGAGGACTATTATCGTTCCCTCTGTCTCTCGGCCTCCAGGCCGAGACCCTTAATTGGTGATTTTGACTCTCAACTTGATCAAGGATCTCCTCATTCTTCAATTCTAGGCTTTCCGGGAAGTAGCCCACCAGATCTTCGGAACGAGGAAGGTCCTCCTGCTCGACCGCCCTCAGCTTTGACCCTTCCCATGGCTGAAGCTCAACCACAGACTGTTTAAGCCACTCTGAGGTTGCCTTATCAGCGCAGTTGATCATCAACCAGCCTGGCCTGTGTCCGGTGCGAAGGAATGCGGGTTTGACCTCGCTATTCTTGTTCTCCCGGATTTTCTTAAGGATCGCCCTTTGCAGCAGCACAAGTTGCTCGGTCGAGAGCGTGGCCTCAGGGAATTGTTCTGGTAGGATGCCCAAACGCACTCCTGCTACGACTTCCTTGTATGAGAGGGCTGTAGCCTTGCTTCCCTCTGCGGGTGACTCCTGCTTAGCCTCCGTTGTAGTTTTTGGAGTTCTCCTTTTGGCCTTAGTTGGTCCAGGGGGGAGGGGGGAGTCCTCCGTCCGGTTCCGTTTACCGCTGTCCGGTGCCACTACCCTAGTCGCCATCGCTAGTACCCTAGCTGCTTTTAGGTCGTGTCCCTGTGACAGCAGTTTTTGAGGCCTTAAGTTAGCCTCAGAAGTTTGCACTTTTAGAGGAGTGCCACCATTAGTATTTCCTTCGTTTGGTTTTTCCATCTGTATCCCACGAGTAGCGGAGAATTGACAGTCCACCGTGACAGAGATCCCCGATATCACGGCAAGGCTAAATAAAACCGGAGGTCGCCAGGTATCCGGAGTTCGCATACTAACGACCAAGCTCCCGCTTGGCCATTAATCCTTCGGCGTATGCTGTTCCACCTTGGACTGGGGTATTTTATTTAAGAGAGTATCCTTCTCTCCGCCCGACTACTATTAGCCAGCACTCCTGGCAGAGACATGACCGTACCAGGAGCCTGTTACCAGCCGCCACCACGAGGAGGTTGTTGTCACACTTCTGTCAGTGCACACAGTTACCGCCCAACCATAAGTTACACGTTGATCCCCCTGTGTAACTGACAGCTGACGGTCATAATAATAATTTTAGAGTTAATATGAGTTTAGTTTCTTTAAATTGTAGATTTTCAAATATTTCCCGATAAGTTTTCTACTTATAAATTTCTACACCCTTTCTCTACCTAGCCATGTACCTTTTTGGAAAGGCAATCTAATAAAAATAAAAAAGTAGTGTACTAATTACATGAATTTCGGACTAAATTTGGGAAAATATTGAATTTTAAGTAATCGCAAATCATTTTTGTCACTTTTGGAATGGTAGGAGTTAGATCAACTCAACATTGTAAAAGAAAAAAGAAAAGAAAACACTTGGACTTTTCCACAAATTATTTATTATATTTATCGAGTTACAATCGACGCGTTTCGACTTTCTGGGTCATTTTCATAATTGAACTAAATATTAACTGGTTTAACAAACAATTATATACTAATTTAGAGAGGAAAACGCTATTAAAGAAAAAGAGAATCTATGAAATTACAATCAAGTAAAATACTCTTGTTGTTAAACCAATAGGGTCATTGACCAAGAAACAGCCATGATTTTTAGCTTTGTGTATTTCATATTTTTCAAATCTATCTAGGTTATCAATATTAATAGAATGTCCAGTATCAATTAAATGTTTGCTTAAGCCAGAGCTAGGTCTGCCTGACTTAGCTGATGTAAAGTGTTCTTTAAATCTTGTCCTAATATTTCTCTTAGTCTTTCCTATGTACAGAGCATCACAATCACTACATTTAATACGATATACGCCACTACATCTTAAAGGGTAAAATTTAGGTTTTATTTTATAATTACATATTCTAGATTTAAGGTTATTTTTATTTGAAAACGCGGGATAAACTTTAATATTTTTAAGACAATTTTTTAGTATTGAACAAGAATTATTTAAATATGGGATGTTTTTACGCAAGAATGTGTCATCATCGGATTTATTATTGCACGGGTCAACGGTCAATTTATACTGTTTTTTCATTAATAGTTGATAAATAATCTTTGGTTTATACCCATTATTAATCGCAAATTTCTGACATAAATTTATGGTGGTCTAAAGGTAGTTTTACCAATCTATTTATCATAGAGTGAAATGCTGACATCTTAGTATTCCAAGGGTGGTTGGAATCGGACGGTATTACAGCATCACAGTATGTTTCTTTTCTAAATATTTTGATTTACTATTGAAAGCGTCAAGTCTAAAAAGTTGATGTGTTGGTTGCCATTTTCGATTGTGAATTTTATATTATTGTCAAGTTTGTTTAAAATATTATCTAAAAATATTTTGAGTTGTCTATCAGTCCCTGTCCAGATACAGAAGATATCGTCAACATATCTATACCAAGTAAAAATATTATTTAGTAGGTTGCTGTTAGAAATAAAAAGTTTATTTTCTAAATGGTCCATAAATATTTCAACGCAAAAGGGAGAATAAGGTGACCCCATGGTAAGTCCATTTGCTTGCATGTAAACTTTATTATTGAACATAAAATAATTTTGTTCAATACAACAATTCGATAGACTGACAAATTGTGATGCTCTTGTGTCATTGTCAACCGCACTATGAATTTTTGAGTTTAAAATTTCTGTTAGTGTTTTTGTGGAAATGGAAGGGAACAAACTATTAAGATCAAATGACACCAATTTAGAGTGACGCGGTAATATTAAGTCTTTGGTTTTATTAACTAAATGAATTGAATTCTTAATAGGAAAGTTAGGTTTAAAATCAAGCAGGACAAGCATAGTTCTGGCTAAGAATTTAGATAACTTATAGGCTGGAGATTGAAAAGCTGAGACTCTAGGACGCATGGGAATATTGTCTTTGTGCAATTTAGGAAGTCCATATAATATCGGTATCGCTGGATGGCTGGTACTTAGCTTTATTTTATCATTTTTACTTAATGCTAGGCTACTATTATTTAATTTGCTGATTAATTCTATTAAATTTATCAGTAGGATCATTATTAATTTCCAGAACTCCTAATTGACCTAAGACACTATTCAACTATTTATCTAAATATTCTAATATTTCTATAATAGCTACAGTATTACCTTTGTGAGCTTTACTAATACTATATACTATAATGTCGTTCGTCGCGGTTTTTGTTTTTAAATTTTTGATTATTAAAGCGTCATTCGAATGGTTAGAAAATGTTTTTGAAATCTTCGTGAGTGAATTCGCACAGGTCGATTGAATCACTGCAAACGAGGATAGAAGCTCACATCACTGTATTTTTCTTGTGGTTGTGTATTTCGTTGTGCAGATCTTAGTCGGTTTAGCTTCTGCTTCTGCCTAGAATATTGACTGTAGCTTAATTTTCTAGGTTTCTCTCTAAAGAGAAACTGCACTTGATCAAATTCAACTGGATGCAAGAGATGCGCTAACGCAGAGTTAGTTATTATCGTAATTTGTTTAAACATTTTTAATTATTTTTGCAAAATCGTCAATCTGTTACCAACGGCTTAAAGCGTTATTGTGCCAAATTTTCAAAGAATCTGTCGATCGGTTCTCGAGATATGACCGTTTTTAAAATCACTGTTCTGATAAAAACGCGTTGAAAACGTGTCAGATAAAATGCAATGCAATGCAATAAACACCCTTAGCCCTACCCAGTTTACGTGCAGACGACGAGAGTCTACTTTTCTTGGGTTCCTCTTTGGGCCAGGTCTGAGGATCATGAGGTTTTCCTGCGAAGGTTCGGAAAGATCCACGGTAATTTTCGGGCAATGCCACTTCGAATTGGGAACAAGTGACTCGGCCGTGGCATTCTAAGTCTAAGCCGTGAAGCACACATCACTTTAAATCAGGAGTACGTGCTTTCAGAGGGCTTTTATAGGAGTGTTGCTGGATCGATGACCTGCAGTGAGGTAAGAACCGGAGCGAAATGCCATGCTTGCCATTAGACAGGGCACTTTATTGAGGAGTGCCCTACGAGGCTCAGGAAAGTGGGTGAAGTCACTGTGGAGGAAGTACTTGCCCCAGCAGAGGTTTCCAAATCAGTAGTTTGACTCAGTGTTGCGCCTATTCTTTTGGAGCAACCTGCCACTAAGTTATCTGAGGAAACACTCCCTGAGACAACTCCTGCGCCGACTATAAACGGTGCTACCCCAACAAGGGAAATGACAGACTCTTCGAACGAGGAGATTACTAATGGTAGCCAAGAAAAAAGAATGAAGAGGAAGACGACATCATCAATGGAAGTCACTGAAGTTCTCTTGGACGTGGAGGTTGTCTCTGCCCTCGAACGGTAACCAACTCAATGCGGCTATGAATCGTGTGGAAGTTCCATATCGAGCCGCTTTGAAGTGGACCCTGCTTTGGTGGAGGTTTCGAGGGAGAAACTGCCGTCAGCCTTCACTACAAGAAGAGTGCGGGCAGCATCCAGACCATTCTCAGGCGTGAGCTTGTAGATCCAGCCAGGATTCTGCTCCAACTGAAGCTTTGGCAGAGGCCAAAAAGAAGGACAAGTACAATGAGGTGTCGAGGTGAGAGCGCTTCTTCAACAAGATCTCGGAAATCCTTGAGGATCTCCAACTGGACAAGACTCTTCATCACTAGAGTCGTACAGTCATTGTCTGAGTTCGTGCGATTTCTTGAATGTGTAGGATAACATCGATCAATGCAGGGGGCTTAAGTGCACCTACTAGACACAGTATTTTTGAAGACATAAGACACTGGAACACGGACATTGTACTAATACAGGAGACGAATTTTACACAAGACACTTTTATCCGCCTAGAAAAAAATTCCAACTTACACAAGGGTTACACAGTTTTTGCCACAAAAACGCCCAGTAGAGCTACCGGTGTGGCAGTTGCTGTGTTGCACTGCTTTACACCGATGTCTTCTGTATACACAGACATCTGCCCAGCCTGCACGATTTGTGGTGGCGAAATAACCCTGTTCCACAGATACTTTACATACTCGGCCTTGTGCGACATTAATAATCTTGGTCGTGATATGTGCCAGCTTATCTGCCCAAGAGCAAATAAATTTAACCCAAGAGCAAATTCGCTTGACCCAAGACCAAATATGCTTAACCCAAAAGCAAATTAATTTAAACCTTTATTAGTGCATAAGACATTTTAATACGAAAGCTTTAAATTTAAATAAAACATGTTATTATTTCATTTTGTCATTTCTATTGTTTTCAGGCTTCAAACATTGACATTATTCATCGCGGAAATCAAGGTCACATACTTTTCTCGTACTTTTCCTCAACCGTATGGTGAATTCTATGACTAAGAAACTAAATGGAGTGGTTCAACAGCAAAGATTTCCATGCCAATAAAGCATTCGCAGATTTATTTAAGCCAAGAGCAAATAAGTTAATTACAAGAATTACGAATTTAACTCTAAAATTCTTGCCTTCATATTCTCCGCTGCTTAATCCAATAGATTAATCGTTCTCTAAAATGAAGGCGCACGCACTAGCAGTTTGTATTAAAATGTCATCGATTATTTCGGTTTTAACTTATTTGCTCTTGGGTTAAAGTTATTTGCTCTTTGGTTAAACTTATTTACTTTTAGGTTATTATTATTCGCTCTGGGTTTAAATAAATCTGCGAACTGCAAACTTAAAGAAAATTTCTTTTTAGCCTAAGATTCGGAAATTTATTAGATTTTTTGTTAACGTGTAATATCTATCGCATGAATCCATGTTTGAACTGCAGCAGTAGCCCTCACTCGAAAATATGACTGCCTTATAGAAACCATGAAAAAGCCTATCCTTGTAACGACCATTCTTACAAGTGGTTAATGGGATGCGTACGAACAAAATATACTATTTAAGCAAAGCTTATTCTAATTCATTAGCTCTTGATTCCGTCAAAGTGCCATTCATCGAAACATAATACCAAATAACATCAATTTCAACGAAATGAAATTCCGGCCAATTATGAATAGGTCCAAAAATATATTGAAGTATTGCTTCTGATTTAATTGGAATGGGGGGGGGGGGGTGTGTCTAAATTGTAGTATTGAAGGTTTTCGTCATCCAAACATCTAGAAGATGTAGGCAAATTTGTCGACACATTTTATGAATATCTGCCATGAATGCTATTTCATATCTACTCCATCGCGTAAGAATCGTAAATAATAATTTGTGGATTGTAGGCGCAAAAGGAAAGTACAGGTTAGAAAAAAATGAATTGCATGACTTTGCAATCCAGCAAATAGTTAAAAACAAAGTACGCACATCCTAAATACACTGATGCATGGAAATTTTAGTCACAAAAATCCAATGACGTCGGTTGCTGAAAATTCAAGAAAAAAAAATTTTACTGAATTATTTTTACGGCAATTAATTGTTGATTTTATTGATTAATTGAGTGTTATCAATAATATTGCTGAATATATTTTAATTTTCTGGAAACTTGACTAAGGTTAGGTAGGTTAGGTTAGGGTGGTTGCCTAAAACGTTACACTTAGGCCAAAATAGGGCCATTGTGATACCACAGTTGAGTCTGTGCACTCAGCCCTAAAGGAGAGAGAAGAGTCTACCTAGAGCTCTTTAGAAGGCCGAGTTAGATCTCTGCCATCAGTATAACCTAGTTTTTGGGGGGCCAGTACCGCCGCCCTAGCCGGGAACCATTTGGTTTTCACAATAAATCGAAGTAGATCTCTAACATCAGTGGAACCTCATTCGCTTAACTCTTTGAAAAAGGGGGAGCGCAAAAACCGGTTACTTCGGTCAGTCCAATTCAGCATTAAAGAAAGGCTATGTTACAGTCAGTGTTTGTTGTAACTCTACCGTGCAGGATTTTGGAGTGTTCGTAGTCAGTGTGTTTCCAAGTCTGGACTGAGTTGAGTCTAGTGGCAGACGAGGATGCGAATTGCTTCCCAAAAAGATCTACCGATAGGAGTTGGAGAATTCTGTGTGGAGAAGGTGTGCTTCACAGGGCACCTGTTATTAGGAGTGCTGCCATTCTTTGAACCTGTGCAAGTGCTTTCTGGTGGGTCATTTTTTCCAGTGTTGGCCACCATATGACCACCCTATAAGTAAGTATGGGTCTCAACATTTTAAAAGAAAAAAGAAAACAAAACACTTGCTTTTTTACTTTTCCACAAATTATTTATTATATTTATCGAGTTACAATCGACGCGTTTCGACTTTCTGGGTCATTTTCATAATTGAGCTAAATATTAACTGGTTTAACAAACAATTATATACAAATTTAGAGAGGAAAACGCTATTAAGGAAAAAGAGAATCTATGAAATTACAATCAAGTAAAATACTCTTGTTGTTAAAATCAATAAGGTCATTGACCAAGAAACAGCCATGATTTTTAGCTTTGTGTATTTCATATTTTTCGAATCTATCCAATATTTTATCATCGTTAATGTGATGTAAAAGTTGTAGGTTATCAATATTAATAGAATGTCCAGTATCAATTAAATGTTTGCTTAAGCCAGAACTAGGTCTGCCTGATTTAGCTGATGTAAAGTGTTCTTTAAATCTTGTCCTAATATTTCTCTTAGTCTTTTCTATGTACAGAGCATCACAATCACTACATTTAATACGTTAACGCCACTACATTTTAAAGGGTAAAATTTAGGTTTTATTTTATAATTACATATTCTAGATTTAAGGTTATTTTTGTTTGAAAACGCGGGATAAACTTTAACATTTTTAAGACAATTTTTTAGTATTGAACAAGAATTATTTAAATATGGGATTTTTTTACGCAAGAATGTGTCATCATCGGATTTATTATTGCACGGGTATATAGATTCAACGGTCAATTTATACTGTTTTTTCTTTAATAGTTGATAAATAATCTTTGGTTTATACCCATTATTAATAGCAATTTGTTTGATCACATTTAACTCTGACTTAAATTTATGGTGGTCTAAAGGCAGTTTCACCAATCTATTTATCATAGAGTGAAATGCTGACATCTTAGTATTCCAAGGGTGGTTGGAATCGGACGGTATTACAGCATCACAGTAAGTATGGGTCGTATAACTCTAGTATAGAGCCGGTACATAATACGTGGCCCAATACCCCATCTCTTGCCTATTGCCCTTTTGTATGAGTACAACGCTACTGTATCTTTACGGACTCTTTCTTGGATATTAGGCTTACAGCTAAGTTTCCTTGATATTTAACTTGGTCACCTAATTTCACCCTGACCCTATTTAGTATATGGCAGTTTATAGTAGGAACATTATGTTTTCGAGAGAAGAGTATCAATTATGGGAAATGTTATTTCCATAATCTTATCATTTCTGTTTTTGGGCCATCAATTATGTCCAACGCACTGTCCCACTGCTTGCTTCGAAATAACCATGATGAACTATGATATTGTGAGAATAATATTCCAAAAGCGTTACCTCAAAATCCAATGACGAAATGCATCTAATTTTTTGACTGAACTAAATTCACAAAAATGACAACATACAATTTTCATCCATTAATCCTTTAATTTATACAAAGTCTCCTTCAGAATTATATTATAAAATTCGTTAAGATTTGCAAATATTTTAAAGGCTTAATTTATTGGTTTTAATGAAGTTAATTTCCTTAATCAAAACTATACAGATATTCTCAAGCAACGAACTAGAGATGTTGAAGTGAAAAGATATTGTATCAATCTATTAGAGAAATTAGGTAGTTTTGAGTATACTCGAAATATCCTTGAAATGCTTGACTTGCAAGCTCGAGATGAGGTAAATATTCCTTTCTACTTTTCCTATCACTTACACCTTTTAATTTATTTTTTATAAAGTACTTTAACCTTAATTACAAATTTTTTATCACTCTATTTGACAGGTTGCCCGACTTGGACCAAATCCAATTATGGAAAATCTTCTTAATGAACTTCTGTCTTGGAAATCTGGGGACAAATCCGATAAATAATCTAACAGTACCCTCCTGTACTTCCAGAACTTCCTTCAGCGAAATGCGTTACAAAACTTTTCCTTCACACCAATTAGTGTATATAATAATTAAGTTGTATTAAGTTCGTCGCACAACTTTAGGTGCTCCTTTGATTACTTAAGAAAACGTTGTTCAGGCGCAGGTGAAAGTATCAGTTATATAGTATAACTTTTTGTTTACATACAGCTTAGTCTCGAATTATTTATTTTAGTGTAAAGAAACCACTGTACTTATTTAAGGATTGCTGGAATTGTAAGCCTTACTTATTGTTAAGTTAAATGTGCTGATAGGTGAACTAGTAACCATGTTTACAGCAAGTTTAAATTCACCTGCGTTTAGATAATATAATTGTGATATTCTCGTATAACGGATATTGGAATATGAAATAAGTGAATTGGGTAAAATTACAAACCAAATTATAACTTTGCTTGTGGTTTTCATAGAACTTGAAAGGACTCCAGATTAGAAATAGAGCACATTCCGATTTGCGGGACGTACCAAATATCAAGTGACTTTCAATGCAGTGTTGTGAATCTTTAAGAATTTTATATATATTTAGAACTAGCTTAGAACCCCGGCCTTTAAAGATATTCTAAATTATCTAAATAGTCAAAATCAGCTTAAATACTTTGCAAAAATTACATATCCTATTGTATTTTATGATGCTAAACTAATTTATTACTAGGTAAAGAGTCAAATTAAGAAAAGCTTAAAATTTTGGACAAAATTCAGATTGTTTATGCTGAAAAATTCCGTTACTTGTAAGATACAATTTGTTAAAATTTAAACAGTGCATTTAAGTCTTAAATTTTGTAGTAGTTTTTTGTGATTGACAATAAGTTATTCATATACAATATTCGACAAAGCAGTTGTTTTTTATTTTACTTTTTAACCGACTTTTCAAAAACAAAGACGTTCTAAGTTCGACGTGCATTATTATTTTTTTTATGTCTGAACGGGCATAACTTCACGCGTGGACCGATTTTGATGATTAATTTTTTGTTGGGTAGAGTATGTTCACCGATTGGTACCATTTCAAAAGAATGTTTGGTTGGGACTTAATAAATATCTCAGAAAGCTTGATTGGTCTGATTGCTTTTCTATGAAGGACGTTAACAGAAGCACCGAATATATCTTGAACATCCTATGGGTTGGAATGCATCGCTTTATTCCTCATAGCTTCAAGAACATCAAACCAACTAACACCAATTGGTTCAATAATGACTGTTTCGCAGCCATTAAAAAGAAGGAAGCAGCCTTCCAGGCAAATAAATTGTGCCCTTCAGAGGAATTGAGACGTATCTATAGAGATGCGCGGAATATTTGCAATTCAGCAATTAGCCGGGCAAAGTTCAATTTCGAACAGAGCATCAGACGGAAGGTATTTTCTACTCAAAAGGGTAGTAAGGGCTTCTGGTCTCTAGTAAAAACCGTAAAGAATAATTTCACCTGTTCGTCAACACCACCACTCATTTATAATGGGAATGTTTTTACTGACTCATTGGACAAGGCCAACCTGTTTGCTGCTAATTTTGCTGCTAACTCGTCTTGCCACCTTCATCGCAGCCACTTCCATCTCCATCACAGTGCACTAGTAGGCAAAAGCCGCTACACTTTCGCACTCGGGAAGTTTTTAGAGTACTTTCGAAACTCGACGTGTCCAAAGCTACTGGGCCTGATGGTTTCTCGCCCCTTTGATTAAAATGCTGCGCCTCTGCTTTGGCTAATCCTCTGCGCAAACTTTTTCACCTGTCATATTCAACAGGAATGTTTCCAAGTGTATGGAAACTTGCTCATGTCCAGCCGATACTTAAAAAGGGAGAGGCATGCGACCCCTCTAACTACAGACCAATTGCGCTAACCTCGATCATATCTAAAGTTTTTGAATCACTCATCAACTCTCAGTTGTTGAAATATCTAGAAAATAACCATCTTATCAGCGATTGCCAGTACGGTTTCCGCGCTGGCCGCTCAACCGGAGACTTACTAACGGCTCTAACGGAGCGTTGGAATCATTGTCTCCATAATTTCGGTGAGTCCGAAATCGTCGCTCTTGATATTTCAAAGGCTTTTGATAGAGTCTGGCATGCTGCCCTTTTAGCCAAACTTCAAACATTTGGTCTGCACCCTACCCTCGTTAAATGGATAGAGAGCTTTTTGTCAGGCCGTTCAATCCGTGTAGTAATTGACGGAGTTACATCTGATTCCTACGAAATAAATGCCGGTGTACCTCAGGGTTCAGTTCTTTCACCAACCTTATTTCTTCTTTTTATTAACGATCTCTTATCCCTTACTCTCAATCCTATTCATAGTTTTGCCGAAGACAGCACCCTTGATTTCGCGTACTCATTTGATTCTATAATGAATTCACGTGGAAATGCTACGGAAGTCAATCGGGAACGCATGTTTAGATCATTAAACAAAGACATTTCTATGGTCCTCGCTTGGGGCATAGCAAATCGTGTTACGTTTAATGCATCCAAAACTCAATGCTGTTTAATGTCCCTTAAAAAAACGCCCAGTTCACCCCAACCCATTTCAGTTGCCGGAGTGAATATACCCAATTCACCCTCCCTAAAGATCTTGGGTATTGAGATTTCCAGCAATCTTAGCTGGACTGATCATATATTTGCAATCGCTAAAAGTGCGATGAAATGTTTGGGTTTTCTACAGAGATGTAAGAAATATTTAACCCCACTCGACTTAGCGTTGATCTACCAGTCCCACATTAGTCCTAAACTTGAATATAATTCCCATATTTGGGCAGGGGCAGGACACACCGCGTTGTCCGCGTTAAACAAAGTTCAGCGTAAGGCTGTTAAACTTATTGGCGATTCCTCAATCTCTGAGGGCCTTGACTCTCTGGAGCATCGACGGAATGTCGGTTGGCTCTCACTTTTTTATCGCTATTTCCATGGCCATTGTTCTAACGAAATTGCTAGCCTGATTCCTTGTAGACTCATTACAACCCGCGATACAAGATCTACAAGTCGCTCCCACCCCTATACTCTCGGGGTCAAATTTGGACGTACCGTCAAATTTCGGGAATCTTTTCTTAGCAGAACAACACGAATGTGGAACAGTTTACCATCTTCTGTTTTTCCCTCGTCTTATGAGGCTGAAACTTTCAAACGGGGCGTACATCGACACCTCCTTCATTCAACCTCCTAACCCATTTCCCCTAACCTTAATTCCTTTCCTGCCAAGGCTGTGCTTTAGCATCATAGGGCATCCCCTGAGCTTTGGCAACATCATATATATAAAAAAAGGGTGGGGTGACCCCTAACTTTGTAACGCCTTGACCGATTTGGATGGTTCTTTTTTTGTTGTACAGCGTAGAAGACACTAAACAGTGAAAAATAAAATAATAAAAAAAAGTTGAACCGACTTCACAAAAAGCGCTAAAAAGCATAAAATTATTTTTAATTTTATATCTATCACGACATTTTGAAGTCGGTGCAAATCAAACAAACCAAACAACTATAACAAAAGTATTTAATCGTCCTTCCTTATCATCCTGTCAGCTGAAACGTTCAGGTAGTTTTATGTATTATCTTCAATTGTGGTTGGGTAGTTGTTTTGTTTGTTTAATTTGCACCGACTTCAAAATGTCGTTACAGATATAAAATTAAAAATTATTTTATGCTTTTTAGTGCTTTTTGTGAAGTCGGTTCAATTTTTTTTTATTAGAAATTCAGCATTGAGCTCTTTTGAATCTAAAAACGGGTTTCTTTCCAATAATTTTAAAGAGCGAAACTTCTTTTTCTTCATATGGCGGCAACATTTTAAGCGATTTTAAGAATTAATGAATTTCTGAGGTTTCAGCGAACACTTACCAGGAGAAGACGGTAATGTTTTTACGAAAACTTTCTTCGAGACTTATATATATAGAATTTTTACTTACTATGTCCACTGAATCAATCAGATACATTATGCAGCTTTGTAAGAGACTAACGTTAATCAACATCTCTAATAAAAATTTTAACGGGAAAAATACAGGCAAACGTTTTTGAGTTTCTTCCACGATGATTTTGTATTTTTAAGACATGCAAGGTGATTAAGTTTTTGCGACTGCATTTAAGGTTTTTTATTCT
Source organism: Leptarthrus brevirostris (assembly GCA_964036015.1). Lineage (NCBI taxonomy): Eukaryota > Metazoa > Arthropoda > Insecta > Diptera > Asilidae > Leptarthrus > Leptarthrus brevirostris. The sequence goes on along the minus strand of OZ038373.1, from coordinate 69,193,201 downwards.
GTTTTTGAAAGTAAGAAATGTAAAATTGAACACAAACCAAAACATTGGAGATTATCGATTCTTCTAAAACAGTGGTTCCCAAACTTACTATGCCCATGGACACCTTCTTATAGCAAAAACCTGACCATGAACCCCATGAAAAAACTCTAGATAACTGCATAACAAGTGGGCTGAAAAGTTCGTAGGCTAACATAGTAAAAAATATTTTTTTGACAAAATTCGATTTTATTATTCAATATAGTTGCCTTCGAGGGCGATACAACGATTATAGCGGCGATTACCTCTTCATCAGTGCTAAATTACTTTCCAGCGAGCATTCTTTTAAGGTCTGCAAACAGGAAAAAGTCACTGGGGGCCAGATCTGGAGAATATGGTGGATGGGGAAGCAATTCGTAGCCTAATTCATATAATTTTGCCATCGTTTTCATTGATTTGTGGCACGGTGCATTGTCTTGATGAAAGAGCACTTTTTTCTTCTTCAAATGGGGCCATTTTTTCGTGATTTCATCCTTTAATCGCTCCAACAACGCTATGTAATAATCGCTGCTGATGGTCTGGCCTTTTTTGAGGTAATCGATGAATATAATACCATGCGCAGAATACTGATGCCATAACCTTGCCAGCCGGCTGTTGCGTCTTTCCACGCTTTGGATTCGGTTCATCGCGTGCAGTCCACTCGGCTGATTGTCGATTAGACTCTGGAGTGTAGTTATGGAGCCTTGTTTCATCCATTGTAATATATCGACGGAAAAATTCGTGTTTATTATGGTTGAATATCGTTAAACATTGCTCCGAATCATCAAATCGTTGTTGCTTTTGATCGATTGTGAGCACGCGCGGCACCCATTTTGCACACAGCTTTCGCAAGTTCAAATATTCATGCACAATATGTCCAACACGTTCCTTTGATATTTTTAAAGTCTCAGCTATCTCGATCAACTTCACTTTACGATCATTTAAAATTATTTTGTGGACTTTTTTGATGTTTTCGTCGGTAACAGCCTCTTTGGGGCGTCCACTGCGTGCATCGTCTTCGATGCTCATTTCGCCTCGTTTAAATTTAGTAAACCACTTCTCAACGGTTGATTTTCCTGGTGCAGAGTCCGAATAATGTTTATCAAGCCAAGCCTTGGCTTCAACAGTATTTTTTTCGCCAAAAAGCAATGCTTTATTAACACACGAAATTCTTTTTTATCCATTTTTTCACAATAACAAAAGCTGCTTCACTCACAATGCTATATCTCACGAACTAATTATCCGGCAGCTGTCAAATTTATACACGTATCTTTTAAAAGTTGGTACTAAGTAAAAATATCATGGATTTAATTCTAGTAACGCCATCTATGAGTCAGCCTACGAACTTTTCAGCCCAACTGTTAATAGAAAAACTACAAATTTAACATTGATGTCTTGAATGATAAATGGTGACTTAGAAATAAAATATAAATAAAATATTATGATATTTAAAGTAGTATTTATTGAAACTCTAACTTTTGTTTCAAGATACAAAAACACATTATTATTTTTTCCATGAGATGGGTAAACCTGATGGGATGATATGAGATTATTTATGTTCGGCTCTATGTTTGTGAGTAATATTGGTAAGTCTCCACGAGCACTAATTTCCAGTTGTTTTCTTTTTTTGTGATGAGGCTCATAACTGCACTAAATCCACGTTCTACTAAATAGGAAGACGGGAAAGTAATCTACAGCATCTGTACATCCATAATGCGGGATATAAAATTGGTATCTGTTTTTGTAACCAGAATTTGTGGTATCCTTGTTCCCCTGTATTAGTATAGATTCATCTGAGTTTGTGGGTCTACTTCCAAAAGGGTCCAACACCCAATCGGGCATAACCAAGTGAAGAATATTTTCAAATCTTTGGCTGAGGTCAGAATGAAGAGCCGTTAAGTGTTGACAATAAGCAAGTAAATCTTCATCTCGTTTTAGCAATTTTGAAAAATTGGGAAACAGAGCATTCTAATCTTCCCAAGCTTTGTTTACATACAAAAAGTTTTGCAACAATCGCAGATATTATATTTTTGGTTGGTTTTTTAGTTTTTTTTGGTTTTGAGGCCTATTATATATTTTTAGCTTTAATTAAAGTTAAGTGAACACCTTGTAGCTTCAAATTGGTTTCGTTAAATTTGTTACGAAGTAATCTATATTCTTTGGCACGACTCTTTTATAGTGCCATATTTTAGACAAGTTATTGCACGTAGCGGCGAGATTCCGTTCCTGTTTAAATCTGCATAGATATATAGATAGACGGCCGCGGTCGGCCCGACAACCACCGTGCGATGCTTGTCATTACTTGTGCTTTATATATCTTATCTATACTTATATTTTACTCAGGACGTAAAAATGACTACCAATTTATTTATTGCTATTTATTTTACCTTTCAAGCTAATGAAATTGGGTAACAATTATTTTTCTTTATATTAAACCTTTCGCGGATCCCCCGCCGTTGTCCACGTACCCCCAACTTATTTTTAATTTGCCACAGCCTCCTCGCCAATCACAAGGACCACTGGGGGTCCATAGAAACCACTTTGGGAACCACTGTTCTAAAACAAGTCTTCTCTAAACAAGTCTTATCTAAACAAGATTTTACTTTCTTTCTTTGGCGGCAGTAATATTAGTCTGTACTACGTGGTAACTATGAAGAAAACATTACATTAAAAAAAAATTATAAAATTTTTATTAATTTTCATTTTATATGATTTTCCGAAAAATATGTACATGTACATGGGTGATGTTAACGATCAACGTGTTGAACGATTTCTTCATGATATTTTATGAATGGATGGGAGTACAAGAAGAGAAGTTGACGTGAGTTGAGTTAATAACTGATACAATTAATGAATCTAATGAAGTAATTATTGACACAAATATAGTTGGTTTGTCACTCTAAAAGCTCCAATCTTGCTTTATGGCCTATTTTGGGGAAAGTTGTCAATATTTCTAATATAAAGGTACCTTTGATAGGAGCCTAATGGAAATAGATCAACAATTTGGGAAGGAGGTAGAATTTTTTCTTAGAAGGGCGGCATTAGTTGTTCGTTTGGTCATGTAAGTTGCGAATGGTAAACGATTTTTGTGTGCTTTGGAAAGAAAGTGCAAATTTTCAAAATACTTCGTTTGAAATGAAAAAATTAATTTTTTTCCCAAAAATTTAAGTTTGAAAATCAATTGTTTTAAATCCATTAGCAGTAACACAGTGTTTAATACCGTTGTGTTACTTGTCAACTGAGGTATTAATAACGTCTATAACACTAAAACTGTAGAAAATATGCGTTTAAATGTAAAATTGGCTAATTCCATCGCGTCAAAAATGTCAAACCCCAATACCTTGGAGGGGGATGGAGATAGAACCCCCCTCCCTAGCAGCAAAAGCAGCTTTAATAAAAAAAAATCAAGAAGAGTTTTGAGAAAAAGCAGATCTTCATTTTCCCTTAAAATCAACGGAGGAAATCGAAAATTAAAAGAAAATAAACGAAGAAAACTTTAATTTTTATGTAAGACTAAAATATTACTTAGAGTTGATATTTTTACAACAATAAATTTTTTCTTTGCAGGGATAATTCGAAACTAAAATGGTTTCGTATCCTTTATTAATTGTTTTTTAAATCTAGTTGATGTTTTTATTAGCATCCTCTGTATGTTAGTCTACTAAAAATGTATAGAACTATTTAAGTACAGAACATGATTTTAAGTAAATTTTATACACTGCTCGATAATAAACATGCTTTCGAGTGTAAATGTAACAATATAGTACACAATATTGGAACAGTTTTGTAATAGTGAATACCATTTCACAATATTGCAACAGAAAATTAGACCCCAGGTGTCCATATATAAAAAAATAATTTATCCAGAAAACATGGAAAAAAAAATTTTGCCAGAGTATTTGAAGAATATTTAAAAGCTTCCTATAATAATGACGGAGTTTATGGTAAGCTTCCCTTTAAAAATTTTGTTCAAATAAATAAATTATTTGAAAGTAGGAAATTTTTTTGGAAATTTTGAATTTTCATTCATGTTTCTGCATTTTTTCAGAAGTACTCGATAAATCGGACAGCGTAAAGTGTATTCGAAAAACATTCCATACCACCAAGGTCAGAGTAAATAAATGCGCATTAATGGACCGAAAATTGAACCAAATTCTTTAAAGAAATATCCAAGAAATCTTTCCCAATGTTTTTGTTTTTAAATTGAATGAAAAATATTGTTTTGGCCTAAACATAACATGTTATTGCTTTTATTATGTTTTCGAGGATAATGAAGTATGTATATTGCTTTGTTTTACGCTTGCAATTCTGAAATAAAATAAGTATTCGAATTTAGAGTTAAGTGGATAAAGGTGTTTTTCAATTAGGTTTCTGGTTTTTACAATTTTGCTATATTTTTGACTAAAGGGAACTAACTAAATTTCTGTTACTGATTTGAAGAGACGGTAACGATATCCCAACTATATGCGTATTATGCAAGCATTAGCAAATTTTCAAGGCTTTTCTTAGCCGATACTAGAGTTGGTTCAAATCAAAACATTTATGGCCTTTCGAATGGGAATTATAATCAAAGCTATGGATCCTAAATGTCTTGATGTGAGGTTACTCGGTAGCGAATAGCAAATGCTTATGCAGGTTATGCAGGTGGGGGTTGATTTATTTCCGCCTATGACATGCCTTCCTTCCTTTTGTTGTTAAATTTCAGTGGGTTTGGGTTTTTCAGTTGAGAAAAAGTCGAGTCCAAAGTTGACAAAATGTTCAATTTATTGAACTGAGTTTCAAAAGGTACCTGTCAATGTACAAAAGAATGAGTTTCTATTCGTGACAAAATTTATAAAGAAAATTGTTTACAATAATAAAGAGTTTCATTTGTTTAGAATATTTGAGTTTCTTACAAAAGCTGTGCAGAAAATAAAGAACAAAAGTTAACATGTGGCGATAAGTTTTGAGTGCGAAAATACAGTTTGAATTTATACAAAATAAACATACCTTTTGAATAGTTTCACAATACTAGTTTTGATAAACAAAACTCTTGCTTAACAATCGACGAATTGTTGCTCAATACTTTACAAATTGTTGATTACAATTTGGAGCACGTTTGCCTGTCGCCATTCAATTTCGCTTTGTCGCTGTCACATGAAATTGTCTAATAGTGCTTATCGCCTGCCAACTTAATTAAGTGAAAAATTATATTTCAGGGTCAGGGTTGGGTTAGATCAAGTCAGCTGTCAAATGATCAATTCTCAACAACTTTGGATTACCAACCAAAAAATGAATTCATTACTTTACACAGAGTAATAAATTCATTCTTTGGCTGGGAATCCAATTTGGAATGAATAGAATTGATAAATAACTAATTTTGAACAAATAATTTTCGCAACTGGGATGTGATACTCAATGCAAATACGATTTATTCCATTGTCATTACAATATTAGTTTAGAAAAAGTGTGGGCGTATCGTGCTTCGTTTGAACTATTTCGTGCGTCTTTTATTGACACGTGCCTGTAGCTTGCTGCGTTTGGAAAAGTAAAATTTTTGTTCAGGCGTATCGTCGGGTGGTGATTATCATCTCGAGTGTTATCGAAAAGTGATGACTATAAAAGGAAAAAATTAAAAAGAGTTTACAGATTTTAAGAAGAGCAATGTAAGGTAAAATCGTGACGTGACTGTCGTACTGTACGGATGTGGTCTTGTTTTTGCTGAATTTTGTGCATTCTAAGTTGAAGTTTTTAAGTGATGTAATTTGTTTTCATTGCTGTCCAGCTAAGTTTTGCCTTTTAAAATTTTGTTTGTGTTTCTGTTTTAACTGCTAATTCGTTTTGAGTTTTTCTGATAGTGTTTATTGTCTGGATTTGATATTGTTTTGCTTGTTCTCTTTGTATCTGTGTTCTTGGTATAATCTTTCGCTTTTGCTTTCATTTTTCTGTGTGGGAGTGTGATTTGGTGCACTCTTCGGGCACTATTGTTTTCTCTTTGTGTTTGGTTAAATTTTGCTCATTTGTTATCGTGCGTAACTGTCCTTTTCGATTCTGCCGGTCATTGCTCTGTTTAACTGTCCCACGGGCCGCTATTTGTTTACATTTTAGTTATTTACACTGGTGGGAATAATTGTTGGTACACCTCGCACCGTTTTTGCGTTTGCCGATCGCTTTTTTATTTTAAATTTGTGCATGCGTTATATCTCGTTTATTTTGTCCGTGTAACTTTGTTATTTTCAGGTGCTTTTCATTTAATTTTAATATTTTCTGGTTGATCTATTCTGGTTAGAATAGACTTAGACTTAATTTAATTTTTTAATTTTTTAATCTAAATTTTATTTATTCTTCTTTAAATTTCTTTATTATTCTTTTAATTTTTAATTATCTGTCTCGTCTGTTGACATTTCCTTTTATTAGTTTTCGCTACCTCTTCCCCTATGGCAACGTGTAGGGCCTGTTCTTTGGTGATTTCCAAAGATGAAATTGTTTGCGATGGTGTTTGCGGTGGTTCGTTTCATCCCGCTTGTTTGAAACGCCCTTCAAAATCATCTGCGAGGGCACTTACTACGTGTAATGAGTGTCTTGACATTAAGCCCTGTCATGTCCTTAGACTAATGAAGAGTATTGCAGATTCGTTTTCTGCTGAACAATCTTTTGTTGCCAACAAAATTAATAGCTTGTCCTCCAACTGGGCATCTCTACAGGCTGTTGCTGATGACATGAGCTGCTTGAATGGAAGCTTGGATAAACTCGTTCTTGCTGTGGAGGGCCTAAAATCAAGCTCTGAGTCTCTGCTTGAGAAATCTCATGATCTCTCATCTAGGGTATCTTTTTTGTCAGCTGGTTTTGACGACCTTCGGACGACGCTGTCTGGTGTGGACGGGTCTCCACCAGCACTGGCAACCAGCTATGAACCGGTGATGCCGATTTTTGATGATCTCCGCCGTAGCGTTAAACATATCAGAGCGGACCTTGGCACCTGGCAGACTGCTGTTGATAGGAACTCCGATCTGCTTGGTACCATTTCTTCTGATGTTGTAAGTCTGCTATCGCGTGCTGTTGGCAAGCCTGACGCCTCTGTTGTTTCCGGTGCCTCCATTTTGCCTGAAGCCGATGTCCCTCGGCATGATGACTCTAAGAAACAGTTTGGGTCTCGCTCTAGGCGCCGGCGACCTAGAGTACCCAATGGCCCTGTTAGTCCATCTCCCACCGTTACTGTTAGCCCATCTCCTACTATGGCTGCTGTTCATGCTGCTGGGCCTCCCACGAGCATGACTGCCGAAGAACTCGCTGCCGCTTCGTTCACTTGTACCTCCCCTACTCCCCCTCCCCCCCCCCATCGGACCCAGCTGGGAACATATCTCCCGCCCCCTCTCAGTCGAATCCTCATTCATCGCATGGCACATTTCCATTTAGATCTATTAATGTGTCTCGAAATGAGGGTTTCACTCTGAGGATTGCGCAACCACCGCGATCCTTTTTTGTTTCCCGACTTGATCCATCTACTTCTATTGACGACGTTATTGGCTACGTGCGAGAGAGGAGTGGTGCTGAAGATTCTGTACTCCTCCGTTGTCAACTTCTAGGATCTCGTCATTCTCAAGGACTCATGTCGTCTTTTAAGTTGACATCGTCGCCAGAGCTTTTTGAGATTATGTCTGCCCCCGATTTCTGGCCCGAAAATATCATTGCACACGAGTTTGTGCCCCGTCGTAGGGTCACGGGAAGCACTCAAAACAGAACCTCTTCTAACAACCAAAAAAACTAAGTACGCTATCCCTTTACTACCAAAATGTAAGGGGATTGAGAACAAGAACAAGCCAGTTATTTCAAGCTTCTCTTGCTTGTTGTTACGACGTCATCGCTCTGACCGAGACCTGGCTTCATAATGGTTTTAACGATGCAGAAATTCTTGACGAGTCCTATCAGATTTTTCGTAAAGATAGATACTGTGACTCTTTGGCTCGTGGTGGCGGTGTGCTGGTTGCATGTAAATCGCATTTGGATTGCGGCGTTGTTGATATACCTGCTTATTCCGACACACTCTCAATCGAGCTCTTAGCTCTTAAGATATCTCTGGGGAAGATGCATATTTTCCTGCTATGTTGTTATATCCCTCCAAACTTGACAAACTATGCTGATGCAAATGGTCGAAGTCTTTACGACATTTTAATTCTTAGTTTAGATTTTATTAATAATATGACAAACCCTGAGGACGAAATTATCCTTCTTGGTGACTTTAACTTACCCAACGTTCAATGGGTATTCAACGCTGATGACGATGACTACCTTCCTTCAAACTGTCTTGCTGCTAAAGACTCCCATTTTCTTGACGCCATCTCCTCCTCTGGTTTACACCAAATGACTGATGTAAAGAACTCTATGGGAAGGCAGTTAGATCTTATCTTTTCTTCCGATTCGAGTAATACTATAATTGAGCCAACTTCTTGCAAATTATCCGCTATCGACAGTTTACACCCGCCCATTTCCATCTATTTTTGCTACGATGGTTCTAATATTGTTGACCCCAACGTAGATCAGTACGTTCTTGATTTTAAAAGGGCGGACTTCTCTGATCTTTCAAACAGGATCCTCTCAATCGATTTCCCATCACTTTTTTATGATTGTGATGTCGACGATTGTGTTTCTGTATTTTATGATAAGATTTATGATCTGTTTAATTCGTGTGTACCACTTAAGCGGTGGAGATCATCCTGCCATTCTCCCCCGTGGTATACAAGGGAGGTAAGGAGTCTTAAGAATAAAAAAATTAAATTATGGAAAACCTACTTACGCTGTAGTAGCACGTCAGCTTATTCTGAATTCGTATATTGTCATGACTGCTTTTTAGCGTTATCTTCATCCTTATACAGGGAATACCTTGATGATATTCGCAGTAACTTGCATAATGATCCTCGTACCTTTTTTAAATTTGTAAATTTGAAGAAGAAAACTGATAATTATCCATCTACAATGTGGTATAATGGATCCTCTAGTTGTAGCGCGCCCGATATTGCCGATAACTTTGCATTGTTTTTTGAGGGCGCCTTTTCACCAGGCAACTTTGTGCCTTCCCTGGATGATTTTGGCCATATCCAAAACCGTCCCGCTACTTCCATTGCTTTGCCCATTATATCTCGTGATATTATCTTGAATGGTATCAAGGAGCTTAAACTGGACTTTTCCTTTGGTCCTGATGGTATTCCACCCGCATTCTTGAGATCCTGTTCTGATGCCTTACTCACTCCATTGGAACTCATCTTCAATAAATCTCTTCAGGCTGGTAGATTTCCTACGTTATGGAAGAGCTCCTTCATAATTCCTGTTTATAAAAAGGGGCATAAAAACTTCATAACAAATTATAGGCCAATCGCGAAACTTTCCTGCATACCCAAGTTGTTCGAATCTGTTATATATTCACAGCTTGTTGGGCAATGTAAGGGGTTAATCTCATCTAATCAACATGGCTTTCTGCCTGGTAGATCGACGACAACTAACCTGCTAGAATTTTCATCCCACATTATCTCTGCCTTCCAACAAGGTCTCCAGACTGATTGTGTCTACACCGACTTCAGCAAGGCATTTGATAAGCTCCCTCACTCCGTGATTATGCTTAAGCTTGAAAGGTTGGGTTTTCCGCCTTTGTTGCTCGATTGGATCTGCTCTTACTTAAAAAATAGGACTTACCGTATCTCTTTCCGTAATACTTTATCTAGAGTAGTTAGGGCTTCATCTGGTGTACCGCAGGGAAGCCATCTGGGGCCGTTGCTGTTTATCCTAGCCATTGACGACATTGTCCCTCTGATTAAGCACTCCAAAGTTTTAATCTACGCAGACGATATGAAGATTTTCTCATGCGTTGGAAACAGTTATGATTCTTCCTGCATTCAGAATGATTTGAATACCTTCAGGGGTTGGTGTGCCTCAAATGGACTGCAACTTAACCTGGATAAATGTGAAGTTGTGTCATTTTCTAGGAGCATCAATCAGCTCGTCTTTGATTATACCTTTGCGGAAACTAATATCCGTCGTGTGGAGTCCGTTACTGACCTCGGTGTAAAGCTAGACAGAAAACTCGATTTCACTCTGCACATAAACCATATCGTATCTCGGAGTAATTCTGTCCTGGGTTTTGTTAAGCGATGGTCAAGGGAGTTTTCTGATCGACAGACCCTCATTCACTTATTTTTTTCATTAGTTAGACCAATTCTCGAATATGCATCTCAGGTTTGGTCTCCTTGCTATGCTGTTCATTCTAGACGCATTGAATCGGTGCAGCGGAACTTTGTTAGGTTCGCACTAAGGGACCTCCCGTGGAATGATCCATTAAGGCTTCCTCCTTATGAGGATCGCCTCCAATTGCTTAATATGCACTCGTTGGAGGAACGACGTAGAGTTGCTGACCTAGTATTTATTCACCAGCTTTTGAACTCGAAAATAGATTCTCGCTCTCTTGCAAGTTTAGTTACTTATAGGCATACTCCGTATAGGTTAAGGAGATTGCCTTTACTACATGTTGTTCATTCTCGGTCTAACTATGGTATGCATGAGCCTATTAATCGCATGTGTAGAGCCGTGAATATGTGTCCTATTTTTGACCTGGCTCTTGCTAAGGATTTGCTTAAGCGATCTCTGTTATCAATGCACCCCTGATTGTTTTGTTTGGACGGGTTTTGTTTTTTGTTTACTAATATTTTTCTTTGCATGGGTTGCGGGAGCCTCATTCACCTCAATATATGTTATATTCTGGTGAATAGGTCAATTGGTTCCAGGCTTCTGCCTGTGAAGTGCGCCTTCTGAGTTAGAAGGGTTAATTCTATATATATAATTCTTATTACATTTAAATTTATGTTATTTCTACCATATTTTTAAGAGACGTGTAGAATTTATATTTTACACTTAGGTCATAGTTAGTGATAGACAATGGGTAATTACTCAGTGGTAGAAATGGTTGTTGGGGTGCAAATGGGCATTTGGCCGAATTTATACCCAAACGATGCGTACAAATAAACGGAGTAGGGAGTTCGGACAATTCGTGACACTTAGGTTTTTCAAAGAGTCGATCGAGTCGACAAAATTCTTCTGTCGATTTGTGTACTATTTGGTATTTGACAACTCGATTGAGTCAACAAAAAAGTGTTGCCATTTGAAGCACATGATTTCTATCTAAATTATGAATTGTAATCAACTTATCATCTATTTGAACTGTAAAATTTCAGCCAGTTCGGTTAATTTTAAACAAATTTTGTAAATGGACTCAATCGGGATACATTTTCTACGCGATGAGTATGACGAAACGAATGAAAGAATGGCATTCAAATCACTACGGGATTCATCCAACCCCTTATCATTACCAGACTCTAGGTGTAAACAACTTTTTATAATAATCAAAATACTTTGTTAAAACTACTTTTTCATGTAGATTTGTTAAAAAATTTCGCTTAAGCAAAGATCCTTTTTGCTATCTTCTAGACCACTTTGTAAGTGTGACCCCAAGTCAGAAAAGAGCTGCATCAATACTGCCTATATTAAAACTTGCGGTAAGTTTAAGATTTTTTGCAACTGGATCATTTCAGGAGACTATTGGGGAATCCTATTTATTCGGAATGTCGCAGCCCGCAATTTCTGTTGTCAAAAATATATCGAATTTCATAGCAAACAATGAATGTTCAAAATGGATTACGTTCCATATGACGGATGAAGAGAAAGTGGAAGCGAATAGATCTTTTTTTGTGAGCACTGGATTTCCAAGTGTTGTGGGTTGTGTAGACGGTACACACATTTATATTCTACGTCCAAAAGAAAATGAACATTTATTTTTTGGTAAAGAAAGGTGCCACACAATAAATGCAATGATTGTAAGTTTTTTAAGCTTAGCATACTTTTCTTAATTAATTAAATTTGTTTAAGGTCTGTGATGAGCACTCTATCCAACAACTGGAGAGTGGCAGATGTGATGACGTTGTCAGATCATAGAGCCATAACCTTTGAAATTCGATATGGGGTACACAAGAGGCAGAGTAGGAGGCTGAGCAGGTTACCTAAAAACACCAATAGCCAGAAATATATGGAGGTGTTAAGGGAGAAACTGATAGCGTGGACGCCCAGAGTACCCAAAAACACACTGTATGTAGAGAGACAGTTGTACACTCTACAAAAGGCTGTAATGGAGGCGTATCACAAATCCTGTACTCCAACTGAAGTAGTGGACCAGGACCCAACCCCTTGGTGGGACAGGAAACTGGAAGCACGGAAGAAGGGGTGCAGGAAGGCTTTTAACCGAGCCATAAGGACTCAGGATGAGGAAGCCTGGGGCAGATACAAATCCTTGGAGAAAGAGTTGAAGAAAGCTCTGCGTAGGAAGAAGAGAGAATCGTGGAGAGACTTCTGCTCGAGCACGAGAAACATATCTGAAGTCTGCCGACTTCAGAATATGGTCTCAGCTGACCCGGTCTCCAGGCTCGGACTGGTTCGGGACAGAAAGGGTAAGATGTCAGAGACCGAGGACGAAACGAACGAAATTCTGCTGACAACTCACTTTCTGGGAAGCTACAATTCGGATAGGCTGTGGTATATGAGGAAGCAGGGAGCCAATGCCTCGGATCGCTCTGTGGCGGAAAGGATCGTGACGCTTGAAGGGGTAAGACGATCTATTAGATCGTTTGAACCATTCAAGGCAGCAGGCTTAGATGGTATATTCCCAGCCCTGCTTCAGTGGGGCAGTGAGACTGTAGCACCAATACTTAAGGGCATATACACAACATGCCTTGCAATAGGATATGTCCCGGTTTCGTGGAGAGAGGCTAAGGTCATATTTCTACCAAAACCGGGAAGAAAAGACTATACTGAGCCGAAGTCCTTTAGACCCGTCCTAGCCTGACGTCTTTTCTATTCAAAGCAATGGAGAGGACCGTGGCTTACCACATCGAGGGGACCTCACTCACTAATTATCCACTAAGTAGGCTCCAGCACGCCTATTGTCCTGGGAGATCTACCGAAACGGCACTCCATCAGCTGGTGCGAGTAGCAGAAGAAGAAATTAATAGCAAAGGCATAGCAATGGCCGCAATAATGAACATTGAAGGAGCCTTTGACAAAATAGACTTCGGAAGGCTGGAGGATGCTCTTGCTGAACGTGGAACCAATTCTACTGTTAGGAGATGGATTGGCAACTTTTTAAAGACAAGAGCAGTAAACATCCAGAGAGGTGAATCGAGACTGCGAGGGAGGGTGGACAGAGGTTGTCCACAGGGGGGAGTACTATCCCCCATTCTGTAAAACATTACCGTTGACTCATTACTTCGCAGACTTGAGGAGGAAGGCATACATAACGTTGGGTATGCTGACGACATAGCGATTATGGCAAGGGGCAAGTTCATACGCGCCGTAGCAGACACAATAAGAAGAGGTACGAGGGTGCTGGAGCAATGGTGTGTGGAACAGGGACTCTTCATAAATGCAAAGAAGTCTGATCTAATTGTTTTCACTAGGAAAAGGAAGAATCTAGACTTAAGACCAATTGAACTCTTTGGGGAAGAACTCACGGTCTCGGGCTCGATCAAGTATCTGGGGGTATTCCTAGATTCAAGACTCACCTCACTCTACATCAATGTGGGAGGGTGTGTGGGCGGAGGTGGGGTATCTCGCCGCATACTGGATCTACACTATGATGGTGGGACCAATTATATCCTACGCCTCTGTGGTATGGTGGCCAAGCGCTTCTAAGCCCACAGTAAAGAGGAAATTGAGCAAGGTCCAGAGGTTAGCGTGTGTGACGATAACAGGGGCCTTTCGAACAACGCCCACAATGGCGTTAGAGATGATACTGGGTTTGCTACCTTTAGATATATATGTGAAGAGAACTGCTGCTTCAGCGGCTCTTCGCATGGAGCGGGGAGCAAACTGGTGCAGATCTCGTGATAACCGAGGGCATAGGAAAATACTGGAACTTGTCAAAGATGAGATACAGGAATTGGAAATGCCTGTTGATGGTATAAGCAAAGTAAGGGTAATTGATAGGCACCACGAAACGCTTATACGGGATGGGTCCCTCCCTGAAAGCCGTATAACCGACGTTACAATATTCACGGATGGATCCAGAATTGATGGGAGAGCGGGCGCAGGTATCTTCAGTGATGACCTGAACCTGAACACCCATCTTTGCCTGGGGATATACACCTCAGTATTTCAGGCAGAGATGCTGGCTCTGATCTATGCACTGGATGGTACAAAATTTAACGCAGCTCTGTCACTGGAGTGTGTCCGCAAACTAAACGCGTGTGCCTCATCAAATGAGTTGGCACTGGCGCGGGTCCGAGGACACGTCGGGATCGAAGGTAATGAAAAGGCAGACGTACTGGCAAAGCTAGGGGCTGCTTCGAGTTTCCAAGGTCCGGAGCCGTTTACTGCGCTTGGCAGGGGTACGGCGGAGGGCCTGTTAGGAAAGTGGGCCACGAGGGAGCACTGGGAACGGTGGAATGTCGTGGACTCGCTCAGACAGGCTAAGATGGCAATTGTAGCGACCAGAAGTATTGAACAGAGGGAGGTCCTGGATATGGACCGTAGGACCTTGAGATGGCTGACGGCACTACTGACAGGACATGGTAACTTCAGGTGTCATCTAAAGAGGATGAACATTCTCGAGGATGATATCTGCAGGCTGTGCCTGGAGGAGCAGGAGACGGCGGCACACATAGTGTGCCAGTGCCCTGCACTGGCAAGTAGAAGAAGGAAGCTGATGGGACACCACTGGATGGAAGAAGGAAGAATGGCAGAGGTGTCCTATAAGCAAATGCTTGCGCTGACCCGAGGAATCGAGGTGAGGGAAGAAAACTGGATTAGCCCAGATCTCTCTCGCTGAGATCACAGGGGGTAGGGACGAAAAGGGACCCGGATAAAGTGGTCTGTTTCGGCAAATCCCTAGAGGGGTGTTTTTATTGAGTAAAAATCTCACACTACCAGAGATAATCGGGTCTCCTGGTGTCTTTGGAAGATTTTCACCCCTAACGCAAAAAAAATAAAAAAAGGTCTGTGATGACAAAAGTCATCCGATGTATTGATGCTAAGCATGGAGGAGATCCCATGATGTAGCGGTTTGGGCAGTAAGTGAAATTAGACAACATTTAGAAGGCGAAGGCGATCAAATGTGGCTGCTAGGTAAAACATTATTTTGCATAAAATATTTCTTTCGTTCAGTTTATTTTAGATCGCAATACATTATACATATATGTATGTAAACATCATATGCGCATCTCAATTTTTTGTTTAATTTTAGGCGATTCTGGATATCCATTGGAACCCTGGCTAATTACGCCATATAGGGTAGCCGAAGAAGGAAGTAGGAATGCACGGTTCAATGAGCTGCACTCCAAAACCAGAAATATAGTAGAAAGAACTATTGGTTTACTGAAATCAAGATTCCGATGCATATCCAAATCACGACAGCTTCATTATGATCCAGAAAAGGTCACTCAAATAATTAATGCTTGTTGTGCTCTTCACAACATCGCAATTCATTATCCAGTGCCACTTGAAGTAGATGTAAATGAAGACGATGAAATCCCCGATATTATTACAACTTCCGATGACAACAGAGCAGCTAGAATAAAACGCCAAATAAGAGATTCTATATGTTAATTAGAAATAGAATAAACTATTTAATACTTCAAAATAAATTATTTATTCAAATTCAAAAACAAAAATAAAAAGTCTTCATGACTAGCCTTCTTTGTTGGTTATAACAAAACATAAATGAACACATTAAAATATAACTTAAAATTGTTATAAAATTGCACAACTACAAAGCTACATTAGCTTGTCTAATTTTTCTTTAGCTAAATTTACTTTCGTCTTCTTAGTTTCTATGTTTTGAATCAATAACTTTCTTTTTTCTATTGTGTGAATACGACTTTACTTTAATTTTTCTTTTTTTAAATCGTACATTTTCCTCAACAATCTATTTTTATCTTGACATTCTTTTAAAATATTTTCCAAGGACTTCGCGACTGATTCTTGGATATTTAGCTGCCTTTCAAGCAATATTCGTTGGGTACTTATTGGCGTTCTTTTAGGACGATGTATTTGCGGTGGTGTGGATTCATTGCGTGGAGCCGGAGGAGGGCTTGTAGACATGACATGCTGATTATCCGTAGAAGATTCAGTCGTGTCCATATCTGCTGGAATCGAATCTCCAAATGTTGTGGCTCCACTTATTCCTTCTTCTTCAAAGCCATTTCAGTGGGATTGAACGTAACTAGTTTACAGGCCCCACCCCCAGTAGCAGACTTTCTTTTATTATTTTGTATTATTTTTTTCTTGACTAAAAATGTGTAGTCAGTCCAAACCTAAAAAAACATAAACATAAAATAACAAAAAATAATGTATGCACTTATGTATAACAAACATACACTAAAGGCATTGTTTGCTGGATTACATTAACATCCATCAACACCTCTTGTTGGTGGCCCATTTGCATTTAATTGGTCGCATAGTTGCGTCCATAAATTAATTGCCGACAATTTTGCATCACTGTTGCGTATGTAATTTTTTGCGAAACCTGGATTTTTTTCCATTAAAGAAACCATGATTTCGTACTGCTTTGCTGTTGTTATTTTAGCCCTACAATTACATTATAATTATTATAAAATATAAATACTAAATAACGATATTTATTTACATTTTTACATCCGCTCCTTGCCATTGACATTACCTGTCGACAACGTCAATCTCATCGAGAGTTTTGTCGATCATCGTCGACTGCAACCTTGTCGATTTCGAGTTACCAAATACAAATTTCTCGATACCGACAAAGATCGACATCGAGTCGAGAAACCAAATACGGGCCCAGTATACAGATAATAAAGGCAAAAATCATTTGAAATGAGATTGCAACTTTTTTAAAGGTGTGTTCGTCGAAATTTGTTGAAATTATTCATCCATCATTGTTCTTTGGTAAATTCGATCTCTCTTGTGCCTAAACCTAAAGCAACCTTGATTCGCTGCCGGTGGGGTTAGAACCTGGGGCCTCCAGAAAAAAAGTCGAAACGTTTCATTTACTCCACAGACGACTTCAGTAGGTAAGGTTAGGTTATAGCGTCTATCACATTTATGTCAAAGAGGCCCATTGTGATACCACAGTTGAGGCTGTATGTTCAAATCCCATAAACACATAGAAAAGAGGAGATCCTACCTACAGCTCTCTATGAGACCGAGCTAGCTCCCTGTCTTCAGTGGATACCAGTCAATACAAATTATTGACTAGAACAATTTCAGCCTATCACGCAGCCGGGAACCATTTACAGCTCCTGATAACTGAACCTGACATCAGTGGAGTCTAAAACCGGGAAATTGCAGAGGAAGTGGAGTATAGTTTCCTGTTCCTCCTCGTCTTGGCAACTTCCAACAGAAGTCTTTTGAAGGCACGTCGAGGCTATCGGCGAGCCTGCCTATGAGACAGTGGCCCGAAATAACGGCCACGATAATGCTAATTAAACTACGTTCGAGTAATATGGGCTCTCTTGACAGCTTAGAGTCAATCCAAAGATAACTTACTATTTGATAACCAGCTCCCTAAATTACCCATCTAATTTGAAAAAGTAACACTGGCACCACAGAACAAGCTTTTTAAGTCATAAGAATATTCATACAAATAAAGGATAATTTTGACAGGAGTAAATGACTGCACACTACCTGTACTCTTTATTTGCATGTATATTCTTATGACCTTAAAAGCTGGATATATTTCGTTTTACTTTGGTGTCAGTGTTACTTTTTCAAATTAGCTGGGTAATTTAGGGAGCCGGTTATCTAGTAGTAAGTAATCTTTGGCCAAATCTTGCCGAAGAGTAAAAATATACAAAAAAGTACCACCAATAAAAAGAATTCATGTGAAGCACATGGATGAGTTAGTTACTTGTATGCGTAAGAAGGGGAACCTTCCTCTCACTCTGACCAGGGAGGAAAGAAAGGCTTCGGTGTGGTATAATCAGTGTTGATTTCGACTTTACCGTCCAGGATTTTGAAGTGACCGTAGTTAGTGTTTTTCCAAGTCGGGACTGAGCTTAGCCTAATGGCAGCCGAGGATTCGGATTGCTTACCGAAGAGATTCACCGGTAGAAGGTGGAGAATAGTGTTTAGGGTTTTTGGCCTCTATAAGTTGAAGTGTTCCCAAGGGCAACGATTTTGTTTGCGCATTGCAGAGAGGATTTGTAATCTGCAAGACCATCCTGAGAGACGATGCCCAGTCTACGAAGTATCCTGAGTGCAGTCCGTCTTTCTTTGTAGGCTGCCATTGAGGCTTTAACACTGCGCTTGTTGGTCGGTGTATTGGACTGAGATGCCTTAAAAGGCGCGCTGGCGGATTTATGTCCGGGTATGGTTACTAGGTACAGGGACTCACGACTACGCATAGGTTTTGTGGATGTATGAAGAACCGAACGGCTGCTACCGGGTTTTGAAGGCTTGGAATCAACATGTTCCTTCCTCGGAAAAGTTGGTTCACAGGGTTCCTTAGTGGGAGTCACCGTGGTGGTCTTGGAATTTGAGAAGGAGCGTGTAGAGCTCGCGGAGGATTTCTTACTTAACCCGTGGGGTGGTCGACACTAGAAAGTCAAAACTTACCAGTGCCAGATTTACCAATAGGCTGGTGTAGGCTGCAGCATATAGGCCTCCACCAATTAGGGCCATCACCACAGTGAATAAAAGAAATTTTTTTCGTTAAAAAAAATGAAATTTATTTATTTAAGTGCTATAACAAAAAATTTAAATTAATTTATAAATTTTTTTTTACAAAATTTTTTTGTTACCCGAGTTGAAGGCAATGTAGTCTGTCTTTCTTTATTTTCTCTCGTGGTGCAATAACTACTTCTCTTTATTTAATAATTGGGTCAATAAGTGGCATCTTTGAAATATATACATTTTATTTGCACAAAATTTAATTGTTTTATAAAACTAATTTTTTTTCGATTTATTCAGTTATTGTCAACTTGTTTACTGGTAGGGCTATAGAATTAATTTTCTCTCGTTTTATTAGCTTATACTGATTCCTTACATGATTTTACTATTTAAATTCATATAACTAATTTTTCCTAGGTTAAAGAACCAAAGTTTTCTCGATTATAGAACAAATTTTTCACTGCAAGGGTTTAAGGTTATAGAACTCATTTTACCCTGGTTTATAAAATTATTGGTCACCTGATAAGGACTTTAAGTTAAAGAAATAATGTTCCACCCGGTTTAAGTTAAAGAGAGGAATTTTTGTTTCCTTAAAGGGGCCTCGACCAATTTTCAGCCCATAGGCCTCAAATTTAAATCCGGTACTGGTGGACAGGTATCAACGATGCTCCGTTAGAATACAGCTAGATGCCCCCAGCTACAAACTATCCAGTGGGAACAAAACGCTTACTACCGTGGATTAGGGGAGTGTAATAAAGAGAATAAATGTCTCTCCGACCGACATCATTAGCCAGTCTAGAATATACTTCATGCTTCCAGCCGACCCACGGGGAGGGTAATGCCGGACTTCTTCAATACACACAGTTCTGGCACGCTCACAAGTTATTTGTTAACGTGTTTATCCCCTTTGTGGGTCTGAGGGAATGCGGTCGCGACTCCAGTAAATTGCGAGGAATAAATTTTCCGGGGCTTTCACGGTCTCTGCGAGCTGGTTGTTTCTTTGCATGCTTCGTTTTCTTCCTTTGGATGTAGTTTCAAGTGTTTTCGAATTTTCCTCCTGAATCAGTGAATTGCGTTTCGCAAGGTTAGGTAAAATGGCAGATTTTGTGTCCTCTCGTCCTTTATCCGTGACTTTTCTTTCGCCTGCTTTTGGAAACGATGGAATTAATTGAAGGACCAGATCAAGACCGATTTCTTCTTCGTCCTGTTCAGCTGATTCATCGACATCTTTGGTTCGGCCTGAGCAAATTCCTACTGAGTTTTTGGCATTTGACCGGTTAAGGTGCTTGGCTGTGCACTGACCTGGGGCCTTATTACCGGACTCGTGTCGAATGATATTACATTTGAATCTCCCTAAGTGGTATTACCGAAAACGAATTCGAGTGCATTTGATAGCTTTGCACTTGAGTATTATCTCGATTATGGTTTTGCGTACGAGTCGGTTGTGGTTTAAAAACAGAAAAAGAAGATGTAAAGTTTTTGTTAAATTAATATTGGTAGTTAAATTGAAAGTAAAGATTTTACTGTATAGTGAACAGCACTAAATATATATACAAATTAGTTTGTATTGAAAGAGGAATATAATTTTTGGGTCAAAAATAACAAACCGCCTGTGCGTTCACATGTGAAGAATGTGTGAAGCACATGTGTGATGTGGTGTTGTGTAAAATCAAACTATTCACTTCAAGTAAGTATGCACTTTAATCAATTAGTTCACATAAGTAGATTTATTGTTTAATTTAAACAAACTTTAATTAAGAATTTAAGTAACTTTAATTAAGGAATTAGCACTGGTTGTGAGGTGATGAGCAGCAACTTGAAAACTGAACTCACTATTGATTCCACTGGAGAGATATGCCCTTGCCCAGTTGACCAGATGTACAGATATTTAGCCATAACTCCAGCTTCGATAACGGGTAACTTCTTGGTGCTATTATGATGCGAGTTATCGGGTGGCAACAAATACGAGATGAAGCTGGTATGTATGTAAGTATTTGATGCGAAATGTTATTGTTTTTACTGTAATGAAACAAATTATAAATAAATGTGTTGTGAGAAATTAACAATTCTTTTTCTCTTTTCAGTTGCTGCCGCAACCTGCTCCGCCGGGTTGACACAACTGGGTTGTCATTGTGTCAATATTGACTGATTTATAGTTCATTGTATACGTCAGACAGTCCAACCGGAAAGAAGCAGATGAATTCGCGTATACGCGTGGATCGAAAGCGTCTAGGGCGTACCGATGACACGACAAACTAACACAGGCATACACGACGTGGTGCTAGGTTATAACTACGAATAACTTATTTTATAGTTCATTAGTGTATAGTTTATTATATGAGTTCATTAGAACATATGTATTATTTCATACACTGTCATTTTCTTTTATAGGTAACAAGCAGAGCTTTGTGATTGGACGTTTTAATATAGTTTTAAGAGTCTTTATCATTGCAACCCTCACTAAACCGTCCTGTCTCTGTTGGAGACGAACTAAATATTCATGAGACCAGCGATTCCAAAATTGCTGTGTTAGATGTTGCAAAAACTGCCATCAATTCAAAGTATGGACATTAGTGTCGAGAAGGTGTGGCTCTGGTGGTGCTTATAGGGACTCCCCGATTAAAAACTGTCCTGGAGTTATGACATACAGATCTGAGAGTTTAAACAAGCCTCAATCTGCGCCAAAACCGTTGCTAATTCTTCATAAGTCAGCAAAGTATCTCCTATTATCCTTTTTAAATGAAATTTGGTGGACTTGACACCAGCCTCCTATAACCCTCCAAAATGCGGGGAAGCTAGTGGAGAGAAACGCCACCGAATCCCTTGACTTGCTGTATTTGCAGCGGCCGCTTGCATTGCGTCTTGAAGTGACTCTCGATCTTGCTGAAGTACTCTGGCTGCTCCTACAAAATTTGAGCCGCAATCCGAATACAAATCGGAACACAATCCTCTTCTCGCCATAAATCTTTTAAGGGCAGCTAGAAAGGCTTAAGTTGATTGGTCACTCACTACCTCCAGATGAATAGCCTTGGTACATAAGCAGACAAACAGCGATATGTACTCCTTAAAAGTTCTACTTGAGCTACCTTTTGCCATCCGAATGGAAATTGGTCCAGCGTAGTGAACACCAGTATGCGTGAAAGCCCTAGACATTTTGAGGCGTGGTTCGGGAAGATTTTCCATTAATTGAGATGTAAATTGCGCTCTATATCTGAAACATGTCACACACTGATGTGATATCTGTCGTAAAAGCTTCCGTACATTAGGTATCCAATAAAACTTTCTTATACATATATGCCAACATTAATTGAGGACCTCCATGTAACGTCCTGTGATGTGCTTCCAATACTATTAACTTAGTGAAGTGATGATTACTGGGAAGTATAATAGGATGTCGTTCATTGAATCGAAGATCTGAATTTTGTAATCGACCGCAGACTCGGAGTAACCCTTCTGGTGATAGAAAAGGGTTTAGTGATAATAAATGATTTTTGGTATGAAATTGATGCTTGGCTGTCAATTCTGTGATCTCTCTTTCATAGGTTTCTACTTGTACAGTTCTGATGCAATATATACGCGCTTGATGAAGCATAAATACTGACAAGATGGTCTACGCAGTCTACAATTGCTGATAAATCTAAAACACCCAGCTATAACTCATAAGAGCCTGTCTAACCTTGAATATCTCGTTAGTAATTCAAATGTGCCTTGGGTAGAAGTTAATAACATTTTAATAGATTTCCTTTCTACAGTCGTATTCTGATGTGAGAAAGATGTTGTGCTTGGCGAAATATCCTTGTGTTCTTGCAACCATGATGGGCCATGCCACCATAAGTGGTGGTATAGTAACTGGGAAGGTAACAAGCCTCTAGGTCCACAGTCTGCAGGGTTGTCGGTGGAGGAGATGTGGTGCCATGAACTAATATCCGTTTTTTCCTGAATGGCAATTACACGATTGCAAACAAACGTTTTCCATTTCGTGGCGCTTTCAACGCGATCATCGAATCCGACCATGCATACACCTCTGGACACTGAAATTTCATGGAAATTTGGACGCGATGTAATAATTTGGCAAGAAGCACAGCGGCACACAATTCGAGACGAGGCAATGTTACAGGCTTAAGTGGCGCAACCCTTGATTTTGATGTTAATATAGATACCTTGACTTCACCAGATTCAATTGTTATCCTTCTGTAGATAACTGCGCAGTATGCCTTATTGGATGCATCGCAGAATCCATGCAATTGAACCGAGGTAGTAGCATGGTTAGTTACTCCGATCTATCGACTTGTCCTGAGTTCGCATAAACGAGGTAAATCCGTTTTTATTACCTACCATTCCACTATAATATCCGTAGGGACGGTTTCATCCCATCCAATCCCAGCCACAGCCAGCCACAGTTTCTGTATTAGAATCTTGGACAATATAATACATGGTGTCAGCCAAAAGAGTGGGTCAAATAGACGAGAAATTTCAGATAATAACGCACGCTTGGATAAACTGGAGACTTTTGTAAACTCAGACACTCTAAAATTGAAAAAGTCCTTAACTGGATGCCAACATAAACCCAGCGTTTTGATTGGGTTGTCATCTTCAATGCTTAAAGAACCATCCAAATCGGTCCACGCGATAAAAGTTAGTTTTAACTTCCTACCCCACCCCCATTCCACTAAACTTTTTTTCTTATGATATCAATCCAGGAACATACTCTACCGAACAGAAAAGGAATCATCGAAATCGGTCCACGCGTTACGAAGTTACTACCCCTCCCCCACCACCACCATAGGACCAAATTATTCTCCTATTAACAATGGGGGATCACACTCTATACAACAGCAAAAGAACCATCCAAATCGGTCCACGCGTTATAAAGTTAGGTTCCACCCCCCCTTCTCCCAACCCAACCACACCAACAATTTTTTCTCGTGGTATCAACCAGGGAGCATACTCTACCCAAAAGCAAAAGAAGTATCCAAATCGGTCCACGCGTTACGAAGTTAGACTACTCCTCCCCCCACCATGAGCAAAATTATTCTTCTATTAGTAATGGGTGATCACACTCTATACAACAGCAAAAGAACCATCCAAATCGGACAACGTGTTACAAAGTTAGGTTCCACCCTCCCCCCCCCCCCCAGCAACATTTGTTTTCTCGAAGTATCAACCAAGGATCATATTCTACCCAATAGAAAAAGAATTATCCAAATCGGTTCACGCGTTACAAAGTTAGACTAAACCCCTCCCCCCACCTTTTACCCTAGGACCAAATTATTCTCTTATAAGCAATGAGGGATCATACTCTATACAACAGAAAAAGAACCATCGACATCGAACCACGCGTTACAAAGTTAGGTTCCACCCCCACCCCCCACCAGCATCCCACCAAAATTTTTTTCTCGTGGTATTAACCACGGAACATACTCTACTCAACAGAAATAGAATTATCCAAATCGGTCCACGCGTTACAAAGTTAGACTACCCCTCCCCCTCCTCCCACCCTATTCCAGATTTTTTTCTCCTATTAGCAATGGGGGATCATACTCTGTACAACAAAAAAGAAGCATCCAAATCGCACCACGCGTTACAAAGTTAGGTTTTACCCCCCCTCCAGCCCATACCAAAATTTTTTTTGACATGGTACCAATCGGTGAACATATTCTACGTAACAAAAAAAGAATCATCAAAATCGGTCGACGCGTTACGAAGTTAGGCCCGGTCAGACATAAAAAACAAAAACAAAATAAATAAAAAAAAATACTCGTCGAACTTAGAACCTTTTTGTTTTTAGGAAGTCGGTTAAAAATTGCTGTAGGTCATTTAGGTATAGTGTAAACAATGTCGGACTGGGAATATCTCCCTGTCTAACCCACATATTCGTTTCAATAAACGGCGATAGGTATCTTCCATTCCAAATCGTAGCTCTTGTGTCTGTATATAATGCCCTTAGCACATTCACAAATTTGCTTGACACTTACATATTTAACAGTTTGTAGAATAAAGCAGACCTGTCGATTGAGTCAAAAGCAGCTTTGAAATCTACGAAAAATCCGAACACTTTCTTCTTTCCTTACTCTAGCTGCAAATGAACGATACTAGTTAGATTGAACAAATTATCTACAGTTGATTAGTTTTTACGATAAAATAGTTTTTAAAAAAAAAGTTGAACCGACTTCACAAAAAGCGCTAAAAAGCATAAAATAATTTTTAATTTTATATCTATTACGACATTTTGAGGTCGGTGCAAATCAAAAGAAACCAAACAACTACAACAAAAGTATTTAATCGTCATTTCTTATGATCCCGTAAGCTGAAACGTTCAGGTAGTATTATGTATTATTTTCAGTTGTGGTACTGTAGTTGTTTTATTTATTTAATTTGCACCGAATTCAAAATGTCGTAATAGATATAAAATTAAAAATTATTTTATGCTTTTTAGCGCTTTTTGTGAAGTCGGTTCCACTTTTTTTTAAAAACTATTTAATTTTTAGTGTCTTCTACTCTATGCAACGAAGAAAGAACCATCCAAATCGGTCCACGCGTTAAAAGTTAGTTTTAACCCCCCCCATTCCACTAAACTTTTTTTCTCATGGTATCAATCAAGGAACATACTCTGCCGAACAGAAAAGGAATCATCGAAATCGGTCCACGCGTTACGAAGTTACTACTTCGAATAGATCTAACAATTTCCGACCGTGTATGTTCACTTTTCCATCCTTTGATCGCCTACACTGCCTTATATTTATGTAAGGTGACAAAAGTTTTTCATCTACAGTCTATTCGTTTCCGACCGGTGAATTCACATCTCCTATTATTACAAAAAAGTTACCTGCCCGCTTTCCCTCATATAATCTTTTAATACTTTAAAATCCTGTTCCCATTTATTGCAGTCGGTATGATATGAATTATTTCACGGTTTATTTTAATTTTTATGAACCGCATTTGTTTGATTATCTGGAATTCACAACAGTTTAGGTAATTTTTATATGAAATTAAACTTCAGCCGCTCACTCTTCTATATTTATTTTGTTTTTCAGCAAAAATCCATAATATTTTGAAGTCCCCAAAAAAATATTCAAATCTGTTACTCTGTTCTTTATCAATAAAAGTCTCTATCAGTATTACTATATCATATTCATTTACAAAAGAAAAAAATGTGAAAATATGACCTTGTTACGTAATCCATTGACATTATACGACAAAACGCGCATTTTTTTTGTTATTATTTGTTCCTTATCATGTGTAGATGTGTAGAATATGTTTCCCCACTGATACGACGACAAAAATTTATGTTGTGGGGTGGTTTGCGGAGGGGGCGTTACCCAATTTCATAATTCACACACTTATTTGGAAGATTATTTTTTGTTGTGTATAATATAATCCCCCATTACTACTCTATGGAAAAATGTTGACCTAGGGTTGGGGTGATGGGCGGGGTAACCTAACTTTGTAACGCATGAACTGGTTTAGATCATTCTGAATGCATAGAGTATCTAATTCTATTCAGACAAAAATTGTGGCTTGTGGTAAGAGTTGGAGGATGGACGGCGCCTAGCTTCATAAGGAATAGACCGATTTTGAGTAGAGTGACTACGATGACTCTCTGACTACGATAATTCTTACTTGCTGTATAGAGTACGGTATGGTACTAGGGTCATATTAAGAAGTTTCTAAGGTGAGGGTATGAAAGGGTGACCGTGACTCATTTCGTAATATGTTGACGGATTTGAATAATTCTGTTTCCATTCTTTACAATGCACTACCTCTGCAACTTTTGAAACTGTTTTATTCTTAGAAGCAGCATTAATAAAGGTTGGCGGTGATTAATTTCGTTATATGTTGCCGGAATTGAATAGTTTCCATTCCATTAGCATTCTTCGAGTCGTATATATGAAGACACTAAAAAGTGAAAAATAAAATAGTTCTTAAAAAAAATTTGAACCGACTTCACAAAAAGCGCTAAAAAGTATAAAATAATTTTTCATTTTATATCTATTACGAAATTTTGAAGTCGGTGCAAATTAAACAAACCAAACAACTACAACAAAAGTACAGTCCTATTGATTTTGTGAGCTGACTCGTTCAGGTAGTTTTATATATTATCTTCAATTGTGGTTGGGTAGTTGTTTGTTTATTTAATTTGCACATATATATATATATATATATATATATATATATATATATATATATATATATATATATATATATATACACCTACAGTTAAATTGACTTTGCGCTCTGCGGATTCCAACGATGGACGATACCCGTTGTCCCGTTTTCGGTACCGTCGCATTTCCGAAAACGTAGCCACAGATACAACAGTCTTACATCAACTTTTCACTAAGTACCACGAATCATTCAATATCCCTTCCCATAAGGTTTCAGAAGATCTATCCACCTATGCTGCGTACGTCAGTTCTCGCCGCATTTCCCATCTCCAAAAAAGTCGCAACGACTCCTTAAACTACTTTCGTTCCTAACCCCCCCCCGCCTTCTCTATTTCTGACCACCCCCCTAATGCACCTGCGGTCTCCGATCAAGTACCTCTCCCCAGCAGCTTGTCAGTCTATTACTAGAACGTCAGAGGACTTCGCACAAAAACATCCAATGCTTTCCTAAACTCCCACAAATTCCTGCACGATATCTTTGCCTTAACTGAAACCAATCTAATACCAGGAATTCTCGACAGCGAACTATTCCCTCCTAACTATACCATTTTCCGTGTTGACGGTTGTGTAGGCAACAATGACCCACCAGGCCGTGGGTTTCTCATAGCTGCTCACAACCGTTATGATGCCACCCTGTTTAAGACCTCCGACTCTTCAATATCTGAATTTTTATGTATCAAAGTAACACTGAATAAGTGTATTCTGTATATTATTTGTTGTTAAATTCGTCCCTCTCAACCTATAGAAGCCTACGAGCCCGTAATTGAAACGTTAGACACCATGCTTGAGAACGCTAAAGCCTCCGATGTATTCATTGTACTGGGTGACTTTAACCTCCCCCGTATTCAATGGTCATTGTCTGAGGACTGTTCACATTTTGTCCCCCTAAACGCCTCTTCCGCCAAAGAAGCCTTTTTTACCGATCAGCTCTCTGTTTCTGGTCTCTTTAAAGTTAGTGGAATGAGAAACTTTCTGAACAGACAATTAGACTTAATCTTTTCCTCAAACCCAGTTAACTCGGCTGTCGCGGAAAGCGAACATCTCCTCTCCTCCCTCGATCGTCACCATCCTCCCCTGTTCATCGTTTTCTCCTACGAACACCCTCACGCCCTTTCAAGCTCCGAGTCTTCTCTTTCCTTCAATTTTCGTAAAGGCGACTTTGAAAAATTAAATCACTTGCTCCTCAACTCCAACATTGGCAATATCCCTCAACATCTTCCAATAGACGTTGCTGTAGAGGCTTTTTATTCGGAAATACACGCTTGCCTTACACAATCTATCCCTCTTCTTCCTCGTAAAAACTGCTCCTCATCCCCCGTTTGGTACGACAAAGAATTACGCTCTCTCCGCAACAGGAGAAATAAACGTTGGCAAACTTTTCTTCTGACCCAGAATGAGTCCGACTATTCTTCCTACTTGTCTGCTTACACCTCTTTTTTTGAACGTCGTGATACCCTCTACCATGAGTACCTCCAACGGATGGAAACTAGCCTCATATCCGACCCCAAGTGCTTTTATAGCTTTATTAATTCTAAGAAGAAATCCAATGGTACCCTTCCACCCTAAAGCTCGAGAATACCTCTTCATCAGATCCTCAGGTTATCGCCAACCTCTTTGCACACTTCTTCAGTAAATTTTTCAGCGACAATTCGCTCCAACCTGACCTTAGCTACTTTTCGTTCTTGGACAAATGCACTCAAACGTCGTTTACATCTTTTGACCCTGACCCCGAACAAATCGCTGCCAGTATTAACGGGCTTGCGGAAGACTTTCACCCCGGTCCTGACGGCATTCCGGCCATAGTTCTGAAAAAGTGTGCCATGCATCTAGTTCAACCCCTTACTTTGCTTTTCCGCCTCTCGGTCACTCAAGGGCTTTTCCTTCAATTATGGAAAAACTCTTATATTATTCCCATATTCAAAAAAGGCTGCAAGAACGATGTATCCAACTACAGACCCCTTGCTAAATTATCATCAATACCTAAACTATTCGAAAAATTGGTCTATGATTCCATGTTCTTCCACTGTAAGTCTATTTTCTGCCTCTCCCAGCATGGCTTCCTCAGAGGTAGATCTACAACCACCAACCTTACCGAATTCGTCTCCAAAACACTATGTGCTGTGGAAAACGGTAAAGATGTTGATGTTATCGCCACCGATTTTAGTAAAGCCTTTGACAAGATCTCCCATAGCGTTATTCTGTTTAAACTTGATCGCATAGGCTTCCCCCCCAGATTCATCTCCTGGATTCAATCCTACCTCAACAACCGTCAATACAATGTTCTTTTCAGCTCATCCATTTCTAACCCCATTGTCGCTCGTTCCGGCGTCCCTCAGGGCAGCCACCTCGGTCCATTCATTTTCATCCTTACAATTAATGATGTTGAATGTGTCATAAAATACTCAGAGCTGTCCATTTATGCTGATGACATGAAACTAATTAAACATATCTCCTCCACAACCGACTCTCTTCTTCTCCAAAATGACCTCGATTCGTTCACCACATGGTGCATGAAAAACTTTCTTGGGCTCAATGTCTCTAAATGCCAGTTCATCTCTTATTCCCGCAAGCGTCTTACCTCCACCCCGAGAACATACATGTTAACCAACGTACCAGTCCCTATCGTTACCTCTTTGTGTGACCTAGGAATAATCTGTGGGAAATTTCCGTTCCCATATTGATAGCATAATTAACAGAGCTAACTCCGCGCTAGGGTTTGTGAAGCGCTGGTCTAGAGAGTTCTCCAATCCTTATGTTTCCAAATCTCTCTATATTTCCTTCGTTAGACCTCTCCTTGAATATGCCAGCCAGGTTTGGTCACCCACGCAAACAACCCACATTAACAGAATTAAATCTGTCCAGCGTAGGTTCATTCGCTTTGCTCTACGTGATCTTCCATGGGTAGATAGATTCAACCTTCCACCTTATGAAAACCGTCTGAAACTGATCGACTTACAACCCCTAAGTAAACGTCGTGATGTTTCCGACGTTCTCTTCATTCATCAGCTACGAGCTGGTGCCATAGACTGCCCTTCAATCCTGCAGTCTTTACCCATCTATACCAATCCTCGCAACCTTAGGTCCACTCCCCTTTTCCGACTCGACCGCCATCGCACGAACTACGGTCAACGCGAACCAATTACCAGGATGCTTCGAAAAGTCAACGACCTTCCCTCCTTTGACTTCCATCTGAGTAAATCATCCCTTCACAAAGCCTTATATCTTTATCCCGCCCATCTTGATCGCCTTTCCTAATTCTCCTTCCTCCCAGTCTAAAGTTATCATAATCATAGCTTATATTGTAGCTTACATCATCTGTTATGAGTTATTGTTTATTTTAGTTTGTAGTATTTATTTTGTTATTTTGTATTTTTTATGTAATAGCTTGCATTAAGCTTAAATACATAATATATATATATATATATATATATATATATATATATATATATATATATATATATATATATATATATATATATATATATTATAAATAATGTATTATTTTTAAATTTATATTTATTATAAAGAAATTGACGTATTTGATTATGGATAACGCTGCAGGAGTCAAAGTCAATATTTTAAGCACATTATACCAAATAAGTTACAGCACTTATTATTATTTGTCCTAAAAGAATTATAGTATTTCAGAAGACTCGTAATTCGTAATTAAAAAATGCGTATTTCATCTTCCTCGTTTAAACCACGTATGACTGAATTTTCAAAACATTGTTTGACAGCACGTAATTTTCGAGAAAGTGTGTACCTGACTTTTACAGTGTTTTTTAGCAACATTTCCGAAATAAAAATTTTCAAACAAACTCGCTGTAATACTAAATGTGCTTAACGGCCGGTCTACTTATAAAAATGATTGTTGCAGGAATAATTGAAATTATTATGGATATTCCAACCGCATTCGTTATACTATTATGAATTTGATTACTCTTTTGACTATAGTGTTATATCAGCAGAATTTTTTTTAATTATATGGACAATATCATAATCAAATTTCAAGTATCCTGGAAAATTTTGATGAAATTAATTGAGCTGAGCTTACACGCGAATAATTGAAATTATTGTAAATTATTTTACTTTTAATTTCAATTTAATCGAAGCTTTCGCATGTATGATTTCACAGAGTGGCGGGCTGTGATTTCGGGCAATTAGCTTTGATGAATTTTCTGTGTATATTGAAAATGTATAACTATCTATCTACTTAAATGAATCCGTTCGGAATATGTACACATTCGTGATAAGTACGATGCGAATTTTACCCACAAGGCATGTTAAAATTAATATTCACTTGCTTTTAAATGTGCGGGGGCATTACATGGGATTATAAATCTGGTCTTGAAACCGTTCACATCAATCAATCAATATTGCTTTGACTGTAGGTGCAGCCGATTAATGCATTAAATGGTGTGTAGCTTTGCTTTTGCATTAGAAGTTTATCAGAATAAACTATTGCCTTTGTCGCACTGACAGTGACCAATTCAAATCAATGAGCCTATTTAAGAATATAATGAAATTCATAGCACTTTGCACAACTGTTCATGGTAAAAGAACTATATATTGGCTTTCGATATGAGAGTTACAGGTGCGCATCCTGATGGCGACATTCAATGTTTTTATCACCCTGAAAGCAGCCATTGTCCATTGGGGAGTATGTTTACTAGTCGTGAGAATTATTTCAATGTCGTCCACTCAAAGTCTTTCCCGAGAATTTCCATCTTCCCATTCCCATGAAATCTTATACGGAACACCTGCAGTTAAGAATTGCTCGATTACGAGAGCTTTTTAATTAGCAAATAAGAATTCATGTTCAGTCTTTAATTTCATCTCAATAAAATTGCAGGAACCTCCTGCTACGTGAAGATTGTTGTTTTTAAGTAATAACTTAATAAAGTAATTAACTGACGCCCGAGCAGGGACTGCTTCACGGATTGTATGCTTAAGGGTATGTTCTAGTCGAGCGGCCTGAATAATGGCTGAAGTTAATGAATTTTTTTCTCACAGAAGAAGGTAAATAATGTATAATTCGACTTTTTCAACTATTAGTACATTTACTTAAGTTCACAAAAAAAAAAGTTTTTTAATTCTTTAAATTGTAAAATTTTCGCACGCGCTGCGCCGTGCAAGATTCCGCCTTCCTCTTTTATCTGAAACACAAAAAGCAAAGTTATTTGCAAAGTAGAATAAATTTGTGGGGCCATGGACCATTTTTAGACAAATTCAGTGATTTTTGATAAAATGTCGACCGCTTGAATAAAAAAGCTGCTCTTTTTTTCCTGTTTTTTTTTCATAGTGGTTAAAAAAATAGTAAATATTAATATTTTTTGTTCAAAATGGTCCATGGCCCCCAATAATCTTGATTTAATAGAAGAAAGAAGTCAATCGGTTGAATGGTTCGACTGCAACTCTGCATGGAAAAAATATAATTTTTATTTCTTACAGCTAGTCTGCTGTTAATGGACCACAGACCAATCCTTCCTTGTGAAACTGATTTTGATTATTATATTCAAGGAAAATTATTTTGCCCAAACAGAACATATAAAAGTATTTTTATTCCTGCTGAGCAAACAATACGGCGCGCGTGCATCTGCATTCAGCCCGAACGTAGGCATGATTTTCGCACTAAATATTATTTATATAAAATAAAAAAATATCTAAATCTGTGCCAATAATTGTTCAAAATTTCCTTAAGAAATTTAAAATTTTTTTTCAAAGTTGGATCAATTCGTTGACCACCATGCCATGGGTCCCAGGTCTTCCCGTCAGCTTTTATTAAGAAGTTTAAAAAAATCCATTCCGTTTCTGACAAGACTCAAGTTTCCTCAGTTCCCTTCCCCTAAAAACCAAAACCATGCTAACGCATCAAAGGGTTATACTCTAGGATATGGCCACATCGTAAAAAAAATCGACAGTGGAGAGTAAAGGGGATAAAATCCTTCGAAGCCGACTCAACATTAAGAGTGTGGAAAACAGGCCCCGAAGTATCCATATTGAGGAAAAGTTGCGGAGTAGATTCACACATCTGTTGTAGAAGGAAGACCACGGGCGGTTCGACTTATAGGAAAGGGACTCGTAGCGGAGCACCTATACTCACCTACATTTTACTTGAAGACTCAAGATGTCAGTCCTGCATCTATTTATCGTAATGTAAGTCTTTTAATCTTTGTAACAGTGAAAGAGTGGAAAACTTGTAATGATATAATTGTATTTTATAAAAAAGAAGAGAAGTTACGTAATTATTCTTGCGTATGTGATTAACATAATAATCTGATAAAAAAACAAAAAAAAAGAAACTAATTTTGTGATAAAGAAAAAATTTTATTTTGTGGGAACATTTATACAACGAAGATAAAAAAAACTGTGAAACAAAAATATTCGTTAAACAAAATTATTTAATGAAGAAAGAATTATTTTCAAAAAATATAAATTTTTATTTCCCAAGGAAAAGGAAAAGGAACAAATTTGCATTATCAAAGCATAAAAAAGCTATTGATTACCTTTTAATTTATGGGGCATTTCACGCGAAGCGGACAGCGAAAAAAATTTCAGGTTCTGGATTTTGTTCATATTTGGTTTATTTGTACTTCTATATGTTCTGAATGAATGTGCACTTTTATTTTTTTTCTATGAAGCCTAGTTGCCCTTTTCTAAGCTTTTAAAGAATTGACAAAATTTGAGGAGCGGGTTTTTTGAAAAAAAAATTTGCTATTATTCAAAGTGATAGAAAAAAAGTAAATAGTGTTATTTTAAAGACAAATAAATGTTTTTCTTGGCTGTTATTACAGAGTTGAAAAAAAAATTTTTTTTCGCATAAAAAACCGGAAGTAAACATATCAAATCAGATTTTACTTAACTTCGGTATTTTTAAAATTTTTTATTTTCATCTCAAAATGTACCTTATAGTTCATAAATAATATGTGTAAAATTTTAGAATGGGATCTGTATTCGTTTCGGAGATAGAGAATTTAAACTTAAATTTTTTAATGCTTCCATACAAAACAATCGCACTGGTCAA
This sequence comes from Leptarthrus brevirostris, assembly GCA_964036015.1. Lineage (NCBI taxonomy): Eukaryota > Metazoa > Arthropoda > Insecta > Diptera > Asilidae > Leptarthrus > Leptarthrus brevirostris. Next base: position 69,159,346 of record OZ038373.1, on the reverse strand, counting down.
ACCCCGACTACGCGCTGCACTGTGTTCAAATGCAGATCCCATTATGGAACTGAACAAGCAGTTACTGTACATTTGAAGTAATTTTTTGAGCTATTTAAAAAAAAAATTAAAAATGCCGAAGTTTGTCAAAATTTAATTTTAAGTATTAATTTTGGTTTTTTTACATGAAAAAAAAATCCAATTTCGAATTCGATACTACGACTGTGAAGAGCATTCAATTTCCTATAAGAATCACTATTTTAATTATTTTTATATAAGTTTCTTAATATGATTAATTGCCTTTGAAACAGGTCATACATAACTTCTTCAAAATTGTTGGTTGTCCGCTTCGCGTGAAATGCCCCTTATATTATTATGAAAATTTTTGTTTTAGTGTGAGGAAAAGAAAATTCGAAATTTACGAAAATTGAAAATTTCATTTAAAGCAAAAAGAGAAAAACAGAAATTATTCAAATTCAACTTTACTTGACTTTATTTATTCACTCAATTTTTAAGCAATTTTATAAAACCAACAATGGCTCATAATAACATTATAAGACGTGCTAAGCTGTTAACAGTTAATGAGGAAGACCAAACCTCTCATTCTTCCTCTAAACCTATAAATCCTTCAACCACGATTTAAAGAGCCTAAGAATTGTTATTTCCGAAATAATTAGGAGTGAAAGTAGGAAAATTTTCAGTTCCATCTTAACCTCAAGAGAAGACAGACCATTAACCTTGGTCAAGACAGAAATCTATCCGATATGGACAGAATTCCCGATGTAGTTAAGAGTCTTAGAGAATTTCCGGGCAAACCAGGAGAATTTATTTTTTCTTGGAAAAAAAGCGTTGATAGAATTTTGAAAATTTATGAGCATCTTAAAGGTTCCTCCAAATATTACGGCATTCTTAGCGTTATTCGCAATAAAATTACCGGCTCTGCAGATATTGCGCTAGAGTCGTACAATACTCCACTCAATTGGGAGAAAATTTCCAAAAGCCTTACAATGAATTACGCAGATAAAAGAGATTTGGGTACATAAGAGTACCAAATGATGACCCTTATACAAAGAAACACTACTAATCCCGAGTTTTACCAAGAGGTGTATCATCATCTCTAATTAATCTTGAATAAGCTTTCGTCAATGGAAATGAGTCAAGAATCACTCAATATTATGATTCAGTCGTACCGCGATAAGGCCCTAGATACCTTTGTTAGCGGCCTTAAATGAGATCTTCCTCGATTACTCAGCATGAGGGAACCCGCGGACTTACCCCAAGCACTACACCTGTGCTTGAAATTGCAAAATGTCGATTATCTTATGCAACATAGTCTTGGGAGTATCCGAAGAACACAGCATCATGTGGGACCTCCTATTTCACCTAGGGAAATTAATTTTCAACCCCAGCGTAACTCCAATTTCTGCTCAAAGAACGGACTTCTATCCCGAGCTAGTTCACAACCCTCAAAGGCCCTCTAAGCCCATTTTTTTCCGGCAAATTCATCCAAAACAAACACCCAGTCCTAGTCCCAGTCCCAGTCCTTCATTTTCAAAGCAAGAGCATATGGAGGTCAATCACTCTATCCATTCACGTGCAGTAAACTACCAAAACCGACCACAAACCCGACAATACGTAAACAAAAGACCCACATCAAATCAATTTAACCAACCCAATAAATACCAAAGAGTCTTTCATACTCAAGAATTGCCCGATGAACAAACAGATATAGATGAATATGATCAGAAAATTAATAATATCGGTCAGAATTTAGATCAGGAACTACTTGATTGTATTGACCCTCCAGGAAACACAGAACTTGAAGAATCAGAAGAACTGGTTAACGATAATTTTTTAGGCTAAAAAAAGTCAAAGCGGACATCCGAACCACTACGAATGAACCTATCTATTCTAAATCTTATCCATATTCGATGTGTCTAAAGGGTGAAGTCAAAAAACAGGTCAATAAACTGCTTGAAGACGGAATCATCAGACCGTGGAGATCTCCTTATAACTCTCCCGTATAGATTGTTCCTAATAAAATAGTTTTTAAAAAAAAAAGTTGAACCGACTTCCCAAAAAGCGCTAAAACGCATAAAATAATTTTTCATTTTATATTTATTACGACATTTTGAAGTCGGTGAAAATCAAACAAACCAAACAACTACAACAAAAATATTTAATCGTCATTTCTTATGATCCTGTAAGCTGAAACGTTCAGGTAGTATTATGTATTATTTTCAATTGTGACACTCTAGTGGTTTTATTTGTTTAATTTGCACCAACTTCAAAATATCGTAATAGATATAAAATTAAAAATTATTTTATGCTTTTTAGCGCTTTTTTTTGTGAAGTCCGTTCAACTTTTTTTTTAAAATTATTTTATTTTTCACCTTTTAGTGTCTTCTACTCTATACAACGAAGAAAGAACCATCCAAATCGGTCCACGCGGTAAAAGTTAGTTTTAACCCCCTTCCCCACCACCATTCCTCTAAACTTTTTTTCTCATGGTATCAATCAAGGAACATACTCTACCGAACAGAAAAGGAATCATCGAAATCGGTCCACGCGTTACGAACTTACTACCCCTCCCCATCTCTCCACCACCACCATAGGACCAAATTATTCTCCTATTAGCATTGGGGGATCACAGTCTTTACAACAACAAAAGAACCATCCAAATCGGCCCACGCGTTACAAAGTTAGGTTCCACCCCCTTCTCCCACCCCAACCATACCAACAATTTTTTTTCTCGTGGTGTCAAGCAGGAAGCATACTCTACCCAAAAGTAAAAGAATTATCCAAATCGGTCCACGCGTTATGAAGTTAGACTACTCCTCCCCCCACCCAACCCCCCACCATTGGCCAAATTATTCTTCTATTAGCAATGGTCTATATAACAGCAAAAGAATCATCCAAATCGATCCACGTGTTACAAACCCCCACCAACATTTGTTTTCTCGTATTATCAACCAACGATCATATTCTACCCAATAGAAAAAGAATTATCCAAATCGGTTCACGCGTTAAGAAGTTAGACTACCCCTCCCCCCACCCCCACCTTGCACCATAGGACCAAATTATTCTCCTATTAGCAATGGGGGATCATACTCTATAAACAGAAAAAGAACCATCGAAATCGGACCACGCGTTACAAAGTTAGGTTCCACCCCCACCCCGACCCCCAACCCCCCCCAAATTTTTTTTTCGTGGAATCAACCACGGAACATACTCTACCCAACAGAAAAAGAATTATCCAAATCGGTCCACGCGTTATGTAGTTAGACTACCCCTCCCCCCACCCTATTCCAAATTTTTTTCTCCTATTAGCATTGGGGGATCAGACTCTGTACAACAAAAAAAGAAACATCCCAATCGGACCACGCGTTACAAAGTTAGGTTTCACCCCCACTCCCCGCCCCCACCCTACCAAAAATTTTTTTGACATGGTACCAATCAGTGAACTACTCTACCCAACAAAAAAAGAATCATCAAAATCGGTCGACGCGTTACGAAGTTATGCCCGGTCAGACATAAAAAAAAAATAAATAAAAAATACGCGTCGAACTTAGAACCTCTTTGATTTTGGGAGGTCGGTTAAAAAGACGGGACTCATCAGGAGAAAAAAAAATTCCGAATGGTAATTGAGTATCGTAAGCTAAATTCAGTCACCATAGCCGATAGATACCCCATACCAGAAATTAACGAAGTTCTGTCAAATCTGGGAAAAAATAATTTGTTCTCAATTATAGACCTCAAAAGTGGATTTCATCAAATTCCCTCAAGAGAATGTTGAATGTGATATCGAAAAAACAGCATTCTCTGTGAACAACGAGAACAATGAGTTCACACGATTATCGTTTGGGCTTAAAAACGCGCCTTCTATATTTCAACGTACCCTAGACGACATTCTCAGAGATCATATAGGCAAACGATGTTACGTCTCCATAGACGACATCATAATATTCGGAAAAAACGAAGCATTACAAGAACCTTGAAATCATCTTTAAAACACTACAAACAGCGAATATGAAAATTCAGTTAGATAAATGGGAATTTTTAAAAATTGAAGTAAATTTTTGGGTTTTATAATATCAAAAGATGGAATTAAAACTAATTCTAAAAAGATTCAGACTATAGTTGAGTTATCTATCCCAAAAACTTTAAAAGATCTTCGACCATTGTTATGAATGTTCGGCTACTATCCCCGTTTTATTCAAGATTATGCGAAGTTAGTCAAACCACTAACTTCCCTCTTCAGAGGGAAAGATGAACGCGTGTCCAAAGTTTTTTTCAAAAAGAAAAATATAAATTTAGACAATGAAGCTACAGAAGCTTTTAACAAAATCAAAAACTCACTAATTTCCAATGAAGTAATACCTTCGCATCCTAATTTCGAAGAAGAATTCGAATTAACAACTGACGCCTCGCACTTTGCCATCGGCGCAGTCTTATCCCAAAACAATTAACCAATAGCATTTTTATCTCGAACAATTAATAAATCAGAAGAAAATTATGCTACGAATGAAAAAGAAATGCTAGCCATAATTTGGGCTCTGAACTCCCTCAGAAACTATCTATATGGATCGAGAAAAGTAACGATATTTACAGACCACCAGCCTCTGACATATTCTCTTTCCAACAAAAACACGAACAGTAAGATGAAGCGCTGGAAAGCGATCCTCGAAGAATATAATTACGATATAAAATACAAACCTCGAAGGACAAATGTAGTAGCTGACTCCTTATCAAGACCACCTCAAACAGCTTCAATAAATTCAATGTCTGTAACTCAGCATAGCGATGAAAGTTCGTCGCATAATCTGATTCCTTCATTGGAAACACCTGTTAATATTTTCCGAAACCAATTAATCTTACAGATAGGAAACGAAGACAGTTATCAATTACAAAACCCCTTTCCAAATTATACTAGGCATATAATAATCAAGCCAGAGTACTCAGAAGTCAATATAATAAATATTTTAAAAAGATATCTTTACCCTGGCTTAATGACTCAAGAAGCAGTTATGGGAAAAATTCAAGAAATCTATCCAATCCATTTTAGAAACTATAGAATTCGGTTCACCCAAACCTTATAGCATAGCAAATGAAGTTGAGCAAGATGAAACTATTTTGACTGTTCATCGGAGAGCTCATTGAAACCCTCAAGAACTGCACTGTGTGTAAGGAAAACAAGTATGAAAAGCATCCGAATAACCAGGTAATTAATTCTACACCCATCCCAAATTATCAGGTCCTTCCCATCGACATATATTCCACAGAAAAAAAGTTAATTCTAAGGGCAATCATAAATTCTAGAGCGACTGAAGACATAAGACGATCTTTTTTTTTTTTTGCGTGAGGGGTGAAAATCTTCCAAAGACACCAGGATACCCGATTGTCTCTGGTAGTGTGAGATTTCTACTCACTAAAAACACCCTTCTAGGGATTCATCCGAAACAGACCACTTTATCCGGGTCCCTTTTCGTCCCTATCCCCTGTGATCTCAGCGAGAGAGATCCGGACTAATCCAGTTTTCTTCCCTCACCTCGATTCCTCGAGTCAGCGCAAGCATTTGCCTATAGGACACCTCTGCCATTCTTCCTTCTTCCATCCAGTGGTGTCCCATCAGCTTCCTTCTTCTACTTGCCAGTGCAGGTCACTGGCACACTATGTGTGCCGCCGTCTCCTGCTCTTCCAGGCACAGCCTGCAGATATCATCCTCGAGAATGTTCATCCTCTTTAGATAACATCTGAAGTTACCATGTCCTGTTAGTAGTGCCGTCAGCCATCCCATCTTAAGGTCCTACGATCCATATCCAGGACCTCCCTCTGTTTCGCACATCTGGTCGCTACAATTGCCATCTTAGCCTGTCTGCGCGAGTCCACCACGTTCCACCGTTCCCAGTGCTCCCTCGTGGCCCACTTTCCTAACAGGCCCTCTGCCGTGCCCCTGCCTAGCGCAGTGAACGGCTCCGGACCTTTGAAACTCGTAGTAGCCCCTAGCTTTGCCAGTACGTCTGCTTTCTCATTTCCTTCGATCCCCACGTGTCCTCGTACCCACGCCAGTGTCAACTCATTTGATGAGGCACACGCGTTTAGTTTGCGAACAGACTCCAATGACAGCGCTGTGTTGAACTCTGTACCATCCATACACCTGATCACCGCCTGATTATCGAGTGCCACCACTATCTTCTTGTCCCTCACTCGACTCTCTAGTATACGATCAAGTGCATAGATCAGAGCCAGCATCTCTGCCTGAAATACTGAGGTGTATATCCCCAGGCAAAGATGGGTGTTCAGGTTCAGGTCATCACTGAAGATACCTGCGCCCGCTCTCCCATCAATTCTGGATCCATCCGTGAATTCTGTAACGTCTTACACGGTTTTCAGGGAGTGACCCATCCCTTATAAGCGTTTCGTGGTGCCTTTCAATTACCCTTACTTTGCTTATACCATCAACAGGGAATTCCAATTCCGGTATCTCATCTTTGAAAAGCTCCAGTATTTTGCTATGCCCCCGGTTATCACAAGATCTACACCAGTTTGCACCCCAATCCATGCGAAGAGCCGCTGAGGCAGCAGTTCTCTTCACATATGTATCCAAAGGCAGCAAGCCCAGTATCATCTCTAACGCCATAGTCGACGTGGTTCGAAAGGCCCCTGTTATAGTCACACACGCTAGCCTCTGAACCTTATTCAATTGTGGCTTATTACTGTGGGCTTGGAAGCGCTTGGCCACCAGACCACAGAGGCATAGGATATAATCGGTCTCACCATCATAGTGTAGATCCAGTATGCGGCCTTTGGCGAGATGCCCCACCTCCGCCCCCACACCCTCCCACATTGATGTAGAGCCCTGTTCGCTCTTTGGATTTTCTCCTCAACATGTATTTGCCAGGTAAGTCTTGAATCTAGGAATACCAACAGATACTTGACCGAGCCCGAGACCGTAAGTTCTTCCCCAAAAAGTTGTATTGGTCTGAAGTCTAGATTCTTCCTTTTCCTAGTGAAAACGATTAGATCAGACTTCTTTGCATTTATGAAGAGCCCCTGTTCCACACACCATTGCTCCACCACCCTCATACCTCTTCTTATAGTGTCTGCTACGGCGCGTATGAACTTGCCCCTTGCCATAATCACTATGTCGTCAGCATACCCAACATAATGTATGCCTTCTTCCTCAAGTCTACGAAGTAATGAGTCAACAGTAATGTTCCACAGAATGGGGGATAGCACTCCTCCCAGCGTATCAGAGCAAAGAGGGAAAGGCCCATCAGCAAATCGGACGAGCGAACTTTTGAAACAGGGTGTTCGGAATTACATAAATCGATTTCCTAAATCTGAATCACATTACGGCCGCTCCGGCCTCCGATTCAGAAAAGAAATACTTGAATTCGCATCTTAATTTATCAATAATGTACAGAATGTACAAAGAGGAGTGCCAACTCACGAACTTGGAATTTGTGTCGGATCACATGTTTCGAGACATCTTTAACTACGAATTCAACTTGAGTTTCAAAAAGAAACATACAGACACTTGTAAAGTATGCGATACCATTAAAGTACAGCTGAACAACAAAGATCTACCTGCAGAGGAGAAAAAACAAATTTGAAAATATGAACATGACGAGTTGCGAAAAAAAATTCACGGTGAATTCAAACGCGACGTAGAAAATGCAGATGACGAAACGATAGTTTTGACGTTTGATTTGCAAAAAGTATTGGAGACGCCATCACTAACAACCGGAGTTGCATTCTACAAGCGCCAACTTGCCACGTACAACCTTTGTATTGTAGACGAGATTTTCACCAAGGGTAAACAAACATTTTTTCCTAAACAATTTAAATAAATGCATAGAAATATAAGGTCAAATTAGAATAAACATGAAATTAAATGAAGAAAATCGCATTTTTAAACGTGTTCTATTCGTTGATTGCTATAGAGGTTTTTTCCGGAGGTACGGTATGTCGATATTCACCTTGCACGGCAGGGGATAATCGCCCTTCTGTAGCTCCGAAAAACTATATTCTTCGAAACATAATACGAAAATTTAATAATAATTCGAATTTACATTTCAGCATACATGTACATGTGGTCGGAGGATGTTGGTGCTAGAGGAGGGCAAGAAATGGCATCTTGCTTAAGGAAGCATTTGAAAAAAAAACGTTTCTGAAAATATAAAACACATCATCCTATATTCAGATTCATGCGGAGGCCAAAACAGAAATATCAAAATAACTCTTTTATTGAAACACTGCTTAGCCAATAGTTCCGTAGATTTAACCGACGAAACATTTTTCTTGTCTTGTCATAGTTATAATAGTTGTGATAGGAACTTTGGCTTAATAGAGAAGGAGCGCAAACACTCCAGAACACTGTATGGACATAATCAAGAAAACCAAGAAAAAGCAGCCCGTCTTTGAAGTAGAGCAAATGAAATCCAATGATTTTTAGTCATCCCAGGACTTGCAAAAGCTAATTGTCAATAGAAAACAAGACGCAGACCACAATAAAGTGAACTGGATGAAAATCAGAACCATCAAACTCTACCGAGAGCAGAATTTCAATATATTTATGACGTTTGATGACGAAGTGCTACACGATGTCAACATTGGCAAGAAGAAAATAACTGAAGAGTATTTCAAAGACACGGAGCTATCGCTTTTGTACCCCAATGGAAGAGCAGTAACCAGTTAGAAGTACAATGATTTGATGCAATTTATTGATCCGAAATACAAGGCTTACTATCAGAAATTAAAAATACAAAATTCGTCTAAAGATTACGATTTTGCAAACGGCGATAGTGATGCAGAATAAAAGTGTAACCTGTTGTCAATTAATCATAATCGTTAACGCATGTACAGAGATCTTATTAATATACAGAAAACGGATAATTATGTTCAATATTTTTAATTATGTTTCATACGGATATTGATTAATTTTTGAAGTTTATTAAAATATAACAACGAAAGTGTGTTATGAATTTTCTTTGGAAACCTCTACAAAATCTTTCTTTATTTTTTAAAGCGTCTTAAAAATGCTTTAATTTTTGCGCGGGCGAAAAAAGTTGTTGTAGCAGTAGCTACAAATTTAATATATTATATTTTAAGTAAAAGTTTATTATTTTGATTATATTATTAATAAAATATTAGTATTAAAAATCTACTTCAATAATATCCAATTAGACTGTACTGTCAAAAAATATTTTAATCAACCTGTACACTTCGATAAAATTTGAATAGTGTGAAACACAAACACTTTAAAAATTATCGTAATCATTTATTCATTGACAATAAAATACTGTACTCAATACAAAGAAAATTTTGACAAACTATCTATGTATGTAACGTAAAGTAGGATACAAAAATATTGTAAATAATTTTTAGTCTAGCCAGAACAACCGAACTGGTAACAATTAAAATAACTAAAAAATTTAAAAAGTTTTTTTTTTTTTTTATTAAAATGAAAATATATATTTTTTTTAAATAAAATGTATCTAGACCATTTCTAGATATAAAGAAGGGTTAGGATTTGAGGCCCCACAACTAAGGGACTTCCCTCGATTCAATTTGGCTCCAATCCTATACAAACCACTTCATTGGTGACCCCGACATTCCGGTCACAACATTAGTGACTTCGGAATTTTAGAAACAGAAGTACCCCCTACCCAAGGTAAGGTACTTCCTGGTTTCTTACAAACAGAAGACTCCAAAAGCAAAATAGTTTAAATCAGAAGTACCCCCTACCCAAGGTAAGGTACTTTCTGATCAACATAAGAAGCAGAAGCATCATCACAAACTTTAAAAACAGAGATACCCCCTACCCAAGGTAAGGTATTCTCTGTTTTTAAGCAATCAACAACAATCAACAGCAGCGACTCAAAGCTGCCATCAACAATCAACAGCAGCGACTCAAAACTTCCCTCAACAATCAACAACAGCGACTCAAAGCTGCCATCAAAAACAACAGCAACAGTAAGGACATATTTAATAAGAAGTGCCCCCCACCAGTGGTAAGGCATCCTCATTATTTTAAAAAGAAGTCATCATCAAATCTACAATCAACAACAACAAAAGCAGCAATCCATCCATCAAGCAACAAGTTCAAGTCAACACATCTTTAGGAAGAAAGAAGAATCAACATAACTTCAACAAAAATTTAATATTGGTATGTTCTCGTTTTTTAATTAAAATTAATATAATTTGTACAACATAAACATACACAATTCTACATTACAACATATTTTCTTCTCTTTTTCTCAACTTTCAAAATTTGTATATTTCTTTGCAATAAATAATATATCTTTAACTCAAGTTAAAATATATTTTATCATAGTATAATCATCTAAAAAATTTTAAATATTAAGGGGTTGTACTTTCATTTTGTGATTCACGAAGTTAAGCCTCGTTAATATCAGTGTTTTTAAAAAAAGGTGGAATTTTATTTTCAAACAGTGAACATCTACAATCATGATGACTAGTGAAGACGAGTCAAATTTTTCACAACAAACATTACATACAAATGCTACAAATTTCAACGAAAACAATTATGTAGCCTCAACTGCAATCAAACTACCAAGCTTTTGGACTCCATATCCAGAAGCTTGGTTCATTCAAGCCGAAGCCCAATTTGCTTCTAAAAGAATAACGGTTGACGAAACAAAATATAGTCACGTTGTTCAATCTTTACCAGTGGAAGTTATAACAAATGTTCTAGATTTCTTACAAAATCCTCCACTGTTAAACAAATATGAATGTTTAAAGAATACTCTGATCAAACGTTTTACCGAATCAGAAGAAAAGAAGCTAGAGCAACTTCTATCTACAACTGAAATCGGAGATAGAAAACCTTCAGAATTTTATCGCTCTATGGAAATTCTAGCAGGCAATTCATCCACATTTAGCAAATCATTAATAAAGAAGTTATGGATGAGAAAATTGCCGGCAAATATAAACATAGCCTTAATATCTTCAGGAAAAGAAGATATTAAAGAACTTTTAGATTTGGCAGATAATATATACGATATTTCCAAAATTCAATTTATATCGGAAATAAACAAAAATCTACCAAAACCAAATTACAATTTTATCGATAACAATTTTCTTTTAACAAGAATAAATAATTTAGAAAACAAAATAGAAAATCTCGAAAATTTGATAAAAGGATTATCATATCAAAACCAACCTTCTTATTCACGTTCTGGAAACAGATCGAGAGATCATTCATTCTCTAGAAACAATTCGCATAGCAGACAAGTTTCAAAATCTAGAGATAACAATTCTTATTGTTGGTACCACAATAAATATGGTACCAAAGCGAATAAATGCATTTCGCCGTGTTCTTACAAACCTATTAATAATCAAAAAAAACTAATTAATCCCTCAGTGAACAATATATTTAACAATAATATTTCTAAACGTTTATTCATTTTTGACAAAGAAAATAAATTCAAATTTCTAATTGATACAGGTGCTGATATTTCAGTAGTACCTAATGAATTCTTTAAAAAATTTAACAAAGACCCTAACTTATATTTATCCGCAGCAAACGGTTCTACCATTAACACTTATGGTACAAAATTACTTAAAGTAGATTTCGGTCTTAGGAGAGAATTCATTTTCCCATTTATAATTGCTAATGTCAACAAGCCCATCATCGGAGCAGACTTTTTAACAAAATTTAATTTACTCGTCGATTTAAAAAACAAAAGATTATTCGACGGTACAACAACATTAAGTGTAAGTGGAATAACGGTAAACGCAAATACTCCAACTCCTCGTTACTACGCAATCAGTAATGAGTACGGTAAAATTTTGCAAAGATTTCCCACATTAACACAACCACCTCGTTATGATATTCCAGTTAAACATAACGTTGTACATCGCATAGAAACTAAAGGACTATTACCTTTTTCTCGTCCAAGACGTTTAGATGGACATAAATACAAAATTGCAAAATTAGAATTTGATCACATGGTTAAATTAGGTCTGTGCCAATTATCATCTTCTTCAGTATCTTCTGCACTACATCTAGTAGCAAAGAAAAATACAACAGATTGGCGACCATGTGGAGATTATCGCAGACTCAACGCAATTTCTGTTCCAGATAGGTACCCATTACCACATATACAAAATTTTTCAATGAACTTAAACGGTTGCACTATTTTCTCAAAAATTGACTTGGTAAGAGCTTACCACCAAATTCCAATGGCTAAAGAAGACATACATAAAACAGCCATTACAACACCTTTCGGATTATTTGAATTCACTAGAATGCCTTTTGGTCTAAGAAATGCTGCACAAACATTTCAACGATTCATGGACCAAATCATTAAAAATTTAGATTTCGCTTTTGTCTACCTACATTGACGATATTTTAGTTGCCAGCAAATCTGAATCCGAACATCAAAATCATTTAAACCAAATTTTTAAACAACTATCAGATTTTGGAATCAATATCAATCCATCCAAATGCATTTTCGGAGTTGGATCTTTGGACTTCCTCAGTCATAAAATAACAAAAGAAGGCATCTTACCTTCAGAAGACAGAGTCCAAATTATTAACAATTTTCCTTCTCCAAATTCCATTAAACAAATTCAACAATTTATTGGCATGGTTAATTATTACCATAGATTTATTCCAAATCTTGCCACATTACTAAACCCAATTCACACTCATTTGGCCCTACTTCTCAAAAAGAAACCAAATAACTCTAAAAACTTTTCTTGGCCAACAGAATGTGAAGATCAACTTAACAAAATTAAACAATCATTTTCAAAAGCAACTTTATTAATTCATCCTATTGAAAATGCAAAATTCAATTTAACTGTGGACGCTTCTGCTAGCGCTGTTGGTGCAGTTCTCCAACAATCCAATGCAAATCATTGGGAACCCATTGCATTTTTCTCTAAAAAATTAAAAGACGCAGAAATAAAATATTCAGCATTCGACCGAGAACTTTTGGCATTATATCTAGCCATCAAACATTTTAGACATTTTCTAGAAGGTCGAGAATTTACAGCTTTTACAGACCACAAACCACTCATTACAGCAATATGGTCTAAAACAGAAAGAAGTCCAAGACAAACTAGACATCTGGACTACATAACTCAATTTACCTCAGATATCAGACATATCAAAGGCAAATCAAACACAGTAGCAGATACTTTATCTAGAATTTCTATCGAAAATTTTGAACAGTCAAAGCATAACAATACCAAATTTGATTTAAAAACTATTGCTGAGTACCAAAATAGTGATGAAGAACTTACACATCTTTTAATTACTCAGCATAACAGACCAGATAATTCAAAATATAAACTTGTTAAAATTAAATTAAACACTTCTGAATCTGACATTTGGTGCGAAGTTTCTACTAAAAATTCACGGTCATATATACCCAAAGAACTTCGAAAAACTATCTTTAATACCATTTATAATTTATCTCATCCAGGAATTAGAACAACACGAAAATCAATTGTTTCAAAGTACTTTTGGCCTGGAATGAATACAGATATTAACAAGTGGACTAGAAATTGTGTCAATTGCCAAAAAGCCAAAAGAACTAAACACACAAAATCAGAAATCGGTAAATTCGAACTACCCAAAACAAGATTCGAACATATCCATTTAGATTTGGTAGGTCCTTTACCGTCTTCAAATGGATATTCTTACATTTTAACAATAATAGATAGATTTACTCGATGGCCAGAAGCTTATCCAATCAAAGATATACAGGCAAGCACAGTTATCAATACGTTATACGAACAATATTTTCCACGTTTTGGTATTCCTCTAGAAATTACCACAGATCAAGGTACTCAATTCGAATCAAAATTATTCGAAGAATTTACAAAAATTTTAGGATCACATCGAATCCGTACTACTCCTTATCATCCACAATCAAACGGAATGATAGAACGATTTCATCGACAATTAAAAGCAGCCATACGCGCTCGTGACGGCCAAAATAATTGGGTCACACAATTACCTGCAGTCCTCTTAGGTTTCCGAACCACGATTAAAGAAGACTTGCAATGTTCTCCAGCAGAACTTGTCTATGGACAACCTCTTCGCGTTCCAGGAGAATTTATCATTAACAACAATTCAACAATTCAAGATCCATCAAATTTCTTAAGTAAAATTAGATCTTGCATAAATAACTTCAAACCTTCAAATTCTCGAAAACAAAATTCTAAAATCTACGTACCTAAAGATTTAAAAGATACAGAATTTGTTTTTGTTAGAATCGACAGAAGCAAATCTTCTTTACAAAACCCATATGAAGGCCCTTTCAAAGTATTAAACAAACTTGATAAATATTATCAAATCGACTACCGTGGTAAAGCAACGAACATTTCAGTTGACAGACTAAAACCAGCATTTATCGAACACACAGAACAAACAATTACACCAATCGAAAACAAGCCAAAAAAGAGAGTAAAATTTCAATTATAATTTTTTATTACTAACAATATTATTATTCATCATATTCTTAATTTTACGATTCACTTAAAATGAACGTTTTCACTGAGGGGGGAGTAATGTAGCAGTAGCTACAAATTTAATATATTATATTTTAAGTAAAAGTTTATTATTTTGATTATATTATTAATAAAATATTAGTATTAAAAATCTACTTCAATAATATCCAATTAGACTGTACTGTCAAAAAATATTTTAATCAACCTGTACACTTCGATAAAATTTGAATAGTGTGAAACACAAACACTTTAAAAATTATCGTAATCATTTATTCATTAACAATAAAATACTGTACTCAATACAAAGAAAATTTTAACAAACTATCTATGTATATAACGTAAAGTAGGATACAAAAATATTATAAATAATTTTTAGTCTAGCCAGAACAGCCGAACTGGTAACAATTAAAATAACTAAAAAAATTTAAAAAGTTTTTTTTTTTTTTATTAAAATGAAAATATATATTTTTTTTAATAAAATGTATCTAGACCATTTCTAGATATAAAGAAGGGTTAGGATTTGAGGCCCCACAACTGAAGGGACTTCCCTCGATTCAATTTGGCTCCAATCCTATACAAACCACTTCAGTTGTCTCTTGTTGTTGAAAAAAAGTACAATTGAATAAAATAACAATAACGAATAAAGCAATAATTGAAGAATGATAAAAAAATCCATTTTCCTTAAAAGTCAAGTTCGCGAAAAGAGACCTTATGTAACGCTGATTTTCCGTGATGACTGATAGCATTACATGTAGGAAATGTAAACGTAATGCGCGGATCACATATGTGTGACCCACACATATGTGATACATATTATGTGTCTATTAAAAAAAAATTTTTTAACACAATTTTTCAGGAATTTATTTTCCAAAGCGGCTTCAAATAACTTAGCGCCGTCGAAAAAGAATAGTCTTTTTTGGCGGCGAAAAATGACTTAATTCCTATGAGCGGGCAAAAAGTGCCTGATATTTTGTCGCGGGTCAAAATGACTCAATGCCTATGTGCAGGCAAAAATGGCTTAAGATTTTGTCGCGGGAAAAAACTCTTCAAGTCCCGTGCGCGGGCAAAAGCGACTCAACTTTTCGTTGCGGGCAAAAACGACTTAACTAGTTAAGTCGTTTTTGCCCGGAAATTTTCTACGATTCGTTTTCGACCGTCATAGTTTAACAGATATACAAATTTTATCATATTTGGTTGAAGCATTTATCAGTTTATTGCGCTCATAATTCAAATTACCATATAGTGTCGCGAACGTCAACTACAAAATGACAGAAAAGACTGTTGGTTGATGCCTTTGTTGTTTAAGGAAGCAGTTTGAGGCAGTTGATTCTCATAGTAAATTTTATGAGATCTATTTAAAAAAAAAATTTGAATTTTGGTAACTCAAAAGCTAGAGGGTCAGCTGCCCCATTTGCCACCATACAGTTTGTGCTGGGCCTATTGCTTACGCTTCCACTTAAGCGAACTACAGGTAGTTATTATACTAAAGCTTCAGCTTCTAAGGTCTCTGTACCTATTATTAAAATATGTAATAGATCTGCATTAAAATTTAATACTCAGGCATCTAAGTCATTATCGCGTCATACTTCATCTGTGGTTAATAAATTGCCGGAAGCAAATTCTATTGGTATTCTATTTAAATTCGTAGGTTTTAGTAAATACCTATGGGGTCTTTTGAGAAGACTAGGGCTGATCTCGTGAATTCACCTGAAAACTTCCCTGACAACATGTTTTTCATCCCAACATTGCTTGAGGTGCTGAAGCCAACCTATATTTTCGACTTTTGCCGGGCACCTACTACTGCTGAGGATGTATGAAGATATATTGCCAGCAATTGCAAATTGCAGTTAAATGATGGTTAGAACTGCGTTCTCTTGCATTCCGCTTCTAATGGTCATCATGTATCTTCCTTTAAGATTTTTGGTGAAAGTAAAATCGTCCAAACTATAATTGAGGAGGATTTTAGGCCAACGGGTACATTGGTCCATGAATTTCAGGCTAAAAATAAGAATTTTTTAGTCAGGAAATTAAAAATATACTATCAGAATGCTAATGATTCGGGGTTATCGGATTATGATATAAATTGAGAACGAATTTTATGTTGTGCGACCGACTGACATGAAGGTCAGTTTTTGAGCAGAGTTGGAGGCGGTGTCATGTTAGCTATGTGGAAGAATTTACAAGCTGAAAATCTAAACATACCGGGATCTGACGATTTGAATTTCTGCGAGTCCGCGTTCGCGTTCCTGGATCGAATTCCTAAACTTATACAGAATATGTGAATTGCATTAATTCGGTTTATGATATGACTGATTTGGCAGAACAAGTGATTCTTTTCAGTGACTTTAACATGCCTTCCCTTTTTTGGACAGTTGATTATGAGGAGAGTGGCTTTATTTCAATTGAACTGAACTCTCTTACTGACCCTGTCACATTAGATTCGTTATAATTTTGTGGCCTTAAGCAAATAAACGACAAAGATCACTACCGCGAAAGTGTTTTGGACCTGATCTTTGTTGGTAACGACTGTAGTGTTTGTGTGTTTCGCTTTGAGGATTTGGTGGTGAATGAGGTTCCTCATCATCTTGCTCTGACCATCCATGTTGACGTTTCTTCTAACTTTTTTGTTAATTTTGATCTTAATTTCTCTTTTAATTTGTCAAAGACTGATTTTGATAGGTTGGTTATATAATTATCTAATCTTGACTGATCCGTTATATACAATTTATTTGATATTAATATATGCTTTTCTGTTTTTTATAGGTTAATTTGTTTTCTGTTTTTAGGATAGAAAACTGTGATAGAACCCCTGGTTGGTTCAATGACAACTTGCGTTGTTTACGCAACTCTCTCAATAATGCTGTGAAGTTATATAAAGTACACGCTAAGTCCTCTTACTTATTTAAATGACGTAAAGAATGATAATAAAAGATGGTTCTAAAATGTTTTGGAATTTTATTAATTCAATAAGAAAAGGTGAAGGTTGTTTTAATTGCCTGTCTTTTCAGGACTGACGTTTTAGTGTACTTCCGGGAATGTTAAGTCTGTTATGTGAGCTTGATTTGGCCACCTGAACAGCCTAACAGACACCTCTGTGTGCAATGTCATAACCCACATGCAACTCTTTAACAACTAATTAGCTTCGGATAACACCAGATAGATGGCACAAGGGTATAGTAAAGACACTCCATTTCCTGCATTCTCTGCTTATTCATGCATGCTTGAGCTCCTGACTTGAAATTCACTCAAAAAACTTAAGAAATCGCAGAAAACGCAACAAAAACTGACCCTAATCTATATTTAATGTTTGTTTTTATGCTGTCTTTCATCTCCAAATCAGGTTGACATGTTTACACCGGAATGTCGTGAACCCTACTACTGACCAACTGTGTCAAACTTCAGAATTTTTGGCTTATGTTTTCGAGAGTGTCAAATTGTGACTGCTAAGAATTGCTAATAAAGTTAGTATAAATGTGGCTGTTTTGATTAAAAAAAGTTAGAACTTGAAGAGAAGTTAGACTTGGTCACACTGGGTCAAAGTTGGGTTCTTCACAAGTGGTGCAAACGTCGGTTACATTTCTTGAACAATTCCAAACCTACATCCGAAAAAAATCCCCCTTATAAATAAGTGACTGACCGCAATTTTATCAGAAAGACACATTGAAGTCATAAGGAAAAGGAGCGTAATATCTCTGAGGCCCCGATAAGATTTCAATAAATTTTTATCTAATTCATGTCATATATCATTCAAAGGTGCCACTATTTCAAGGTGATCCTGAATATGGCAGTCCCACCGTGTTATGGCAGTCCACCTACGTTAGATGTGCTGAAGACATCCGGGGGGAAAAGGAAGAGTTCGAAAAAGCAGAGGGGAGTGCGAGAGATGAAACGGTGAGCCCGGGCTTTTTAGTTTTGTCCCTCATGGTGTTAAGACGAAGGAAGAAAAATTTCAAAACCTGTAAATTGGAGTGTGTACGTTTAGAGAAGGAAGTGAAGAACTCGTGAAGTTGGTGTTTTTAACAAAACAAAATTAAAAAAAGAAGAAGGAAAACAACGTATAATGTTGGAATCATAGAATCAAAGAAGGAAGGACAAACTGATAAGTACCTCGCCTTTGCGAAAACTTAGTCTATATATATATATATATAATTTCCATAATCTTCCCACCCACGTGTTTGTGGGTTGAGGACAACATTTTACTTAAATTACTTTTCATTTGGTTTTGTGCTAGGGTGATATAAGGAAAGGTTTGAACTGAAATACGAAATAATAAATTTTATATCATGCTACGATAAGCAATGATTCTTTTTATGAGCGCCACCTAAAATGAAGATTGATAACATTTTAAAAAAACCCCTTTTTCAGCGTATGTATATAAAGCAATTTATGAAATAATTAAGAGATTTATATTCACTTTCCGAAATAAGTTCAAACAATTTCAATGTACAAAATTCGACCGATTCAAATTGTAATTCATTTTCATAATACAAATCCAATTTTACTTTAATTTCAAGAGCTACCAAAAACCGAAGTGCACCACCGAATCGATTCTACCAGTCTGATTCTTTTCATTTTTTCTCTCATCTTCTGTGCACATCTAGCGGACCAAACATCCATTCTCTTGAAATTTCGTGTTATCATATCTATTATATCTCTTATCAAAATACTGGTGGCGTTTACTGCCATCTGTTTGCTAATAGTATTCTTCATATGATTTTATACTAAACTTCTGCTCAAAACAAGTTCGGTAATGCAGAGATTTAATCTGTTGTGTTGTGGTTAGAGATTGGATCAAAGGGTAAGTAAAAATTCTTTTATTTAATTATTCAAACATTACTAGATTAATGTCTTGCGTGTTATGTTGTTTCTCGATATCTCGAATAGGATGTATAAAACAAATATTGTTCGGGATGCAGTTCGGTTGTTAGTTTACATTTTCTTTACAATTTTCCTGTACAATATTTAACAATTATTTTTGTTTTTTCTATTTTCAGATAATTGCTGCCGAATCAGTTGATAAAATCCAAGAATCGCTAACAGGTGGAGTCCCAATATCAGATAAGTATTCATTGAAGTTCAGATGCTTTGTGTTAAATTTTATCCTCTTACAGGAATCTCCAACATCCTCCCCCCTTGGAACCTCTAGTTACAACGTATCTTAGGTGTCAATTTTACATGTGGATTCTAAAAATATGTGTCAATTCATTAATCTTAATGTAGTTAAACTATTGATTTGTAGGATTAATTATGGGATGAGTTAAGGGTAGAGGACATATTTTTGTGATGGGCCGTTTAATAACAGCATCTTTAGTTTTTAGTGAAACTACACGTACGAATCCATCTTCTCCAGGATGAGTTTGAATGACCCGAGCTAATAACCATCTAGATGGAGGTAAATTATTATGTTTGATTAAGACTAAATCTCCCACTTTAACGTTAGGTTCAATTTTATTCCACTTCGGTCGTTGTTGAAGTCGAGTTAAATATTCCATACTCCATCTTCGCCAAAAGGCTTGAAACAAGTGTTGTAAAACATGCCATCTGTCTAGTCTATGAATGTTTGTATCCAATATCGACGGCTCAGGAGGTGTTAATATACTCCTTCCAATTAAGAAATGCCCTGGTGTCAAGGGATTTAAGTCGTTTGGGTCATTACTAAGTTCACAAAGAATTTAAACAACCTTCTATTTGTGTGATAATTGTACTGAACTCTTCATACGTCAATTTTGATTGTCCTAAGATTCTTTTTAGGTGATTTTTAACAGATTTCACCCCCGCTTCCCACAGTACTCCAAAATGAGGTGAGGCTGGGGGAACAAAATGCCACTTTATTCCTTCTGTAGCAATTGATGAGGTAATTTCGTTATCAATTGATTCAATCATTTGTTTCTGTTTTCTAGTTAAGATTCCACTTGCTCCAATGAAATTAGAACCGCAATCACTGTATAGGTCACTACACATTCCTCTTTGCGATACGAAGCGGCGAAACGCTGCCAGAAATCCTTCAAAACTTAAGTCACTTACTATTTCGACATGTATCGCCTTGGTTGCAAGACAGACAAATATAGCAATATATGCTTTATAGAATTTTGCACTTTTAATTCTTGAGGATCGAACATCGAATGGCCCACAATAATCAACACCACTGTGGCTAAATGGCTGAGATGCACGAACCCTTGCTGCTGGTAAAACTCCCATTAGTGATCTAGTTGTGGCTTTCTGTCGTTGGCATGGAATACAATTGTATATACATTCTTTTATCGCATTGCGACAACTTAGAATCCAGTATCGTTTTCTTACTGTTGCCATCATTAATTGTGTGCCTCCGTGTAAAGTTACGGCATGACAATCTCTAATGATCGTTTTTCATGGGTTTAAAGATATTATTCTGCTCTTCGAACTCAATTGCTTTTTGGCTTTTAATGTACCGAATTCTTCTGAAAAACAATCCCGCTGAGTCTTCTTGATCCAAAAGATGAGTGCTTGTTTGATTTCCTCCGCCTTTAGGTATGAGACTTCTCTATCTGACTTCTTACTACTGATATTTTTGATGAATCGTTTACAATAAGCTGTTATTCGGCATAATTTTGACAGTGAAGAATATGTTTCACATAAATCAAATTCTTCCTCACGACCATTGTAAAATGAAGAAACCTTTCGAACTTCTATATCTGTTTCTGTGTGTTGAATACGAATGGGCCAAAGAATGCTTTTCTGTGTCAACCATTTAGGACCTTTCCACCATAATTCATAGTGTCGAAGCTCTGATACATTTAGTCCACGTGTTGCACAATCAGCCCGATTTTCCTTTGACGTTATGTGTTCCCATACATTTTGCCCTAATACTTCATGAATGGAAGATACTCGGTTGGCTACAAAGGTGGTCCACTTAGATGGATGTTCACGTAACCATGCTAGCACTATTTTTGAGTCTGTCCAACAGTGTATCTCTGGAGGACTGGGAAATTTTATTGCCTTAAATGATGATCTCATTAATTTGGCTAACAATTTTGCTCCACAGAGTTCTAATTTTGGTAAGGACACTGTCTTTACCGGTGCAACCTTTGTTTTCGCTGCAAGCATTGTAACATGTCTATTGTGATTGCTATCAGTCACACATACATATATAACAGCTGCATATGCCCTTTGGGATGCATCGCAAAATCCTTGCATCTCAACTGAGTTTGCAGTTTTCGAGAAGTTGATCCATCTGGGAAGTCTAATAGTTGCCAATTCCTGTAAATTATTCCGATACTGAAGCCATTCCGCCGCTAGGTTCTCTGAAACAGGTTAATCCCAATCCAAGCCTGCCAGCCAAAGTTTTTGCATAATTAATTTTCCTACAATTGTGATAGGTGCAATCCAGCCTAAAGGATCATATAATTTGGCAACTCCAGATAATATTGACCTTTTTGTATAGTTATTTTCTTTAATTTCTCCAAAATTAGTTTTGTATAGGAATTCATCTGTGATTGGGTTCCACAGTATTCCCAATGCTTTCAAGTCATTGTCGAACTTAATATTTAAAAGAGTGTCAATATCTCTGTCATCCTTGGACACATTGTCTAATAATTCTGTTTTATTCGACGCCCATTTCCGGAAGTGAAATTTTCCCGACTTCATTAAACTAATTGCTTGATTTTGCTTTTGTAAGGCTGCTTCGACCGTGTCTTCTCCTGATATCAGGTCATTCACGTACATATCATTTTCAATTGCTTCCGCTTCTAAAGGAAAGTAGTCCTTACAGGAATCTCCAACACCTCTTTTGAAACGAAATATAAATACCATTCAATAGAATTTTCCCAAATTCTAGGAAGCTACAAAAAGTGAAAAATTCTCTAAAGACAATAAAAGACGGGAACCTACAAAAATTAAGGAATTCTCTATGGACGTTTCTGAATGCTATTGTTGATTGATTACAACGGTGTAAAAATTAAATAAAAAAATCATTGAACACAGTATTTTTCGTCAGTTGTATAATCACGTAAAATACAATTAAATTTCAATTTAGTTAGACCGACATCTAAAGCATGAAGCTGAAAATTTTTTTTATACGAGTATATACCATATATAAACCTGGATAAAATTGGGAAGATTAATTCTCATTCTTTTTAATTATATATTTATATTAATTGTTTAATCCTTAGAAAACTTGTCATAGTATTTTGGAATCAAAAAAATATCTTAGGATATAAGAACAAACCTAGTATATAAAAAAACAACAAGTGAAACTGAAGTTTATTAAAAATTATTTATAAATAAATAATCATTATGAACTGAAAATGGACATACGAAGTTACTGCTATGTAAGAAATTTTTTTTCTTTCAATTAATGTTTGACATCAGTCCAAAAGTATCTTTGCTCTCATCGCCCGTGTATTAAAAAAACTCGTTTGCTTATTATACCTTTCTGTTTCTTTAATTAACTAATTGGATAGCTAAGCACAATATAACTGTTTAGTTAAAATAAGCATATGTACCGTGCTTGGAAAAAAACATGAAATAAAAAAAAAGAACTTAAATGAAATTTACTTTCTGCTTTATGAAAATAATTATTTTGTTGCTAGAATTTTATTGAAGGGGATGTAAAGAATGATTCAGAAGGAATTTCGATTGAACTGAGGGTACCCTGAAATGTTAAATATTGCCATAAGATTGAACTTGACTTTCAAAATTTTGAATTTATTTCCTTTCGTGTGAGAAACAAAAACAGAAAAATAACTCATTGATATACATATACATCTGATGTCTAATCTAGCTCTAGGACGTCAAATGAAAAATTGATTGATTTCCTGCACAAAATTATATAATTCTTTTCACCTTTAGCTATAGCGTCAATATTTTTTGTTATAAGCAAAATGATATGGATTTCTGTCACCGGAGTCTGTCAGGAATATGATCCTTCGTATGAACCTTTATTGAAAAACATTCTATATGTAAGTACCCTATTACAAGTTTAGAAAAGCATTTGGTGTTCTTTAAACTATTTTAAATAAGAAAAAAGGACGGAAAGTCAGACACAACCTAGGAGGTGTTATTAAATTAGTTTCAAATATTCACACAACAGCAAATCAATTTCAAACAAGTTGTAAAGTAATTGGAAACACTTAAGCAACTAAGTCGTAACTTTGGAAATATAAATATTTTGGAAAGAAATGCGGGCGAAAGAGAATTATCGTTACTATAGAGATTATCTTTCTCTGAAATATATATAGTCATGAAAACTCTTTCTTTTGTTATTTACAATTTTTATATTCTTATATTATTTATCAATAAATGCAACCTCCCGAGAGAAAAAGTCTATCTACTTGTCAGTCTTGTCATGAGGAAAGACAATGATTGCTTTTTAATAAAATTAAATCTTCATATACTAAGTTTATGTGGCGCGTATCTGATATAATTATTACTCAGGACTTTCAGGCGGGTCCCTCACCTCTTCGGTCATCGTACCAAGTCTGCACGGCTATCACTACGCTCACCCTGGTATCTCCTGTAACCTTCACAAATTAATTTTGGATGTAAGCCCAGACTAAGTCGGGGTTCTCACATCCCTCCATCCAATTCATGTCCTTATGCTACCGCTTGATGGCAGCATGAGTACATGCATTTTTCCATCATTACCGATAACAAGACGGGTGAAATTTTTATAAAATCTACAGTTCTCAAGGTATCTGCAGATCGTCAAGGTGGTCCCTTATTTTTTATTTTAGTTTCATTTATTTTTAATATCTATTATTAATTTTCGGATATCTTAATTTATTTTTACGATTTTAAAATTTATAAACGTCATCAACGCAGCCTATTACACCGGGAAAAGACGTTTTTTCGTAAAACGCTCTTTTACACGCTTCTTTTTCGGGTTCAAGACGTCTGATGGATATCCATGTCGGACACAATTTCTTATATTCAGAACTTCGCTCAGTACTATAGAGACTATTGACTGCATCATACTAATCAAATTGTGTTAACCAGTGCCTTTCTGGAAACCACCTTCACAAAAAAAAGGTAATGCCGCCGATAATTTGAATAAAGGGGATAGAGAAGTTGAGCGTCCTAATGCCTTGAACTCATCATCTATATCGTGCAAAAGATACATAAATGCTTATTTATTAAGCCAATTCTTTAAACCTTTAAAGGCATAAGTATTCGAAATTGCATGTTTATATTTTATATTAGTTACCTCGAATCTGGAAGCGATAAAGGATTTGAAACATCCCGCAGTCGTTTTCTTACTGTGGGCACACACTCTTCATCTTCACTGCTACTAAAAAAATACTCAATATGTAGTATCTATTTATTTTAAAGATTTAAAAAGTGATTGAATAAAAACACCGTGAAGTGTGTGAAATTCGTTTTGATGCTTATATCTTAATGTTCGATAGGCCAACACTAAACCCGAAGTTCGATCGAATTCTGTAATACCAAATTTTGGTCGAATCCAATTAAACTGTCGAATCGTTTTCATTTTCGATTCGAGTTTTATAATAGAGCCCTTAATTCCCTCAAAATAAATGCCGCTGTTACTCAGGATTTGTTTCTGTTACGAACTTTATTTCTACCTTTTATAAATGGCCTTCTATCTTTTACTTTCGATCTTATACAAAGTGTGGCCGACGTCAGTACCCTACATTTCACGTTCTCTTTTGATCCTACTTGGATTGTTAAACAATGATATTTCTATGATTACCACTCGGCGAAGAGCAAATCGCGTCAAAACTTAATAATGTTTAATAGCCTTTTAAAAATATCCAACCAACTTTTAATTAACTTCAACCAATGGAGTGAATATAACCCATTTCTTAACATCTTAGCAAAATTTGTCGAACCGAATATATTTCAGTAGCTAAAAATGCGTTGAAACCTTTTGTTTTTCTATAAAGATTTCATTCCATTGACCTGGCGCTGATCTGCCTGTCTCATATTAGGCCTTAGAATAAAGAACTAGAGGAAAGGACATCATTCGGAAAAATGTAAGCATTTTGCTATATGTAGTAGAACCCAAGCGATGTGTGCGTTTCGAACATGAAAGTAGTAAAATTATGCTTGGATACAGGAGGGGCCAACTCATTTTGAAAATATTTTAATTTTAAAATATATTCTTATAACACTTTTAATATAATATAACTTTGACCGACTATATTTTATTAATTTACTTAATTTTACTATTTAAAAACACTTTGCTTATGCCCCCAAATATGTTAGTACTGCGGAGACGACTTTGATTTCAAGACGACATTCGGTCCAATTTGACATTTCAGGCGACATTCCGCCTTAACCCTCTCGCCACTTGGCCAAGAAGCAAAAATGCTTATCACACGTACAGGGTTTTTACTTAAGATAGCCTTTCCTCTCGTTCTTTATTCTAAGTATTAGGCCTACCCTCAAATATAATTGCTGTGTCTCTGTTTTATCGATATTTTCATGGCCATTCTTCTGACAAAATTACTTGCCTGATTTTTTTTAGATATAGTACCACTATTACTACTATAGTAGTAAAAATGACATGAAATTTCGGTCTTTCACGTTCACGTCGCAAATAAAATTTTATTTAGTAAAATTCGGGGGAAATATTAATATTGTATTAGAGATATGTGTATGGGATCCATGTTGAGGGTTCACCGAGAACAGTCCCGAAGAAGTGGTGGTTGATGGTGAAGTGGATGAGTGGGTGGTTGCTCGGTAGGTCGTTGGTCGTTACTAGCAGGCTTACTTTCATCACTAAAACCAACCAAATTAAATTAAATTTGCTCGGCGCTTGAAATAAAATTGTCCTTTTATGAGTAAAATAAACCTAACATAATTTTGTGTTCTCCTATTTTCTCTATACATTAAAATTCATCACTAAAATTTTAATTTTCTCCACTTTACTATAATTCAGCGAAATAATGGCCGTTAAAGGGCAGCGTACTTATTCAATGTCAGT
Organism: Leptarthrus brevirostris; assembly: GCA_964036015.1. Lineage (NCBI taxonomy): Eukaryota > Metazoa > Arthropoda > Insecta > Diptera > Asilidae > Leptarthrus > Leptarthrus brevirostris. Next base: position 69,132,957 of record OZ038373.1, on the reverse strand, counting down.
TACAGTTTTTTCACTCCAACAGACTAGACAACGTATATTTCAATTTCTTTTAAAAGTCAGTTTTGTTCTAAAGCTATAACTTACATATTTTTATTTTAAATTACTTTTAATTTCAGGCCTTAGAGATCAAATATGCAATTGACCTAAATAGTTTCTGTTAAAAAAACTGAAATTGTTTGAGTATTACTGTGAATTTATATTTTAATGTCCGAAACAAAATCTCAATAAATAGGAAATTGCATTTTATTCAAGGCACCAAATAAATAAAAAGCTATTAAAGTGAATCCAACAAGGGATTTTATATTTCTGGCACAGGTAAAAGGAGAAACCGAACGCATAATCTAGAATTGAGTCAAAGGTGGAGCAACTAAAATTATTGTGGTTTGGTAATCACTTTTTATTTCACTTTATATGTACAATAATTTAAATTTTTCTCTTAAATTACACTGTGAACAATATGCTAAATAAAAAAATAAAAATACCAATTAATTTAATTTTGTAACAAAAGAATCATCAGTCGTTCTTAGTCTATAACTTTTTGTGGTATTAACATGTGAGTTTTTGCTTTTTTATTTGTGTACACATTTTGATAGTAATAATTACTTTATATAACTAGTTTTTTGTATATATATAAAATCACCACTGGTTTCTTTTTTCTCTTAAGTAGTAAATATAAAGATTAACAGAGTTATACATTAGAACTAGTATTCATCTTGTTAAGTTGCTGCACTTTAGTTCCTTTCAAGTACATAGCACACAATCATTTTGTGTGTATTTTGTGACTTGTGTGTGTGTTTAAATGTTTTTGTGTTACAATTAATCTTATTATTATTGCCTGTTCTGAAGGGCTTACTTTGGCGGAAAAAAGCAGATGAGAAGCATTGAATTTGAAATTAATAGGCGTATAAAAATATGCTTAGCCTATTAACGAACTAAAAATAGTTGTGTCATTGTAAAGCTCTTCAAAAAATGTTCCGGCCGGCTAAGTGCAAGTCAAGTCCTGTAATTTATATTAGATCTACTAGATTACGAATAATTTTCGCACATTTAGTCCAAACTGATGCCGCTTAAATTAAAAAAATTTTTTTTTGAGTCGTTAAGGCAAACAAATGATACACGATGATAGGAATGATACTCAGTATATATAAAAAATTCTCCTTCTCATATTATTTAATTAATAAAAAATATATTTCTGAAATTCTTTTAACGGGTAATGACTTTAACCACTGCCGCATTTCAAGTTGACAGCAATAGTAGTTACTGAGAAAAACGACCGTGACATACAGACAGACACCGAAGTTTCAGCGGAACGTTTCTTTGACCTTTTAGGTATGGAATCCTAAAAATGGCCAAATAATAATAATTTATTAATTGAAATTAGTAATTTCGTAATGATGGTTTCGTTGCAATGTCTGTAAAATCTTAGCTGTGGATGAAAGTTCAAAAGGAGCTGATCCGTATACAGGCTGCACACAAAAGTCTTTCTTCCATAAAGCAAATGTCGACATTTCTTAAATAAATTTATATGCGCTACGCACTGATGTTTCAGTCGCTTACTGGTACCAAGGCCTTGAGAATCATTTTGATCCGTTTTGATCTCTTACTGCAACCTGTCGGGAAGCTAACTTTGCAATGCGTCGGCCAACTCGATCTAAAAGTGATTTGTTGCCCATTTGTTTGTTAACTACTGAACCAGTCAATCTCAAACTTTGCACGTAGAGTGGCTGTACGTCTGGCCAAAATAAAGGCTATCTATTATAACTCTATCTTATCTAGGAACTGAACAGTAAACAAAAATATCCAATAAATAGCTATACTGTACTGTTCATAAATGTAGAACCAAGGCGAGCAATCTTTTATCTGACACACATATCAACTAAAGCTTGGAAAGAAATATTGCGGAGGTAAGACAACTGTTGCAGGGGCGGATATTAGTGTCAAATCTACAGTTTTTTGGGTCCCAGAGATGAATAATGACACTTTCGTTAGATACTGTATGGTAGGATACTTCTACAGGTGGGGTGGGAAGGTGAAAATAATCGAAAACGGCCAATATTAGTATCCAAACCGTAGTTTTGGGGGTAGATGATATGCATAATGACACTCCTGATGACGTTATATATCGTAACGGTTGTAGTGGGAAGGAGGGGAGATGTAACATTAGTGCAAATGGTTGACATGTCCTTAGATACTGTGGGGGTAAGGTACCCCTAGAGGTGGGGTGGGCAGGAAGTGACATTTAAAAATTATTGAAAACGACCGATATTAGTGTGTCCGAGTAACACCAGGTACTACAGCAGCTAGTATTCAATAAAGGCTTCTATTTTAATTTTTAACTAATTCGTTTATTTTAAGGATAAGATTTTTTCTACTTTTTATGTACGTTTAATTTGTTTGTTGCTGTAAATTAAGAACACATCTGGGATGACTTACGCTTGATAATTATCCCCGAGACAATTTTGTTTATAAAAACGAATATACCCTGGAACCACTGCGGGGGCGGAAACCGGCTAATTTAATTCGATGTCAAAGATTTCCAGTGGCTCTACAAATTATTGAATCGGTCATTTCGAAAAGGACTCATGACTGGAAAATCGAATTATTCAGGAGAAGCAAAAAACTGATTGACATTAAAAATAATGTAGATAGAAACTCGTATTTTGACATGCAATTCTTATTAATCATAATACGCGATATAAGGCGTTCTCGCGAAGAATCGATGGGCCATTTCGAATCAGTTTTCACAAGAAAACAAGAATGGCTGAAAATCCGAGATGAGCCATTTTCGAAATGACCGATTCAATTTATGGTGAGGTTTTAACCATCGTTTAACGATATGATTGCAGTAAAAAATATCCAATCGGCGGGATTTCAATCTTCTACAATCATGATTGCCAGGCAATCAAATAATTCCTTAATAATGATGACTTAAGAGCCAGCAAGTTTTTAATTGAATTAAATTTTCGAAGACCTCTGGACTATCAATTATCTTGTAAAAAAGTAGTAAGTAGTAATAAATTCAAAGTATTTACTAGAAACAACTACAAACCTGCATAAGCTTGCCCTACTGTACAAAATGGTTAGAAACCCCGAAAGTAAGGATGAGAAGTAAATTATTAAATTATTGCTTTGTCTTTTTCGTTTATTTTGCTTAATATGGAAATTGCAATAACGAACGTTGCTTAAATTCTTGAATTTGAGCAAGCATTGAATATTTATATAACCAGATTAGCAGTAACTGAAAGTAAAATCTGCAAAAAGCTGTTATCCGCAGAACTAGTCATAAAAAGGATTGTAATAAGTCTACCGTGAACTCTTCTCAAGAAACTCTGATTTTCGCTGATTTCGCAAAATAAGCCTTTCTCTTGAACTTGGCAAATTAAAACAAAAAAAGTTTCCAGTTTTGTTTAAACATTCAAAATATAAAGTAGAAACTCATTCTAAGTACTACAGTCACGTTTAGAACGCTTGGTAAAGATACAGCCCACACTCAAATAAATAAGCACACCCCGGATCCTACCTATTTCGTGAATTATTTACATTTAAGGGTTTTACCCGGTTTCATAAGTCAAACATTCAAATCGGACATCATTTTCCGGAAGTCATTTAATGAACCATAAGTATCAAAGTCATCCAGATCTCTCCGTGGTGGGATATTGTGGGTGGGTCTTGGCAGTGACAGGGGTACAGGCAGCAGTTCTGGCATCACCGAATGGTGAGTAATTAAGGCTCGTAATGAAGAAAACTCCTTTGTAAATCCCTGGAAAATTGATTTTATTAATTATTCAAATTATAAAATATTAGCGATTTTGCAAAGCATACCTTGATCTTGTATCCACGTGGAGTTCGCAGGATTAAGTAATGAGCTACTTTCGGTGCTGGTGGTGGTACTCGCAGTGATAGGGCAAAGCAACCTGGTTTCGTACTACTCTGACGCACCAAAAATGCACCAGGACTTTGTCGAGAGAGCACTTCTAGAGATATTTCACGTGGAATGCCAGCTTGAAACCAGGCAGCACCTTTAAGTTCATTTTGTTCTGATGGGCTAAGGCTATCTATTCTAAGAGGAGCTGATGGCGCGAATATTTTCGGACTTGAATTTGCTGAAAAAAAAGACAAACTAATAAGTAACGCTTTGAAAATATATTAAGCATAAAAAATATTTGCTCGTTGGTATCGCCAAATATAATTAAAATAAATGAAAAACAGTAATTATTTGTTATTTAGAGAGTGGTAGTTAAGGATGAAATGCTCATTGCAATTTTGTTTTGCAAAAAGTGTAACCGTAAGATAAAATCAAAGTAGTTCTTAGCAAACTGTTCATTAAAAAACATAAAACAAAGAACAGAAGACGGAAAGAGAGCAAAATGATAAATAAATGATTCGTCTGTACTTTGGACTTTAAGCCTTTGTAAAAAGGTGCGACGATGTCAAAATTGTCCCAAATCGACTATGATAACAAGTAGGAAGAACATAAATAAATTGAAATTGGAAAAACCGTACAAAACCGTTTAAAACTCCAGTGGAGTTAGAAGTTTTGAAAGGTTTTCTTTGGAATATTTTCAATTCGAGTTTATTGAATTTTTGACAAATTCATTTGGGCCAAGTGTGTATTCCGTACATTTTTTGTATATGTTAAGTAAGAAAAATTTATTGTTATCTAACAAGGAATATGAAATTTTTAGTTATTAGGTTCACCATTCGTTTAAAAATTGTTCTAATCTTTATTTCTAAAAAGAATTTATCTCAATGTATAGAGTAAAATAAAAAAGAAAGTATGTTTAAAATGAATGTTGTTAGCATAAGGCAACCATGCATATCCGTCGGTGGGGTTCGATTCTGGCACCATTACGATAGAAGGCCAACATGTTATCACGACTTATCAAGGATTATAATTATCTTTTGTTCAAAAAATTTACTTTGAGTTTAGTTAAAGGATCTAGCTTAAGAAAACAACTCAAGCCTTAGTTGAAAACACAGTTTGGAAACAACAACAATTTCTAAAAAATATGCCTACAGATGGCTTATTTATTAAATTACTTCTTTACATTTTAATTGTGTCAGACTTTTGATTAAGATTTGCATTAAAACACATTTTCTGACAAATATATATATAAGAGGAAAAATCTTTTGTTTAGTGTTAAATCCAAATTCAACCTTGTATTATCAGACATAACTTGTTTAGTAAAAACAGTAACAGTAAGGAAAAAATAATACAGATAGGTAAAAGAATTCTGCACATAATTATGAAAGTGGTCTAAGTCAATTTTCGGTGTACTTTAAGGTTTATTTTTCAATCCATTTAAAGGTATTGATGAATTTTAAATACGTAATAAATAACCTTTCCGATAGAGAATACACCATTTTCTTCGTTCAGCTTACTGATCCATTTGTTTAGTTTAAAACTTAAAATTTGGCATATTTTACAAGCTGACTTAGAATACTTTCGTAATTATAGGATGCTATGAGATTGATTTTGAGTTTAAGTTGACGGTCGACGATAAGAAATCAATGGAATGTTAGCTCAACAAGTATTTTAGACAGATAATGTTCAAAAGCATCCTTAAAGTTGTTTAAATTTGAATATAAATAAATACAGTTCTCATTGATAACATGTGGGTGTTCCATCCGATGGTTGCAGGCGGTGACGCATAGTTAGACAACAGGTTATATACACGGTATATCTCCCCCTCCAAACCCAGCTAAATTGGTTTGGAATTTTTTCCTGTTATACATACATATCTTCTAAACAAATTTATTTTCAAACTTAAATTTTCGGAAAAAACAAAATCAAAATGTTTTCATTTCAAAGGAAAATATCTTGAAAAATTGTCCATTTTTTTTGTAAGGTATAAAACAGTGGCTAATGTGTTCTCTTTCGATGGAAAATTGAAGCGCACAAAATTCTTTTACCATTCTCAAGTTGCACCACCAAACATAAAGCTCATACTTGCCCTCCTAAGAAAAAATTCTATATGCCTCCTAAAATGTTTTATGGTAATAACTCTAATTTGAAAGGATTAGTAGATCTGGTAGTAAAACGCATACTGAAGTTCATTAAATAATTGTTTTGTAAACATTCACACGGCAAGATTCTACTTGGAATGGAAATCCTATGACGTTCAGGTATAAAATGTGATGCAAATGCAGTGCAATTTTTAATAGCACGTAATATTTTACAGCAAGAAGTCGTTTTGATTAGTTTTGGTATTGCGAAGTCGTTTTGATAGTTAATAACGGGCAATTTACTAGTAAAGAATACGCGGACATAATCTACTGTTACGGATTTAGCAACGAAAATTCTCTCGAAGCAGAGTGTGAATATCACCGGCGATTCTCAGAAAGAAGGCAACGTCGAGAGGTGTTTTGCAAAGAGCATTTCAAAAACTTCGAGAAACTAGAAGTGCTCATACACTTTCGATACAAGCGGGGTTAAATGCTGCGCTAATTTCATTAAAAGTAGAGAGTAGAGCTGATCTTACTACAAGTATAATAATAATAACAGTTATTTCCTAATTCAGTAGTAATACAGTACAGTCCTTTCTACTCCTAATTCATTGCTCAAATTACAAAAACAAACATGAATGAAAGGATAATCATTAAATAAAGACTATAAATTACGACAATGGCCTCCGAAGCCGTCTGTCGTGGTTGGTAAAATTCAAATTAGCTATAGATCATTGGTCCTGTTGCTTTCTAAAGTTAAGTATTGTAGATATTTGCGCTATTTCAATTTTTAACCTATATCGTAAAATAAATTATGAATAAGAACGCAAAATATAAATAAAGGAATAAGGTAACATAAATTAGACAAGTTCAGTACAAAGAGGATTAGCAATTATACTCAGTTATTAGCAACTTCCTATATTTCCAGGCTTTCGTAATAAAATCAAACAAGTCATTATATTGTTTAAGACCATTCAGCATATCAATTATTTGGTTTTCTGTTAATACCTTCTTCCCCCACGAAATCATCCGAAACTGCGATAAGATAGGACAAGTTTGAGTTTGAGCTGAACTACTGACGGGGACGGACGTGCCGCCGTGTCTTGCCCCCAAAAATTTTTTAAAGCGGTTGCGAAAGCGAATCAAATTAAAAAATTTCAAAGTGCTAGTGCCATCTTGCCGAAGGGAAGGGCTTTTATGCTCTATTTGAAAGCACAGTCTGGTGAGTCAGTTCCTATTTATTTCTATTTTCTTCCATCCAACATTCAATGTAGTACAATCGTGCTTCATTGAATGCGTTTAACGGGTTTTCACTGCTGAGCATTTGGCTGCCTTCGTTGAGATCAAAGTTCAGCACAGCAGGCATAACACTGCTGGTGGCTTTGTTTTCACAGAGGCGGCTTTGCTTTGCATCTGCGGATCCCGTTCGTCAGTCCTTGTGTTTGTGTACGTTTTCGTTTTGTTTTGTTTTGGGCAAATTAAGACCGGGACTATGCAAAATTTTTTATTTAATTTTTGCAACATTCTTGGCTTAAAAAGTACCCATTTTTCGGTTTACTGCCACTTGATCGCGGAAAATCCGGCAGTTTTTGTACTAAGCGAAAGCAAGGTTGTTTCCGATTCTGATATTAATCAGTATCACATTCCTGGTTATCACTTAGTGCCGCTCTTCTCTTCTCTCCTCAGAGGGGAATCGCGGTTTATATTAGAAATGATGTGCCATTCTCCCATCTCCCTCAATTCTCTTCTACTAATCCAGAATTTAATTATGTCTGGATTATCGGCACATTATTCACTTCTGCTTTTTATACCGCAGCCCGAATATGTCTGACACTGACTTGCCACCTTCATCGCAGACATTTCCATCTCCATCACAGTGCACTAGTAGGCAAAAGCCGCTACACTTTCGCACTCGGGAAGTTTTTAGAGTACTTTCGAAACTCGACGTGTCCAAAGCTAATGGGCCTGATGGTTTCTCGCCCCTTGTTTTAAAATGCTGCGCCTCTGCTTTGGCTAAACTTCTGCGCAAACTGTTTCACCTGTCATATTCAACAGGAATATTTCCATGTGTATGGAAACTTGCTCATGTCCAGCCGATACTTAAAAAAAGAGAGGCATGCGACCCCTCTAACTACATACCAATTGCACTAACCTCGATCATATCCAAAGTTTTTGAATCACTCATCAACTCTCAGTTGTTGAAATACCTAGAAAATAACCATGTTATCAACGATTGCCAGTACGGTTTTCGCGCTGGCCGCTCAACCGGAGACTTACTAACGGCTCTAACGGAGCGTTTGAATCATTGTCTCCATAATTTCGGTGAGTCCGAAATCGTCGCTCTTGATATTTCAAAGGCTTTTGATAGAGTCTAGCATGCTGCCCTTTTAGCCAAACTTTGAAACATTTGGTCTGCACCCTACCCTCGTTAAATGAATAGAGAGCTTTTTGTCAGGCCGTTCAATCCGTGTAGTAATTGACGGCGTTACATCTGCATCCTACGAAATAAATGCCGGTGTACCTCAGGGTTCAGTTCTTTCACCAACCTTATTTCTTCTTTTTATTAATGATCTCTTATCCCCTACTCTCAATCCTATTCATAGCTTTGCCGACGACAGCGGCAAATGATTTCGCGTATTAATTTGATTCTGTAATGAATTCACATGGAAATGCTACAGAAGTCAATCGGGAACGCATATTTAGATCATTAAACAACGACATTTCTATGGTCCTCGCTCTCTTATCCCCTACTCTCAATCCTATTCATAGCTTTGCCGACGACAGCGGCAAATGATTTCGCGTATTCATTTGATTCTGTAATGAATTCACATGGAAATGCTACAGAAGTCAATCGGGAACGCATGTTTAGATCATTAAACAACGACATTTCTATGGTCCTCGCTTGGGGCAGAGCAAATCGTGTTACGTTTAATGCATCCAAAACTCAATGCTGTTTAATGTCCCTTAAAAAACGCCCAGTTCACCCCGAACCCATTTCAGTCGACGGAGTGAATATACCCAATTCACCCTCCCTAAAGATCTTAGGTATTGAGATATCCAGCAATCTTAGCTGGACTGATCATATATTTGCAATCGACAAAAGTGCGATGAAATGTTTGGGTTTTCTTCAGAGATGTAAGAAATATTTCACCCCACCCGACTTAGCGTTGATCTACAAGTCCCACATTAGGCCTAGACTTGAATATAATTCCCATATTTGGGCAGGGGCAGGACACACCGCATTGTCCGCGTTAGACAAAGTTCAGCGGTAGGCTGTTAAACTTATTGGCGATTCCTCAATCTCTGAGGGACTTGACTCTCTGGAGCTTCGACGGAATATTGGTTGTCTCTCACTTTTTTATCGTTATTTCCATGGCCATTGTTCTAACGAAATTGCTAGCCTGATTCCTTGTAGACTCATTACAACGCGCGATACAAGATCTACAAGTCACTTCCACCCCTATACTCTCCGGGTCAAATTTGGACGTACCGTCAAATTTCGGGAATCTTTTCTTAGCAGAACAACACGAATGTGGAACAGTTTACCATCTTCTGTTTTTCCCTCGTCTTATGAGCCTGAAACTTTCAAACGGGGCGTACATCGACACCTCCTTCACTCAACTTCCTAACCCATTTCCCTCAACCTTAATTCTTTTCCTGCCAAGGCTGTGCTTTAGCATCATAGGGCATCCCCTGAGCTTTGGCAACAGCATATATATAAAAACAAAAAAAGTGCCAAGAAAGTGCAGCAAGTCTTCATCTTCAGACATATTACACAAAGAGCACATAGAAGAGCCTTCTTAGTCTGCACCTATATCTCGATATAAGGCTTATTTTTTTAAGGGTAGCTCATTTATGAAAGAATTCTTTTTATTATCATAATCAAATTTATCCTAAATACCATGTCGAACTGTGCATCTGGCTCTTTCACTAGCTTTTCGCTTAAGCCAGGCATCCTCAGCTTCAATTATTTCAAATACTCTCGTTCTTATACGGTGTTGAGAATCTTGTCTCAAATTAAAATTAATGTTACGTTTTCAGCTAATTCCGACCAAATACCAATCCAATATGCATCTTTATCCACCATCAGCCATGCCAACTTTGAAGGAAGCCTGTCATTTTCATATTGGTATAGCACTTTGAGGGCGTACGTAAAATGACATTTCAAGGTATATACATACATACAGGTTTGAAATGCCCGTTTTTAGCAGTATAGCATAATTGGGGGTTTGTTGCGGAAGAGACAATAGTTTCTTCAAAAAATAACGCTGCAGTTTTTCGACATCCTCATACTGTGTAAATCCCCATACCTGTGCGGCATAACACATAACAGATCGGGAAACAGAATTGAAAAGCTGGATTTTCTCAGAATGCCTTACTTCTCTCTTTTTGATAAATTTGTTCCAAGTACTGCTAATGCTAGCTTTGGTTGTTTGTAGTTTCTGTTTAAAGTGTTCAGTTAAAGAAAGCTTAGGAGTTAGCACGATTCCCAAGTATGTGTAGTTCACGGCTTCTATAATATCGTTTTTGTAGACCCAATTTTCAGTTTGCTTTCTCCTACTTCCTCCGCGTTGGAATATCATTATCTTGGATTTCGACAGATCCACTTCAAGATTCCAGATATTACAATAATCCTCCAGCTTGTTTATTGCTCTCTGCAACTTTTTAGCATCATCTATTAGGATGAGAATATCATCAGCGTACAGTAACGCCTTAATTTTCAAGCCTTCTAATGCAATGCCCTCTTCTAGGTATTCTTCTAAATCATTGATGAACAGTGCAAAAAGCAAAGGGCTCAGAACGCATCCTTGCTTCACTCCACATGTTACAGCGAAACTGTCGGACAAGTTATTTCCGTTCCATACTTTCGCCTGAGTATTTGTATAAAGCTCTTCCAATAATCTTATTATCTTGTATGACACACCATTATTATGAAGTTTATAAAAAAGTAAACTCCGTACAACCCTATCGAAAGCGGATTTAAAATCCACGAAAAAAGCGTATATTTTCTTCACCTTATGACAATGGCTAAGTTTGACTATATTTATGAGATTAAAAATATTATCGACAGTGGAGTAACCTGAGCGAAAACCAGCTTGACTTTATGACAAAATCTTATTTTCTCTCTCCAGTTTACAAGACGGTTATATATAATACCCGAAAAAATTTTATTGATAGGATCTATAAAAGAAAGACCACTTGTTTTGTGTCCCCTTTCTTATATATGGGGAATATGATAGATCTTACAAGTATTAGTACAGGCGCATAGTTTAATGCAGCGATGGTATGGAAAGTATTACAAAGAGAAGAACTTCATCCTTAAGATGGTCCTTATAAAAAGAAGGCAACATATTCTTTCAATAGTAATAAAAAGACGTCGATTGGGTAAATGATATTGTTTTGATCTTCTATCATGAGGGTCTCAAACTCCATCGGCGGCGAACCGTGGTTGTTTTCGGCTGATAATAGTCTATTTTAAAAGGCCACTAAGGTTAAGGTTCGGAATTTACCTTAAATTATTTGCCCACATGAAATCGTTGTTGTCGAATCTACCGTACCGACGCTTTTGTTTTGCGTTGATAAGAACGGTTGCAATTTATTCACTTGTGTTACTGTGTTTTGTTTGAGTAATCCAATTTTTTTATTATGTAATATTAATAACAATAATTAATCAAATTAATTTCAGAGTTTTTATTTGACCTACTTAATTGATGTCCCAAAAGGGTGTTTCTATTGTTTTGCACAACACTATATCTTTAATGTGCCAGTTATACTAATTCTTAAAGATTTTCGGAAATGAACATTTATTCAAGATTCTTATAATAAAATCTGAGAAAGTTTTGCAGATGAACTGAATATTCTGGAAACTTAAATCTGCAAGTCTTTGTATTTTTAGTTTAGAGTCGCTTTTCTTTTTCAACCAATTTAATTATCACAAGTCAAGTGGAAACACCTTTTGAAGTGCTGGCAGCTAGCAAATGCTTTGAATACATCTGAAATTCACAGTGACCTTTTCTGACACTTTCAGAAGTTATTTGCTAAGGGCTTAAGAGAACCAATTTAAGTTTGTATGTTAACATGTAAAAAAAAGATCTTAATTACAAAGTAGAATATTTAACTAACTTACCACTACTTGTTTCCCTAAGATACTTTTTCTTGAAACTGAATTCGCTGTTGTCATGTAAGTGATGAGTATCAAGTGGAATTGCTGTCAGTGATTGCCGACAGGAGTCACCAAATTTGCTAGAAATAAGTTTTTCCGGTTCACAAATGCCCTCGTTCACATAGCCATCGGATATCGTTTGAGATGATCCCGAATTAAGGGATGATGACGTATTGTGAACTAGTGGGCGACTTTCTTCCGTTGACCGTAAAAGTCCCATTGTTAGCCGTTTTACCTGAAATTACAAGAAAAAGAAAACGATAAACTAGCGAAGAATTGATTACTTAAAAAGGACGGTAAAAGCTCGCCTTGGGCTACAAAAATTTACAATGGAATATAGTAATGTTCGCAAGGAGTGGATTTTTTCGGTGTAATTTAACGATCTTATTGTGTGAGGAACTGACGTTAACGTTCTAATCGTAGGCCATTTGTATGCAAAGCAAAGAGCTGCGATTATTGAAGTACTTCATGAACTTCGTGAGACGAGAACCCTGGAAATGTTTCAGAGCATTTCAGAATTTCATTAAGATTTTTGGGTAGGCTTTTCATGCTTGGGAAAATTGCTTTGGGAATTCATGTCCAAAAAATCAACAAATTTAATTAAATGTCAAAAGTGGAAAACTTACTTTAGTAGTAATCCAAGTATAACGGAATTTTTTATTGTTTCTTTTTTACTGTTCTTTCGAGATCTTGACACATTTATTCAATTTCGTGATAAATGGAGTCGATGGGGTAAGTGATAACGTGTCGGTCCCAGGTTCGAATTCCAGCCACGGCGAACCATGGATGTTTTATGCTCACAACAGATTACGATAAAATGGCTATGGAGTTGCAGAGAAAATGTTATTGGTTCGGAGTCCACTTTAAATTGTAGTTCGTTGTCTTGAATCGGGTGAATCTTCCGCCCCATGCCCCACAAGGGGTTACGGGAACTAGGAGAGAATGAGAATTTGAATTATTTTGGGAATAAATTTAACTATTTGAGTAATATGCATATCTACGATAAACTTAATTTAGTTAATAACATCTCCGACTGTAATGTTAGTTATGAAATTCCAGTACCATAATATTCTATGGTGATAGCAGCAATTCAATGTGCATAGTAGTGTCCGAACTTAGATATTTGGTCCATTCGAAAGAGCCGTAAAAATGTAAAAAAGGTACTTCCCCTTTTTTACAAGACAGTATGTATCTCTCGCATCTTCGCAGTTTCAAGATGGAAATATGTTTTTCATTATTTATCATAATCAATCATAATCATAATCAATAATAAAAGATATTAACATTTAACATTACTTATTAACAAAACAAAAAAATTATGAACAAGGACGAAGAACGTATAATGAAGTGCAAAGTATTTTGGCGTTAAAAAAAGAATCATGCGCCATTCTCACTACCAATGGCGGCCGATTTAAGTGAAGGAGGTGCGAGTTTTTAGCGAATAATCAAGTTTATTTGTATCAAAAAGAATAATCAACCTATTTATTACAAGCATAAATGTAAGTATAAGTATTTTTCAGCTGCACAACTTGTACTTGTATAGCAACTTGTACTGAATGTACTTTTAGTTTAGCCACACACGAAAGGTAGTACTTTTAGTTTAGCCACATTGAATTGTTATTTTCAGAAATTCGTTCTGATTTTGTGATTTGTGTCGGTAAAAATTGAGTTGAATATACATCATATTCTACATGCATTTGAATAACGCCCCGTTTGTTTCTCTTAACAAATGAATCATCAACGGAACGTGTTTGAGAATTTCGCGAAGACACAAGCTTGGCAATAACAGGCGAGGTGCTTTTTACCTTTGGGGTACCACAAGGCAGACAACTTGGACCATTGCTTTAAATTATCTATATTAATGACAAGTTTATGTCTATGTTGTCTCTTTTAAAAGTTTTTGTTATGCTGACATATTGTGTCGAACGTTTCCGACCGTGTTCTTTTAGATTCTGACTGGGACGCCTTCTGTAGCTGATCTTCAATCAACTGCCTCCCTCCTTAAGTGCACATCGATGTCGGAAAAGAAATTAAGGAGACTAGCAAAATATTTTTGCTGTCATCTGTATCAGATTGTACTTACACGACGACATACTTTTATTGGAAAAAATACCATTTCGAGAAACATCAGTTTGGAGTTCAGTAAAAAGTTGTTCGTGCTGCCCCCGAGAGGGCAACCACAAAATTAGGATTTGAGATGACTCGACAGAAAATTTTTGTTCGCTATCGCGCCCGGTTGTGTGATTCGGAATACCTAATAAGAACACTTTGCTGTCGCGTTCGCTCTCGGCTTTCGTGCAATCCGATACACTATTTACACTATGATGCATAGTCTTGGCAGGAAAGGAAAAACTAAGTTTATCAATATCACTCTCTATCTCTCTTCCTACTTCCCGTAATTCTTTGTGGGGCATAAGGCTGTAGAAAACTTCAGCCGATTCGAGACAACGATTGAAAATAGACCTACAATTTAAAGTGAGTTCCAAACCATAGACATTTTCTCTGCAACCCCCATAGCCTTTTTATGATGAATTGTTGTCAGCAGAAAAGCACCATAGGTTACCTAACCTACCTACGGATTGGTAGACCGACACATGAATGGAACTGAGGAATTAACTGAAGAAGATGATCATGTACGCTCCGGCCAGCCTAGTGTAGGCAAAATAAAAGATACCAAACTGTTCAATACTGGTATTGGTTGAGAAGTTTTTCTGATACAGAGGGATCTAAATGGAATCAGAAAGGAAATATCGTAAAATTAATAACCATGGAAGAACGGTAGATGAGCGATAGATATATGAAATAGAGGAACATTTAAAAATAGGTGAAAAAATTTGTAAAAAACAGAAACTTGGGTTATACCAGCATTTATTTTATAGAAATATGGTGACATTCCTTTTAATATTATCTGAATTGGACGGCAAGATTAAAACTTGAAATAAGTTTTTCTAGTTTGAAGTAAAGACTCAATGCTATAAGCTTTGCTAAAACAGCAGCACTATATTAAAGTATACGATACAAAATTTCGCTCCGCTCCACGTATCGATTCGGCGTGGAGCGTTATTTGTGATGTAGCAAAACGGGTTGGAATGTGGGTAGTAGGTGGTTGGGTGGGTGAGTGGGTAAGTATGTGGGGCAGTGAGTGGTTGCAATCCATCACACGTTTTTATAATTACCAGACCAGGTGGTGTTGGTGACCTCTACGACCTCTAGTACAAAACATTCCGTAATTAAGTTGCAGGTGGGAATCACTTTCTTATCATTAACAGACATATACCTTTGATTCAGTGGAGCGACATTTTAATCGTTCCGAATCGATTCAATATTGCTCCAGGAGCGGTCCGGATCGACTAAAATTAAAAATAATAACAATCCGCTCTGGAGCGGTTCGATATCAGGTTTGGGAATAACCATCCGCTCCGGAGCGCTTTGGTATCACTCTTGGAAACTAACCATCCGCTTTAGAGAGGTTTGATATTTTCATAACGCTCCAGGCTGAATCGATCCAGATATCGCACCGATCCCATCCGGAGCGATATTTGGAGCGAAATATCCTTTCGATTCGGAAGACTATAAGGTAACGGTTACAATCTCACCCGAATTATAAAGGCTATAATTAGATAAAAATGATATCTGCGGTAGAATGATCAGCACATAAACTATACTAACTAACAGTAGGTATCAATATACAGACCCGTGCGCACGGGGAGGGTTTTGGGGGCTCAAAACCCCCAGGAGGGTTTTTAACATTTTCTGAACCTCTTGATTAGAAAAAATTCGACTAAAATACTTTTAAAAAAAACCTAAAATGTATTGTTTTTCATGAAATTAGATAACCCCCCTCCCCCCAGGAGCGAGCGAGGAGTGCGCACGGGCCTGTCAATATACCTCATTAAATTAATAAGTGAATAAAAATCCTGAGAATCAAGATATATAAAAACGTTTACCTATAAATGTACAAAAATGGAGTTGCAAATTGGCTTAGTCAAATGAATCAGTGAATACCTCCCCAAATATAATAAGTAAAGGCGTATGAGAAACGGTGAAATTGTTCTTTAGAGGGGACGAGTACCTATCCCTCTCTGCTTCACCTGCCTCACCATTACTACGTCACTACTGAAAGTACCTTTAAAACTTATCGATCTCGAAGTTCAAGAGTAAGGAGGCTTCCAAGTAGGGTATACAATAATCTCGTAGTAATAATGCACAACATCTGTGAGGGTCTAACATAATTACGGGGTGGCAAATTACTAGTACCAGGTTATCAGGTCAGATGAAAGTCGTACGTGGAGATAGTGATAACGGACCTCCCAGGCTCGAACGCACTATGACCTATAGTTCTTTTCTGCTGACAAAAGATTGCAATAAAAAGGCACTGATGGTTGCAGAGTAATGTTTTTGAATCATTTTTGTTAGCGATGAATTCTTTGTTTACATTTCTTTCAGATCGTCTGTCGGAGCCTTCACGGAACAGTGGCTCAAAATCCACTTTAAATTATAGATCTTCTTGCAACCGTTACCTCTAATTGGGTGACGCTTTTTATCTGCCCCATTCCCGGAACTAGAGAAAGAGAGAATACTAGGCTACATTCTTTTGTGCAGATGAAGACATAAAAATTCCTTTGCCGAGATTCTTGAAGGGGAAGTTTTGCCATTTGTAAAGTTCGTAGAAATTGTTTCAATAAGATAAGGCTCGCTCAGATAAGGGTCAGTCTACTAAAGCATGACCGCAAGTCAGCAAAAAAAGGTAGCTGCTCTTCAGCCGCCAACATTTTTCAAAAAGGTTTTGAAAGTTTTCAAAAACCAAATTTCACAGAGAACGCCAAAAACCCCCAAAGCACCGGTTTCAAAATATAATAGGCATAACAAATTAATCGATTTTATGAAAAATTTACAAAATGGCGACAGTCTTTTGCAGAGGGTCGCGAGTTTCGCGTTTTTCGGAACCACTTTATTTCTTTGTATCAAATATTCAAAGTAAATCAATAAATAAGGTAGGTAAAAGTGTATAGAACGTTGTGTACAAATATCAAACAAATCGGATATTTTTTTCTTTACCTCCTACGCCAGCTGCAAACTAGTGGTTTGAAGAATAACGCGTTTAAAGTTTCGATCATGAGCAGCATGGGGCGGGCGTCAGCGATTAATAAACTGTATATTCGGATTGAGTACGTTCAAACTTTTTAAACGATTGGTTACATAAAATCTTAGGAAAAAAACATAAAAAAATTATTTATAAAATTGTGTTTCTAGTGGCAATTTTAGGTCGTGAAAAAAAACACTATAACAAACTGAGCTATAGTGAATTAATTCTTAATTAAAGTAAATTTTCTTTACTGCGTGTAGTATACACCGCATTAAGTTCAGACCATTCATTTCAATAAAATAGTTTAAAAAAAAAGTGTAACTGACTTCACAAAAAGGGCTAAAAGCAAAAGATAATATTAAATTTTATATCTCCATTATTACGACCGACCTTTTGATGTCGGTGCAAATTAAAAACAACAAATCAAAAACAACAAAAGCATTTAATCTTCTTTATGAGTTTTATATAGTATATTTGATTTGCACTGACTTAAAAATTTATAATATAGATATTAAACTAAATATTATTTTATTATTTTATACTTTTTGGAGCTTTTCGTGAAGTTGGTTGAACTTTTTTTTCACTACTTTATTTCTCACTTTTAAGTGGCTTCAGATATATTCAGAATCACCCAAATACGGTAACACGTTACGAAGTTAATTCCGGTTACCCTTTTATACCCTCATCTTAGGCCGGATTCACACGAGTCACATATTCGTCATAATTTATGTCATAAACTGTCATTACCCGTTTTGTCAATATTTACGATGTAACAAAATAACGAAAAACTATTGTGACTAAATGTTGCCATCATCCTGACATCGTGTAAATGCCGTGTAAACGCTTATTGTTACATTATGATGGAATAATGACACACTGTGAAATCAAAATGAATTGGCCGATTCTTTTATGACAAATTTAAAATTGTCCGCTATGCATCAAAATGTTAGTCAGAATGCTGAGGATGAAGTATTCTGTCTCTAGGTGGGTTAGTGAGTAGGTGAGACGGGTGTAGCAAAAGCGGTAGTAAAGGCAAAATAATTGGTTTTGTATCAGAATGGCTGAAGTAAGGCAAAGAAGTGACGGTTGGGGCTAAGTGTAGCATGGTGGAAACGTTAAACAATTAAAAGATAAATATGCGTATGATACAGGTAAATGCAATCTTTGATTGTCTCTATGCAATTTTATTATTTTATATGCAAACTGCAAAACTTAATTGATAATAAATGATTTTTATAAAATAATTACACAGGCCTGCGAATTTAAACTTTTGAATTTCCTTTTTCATAATAATGTTTTTTTAGATTTTTTCTGTCACATCAGATTGTTTTTATTGTTTTATATTATAATTATCAAATAATGGTCAATAAAAAAGAATGTGATGTAATAGAAAAAAACCAACACTATATAGTTCGGCGCCACCACCCCACTCCACCTTATAAATTTTTGTCATGGTCCCAATGGGGAACATACTCTAGACAAAATTATCGAAATCAGTCAGCAGACTACCTTCCCCCCACCGTAAGTCGAAATATTTGCTCATATTAACAATGAGGAATTACACTCTATACAAGAAAAATCATTTAAATCGGTCCACGCGTTATAAACTTAAACTATCCCTCCCTCCCTCCACCATAGGTACACATTTTTTCTCACATTAGGAATGGGGACCATACTCTATACAATAAAAAGATAACTATCTAGATCGGTTCACGCGTTACGAAGTTTGGTTAAACTCTCTCACAAGTCTGAAGCAGATCGTAAGTTGAGGCCGTCTAAATTGGAAGTGAGTAGGCTCAATTTGTTACCAATATCTATCTAATGAGATTTATTGTTCTCTGCAATTTTCTTAAAAAATACACCAACAAAATGAAAGCGGTTCACACAAGTTGTAAAAATATGTAGTAGAATAAGTTAAACTTGGCATAAAAAAACTGACTGTAGTTGCTAGGCAAAATTGGGACGCTTAGTCCTTCTTTTTATTCGAAATTGAACAAATTTATTTATTCAACATTTTCTAATTACATTGAAGTATATGATTTTATTTATTTAGCTGGAAATTGTGCAAAAAAAAACATCTCCATCTTGTTACCATTCTATGGTGTTTAGGATGATCCTAGCATTAATATCCTCGCTTCTCCCTATACCTAATGTCAATTAATCTTCCTTTTTGAGTTAGGCGTAAGGTAGTGGGTCGCACTCTATCGCTCGTACTTCTATCGCCCAAAATCCACTTTCTTTGCCATCGGTTATCACATTTAAAACATTTTTAACCCACCTTTTTGTTAAAGCAAATTTTAACGCATATGTATTTTCAAAGATGAAATATAAAAGCGGCGAAATGATTCCAATCAATATACAGGGTGTCACAGATATGGTACCAAAAGTATTTTTGATCAATACATTTAATTTCCTTGAAATAATTCTATTCCTTCCCCCTTATTTGTCCATATCTCTTTCAATCAGGCAGACTGGACGACCTCGTTGGGAATTCCATTCCAAATTTTTGTTACACGTTGCTTAAAAGCTTCGATGTTGGATGATTTTACTCCTCCCAGTATCGAAAGCATTCTTCTGCTCAGATAAAGTCCGGCAGATTTTCCTTACACAATTTTTCAACTTTTTTGGCCTCCTGTTAAAAACAAAACTTATCTTCACCGTATAGTATCCTGGCATGAGCTAACAGGTTAACTTTGACTCTTTTATCAATGAACAGGAGCGGTCCTTTCCTCTTTTGGAAATAGCACCCCAAACCAATACTGAACTAACATTTTATAGAAGTGGGATTTGAATTTAGTATGGAAAGTCAGGTAGATATTATCAAAGAAAAGACCAGATTCGTTGATTGTATTTTAATATTAATGACGTCAAATTAAAAATTATGTTACGATTATAATTATCAACATCTTATAACTCCCAACAATTTCTAATTTTTTAAATTCGGTAAAATAATGCTGATTCTTTATCAATATCGTCCCTATCAAAGCAGCTAAGAATTTGGAGAATACTGAAAAATATCAATAAAAAATTTGCTTAAACTAGTTTTTTATTTGCTTTTTTAATCCTTCGACTTCATGCTTGGCTTTGCCTACTATTTACTGTTTTTTCAGAATTTAGGTCCTTAATTTTCTCTGAAGCTTTATGTTTTTCTGCGTTCAAGCTTGACTTACCATCTTGCTCTTGCATTTCGAGGGGAAATCTAAATTTATAACGAGTGGACGGATTTAAATCAAACTGATGCAAATGTTTAGAAATGACTCTTCGGGATCCGTCACTAGACAAAACTGAGATCGGGTTCAGTAGACTCACTTTTGAGAGCCGGATCTTTGAGCCGGTTCAGATCTGAGTTACCCATCTCTAATAGAGTATCTATTTCTATTATGACAAAAATTGTGGCTTATGGTGAGAGTTGGAGGATGGGCGGCGCCTAGCTTCATAAGGTATATGCCGATTTTGATTCGGTTGTGCAGAATACGTTTCCTGATTGATAAATGATAGCAATTTTATATCTAGAGTTACTACAATGATTCTCTGACTACGATAATTCTCTCTTGCCCTATAGAGAAAAGTGGCATAGTAGGGTAATGTTAAGAATTTGCTAAGGTGAGGGTTCTAAACGTTGACAGTGACTAATTTCGTAATATGTTGCCGGATTTGGATAACTTTGTTAGTGCATTACCTCTGTAACTTTTGAAATTATGAAGACACTAGAAAGTAAAAAATAAAATAGTTTTTAAAAAAAAATTTAACCTACTTCACAAAAAGCACTAAAAAGCATAAAATAATTTTTCATTTTATATCTATTATGACATTTAGAAGTCCCTGCAAATTAAACAAACAAAACAACTACCCAACCACAATTGAAGATAATATATAAAATAACCTGAACGTTTCAGCTCACGGAATCGAATCATAAGGAAGGACGATTAAATACTTTTGTTGTAGTTGTTTGGTTTCTTTAATTTGCACCGACTTCAAAACTTCAAAATGTCTTAATAGATATAAAATGAAAAATTATTTAATGCTTTTTAGCGCTTTTTGTGAAGTCGGTTCAAATTTTTTTTTAAAACTATTTTATTGTATCCCATGGTACACAAAACCATTTTTAAGAAAAAGCGTAACTCTTCATATTCTATTGTTTTTCAAATAATGTCTAGCCAGAAATTGCAAGTCCGTGGTTTACTTCGGACGAAAAACTAATCATTTTCTGTTCAAATAATGGTACTTTAAGGGGGAAACCAGTTTAGATAACTCAGAAAAACGAATTCGTTTTTATTTCATAAATTGTAGTAAACTATATTGAAGAATATTTTGCCAGAGATTTGAAAAAAAAAACTTTCAATTCGTCGTGGTACTATGAGGGGTTAAGTGAGAGTCCCTCGTTTAAAGTCCGGAGCGGGCGGTATGCATTACGGAGCGGCCACTCAGGTAGTCACTTATTGACTTAGTTGACTCAATACTAATGTGCTATGAAATATTTGAAAGGGAGGGGGGCGTCGACAGATGTTCTTGTATTTATTTTTACAATAGAGATTAATAATTTATTGGAAGTTTTTGTTTTCAGTGATAAATTTTTTCAAACCCGTTTTTCTCGAAACGATCTTTTTTCAATTTGTGTATAACTTTTTTGCAGTAATAATTAAATTTAATAATTTTAGGTAATTGCAAACCATTTTTTCTACTTTTGGAAGTGACTGTACGTGTAGTAGTAGGAGTTAGATCAGTAGTGGTGAGATTTTTAGAAACATAGTTGTTTTTAGGGTTTGCTTGATGTGGCGTTGGGTAGATCATGAGATAAAAATAAAAGAGTAATGTCCATACCATGAAAAACTTAAATTTATGAATCACCCTGTAACTCCCAAAAGATTGAGATTGCCCCCCCCCCCCCCCTCCTACCATACAATTTTTTTTTGTATAATTGAGATCTATCACCCCGCTCATTTTGGCACGATTTGTAGTACCATCGATTGTGGTTGGGTAGTTGTTTTGTTTGTTTAATTTGCAGCGACTTCCAAAAATCGTAATAGATATAAAATTAAAAAGAATAATTTTATGTTTTTTACCGTTTTTTGTAAAGTCGGTTCAACTTTTTTTTTAAAAATAACTTATTTTTCACTTTTTAGTGTATTCATATGTACGACTCCAAGAATGCTGCTCGCACGAACAAAGCAATTTCAAAAGTTGCAGAGGTATAGCACTCTAAAGAATAGAAACATAATTACCCAAATCCGGCAACATATTACGAAATTAGCCACGGTTTCCCTTTCATACCCTTTCCTTAGATACAACATTTTTAACACCGCGCTAGTTCACCAACGTACTCTATACAGCAAGAGAGAATCATCATAGTTAGAGCATCATCGTAGTCACTCTAGGTACAACATTTTTATCATTTGCCAATCAGGCAGTGTACAACAGAATCAAAATCATCGAAATCGGTCTACGCCTTTCGAAGAGTCGCCCTTCCTTCAATTCTCATTATAAACAAAATTTTTTGTCATGACACAAATAGATACTCTATGTATTCAGAATCATTTAAATCAGTCAAATAGTTACAAAGTAAGACTATCCCCACCGCAACCCTTGATCAACATTTTGCTTATATTTACAATGTGGGTATACAAATAAACAAGAATCAACCAAATAGGTCTATGTGTTAAGATGTCGGGTAACGACCCCTTTCCGTCGTACTCATATTCTACACACCAAAAGAAGAATCAATCAAATCTGTCTACGCGTTAAGAAGTTGACATTCGAAGCCTTCCCCACCCCAACCACACCGTTTAAAATTTTATCGAGGTACCAATGGGATATCATACTTTATACATTAGAAAAAGAATCAATCAAATCGGTCCCTGCGTTACGAAGTTGGACTACTACCTCCTCCTCCCTCCCCCTAGAAGATTTTTTTCCCATTATTAACAATAGGCGATCTTATTCTATACATACAATATGTATTAAGAAGTTAACGTTTGGGCAGAATTAAATATAGTGTGTTGAGTTGTTTTATCCAAAAACCTTAAAATTATTAGAAAGTGGAGATATAACATCTGTGCACTTATGTTAAACGAAATAAAGTTTCAGACATTTATAGTTTCTGAAAACAAATTAATCTCTTAATTTTTCATATTGTAGGAAATCTTGGTGCGCGAGTCTTACTTGCACTTAACTTTGTTATTCTGATGTGGCCAAAGCCTATAGGATGACTCTATGATGCGTTGGCATGGCTTTGACCGAAAAGAAATTGTGGGAAAGGGAATGAGGAATATTGAATGTCTTTTTTTGCATTGCTGAGAGCTAGACAACAACCCATTACCCATTTGAATTATATTTTAAAAACTCGCGGGGAGACCGAGGCTCGAACCCTGGTGCCATGGCGTGGACGCGTGGTGATCGTGACACTCAACCAATTGATAAAATTCTGTCTCCTGGCATTTTTTCTAAAATCTGACAATCTTTTCTGTTTACTTTCCGAAAAGGTATGCAGATATTGGTGAAAAACGTAACGTAACGTAAGATTCTAGGTAGTAAAGCCTGAAACAGATTGCATACGACAGTGCGGCACGACGATGCAACGAAGTGGCTGTGTCGTGATGTGAAAGAGATTTGAATCGTATGACAGTACATGCTTGAACCTAAGCGGTTCGAATAATCTGACGGTCCAAGCGAAATAACAATTTCATATTTGACAGAATGCGACAGACAGATTTTAGAAATAGAAATGGGTGTGCGACAAAAATTTTCGTCGCATCGCCGGATCGCATTC
Source organism: Leptarthrus brevirostris (assembly GCA_964036015.1). Taxonomy (NCBI): domain Eukaryota; kingdom Metazoa; phylum Arthropoda; class Insecta; order Diptera; family Asilidae; genus Leptarthrus; species Leptarthrus brevirostris. Next base: position 69,108,996 of record OZ038373.1, on the reverse strand, counting down.
AATGTGTCGTGTAGCACTGCCGTGTGTAGTGCATTTCAGCTTTAACGGAAAGGATCACTGAATTAATTGCCTTCAATGGTATTTTAATGACATTAGTGGGAGGAAAATGATTTATGTTCATCTTTCAGTTATCGCTTTTCTATAAATATGCTTTGGGAGATCGAAACGGTCACCGTCGAATTAGCATAAGCATAAAATCGGAAGCAGCGGACTGAAAGTCTGAAAAGAGTAAATAGGAAGAGCTTTTCATAAGGAGAAATGTGATTTATGTATTTATGATTACTTAGGATCGATAAAAAGTTTTTGATCAATATCTTCTAAACCTGCTTTACTTGGATTAGGATAATAAGATTGAAATTTTTTTTCTGGAAAGGGACAAAGTAAGGGTAGTCAGCTTTTAGAAAAAATGTCTATTAATTCGTAAAATTGAGAAATAAATCATACAAGAAACAAGTTTTGAAAAAGTTTTGAATGGTGCGAAACCATATACTCCTTAAACTACTTTCGTTCCTAACCCCCTTGCTTTCCCTATTTCTGACTTCCCCTCTATTGCATCCGCGGTTTCCGATCAAGAACCTCTCCCCAACAGCTTGTCGGTCTATTACCAGAACGTAAGAGGACTTCGTACAAAAACAAATAATATTTTCCTTAACTCTCACAAATTCCCGCACGATATCTTTTCCTTAACTGAAACCAATCTAACACCAGGAATTCTCGACAACGAACTATTCCCTCCAAACTATACCATTTTCCGTGTTGACACCAATGAGCCACCAGGTCGCGGGGTTCTCATAGCTGCTCACAACCGTTATGATGCCACCCTGCTAAAGACCTCCGACTCTACAATATCAGAATTTGTATGTATAAAAATAGTACTAAATAAGTGCCTTCTGTACATCCTCTGTTATTACATTCGCCCCTCTCAACCTCTAGACGCCTACGAGCCCATAATCGAAGCGATTGATACCCTGCTTGAGAACGCTAACCCGTCCGATGAATTTATTTTACTGGGTGACTTTAACCTCCCCCGTATCCAATGGTCATTGTCCGAGGACTGTTCTCACTTTGTCCCCCTTAACGCATCTTCGGCCAAAGAAGCCTTCTTTACCGATCAGCTCTCCGTTTCAGGTCTCTTTCAAGTAAGCGGAGTCAGGAACTTCCTGGACAGACAATTAGACTCAATCTTTTCTTCAGACCCAGTTAACTCGGCTGTCGCAGAAAGCAACCATCTACTCTCCTCCCTCGACCGTCACCATCCTCCTTTGTTCCTCGTTTTCTCCTAAGAGCACCCTGATGCCGTTTCAGGCGCCGAGTCTTCTTTATCCTTCAATTTTCGTAAAGGCGACTTTGACAAATTAAGTCACTTGCTCCTCAACTCTAATATTGGCGATATCCCTCAACATTTCCCAGTTGACGTTGCTTTAGAGGCGTTCTATTCGGAAATACACGCTTGTCTTACACAATCTATCCCTCTTCTTCCTCGTAAAAACTACTCCTTATCCCCCGTATGGTACGACAAAGAATTACGCTCTCTTCGCAACAGGAGAAATAAACGTTGGCAAACTTTTCTTCTAACCCAGACTGAGTCTGACTATTCTTCCTATCTATCTGCTTATACCTCTTTTGCTGAACGTTGTGATACCCTCTACCATGAGTACCTCCAACGGATGGAAACTAGCCTCATATCCGACCCCAAGCGTTTTTATAGCTTTATTAATTCTAAAAAGAAATCCAATGGTTACCCTTCCACCCTAAAGCTCGAGAATACCTCTTCATCTGATCCTAAGGTTATCGCTGACCTCTTTGCACACCTCTTCAGTAAATCTTTCAGCGACAATTCCCTACAACCCGACCTTAACTATTTTGCATTCATGGACAAATGCACTCAAACGTCGTTTTCATCTTTTGACCCTGATCCTGAACTAATCGCCGCCAGTATTAATAGGCTTGAGGACGACTTTCACCCAGGTCCTGATGGCATTCCAGCCATCGTTCTGAAAAAGTGTGCCATGCATCTAGTCCAACCCCTTACTTTGCTTGTTCGTCTCTCGGTCACTCAAGGGGTTTTCCCTCAATTATGGAAAAATTCGTATATTATTCCCATCTTCAAAAAAAGTTGCAAGAACGATGTGTCCAACTACAGACCCATCGCTAAATTATCATCCATACCTAAACTATTCGAAAAATTGGTCTATGATTCCATGTTCTTCCACTGTAAGTCTATCTTCTCACTCTCCCAGCATGGCTTCCTCAAAGGTAGATCTACAACCACCAACCTTACTGACTTCGTCTCTAAAACCCTATGTGCCTTGGAAAACGGTAAAGATGTTGATGTTATCGCCACCGATTTTAGTAAAGCCTTCGACAAGATCTCCCATAACGTTATCTTGTTCAAACTTGACCGCCTAGGCTCCCCCCCAGATTCATCTCCTGGATTCGATCCTACCTCAACAACCGTCAGTACAATATTCTTTTCTGTTCATCCATTTCTAACCCTATTGTCGCTCGTTCCGGCCCTCAGGGCAGCCACCTAGGTCCATTGATCAAACACTCAGAGTTGTCCATTTATGCCGATGACATGAAAATAATCAAACATATCTCCTCCACTACCGACGCTCTTCTCCTGCAAGAAGACCTCGATTCATTCATCACTTGGTGTATGAAAAACTTTCTGGAGCTCAATGTCTCCAAATGCCAGTCCATCTCTTATTGCCGCAAGCGTCTTACCACCACCCCGAGAGTCTATATGTTAACCGACGTACCAGTCCCTATCGTTACCTCTTTGTATGACTTAGGAACAATCTGTGATAGTGAACTCAATTTCCGTTCCCACATTGACAGCATAATTAACAGAGCTAACTCCGCGCTAGGGTTTGCGAAGCGCTGGTCTAGAAAGTTCTCCAATCCTTATGTTTCCAAATCTCTCTACGTCTCCTTCGTTAGACCTCTCCTTGAATATGCCAGCCAGGTATGGTCCCCTACACAAACAACTCACATTAATAGGATTGAATCTGTCCAGCGTAGGTTTATTCGCTTCGCTCTACGTGATCTTCCGTGGGTTGACAGATTCAACCTTCCACCCCATGAAAACCGTCTAAACTGATCGACTTACAACCTCTAAGCAAACGTCGTGATGTTTCCGACATTCTCTTCATTTATCAATTATTATCTGGTGCCATAGACTGCCCCTCAATCCTGCAATCTTTACCCATCTATACCAATCCCCGTAACCTTAGGTCCACTCCCCTTTTCCGACTCGACCGCCATCGCACAAACTACGGTCAAAGCGAGCCAATTACCAGGATGTTACGAAAAGTCAACGACCTTTCCTCTTTTGACTTCCATCTGAGTAAATCATCACTCCACAAAGCCTTATATCTTGCCCCGCCCATCTTGATCCTGAACGCCTACCTTAATTCTTCTTCCTTTCGCCTTCTGCCAGTAACCAATATATATAGCTCATATTGTAGCTTATACTTTTTATCTATTTATTCTTAATTATCATTTATTATAGTCTGTAGAATTAGTATTAAGTTAAAGCTTGTATTTTGTATTTTTATTTTGTATTTTTTATGCAATAGCTTGTATTAAGCTTAAATAAATAAAAGCTCATGTGACCTCGATAGAAAATGTGTCTTTCATGCAGCGCTACTATCACGCATGTTACTTGAGTAAATTAATATTGAATAAAAACTGGATCTCGCACCTTGTAACTCCCAAAACCGGACAGATGTGGAGACAATCTGTCCGGTTTTGGGAGTTACAAGGTATGAGATCCAGTAATACAATTTTCTCTTTGTTTCGATAAATAACTTCACTACTTGAAGTATTGGCCTCTCAATCCAAAACACCCTGTACGATATCTGTATGTTTAGGCATACATATGTATTAAAAATAATAAAAGAAATTTAAAATTGTTGTACTCTAAAAAACAAGCAATCTCTTCATCAGGCTCTGAATAGAACATCTAAAAACCACAAAACCTAGATCAACAACATGTTTTTGTACAGAATATGTATATACACTACTGCACTTCATTAAAATACATTTTTTATTTTTGGATTACTTGTACACATATTTAGTAAGCAAAGATTAAAAATTCAGAAAGCCGTGGAACAATAACGTATAATACTGAAAGCTTTTTACTATGTATGACTTCAGAAAGAATGCCTAACATGTAAGTTCGTATTTTTTTGCATACTGCGGGAATTAACACAAAAGAAAAGCTTTTTAGGAAAATTAGCTTAATTCAAAGTTGTCAAATCTTTTAATAATTTTGGGGAACTTCTTCAGATTTAGACAAAGGTAGAATTAACCTGAAAAAGGATTAGTAAATTTTACTTTGCGATTACTCTTCCGTAGTGTAACTCGTAAGCTTCTGAAGTAGCGGCTCAAAAACCCGCCTGACAAATAAATGACTCCGGTAACGCTCAACAAAACGAATAAAATCCGCCCATCAACCAGATCTCGACAAAATTCTTTTGGGCCATAAAAATTTCACTCTTTCAGAAGACAACATCCACTTGGAATCTGGTAAATGTTCAAACAATGGAGGACACAATTTCCAGAATTTCAAGAGCGAACTTTTGTACATGTGGATCTAGTCTGCAATAAATTTCGTGCAATTCATCCGCCCAGTCTGGTGGGTATTGCTGGTTCTGGTGGTTACACCCACCGTCAGCCACAAAAACTCCTCTAAGTGCCCTGTTGATAATGGTTTTTGTGGTAGAACAAAAGCCCTTGGCTCTTCGGCCCCGAAATCGGTGTGTACCGCGCCGCCACCCGTCCTATTGTCGTCTTCGACTTGGACCCGGATAACTTTAGGAGATCCAGATTTAATGCTCCCCCATTAGTTGTGAGCTAAATGAATATCAAAAAACAATCGCCCCTAATGGGTTCCGATAAATTTATTCAACGGTCTGGGAGGATGTTTTGTCGATAAATCAATTCTTGAAATTTTCGGTGAGGTGTACGTTGTACTTGCGAATCGCAGTGGGCGGCTGGGACATGTCCGTTAAACTTCGTTCAAGCTGCTTTAGACACAAGTCTCTGCATGCTTCTATTGCTTCTTCGCTCCGTAGTTACTCACATAGAAAAACAAATTAATTAAAAATGCTGGAACAGAATCCAAGGAGGTGTTCCGAACGTTCCACGACTGAAGGGATATTTGCAAATGTTCCTGAAGTTTCCGTAATCAAAAGTCTCTGCTTTGCATACAAATGGCTCGTGATTAGGTTTAAGCACGGGAAAGCCTGGTATTCATAGAGTCACGGTGAACAGGCAGCAACTGATAGGGTTTGTTTGCTAACCACCCTCTGTGAATTTCATTTTTATTTCGTTCATTAAGTTGAAATAATTTAGGAACAGGTGCCACTTCATTGACGCTAATAGATTTATAATAAGTTTGCTTACTCCTGCTCGAGTTCGTGTAGTTTGAGTGTTGGTTTCTGACTTGAAAAATAACAGTTATGGAAAATCGACATCTAGTGGCAAATGAGTGAATTGCAATAAATAAGTCGGTTCGGTTTATTTTGGTTTAAAGACAATAGTAGAACTTTACATTTCTGAGTAAATTATTTTGAGAATTCCATTTTTTATGATAAAGCACAGTTTTTGCTTTTGCAAAATTGGTTAAGAGGTTGACTGAAGTAGGTGACGATGTATGCCTCGCTTGAAAGTTTCGAGCTCACAAGACAAGGGAGAAACAAAAGATGGTAAACTGTTCCACATTCGTGTTATTATGCTTAGAAAACATTCCTGAAATTTCACATTAGGAGCAGATTTAGTCATAAGGGTGGGAGCGACATGAAGTCCTTGAATCGCATTTTGTGATGTGTCTACAAGGAATCAAACTAGCAATTTCGTTAGAACAATGGCCGTGGAAATAGTGATAGAAGACTGAAAGACAACTGACATTCCTTCAATGCTCTCAAGGATTAAACATTTTTTTTGCGTATTTTGTTATTTGCTAGTACAACTTTTCAAGAGTATCTAGTTAAAATTGGGTTGTGGTCGATTGGAGCAAAACTGCTGGAGATACAGTGCCTCGGGTCTCCCTCCATCCGATACATCACATATATGTACAAAATATCAGTATTAAAACTTTAAACGCGTTTTTCTCAGATTTAGTTTTTCAAAGTCGGTGATTACTATAACTCAAAAACTACTCATCCGATCCTTTTCAAATTTTGCACACTTCTTTTATACATAAATTAGGAGGTAACAATGGTATTTTTTATTATTATAATTAATTTTACAACAACAAATTCGCCGATTTTTATCAATAAATTTTCATAAGTTAAAAAAATTCGTCTTTTTTTACTTCTAAAAATTGAAAAATCAATAAAATAAACAAAATCTCGACGTTGTTACCTCGAGAAATTCATAAACTAACGAAATTTTTTAGGTTTTCGTCAACATATTTTCCAGTAATGAGTTATGATGATCACCGCAACGTATCTTTTTTTTCCAAAGTATCTTTTTATTTTCAATATCTTTACAGAAAAATATAACAGAAGATTCTTCACCCCCCTTAAGAGGTGAAATTGCAGACCAAATTTTTGAAGTTTAGGTAGAAAGGATGCAAATCAGCCCCTATCAAAAGCTTTTAAGAATCGAGAGCAACGATTTCAGATACCTCAAAATTTTGGAAACAATAATTCCAACGTTCCGTCAGAGCCATTAGAAAGTTGAGCGATGCGCGGAAACGTTATGTTGGAAATTAATAATAAGATAAGTAGTTGGTTTCTAGGTATTTCATCAACTTACAATTGATGAGTAATTTTAAATCTTTAGGTAAAACCGAAGTACGTAGCTATTGATCTGTAGTTCGCGGGGTCGAATGTTTTCCTTATTTTAGGTATCGGCAAAACATGAACAAGTTTCTATGCACACGGAAAGTTAGGTTAAGCCAAAGCTGAGGCGCTGCGTTTTAAAACCAATCAGGTTCAGCAGCTTTGGTCACGTCAAGTTTAGAGAGTACGTTAAATAATTCCATCTTCCGAAAGCGGGTTTGCCTGCTAATGCACTGCGATGGAGATGGAAGAGGCTGCGATGAAGGTAGCAAGTAGGAATTACCAGCAAGCAAGTTAGGTTTGGAAAGAAGGCGCGATAACATTTTACAAAAAAATTTTTGGAAATGGTCTTCTGTCCCTTATTTCCTTTCATCACTTTCCATCAGATATTTATATAATTAAAGCCACTCCTTTTGAAGTTTTTGAAATTTCGCAAAAACTGTGTATGTTGCTTTTGATAGAATTAATTAAACTTACTTATACGCTTCTTTCCGTTTCCGTATTTCGAGCCTCTTGAAGGCAGTCGTAGCAAATTAAGAGTAGCTTTTTTCCATTTGCAAACGGTTTTCAAACGCACAAATTGTGATATGCTTAGTTTGTAGCATTTAATTAAAACAATCCACTCCGTCTAGCTCGTAGCAATGCAAAAACAAGACTCAAGTTTCCTCACTTCCGTAACCCTAATTCCCTTCCGGCCAAAACCATGTAACGCATCAAAGGGTTGTCTAGGATTTGGCCACGTCATATATAACAAAAAGTCCTTTTTATAATTGTATAAAAAAATATTGTCATAATTGAATCAAATGATTTTCAAAGATTAAGGTATCTGTCTTGACAAAAACTTCTTTACCCAGTTAATTACATTAGGTTCATTTATGTTAAGGCAATTAGATGACGTAATTAACTTACCAAAGGCGGCTTATCAACTAATCTCCTGCAATTATTCATCTCAGTTGGTGAGTTATCCTCCTCAGAGCTGGGCGACCTCGGTAAGTGTTCGTTATCATTGCAGCTAAAATTGAAAAACAAACGCATGAAATTAAATTATTTTGGGCTCTCACTCAATCAATTTAATTTTGAGGGATTTTGAAAACATACTTTAAATTTTGTTCCGGAAAAAGATGAATGGGTCTCCGTTGTGTACTGGGGGAGCCATGTATCGGGTGCTCCACCCTAATTCGGACGTCTTGCATGACGTCGAATCTGTTGATGTGATTATCCTTGCGTTTTTGGTGGCCGAGATTGTTGTTTATCACTTTTATGCTGTTCGGCAACTAATCAGTCGGGGGGTGAAAGTGATTGACCATTTGGTTAGAAGCCAAAAAAGAAAATAGGACGAAAAAAGCATTAAGATTTTTTCCTCAAGCTTCTAACAGTTTGCAAGAGAACTAAAAAAGTTGGAACAACAAAGTAGAGAAACTTACTTCAGTGTATACGTCTTCATGCGCGCTTTGGGTACGAAACTTCTTCCTCAGAAAGTCCTTCATAAAACCATAAACTCTGGACTTGGTCTTTTTCTTGGATGGTTTCTCTTTTGGCGTTGTGGGGGTGTACTTATCCTTATGCTTAATGGGGGGAACGCTTCTTGTGTCCTCTGAGCGATTACCATTCTCGTACAAATGGGACTTTCTTGCATGCTCTGGGTGTGAATTACATCTCTTTTCATTATTTTTTATCTTCTCCTTAATGGTTCTGATTATCACGTCATTGCGCTTTTCCTGGAAGAAAAGAAATTAAGAAATTTTTTAATAAAAGATCTATAAAGTAAAAAAACCTAAAGGCTATAAGGAAAACATAATTTTTTCCTGGAATTTAAGGAGAACTAACTCGTCATAATATCATTCGTAATCTGCCTCGGGTTAGCACCACAAAAAGTAACTCAATGCTTCCACGACAGTACACCAGCCTCACGAGACATACCAAAGGCATTAAATCAAACAGTCGAACCCTTGTCAGAATGAAGTATTTTTCTTGGTGTTGCTTTTTGCGTGCGGACATTGGCTGAAATGGGATGAACTAAATCTACATACGAGGGGTAGTATAATGACCGTTCAGATACAAAACCACAAAATTACCCCCAACAAAATGAGAACAAGTGAAACGAACGAAGAACCATTCTAGTTTTTGGGTGGGTCACTATAACTGTTTGGTCGGTTCTTTTGGCCTTTTTCGTACTTTACCAGCATATCTCAAGATTAAACGGGAGGATAAGATTGCATACGTTTGGGATGGGTAGTCACATTTCTGCAAAAACCGTAATTGAGAACTTTCTCTTATTGATTGGGTGTCGAGTTAGAGCTGTCCTAGCGAAGAAAAGTATGTGCTCATTTAAGTTGAAACTGCTGCAGGATAGGATTTTATGTAGAAGTATAAAAAGTATTGCGCTTTCAACAAGATTTCAACAAAAATATATTTATGAGCTTTAATTTTTTACAAAATTTATTATAATTATACTCGAAGCGTTTTTTGAATAGAGTTATTTATGGTTATGAATTAAGTGATGAAACTTGTGTACTATAATTCGTATTTACTTTTTGAACAGGAAATACAATACGTTATAGCATGAAAGATTCTACTGTAGAAATTTTACGTAGATGATTCTCTCCTGCGGTACTTTTGATGTTAACGAAGCTATAGATCAACCCTGTAATATTGATGCTACTCTAGTGTGTCGGAAATTATTTGGTAATTGTTTTCAAAAAATGGATAAACCATATCGTTATGAATAATTACATTTCAAGTAATAAAATTAAATTCATATCTAAAAATATATATTAGGGCTTCGCGATACTCGAGATAATTCTCGCTGCCGATGCCGGTCTCGACACGATACCAGGACCGGCAGCGAGACCAATATCATTGGTAGAGATGGGAACCGAATTAAAAAGTATCGATACTTGGCAATGCAATATATCCGCATCTTTCGGTACTTAGATAGAAATATACCGTTGAAGAAGTATCGATACTCAAAAGTATTGGAACCATACGGATAAAAATTTAAAAAAATTATATATGGTGTAGAAATTGCATAGAAATTACAATTATTATCTTATTGGATTTTTTTTTGTTATTAAACAATTTGCAAAAGCTTTATCATTGAGAAATATCAAAATATCGATTTGCTTAAAAGATATATGCATTTGATTGATAATTTTTTTCAAATGAAATCTTTTGAGCAAATGAATAATTTGAAATTTCCCAAGAACAACTAAAAAAGCAGATGAAATAAAGAACAATAAATTTTTATTTCAATAGAAATCTATTTTTAGCTTTTGCACACTACCAAACGACTAGAGATTTTACCGATACACCAACGACGGTGTATACTAGGCTGTCAATACTTCGAGTATTGAAAGAAAAGTATCGAGGATCTTTAGTATCGGGGGCTGGTAGTACCGATTACAAAACCTCGAAGTATTGAAAGCAAAGTATCGATACTCCGGTATATCGATACAGTATCGCCCATCTCTAATCATTGGTAACAGTGCGATACCGAGAGCGAGATTGACGTGACGAGATTGGACGAGATATTAGCTTTTATTATTTTATTGTGGAAATTTTTTTTCAGTTCTTTCAGCTTTTATGTTGCTCCGAAAAATTTCAATTGTGTGGTTTATGGGACATATCAGTATACACTGCTTTCTACATTATTTCCTTCTTCAGATATTTGCGTTTTATATCCCCAATAGCAAAGAAGCGCCTTCGCTACCTTGCTTTGGCGAGGGTAATAAGAAGAAAATGCATATATACATAGATATATTACTTGTCCTCCCTCCCCGTTATTCCACCGAAATTCCTGGCCTCTATCTTGTCGAGATTGCAACGAGAGCAAGATCGTCTTCACCTTGACGAGACCAAGACCGAGATGTGCCTAAGTCTCGGTCTTGTCTCGGTGCCGTGAAGCCCTAATATATATGTATATAAAAAATGGCGTAACTGTGCTCTAAATGTAAGGTGAAAAAAACGGTGTAGAATGGTGGCCATGATTATTCTCCCGATAAACTGAAACAATAAAACGAGTGTTGGGCATCCATCAATTAAATATTTAGCAATTGGTTAATTGTTTGATTGCATTATTAAATGAGATTAAATTTAGTTGCAATTAAATCCCACAATTGAATAACCAATCAATTAATTAATTGACTAAATATTTCTTTCATTGATGCCCAACACTGATACATATATAGTATTTGTTGATTATTTAGTGTTCATTTAGAGAAACATCTGTCATCATTCGTAGAAACATCTTTCGTTCTTTCGTGTGTGTGAGAATGGCAAGTTTTTGTTCTGCGGCTAGGTCTATGCTGTAAAATTTGTTCTGAGCTTATTTCTCCTCCTTTAGTTACTTCCTCGTAGTCTACAGATTTTGAAAATTGATAAACATTTATTCCCAAATTTCAGTCAAGTTGTCATGTTGCATGGAAAGTCGATTTTCGCAGGCTTTCCAAATATTTAATAAGATATACTTTAACGGTTAAGTCCTATAACCCGTTCAATGGTGACTGACTTATTTACAAAAGCCTATACACTAAAACGTAACGTTCTACCAAATTTTTATGATTTTTGTCGGTTTTCAGGATATACCTAACTTTTGTTAAAGTATTTCAAAGTTGTATAATTCCAGCTGTAGGCATGTATCCCTTGAAGATGTGTGTCAAACGGTCGGTTCAGTAGTGTCGAATAAAAGATGTCAAGCAATCTTGAAAAACATGGAGAAAAATGCGTTTAAAGTTTTGAAAATGTTTCAAAACACTCTGCTGTACAAACACAATGGCCTTCGAAACTCAGGTAGCTAACCTGACCTGAAAATATCCCTCTGAATACTTATTTTACACATTATAGACCTTCGAAAAATGGGAAAGAAAATTCGATTGTTTTTCCAGGTCACACTAGAATACAGGTAAGCTTTGAAAATAACATTTACTAGATGTGTAAGATGTGGGGAGTTAGGTGAAGTACTAACCTTGATATTTTCAGTTTAATCGATATTTCTTGGTGGAATTCCATTTTTAATATTAACACAAAACCGAAAATTTTAATTTGTCTATTCCACTAATTTACCTTACTAGTAAGATAATTTAAAATTTTCGGTTTTTGTGTTGATATTCAATTGTCCAGTTTAACGGTCTCGATAGCTATCGGTTTTAGCAGATGTTAGCAGATTATACGAAACCTATGGATAGCTAGCCCTTGTGATAATAACTACTGAACCTGAAACTGCATGGACTTTGATATTTCCATATAATCCATAATATTGATAACATCAAAGTTCGGCTCGATTATAAAACTATTCATACTGTATCTTTACTGCAACTAGTATTATGCGGAGCTGAACTACTACATAGCTGAGCTCTTGTCATACCGATTTGGATTTTCAGAATTTCTTATTGAACTTTTCTTGGGGATTTCGCCGGAACACGTTCCCACAATTAAGCTAGCTCCCTGTAATAAAGAAGTTAAAGAAGCTCTTAGCGTCAATATACTTCTCTATCAACTTTTAAAAATGTTGTATCACAGGCCTTTTTCCATCTCTCCCAGCGATTCTCCGAGATTTGATGTGACTTTGACGACCTATTACTTTCGATTTTATTACAATCGAATTGTTGATTAGACTTGATCAACATCAATTATTTACTTTAGATATTATGCTACTTTAAAAAGACGAAGGAGCTATTTTCCAATCCAATAGCAACCTTCGACTTGGATTAAGTCCGATAAGAAGTCACTGCAACTGAGTGAACGCCTGAAGTATGCATATTTGTCAGAGGATGAGGAATTCTCTCTTATTTTACCTGTAGACAGCTATCTAACTGAACTCGTAATTGCTCATTCTCGTCCCTAGATGCTTAATGGTGGAACCCAGGCGACTCTATACCGTCTTCGCACAACATTTTGGAACATAAGCGACTGCAACAACGTTAGATAATTCTATTTGCTGTAGATTTAAATGTACTTCTCTGAAGATCATTCTGTAGATCGGGGCGTCCTCCATAGTAGAGTCGACAATTCCCAACAAACTAACGTAAACTTAACATTAATCTATAAACTTACGCCGCCTGTTTTGTTTACTTTGCGAAGCGAGCCATTCACTTGGAACTTGTGATTGGTCGTACTGCTGAAGTATTAGCACTGCTTTTCGTCTGCGCCTACTAAGATGTTTTCGTAATTTGAGCTGGTCCTTTTCCTGCTGCTACAGATAGGGTGGTTTGTCAAATTAATTAATTAATTGAATTCATAACATTTAAAGTCACCTTTATTTATTATAGTTTGCATCAGAGATGGGCATTTTTTATCGAATAAAGTTAAAAGTTAAAAGCTAAGAAATCAAATAAATTGAAAAATTGAGTTAAAATTTATTTGATTACACAATTTATTATTTTGAGTATTATTTGCTATTTGGTGCTGCTTATTTTAATTTTAAATAGTTATTCATTATTCGATCGTGATGAATTATTCGAAAAAAATTATTTGTTATTAGTTTGGGGATGTTTCTTTATGAAGTAATTATAATTATATGCGAATAATTTATCAAATATCGAATAATTATTTTATTGTAAAATATCGCACGATCGAATAATAAATAATTATTTGAAATTTAAATAATTAGCACTAAATAAAAAAACTCACGTGTGTGTAACGTAAACATTAAGCAGTTGACCCGATTAAATTGATCAAAACTAACTGGAAAAAAACAGCTGAATTCTTTTGGCTCTTCCTCAACAGCAGCACAAGAGGGTTAGCTTTCATTTATCTTTAGGATGACTTCAAAATATTTTAATATTTTTTACTCAGCTCGAGTTTAATTATTATTATGTTAATATTGGTATGACGGTGTAATGCTTACAACCTGATACAGCTGTCCAGATCGGTGTTTATTTATATTTTTGTTAGATTGGCATCTAGTTTTCGCTTTCTTTCGAAGGCGTCCAGGAGCTAAAGGAATGCTAACACTTCTTCTGCTTCTGTTAAGAGAGAGTCAAAGGATTTAGTGCAGATTTTTTCAATTTCAAATTTATTAAAAATTTTATCAGTAATTATTTGCAAATAAATTAAAATAGCTTTGAAATCAAATAAAAATTTCCATATTTAAAAAAAATCACTGCAACCTTGCTGAACAGTAGCTTGGTTATTCACTTTAACGCCTTTGCTCAAGTGAAATTCTCTGTTTAGTCTCCCCGTTTTACTCACATTACGTATTTACTCACATTTAAATAGTTTTAGTAGAAATTGACTGCGTAGTAGAGTAGTCGGTCACAAGTGAATTATATCAACTATAATTATAGTACATGAACATAATTAACTTATTGCTCAGATGAACTGCAAGTTAATATCTAAAAACCTGACATAACTCGAGAAACAAGATGTTTACATCGAGAACCAGGAGTTTACAATAAAGATCTGTGAGAATTAGGTGCGTTTTTAAGCTCTTGGCTCTTAAGCAGGCCATACACAATCAATTCTACCGGACTTGACGCGGCGTCCAGTTTGCAGCGCATCCATATAGACCACTCACGATCAAGTTTACCGTCCAGTTTGCATGATGCCACATCAGTTGAAACTATGGCGTCCCCAGTGGCGGCCGACGCCGCGTTTGCCATCCTAGGCTTATTGCTAGCAATTAAGAACCAAAAAGAAAAATCGTTCGCCTGCAGATGCCGACTAACGTCATGTATTCTTGAGCGCTCATACACATGTTCAAGTTTGCATGACGCTGCAGGCATGATCAAGTCTGCAGAATCGAAATTCCATTTTTCCTTCATGTAGAGTTGTCATGCACAATGATAGATACACCGTCAAGTATACTGGACGCCACGTCAAGTCCGCTGCAGACTTGATCGTGTATGGCCTGCATTATAGGTAGTAACTGATGTGAACGACCCTTTTATGAAAATACAAAATTTAATTTAAAGCCATCGGTTGAGTAAGTAATAAAATGCTGGCCATCATGAGAGTCCCACGTTCGAATCCCACTGACGAGGATTCATGGTCGTTTTCTGCAAACAACAAATTACGCTAAAAGTTGTCATCAAGTCGAGTAGCTCCATACCCACAAGGGTTAACGAAATGATTAAGCAATGAGCAAATATAATGTTGATCAGACAATAAATAACCAGGCAAATATGAACGTTATTTGACAAGCTGAGATTAAAAATGACCTATCTACAAGGTCCGAGCTCAAGTGACTTAGAAAATGTACACGCAAAAGCGAACCGCGTGAGATTCCGGGAAAAAGCGAATCAGACAAAAATCCGGGTAAAAGCGACTTAACTACTTAAATGAATAAATAGTAAATACTTTTTGTAGTTAGGTTCGTTTTTGGCCTGAACATTTTCTAAGCCACTTTTACTCGCATTTTGTGGCTGGGTAACTTTTACTCGCAGGCTGTCAATTATGCATCGAATGCTTTATACTAATGGTGGAAGTAAGAATATGGAAATCTACACCCTCTAACGTGTAGGATTTTTATTCTCTAAAACCACCTCCCCTGGGTTCCGTAAAAGAAATCTCTATTGGGTACCTTTTCTTCGCTGACCTAAGTAATTTACCCCCACTGCGCCAAGCTGTTCGTTTCCAATCTAGAGTTTCCCTAGCACTGTACATCTCATGTTTGAATATATATTGGCATACTATAAGTACCGCCGCACTATGTAAGATATTGCACATCTGAAATTATTATATTTACCCACAACCCTTTAAAATTAAAGGTAATAAACTGTACATTTTTAAACGGAAGTTGGACTTGATATGTGCGATTCGTGTGCCAGTTTTTATAACTATGTACATTGTTTCTTCCCGTCGGTTAAGATTGGTTGTTTGGATATTTCTACCTATTCTCAAAATGCTTTGAGTTACATACTTAATTCTATATTGGTTATTCGGACCGTGCACACATTTGTGGTATTCGTAAAATGTTTGCTTTTTGCTTTTCCATTTAGCGCATATTTACAAAACAATTAAATATTTACTACTGCGTTACTGCTACACTGCGGTACTATAAAAAGGAACGCAGTTGTTGTATGTTGTGTATAAATTGCCATAAATTTAGTGATATCATTAAAAACATCGCTGTAAAGGTAAGAATATTATAGATACAGCTATTACCATTCTATATCAACAATAAATAATAAGCAAATATTAATTTACATTTTGAATATTTTTTAAAATCACTGCTTAAATTAGACATCAAAAAGTATTTTGGCCCAAGTATCAATTCCTCGTATATTGTTCATCTTTAATAATAATTCTTGGAAACTTTCTTTGCTTAGCCCTTCTTCATTTTGGATATTTATTCTTCGTTTAGACGTTTTCAGCCTGTGACAGACTATAAGATAAGTTAATACACATATTGGAATCCATTAACTAGAGTAAGTATAGGAGTGGAAATTAATCTATTGGCCGTATTTTGCTTCAATAATACACAGGATAGTGCTGACAACACCATGATTTCTTTCATTAGAATTCTCTTCAAAAAGTAATTCATCGTTTTGTGGATAGAAACAAAGGAATGAGCTGCTAAGAAAAAATCGATAGAATTTATGATGGTGGCGTTAATAATCTTGACAGCGAATGCTAAAATTCAATACTAAATTATCTCATCCATTGAACAGCCATATACAAGCTTTTATGTTCAGTAACCTTTTCGCCTTTTTCACCCTTTCAATAACTTAGCTTTATACCATTAGGAAAGCCGAGCAAGTAATGTAATAGGACTAAATCAGTCAAATCTGCTAATCTGAAAGAGGATTTTTGCCTTAATGTCTCCAAAATGCAAATACTCATAGCCAGATGTTCAGTAATTGGACTCCTGATGAACTGGCCCCATATTCCTCGTCATCATGTGGAAACTTAAAGCTCAAAGTCCCACAACAACATCAAAGTTTTGTTTTATTACTGGTATTAACACAACAACACACTTCAGTTCCTATAAAAGAGGAAAGGAGTAAAGAACTGGATTATTATAGAATTATATAACTTCGTTCTGGCGTGCTACAAGGTCGCTCAACAACAACACTACGATGTCCTATTTAATAATTTCCGCACATAGAAAAGAAAGTAGCGTGCTGCTGTACCATTAAAAATTTTTTTGCGCGGCAGGAGTGGCATGGTGTGCTACGATAGCACGGTGCCCAATCTTCTAAATTTCTTCCTTCCACTCACCACGTCGTTTTTAGTATTTCCGCAGCCGTTCTATTATCAGAACTTTTATCTGCGATATTTTATATTTACAGCGCCAAAATGCGAGGGCAATGGCTTCTTTGTCCCTTCCACCGTCACGGACTTCGTCGTTGTAACCATTAACATCGTCTATGTGCTGAGGTCAGTGGCTGTCATTATTTTTGAGATTTTTAATGGTCCTGATAGACTAATCCTGAAACCATCTCAGATTTGTAAACGCTAACAGGGAAGCCTCCTCTGTAAGCTTCATTTGGTTGGTTATCAGTGGGTGTGAAAGGTATCTTGATTCTGATGACAGCGTTGTGGAGAGGTATTTATTTTCAGACGTATCAGTTTCCCGTTAGTAAACAGTCCCCTCACTGCTTTACCCATTATCTTTGGTTCGCTGGATGGAAACCGACCATATTGAAAGGAAGTGGGTGGGCGTAAGGTGTAAAGCCAACAAATCTCCACTGTCTGCTGAGTTAACCATCCCCCACTTGTTTGCTTAAGCACTCAATTAACAGCTTTCCTGCAAACTGCAGACTAAGGTGGCGTAAAACTTGTTTCAATAGGATGGACCCGTCGTGGCTATCTTTGAGTAGACACTACGGTCGATCCTCCCCTCTTCAATTAAAGTCCATGGCTGATAATTTTCCTCAACAACGAATTCACTTTAAGTAATTAAAATTACGTTGTAACCCTGAAAAGCTTACAAACAGTGAATAAAATTAATTCATCTAGATGTGGCAGCCGAGATTCTAGTTTAAAATTCACTTTTGTTTTTACAGGTGGGCTTCTCAAAGTAACTTTTCTTTTACCACGTACAACTAGATACAAATAAAATAATAAAAATAAATGATATCACCGCATTTAATGCATAAAGTTAAATTTATTGTTTTTCTTCTTTAAATGTTTTTTAGGCAGAAAACCACACGTTTTAATCGTATTCGGTGGCACTGGACTGCTCGGGTTTTGTATCAGTATTGAAATAAATAAATTTCTACTTATCTGAATGTACTGAATATGAGTATGTACATTAAAATCAATATTCAACTCTAGTTTTAGAGATACTGGGAGTGTTAATACTTCTGACTTTACTTTGCCTGTGTATTGTTATTTCTCATTTCATATTTTCAGTAACCAAAGAAATCATTACTGGAAAATGCATATCAGAAATAAGTATTAGGGTAAACATTTGAAATGCTTCCAACCTTATTTCTGCTGTCTTTATTTGTAATAAATAAAAAATTTCATTTTTATTTTCTATCTACTAATATCTGTAAACCTTCGCGAACTGGATTCTGCATTACACTGAGCACGTGCAATGAATTGCATTAAATTGAGTAATCGTTTCCTGTTTTAACTTGCTCAACGGAAGCTGGAAAAATACATTCTGCATTACCTTAACTTTGCCATCACTAAAATTATTGCTGACGTTATCATGCGTAACAAAAATTGGAAGGATACTTTCTGCTTTACTGTTAGTTAACTTTGAGATTTGTACTGTTGTTGATTGAAGAAAAGATTGATAGCTCAGGACATAAGTCCTACTGGGTTATTATGCATACGTCACATCAAGTTCAAATGCAGGTACATTATAATAAAAAACAAATTGCCTATCTGTGCGTATCTATATTTTACAAAAGAGTGTTTGATTCTCATAGCCATGCTACTAGCACTTCAATTATTGTCATAATAGAATTAGGCCAATATTCCGAGGAGAAGTTTACAGGGCAATGGCAATCCCCTGCTTTGGTAGAAGGAACAAGAAGAAGTGTACATAAACATATCAGCTTTAGATTAATATAACCGTTATATGTATATATTTAAAAAAAAATTTCTACCTTTAATTCGTTTGTGTCAAATAAATAAAGATAAATCTTATTTTGTTTAAGTTTTTATTTCAATTGTGATTTTAAGCTTTGTGCTTTACTGACCCTTCTGTCTTTATTATTCTATATTCAAACCACATATTTGCGTACCATTCGGATTCGGTTAAATATACTAACTAAAAAGTAACTAGTAACTAACTAGTTATGTAGTTACTCTCAAAGTAACTAGCATGTACCGGTACTTAAAAGTAACTTCTCCGCGCATCATTAGCGGTAAGGAGAGCTTATCTCTCCCAAAAGCTCGGCGAGCCCTCGCATGATTTTGTAGGAATTGTCAAGATGAGGAAGAAGAAGAAACCTTCCTCTAGGATCTGCTGATGTCAGAAACCCAGTTTCTTCATCAGAAGCCTCAAATGGTTTTAGGTATCTTTGACAAGGATAGGAATCCAGACCCAATGTAGTATCACAATGGGTGATTATGGCCTAAGTGTGATTTCCTCCCTGAGTAAGCTGCCACTCTAACCTAACCTAGCTCATTAAGTACTTTTTTCCTAAGTAAATGATGTTGCGAATTGTTTTGCTGCCTACAACTTCGAAATCATTTCGAAGTCAAACCTCGTTAATACGAACTAAAACCGTTATTGTAACTGAGTATCATAAATTGCATATTTTAACTTATCTCATATGATATTTTTTCACTAAAAATAATATAACTATATAGTATAATATTTCCTTTTTTTATGTATTGTAAAGCAGTTAGTAAGGGGTCCTTTATGGTAATTTGATAACAAAAGGGACACATTTTGAAATGTGATTACAAAAAGCTATTCAAGATATTTACATAAAACTTTCTTTATTTTATTATGAACTAAATAAAGTGTTTTTTTGTTTTTTTTTTTAATTAGCCGTTTTTTGAGACGCTTACAAAGAAAATATAAATCGGGGAGTAGAATAACTGAATTCTGAAGCATCTGAAACAAAACCAAAATTAAAAGAATTAAAGTGCGAATGTAAATGAATGCACTGACGTAGAAAAATTTGAAATTTTTGAATTCATACGAAAGTGGTAGTTGCTGAAAATTAACCATGAAAAAAACGCTTAAAATTTCAGTGCAAAAATGATTGTAAAATTTTTTTTAAAAGCAGATATCAAAAAATCTCTACGCCAGTGCACCAAGAATTAATTAAGAAATATGCCCATACATTTTTTTTGCAAATCTGTAACGTAGTTTTTTTCTCAATCGTGCTCCCGAGTTTCAAAAATCATGTTTCGAAAAAAACTCGTTTAAAGTTTTGAAATAAGCACTCGCAGTATCTGCCGACGCAGACAAAAGATTGTAAAACTAATACTTAAAAATCGATTTTTCAGAAACAATTCTTAGAATACATCCTTGAGACTTCAAAGAATCATTTTACGAAAAAAAAGTTTTTTTTACGATTTTTGAAAAAATAACTGTAGGTAAAGGTCCCCTTAAAACACTTATTTTCAATCACAATTACTTAGTGTTAAATTCGTTCTTCACTGTTTATTTCGTTCTCCAAAATTTCCTTTACAATTTTTCTTTACAATGTATAGTGTAATTTTTAACCGACTTCCCAAAAACAAAGAGGCATAACTTCGTAACGCGTTGACCGATTTTGATAATGCCTTTTTTGTTGAGTAGAGTATTTTCACCGATTGTTACCATGTCAAAAAAATTGTTGATGTGATGGGTAGTTTAACTTCGTAACACGTGGACCGATTTCGATGATTCTTTTTCTATTGGGTAGAGTGTTTTTTCTAATTGATACCACGGGAAAAAAAATGTTGCTGGAATAAGGGGTTGAACCTAACTTTTTAACGTATGGATCGATTTGGATGGTTCTTTCTTCGTTGTATAGACTAGAAGACACTAACAAGTGAAAAATAAAATAGTTTTTGAAAAAAAGTTGAACCGACTTCACAAAAAGCGCTAAAAAGCATAAAATAATTTTTAATTTAATATCTATTACGGCATTTTGAAGTCGGTGCAAATAAAACAAATAAAACAACTGACTTGCTACATTTGACAGTTTCTTTCCTTAATTTCTGGCCCCCCTGGGAGATGAGCCTCACACAGTTCACTATTCGTTTTCATGGCCAACCGCATAAACTTTACAATATGTTTAGATTTATTGCTACAAACAATCATCTTTTTAGGAGTTCTGTAGCAATTATAAAGCAATGTAGCCTCGGTCATTTAAATACACTATGGTTTTTGTATAACATTTATTAAAAAAAAAAAAAATAAAGAAAATTGTGAATGTTTTATTGTGTAACATCAGTTAAATAAATAAACAAGACATTTAAAACAAAACATAGACATTTAGAAAAACCCACTTTGCACATCTGAGCTCATCTTTGAATTGATTTTTGAATTTGATCTCACGCTTCTTGTAAGTATTGTCCCATCCGTTTTTATTTGTAGAAGGAGTTCTAAAGTTTTTGGTTCAGCTGTGGCCTTTGTGGTCGTGCGGTATAAGAAGTCGTAGTATATTTCCGCTGAGTGCTTGCAATTCGAAGACATAGAATATTTTTTACGATTATAGAAACAGAACTGGAAAAAATTACTGATAATTTTTTGGCGGCAGTGTATCTATTAATATGAAATTTGTTATACGGACGTAAATTAATGACCCAGAAGTAGAAATGATGAGATTTTTGAAAATACAATTTAAGGGTAGATTCTAGTAGAGCAATTTCAAAAAATAAATTTTTTTTGTTTGCATATTTTAAATCCTTATGGTGTCTTAAATAAGCCTCTAAAACGATTTGACGAAGTTCGGAAAAATATAAAAGTTACAGCCGATGCACTGTAAACGCGTACCGGCCGAAAATCATGCCTACCTTCGGGCCAAATGCAGATGCACGCGCGCCGTATTGTTTGTGCAGCAGGTATAAAAATTCATTTAAATGTTCTGTTTGGACAAAATAATATTCCTTGAATATAATGGTCAAAATCAGTTTCACAAGTAAGAGAAAGGATTGCTCTATGGTCCAGGAAAAGATGACTAGCTGTAAGAAACAAAAATTATATTTGTTCCCACTTTTCTTCTTTGTTAAACTTTAAACTTTTTTATCAAACCATTTTATCAAAAATCTCTGAACGCGCTATACGCGGATATCTGGCAAATTTTACAATTTAAAGAGTGAAAAACCATTTTATTATGAACTAACGTAAATGTACTAATAGCTAAAAAAGAAGTCCAATTATACGTTATCTACCTTCTTTTATGAGATAAAAATTCATAAATTTTAGCCATTTTTCAGGCCTGTACTAAAAATTTCTTTTCAGTTATCCTATTGAGTGTATTGTCTTTAAATATGTCTCACAAACTGCAACAAAAATGTTTTAAGACATTTGGGTTTTAACACTTCATTAACAATATATTTTCTTTCAAAGTCGTTGTCTATCACTCTAATTTCTAAATGCAATGCAAAATATCTAAAAAAAAATTATCTTAATGTAGCCCTTAGTTAGTACTTTAAATGAAAATTATGACACCCTGAAAGCAAAAGTGAGTCAAAAAACATTGCGAGCAAAACTTGGATTAAAATAGTTCAGCGCACATGTAGTTCAGAGCAAATGCTTTATAGAAAAAGTCAGCGAACAAAAACGAACTTTAACCTTACAACTCGTTTTCGCCTGAAGCGAAAACTTAACCCGTTTCTGTTCACAGCAAAAACTTAACTATTGCCTTATTTGACTTATGCTTGCACACAGTTAGGGCTTCACGGCACCGAGACAAGACCGAGACTTTGGCAGATCTCGGTCTTGGTCTCGTCAAGGTGAAACGATCTCGCTCTCGATCTCGATCTCGGCGAGATAAAGGCCAGTCTCGGTGCGATCTCGCTCTCGGCAAGATAAAAAAAGGGTATTTCGGTGGAATAACGGGGAGCGAGGACAAGTGATATATCTATGTATATATGCATTTTCTTCATATTTCCATCGTCAAAATAAGGTAGCAAAGGCTCTTGTTTGCTATTGGGGATAAAGCGCAAATATCTGAAGAAGGAAATAATGTAGAAAGAAGCGATTGGGGAGAGCAGTGTATACTTATATGCCCCATAAATCACACAATTGGAATTTTTCGGAGCGACATAAAAGCTGAAACAACTAAAAAAAATTTTCCACAATAAAATGATAAAAACTAAGATCTCGTCCACTCTCGTCACCTCAATCTCGCTCTCGGTATCGTACTGTTACCAACGATATTGGTCTCGCTGCCGGTCTCGGTATCGTGTCGAGACCGATACCGGCAGCGAGATTTATCTCGAGTATCGTGAAGTCCTACACACAGTGGAAACTTGACTAGTTTTCCTCAGTGCTATTGAGTTTTGTCTCTGCAGTCTTTAACTTAGTTTTGTATATTATTTTGAAGAATAAAATGCTTTTAAAAATGTAATAATTAATTTATTGAACAACAAACTATAATTACATACAAAAACTGAAAAATACAAATAACATATTACTTTATTATTTGCTGGAAATCATCAAAAAATCTGCTTGACGCAAGAAATAATTGTCTTTGAATATTAATTATTATTTCTTGCATCAAGCAGCAGGTCGAAAACTTGGTGATTTTGCACCTGTTCTGGTGAAACAAATGTCACCAAATGTTCTAGGATTATTTAACGTTTTAAAGTAAATATTCGGCATTTCTCGTTGTTTTGACTAATTTTCTACATATTTGCTGGGCTACTACTTAATTCAATTACAACCGGTGTTGTACCACATATTCAAGCCGGCTCATTCAGCGCTTTTGTTGCTAAGCTAAACGCAACTCTTGCAATTTACTGTGAAAGTTCATAATTTTCAAGAGGGACCCCGAAACTTTTATCTATACACATTTTCTGTTACTTACGGAAATTAGAATTTTATCACGTTATAATAGTTGTCTGTTTCTCCTACTATTCCTTTTACAATATTTTTTGACGATGTGGCTAAAGTCTAGGGGAAAACCCTTTGACGAGTTAGCATGGCTTTGTCCGAAAGGGAATTAGGGTAAGAGGAGTCAAGAAACTTTAATGTCTTCTATTCTTTTTGTTTGCATTGCTGCGAGCTATACAACAGCCCAGAGACGGAGTTGATTTCTTAATTCAATTACAAAAACCCATGGGGAGACCTGGTCTCGAACCCGGGAACCATGGCATGGTGGTCGTGCCGTTTAACCAATTGATCCAATTGAAGCACTAATTAAAGGTAAATACGCGAGTGATTCAGATAAATACAGTCTTTTATTGAGTGGTAGTGTTTACATTAAAAAAGGGTATATTTTTCAATCCCTATCTGGTGCCACGCTTCTTATTAATATTTTAAAATTTTGTTAATAATATTTTAAAATTCAATTCATACTAAATTTGGGGCGGTTTCTTTATAAACCACACAGCCAAAGTGTCAGGAAACATTAAATTCAAAGATTGTTTTGAAGACCTACTGAAATTAGCAACTACATAATATAACTTATAATTTGTGATAATAGGGAGCAAATTGCGACTATAATCTGTTCCAAAAAGATTGGCAGTACACGGTCTTATGGACTATTGCTGTCTGCTTTATTTTCCCGTCATTTTCCTACTTTACATCGATCCCTCTTCCTCAGCACACTGTTGCCACGATTTCAACTCAAAACATTTTCTGATTTTTCCTCGTGGACTCGGGTTGCCATATCAAAATCATATAAAAATAACAAGTTTCTTGATGAATGCATAACCATTCATTAGGGCTCTGTTTGATTAACAGCTGTGCAACATTCAACCAAAAATGTATACACATTTA
This sequence comes from Leptarthrus brevirostris, assembly GCA_964036015.1. Classification (NCBI taxonomy): domain Eukaryota; kingdom Metazoa; phylum Arthropoda; class Insecta; order Diptera; family Asilidae; genus Leptarthrus; species Leptarthrus brevirostris. The sequence goes on along the minus strand of OZ038373.1, from coordinate 69,084,414 downwards.
AAAATAAATAATTCAAAACAATTTGTAATAAGTAAATTCAAGAATTTCTACAAACCTGTGATAAAAGATATAATATGGCTGCACCAAATATTCTTTCCGACCATTCCAGTCACTCGAATTTGTATTTTATTGGAAAACTTCTCATGTAAAAACACCTCTCTTGAATTAATTATGTCATTTTTTTACAAAAATACCTCCTGGTTTAACATTAAATATAGTACTGTCAAAAGTTGGCAAAGTTAACAATTTTGCACTGTGCACTGTGCACTTTCAGAAAGTTCTGAAAGCTGGGGCTGTCAAAAGTCGGGAAAGTTCAAAGTTGAGAAAGTTACCATTGTTTTGGAAAAGGGTATAGATGAGTGTAAGAAAAGGATCCAAATGAGTTTAATGGCGACCAGAAACAGCTAAGCTGAACGGACAACGAATGAAAGCTTTTTTTCCTCTAGTCAATTTCGGATGTTGACGGAAGTTTTCGAGAAATTGGTGTTGCTGCTGGCGCTGCACATAATCTATCTAGTCAGCGTTTCAAGTATTTTATCTTATTTACCGCAAACACCTTCGCCACTATCTGGTGCTCACTTGTGTAAAGGAAATCGTCCAATTTTCGCTGCGGGCAAAAACTAGTAGCGTTTCAGCTGCGAGTGAAAACGAGTTAAATTACTCGTTTCGCTCTTACTCTATTTCTATACCACTTTTGGTCTGAACTATAACTGCTCCGTTTTTGTACTGCTGATTACTGAAATATCTCATTTTTGCGCTGATAATTCTGTATCCAGTTTTTGCTCGCAATGTTTCTTTAGCTCAATTTTGCTCTCAGCGTGTCATATACCAATCACTGTAGTAAAAAAAAAATCTTTGAAAAATTTAGAATTAATTATTAGGGGAAACGGAAGAGAATGTTGTTTCTGCGCATTTCAAAATCTGTTTATAATTTATCAGCTAATTTTGTACTTCGAAGACTTGTTAAGCTTTATCGAGGTGCATTAGATGTTCGTAAATGACAAAGGTGCTTTTCTAAGTTCAGATTCGGTAATTTTGATCTTTCCGGCTCGGATTGATAAGGAAGACCAACAACTTTAGACAACGACATGTTAAGGGAGACTTTTACCTTGATACATATGAAAAAATTGATTATTTTGCAGATTCGTGATCATCGTATAGGTATAAGTCATCCTGAAAAAGGATTCTTTGAAATTCGATCATTTTTGGTACTTTAAACGCGTTTAAATTCGGCACAGCCCCTTATGAGTACAGACGTTGCAAAACTTCAAACGCTTTACTCGGACGATATGAAGTCACAGAATGACGTACAAATTTTTCGATAGTTTGAATTTTTTTTTCATTATTGGTTTTATAAGAAAAAAAACGGAAGAAATCGTTTTTTTAAATCGCCGCCATTTTCTTAATTTCACAGTAAATAAAATAATCGTACGTCATTCTGTGGCCAAGTCTATTCTGATTAATAATATGAGTTTAATTTTTGTTTCAGGTCAACGGGGAGGCGGCAGCGATATAAGTCTTTGTTGCATTGTTTGCATTAGGGATGGGGGATCGAACTGAGCAAATCGCTTCAGTGCGGATCGATCTGTAGTTTTTTCCGATTGCCTTAAAAGATATCCATAGATCGAACAGATCGATTCAGTTTATTTTGATATTTCAATTTATTTCAGCATTTTGAAATTATAAGTATTTAAAACTGTTTATATATATAAAAATATAGGGTCTTTAGTAAAGAAATTTATTAAATTTATTAATAGAAAACAGCCTTTGTAGCTTACAAATCTTGATTAAGCAACAATGGGTATTTCATAAATTTCGCTTATTTAATAAAAAAAAATATTTGCTATTATGGAACAGGGTCTTTTTTGAAAGTACTAATACTGAATCGTCTTCATTAAAGGAACACAACTAAAAATTTACACCCGAAAAGTAAAAGAAAAGAACAACTTTTGTGTAGTGCATTTGCAAGCGGAAAAATGTTTTTTTACTAATAGCACAACATATCCCAGAAACATTCCAGGAATAATTTTCAAAACAGTACTCCAAAGCATTTCTATGGCTGATTTCAGAAGCGATTCCAGGACATTTTATGAGTATGTACGAAGAACATTCTCGTAAATTTTCTGGAAATGTTTCTGGTCTCAGCCGTAAAAATGTATATCTTGGGGAGGTTTTTTGAAAATATTCTGGGAATGTTTTATTCTTTCGTTTTAAACGGAAGTCACCGCAAGTAAAAGTTAAAAGTCCCCGTCGATAGTCGGTGAAAAGTGTATCCTTATTTCCCCTTTTTTACAATTACATAAGGGGAGAGAGAAACATGACTACCTTTCAGTTGAAAATTTCAAAATGGACCCAGTTTTTAGTAATTGTGATTGAAAAAATTTAAAAACTTTTCATATAAAACTGTTTTAATAAAAGACTATGTAAGATGTTAAAGCACGCAAAATAAATTCTTTGTATTTTTAATTTATAAATATGCTAAATTTGAGACTTTAGATTAATAAAACTATCGATATATACTTGTCTATTCCACTCGTAGTTGATGAGGCAATTCCGCGTAAACTAATATGCATAACATCTAGGACATCGGTATACAAAATTGTTCCACGTCAAATCGTCCACGTGATTTTTTTACTGGGACTGACTTCGCAGCAAAAAACAATTTGTATAAAAACTTAAAACCGCACATTCGAATATCACTTATTTTAGATTTTTCTTTAAATAACTTATTTCTTTCTCGTTGTGGAATCACCATGAAGTAGTCACTAAACTACACGTACTACACTTAAATATTATAGCGATCACAAACGCATTCATCTAACAATTACGATTATTTTAAAATTTTTTACATTTGTTGGATTATTACACAAATTAAAGATCAAATGCAAATCGAAATCGGAAATAAATAAATCGATTCGAGCTGAATCGGTCCCGCGTAAAATCGATTCAAAAATCGGCAGTTCGAAGGCTTAAAGATCAATCTCTAATCTGAAAAGGACATATTGAGGAGAAGTTTCAAAAGTAGCATATTTGAAGAATGTGCGGGCAGCGGTGGGGTACCTCACCAAATTCTGCACACTGGGTCTGCACTATAATGGTAAGGCCCACTATCTCGTATGCCTTGCTGCTTTGGTGGGTGAGAGCAAGTAAAAAGGAAATTGAGAAAATTCCAAAGATTAACTTGTGTGGGTATTACAGGTGTTTTCCGAAAACATAAAAGATGATGATAGGACTGCTCCCGGTAGATTTACATATATTAAAAAAACGCAACCAAGACATCGCTCCATATTAACTGTGACTCAAATTGATACTGGTCAGAAAACCAACACGAATGTAAGAAGATACTAGAAAAAAGCGTAAAATTCTGGAAATGCCAATGAACAAGATAAGCAAAAAGAGTTATCGAAAGATACCAAGAAACGTGATGGATCACTTTCTGATAGAGGACTGACGAGATGACACCATTTTCACAGATGGATCCAGTACTGACGAGCAAGACGAAATAGGAATACTAATTGAAACGTTATCTAAACCTTGGGTAGAACACCATGATATATAAAGTTGAGTTTGGCTTTGTCTTATGCGCTAGATTACTTGAAGGAGAATCAATTCATGGGCAAAAATGTAATCATAACACCTTATAATCAAGCAGTGAAACAAATTGAGATCAACACACTTTTGAGTGTGTTCTAAAACTCAATGAGTTTGCGCTGGGAAACAAGATGACACTGATTTTTGTAAGGGGCAATCAATGACACATAACTATGGACGGATAGAGCTGTCAAAATTACTTGCCGCAAGGTGATACACTTTTGATTGTTCATCCTTTTCCCTTTAAGCACATTGCATTGAACTCTAGGTAATTTTAGGTGTCATCTGTTTTGGAGATCCTAGGGGAGGTGATTTTAAGTGCTGAATATCCAACATGTTCAGGGATACGGGCCCCCAGGTCTTTTGAAGATTTGCACCTTTCCACGGTAAAACGACAAACAATGGTTAAAAGCTTCGCACAGACCACACCGGGTCCATAGTACTACCACCTCAGATGCAATACGTCTTAGAGATACCTTTTTACGAACGTCGGAGAGCAACTTCATTTATGTCAAAGGGACTTGTCTTCGTTGCGATCTTCAGAATACTTCTCGTACTGATGCTTGAATCTTCTTTTAATCCTATAATAAAGTAATTACCTAGTATCTCATGTCTGCGAGCGCAAGACAACAACATGAGAAGTGCTCTACAGTTTCTTTTATATTGGATTCCTAACAATGCCTGCACAAATCAATTTTGGAAACGCCAATTCTGAGCGCAAGTACCCCGTAAGACCGTGGCCGATGTAGATCGCGACCATAGTTCTACATTAAGTCTGAGTTAGTTTTTCTTTGATCAGATTTTTATATGGTATCCGCGATTCGACAGGTTGTAGTCTCTGCTCATCTTCTTTTCGCAAGATCTAAAGCCCATCGTTGAAAGATTTGATTACTACTCGTATCGAAGGATTATGTTTTCCACTTCCTGAGCTTCCATTTTGGCTCCTCCTTTATCACAGGAAATGAAGCAGCAGATGTTCAGCAAAGTTGTACTTTCCAGTTTGTGCCTACAGTAGAGCAGTCCACATAGTTACTAATTGAAGTGCGCCCGTTGCCAGCTGACTATGTGCCAACCCGTATCGTGCATAGCTATCTGAAGGCGCTGCAGTCTCAAGGAAGTCTGTACGACGAGTAAATGTTGAGCTTCTGGCAGAAAACTGATGCTCCTACTCCGGAGCTTGTTATAGAGCCATCTGTGTAGTTGTTGTAGGACTGTAAAAATTCTCCCCTAAGTTACTAAGGCTCAACCCTGCGACTTAAGAAAGCTTGACTCTTTATGACGCAATATTACACACAGTGCGGTATCCTTTGCGTTAAGTCTACACGGGGAGGTAGTGGTTTTGAATGCACCACTCATTCCCTTACCGCGTTTATTTTTGTATGCTACAACCTGGAGAGGTAAATTTTTTTTCTCCAGGCTGGCCACTAAACGCTATACAGCAGGATTGTTCGCGAATACACATATTATATAGGTTAGGATAGGTCCTTCAATGCGCAACTACACTCTAAAAAAACGGCAAATATTTTTTCCTTAGATACAAACATATTTTCGTTGAATCCCTTATAAAATTAATATTATACTCAAATCCTCATAACAAGAACAGAAATGGAATTCTTTCTCTCTGTAATCTCATAACTACTAGAACTACTAACTACTAACTAGAAGAATTTTTCACGATTCTATAGCAATAAGGTAAGTTAAGAAGTGTTAACAACACTCTGACGCCTTCAATAAACCATCATATTCTTTACTCCACCGGCTCCAGTAAAAATCAACGTAAGGTCTTAATACAGAGGAAAACATATTTTATTTTGTATTTTGAAATGTAACTTTTGAGGTTTATTGCAAAATGGAAAAATACCCGTTGTTAATTTTTAGGATCATGTATTATGCATACCTGTGTATTTGAAATTGTTTTTTTCCAGCAAGAACTGAAGACATTTAAAGAGAGTTTGGGAATTCAGTAGGAAACTCTAGTTTCAGCACTCTAAAAGTATGTTTGTATATATAACATTAATGGAGAGGACAGAGAACTTCATTTGCTATTTAAATAAGATATCAGAGAGCAAACTTTTCTGCCCCCGATAGATTCATTCATACGATATCTTTAATCCTTGCAGTCTTAAGCAAATACCACCCCTGAAGAAATAGATTCACACAGAAAACGTTTGTGTAGATTTCTATTTGCCACGAATAAACAGTTCCTCCCACCTTTCCTGCGATCTTAAACGTTGGCCACAAGAATCATGCCACAGCTAAACCTTAAAGCACAGGTTCCACGCAGAACCCCAAAGTTCCTAATCGTCGTAACCCCATGCCGCTCCGTGTCACAGACATGACAAGCCATCCATGTAGTCACAACAAGGAACTTGAGAATGAGACCTGGATTTAAGTTTCACAAGTCAAAGCTGCGAAACGGCCAGAAGCTAAAGGAAGAATACTGGAACATAAGACTCTTACCAAATGATTAAGTTGGTTGTCTCCTCCTGTTCTTGTACCTGAAGTGCGGGTAGAATTACATGGAGCCAATTCTGCAGACATAAACTGATAGTTTTGTGGTGTCCGCAAGTCGTTCCTCGGTTGAAAACAGCTAAGGTCATAAATTAATATAGAGACAGCTACTTTAGCAGTTAGTGTCCTTACAAAGAAGTCTTTTTTCCCTGGAAATTATAGTTGTTGGCTTTGTGCAAATAACTGGGATGATCCGTGAAATGTAGGGGTACACACGACACAGCGCTAGTTTGTATGCATTTATCTCTGCCTAATCCCTTCATTCAGTTAATTCACGCAACCTTGGGTTATCAGTTTTATCTGATTTCGAAGCTTTTGGGAACTATGTATATACATATTTGGGCCTCACATTGACAAATCGCGTGGAGCGAAGGCAAGCCTTTACTTTAATTTATTGCTTGTATTGCTTAAACAGAATTAGGCTTAAAATAAACACGAAGCCTCAAATGGAAGTGAATTAGTTTCAAACAATTAATCGAAGAATAAAATGTGCAACATTTGTGTAAATTAGCTTTCATCCAGTTCGCTTATCGATTTTGATTTCCTAACTTAATTTACTCATAAAAGATTAATTGACAAATGTTTGGGTGGGAAACCTTAATTTTCAAAGCAAATTATCTGCAAAAGTTTTCTCTTAAATGCTTTCATTCTTTTGCGTATCACCCTTCAAACCATTAAGTTTTACAAATCAAGGACACTAGAGGAATTTTCCATTAGGGATAACTTTTGCTTAGAATGGGTAATCATCTTTTATTGGGAAAACTTTGCAAAGCAGGAAGTGATTCTATTTTTCCCTCAGGAACATCTTGAGATAAAATATTCCTTAAATATCTGAAGCTTCTCTAGAATAATGACAAAAACTTCGAAGTAAGTTTTGTAATATTAGCACTGTTTAGCTATCTATCATTTAGTACCAGTTATGCCAAGATAACCTTTACTGCAATGTTATTTAGTTCTGTAAGTTAACAATTTTAAATGTACATACATATTTTATAAGATTTTGTTTTCATTAATGAAAAGTTTTGTTTGTTGTTATAAGTTGAATTTACTAACTACTAAAATGATATGCTATTACTTTCAAATTAAGAAGGAGAGAGTGGTAAGTTTGAGTGTAATTTTTCAATGAGCATTAGCTGGATTAAAGTTTACCGAAAGTTAAACAGATACGTGGAGCAACATTTGTGCCTATAGGCCTTAGTTCAAGATATGAATAATATTTCAGAATGCTTCTATGACTATAAAAGTTTCTTGACTACAAGATTCAAAGTTTTTAATATGCAGCTCTAGGAGTAGAAGTTGCAGAAATATCTACGTTATAATGTGTACACGTACCTGCAGGTTTTTATATCCTATAAAGTTTTGATAAGTTGTAGTCAATTTTCGGTGCGGGTCACTACACTGGTAGAATAATTGATTTGAGCCAGGAATAATTGTAGTGTTCGTTCTGTATTCTTAATCCAAGAAATTTCAATTCTTGCATCAAGAATACAGTTTCGAAATAATCCCATCAATATTATAGAATAAAGAATCTTAATGTTATCATATGTAATATACCGTATAAAATAAAGAATTAACAATCAATTTCAGTTACATTCTACACGTTACATAAAAGAAGCTGTTTAAGGCCTCATAGAGTTTTATTTATCAATAATTTAGATCAGTGTTAAGAAACTAATTGATAAAAATTGAAATAGGTTTCTTCACAAACAATTTCAATAATTCTTAATACAAATTTTTTTCTTATCTATATATAATGTTAGCGGTAATATTTTCATTTCATTCATTACTATTATTTAAAAAAACGGCATGGTAAAATGAAGAGGGTTGTGTTAGGAGCCAATTGCGCGCAAAAGTCTTCACTACTGCATCGTCCTGGTATTGTTGTCCTCCAATTGTATGTTTCAGCGGCTCAAACATATGGAAATCGTTAAGCGTTAAGCTAGGACTATAGGGGTGATCTTCAAGTGCCGTCGATCTTATTTCCTCTAATATTTGGCAAGTTAAACGTGCAGTATGGGACCTAGAGAAGCATGTTTTTAATTTTCAACTCGTTCACGTCCTTCCTTGAACTCTTTATGCCAAAAAAAAACACGCGAGCTCTTAACAGCGTACTCCTGGAGTAAGAAATTGTACTCCTGGAGTAAGAAATTTAATAATTATGCGTTGCTCAGCGGAAGGACGCTGTTCCTCCGTACTGGCAAACCGGTTTGAACCGGTCGACCGCCTCTCCTGACATCCCTACCTATGCCCACTAGAAGCGGCCACTCACTGTCTTCAAACTTACTCGCTCTGAAACAAAAGTCTCGTATATATTTGATTAACCCTCGAATTATCAAATGACTAAGCCGAACTTTTTTTTTTTGATGCGGGGTGTATCTTTACTTGAAGTGCTCACCTCGTACAAAAGGTTTTCTTTCGACTTTATCTCAATTTATGTTCTCTTTCGATTTCGTTTTGATTTATGCTAGGTTCACATCAGAAGGATTATTCTCTATTACAATAATCTATTCGAAACCAAAATGTGTTCATATTCCTTATTAAACTCTTGTAAAGTCTAGTTAATGTTTTCGCTAGCATCCTCTTCAATAACTTCCGTATTAAAGTCCTAATTCCTTAACAATTTTTAAAAACTTGTTTTAACTCTTGTTCGCTTAGACTTAAATTTAATAAAACTTTATATAGAATTCAATGATGATTTCACTTAAAATGTATGCATAGTTCTTTGTTATCGAGCTTCCGAGTATAAATTTCACAATATTGTGCAATTTCGCGTAGGATTAGTTTGTAATAGTAAATACTATTTTGACAACGAACAAGTACTTGAACAGCGACGGCACTAAATTTAACACTAGACACAAATTAGTCACCTTTTCACGGTACCGTCAAATTATTAATTACTATTTTGACAGTTTGGTAATGAAATTCGCACAATATTGCAATAAAAAATTAGCCCACTAGTAGCCCTTGCTTTACTTCAGGCGCCTTTAATGAACGTGCTTATATGGAAGGAGTTACCATAACATCGGCAGCGTGCCTTCGTAACGTACACCGTACCGTAACTTTGAGTTGTGAAGGAACTCCGACATCACCCTACACGTAGGGCGGCTGAAAACCGTTTCATGAAGTATTGGCTAATTGGACTGGCTAATTGGTGTCAGGCGGAGAGACAGTTAATCTCTTAATCAAACTCCCTTAATCTAGGGTGTTAAGCATTTTCGTCCCGATTGGGTAGTTTGCGGACTGGGTTAACTGGCTGTATTTTAACGAAGCCTCTTTGAGACCTGTTCACCTCATGGAGTATTCTTGGACCTTCCATTACACGGTGCTCCATAGTCGACCTCCGCTACCCCCTCATATCTATAGACCATGAGTACCGCTTTGTTACTGAAGTGGTCGTCTACGACAATGTCAACTATTAAAACAGAGGTCTTTACCTCGCCCACTCGAAATGGGAGGCAACCCGCCGTCAAGACAGACCCAGTCCACGGGTTATGTGGGAAACCTTCTGCGAACACTGTAATTTCTCAGGTCAGTAAATTAAGGACCCCGGGCATCTCCTTCTTCGAGGAAGAATCATGTGGTCTCTAAGGCTTCGAAACCCGGAAGCAGCCAGTCGATTCCTTAAACATCCACAAAACCTGTGCGTGATAGTGAGATACTAGTAACCAAACTCTGAATTATTTCTACCTGCGTGCCTCTCAGGACACCTCCGTGCAATCCAGTAACAACCAAGCGGAGTGTTGGCGCTTCAATGGTGGACTATAGGGAAACACGCACTGCTTATAGGATGCTTCGTACACCCTGCCTGGAGGGTCCTGCGGAATATAAATCCTCTTTGCAATGGACAGATAAGTCCTTAGAAAAATTTCGGGATCTACACGCTCCCACCCCTCAACTCCCAAAAGGCTGCCTTTGCTTAACGAACTGCAGTCATATACTAAAAAGGTTAAGGTGGCTTGTTCCTTAATGTTAAGTCTTTTAGCGATATCGCGAAAGTCTCGTTAGGGCAGTCATTGATCGTAGCTACGCTGACGGTTCCTTCACGCTAGATAGGTGGAAGATGGTAGAAGTCGCGTTGCTCAGGGTATATTTGTTGCTTCTATCAAAGAACCTTGGCGATGCCCCTTGCTGTTTTGATGCTGGTTGGCATCAAGGTTATATTAAGCTCCTCGCTTGCTCCGACCAGAGATCTGTAGAGTTTCTCAACCAGGAGATTTCTCTTCTCGGCGAAGTCTAGCAGGTGCTAGGATTGAGGCTGTTCCCAAGGACCAAATCCCAAATAGATCTAGATCTAGAACCTAGATCCCGGCGAAGCCTTCGGATCCTGCATATACTCACCCAAGATTAGAAAGTAGCACAAGTAAGTAAGGTCAAGGGCAACTTAAGACAGGCCGTTGTGATCCTGAATGAGAAACCCTCACACCACTCGCTGAACGCAATGGCGTTATTTGCCATGGGTTCAGCTCAATAAGCCTAAATTTCTATCAAAAAGCCCGAAAGGCGCTTGTCGAAAACACCTCTCTGAAAAAGTAGGGTCAAGGAGCAATTCGTCGGAACAGCAGGACCAGGATGCATAGGTTGTTCCAACCGCTGTAACCCCCTCACAATCCCTCGAGTGGAATGAAGATGCCAGCGATGATGAGGATGCTGCTAATATTAATTTTATAAAGGTATCATCTCCCAAATGGTGTGACGATAAGGACAGCTTAAAATAACCACGATGTGGATAATAACACGTGGATGATATCCGTGATACAACCATAAGAAATGCGGTTAGGAAAGCCACGAACCAGAGAACAACGCTGTCACTTTTGGATTTTAGTCCATATATGTAATGTGGGAGTGGAATTCACTTTAACTAACTCTATCAGATGGATATTGCGTTAGTCTCGGAACAATCCGTCCACTTTATGAATTCCATATTCTGTAGGTTAGACTTAAAGGTCACTGGAAGACCTTTACGAATCGCTTATATCTTCAATTGTTTGGCAGTACTCTGTCCAAGCTTGTTTATTGGTTGTTTGATGTGTATCATAAAAATTATAAGGCAGGCTCTTGGAGTCTTCTGGAATGACTCGTTCCACGACGTGGAGCGTGTTTTTTGGCCACATTTTTTGGGGTACGAGTCTTTCCAGGCCGCATTCATAGCTATTTATATTAAGTTGACATACCTTGCAGACACAATTGAAATTTAAATTATTAATTAAAATTAAAGTCACAAAAATCCTTTTTCTAAAATATAAAGTATAAAGAACTTGCTAGATCGACTTGTCCTGGCTTAGAAGTCACAGTGTAATGGGTTGTGCTTTTTACCCGACTGCAAAGCGAACGGTTATGTTTTACGAACACGCACGTATCTGATTTTGTTTTAACGTCCAAACGGCGGAATGGATTTTAATAAGTAAGAAGTCAAGAAGATTCATCTTGATTCCCAGGCGAAATAGGATATATGAAGTGCCAAGAAAATAAATATATAAGGAACACATGTATCTAGGTATCAAAGAAAATATACTGATGAATACTTTTCTAATTACTATTCATCAATTAACATGTGTTATAAAATGGAACATGATATATAAAATTGTTAAATATTATGATATTAAAAAAATCAAAAAACCCGACACCTAAAAAGATGGAAACAAAATGAAATAGAGAATACTTTACCTCGGTTTAAAATGGCCTGGATTCTGCGTCTAAAGGGAGCACTTGGAAGGTGGACACTCTTATATTCAATCGGAGGAATACGTAATATTCACATCCCGACTAGAATTTAAAGGGGGAAGGCCTCATGTAGTGTGCGGGCCCCATGTGGTAAGTAAGGAGCATGCCAATAAGGGGATATCCCCGTAGATTCCTCATGAGGGCCCTAAAAAAAAAAAATCAGCGATACTAGTGAGGCATGCCTTATGGGCAAAACCTAACACTTGTGTAAGCAGCCATAATAGTACTTGAAATTTGAATGTGTTTCTGTTTTTATTAACAGTTTTTTTACATTTTATTATTATTATAATTTATACGTATATTTAAGTTTTTTACTATACTAATCTTAATCCTAATAAAAGTATCTCAGTAGTAAAACATATTTTTAATTCGATTAAGTTTGCCTTTTTCGTATTAACAGTGTAATCCGATTGATTCTCCTTACAGCGTTTGGATCGGCTAGCAATAAGTTTTCCTCAGGAGGGCCACATGCGGCATTCCTAATGATGCGTGAATGAGGCAAAGCGTTATATGCCCATTTTGCACCTTATAGGTCCATGGGGTCCACACGAGGCAGTGTGGCTAGCCTCATAGGGACCCTAGCTGCACCCCCTCTCCCCAAATTCTAGTCGGGATACGGAACATAAAAGTCTGATACATCTGACGGCGTGTTACCGTTTTATAGCATGCATTGTAGAGTGCACACGACATTATATATTCTGTTTGGACAAAATAATGTTCGTTGAATATAATAATATCAGTTTTACGAGGCAAAGAAATGATTGCTCTATGGTCCAGGAAGAGCTGACTAGCTGTAAGAAATAAAAATTATATTTTTCCCACTTTTTTCTTTGTCAAACTTTAAACGCGTTTTTCTCAAAACAATGTTTTTAGACACACCGTGCAGAGTGTAATCCGTTCAACCGATTGACTTCTTTTTTCTTTTAAATAAAGATTATAGAATTTCGGGGGCCCTGGACCATTTTCAACAAAAAATATTAATATATACTATTTTTTTAACCACTATGAACAAAAATAAAAGGGAAAAAACATCGTCTTTTTTTCAAACGGTCGCCATTTTATCAAAAATAACTGAATTTTTCTAAAAGTGGCCCATGGCCCCGAAAATTTATTCTAGTTTGCAAATAACTTTGATAACGACTCCAGAAACACGTGGATATCTGGCAAATTTTACAATTTAAAGAATAAAAGTTAAGTAAATGTACTAATAGCTAAAAAAGTCGAAATATACATTATTTACCTTCTTCTACATATGAGATAAAAATTCATAAACTTTAGCGATTTTTCAGGCCGCTCGACTAGAACCTACCCTTAAGTTTTGAGATATGGCAACACCAGTGTGAATATGTCAAATCTGATATTGTCATCGTAAAGTTTGACATTTTTAATGTAATCGTACTCAGAACGTTTTGTAATGCGAGTGCTAATTGTATTCGTCACCTCGGCGCACTAAAATTGTCATATCTACTATTGAGGAAAAAAACACAAATCCCCTTATACACGGTGAAGAGGAGACTCTAAGGAATATTTTAAGATCAATTGCGTACTCATAGACCCAGCGACGACCAAGAAAATTGATTTTGAAAATTTGTTTAGCGCTAAAATGTTCAAAATTATAACGAAAACAGCTATTCCAATTTTGAGCACATTTTTGAGTTCGGAACTTGATTCTGAACAAAACTATACTATTTGCAACGAAATCGGACACTTAATAATAAAAATATTGGCAAAAAAACATTTTAATGTCTCATTTTTATCGGAAAAGTCAAATAAATTCAAAGTTGAATAACAAGTTAAAAAACAAAAAATTTACGACGAACAGCTTTATTTAACCATAAACTAAGCCTTTATACTAAATTTCACAAAAATCGGAGGAGGTCGTTGTAATTTTCCGTGATTTGGCATGGAATGACCAGCAGGCTTTTTTTTACGATGTTGCCAAATCCTAGGGGACAACCCTTTGATGCGTTAGCATGGTTTTGGCCGGAAGAGAATTAGGGTAAGGGAATCGGGAAACTTCAAAGTCTTGTTTTTGCATTGCTGCGAGCTAGACAACAGCCTAAAGACGAAGTGCATTAGTTTAATTTCTTAATAAAACCACACGGGGAGATCTGGTCTCGAACCCGGGACCCATGGCATGGTGGTCGTGCGGCTCAACGAATTGATCCAGCTCCAACTGCAATGCTTGTGCATTAGTTACATTCGCATACATTCAATATTGCGTGAAATTTGGCCGTCAAAAAGATTTGTTCGCGTTGGATACCGCATAATTTGACTATCGCTAAAAAAAGGCTCATTTCGATTGGTGCAAAGAAATGTTGAAAAAATTCAATCGCGGTGCTAAAAAAAACGTCTATAAGATCGTGACAGGCGACGAACCATGGATCTATGCATATGAACCGTAAACTAAACAACAATCGACTGTATGGGTCTTTCAAGACGAGCCAAATCCAACAAAAGTTGTTCGCGCACGAAGCATTTCGATTTTCGAAGCAAATGGTCGCCTGTTTTTTCGGAATAATTAGACATGTCGCCACCGAGGCATTACAGCAACGTAAAATTCTTCTACGTTTCTTCTGAATTCTTCTACGTTTCTTTCTGAATTCTTCTACGTTACTTCTGACGTTAATTCTCCTCCACGACAATGCAAGCTCTCACACTTCAGTGAATTTTTGAGTATTAAAAACATCGAGTTGATGGGTCATCCGCCGTACAGTCACAATGATTTCTTCTGATTCCCGCAGGTCAAAAATAAAATACGAGGTCAACATTTTTAAAGCCATTTTCGATGATGAATATTTATTTTTACTTGTCTATCTCAAAACTTAAGTAGTAACCCTCGTATAATTACTAGTATTTGTGTGGGAAATTGCTAATTGTTTTCTTTTCTGTTTTTTAGATCCGTGAGCAGTTTAGTCGGCCTTACATTATCTTTACAAGTAAGTATTGTCTTTCTATGCACCTATAAATCATTCAATCTAATTGACTGCATATTCCTAGGCATCCTTATCTTGAAACTACTAAATATACAACTAATACTACTATACTACTGATTTCTTATCCTATTTGAGTTTTTTAAATTCATTAATTAACAATCCTTTCTCTACACATATCTTTTCTCCTATTCAATTACTTTATTCTTCACCTCTTTCCTCTAAATCTTAGTTCTATTGTTAAATTTCTTTTTAAAAACATTTAAAGCTTTACAAAATTAAGAATTCAATTTAGACTAATCTATTCTATTTTCTCAGCTTCTGTTCGATTACTTTGAGAATATCGGTCAGACCTTTGGCAATGTATTATAAATATTCAAGTACTGTATATTAATTCCATTTGCAGCTCATCAAGAAATCGTAGGCTTTTCGCGATTTTATGTTACAATCTGTTAATGGAAGTTCCAAGTACTTCCCGGTGACTGAGATCATCATCAGAAAAGGAATCCTTTATCAGAATAAACTTTGACGATTGTTTCGGGATTAAGGACTCTTGGATACGTTGTTATTGGGTACTCTTTTCTTGTAGTAAGAACAAATTCTAGGTGAGGATTGTTTTAGGAAACACAGCTTTAGGAACTTTACATTAGTACGGTTATTCTTTCGATGGATCCTCCTTGGGCTTCTGCTCCTGCCACAGGCACAGAACACCTCAAAGGTAAGTATAACTAACTTTGATTTTCTATTGTTTATTTCTATCTTTCCCTTCAATATCAATTCAGCATATCGACGCTGAAAAGCAATCTTGTCGTATTTAAAAAAATGCAATTTATGTTGTATCTAATATTAAATCGATGTAACACTAACTTTAGGATAATTTAAATATTTTTGCCTAATGGCCATTATTTCAGAACTTACACTCCAAGAATAACCTTTCTATCTTCTCTGCTTAAAGAGTATTGAGCTCTACTGTAAGCCTCCATTTTCAAGATACGACAAGATTGCTTTTCAGCGTCGATATCTTCAAAGACGCTTATTGTGTACGTAACTGGTGTGGCCTGTAATTGACCGCTATCGCGACTGTGCAGAAGTTATCAGGATACATTCTATAAATAACTTCACACACAGTTTGTCAGACCTTTTTTTAAAGGAAATATCTGAAAAGTTTTGAAGGATAGAGTTTTAAATGTAACAAATCATTTTTGTGCAAAAATACCTAAATATTATTAAAAGAAAAATTTCATTTACAAAATAAGTTACTTAAACACAAATCATTTGTTAATATCAATTGTTATTTTTTCATTTTAATACAGCTTATTTCCCAATCATTTCTGAAAATATGTCTTCATTGTGATTTTAAGTTTTTTCCAGGGCTTGAAAATAACCGGTATCTTCTACTTTTCAAACGAAAATTTCTCATACATAGGGTCACTAAAGCAAGAACAATTTCAGTATTGTGTGAATTTTTTAAAGCCCTTTCGTGGCATGACCATCAAAACATTTGATTTTCGTAAAACAAAATTAAAAAAAATACTTTTACAATAACAGTTTTTAATTTAGAGAACTGAAAGTAGTATAATTCAAGTGGAATGTGGTAGAAGTATAACTAAAAAAGTGTTCGGTGTGTGATTAAATACGTATTGTTTCACACTGAAAGTATAACATAAACAAACACTTAACATAAAAACAAGCCATTTTTGCATTAAAAAAAAGCTTTGCAATGTAGTTACCAAAATCAAATCAGCAATTAAAGTTAACAAAGTAGTTTGACTAACAAATTAAAGTAAAGAAGTGACTTTATAATTTGACTGAAAATAACAGTTAAAAATTAACGGTTATTAAAAACTGTTATATAAAAAGTTAAAATAAAATGGTTATATATAGACTGATGTTTTTTTATTCTTACAATTACCAGTTATTTATGACTTTTTCTTTATAAGTTATAAAAATTACCAGCCTTGGCTCTTAAGAAATATAAATTTGTATTGCAGCAGCGAGTATAGCAGACTCACGTGCTGCTCCATTAAAAATTCAATAAGATAAAAAAAAATTACAGAAATAATTGAGGAATAACATTTGCCAACTTTTTCGTTAAAATTTTCCTGACTCTTATCTGCGTTATTGATTTGTTTTTTTTTATTTTGTTAATGATCAAGGCATAAGAGAACATACAAAGCGAGTTAAAATTTCTACTTGATCTATCGAAAAGTTTTATAAAGAAATAAAGTGTTTTTTGAGCTCGCTAATTGCGACACCGGCGTTAGAATTTAAAAATTCATTATAGCGAATCCAATATGACGGACGAACAATTTTAAATTTTAAACTTTGAAAATCTTACTTACTATTTACACGACAATTTAAAAAGAAATTCCAAAAGCTTATCCACATCAGCTTATCTTCAGCAGAAAAGCGTCAGGGGTCACCGCCGGTGGGATTCGAACCTGGGACCTCCGCATTAGTATTATTATTTTATTAAAGTCGACTAAATAGCAAAATGTATGCTCCAAAGGGTTAAAACGAAAAAAACCAGCGTGATCTATTACAAAAATTAGAAAAACTATTTTTATAAACAAATAAATTCTTGCTTAAATAACTTCAGTGTAAATGAAATTATTTTTTTTGTGAAATTAAGGCAACAAAAATTATATCTAGTTGGTATTTTTAATCTCTAAATAATTCAAAGTTTTTCAAATATATTACTTTAAAAAAAAGAGTGTCAAATTGTGTGTCGAATTATTTATGGAATGACCGATATTTATTTTGGGATGTCGTTCGCTAAATTAGTAGAACACTTGTCAGAAGAAAGAATGCATTAATTATCATACGATAATTTTTGGGCTTACAAAATAGTATTTTGAAAGTAATCCTGGCGGAATTCCGAAGAATAGAAGGAAATAAAGAAATTCGGCGAAAGACTGTATCCAATAGTGGGATATCAGATAGGTCTGAGTCCATGTGATGTGTAGAAACTAAAAACACGTAAAAATTTTTGGTTGAGATATCTTTATACTCTTATAGATATTTTACGACGTCTCAAAATAAAGTGTGCATATCTCCTTAAGCACTTCCTTATCACTTAACGAGCCTTTTAATTTTTATCATATGAAGATATCACTTAAGAGATAAAATTTAAGATTTTACTTCAAAAGCCTTTTCTAATTACTACTTAAAAATCTCCTCGAATGGTTTGCGATATAAATTCCATGTGTTGAACAATTTCATCTTTAGTTCAGTAGTAGTTTAGAAACGCACCATGAGGTTAGTCTTTGTTATACTTTCGCTTATATTGTCAACTTTTGGACAACCAGGAGGAAAAAATGAAAGAGATCAAATAGATACTTTTTTGATTTCAAATCGAATTGCTGGCGGAGAGGAAGCCCAACTTGGTCAATTTCCATTTCAAGTAGGAGTTCAAACGCATTATCGAACAAAGGACAATGACGAGTTTACAACATGGTGCGGTGGATCTTTGATTTCTGATCAAGTTGTTCTTACTGCTGCACATTGCGCTTATAAGTAAAACAAAATTTTAATTGAAAAAACCCATAATAACCTATTTTGTTAGGGGCTTTTACACAGAGATTTTCCTAGGTGCAGTAGACCTTGCAAAATATCCTCTAATCGTTAATGTGACAAAAGAAAATATCATTGTTCATAAGGGATATGGAAAAAAGTTTGGACAATACGACGTGGCATTGGTTTTACTTCCTGAGAAAATACCTTTAAATGGTGAGCAATATTTTATTTTTGTATATTGCAAAACGTAAATTGTAACTGTTTTTAATATCATTAGATCGAATTCAAACCGTTAATCTTCCCCGTCTTAGTCAAAAAGGGAGGACGTTTGAAAAGACCGTAGGATGGATTTCTGGTTGGGGTAGAATGGGTGATACGGTGGGCTCGACAGAAAAACTTCAGTTTGCACGGAGATGGATAATGCCCGATGAATTTTGTGAATATTATATGTCAGCATGGTACATGAAGGAGTCTCAAATCTGTGTAGATGGTTCTCATAAAATATCAGCTTGCAAAGGTGATTCTGGCGGTCCTCTTACGATTATTGAAGAAGATGGTTCCAGAACACTTGTCGGTGTAGCCTCTTATCAACGTGCTCACAGTTGCGAGTCCGGTATGCCTACTGTTTACCAACGAGTTACAGCCTATTTAGAATGGATTTCGGAAAACAGTGGAATTACACTTAGAGAATAACTTCGTAATTTTGCTATGGTAATAAAAATATTTGTAATTTTGGAATATTTTCCACAAATTGTGTTTAAAAGTTTAGTTTCTTTACATTGTTTATGAATATGAAATACCAAACAAATGCGGTAGTTCTGATTTCCCACTGTGATCAGTGAGATTGTTAAAGGTGCCCTAAATAAGTAACATAGGAAATTGAAATCTGTACTGTAAGTAACATAGAAAATTGTAATCTGTACTGACCGTGAAATTAGGAAAAGTTTAGTGAAAAAACCAAAATGTTGAACTTTGTGCTGCCAAATCAGGTGGATAATTTCTCGTTAATCTAGTGTAATGTAATCTGTTGTTCTCAAATTGAGTTTAAAACAAAATATAGAGATGCGGCTTTTTTTAAAAACGGTTTTATTTTTATTTATACTCTTTGGAACTTCATAAAATTTTATCAGATTTCAGTACTAAGTCTATATTAATAAAAACCAAAAGTCAAAATATTTTTTATTACAAGTTGTGGAAGAGATCTGTAGTTTTTTCTCCGAAAGTTCGCCTAGAGGAACTTCTCAAGACGGGAGTATTAAGTCCAGTGTCCTAAGGCAAGTCCTAATTACCCAACGAAATAACTCATTAGACGATCTTATACTAATGGAAACGGAAAAAAACTGAGAAAAGATAAGTACACCTACAAAATGAAATACTAGGTCATGGGACTTCTTTCAGCGAAAAGGAAATAGAGCAATTAAAATTAATTGCGAATTGCCATACTACTTCGGTTAATAATTTATCTCCAAAAGAGGTATTAAAACACGCCTCCCGCGGCTACCTCCCGCAACCATTCACATTCCAGCTCCAAAACAGCATAATCAATTCCATCCTTTTACTACGACGAATTGTGACCCGACCGTTGACCCGACTGGATATCAGGGTTGCGAAAATATTAATGTAAAAAATTTACATTAACCATTACTTTTGTAATGAGTAATGTAAAAAATTTACATTAACCATTACTTTTTCAAAAGTAATGGAGGTATTTTCCATTAACCATTACTTTTTTTTTAAGTAATGGAAGTACTGTAGAACAAAAGTAATTGTTAATTGGTTTTTTGAACATTGTCAAAATATTATAAGAGATGATTCTGCATATAATTTGACTAAGGAATATTATTTATAACAATTAATGGTTAATGGAAAATACTTCCATTACTTTAAAAAAAAGTAATGGTTAATGTAAATTTTTTACATTACTCATTACAAAAGTAATGGTTAATTTACATTTTTCGCATTACTCATTAAGAAAGTAATGGTTAATGAAACGGTAATGCATTACTCGCAACCCTGCTGGATATACAATAAAATCTCAACAACATCTACCCAACTCAATTAACCTTGACCATACTATTTTAAATTTACTACAAATTTCAGAGTCACAACCTCGTAAATGTGCATTTTGTAATAAATTTGTTCACACAATTTCAGAATGTCGCATCAGACAACGGACTCCTTTATGTTCCAGATGCAACGCATATGGCCATCTATCAAAATCAGACGTTTTGGGTTACCGGAACAGACCAACAACGATCGTTGGAATACACGCACTAAGCGTGACTGGTGTCCGCCAGCATCCCATGTAACATAAGAATTTCGAACTCCCAAAACATGGAATAACGGACATAACCAACCAAAAGATCGATCGGGATACTAATTGGGGCTAGCCTAATGCACCCTATGGCTATGTCTCAAGAGAATTATTTATTTATTATTTAGAATAATTATTTCCTTACAGCATAACTTAACCATCTCAAATGAATCCTTAATCGAACCCTTAGATATTGCAAAATCAGGAAAAGTTATGCTCTTAGTTGATACCGGCGAGGAAGTTAGTTTGATAAAAAAAGGTAGGTTAATTGAAAATATTAAAATAGATATCGCAGAGATTATTCGTTTACTGGGACTCTATGGAGGTAGGGATATAATTCCAGGCTCCAGTATTGGAATTTTTGAAATAGGAAGTGGTATTTCATGCGAATTTCATGTGTGCAATAATTCTGTTAACTTACCCTTTAATAGAATTTTAGGTCGTAATTTTCTGTAGAATAATATAAATATTCTAGCTACAGAAAAAGTTCTACAATTTCCTCAAACCAAATCCAATTCAATGGAATGAAGATAAGGAAATTGAAAAACACATTTACCTGCAATTAAATACTAAGCAATAAGTACCCATAAATTGTACCATCTCTAATAATAAAAAGCTTGTGTCAACCATTCAAAACACAAAAAATTCTGAAGTATCAAGTATCAAGTCGAAACGTAACATGAAGAAAACAGAAAATGCAGCGAAACGAATCTCTCCTCGATCAGAAATGGTACTGAGAATACTAGCTGATGACTGTAATCAAGAGATGTTATGTTGTTCACAAGAAATTCTCCTAAGAGTATTCGTAGCCAACGGAATAGTTAAGTCACACAACGGCAAAATACAGATAAGTTTGATCAATACTCTAGATCAGGATGTGAACTTGACTAACTTTAAACCGAAACTAGAACATTTAGAAAACTATTAAATTTATGACCTTAAGAAAACGTGTATGGAGAATAACGTAAAAAAGGAAAATGTCGTTAAAAAGTTCTTATTAAAGGAAATAGATGTAGATGGGTCACGCAATCCAGAGGAAAGGGAAGCGATAGCAAAACTATTTGAAGACTTTAATAACGTTTTTCACCTAGAAGAAGACAAGTTAACGCGACTACGCATGTGATTCCTCTTAAAAACCATACTGTTCCAATAAACCAGAGACCGTATAGGTTACTTCATCAAAAGGAGATTAATAGACAAATACAAGATTTGCTAAATGAACACAGTATTACTCCGAGTAGTAGCCCATGGAATTCTCCGCTACTCTTAGTGCCTAAAAAGTCAGCTTCCAATAGAGAAAAACGCTGGAGGATCGTAGTCGACTTCCGTAAGCTCAATGGAAGTACCGTGGGAGATGCATTCCCTTGGTAGCGGGATAGAAGATATATTAGACCAAATAGGAAATTCTCTCTATTTTACAACCTTAGATTTAGCCAGTGGTTACCATCAAATACTAATGGAACCATCTGATAGAGAGAAAACTGCTTTTAGCACTGCCTATGGTCACTCTGAATTTTTAAGAATGCCATTTAGTTTGAAAACTGCACCGGCCACATTTCAATGAAGAATGAATCGAGTTTTGACAGGACTTCAGGGAATAAAATGTTTCGTTTATCTTGATGATATTGTAGTATATGGCGAAAATTTTTTAGGATCACATTAAAAAACTCTGAGAAATATTGAATAGACTACGAGAATATAATCTCAAACTACTGCCAAACAAATGTCAATTTTTTCGCAAAGAACAATTAAAATGTGTTCAAAATATTCCAAAGACCGCATACCAAAATTTTCCAAAGACCGCAAACCAAATACAAAACTTTCTCGGACTAGCTTATTATTATAGAAAGGTTATTCCCAGATTTAAAAAAAAAAACCTTTAACTGGACTTCTCCGAGGTAAACAGAAATTTGTGTGAAATGACAACTGTGAATCTTCTTTTAATATGTTAAAAAAATTTACTACCTAAACCCTCATGTTGATGGAGTTGGACCAATTCGTTAGCTTATCCAGACTTTACGAAACCATTTATCGTAACCACTGACGCTAGCAAATGAAGCGCTGGGAGCAGTCTTATCCCAGGGTATACCAGGAAAGGATCGACCCATTGCCTATGCTAGTAGAACCTCGAGTGTTACTGAAGGACGGTATTCCACAATTGAAAAAGAATTACTAACTGTAGTTTGGGCAGTAAAGAATTACCGTTGTAACCTTTTAGGAAGAAAATTTACCGTATATACTCCTCACTTACCTTTAATAGGGGTGTTCAATGTCAAAGACGCCACTTCAAGATTAATACGTTTCCATCAGAAATTACCAGAATATGACTACGAGATAAAATTTAAGCCCGGAAGAAAAAATGCTAAAGCAGACGACCTGAGCAGAATTCCCTAGGAGATGACAACAAGAGACAAGATGCAAAATGATGGAGATCCACAGAATCTAAGATTAGAGGACCAACGACAAAATCATTCTGAAGCAGATGAATACCTATCCGAAATACTATCTCAAGCAGGCAAATCGAATGAGATTAGACTCGAAATGACTTCAAGTTTCCAATTCTTAAAGGAACAGAAAAACATTCAGCAAATACTGACAGCCTTCCATACTAACCCCCTAAGTGGTCATCAAGGCATCGTCAAAACTTGCTACCGAATTCGTCGACAATATAGGTGGAAAAATATGTTAAGAGATATAGTTAATTTTATCAAATGATGTCCGAAATGTCAAACTAACAAACATAGTCCTCAAATAAAAATGCCCAGGATCATACCCGATACGGCAGAGAAGCCCTTTGATAAAATTTACTTAGATATAGTAGGGCCTTTACCTGTACCACATAAGAGAAATAAATATATACTAACTTTTGAAGTCGATTTAACTCAATTTATGAATTGCTACGCCGTCCCAAATGCTGAAGCCGCCACCGTAGCAAAAACATTCTATGAGGAAATAATTACCCGTTATAGGATACCAAAAAAACTTATTACCGACCAAGGCACTAACTTTATGAGTGATTTATTAACAAGTCTTTGTAAATTTTTACGAATTCGTAAAATTAACATCACAGCTTACCATCCACAGTCGAATGGTGCCCTTGAAAGGACACACAGACCCCTAGCGGAGTATTTACGCAATTTTATCGAGGAGAATCCTCAATCGTGGGACGAATGCCTAAGAGAATCAGTTCATGTTCACAACAACTCAAGACACGCTTTAACTCACCTGAACCACATGGACTGTCTTTTCGGTTTTACTGGGGAGATCCCTACAAATTTAAGTCAAAAAGTGCAACCTTTATACAACCATGAGAATTATTTCTTTATTCTTAATAAAAAAAATACAACGAGCCCATGCAATAGCCGGGAAAATATAATGATTAGCAAAGAAAGAACCAAGAAATATTACAAGGATACACGGATTGAGACATTCAAAATCGGAGATCTGGTTCTTCTGAAGAATGAAGGTAAAGAAGCTAAATTCTACCCTATTTGTGTGGGTCCATATGAAGTGAAAGAAATAACTTCTGTGAATGTAAAAATTCAGTTAGGTAGGAAAGTTAAAACAGTTCACGCAAACAGATTAAAAAAATACCGCGTTACTTTAAATTAGTAATATATAAATAAATTCGAATTATCACTAGTAATTTAGCCTATTTAAAAAAAATAATTTATAGGTAATATCAACTGGATTTCGTTTACTACGGGAATTGTAGGTACAGTACCTATACTAGTAATAGCGATTGCACTCACCATATTTAAACTATGATGCCGAAAACCAGTATTACCTTACGCTGCCAAAGAGAGTTTGAAATCGGAATTCCCCTGTTCTTCCACTTTTGTGAGTATAGACCAGTGATGTCTAAACCTATGCCCGCGGGCAAGTGAGCTTTTGAGCTTTTAAATTCGTATATGCACTTGTTTGGATGTATTCAGTTTTCTGTTTTTGCGTTTTTAATTGTTAAAGCAAGCAAAAGTTAAAAGAAATTTTAATATTTGAGTAGTTTTGTAAGCAATTATACAATATCTTAAGATATACAACCTTTTGCAAACATTTTAAGGTTCTAAATTAAACAAACAGTACAAAATGCTTCGAAGCTTTTAAGCATTCCTCAAATTAAGTAGTGTGAGTTTGGCCATCACTGGTATAGACCCCAAAATTCCTCCAATAACTAACAAAGATAGGTCTGTTGGTGTAGACAACTAAAACCTACTTGCTTGTCGAGATAATACTATACTAACCGATCCACCAAGAGAAACAGGTAGAGTAGTAAGATGTAAACCCAGCGAATTGGAAATAATTTAAAGCATCACTTCGCATTAAAATGGGAAATAACAAAAAGAGAAAAACAATAAGCGAATAAGTAAGTAAAAACATGTAAAATTTGTAGTTTATTGAACTATTCTGACATTGGTTTGTACATTATGTTTAACGTTCGTATATATGTATATTTGTATATTACATGCCCACCCACCAGATCTTTCGCATTGCAGGAAAACAAAGTAAATTTTTGCACAGACCGCAGAACGCAATTATTACTCAAATTTAACATTTTGTTTATAATTATATTCATGATGGCATCCAAACAGTGTGCAATTAATTATTTCAACATTCAAAAATTATGTCTAACCGGGCTGTTTTGATGCGCATAATAATACTACGAATTATTACAACGAAAAGGCATGCAAGATAGGAACGACGAGTTAATTATGTGCATTTTATTTGATATGGTAGAATTCATTAAGAACTCCCTAATAATATTTGTAGCATTAACTACGCTATTGATTTTCGCAAAAACATACTATTAAAAACTAACAAACTTAAAGTGCTTAATGTTTAACAATTACAGGTTTTAGTTAAAATGCACTAGATTTAAAGTCTAAAGTCTTCAGAAATCCAAAACAAAAAGCAATAGAGGAAAGTATATTTAATTGAAAAAGTTTGGCTTAATCCATGAATTACTGCAGGAGTAGCAAGTACCAGTGAAAGGTCCAATACAGTACAATCAAATCCTAAATCGATTCGCCAAAGTAAAATAACGAACTGGCTTATATCGACATGTCAGAACCTGCAGAATTTGCTAAAATACTTTAATCTTACACCTGCACCAGCCTTCACTTTTCCGCTGGATTTCCTTTCTCGAGATAAATTGCATTGCGAGTAGCAATAGCAACTATGTATCCGCAGCCGCTATATCTACAATTAGTTTGTTGAGAGTTGAACCGATCGATTATCGCTCGAAAGAACTTCATAAATTTAATTTTCCATTTTGTTTCAATTGCAGATTTGAAAAGTCGTAAAGTCGGGATGGAGTAGTTATCGTTCACTTTGCACAAGAACGCGATTGACCTAGTTCTACCTACTTCTGGCTTTTCTGTCTGACTCTTGCCCTCGACTTAGTTCACATGCAAATGCAATGCATGTTTGTGACATGACAATTCATTTCTAGAGTAATTCTTCACGTGCCCACTTCATCCAAGGTGTCAAGGACGAATGGCAACTAATTAAACGTGAGATACCTGAAAACTTCTGTTATGAAATTGAGTGAATAGGGATGTTTCCCAATGGAGCCAAGATAGAGCTGAGCAGTTGAGAGTCGTTAACTAGAACTGACAAAGGCGCAGTGCTGCTGTCGTTAGTGTGTCAATTACTTAAAAAGCTGGATTAAGGTCACTGAAAGTACACTGAGTATGCAGGGAGAACGTGATTTTCAGTTATTGAGGTTCTCAAGTAGCTCTTTTGATATAAGGGGCTTAACTAGATCAGCTAGTCCGTACTTTTAAAGCCATTTTAAATCCCTCAGTCGTGTATTGATTAAATCTGCTGCCGATTTTAAATTACGCTATATATGTATGTATATCCACACCGTATATACAAAAACATCAGTTTTTTTAACGAAGTACTTGTATGAAGCGCGTATACAAAAATTGTATGCACCTAATTGAAAGTAAATGTGTGTACTGTTAATTATCATTGTTTATCAGCATGATTTCGAAATTTCGCATTTCCGAAAGAAACTTTATCATCACGGGTGAAATAAATATTGAATTAAGCTCAATATGTCGTCGACCAGAGAATAAAAATATTACTATTTTTTTAAAGTAGATAGATTGTATAAAAAGTGAGTAGAAATGATCAGTTTAAGTTAGCTTATTTTTAATATCATTTAACCCTGTATTTCTTAATACCAGCATATTCAACCATGCTTATTCTATCCTGAGGCTGAAAAGACCCAAAAGTAGATATTTCCCCTACTCTCTTGTTCCCATAACTAATTGTGGGGCATGCAGCAAAAATAGAACTTCACCCGATTCGAGACAATGATTGCAAGTGGATCTATAATTTATGGTGGATTCGGAACCACTAACATTACTCTTCAACCCCCAGTGGCGTTTTTATCGTTATCTGTTGTCAGCAAAAAACAACCATGAGTCTCATCTGGTGCGATTTAAACCTGGGGCCCCTGGGATGGATGGCCACAGAAGACACGTTATCACTGACTTCACCGACCGTAAGTATTAGCGGACTTATAGAAAAACATTTAGACGGAAGGTATTTGTTAGTAAAAATGGTGATAAGGTTTTCCTGTCTTGTCTTGTCTTGTCAAGCGTCGAGAATTCTGCGCCTCCTCTTACCTCCGCATAAAATTTGTGTACCCGTCATCTCAATTGGCTTGTCTCTATTTGCATAAAACGAAGCATGTGACTCTCCTAAATACAGACCAATTGTTTTAGATTCGGTTTAAAGTACTTGAATAACTCATTAACTTCCAGTTGATGAAATATCCAGCAGGAACTAGATTTATCAACTCGTCTTTACATTTTAAAAGATTTTTGTACAGTCTGGTATGCTGCCTTTCTAGTCAAACTTCAAGCATTTTTTCAGGCCAGTCAATCCGTGTAACAATAGACGGAGTTTCCCCTGATCACTATGAAATAAATAAATGATGGTGTACAGGTTCTTCCACCAACCTTATTTCTTCTTATTAAATTCTTGTGGAAACTCTACAGAAATCAACCGATAACGCATGTTTGGATTGTTACTACGCTTTTCGCTTGTAGCACAACTAGTTGTGTTATATTTAACGCATTTAAAACTTAGTGTTAAATAATATTCCTAAACGAACACTCAGGCCACCAAAATATTATGGTTAAGCAGTGAATATACCCAATTCGACCTCTGCAAACATCTTGGGTATTAAGATATCCAGTAATCTTAGCTGAACTCAGTGTTCTAAGATTACTGGAAATGTGGTCTTTTCATGTAGGTGCCTAGACTCGAATATAATTCACATATTTTTGCATGGGGCGGACAAACCAACAGTGCGGTATGTCCGGCCTCTGCAGACAGACAAAGTTGAAAGAAAGTCTATTAAACTTATTGGCAATTCAATAATCTTCGAGAGCATCTATCTAGAGCAATTTCGACGGCCATTATTCATAACGAAATTGTTAACCACATGTAGGCACATCACAATGCGCGAAACCTGATCTTCAATTCACTCCCACCCTCTCGAGGTCAAATTTGAATGTACCGACAGATTTTGAAAATCTTTTCTAATAAGAATAATATGAGCCCCAAACTTTGGAACAAAGCGAAAATTGTAAAATTTTTGTTATTTACTTAACTTATTTTCTCTACTTTTGATTTCTGCCAAGGCTGAGTCGGGTTTGCGCACTGAGGCTTCCATCCTGTAGAAAGCACATAGTAACATATTTTAGTTGGTTGCTGGAGAATGGACGGATGAGTTGAAGCCTTCTAGGATACGGTGATCCTCATCTGGATATTCTCAAGTGTTAGTTTCACCTCCAAGTGGTAGCAACCGAGCAATGCATCCTAGAATG
This sequence comes from Leptarthrus brevirostris, assembly GCA_964036015.1. Classification (NCBI taxonomy): domain Eukaryota; kingdom Metazoa; phylum Arthropoda; class Insecta; order Diptera; family Asilidae; genus Leptarthrus; species Leptarthrus brevirostris. The sequence goes on along the minus strand of OZ038373.1, from coordinate 69,055,984 downwards.
TAGCCAAGTAACTAATGTCGGAGGAGATAACCTCTTGAAAAATCCCCCTAACTCCAAGGGAGTCTGCAGTGTCGTCGTCCCCTCTGCAGGACCCAGGGGTAATTGGGTCGCGAATGGCGCTTCTGTGGTAGTGGAGGTGGATTGTATGGGAGACCCCAACAGGTTGGCTATACACACGGTACCCACAACACAACAGTAGCAGCTTTGGGAGAATTACCTTTCGAAGGAACTGTGGCGGCTATGGAGGCTGGCTCGCTCCTACCGGCTGAAACTGCTGTAGCAGTCCTGGAAGAGGGTGCCATTGGCATAATAATAACTAGCACTTCCTCAGGTGCGGCGGTGCAGAGACGGGAGACTCTAACGAGTTGGCTATCTCCGAGATACGCACACCAGAAGAAGATGCAAATCTGCCTTCCAAAGGGTTAGCTGCGGTTAATCCGGAGGGGGTTCCTTGTCCTGGCTCAGGACTAGAGCGTTACGGCGTGGAACCCTTCAATGCCGTAGGCAGAGAAGGGATGAAGGTTGTAATTAACGCATGGACCAAGAAGGAACACTGGAAACGGTAAGAAAACATGGATTATGCAGATCTGCCTTCCGTAGGGTTAGCTGCGGTTAACCCGGAGAGGGTTCCTTGTCCTGGCTCAGGACTAAAGAGTTACGGCCTGGTACCTTTCAATGTCGTAGACAGTGAAGGGGTGAGTAATGTAACTAACGCATGGACCAAGAAGGAACACTGGAGACGGTAGGAAAACATGGATTTATGCAGATAGGGTAGGATTCTAGCAGTGACCCAGGAAACCGAGGTTAGTGGCGACAGTGGGATAACTGGATACTCAGTTGCCCCCACTAAGGGAGACTGGGAGGGGACGAAAAGGAACCCGGTTATGTGGTCTGTTTCGGCTAATCCCCAGAGAGGTGTTTTTAGTGAGTAAGAATCTCACACTACCGGAGGGCACGGGCTGTCTGGTGTCTTTTGGAAGATTTTCATCTCTCCCGCAAAAAAAAGCAAAAAACACATTTTAGTTCCGAAATCACTTTTCCCAACTAAGTGATCAAGTATTTTTTTTAAAGGGAACTCCTTAAATACCCATTACAACTTGCTGCTGTAGTACTCCCTCCGTCGCCAGTACAGATATGAATAGAGTATCACAAGTAAAATTGTTCTTCGGTCCCAACATATTGGAATATTTTTAGGGTTCCGTACCAAAATGCTAAAAAAGGGACTTCGTCTATCTGTCACACCTGCTTATTTCCGGAACTATTAATGCGAAGGGAGGGGGGGGGGGGTAACATTTTAAAGTGGGGCTACTAGGTAAAGTGGGGTATCACATGAAAGAGCTTAATTTGCACATTAAAAAATGTATTTTCATTTCATTTGCAGCATACTTTTCATTTATTTATTTATTTATCAACAATATTTCATTAAAGTGCTGACTACTACAAAATACTAAAAAACAGTATAACACAATATAAAATCAAAGAATAAGGAGAGAAATATAAATACAAAATATAAAAATACAAATGCGTATAAACAGTACATAACAAGTTAAAAGTGAAATGTAAAAAGTAACTTCAGCAAAGCTGACTCCTCACATGATTTCGCGATAGATGAAGATCAATGCAATCAAAAGAGGAATCAAAGAATCGCGACATCGATTTGATTGGCTCATTTACCCCATAATTGATGCGATGAAAAGGTACATAAAGAAAGACGTGATTCCTCGGGGAATGAACCGGAACCGGAATGATTTTGAAATTGTTGTTTTTTTGTAGAGATTTCGTCATTAGAGATTTTTATTTTTAAAGACTTTCTTTTTTTAAACAGAAAGCCTAGAGATATTCGCCAAAATATAACAAAATATTGAGGCGAATGAGGCTCCCACACCAACATGAAAAAAACATTAGTGACCAAAACACCAACAAACAGGGGTGCACAGACAACAGGGATTGTTTCAGCAAATCCTTAGTAAGAGTCCAAAACAGGACACATATTCACGGTTTTACACATACGATTTATAGGCTCATGCATACCATAATTAGAGCGAGAGTGAAAAACATGCAGTGAAGGCAGTGTTCTTAAGCTATAAGGGTATGTCTATAAGAAACCCTACCTGCGAAGAGTGCAAGAAACTATGTTTGAGTTCAAAAGCTGGTGAATAAAGACTAGGTCAGCAACTCTACGTCGTTCTTGCAACGAGTACATATTAAACAACCGGAAGCGATCCTCATAAGGAGGAAGCCTGAGTGAATCATTCCATGGAAGGTCACTTTGTACAAACCTAACAAAGTTCTGCTGCACCGACTCAATGCGTCTAGAATGAACAGCGTAGATGAAAGACCAAACCTGAGATGAATACTCGAGAATTGGCCTAACCAAAGAAAAGAATCAGTGAATTAAGGTCTTCCGATCATAAAACTCATTTGACCACCGCTATACATAACCCAGAACTGAATTTCTCTTAGAAATAATGTAGTTGATGTGCAGAGTGAAATCGAGTTTACGGTCAAGCTTCACTCCAAGGACAGTGACGGACTGCACACGACAGATATTATTTTCCTCAAAGGTATAATCAAAGACGAGCTGATTTTGGTTACTAGAGAATGACACAACTTCACATTTATCCAAGTTAAGCTGCAGACCATTAGATCTATACCAGTTCTTGAAGGTATTTAATTCATCCTGAATGCAGGAAGAATCATAACTGTTTCTAAAGCATGAGAAAATCTTCATATCGACTTTATAGTGCTTAATCAGTGGCACAACGTCGTAAATGGCAAACAACAGTGGCCTTAGATGGCTACCCTGCGGTACGCCAGATGAAGCCCTAACAAACCTGGATAAAGTATTACGAAAACATACTTGATATAATCTATCTTTTAAGTAAGAGCAGATCCAGTCGAGCAATAAAGGCGAAAAACCCAACTTTTCAAGTTTAAGCAGAATCACAGCGTGAGGGAGCTTATCAAATGCCATGCTAAAGTCGATGTGGACGCAGTCACTCTGGAGACTTTGTTGAAAGGCAGAGATTATGTGGGATGTAAATTCAAGCAGGTTAGTTGTCGTCGATATACCAGGCAGAAAGCCATGTTGACTGGATGAGATTAATCCCTTACACTGCCCAACAAGCTTTTCCAAAGCGTAGGAAATCTACCGGCCTGAAGAGATTTGTTGAAGATGAGGTCCAGTGGAGAGAGTAGGGCTTCAGAACAGTATATCGAGAATGCAGGTGGAGCACCATCAGGACCAAAAGAAAAGTCCGTTCTAAGTTCCTTTATACCATCCATGATAATACCACGAGATATAATGGGCAAAGCAATGGAGGGAGCGGGACGATCCTTGATATGATTGAACTTTTCCAGTGAAGGCACAATATTGTCTGATTAAAAGGCGCCCTCAAAAAATAATGCAAAATTGTCGGCTATATCGAGCGCGCTGCAATTAGAGGACCCATTGCACCACATTTTAGATGGATAATTATCAGTTTTATTTTTCATATTTACAAATTTAAAAAAGGTACGATGATCATTATGCAGGTTAACGCGAACATTTTCGAGGTATTCCCTGTATAAGGATGACCACCACGGGGGAGAATGACAGGATGATCTCAGCCGTTTGAATGGTACGCACGAATTAAACAGATCATAAATCCTATAATAAAAGACTGAAACAGACTTTTCGTTATCGCAATCATAAAAAAGAGATGTGAAATCGATCGAAAGGATCCTGTTTGAAAGCTCAGAAAAGTTGGCCCAGAACGTATTAATCTTCGTTGTAGTCAGCAGTATTAGACCCATCGTAGCAAAAAGAAAGGAAATGGGCGGATGCAATCTATCGATAGCGGATAAGTTATGAGAAGTCGGTTCGACTATAGCGTTACTCTATACAACGAAAAAAGAACCATCCAAATCGGTCCACGCGTTAAAAAGTTAGGTTCAACCCCCTACCCCACCACCATGCCACTAAAATTAGTTAGACTACCCCTGCTCCTCCCCAACCCCCTCACCAAAGGACCAAATTATTGTCCTATTAGCAATGGGGGATCACACTCTATACAACAGCAAAAGAACCATCCAAGTCGGTCCACGCGTTACAAAGTTAGGTTCCACCCCCAATTTTTTTCTCGTGGTATCTACCAGGGAACATACTCTACCCAACAGAAAAACAATTATCCAAATCGTTCCACGCGTTGCAAAGTTAGACTACCCCTCCCTACCCCCCCCCCCCCCCCCCAAAACATAAAAACAAAAAATACACGTCGTAAGAAGAAATTACAATGAAATAAGCCATTGTTGCAGTTTGCTGGAGAATGGACGGAAGAGTAAGAGTTGAAGCCTTCTAGGATACGCTGTCCTCATCCCCACATTCTCAAGTGTTAGTAACACTTCCAAGCGGTAGCAACCGGGCAATGCATCCTAGAACATAGCCAAGTAATTAATGTGAGAGTAAATAAACCCTTAAAAAATCCCCCAAATCCACGAGGGATTCTGCAGTGATTTCCTTCTTCTTACAGCGGAACTCAGGGGTGAGGCACTTCTGTAGAAGTGGAGGTGGAGGGTATAGTAGACCTTAACAAGATGGCTATATTTACGGTACCCACAATAGAAGCAGCTGTGGGAAAATTACCTTGTAAAGATCATACGGCGGCTATGGAGGCTGGACTTGCGCATTGTAGCATTCCTGGAACACGGTGCCATTTGTGAAATAATAACTAGCACTTCCTCTCTGCTATCTATCGCTGAGATGGTAGACTTAAGCTATCTCCGCGGTACACGCACCAATAGAAGATGCAGACGTGCCTTTCGAAGGGTAAGCTGCGGTTAGTTTGGAGGAGGTTACTTGTCCTGTCTCTGAACTAAAGCTTCGTGGCCCGGAACCTCTCACTATCGTGGGCGGAGAAGGGGCGAAGGTTATGATTAACGCAGGGACCAAGAATCAAGGATTCTAGCATTCACCCAGGAAACCGAAGGTGTTTTTAGTTAGTAAAAATCTCACACTAACGGTGTCTTTTGAAAGATGTTCTCCTCTCCCGCTAAAAAAATCGTCTTCGGATACAAATTTTTTTAAAAACGCTGAATTCTATGTTAGTTGTAAACAAAATAGCTTACCGTATTGTCAACAAAATAGCTTACCGTCTATAACATCAAATATGTACATTATGTTAGGCATCAAAATTTTCCCTCCTTGTACATAATAGGTCTATTCCGGACATTTTGTCTTTTAATTGTGTTTCGAAATCATTTGTTGTTTTGTAATCTCCGACTAAAAGCAGAGTTGCGTAACTTGCACCATAATTTTACCTGAATAGAAAGCAAAATCTCTCCCACATAATCCGCACGTAACATTGTAAGTCGTCTTATCTCTTCCACTAACCAAGCAAGCATTTCCCTATTTTATGGGGCAGCGCTGTTCCTACGACAATGAACCCTCCTAGGGCGAAATGAAATTATCACACGTGGTTGGTTCGTTGTTGCTTCTGCAGGAAATGATATGAAACACTAGCGTCTCGCCCTCGGTACTCTGGAAAGCTGTCCGAATAGAAGCACGCAATTAAATTAGCGAACAATACAAGCAAGAACACCTTAGAAACTCTTTTCTTAGATACCTTTGTGTCGCTCCTTCTGACAAATCCTCCCAAAGGTGGGGCTGATTTATTCAGCTGGAGAATGTCGCATTTCGATGAAGTTTGAAGCATATAAAGGCATCACAGTCGGTCCATTATTCAGCTTTCAATGTTCTCCAGAGCTTGACGGAGACATGCAATGTCAGTCCCATCCCTTTTGCCATGCTAGTGCTTTCATTTCACTTACTAATGTTCATGCACACAACGCTATTGTCTTAGGTTACCAGAGTGCTGACAGGGAAAATGCTAAATTGCATTGAGCACGGGGTGGGTACTGGCAACGCTTGCGTTGGGAATGTTGCCGTTTCATAATGTCCCGAGGGATAATTCCTTACGTACTGAACCCCTTGTGGTTTGAATTCTAGGTCACAGATGACACACGTTGGAATAAAATCGACGGAAGCGAAAGTTGTGCTACGTGTTTCTATTTTGAAGTCGACGTATGAATACATTTTTTCTTGGACTGAATTTCATATTAATGCTATTTTGGGTTTTCATGAGATTTCCTTATTTCTGGAGGACATGCTCACACAGTGGACTTACTTTTATTCCAAATATTCTTCAAAAGCCATGCTATGCAAGCATGGTAACAGTCAAATCTGGCAGAATTGTTAAAAACTCTATTTAGTAGGTGGACTATTTGTTAGTTACATGATTTCATAGTTTACCTCGTACTTTCAATGGAATCCTGCCATTTTTAAGAATCCTAATAAGGGATGCTTATTCATGCTAGGTACGTTTTACGTACAACTTGTTTTAATTTTCATAACAAATTACACGAGCGGCAAGGTAAACTAAATTGACTTTATAGTAAAATATGGCTGGTTAGTTATGATTGATGGAACATGGAAAGTATTTATGTTAATGATTTTACCTACAAGGCTCAAAACACTCGTAGAGGCATGCACCCATAGAAAGAAAAACAAACTTAATATGTACGCATGATGCCGTATATGAAAGCGAGTTTTCAAACGCGCCTTGTACACTAATGTTAAATAAAAGCATGTCATTATGTAGTTGTGAACACATAACACTTAGGAGGTTTTTGAATTAATTTCGTTCCATTCCATAAATAGTGATTAGTGTAGTACAAATATTTCATGCACGTAAATTTCAGTGGTTTGGAATCCACATAAAATTGTAGATACACTTGCAATCTTTGGCTTGGAATCAAGTGAAGATCTTCTTCCACTCCATGCCTACAAGGGTTTGTAGGAAGTAGGAGTTTGCCCAATTAGAGATTCTAAAATTTGTCTGTCTATTTTACAATTTGTTGGCATGAGTTGAGATTAAAATTTGGAATTTTCTACGGAAGGAGAACATCTTTTCAGAAATATTACTAATATTAGGCTAGACTATTACTATTCAATTCTTCAAAGTGCTAAACTACAAAAACTCTCTGAAAAGGCTAACAAATAAAATCATTTAGTTGATTAAAGCGCTCAAAAGAAAGTCATTAAAAAAAGTGGCAAATGTGAGTAAAACAGGAAGCTTACATTTTTAGTAATGACGACTTTATAAACTGAATATTCTGTGAAAGACAAGGACGTGTTTGGTGGGTTGAACGAAAATAGCAAAGAATACTTTTAACTTGCTAAAGAAATAAGCGAAAGATTTCAGTCTTCCTTGATGTCTGTTAACTTGACCCCCCGCCATATTTGAAAAACCAAATAATCGAAGATCTGCTATATTGTGCTGCTTTGCAAAATATTTCATTATCTTTTTTATGTATGCCTAATAAAAGTTGCTCTAAAAAATTTCTTTGTTAAAAGCAAAATGGTCGCCCCAGAGCGCGGGCTGTCGAAGCTGTCCGAATTGTTAAAAACACTTTACACGACTATTTCTAAAGATGGGTATCCACCAAGGCAAACGAACATTTGCCCGCGATCAAAATTTCGTCATAATGACGTAAAAAGAGCTTGCTCCAAACCAAAAGAGCTTGCTCCAAACCAAAAGAGCTTTTGCTCGCATGCAATATAAAGTCAGTATCTACCGAAAACAAATGATCGTGTGCAAAGCTTTGCACGAAGGAAACATTTTCTTGCGCGGAATGCTTATTTCGAATGCTAGTGAGCAAATTCTTGCGTCCCATTGGATTTGGATAACATTTGCACGGAAGCACCTTGTTAGTTTGGTTTGACATTTTTTACGAGGAGGAAATTGTGATAAGTTCTTCTTGCGTGATTCTGGATTCATAAGCGGAACTCACCGCAGTGCTGGATGAGACCGTACTTAAAAAGTAGAGATAGAAGTAGAGAAGATAGAAAGCGCATTCGAACACTCGTCGGCGTCATCACCAGACACTACCCCATAGGAGCTATGGCCATTAGACTCGGCGTACCATCGAATGAGTTCTGTAGAAGCTGCAAAGATGAAGAAGAAATTGAGTCCATAGTGCACCTACTCTGCGAATGTCCGGCTCTAAACGAACGACGACTCGCCTGTTTGGGAGCAAGGTTCTTTGACAACTTGGACGACTTAGCGGAGATAACACTGGTGGACCTAAATAGATTCATACAGAGATCTGGGTGGCTTCTAACATGCTTCTTCTTTTTAAGGACATTCACAATGGGCCTTCATGGCCGCCGAGTGAATTTGGTGCTTCTTAGCGACAAACAGCCCGACTAACCAAAGAACCAACCAAAAAGTAGAGATGATATGCACAAGAAAACCAGTTTGATACAGGAGTTAAAAACAGATCCTTTGAGCGGTTTTAAAAATTTATCCAGCATTTCCTCTTCAGACTTTGAATGGTTTATTACCAAAATTAGTCCCAGCATTGCAAGATCTGACACCAACTATGGAAAATCCGTTAGGGCATGAGTGATACTGGCTATAACATCATGTTTTCTGGGAAGTGGTGACTCTTACTCAAGCTTACCGTATCTCTTTAGAGTGTCAAAACAGCTGTCCATTCCATTTTAAAACTCAAATAAACTCAAAATTTAAATTAAATTCACTTTCAAAACTTTGCCCGCACGCATTTGCACCACAAAATGAAATGACTAGAAACCACTCGCCTTAAGCTGAAGACGTGCAAAACCTAGAAACCAAAGTTAGTGCGCATGTTTTATTGCCTACGAGCAAGCATTGTTGATGTGCATAGCTGTGGTGTGCACCTTCTTGTTGATGTCATTTTGCCCGTGGGCAAATGTTCGTTTGCCTTGGTGGATACGTACCTTAAGGATTTTGAAAAATGCAAACAAACGATTTTCTCAAAACATCACTGCGCAATATTTTGTATTTTTTTTTATGTAATAGCTTGCATTAAGCTTAAATAAATAAATTTAATTTAATCAGACTGACTTTTTTGTGAAAACATTACATTAGTGTGCCAATTTTCTTGATGAGTAAAATATAACCGCAGCACAATTCGAGTAGTATACAAAAAACAATTCTTAAAAAATTATTTAAAAAATGGCGAGGCTAACATATTTTTTTTAAATTTCGTTACTTTGCCAAATTTTCGGTATTCAAGTTGCCGCTCAATCACATGATCCAACTGCGTCTCCCATATTAATTTTATGTAAGAAACTCGCTAAATTACTCCCGGATTTATTAAATTTCACGTCAAAATACGCAATAAAATGTTCCACCGATTTAATTAAAAAAATAACAGATCTCAATATTCTACATAATGCCAAATCAGTGTCCTTAATAATGTACTCTTTTTCCGGCTGTCCCTGTTAATAAATTATTTAATCCGCTTAAAATAAGAATTAATTCTGTGATAACTGACAAAGAAATTTCTTTTGGAATTAATAAAGTTAAAAAAACGCTTGGGGTCGGATATAAAGCTAGTTTCCATGCGTTGGAGGTACTCATAGTAGAGGGCATCACAACATTCAGAAAAAGAGGTATAAGCAGATATTTAGGAAGAATAGTCAGGCTCAGTCTGGGTAAGAAGAAAAGTTTACCAACCTTTATTTCTCCTGTTGCGGAGAGAGCGCAATTCTTTGTTGTACCATACGAGGGATGAGGAGCAGTTTTTACGAGGAAGAAGAGGGATAGATTCTGTAAGATAAGAGTGTATTTCTGAACAGAACGCCTCTAAAGTAACGTTAATTGGAAGATGTTGAGGGATAGTTCCAATGATAGAGTTGAGGAGCAAGTGATTTAATTTTTCAAAGTCGCCTTTACGAAATTTGAATTAAAGAGAAAACTCGGAGCTTGAAAGGGCGTGAGCGTGTACATAGGAGAAAACGAGGAAGGTGACGATCGAGGGAGGAGAGGAGATATTGTAGAGTCGGAGGTCTTTAGCAGTGTGGCGTCATAACGGTGGATCATTGGTGCCGTCAGTACGAAAAATGGTTTAGTTTGGAGAGAATAGTTCGTTGTTGCCAATTCCTGGTGTTGGATTGGTTTCAGTTAAGGCAAAGATATCGTGCGGGAATTTGTGGGAGTTAAGGAAAATATTGGATGTTTTGGTGCGAATTTCTCTTACGTTCTGGTAATAGACTGACAAGCTGTTGGGAAGAGAAAAGTGATCGAAGATCGAGGTTGCATTAGGGGAGAAGTCAGAAATTAAAAAGGAGGGGGGGGGGGGCTAAGGGCGAAAATAGTTTAAGGAGCCGTTGCGACTTTTTTGGAGATGGAAAATGCGGCGAGAACTGACGTACGCAGCATAGGTGGACAGATCTTTTGAAACCTAATGGGAAGGGTGATTGAATGATTCATGGTACTTAGTGCAAAGTTGGTGTAAGACGGCTGGGTCTGTGGGCAGGCCTTCTTGATATATACATAACATGAAGTTGGTTTTACCGTCAACACAGACGGAATTCGGTTTGACGTGCAGATAGGCTAGAAATAGACGTACGTCGACGGAACAAGAGGTATCGTCAATCGTCGGAATGAGCAGAACACAAATTCAATTTAACTGTAGGTGGGATTAGGGGATCGATATATGAGTTATTTTCAGTTGACGGAGTTTTGGTTAGCGGAATGGGCGGGTTAGCGGAGATAGAAGTTATTTGAGACCGGACGACAGTGAAGGAAGATGATGGCTTGCAATTATGTGGGCATGCGAAGGAAGTATCGGACTTGTGGTCAGAATATGGCTTGTGGTTAGGTGGGCATACGGAAGAAGTTGGTAGTGCATTCAGAACTCACAACAGTGGTGGTAGGGTTGTCGGCTGAAATGGACGTGTTCGAGGGCATCGGTGTAAAAGGTACAGAGGGGTTGAGGGTGTGAATGTCAGCAATGTTGATCTAACTCCTACCGCTACATTTACAATCGAACATTTACATTGCGAAAGTTAAAAAATGTTTTCCGATTACCTAAAATTCATTATTTTCCCAATTTTCTAGAGAATTCATGTAATTTATAAAATTCTTTCTTATTTTTATCAAATTTTCCATATTATAACCTTTCTAAAAAGGTACAACATGTCAAGGTGGAGAAAGTATTAAAAAACCGCTTCTTTAGTAGTCCCTGATTACCTTATTTTGTTATGTAGTAGCTGTAGTTAGGAAATTCGTTACATATACAAAATTTCTAAGAGAAAAGGTCGAAAATGTTTGTTTAAGGTACACAGGTAACTAATGGTAATTATTGCTGCAAATAATTTATAAAAAGATTAGTGTTATTTATTTTATTGTCGCTATTAACTTGTGTAAGTTTTCACACCTAAGTATCCTGGCGTTCTTTTACCAATAACTGATGGAAATTTTGGTATGAAAGAAGGTCAGTCAGAAAGAATATCGTTTTTCTTCTTAAGCTATAGTTGTTAAAAAGTGAAAGAATTCACTTTTGAGGAATACGCGGATATAATTTACATTTATGGAGTCGTAGCCAAAAAACGAGAGAGCGTCTGTACTGGAATAGGGAGTATATTCGAGAACTTTCCGAAGGTTACACGAAATTTGAAGCGTAACTTCAAAGAGCACAGAATTACGATCTGAAACCTTGGAAGATTCTGCCGACGTTGAGCAGCAAATAATCACCCACTTTTATTTTATTCATTTACAATATTTCATCAATGTGCTGATTACTACAAAAAAGAACTAAACAATTAACTAAATATAAAAACTAAATAAAAACACTATAACAAATCATATAAAAACAAAGAATAAGAAGAGAATTCGCAAAATATTAATTCAGAAAACAAAAGTGCTAAAGTGAATAAAAAGCAAATAAAAAGTAAAAAGCACAACAGAAACCAAAAAGTAACCTCAACAAAGCTGACTCCTCACATGATTACCCACGTCAGGCAAGACCCTGAACCGAGCAAGAGATGAGAAGCAAGACGATTAGGAGTGTCTTCACTTAAAGTTTGGAGGGTAATTCATCGAGGATTTCGTCTATATCATCATCGAGGATTACGTTCATATCATCATTTCCCAGTCCAAGGACTACTGGAAGAAGATTAATTCTGAGAGAAGATTAGAATTTTGCATTTGGTTTCTGCGCCTAGAGAACAAGGCGTTTATGGATCGGATTCTGTGGGCGGATGAATCGCAGTTCGTCGGGAATGGTATTACAAACTTCCAAAATCTCCATACTTGATAGGATACTAACCCTCATAGGACAAGGTCGAATTCAAATTCTGTGCCAATAGTTGGGCTGGTATCATCGGCATCCATTTAATAGGACCATTCATTTTGACCATTAATAGCCAAATTTATGCGGGCTTTCTGAAGAATGTTTTACCAATGCAAAGGAGCCCGAGCATATACTGCCAACATTGTGAAGGCAATATTAAATGAAACAATTCTTGAGCACTGAAAAGATTCTTTGATTTGCTAAATCTCCAGATCTTACTCCATTGAAGGCTTCTTAACGATAGAGACAAATTAGTTTACAAAATTTGGACTACAGCGACGAAAATACGGGAGAGGCTGACTTAAACAGGGAAGCAGAAGGAGGTTATTGGCATTATTTGCAAATGGCGGAACATATTTCAAACAATTAATAAAAATCATTTTAGGGTTAGTATGAGTTTAATTTCTTTAAATTGCTGACTTTTATAATATCGCCCAAAAGGTTTTTTATCTTGGCACACTTTATGGTCTAGTCGAGACCTTCGTGTCATAACTCATAGTGAATTCGTGCTTTTATTTCGGACCAACTGAATTTCAATGTGACAATATTAAAATTTTATTTAGATTTTTGCAACATTCGTGCCTACAAGAATAACCATTTTTTGGTATACTGTCAGTTGACCTTAGAGAATTGGCTGTTTTGGCAGTAGGTAAACCCAAAATGGCATCGGATTTTGATGTTAAACATTACCGCATTCGTAATTATCACTTAGTGTGGCTCTCTCTCCCCTGATGGGAGTCGCAGTCTACATTAAGAATGTAGTGCCTCTTTAACATTTTCCTTAATTTACTTCTACTAATCCAGAAATTAGTAATTGGATTAAATTTTCTTCTCTTTGTACCACAGCCCGAATATGTAGCTCAAGCATTCTTCAGTTGGACTGATCTAATTACTTTTCAATGAGAGACGTTGACCATAGCATCGAATATATTTTAAACATCACAAGCGCAAGTGCCTTAATATTATCATAAGGGAAAAGAAAGTTCTTTCCAGCCAATTGATCTGCACCTTGACCTTTAGAAATGAATAAACAGTTTTTTGTCAGGCCGTTCAATCCGTGTAATAATAGGCGGAGTAACATGTGATCCTTACCAAATAAATGCTGGTGTACCTCAGGGCTCAGTTTTTTAATCAACCTTATTTCTTTTGTTTATTAATGATCTTTCATTTCTCATTTTCAATCTTTTTCATAATTTCGTCGATGAAAGCACCTTTGATATTGTGAACTCTTTTCATGCAGTAATTAATTCTCTTAGGAACTCTACTTTTTATGATCCACTCTTGATGAAAAGGAAATCGTTTTATGTTTAATGTTGTATATTGTTCCTTTAATAATACTAAGCCTGAACCCACCGTCCCATCCTTTTTTGATGGACTGAGTAAATATACCAAATTCGCCGTCTCTAAGTAAATGGGGTTTTGAGTTAGCCAGTAGTCTTATCTCGACCACCCACACATTTTTTCAATCGTTTAAAATGTTATGAACTGCTTGGGCTTTATACTGAGATGAAAGAAATGCTCCACTCCATCTGATTTTTTTTGTGTTTTATGATGTTCGATAATCGATGTTTTTTTACATAAAAGTGTTCCTTAACATCGCAGAAATAGTGTCCTAAAACCTTTTTAAGAAATTCGTATAGGAAAAAAAAGTTATACTTATATGTGCAACGTTAGTTAAAGAGCGTTTTATATGCAAAAATTATATTACAAAAACTTTAAACGGGTTTTTCTCAAAATCACGTTTTTTTAGTTGGCTCCCTGCCCAAAAGGAATCAGTTCAATTAATAAAAAAGTCCTTTTACAAAAAATAAAAAAAATTAAAAAGTGGATTTTTTTTTAAATTATGAAAAGAAAAGTCCCCTTAAGTATAATAGCGAATCCCTTGAGTCTTGGCATTGTCATAAAAGTAGGTGTACAACAAACATGATAAGGCATTCTTTGCTGAAGTTGTACTCTCTAGGTGCTAGGTTGTTCGTAAGGGCAACTGTTACCTACAAACTTTAGATTTTCGAGATTCTTTAGATCTTTGTCTCAATTATTCAAAACTACAAAATCTTAACTTACCATAAGTGACAAGTGACTTATCTATCTAAAACGGATACGTACCTGTAATAAAAATAAATAAATTTTTAGTTTTAAATGAAAATTTAAATATAACCTTTGCAATTTTTAAATTTTACGCTCTTTTCTATAAGAGCTATTTTAAATTCATAATGGGTAATTTATGGCAATGCCGTTAGATATTGCGTAGCAAGACGCCCCTAAGCGGGGGGGATGAGATGAACAATCACACTATAAATGTCGTTGGATACTACAGGGTTAAGGCACATCTAACACCCCTACGGGTAGTGGTGGTAGGAAAAGATTGACATGTAATAAAAGAAAGAAAAAAAACGTCAAGTTAAATGGTTTTACTTAACATAGTACTAACAACTAGAAAATAATTTTGGGTTGCAGATCTGGGGTTTACAGATCTGGGGTTTACAGAGATATAGGTTCTGTCTTCTGGTAAGAAATCGCGTAGAACCAAGAACAGTATTGTCCTCTAGTGTCAGAGGCCAAGATCCACTTTGGGTCGATGCGTCGACGGAATAAGTAAGTAATAAGGGTCTTTCAGATTTAAATAAAATCAGGGGGCGTTCCTTCAAATTTGATTATCACTTGTTTTGACATTGTGACGAAATCTGCACACCTAAGGCCCCGGGGCTTATTAAGGGCTCTTGGCTTCACAGTACCTATATCTTGGTAAGCCCCACATTTGTGAGGTTTTAGTAAAACATCTGATGTTAAATAAAACCGGTTAACTTAAACATTTTTTACCTATATTTAATTTAATAGAAATATTTATATTTTGTTTTCAATAACATGTAATGTGGACTATTTAACGAATAATAAATGTTTTTGTTGTAAAATATTTGCTCCTTTCTGGATATAACGTTCACGACATTCTAGCTATTAACTGTTAAATAATTGCTTGTCCTACATTATCCCAGTCCTCTTTTAAAGTCATTTTAGTGCTACCAGTCTACAATTATAATAACTAACATTCAAATTTCTTTTTGCTTTGTTTCCAATTTAAATTCCTTATTAAAACGAATAATTTATTCCAGATATTTCCCTTTGAAATACTAATACTTTTAACCACTAGAAATACTTGATAAAATATCATTATGTCTGAACGAAAAACTGTTAAATTTGGTAAAAGTATGGGGTGCTCGAAACTTTTGAAAGAGTATGTATTTCAAGTATATTTTGAGAGTATACAGAAATATTTACAAGTAAAAAAATATTGCAACTTAAGGGTTCTTTATGATAAAGTTGGTGTATTGCTTGGGCAGCTATGAATTGACATAAAAAGTGTTCAAACATTTAAAAAAAAAGCGAATAATTGTATATTTGGAGAATTCTTTCAAAAACTCGAAAATTGACGAAGTTTCAGCATATCACGCGTCGTGCGCGTGTGTCTCCATAGTGAAATCTTTAAACACGTTTTTCTCGAAACATGTTTTTTAAACTGGTTACCAAACATCTCGAGAACTAATAAACCGATTGACTCAATATTTTACACACATTTTCTTTATACTATTATCTAGCAATTGACGCAGGAGTTCTTTTTAAGCATAACATCGAAAAACAATTTTTTTTAAATATCCTACGCATGTACATAACTTACAATGGTTACCGTAGAGTGAGACTGAATTAATGTGGCCCCGACAATATACAGGTATTAAATAAACGTTATAGTTAAAAATTTCATAGCTTCATTTTATAATTTCTACAATGCATAACTATTAATGACAGACCAAACGTTGGTCAATGACCAAAACCACCGGCTAATACTTTCCAGCCTAAATTGTATTTGTGATTATGAACTTCTACAATCTACGTCTATGAAAGTTGACTTCTATAGCTGCGAATGAAGGTCCTTCAATAACTACAAAAATCAACGATTTCAAACCATTACTGTGAAAATAAAGTGAAATATGTGACGGATCCCAGATGTATCCTTAGAATATATAACTACAGGAAGGGCCCTTGTCTGGAATTTTACAAGTTCCGTACCAAAATGGTACGGTGGCACCATAAAACACCCGAATTGCAATTCTGACTGAAGAGTTGACTGCGACTAAATTGTCAGTCAGAAGTTAAAGTCAAATCGAAAAAATTTTCAAATAGAGGTACTAGGTCAAGTGCGGTATAAGTGTGTTAAACGATATTTGGAAGTTGGAAGTGTTGAAGATCTACCGGAAAGGGGACTGGCTACCGTGAGAACAAAAACAAAAAATTAATCGAACGTGTGTCTCTTTCAAGACATGCCACCACTTTCACTGCGCTATGTTCAAACGCAAGAACGGAAATGACGTCTCGTCACCGAGATGTATTAAAGTGTCAGTGGAGGAAAACCATTTTTAATCTCGTATGTTTACTGTGAATTTGCAGCTGTTGCGATCGGAATAAAACAACCAAATATATATGAAATGACATATTTAATTTTAATGTTTTATATTTTTGTAAGGAAAATGTAAAAATCATTGAAATTAATAAAATAAAAATTACAAAAAAAGGTTGTTATAATCTGTAAAATGGTCACCCAGAAAGAAATATAAAATCAATGTGAATATTGTCATCTAGCCTGTATTTAGTAGTCGACATGTCGTCGAGAGTTAAGCAAACCGGGTTAAAAAAAGATGCTTACACAGAAAGGGACAAATAGCGAAAAGTGATCCCAAATTTTAGAGCATCCTGTGATATATATATATATATATATATATATATATATATATATATATATATATATATATATATCACAATATGCTCTTAAATGTGGGATATATATATAGATATATATATATATATATATATATATATACATATATATATATATATATATATATATATATATATATATATCTATAAGTGCGTCTCTCTGAATACGATCCGAAGTCGCCTGGGTGCAAAAAAAATTTGTTTATCAGCCAAATGTCACCAAATGTTCATCGATTTTTTAACGTTTCACGTAAATATTCGGAATTTCTCATTATTGTTGGCAATTTTTGCACATATTTGCTGTGCTACCCCAGTCCCCGCATGTGTAACATATCTCGAACAATATCCTTTGTAAGTTCATGGTTTTCTAGCGGAACCCTGAAACTTTTAACAATACTCATTTAATGTCGTTTACGTTATAAGGATCGCCCACAATATTAGAATTTTATCACTTTATATGTAATAGCTTTCTGTTTCTCCTCCCTCCTTTTACAAATTGAAAAGAAGTTACACGACGCTTAAGTAAATAAGATCAACTGTGGATCAAATCAAACTGCACTTAAGTTCTTCAATGCGCACCAATTAAATGTAAATACACGTGTAATTCAGGTAAATACGGTATTTTATTCAGTAGTAGTATTTACATTTTGTTATTTAGGACTTTTTTGTATTATATTGGAAGAAATCACGAAAATGGGTATTATTTTATATTTGGTGACTTTTTTTCAAAAGGTGTCTTTTGCAGTCCAACA
Organism: Leptarthrus brevirostris; assembly: GCA_964036015.1. NCBI lineage: Eukaryota > Metazoa > Arthropoda > Insecta > Diptera > Asilidae > Leptarthrus > Leptarthrus brevirostris. The sequence continues at coordinate 69,038,303 of OZ038373.1, read as the reverse complement.
CTGCTGGCAACACTGCTTAAAGGAAAGCCAGTATGGAAGCAGCTCTCATATCAAGTTAGGAAGGTGTGGAGATCTTTGCCAAATACACAGCCAAAAACCTCATCAACAGTATAAAAGAAAAGTATGAAGCTATAATTAATATACATATAATTATAAATTTCCGCAATAGCTATTAACGTGTACTACAGTAAAAGGAAAAAATATTGCCAGTTTTCATTTTTTCGAAACTATCTGAATTTTACAAATATTTGTCAATCAGGTATGAAACTATTCGAAAAGTCATATTAAATTTTTCCACGTTTGTTTCACTGATGAAAGCAAATGAATCTCATGTTAGATCCAGAATTACTGACATTCACCTTTGTTCAGTTTTGAAAGTAATCAGTGCGAACAAAATTACCCCCGAAGTAGGAAAAGAGAGAGAGAGACTGTTGTTGTAGTAAGTGATAACGTGTCAGTCTACCAACCCGAAGGTCTCAGTATCGAATCCCAACGAGGCGACCCATGGTTGTTTTCTGGTGACAACAGTGGAATTTTTTTCCACAAATAATTGTTCTTTATTTATACTGAAATTTGATGAATGAAATGTATGTGAAGAATTTCAATAATACCTGCTGTCTAAAATATAATAGGGATGGGCGATACCGATGCGGTATATCGATACTTTCTCTCTTGGTTTCGCGTGTTGATGAATTGGTGCTTTTAAGGCTTTTCTCGAAGATTTGATGAGATAAAAATATACTCACAATAGTACTAAAAAACTTTTGTCAGTTTTGACTTTTTTTCGGAAAGATAAACAATCCAAGTGATTAGTTATCAGCGTATGTTTGATTTTAAAACTTTGAAAGGCTTTAATAGGAATGTCTGTAAGTATTTTATATACATATGTATATATTTTGCATCGTTCAGGTGAATGATGATAGTGTAAATAAATCGTAGATTTTAATGTTATTTACTTTTACCAAGTAGATTTTCTTTTCACATATAAGAATTTAAGACTAGAAAAAGAGTATTTACACAATGCAGCGGTTTAATGACACCTTCAAAAAGTGCAGTGTGGAAAGTTTTTAAAAGATAGAGTAATATTATATACTATGCTTTTCCACATGCAGGAAGAATCTTAGACGACGATGGTCTAACATCAGAACATCTAACCCAGTTAATTTCTATATCCAGTATAAATGATAAAATTTTATTATTTTAAGTTTTTTCACATAGAGTTATTTTTATATTATATGCGAAATCGTAATACAAACGCAAACATGTAAATACTTGTACGTGTGCAAAAATGCGTTCTGCAAGATCGAAGAAATTAAAAGTTTATTTTTTTTTGTAATGTATTATTGTTGTAAGAGATTTTTTTACTGGAAAACGCTTTTTTATTTCTCAAGTTATATGTCATATTACGTGATTAAAATAAATTTATATAACTAGCGGCCCGGCCCGGCTTCCCGTGGGTACAATTTACTAATGAAGATAATGAGAACAGCACTTAGCGAAAAAATTATGTATGCTTATTTTATAAAATGTCTCTATATCCAGTGGTTTAGGCGAGAAGAGATTCATCCAACCTAATGATTCCTTGAATTTTTGTGAATTGAAACAAAACAATTTCAGTATGATCATGAATTTATTGAAATGAAATAAATTGGAATTTATTGTTTTGACAATCATATTTGGTGTTTTTAATGAGTTCATCGCAAAGCTTTGTCTTTCCGTCCGGAGAGAAAACGAATAACGCTGATGGTTTACCGACTCTCGAGCACGCCACGTACCACTGCCCATGGGAAAAACATGGCAATTCAAGGTTTATTCCTGGAATCAATGGTATTCTTAGAATCAGAACATCCTCGCCTTTGAACTTTCCTATGATTATCGTTGCTTCAACCACGTTGTTCATCAGCTTTTTAACATTGCATAATTTCGGTTGGTTCATTGATGATTGATGATTATCACCGAGCCGATCTTGAGCTGCAAATTGTGCAGAGGCATTCATGGCAAATCCAACAAATTTAGGAATTCAATTGGATAGTTGACGACTTCAACTGGATCAGTAACGGAATGCAATTGGCCAGCGATTTGACTTATTTTTTTTAACTTTAAATAGCCTACGTCCTTATTTTTGGCTGCAAAATGGCTTGTTTGCTCAATCAAACATGGTTTTTGTAATTTGCACTAATATTCGGGAATACATTCGTGATCAATTATTTTTCGACGTTGTGAATTGACAAAATTTAGGTGGAAACAAAATGAAGCCAGTGAAAGTGTCAACCGGCGGAATTTTTCCATTGCCAATGTCTTATTATTGCTTGGAAAACACTTCCGCCGATTCGGCATTTTGTAACGCGACTCGCATATTCGTTGTTACTTGATTTTCCACGTATCTCCACAAATTCGATGACTTCAAGCAAGTGTTTTTTTCATCAGCAGCTGTTGAGCTTGAAATGACAGTGTTTAACGAAAATCGCCGGACAGCAGAATCATCATACCTTCAACGTTCGATCGAGTGCCTCAAATGCTCGTACACTAATCCCAAATGATTATTTTGCAATTCTGTAGTACTTTCGCCATTGCTGATTTTTTGAGCGCTTAAGTTCACGGGTTCATAAGAAAGGACGAATAAATACTTTTGCTGTCGTTGTTTGGTTTGTTTGATTTGCACCGACTTCAAAATGTCGTAATAGATACAAAATGAAAAATTATTTTATGCTTTTTAGCGCTTTTTGTGAAGTCGGTTCAACTTTTTTTTAAAAACTATTTTATTTTTTTCAGAGTATGATCTCCTATTGGTATCATGTCAATAATTTTGGGGTGGGGAGGAGTAGAAACTTAGTAAGGCGTAGACCAATTTGGATGAATGTCGGGCTCCATTTGTGTCATGGCAAAATAGCAGGATGGGGTGGGGTGGATAGAGGGGCGGGAGCTAGATTTTGATTCTGTTGTACAGAATACGTTTCCCCATTGCTACAATGATTAAAAATGTCTCAATTGCATAAAATTTGTAAGAAATCACACTTGACTCGAGTGAAATTTTACAAAAAAAAAATTTAAATATTTTTTTTTCACAACTAAAGCAAGAAAGAAATATTGAAACTTCTTTACGCCGCTGGCGTTTCTGTAGTTCGGTGGTTAGTACAGTTGGGTTTACATACAGTTTTCAGTTTGTGAAGGCGTCGCGTACAGCAGCTAAAGAAAAGCTTACCCTTTGGTGCTGCTGTTGAGGAAGAGTAAAAGGAGTTTAGCTTTTCTTAATCAGAAATGCCGCCCGCGTAAAGAAATTTCACTATTTTTTCTCTGCTCGAGTTGTGAATTTTTTTTTTTTTTGTAAAAAGGTTGCACCTAAAGCCGCTTTACTCTCTAGCTCAATTTTTATGATTTTTTCTTACTGTATGGAATCCTTGCCGTGCTATCATCCTGGTAGAAAGCTTGTGTCAAGGGTATAAAAGGGTCACCGTGCTAATTTCACTACGTGTTGCCAGATTTGCATGAAACTGTTTGCCTTTTATAAAGTGCACCCTGCAACTGTTGCAATCGCTCGCTTTGTTAATACGAGTAGGAGTTTTTGAGTAGCATATCTGAATACACTAAAAAATGTTGCTTCTAAAAAGGAATTCAACCGAATTCACAAAATGCCGTAGAAAGCATAATATAATGTTAGTTTATTATCTGTAACGACATTTTGAAGTCCGTGGAAATTAAAAAAACCCAATCAAAGCTAACATATAAAACTACTAACATTTATATACATTGAATAAAATTGTTGTCGTTGTTTTGCTTGTTTAATTTGCACCGACTTCAGAATTTCGTAATAGATATAAAACTAAATATTAGTTTATGGTATTTTAGCGCTTTTTGTGAAATCGGTTTATTTTGCTTGAGCTCCGCGGGCTCGACGGATTAATTAAGACATTTACAGACTTAACTGAACTTAAAGCGTACAAAAATCTTTCACTGGTCTCAAGATACATGGTCAAACGTCAGTTAAGCAAAAATTCAACCTGCCTCCTGAATTATTAATATTTTTTACTCTTTCTGTTAAAATTTGGTTGAATTTTTGCTTAAAATGGCAGGTATTAGCTGGACGTTTGGTCGTTGGTTCCTTTGAAACAAGGAAAAGTTCATACACTTTCGACTCAAGCGGATGTCAATGTTCCGCCAATTTCAGGGGAAATGGGACAGAGAATTATTGAGGCAAGCAGAAATGATCCTACTACAAATACAAGGGCATAGCGTGCGGCGTAGGGGTGAGTGCAATATGAAAACAGTGTAATGAGTATTACGAAGCGAAGGACTTTATCTCTTCCTGTGACGTCATGTATGGGGACAGACCTTATAAGCTAGAGCCCATTGCAGAAAAAACGTACTATCGGAAACATACGTAGGGGTTTAATGCAAATTACGGTGTATGGTGGATACGGCGACGTTGTACCTTTCTTTGTCCGACTCATTCTCCCGACCTAAGCCCACATGATTTTTATTTGTGTGGGACCATGAGAAAAATGGTAGAAGTTGCAACAGGAGATGCCGAATTTTAGAAGCTACAATGGTGACAGAGGATGTTTGGAAAATATGTGAACTAATTAATTTGACTTCCTGTTTAGCACTAATATATTGGCCACTATTTTAAACCTTCAGTTTGAAAATCAATGTTTTGAAATCCATTAGCAGTAACAAAAGAATAATTACAGTCTTTAAGGCCATTGTAAACTGATGTAAAACCGGTTAATTTCATAGTAAACAAATTTCAAATTCCTATAGCTATATAGAGGGCAGCGGAGAGAAGCCACCTTCCCACTCACATACTAATTCATTTCCGGCCAAAGCCATGCTAACGCATCATAGGGTTGTCCCCTGTGCTTTGGCTACATCATAAAAAATATATAAAAATATAATTCATATATAATAGTATATATTTCATTTAGATTTAATTACGATCGCCATAGAAGTTTTCACTTCGTTCGTACTTAAGACCACACACAAAATTTGTTTTTTTGTTACATAGCAATTTCAGGTAAAGTTGAGAATATTCCAAATTAAATTGATAAATGTCCAAAGAAATTAGAAACTTCCGAATGTAATTGAGATTTGTCCCGACCAAATTGGGATTTTCCCCATAGGAATTGAGATTTGTTCCGATTAAATTAAGAATTAGTTGAAAAAAATTGGGAATTATCCGACTGAATGTGAAAAATCTCCCATATGAATTGCATATATTTATTTATTTAAGCTTAATACAAGCTATTACGTAATAAATACATACTACAATTACAAGCTACAACACAATACCAGCACCACAAGCTATAATAAATTATGACACAATAAATTATGACATAATAGTATAATAAGTGCAATAATTGGGTGTTGTTATGATTATGAAAGGAGGGTCTTCAGCAACAGGAAAACATCTGAGTTAGTAGCAGTATAAGTGGTGCAAGTATGTAAATACCTAAGCTTATTGAAGTAAATGGATCTTTTAAACTGTATTTTGCATTTGTTTCCGACAATTCCCAATTCAATGCGGACATATCTCAATTCCATTGGGGCAAATTCAGCAATAATTTGCTTCGTTTCGCTTAGTTTCACTAGTACTATTTTATAATTTCAATATCTAATGAGCCCAAAGCTTTTATTTATACTGATACGAATACAGAAATTCCGTGAAGAAATATGCTAAAGGTATTTTATTGTTGAAATATATTTTTGGCCCAAAATTTATGTACTTATATCCTTTGTAAACCCAAAATTATCAAAGCTAAGTCACTATTTCAAACAAAATATTAATGCAAGTCAAAATTTATTTTACCCAAAATATTAAAAATGAGGTACTATTTTATTAATTATTTTATGAATATATTTTGAGCCTAAATTTATTATAGCAAAAACTTATTTTTTCCTTTTTAGTACATTTTTATATTTTCTTGTTAAATAAAAGTTTTTTTTAAAAATATTTTTTTATTCCGTAATTTTGTTTTTTACTTTTTAGTCTTTTGAAATCTTACAATCAATGTTAGATCTATTATTTGTCTTCAGACTTTTGCAACCTTATCTGATTCTTATCAATTTCATGACATGTTTTAGATTTACTATCCATCTGCGTTGGTCTCCTTGCCAATGAATGTTTCGGATTAATAGGTTCCACCACGTAAAAGTGAAGATTTGCTCCATGTCATAATAATATTGTATTGCCATATTAGACGTCTGCCATATTGGATTTGGAATGACGTCACTTTACTTATTGTGTTTCGCTCAGCAAGCCCTTTCATTTGATACCCATATCATAGGGGTTGCTGTGGAAATGATAAATTGCCATTTTGTAACGTCCGCTACATTGGATTAAAACTGGCGGCATTTAAGTAATCGTGCATTGTCACGAGAACCAAACGTGTGTGCCAAATTTCAGCCCGATAGCTTCAGTGGAAGTGGGTGAAATATTGATTACAAAATACCAGGACATATGTACATACAAGTTAAGTTAAATAACAGCTTTTAATTTTAAAAACAAATAGTGAAATCCCTCTAGCGTGTTAAATTATGCTGATTATTTTGAATTAAACAAGTAACAATAACTCTGAAAGTAAATTTTCCACTTAAAAGTTTAAATCTGCACAGCACACTGAGGTGCCACTCTGAATTCCACTATGACTTCATTGATGCTGCGGAAAGGTCACCAACCTGCGTCTCATAGTGCTTAGGGGAACTGTTTTGTCCAATTCTAGTCTAGAGACGGGTACAGCAAACATCCGGAAATTAATTAAAATCCCCATCTCGGGTATGCCGCTTCAGAAATTAATTTGCAGGAAATATTTTTGGAAAACAATTTCCCACACATATTTCGTTTTGAGAAATTTCTCAAATTTTCTCTTATGTAGCCCCCTACAAATGATATTGGATGCGCTTTTAACACTCTGAAAGCGTAACTCGTATTCAACCACAGCCAACTGACACCTGATATTAAAGTAGCTGTTATGTTATCATACAATGGCCAGGGGAAATAAGCTTTTGTGGTAAGCACACTATGGAGATATAAGAGCAAAGAAAATTTATTCATACTACCGTTGTAGACGAATTCACGCTTTAAAAAAAAAACCCAGCAAACATTTTCTGCAGACTCGCTTGACTTCTTTCAGATGAAAGCATTCTGTAACCTGAAGATGATCAATTCACCTCCCGAAGCAACTGCATAAGACAAGTTACTATGCCGAGCTTGGGAGCTAATACTTACTGCACTCCCTTTACTGCTGCAACCATATCTCTTTAATATTTCGCATTGATTGCTAGTTTGTGGATCACACTGATCACATTGGCTAGAGTTTAGCAGTAAGTGGGTAATTTTGCCCCCTAAATTAGACAGCAATCTTCTCAGTATCTCATGAAAAGTGCAAAACAAGAGAAGGAGCGGTAGCCGACAAGAAATCAGGGCAATAATCATTACTGCTGAAATTTTCGAAGTGAGTGGAAGAACACGAGTAAGCATGGTGCGATAAAAAATTTTAATGTATTTATTTAGTTTTTTTAAAAAGCTTCCCTTATCCTGTAAGATGCATTATAAGATACTAATATTTGTATTCATTGGCGGTTAGACTTTGGGACAGACCCCTCTCTAGTTACCTTAATTGCTTTATCCGATGCCAGGCAATATATGCAAGTGGGCCTAATATTAAAGGTGTATTCCAAACCACCGGCATTAATATAAAAACCCCCATGGCCTTTTATCGTACTCTATTGTCGGTGGCGGTGCGAACCTGGGAACTCTGGAGTGGAAGATCAGCAGTTATTTCTTACTTCATCCACGAATAGGGCTACTCTTTATTTAACTCCGTAAGGAGAAACACTTTATCTGCAATTATATTAATTACAAGAAAAAATTAAATGGAAGCTATACTAAAAATATAATAAATGCGATAACAAATATTATTAACTTAACGTGGATTCTGAACCACTAAATATTTTTCTGCAATCATATATAATCTATAAGCCTAATTTGTTGTTAGCAAAAAGAAGGGGTTATTTAAGAGATATTTTGCGTGCACTTCCTCCATTGGCATTTTGACCCAAATTATTGAGATTACTTGCTCGAACTTCTCTAGCCATATGACCTCAAAAAAACAGATTTAAAGGATTTAAATCAGTATTGCTAGGAGATCTGAACACTACTTTTGTTTAATATTCGCAATATGGAAGGCAGTAGTGGTCTTTAAATAATTCTCGGCAGTTAGGAAGTACAATTCCTTGGAACATATTATCTCTGTAATATTGAACGTTGACTTTGACTCCTTTTTAATAAAAGCCAGGAGGAGGTTGCCTCTTATTCCTAAACCATAATGCATAAGAGGTATTTTGAAAGCTGGACATATAGTTCATTTTTATTTCTCATATTGCCCACACGTGGTCATCATAGCTCTTTTTCCTTGAGGCCAAAACTTCCATAAATTTTATGGTCTTTGTAAGTCCTTCTATCAAGTTTCTGATAACTAAGAATAAATGACGGGCTGAGAGTAAAAGTGAGCTATTTATAAGGTTCGGGCAAAAGTGGCTTAACAACTTAACCTTGGCTTTACTTTTTGTAGGTAAATCATTTTTGCCCGGAAATTTTTACGATTCGTTTTTGCCCGCAATCTCACGCGATTCGTTTTTGCGCGGAACATTTTTGAAGCAACTTTTGCCCGAACCTTATAAATAGGTCACTTTTACTCTCATCCCGTCAAATATCCTTACATTTTGGAAACCATTTCCTAATGAAGTTAGCAACGCTTCCTTGCTACAATTTCACTTTAATATTTTTCTATGGGTGTATTTCTTTATTCATTCCGTGGAAGGAATAGAAGGAACAGAATACGCACCAGAATAAACGGAATAAAAGCAATATGTAAACACAAAGGAATATTCCTTCCAATTGAAAGTTAAAGTCAGGTTAAATAATTATTCAATAAACAATTTTTGAGGTTTCAGTTTTTTATATTATTTAAAATGAACGCAAAAGACATAATCCAACAATAAATTGTGTATTTAATTACAATTATGACTTTCTTTTCCTTCCCTTTTGATTCTAAATTGTTTTTTGATAGTTTTATTTCGTTTATTCCATCTACAACTTCGGTACAAAAAGAACGCGTTCTGTACGCGCATGAGTAAAGAAATGCACCCTATGTTTCCCTTTCTATGGAAACATTGTAGCCTTTTCATTGTTATTTTTTTTGTATTTAAGAGGCAGGGAAACTTTACTCTAAACAGTATAAACAAGGCGTTCCTATGCTAGATTTTAATTTAAAATATCTTGTCCCGAAATAGACGTCGCCTCGTTCATAGAAGTGAAGTTTGCTATAACTTTACTGTAAATATTCAGTCTATACCTTGACCTGAAGAAGACGTTACTCCGTTCATAGAAATATTCTGCCTATGAATATCCTTTGTTGAAGAAAACGTACCGTCAAAATAACCCTTGACAAAACATCCCGACGACATAACTCTCGACAAATTAAGGGTCACAATAACCTCGTGACACAATAATAAATGAAGATGTGGACACTCGTCGAAGCAGTGGGGTATTGTAAATTCAACACATTGGCTTTATTGGAAGATACTTTTATGATATTATTGTTTAAATATGGTTTCGGGCATACATATGTGCGTCGCGACTGGCGATACTAAATCGCAATATGATTTTCGACAACTTTTTCGAGCAGCTGAAGCCGCATTACGGCAATAACGCGGCGAATATTGTCTATCGCCTCTGGTTTATGGGCGTAGACTAGTGATAGAAAAAAATCCAAAGGTGTTAAATCGCACGATCTTGGAGGCCAATTCACAGGTCCATTATGCGAAATTATACACTCATTAAAAGTTTCCTTTTATAAATTGATTGTGGCACGCGCTGTGTGTGCATGTTGCGTCGATTTGTTGAAATCACAGCTCTTGCACATTAATGCCATCCAATTGGGGAACGAAGCGCTATAGACTGTAACGTTCTAATAGGAATCATTTTTGAAGAAATCTGGACCAATGACCACAACCAGCCCACAAAGCAAACCAAATAGTTACTTTTTGTGAATATAACGGCGTATCAATAAATCTTTGTCGTGAAAATGGTCAAGAGCAATCTCGTTTTCGGCCTATCCATCGAACGTATGACGCACACGATAGTCAAGCGACTTCAATTCTTGCACAAGCTGGGTCTTGTAAACCAGTGATGTCCAAACGTATGCGCGCGGGCAAGTGAGCTTTTGAGCTTTTAAATACGTATATGCAAATGTTTGCCTGTATTCGGTTTTCTGTTTTTGCGTTTTTTCATCGTTAAAGCATGCAAAAGCTAGAAAAATAACATTTTGCAAACATTTTCGAATTTTAAATTAAACAAACAGTATTGAATGCTTCTAAAGCTTTTAAGCATTCCTCACATTAAGTAGTGTGAGTTGGGCCATCACTGTTGTAAACCAAGATCGGATGCGTATTATCAATTAGAGTATGCGTGGTGCAAAAATTATCCATGGTTTTTCGAATTACTTCCTCGGATGGACGATTATGTCGATCATAAAGAGGACGTAGCGCGGCGTAAGTTTCGTCAACTGGCTGGCGTAAGACTATTCATGGTGAAACTACAAACCAAACTGAGCACAAATCAGTTATCAGCTGTCAAATTGGCTGTCGCTGGTAAAACTGTTAACGATTAGAAAAACAAACCTCTAAAAACACTGTATATTGTATGCTAAAGTCATACATAGTTAATACAATCTTAGGAATTACTGTATGAAATGTGTCATATAGAAGATATAAAATCCGATTTTAATTCAATTTAGAAAAAAATGGACTTAAGTGGTTATTCTGAGAAGCCACAGATATATTATTTAATTATATTAATAATAAAAAATTATATGAATACGTTGCATACGATCACGAGGACATTATCTTTGATTACCGCTGTCAATATTTCTTCGAAGAGTTCGTATTTCCTTCTCTTTTTCGCAAGACGAGGAACAGCAACAATTTGTTACCAGGATTACGATAAGATTGACTGTTCGCGTTGCAATTCGTTGATCATTTGCCCCAGAGATGAGTGAAGACGATGTTTAAACGTATTATGCCATCCCTCGATTGCATTGTTCGTTTGCGGCTCCTCACTCAGTGGCCTCGTAGCAATTTTATTTCGTTATCGGAAATAGAGGCTGGCCACGTTACTGCCGAGGATTTCCTTCCACCCAATTACCCTTAAAAAATCAAAAGCCAATATTGTCTCATACGTCATAATAACCTGATCAGTTGCTACAAAGGCTGACGCAATAAAGTTAATCAGCAAACCATATGATGATAATCGTTGTAAATCCGTTTTTGGTGAAAATGAGGAATCTATTATCCGGATCTTTTGCATTGTCATGTAGCAAAAATAATTAACAGATTTTTGTTTTTTGCGCTTTCTTCAAACTCTGCGCGTTCGAAAGATTTGCCGATGAACCTTACGATGCTTCGGACAGGGCGTCCTTCTCACGAGGGAATTAGTTTTTCCGCCTGTTTTTTTTCATTTTGGCAGCTCACATCGCCGCCTCCGTCAATGATACATCTGGGGCGTGCGAGTGTCGTCCATTTGTTGATGAGTTGATGATATGTATTCCCTATAAAAGTACCGATAGTAGACATTCCAGTTTCCTATATGAAAATGTTAACAATAGGCATAGATGAAGGTTTGAGCCTAGAGTCATGCATAAAGTCAGCAATGTAACGCGCGACTAATTATTCTGAAAATCTGTGCACGCCGATGTAGGTTTTATACGCATTAGTCAATTTAAAAATTGAGAGTGCATTCAGTCAATACGTGCCTTGTGATTGTCCTTGTATACGCGAGTGTATAAAGTTTATGATATATTAAAAAGAGTTTTAATATTGTGAGTATTGTAAAAAAAAGGTTTTTTATATAATTATTATATTGCTTTTTAAAAAAATGAATAAAAGTGTTGTAAGTAAACGTAATCTGCGACGAGTAAAAAATGGACAAATCTGTGAATGAATTAAATCCAATATATTTATAATTGTTTGAGTTAAAGAAATAAATAAAATTTATATAAATAATTGAATAAACAACCCGGCATTTTAACTTTTATAATCCTCAAGGGAAGTGGAGAGGGGGTTTTGTGGTTAGAAATATGCGAAAATGCTCCTAACGCTCCTTTTCATCAGTGGTTACATCAGTTCCCGTCCATTGCTGAATTCATCCATTACCAGGTAGTGGAAAGGGTAGGCATTATCGATCCCTCCTAGGCCATCTCAATGTTAAAGTCATCGAAGCTTTCATCCAGAAAGTAGGTATTATGACTTACTTTCATCGATGAGAGTTCCGATGCAGTATTGCTTACATTTCCTACTGGGATATTTCATTAATGCAAAAGTATTTGCCTGCTCTTAGTAATGATGTTGTGCCGATTGTCGATTTACTTGACTTTTACAACAGATTCTTTGCGAAAATGTACTAAATTATCATCAACAAGCTTATTATAAACCTATACATAATCGTTTAAACAATAACTTTTTTATGACTGTAACATAATTTGAAAGTCTGAAATGAACACACTTTCTTAGCAGGTATAGCTGCACTGCACTAAATAATCATTCAAATAGATACTACTCTTAACTTTAAAACTAAACACTTTACTAAACTTTAAACTATTTAATGAACAAAAAAGCATAGTTCTTTTTAAAACTTAAGTGTATACACAAAATTATTCAAGATTAGGGGTTTCACTAGGGGTGGTTCCCGAAGCACATGGAGAGTTGGGTTTATTTGCAAATATTAACTTTTCACCAATAGATATTTAAAAAAAAATAGCGGGTTTCTTTATACTTTACGTAGAAAAAAAATTATTCAACCTCAAGGGTGGGACTAGGGGATGGTTTCTCCTTCTCTCTCCTAAACAAAAAAATTTGCTGGGTTTTTTTTTATATTTTAGCGTAGAAAAAAATTATTCAACGGTAAGGGTGGCACTAGGGGTGCTTCCTGCTGCACTTGGAGGGTAGGATTTATTTTTAAGAAATACTTCTCTAATCAATAAATATAAAAAAAATTGCTGAGTTTTTCTATTTTTAAATGTAGAAAAAAAATTAATTAACGTTAAGGGGGGCAAGAGGTGGTCCTGATGCACTGGCACTCAAATTACTACCAATTTTATTGGGGAACCAATTAATTCATACTTTCAATTCAATTCAATTCAATTTATTTAACGTGAAATTTGTACAAAATAAGAATATATTCTTTTTAAAAGTACATAGCATAGAAAAGTAAAAGTAGATTACAATACTATAATGACAAAAGTGACCAAAGTGAACTAATAATTGAAAAGGTAGAAACAGAAAAAAAAGAACAAACAAGAAAAAGATGAAAGTAATTAATTAAAATTAAAAAGAAACTAAAAGAAAAATCTAAATTAAGATGATGGTAATTGGTAATGTGACTGAAGCCGCGCCCTGAACACCCCCATCGAACCCGCACGCCGTACAACAAACGGAAGAGAATTCCATAAGGTGATGGCATGAACGAAAAATAATCGCCTGGATTGCAAACACGAGTATCCAGGTACTTGAAGATTATTCATACGAGAAGAACGTAAAAACACTAGCTTATCCTTCAGAAAATCAGGCTTGCCTGTATGTATTAATTTAAATAAAAATATATTCAGCCTCATCTTTAAGTAAGAAGAAAACGAGCATCCGAGGAACAAATTGACAAACTGCGTTACATGATCATACCGTCGAAGTTTATATACATAACGTACGATTGAATTGAAGCAAACGTTAAGCTTCTTCCACGATACAGAGTCAAGGTTACCGAATATAATATCACCATGTGTAAGAACAGGCAGCAGCAGAGATTTCGCCAAAGAGAAACGTACGCTTTCTGTAATGTAAGAGGCGCTACACCAAAGTTTACGGAGACTGCTATATACCTTAGAGACAATACTGTTGATGTGGTCAATCCATGTTAAAGTATTATTAATGATAACACCCAAATTTTTTACTTTAACTAAAAACGGGATTGCCGTCAACCCGATCCTTAAAGAGGGGAGGGAATCAGTATTTATAGGCCTTTTGAAGAGCACTATAGCCTGAGACTTGACGGGATTAAGTTTTAAGTGATTATCCGAAGCCCAATCAGAGATTGTACTAAGATCCTGATTTATCTGCCAGATGCAGTGCTCAGAGAGCCCCAGAGGGCAGCTAAGATATACCTGAACATCATCTGCATAAATTAATATCTTCACGAATTTGAGAATATTAGGAAGATCGTTAATATATAGACTAAATAGCAGCGGTCCAAGAATTGAACCCTGAGGAACACCAGTCAACAAATCAAGATAGTCAGAGTGTTCGGATCCACAAATTACCATCTGTTTACGATCAACCAGGAAACTGCTGATTAAATTTAAAGCGGAAGCTTCAAAATGAAAATAGCACTTTAGTTTGCTAAGAAGGCGCTTGTGGTTTACAGTATCAAACGCCTTAGAGAAATCAAGCAGAGTAAGTATAGTTAGCCTATCATTATCAATTTCTCGCCGGACATCCTCAGTTAATTTAAGTAAAGCTGTAGTACAACTGTGATTTGCCCTAAATCCATTCTGCCAAGCAGAAAGAAGCCTATTCTTATCAATAAATTCAATAATGCTGTGTGCAATCAATTTTTCCATAGCTTTAGAGAGACACGCTAAAATGCTAACAGGGCGGTAATCAGAACATAGATTTGGATTTGGCTTCTTAGCTATAGGTATAACAAGTGCATTCTTCCATAAAGACGGAAATTTAGATGAGGTAATACAAGTATTAAAGATATGCGTAATAAAAGGAAGAATACAGGGAAGTAAAAGTTTGATGAATTTGATAGGAATATTGTCTAATCCAGTAGCATTTGATTTAATAGATTTAATAGCTGAAAGAACTTCAAGTTGCGAAACATTACGAAATGAGAACATATTCCCTTCCCACTCGCCAGAGTCAATATCCGCCACAGAGGAGGTCGAACTCTCAAGAGCTAAAAAGGCTCGGTTCAGAGTATTTGGTTCAATTTCTGGAACCGATTCTGACTTCCTACCAACACCAATCGCTCGTAAGTTTTTCCATAATTGCTTAGGAGCCAGTTCAGAGCTTAGCCTGCCAGCATAGTAACGCTTTTTTTCCTGTCGTACTGCCAGTGTCACTTTATTTCTTAAAATCCGAAATTGTTCCCAGTTATGAGCAGACTTACATCTCCTCCAATGCCGATAAGCTTTGTCCCGTTGTTTTATAAGATTTTTGACGGATTGTGAAAACCAAGGACATTTCGAATTCTTAGCAATTACTCTACGGAGAGGGATATATTTTTCGAAGAGATACATCACGAGGGTATTGAAATAATCAACCTGATCATCAACTTCAGCCATGGAAAAAATCAGATTCCAGTCCAAGGAAAAAGCCTCAGCTAGTAACAAATCTAGATTAAGGTTTTTATAGTCCCTGTATTGAAAAGAGCAGTTCCTATTACTATGTGAGCTGCACAAATTGTAATTTAAATATAATAAATCGTGATCTGAGACTCCAGGAATGGATAGTTGGTTATGCTCTGTAACCATATTCAGATCACCAACGAGAAAGAGATCCAATAACGAAGCAGAGGTGAATGAGAAATGGGTTGGTTCATTGTTTACAACTTTAAGGTCAAACTGCTGTAAGTTGGATGTAAAGTTGGAACTTGTATTACAGCCCTTTAAAAGATTAATGTTAAAATCCCCACCGATAATAACATGAGGATAGCCCGAACATATTTCAGAGAGAGTGTCATAAAAGAAAGAAAGGTCGTTGACACTAGGTGGCTTATACACAGCGCCAATAAGGCATTTACATTCTCCACCAAAAATTTCCAAAAATATAAACTCAACCTCACTTGCTTCTGATGTAGAGATTAATTTGCATGAAATCCTATCATTAATGTAAACTGCAACCCCGCCTCCACGTCTCAAAAGGCGATCCCATCTGTAGACCTTGAAACCGGGAATATGAACTAAAGCATCAGGATTATTTAAAAAAAAATTCCTGGTTACTGGATATAATGAAAATGAAAGTTTAACTTAAACTGTGTCACCAGTTCTTGGTATTGCAAAAACATCATTTATCGTAAATTTTTGGAAATTAATATCTCAAACAGTATTCAAGATATCACAATAAAATTTTAGATGGTTAATAAGGATAACAAATAGAACATATTAAAAAAATCATAAAAATCTAAGACCATGGTAAAGATTACTTACTACTAGATCAGTGATGGCCAAACTCACACTACTTAATGCGAGGAATGCTTAAAAGCTTTAGAAGCTTTTCGTACTGCTTGTTTAATTTAGAACCTTAAAATGTTTGCAAAAGGTTGTATACCTTAAGATATTGTATAATTGCTTACAAAACTACTTAAATATGACGATTTGTTTAACTTTTGCATGCTTCAATGATTAAAAAACGCGAAAACAGGAAACCGAATACAGCCAAACAAGTGCATATCCGAATTTAAAAGCTCAAAAGCTCACTTGCCCGCGGGCATAGGTTCGGACATCACTGTACTAGATAACCGGCTCCCTAGTCTTGAAAAAGTAACACTGGCACCACAGTAAAACGAAATATATCCAGATTTTAAAGTCATAAGAATATACATGCAAATAAAGAGTACAGGTAGTGTGCAGTCATTTACTCCTGTCAAAATTATTTGAGAGAATCACTTATTCCTGTCAAAATTCTGTTCTCATCCGTAGAGAATCACATACACCTGTCAAAAAAGTACCGCCAAATCTTGTCGAAGAGAAAAATGTACCAAAAAGTACGACCAATAAAAAGAATTCATGTGAATCACATGACTGAGTGAGTTACTTATGTGCGTAAACTGTCTATGTATTCTGATCTTTTAATGCGCGAAGTACATTCGATATTTGTAAATGCATATATGAAAAGTATACGTGTCTCTTATCGACAAACTCTCGCGGAAAACAAATTTTTAATTCTGACTGCAGGGTTGCCCGATACGGGAAATATACAAAAGCAACCAAAAATTTTTCACTACATTGTTCGAAGCCGTTTATCTAGTAATAGTAATCTTTGCCATGGGTTTCATGACCCGGATAATTTGATATGGATTGACTCAGTAATGATGAAAAGTCATGTTTATCAGAAGAAAGAATAAGCTTTTTCATGCATTTCATTTAATGAAAATTAATAAAGTTCCTTTTGAAATAGATTTGACACAAAAACCCTGAAGTAGAATTGTGCAACACTGCAGTAGACCGAGAGGCTATCCTATTTTTAATATGCAATGCACTTAAAGATATTTCATATCTTCGTAGAAGTTCACCTTACTTCTTAAGCAAAACATTAAATTTGTACCACGTATAATAAAATCTTCTCTAAAGAACACCCTCTTTTATTTAATCTTACGATATGCTGTATAAGAAACACCGAACAATGTAAAAGATATCAAGTACATGCACCTGGAAGGATACAAACTGATAAAACGTTGAATCATTAAAACAAGTAATAAAATTGAGGACACAAGAAAGTTGGATAGCAGAGGATTGTGCACATAACACAGAGTGTAAAAATATCATAAAGTGTGCGGCAAATTGGTAATTAAATGAATGATTGTTCTCTTAAATAAATACGACTACATAAAAATACTTTAGCAATTTGAATTCTTGTCGCAATATTTTTCAGAAAGGGTTGGATATTTATTTGTACATAATAGTTAGATAGTTTTATCTAAAGAAGGACAATGCCATTAAAATCCCTTACTGTTAAGCCATGACAAAGCTCTGCAAAATAGGAAAATAAATCCGGGGTCCCATTGTGATAAAGTACTTGATCCTTGCATCCAGTACGCTTAATAGCAGGACCAACAAGAAACCACACACAAAAACGGACGCAATTAAGTCGAGACCTTATCTTAATTTCCTCATAAAATCTTCATATCACGACCGGTCATTGTCTAACTCCGCACACCACAGCCAAACGGAATAGTGGAAAGTATTCAACTAAAATAGATTTTCATATCTAATGGGACGATAAACTTCCTCTCGTTGGACATTTGCAGATTTCCAAGGCTTTCCATTGCGCCATTTGGAGCATCTCATCAGAGGGAGCCCAAGTAATTACAGAAAGCTGTGTCATTGTATCGAAATAGAGGCAAGAGGAATAGCCGCACCCGACTGTGGCTTAATAAATTTCTCTCATCATATCAAGAAATCTACATAAAACGGGTCGAGTTATCAACCATGCAGATATGGAGGGCGATAGCGATATGCACAGACGACTCAACATAATTAAGATGCAAAGGGCACGAGAAGTCGGGAAGCCATAAACTTGCCTTTGTTGTTAGCTCGTTTTCATTGAGAAACCTAAACATTCCCTAGACCTCGTTTAGTTTGATTAATTTGACAGAAAGCCCACTAAGCTTTACACAAAGTGAAAGGTTTCACGTGCTGGTCTGGTACCTTTTCCATGATTAAATTTTCAAAGAAGTTCTATACGTGGGATCGCTAATGAAAACCTGTTGACAGCAGATGTGATGTGTGGAAATTTGATACTGGGTTCGTTGTGTACAGATATTTATCTGATCTTAATTTTATTTTATTGATATCTCGAATTTTGGAATTAAAGAGAAATAAATAATAATATAATAAGATATAGGAGGCCAATAATGCTGTAGGAGATGGTAACACTTATCGAAGGAAACAAATATCGGCGTGTTACCCAGCCGGGTGAAGGGGGGGGGGGGGGATATTATGAATTTAGCAGCTTGGTAATTCAATTTCAGTCTGCGTATTTTCACTACTTTTGACTATCGTAATCTAGTAACGTAAAGTTATTGCTAACTTAATAATATTGGCAACTTAATACCTTTTCCAACGAAATCGTGTTAAAAATTTGTTTCTTTGAGTTTTTAAGCAGTTTCGTATTGAATTTTTGCACAAATTCACTATGGTTGAGTTCATATATATACATATATACATATGTATAAAGGGTGTTTTATAAGAGCGTCCGGTTTTCCAATAGGGATAACCTTAAAACCAGCTGTCAGTTTTTTCAAATGTCAAGGTCATTTTATTCAGTAAGGTTTAAGAATTCATCATGGAAAGATATACACCATAACAACGTCTCATCAGTGTTCAGCTATAAAAATCAATTGATACTTTGTTTTATCGCAAAATAATGTTCAGCGACGAGGCTCACTTTTGGTTGAATGGATATGTCAATAAACAAAATTGCCGTATATGGAGTGAAGACAATCCACACCAGGTACTCGATACACCATTGCATCCTGAAAAATGTACTATATGGTGCGGCTTATACGCCGGTGGAATCATTGGCCCATACTTCTTTAAAAATAATGCCGGCCAACGTGTTGCCGTCAACGGGGATCGATACAGGAGCCATACATCGTTTCAAACTATCGATTTTCTTAAAGACACAATTCGGTGAGAAAGTTATTTCGCGCCGAGGACCTGTGATCTGGCCACCGCGGTCATTTGATTTGAAACCTTTAGATTATTTTATTTGGAGATACGTCAAGTTATTTGTTTATGCAAGCAAGCCATCAACTATTGACGCCTTGGAGACCGAAATTGAACTGCTCGAAAAAGTGGCCGAAAATTGGCTGCGCTATTTTTGTGTTGAATGAAACCATTTCCGAATTAAATGAAACTGTTTTCGAATTAAATGAAACCATTTTCACATTGATTCAAACTATTTTGAAATTAAATAAAACTATATTCAAATAGAATGAAACCTCGGAGAATAAAATATGAAATTAATGTTTTTGTACGTTGTTATATTCATCAAAAAGGTAGGTACATTTAATTTTATAATACATTTTTTAATAAACGATATTCTGTCCTATAAAATGTAATGTACCTTTTTAATGAATATAACAACGTACAAAAACATTAATTTCATATTTCATTCTCCGAAATTTCATTTTATTTGAATATAGTTTCATTTAAATCGGAAATGGTTTTATTTAATCCAAAAATGCTATATATATATATATATATATATATATATATATATATATATATATATATATATATTATTTTTTAAATAGAATTAACCCTTCTAACAAAGAAGGCGCACTTCTTGGTAGGGGCTAAGAATAAGTTGACCATAAATTCCATCAAAGCGGTGGAATGAGGCTCCCACACCAACTAGCATAGAAAACAAACAAAAGCATAGAATAGGGAGAACACAAGTAAGGAAACCCAACACACAACATGCATAGTCACGGAAGCACACATAAATTAGATAGTACCAAAGTGCTTCCTTGCTAAAAGTTAAATCGAAATTAGGACATGCATTAACAGCTCTGCATAAACGTTACAGTTATATATACATTACGTTATATATATATATATATATATATATATATATATAGATATATTTATAGATATACCAAAGTATTATTATATATATATATATATAATAATGCTCCAGATCTTTTAAAAATTTTGCATATCCGCTCATTTTTAAGGTAAAATGCATCATTTTCTTTATTCTATATCTTGCCGAGTGTCCTAGGAGTTAATTAATACCATGATTATTTACGTTGCAAACAAAATTTTAATGAAAGAAACTAGCAATCAGAGCTGTATATATTGCACTTTTCATAACGTATTTGAGTTCAATTACGAATTACTTTTAAAATTTTCATCCCAATTATTTCCATTCTGGATCATCGTTTCAGTTTCAATCAAACTGTTTTACTTTATGGATTATTTTCTTAATGCAGTCTCGTTTCACCCGGATGTAATTATATTTGAAATTTTCAATCGCCATAATCTTATTTACCAAACATTTATATTTTCTTTTCTTTTTTGTCTGCAACTTTAATCTAAAAATACTGCTTTCATTTGAGAATCAGAATTAACAAACTTTTAAAATTATTCCCTCATAAAGAATAAATAATTCAGGTTGTAGAATTTTAAGGACACTATTTTTTTCCAATATTCCTTTTTTTTCCAATATTCCTTTTTACTACAGTACGGTGTGGAAGTTTTGTTTATTTATTTATAATTTATATATTATATATATTATAGTTTTATTTTATTATTTACTTAGTATACCTATTTTATTCATATTCAAAATTCCCGCTTGAGATATCAAGTCACTAAGAGCACATTTGAGAATTCAATCAGCTGCAGCAAATGCATGTACTTATCGCAAACAGCAGAAATTGGCTGAAACGAAGCAAACGAAAATGTCTATTGAAGGGTAAGTTCTTCTTTCAATAAAATATAAAGAAATCTGATGCGTGGTTTGAAAACTTTTTATTGCTCAAATTCTGTGAAAATTTTTACTTCAATCGATATATGGTCACTTGAAGTTATAAAATTATTAGTAGAAATCAGAATGATTATGGAGAATCCGGCTCTCAAAAGTGAGTAAAGTGAACCGGATCTCAGTTTTGTCGCGTGACGGATCCCGAAGAGTCATTTCTCAAAATTAGCATCGGTTTGATTTGATTCCTCTTGTTGACTAATGAGAATGAGCGCTCATAAGAAAAGAATGAAAGAAAGAGGAATACATGAAAAAACAGAAGAACCTAGAACTAAAAGTTCTGCAAGAACTACAACTGAAGCGAACGCAACAGTTACAGTCTTCGCTCTAGAGACAAAATGTCTCAAGTTGAAAATTTTCAGTGACTCTTTCGAACCGACTCTTAGAGCCGTGCTCATAAGAAAAGAATGAACCGACTCTTGGAGCCGGATATTTTAAAAGAAGCAGATCCGAAGAGCCGGTTTACTCAAAAGATCCGTTTGTCCCATCCCATCTCTAGATAAAACCTCTATAATACCTATGTAAGATGCAAGGACAAAATTTAATAATATGATGCTCACATATAAAAGAAATCAAAAACGAAAAAGCAAGTCAGAAACGGGTCATACTTGGACATATTTTAAACGGTTTGATGAGGTATATGGATCTCGTCATTATATTCAACCCTCAGATGATATTACTGTTGACACCCTGACCAGGGAATGATCATGTTGACCCACCAATTAGTTTTGTTAACCCACTTTTTGAAAACGAGTTATTCGAAAAACAAAAATCGGGGCTTTCCTCAC
The DNA here is from genome assembly GCA_964036015.1 of Leptarthrus brevirostris. Classification (NCBI taxonomy): domain Eukaryota; kingdom Metazoa; phylum Arthropoda; class Insecta; order Diptera; family Asilidae; genus Leptarthrus; species Leptarthrus brevirostris. The sequence goes on along the minus strand of OZ038373.1, from coordinate 69,016,200 downwards.
TCCTCTTACCCTAATTCCCTTCCGGCCAAAACAATGTTAACGCATCAAAGGGCTATCCCCTAGGATTTGGAAAAATCGTAAGTAAACGCATTGCTTACGGAAGGAAAAAAATGACAAACAATCCCTGGTTTAGTTTAAAAAACTTTGACTACGCAAAAGTTTAAAAAAAGTTTTGTGATAGTGAAATGCCCAAAATCGAATCTTTATTTCATATGAAATATATATTAGCTATTTATTGATACAAAGTGATAAAATATTGTAGTCGGCAATAGGACATTTATTATTTGTTTGTCTATTGTAGTCTATAATACAGGTTAATACACTATAATTCTTTAATAATGAAAAATAGGCCTCTATAAAAGTTTAAATTAAAAATCTTTGACTAATTATACATTTGATAAGTTGCAGTACATAAAATCTTGATAACGACCTATTATTCAAAACACATTAAACAATGTTATAAATATATAAATGCTTGTTTTAGTAAAAATTATCACTGAACGCAATAAATGAAAATAATATTATTTATTTGTAATTAATTCTTATAATTACATTTCTTGTATATCTCAATAATCTAGTTTGAGTTTCTAGTATAAACTATTTCGGGACATATTTTATTTTTTATGATACGCTAATAATTTCTAATGGGATGTCGCCTGCATTTACCTTAATTAATTACTGTATTATCCGCACTCCAAGTTTTCAATAAATATGTTGTCATTTTTAGTGCTTTGCATCCAACTCGGCAAAGTTACACAATCTGTTCGGCTGTCCGTCACAGCTGATGATCTCCGCAAATATTTTCCACACAGATATGAATTGGTGGCCCAATCAAAGCCGTTTTCATCGTAAAATTTTGATTTTGGAGATTACTTTTGGGGGGTTAAATAGAAGAGATCATCGGTTAAGGTTTTAAATGTAAGCTCCTTGAAGCATGAATTCAAAAATGTATAATGCATTACATTGTGTTTTTTATTTTAAACACTTTAAAAAAAAAAAAAAACCTTAAAAAATGTTTTCTCCCCACCACAAATTTTTTTTAAAGAAATTTCTAAAAATATTCTTATTGTTTAAAAATTGTTATGGTATATAAAACAAAGTTAAAAGACGTGGTGTGGCTGCATCTGTATTGACACGGCGGTGAAATTGAAATCGTGACAACGTCTCCTCCCGAACCACGATATTTCCTTGTATGCCTGTTTCTGTTATTTTTAACTTCTAGTCTCTTAAAGTAAGAACTTAAATATAACTGATATTTAGCGTTGGACGATCCAGTTTGGGGGTATTAAATGTTACAAAAGCTTTTTATTATTTAAGTTTATACTTTTATCAAAAATATTAGTTTTTATTAAATTTCTCCTCTTCTGATTTCCAAACGTATTGCGCTAAAATTTTTTCAAAGTATCTTACTTAATATCCATTTGAGAAAAATGTTGAGTGCGACAAACGAAAAAAAAAACAAACCTCGTCGTATGGAGTATGAATGTTGCTGAACCATTCAAACTTCACCGGTTTTTTTCATTATTAATAAAATTTTATAATTTTTAGTTTCATAGATTATTCTTGACACTGGTAATAAAAGTTGATCTTTCAAAAACTAGTTTAAGAGGCAAATTTGATGAATCAATACTTTCATAATGAAACCATCGAAAATATGAATTGCCTTAAGTTACAATTTCATCGAAATTGCCTTTTTTGTAAAACTTTATGGTTTGTAGCGTTTGGTGGAAGGAAGTAATAACGAACTTGAGGAAACTCTTTTAATTCGCATTTAATTCATTTGGAGTCTTCCCTCATGATTGCACATGAGTTCCACTCCACTTCGTGGTCATGATGTGTAGTGCTGAAAATTTTTCTTCCAATCCTAATTGGCTTAAATTTCTTCATTCCAAATGCAGCCAGTTGCTGAGTGGATAATCCGGCAACCATACGCCGGCATTCTTCAATTTACCTTGACATCGATGCGAATGATGTGCACTTTTGAGATTCATCTTGAAACGTCTTTACGGTATATGCTCGCTGTCTCCAGAGTAACCGGTTCGAAACCGGTCAGTATTTTCGCTGACGTCAATTAGAGCTACTGTCCGACAACCTTTTAAGTGCACGATATAAATGGAAGGTAAAATTGTCTTTTCTCAAAGACCAAACAGTTTAATGGGTCAGAAACCTTTCTGGATCTGAGCTCCATTAAAATTGAAGCGTCTGAAGCAGATAAAGAGTACTTAATGCACCTGTATATTGCAGGCCTTAAAAGGGCACATAGTCGGATTGACCAGTTTTTTCTGTAGAACCATAGTACGCGTATGGTAAATAGCCACCTGAAATAGATTCCTTTTGTTGCAGCCAATGATTAGGCTTCTCACAGAGAATGTAATAATACACTAAAATTTTAAACAGCTTTGTGGTGCTGCATTGTAAAATGCAAACGTGTAATCTTAGCTCTTATTGGAAAATGTATAAAGCGGATGTTGTTTAACTTATAGAAGCTACCAATTGTCATTTTAATGAGCTACATACATCCTACGTACATATATGCCACTGCCTAAATACTTAAAAAGAAAAGTACAACAAGTTTTTGGGCAATATTAATTTTTTATTTATAATGTAAACTGCGGCAATTCGAATTGTTGTTTTTTAAATGGCCTCTTCAAACAATCACAAAATTACAACGACTTTTTGCAGTAACTTTTCTACTAATATTGTGTTCATTTTAAATACTAACTGGTGTACTTTATTCCGATTTACTGGAACCCTTCGAAAAATATCCCATCTACGAGAATTAGAATGTATTATGGTTGTTCCAAAGTTAGCATGGCCCTCTCCACTTTGGGACAAGTGCGAAATTTAACCAGGCAAAATTAGCTTTTATTTCGGAGTGATAACAATGTCCCAAGATTGATTCTAACACTCACACAAAACCCAAAACCCAATTGTTATCATTACACAAAGTGAAGATAAAAATTAATGTTTAATTTATTTAATTTAAACCAATGCTTTTTAAAAATAATCGGTACATAAGCAGAACACTAGTTTCAATTGAGCGTGTGACGTTATTTCTAGATAAGTAAAACAAATCCGAGAGAGATACGAACGCACTGATAAGTGCCCGTAAAAAGACCTGTAAAATTGGCTGTTTTGTCACCTACGAAAACAGGCTTTAATTTCGCTCTAAATAGTGATTAAAAATTAATCTTCTTAAAGTTTCAAATTTGGCCTACTTTTAGCTGCTGTATTATGAGACCTGAAAACTCCTGAGATAGAATACAAATCGTGATCCAAATATATAAAACTTTCCATATAATTGGAGACGGAGTTGGATCAATTCGTTGAGCCGCACGACCACTATGCCATGGGCCCCGGGTTCGAGACCAGATCTCCCTGAGCTTTTATTAAGAAATTAAAATAATCCACTCTGTCTCTGGGCTGTTGTCTAGCTCACAGCAATGCAAAAATAAGACTCAAGTTTCCTCACTCCCCTTAACCTAATTCCCTTCCGGCCAAAACCATCCTAACGCATCAAAGGGCTGTCCCCTGGGATTGGGCCACATCGTATAAAAAAAATTTACTCGTGATACAGTCCACTCTCGGATAGTTGATGAACCTATAGTAATACAGAAGTACATTATATATAAGGGCTGTGATACATCAAATCAATTATATGTTTAGTATAAGACAACCAAGTTTGATCTCTTAACTCAGAAAGGCAATTAGGCTCAACTTAAAACTTAAAAGGGGTTGATATTTTGGGTCAGTAACAAATTCAAATCCGATTTAGAGGGTTACGAATAGGCGATTTTCGAGGTCACTCTATCGGGAACATTTCCTCAGCAAAACAACATAAATGTCTCATGAGTCTCAACATTTAAATCGAAACCTTTATCGTCACCTCCTTCACTGAAATTCTTAACATATTTCTCAAACCCATTAGGGCATTATAAAAAATTGCAATATTTGGATAGATTTTGACAGCTTCGCAGTATGAATACTTTACTGTGCTACTTCTTCATGCTTTGGCTTCAACGCTCCTGTCAATAACGATTCTATCAACAACTCTTTAACTTTGGATTGAAGTTCCGTGGTGGCCCCATATTGTGTAGGTGTTCTTTTAGATTTAGAAATTTAATTACTTTTTACTTCAGAGCTTTTATTTAATTATCAACGTTCGTTTGTCTGACTTTACGGTTTAAAATTTGTATAGATTTTTCGACCACTTCCTGTCATCCCGTCTAGCTGAAATTTTACACAAAGCTTTGGTTCTGATAACAATAGATTGTATAGTATATTTAATATCAATCTTATTCCAATAAGGCGGACGATTCAAGATGTCGGGTTACCTTTTTCTAGATAATCCCCTTGACATGGGTATTAAATGAAAGGGTCTTACGGGTAAAATCCAATAAACTACGTGACGTCATTCTAAATCCAATACGTCAACCACCGCAAGTTGGCGGATTACATTCTTTCTTCGCAATCCCTTTGACATGAGTACTAAATGAAAGTGTCAGACAAGTAGATAACGATAAACAACGTGACGTCAATATAAATTCAATATAGGGACGTCCCAAGATGCCGAATTATCTTTTTCTTTGCATACGCCTAGACATTCGTATCAAATGAAAGTGTTTGACAAGCAGAATACGATTAGCTCCGTGATGTCATTATAAATACGATATGAAAGCCCCAAATTGGTGAATTACCAACTGTCAATGGCCTCGACATTAAATTAATGTATAAATATTAAGTTTTGATAGCAGATAGATTTATTTACTTATTTAAGCTTAATGCAAGCTATAACATAGATGTCGAACTCCTGGCAGTACACTAATGCTTCTACTCTGGAGCTCGTTTTAGAGCCATCTGTGTAGATGTCTACAATATCTGCAGGGTCTTCTATTCTTGCTTCCCAGAAAAACCTGTCCGGTATTACTACCTCGAACTTCCTGTTGACGTCCTTAATCGCGAGCGTGTAGTCAGTGGCAGATTTTAGATTTGCCCCTAAGCCACTGTAGCCGTACATCCGCGTCTTGAGGAACTTTGACTCTTTGAGGTGCAACATTTCCCGCAGTGCGGCGTTCTTTGCGCATAGGTCCACAAAAGGAAGGTGAAGAATTGCATAAAAATCACGGAAGGGAGTGGATTTGAAAGCAACAGTAATTAGCAAACCCGCTATTCTTTGTGTGTGCTCCAACGTGGACAGGTAAATTTTCCTGTTCACAGCTGGCCACCAAACCATGACGCCGTACAACATGACTGGTCGCACTACTTCTACATAAATCCATTGCGTGACGCTTTATACCGAAAAGTGTTTTGCAAAGCTTTGTTTGCTGTGGCAATCCTTTTCTCTGCATTAAACTTCCAAATCAGTTTACTGTTTAGAATGATTACCAGATATTTAACCTGGGGTACTCTGAACGTTGGTATATGGTACTTCCTACCGAAGAGAAAGATCTTAGTTTTGAGTAGGTTGGTGGCAAGACCCCCTGGTTTTCGTCCAGCAACTTAGCTTCTTTAAAACTAATTCGGTGATTTCACTAATCATATACAGATACGTGCAAGATATTAATACAACTACATCATCGGGGTATGCGAATACTTTTACATTCCCACCCCCCCCCCCCCCCCCCCCCCCGACACCTCTAAAGCTTAACGAATATATCTTTTATAACTAGAAACCACAGGAGCGGCGAGAGCATTATTCCATGAGGAGTGCCCAGCCCACTGGTTCTCGCATATATGAGGTAACACTGTAAGAAAACATTGACAGGATTCCAATTTCCAAACATTATGACCTGAAAAAATGATATAAAGCAACAAAGCCTTTACATCAACTTAAATAAAAAACCTAGTTAATTCAAAGTCAGATTGTGTTTATTAACAGCAACGGTAAGAATATGAAGTACTAGTATTAATTTTTTTTAGTAGAAAACAGGTCTTATTTAAATTTTCTTTCTAATGTTTTACAAATATACAAATTTCGCCTGGAAAATAAAGCTTTTCTTAAAAAAAATAATAAAACATATTTTAAACATTATACAGGCCTGCGAAATTTTGAAAATCTTTTCCCCTGGTCAATGAATAGTTGTTTCCAAAGAATTATTATTATTATTGGAAGTGGATCAAGAACTCAAAACATCCTAAAGTCACTTCGACCAAGATGATCTTTTGTGACTTGATCCTAGTTCAGATTTAAGCTACCCAGTCATGCGTTAGTTCCTTAATGAGTCCTAAAATCTCTTTGCGCACTGCCTTAGCTATATCTGATGGTGATAGGAAAGCCCCAGCAAGATGTCTGCACCTGATACGGCCGAGAGCCTCACAGTGACAGGGGATGTTTCCACTGTCTCCTCCTCTTCCAAACAAAAGCGACAGGTGTCATCTTCAGTTAGCCCTTACTTTTTTAGGTGGTAGCCCAAGCGGCACTGACCAGTTATAAGTCCTGTTATGAACCTTAAATCTGGTCCGTTGAGTAAGAGCAGCGCTTCCGTTTTCTGTTTTGAGTAGATTATAAACCTCTTTGCCTGTCTTAACCCTGGAATATTCGTCTAGTGTGAGTGCTTGCGTTTGTCCTCCTATAACCTGATACGCATTGCTAGTCCACTTTTCGAGTACCCACAGAATGGCTCGGTTCCAATAAAGGAAGGTCGTTAATGGAACACCAATTCTGAAATGCGTCAAAATCAGAATTTAAAAGTAGGCAATCGGCAGTAGGCACAGCGCGCAATATTTTGACATCGTCAGCGTAACAAAGAATATTTGAGTGAGGCAGAATCGCAGATACATTATTGCTATAAATTATAGGGGTGGGAGCCCTGCGGTAACCCGGAAGTATTCAAAATAACATCACACAGAGCTCCACGAAAAGAAACCCGTGTGCTCACATAAGTACGAATGAATCCGATTTACAAAAAACCCCCGCGGAAACCCGAGAAGGTCGAGTTTTAGAACAAGAGTTCGATTATTTACTTTACCGAATACTTTCCTGAGAAGGGACAGTTTTAGAATAAGAATTCCATGATTTACTCTGTTGAATGCTTCGCTGAAGTTGGTAAAAATACAGTCAACTTGCTTAGCACTTTCAATTGCAGAGACACACAAATTTGAAAATTCCAATAAATTGGTGGTAGTTGATTTACCCTTCATGAAGCCATGTTGGAACGGCTGCAAGAACAGCTTGCAGATGGTGTAAAGAAAATAACAGCTTTAAAAATCTTGGATATACAGAAAAGATTAGCAATTGGTCTGTAGTTCGAAATTTCTCATTTATCACCTTTTATGCGAAGGGGAATAATTAAAAAGATCTTCGAAGCTTTCGAAAAACACCACACCAAGTTTACAGATTAAATAAATAATACAGAGTATGAGCAAGAATAAAACCACACCTTTTACCGTTAGGACTAATTGAAAAACAATCAGCCAATGTAGAAGTTTTCTTTAAAATCGTATTTTCGGCAACTAAAAAGTCTTTCGATTCGAGAGATATCGGTGAAAACCTTGTTAAACGGGAAGAGTCCTTATAGCTAATATCACAGGTATCACCTAAAAACACAAGTGGTTTGCTTCCGTCAAAGGCTCATTTCTTTCTCTGTTTCCGAAAGACAAAGAAGATGGAAAGCCATCAGAATTGCGGTTCAAGTTAACAAAACTCCACAATCGGTTAGGATCGACACGCAAGGATACTTTCATTTTGTTAATATATGTAGTTATTATAAGAAGACACTAAGTGAGATGAAAATTGATTGCATAAATTAAATAGTCAGCGTCATTCTTAGAGGAACAAAAGCTTTTTCAGGCCTTGTTTTTAAAATTCTATAGATGCTGTAAGGAGCAATCGAACGAATGCTGGTTAAAAAGTGAGTTATTAGATTTTGAAATGGGGACACAGTAAGTAAAACAGATAGAGAGAAGCTATTCCAATCACAAGCTGACAGCGAGTTGTTAATCACGGAAAAGTCAGCCTTACTGAACAAACGTCACCAGGCGTCAAGTTTCTGTCGAACGAATCACTTTGTAGCATAAATCATTGGAGTCAGCAAAGTCCTTGCCGTTTAGGAGCGAAGGCCAGTAACGTTTGCATAGTAGTTCGACATATCTATAATCGGTTTTTTGAGGAAGAATCGGCAAAGACAAGCCGAGTTCTGGGAACAAACTCACGCACAATAGAATTCCGGGGCCAAATCTCAGGAAAAAAATCTTCCTGGAATAAGTTCTGCAGAACCAGTACTCTGAAAGAAGCAGTAACAGAACAGTGTCCAGTGCAGTGCCAGTACGAGAAAGAATATGGGTGATTACCTCGTCCTCAGTAGTCTCGGGATGGATTCTGGATAGCAAAATAGAATTACCATTGACGGCTGATGACCATGAGTGCATATCAATTTTAAATTTTTTAACGCTGCGACGTATGTCTTCGCAATTTGGAAGAACTGGATTGGAACTGCAAATGCACGGAAGGAATGTTGGCAATAATTTCGTAAATGACCAGGATGGAGGTAAACTTGGTAGGTGAGCCAGAAATGCTCATCTTGATGCCACTTTTTCCACTGGTGATATAACCTGGCTCAGTAAAAAATTTTGTCAACCATACCTTTCATCATTCGTACATGACACGGCTTAATAATAGCACACTTTATAAGTATGATACACTTATAAGTTCTTATAGTTGTAATTTCTACCTTATAACTCTATATCCTACTTATGGAGGTGCATTTAACAAGATCCGAGATCTGATGATATATATATATATATATATATATATATATATATATATATATATATATATTAACTTTTTTAAATGTTCCAGAAGTCAATAAAGTGTCGGCGGTAGAATAAGTTTTCGCCCGTTAAGGCACTCGATTTCCCAGTTTCCCGCTCCATTATAAAGTTATATACATGAGAAGTATCGAAAATCAGCCGTTTTCCGTTGTAGCTTCCGACAGAAATGAGGAATTACATATATTGGGATTTCCATATACATATACTTTTATGCAAAATTTCGCGTTCTTTCAGATTAAAATCTAAAAAAATCGGTTCATTTTGGCCAAATAAAAAAAACCATTGATTTAGTGATCCGAAAACTACCAGGTATCAAGTTTTCAGAGTGGGTTCAAAGCATTTTTTGCATTTTCAAATTTAAAAAAACCGCTTTGGACATTTGAAGTTATGTCTTTTCATTATCAATCGATTTATTTACCCAAAAATTACGCGGTACCACAATTTCAGGTTCTCAAAGAGGGAAAGAACTTCGAGCGTTTTTTTGCATTTTCAAAGAGTAATAAGAGAAATATTTAGCATTTTGAGGAAATTCCTGAAAAAATCGCATGGAGCGATAAGTTCAGAGCAAAAGTGGTACCGACAAAAACTGACAGCAAAAACGAGTTAAGTATTAATTCTTGCCCGCAGGGGAAATTTAACTCGTTTTTGCCCACAGCGAATTTATAAAGGTCTATAGGGTCTTTTTTTATTTTAAATGTATTTTAAACTTTTAACTGAAAAGTAGAATTCTTTTAAATAACATGAAACAGCCAACAGTTTGTTCAGCCATTCATGAAAGTTTTGAATTTAAAGAGTATTATTGCGCTTTTACACTGTGAGGAAAAACGAGTTAAGTTTTCGCTGAGAGCGACCATCAAAAACGAGTTGAATAGCTAATTCGTCTTTGCTCGCAATTTTTATCCATACCATGTTTGCTCTGAACTTTAGTAGTTTGATTTTAGTGCTCAATTATTCTATACCGCTTTTGCTCGTCTGTCTTTTCACTAAGGTACTGACTACTAACAGTATACATGGCAAACGGCAAAATACAAAATTCTAAAATCCAAAAACGAGAAAAGATTCAAAAAGTATACATATAAATTCTGCATATATAGGTATAAAGACACTTCAACAAAGCTGACTCCTGACAGGACTCGCGACAGATGAAAATCAATGCGATTAAAATAGGAATTAAAAAATCGCGTGATAACTACGGCATTAAAATGAACTTCGAAAGCCACATTGTGAAGTAAGCCCGACTCGCAAGGTCCTTAGGCTTTGTAAGTCTAGTTAAACGAGAGCTTTCTATTGTAAAATTAATGTGAAAGGGAGATCTTTTTCGAGAGAGAGAGATATTTGTGCACTTTTTCTTTATGATATTACTAAAGTCCAGGGGACAATCCTATTAGCATGGGGGATTGAGGGAACTTGAATATCTTGCTTTTGCAATCCTGCGAGCTAGACTATGGCAAAGAGTGGATTTTTAAATTTTTAATTAAAAACCCACGAAAAGCCCGAGGCTCGAACCCTGGAGACATGGCGTGGTGGTCGTGCCATTGAGTATATTGTCTATACTTGCCGATATTTAAAGGAAGGTGGTTAATAAAACATCAGTTTTGAAGGGTGTCCAAGTAAGAATTTAAAAGTAAGCAGTCGGCAATGTCTGACACAGTGCTGAATATCTTCGCGTAGTTAACGTAACAAAGAAGAGTGAGCCAGAAGAGTTGATACATCATTTATGTAAATAGTGAAAAATAATGGCCCGAGATGGGAACCTTGCGGTACCCCGGAAGTGTTAAAGTCATATATAACATATTTTTACTTGTCTTGAAAGGGTTTCCATTTCCGTTTTGGTTACAACCTGTGGAGTTTTTAATCCAGCAAGCAAGAGCCATTGGGAGTAAAAATTGTCATTACAATGAATAAGTGGTCTTCATTTTTTACACACGACTATAGTTGAAAGCTTGTTTTTCCGCACGTAGTCCAAAGTGGGGAATTTGGGAAATATTTAAGCTTCTCTGTTTTTGTGCGGCCAACGACTGAGGGTTCAAAAATTATTTCCTAAAATGGTATATCTAATACCTATTGAGATATTAGCGAAGAAGTAGTTAGATTTAACAGTACTACATACATTTACGGTACTTTTAAGATTATTTTATGAAAGGACATTTTGGTTTATCGCGTTATACTTCAATAACTCAAAAACAAGAATTGCAAAGATACATACTTCGATAATTTATTCAGCTGTTAAAATTGAGTGAAGTTGGCAGATTCCTTTTCCCTTGATGGCTTATAACGAAGTAATCCACAGTAATCCTTTGCAATTTGCACCTCAGCTTACACCGTTCGATTCTGAAATATCTCATACGAAGCACAATGACATTTCTATCACTTATTCATGTTGAATTTTCATTGCAAGAAATAAGAAAAAAATATCACCACATTTTCAATTATGCATGAATTTGTAGAAGGCAAAAACTAAGCCACCAATTAATGATGGAAGGAACGGAATTTGTGGTCGAAACACTCTTTTTAACGCCACAAGCAAAGATCAGTGCGCAAACTCGTTTTACTTAACAGAATTAAACCCACACGCGGATCGATTAACTGCGGAACACAAATACACCGGGGCGTAAAACGTAGGTCGCGAGCCTTGTGAAGATGTTTTAAATGCCGGAGGGAAAGGTAATGGTTCCGCTCTTTGTGTTGAGAAGACTAATATTTTCTGTCTTTTGTCGAATTACCGCGGTTTATCATATTCCATTTTCATCTAGAGTAATCAAACGGACAAATTATTATACGTTCTGGAGAATTTTCAAATTATATACCATCACGGATAAAAATATCTGCTACTACCGTTTCGTAACTGGAACACGCTAACCCGAGCTCACCTCGTCTTGAACTGAGGGATAAGCCGTATGCTAGTGAACTCCGTAACTAGAAACTCAAGACGTCAGGTTCAACTCAAAGTTCCAGTCAGTCATGCCAGAATTCCATTCCAAGTGTTGGGGCAATCAGGTTCCCCATGCAACAGAGTAGTTCATGGGGAACGGTGTGGGTTGGAAAGCTCCATCCAGTATGCATGCGCACAGCAGCAGACATATCCGGATTTATGACATTTTCCGGTTTTCCAGATGCATTCAACCGGTGTTTTTGGCCCTCTTCTACAGGGTTGTTACGGGGAGTATGAGCACTGAGCAGTTCTTGAATCCAAGAAAGAACAAAGTCTGGCCAGGTGGTCACAAGTAAACTCGTTCGGGTTCACGTCCAATGATTTGAGGTAAATGAGGGAATTATGTTAAAAATTATATCAGCAATTTATTTAATTTTTTTTTAACTAACTTTGATTGCATGGAAAAATAATTAAATACCTACATCAGTAAGGAATTTTTTTAAACTCAGTATGAAATTTGTCCATCGATGAATTTGCAAAGCATTATTGTATTAAGAAAATGCTTAAAAAGGGAAAGCGACGACATGGTAATTAAGAATGTACCCGAACTTCACAATTGTGCAATAAAGTAGGTAATAAAATTTTTGATATGACAAATTATGTTTTATTCATCTGGTTTATAGTTAAGATGAGACAATACAAGTATCTAGGTATAAAGTTGCCGCCAAGACTGCCGTTTACATGCAAGTTTAAGAATCGTTTGCACCTGCAAAAACAGCATTTAGTGTTCCGTGGGGAGGGCTGTAAACTAACAGAAAAGTTGAACATTCCGAGTGGCCCGCAAGTCTTTAAATTTATACTCTGATGAGCCGCATTTTGAATGTTTTATTTGATTCTAATCCCAACTTTGTTCATCAGCTTGCAGGGTCGCCAGATGTGGCGATTTTTTGCCAAATTGGCGATTTTTCATCAATCCTGGCGACAAAAAATATGAAATTGGCGATGGCGATTTTTTTTGGCGATTTTTCATCGACTTTGGGCGGTTTTATGGCGATTTTTCTTGAAAGAAAAATTGACAGATTATTTACCTTTTATTTAAAGTGTACAAAAACAGTCCGGAAAAGGTAAAGGTAAGAAATCACAGCTAAAGAAAGAAACGCTAGAGGTAACTCAAGCCAATTTACGACAGCTTCAGCAGCAGTATCATGCTAACGTCCCTCCTGATTACAATGATTGTGAGATAATTGTCGTTAACACAATTGGACTTTTGAATATGTATAGATTCATTACTTTTTTTACCTTTTATAGAGAATATGCCGAATATGAAAAGGTTATATTTAAAAGCTGATTTGCTTTTCCCAAATAAAGAGGTACCAATTGGGAAAGTTAATGCAAATATTTCATGACGTGGATGTTTATATGCAGTACTTGTCACCGCCCAAAACGAAGAGCATCGAAGTATCATATAAACATACTTTATGGACAACCAGCGGAGCACCGAAATATGCCAGTGGATAATGCCATTAACTTGAGGCCCGAATTACAATTCCAACGGATCAGTCGACTGCAACTTTGCTCAAATGGGAAATTCGCGACATGATTGCTACAATTTAACGACTTATCAGTCGACTCCGACTGAACTTATACTTTGCCAAAAGTGCAAAGTTGTAGTCACAAAACTCGACTGCGGCTAACTTCATTTGGAATATATATGCAAATATCTCTGAAAATGACAGAAGCTGAAGCTACAATTTATTTTCAAATTTGATTTTGGCGTTGGCTTCGGCTGAAAACTCAGTTGCAGTTAACTGATCAGTCGGAATTTTTATTCGGGCCTAATAGCGAATGATCGAATGATTTTCAAATCAAATTGCGCGCAGAGAGGCAGAAATTACTGCCGACAGCTTTGCCAATCATTCCTCCAAATAGCTCAGTTGCTCCTACTTTAAAAGAATGTCATCCAGACGCGATTCAAACTTTATTAAACGCACTTGCGTTTCTTAACGGTTTTACAATTGTTACCAGAAATATGTGACTTACGAAAAGGGCAGAGTTAGGCGACGCAGCTGACCTTCCAGCTCCTCAACCGAAAATTGTCGAACCTGATCCAGAGATGGAGTTCCAGAAGAAAATTCTGAGCATCCTCAATAATCACATGTGACCCGAACAAATTTATCAAAAAATTTTAATAAAAATTCCGAACTAAAACTTAACTCGAGCAAAGTAAGAAATATTAAAATATTTATTAACGCGATCCGCGTTTCTAATAAAGAAAAGCTAAATTCCTTTGGCTCTTCGTCAACAGCAGCACCAAAGGGTAAGCTTTTACTTAGCTGCTGGACGCCTTCGAGAAAACCGAACTCTAGATAGAAAACCAACAAATTTAAATAAAAACATCGATCTAGACAGCTGTTTTTTTATTAAAAATCCTCTATAAGTCATCTATAACGGAGTCAAAATCCGATCTATTGTATGCAAATGTACAACCACTGCGAAACGATTCAAACACAATGAACTTCTAAAAGATAATAAGGTGCAACGAGCGTTAGTATCTACAATTGAAAATCACTTTAACTATAGGTATATAGTATAATGAAATATATTTGTTTGGAAGTCTTTAATTGTTTGTGGTTTTTTCTGAAACTCTTTCATATAGGGAGTTAATATTTTGCACGAAGATAGGAATTGGTGGCAGAATAACAGCCGTACAGTTAAATTTTGATGTTTAGGTCTAATTTTCATTGGGGTGAAATGGGAATCAAATGAAATTGTGCTTGTAACAACGAGTTCAAAAATATTGTTAGTGACTTAAGCAACATGCTGGTAATGATTGCTTTACTAAAAACCAACGAAACTTAAGGTGTGTAATTAAAGAAATTACTCGTACCTTAACACAGTATATTGCATACTTACCCAATAAAACAACATTTCATTGTAGTATTATCGCGATAAGCTAAAGGAAGTGACTATTTGCACTTACGAGTAGTTCCGTGTTTACACGTATTTGCCATCTTGATTTCCACTTTGACATTTTGGCTATAATCATGGCTACAAAAAGTAATAGATTGGCGATTTTGGCGACCATTTGGCGATAATGCCTGTGTAAAGTCTGGCGACCCTGTCAGCTTGCTTTGAAAATAGTTAAAAAAAAATAGCTTTTGGTATGACACCTGTCAGGTCTTGACTGTTTCTGATGATTTATTTCTAGATATATCCCGAAAACCCTATCATGATGTAAACATTGTCCTTAGTGATATCGTAACTAATGAAGAAAGTAGGCTTAAGAAGTAGCTTTTGACAGGGCTTGCGGAACTCTAGCACATGAACTTTATAATATTTCACCAGCAATAGTTATCTTATAAATGCGCTTTCCCCAAAGAAGATAACTGTGATATGTAAGTACAATCACTTTAGAAATTGAGGAAATACACTCATCTGCTCGCTATGTAACTTATATGAGAAGGAGACATTGGTTAATTTTATGCGAGTATGCCCTTTTTTATGAGTTCTGAATTTATGCTTTCGAAAAGAGTACACTTACAGAGGATGAGATTCTTGAAATTCTTAGTTTAATTTTAATGACCTCTTTTTATGTGCTAGGAAGGCTTGGATGTTTTGCAGTTTGCTGGTTAAGAAATATACTGCTTTTATAAATGTGTATATGCAGAAGAGATTAAGAATGCATCTGTTAATAATAGTTATGTAGTTTGGAAAGTAATAAGTCTTGTTAGATTTTATTTATCTCTGTATAATTTTTTTGTTGTTCTCGTGGTCATGTTTTTCATTATCAATTCTTGAATTGAAGAAATTTTTTTATTATTTTATTTTTATCATAGTCATATTTTTTCTTGAATTGCGAAGATGGCGAAGACGAAATAATGAATTGTGAGGATAAGGACTTGTAAATGAATTAAGATTAGCTATCTATCTGATCAAGATCACGCCAATTTGAAATAAAATAGTTTTTAAAAAAAAAAGTTGTACCGACTTCACAAAAAGCATAAAATAATTTTTAATTTTATATCTATTACGACATTTTGAAGTCGGTGCAAATTAAACAAACCAAACAACTACAACAAAAATATTTAATCGTCATTTCTTATGATCCTGTAAGCTGAAACGTTCAGGTAGCATTATGTATTATTTTCAATTGTGTAAATGTAGTTGTTTTATTTGTTTAATTTGCACCGATTTCAAAATGTCGTAATAGATATAAAATTAAAAATTATTTTATATTTTTTAGCGCTTTTTGTGAAGTCGGTTAAACGTTTTTTGTAAAAACTATTTTATTTTTCACTTTTTAGTGTCTTCTACTCTATACAACGAAGAAAGAACCATCCAAATCGGTCCACGCGTTAAAAAGTTAGGTTTAACCCCCTACCCCACCCCAATTTCACTAAAAATTTTTTCTCATGGTATCAATAAAGAAACATACTCTACCGAACACGCGTTACGAAGTTACTACTCCTCCCCCTCCAGTTACTACTCCTCCTCCTCCACAACCACCATAGGACCAAATTATTCTGCTATTAGCAATGGGCAATCACACTCTATACAACAGCAAAAGAACCATTCAAATGGGTCCTCGCGTTATAAAGTTAGGTTCCACCCCCTTCCCCCACCCCAACCCCAACAACATTTTTTTTTCGTGGTATCAACCAGGGAGCATACTCTACCCAAAAGAAAAGGAATTATGCAAATCAGTCCACGCGTTACGAAGTTAGACTACTCCTCCTCACACCCAACCACCCACCTTGGAACAAATTACTCTTCTAATAGCAATGGGGGGATCATACTCTCTACAAAAGCAAAATAACCATCCAAATCGGTCCACGCGTTGCAAAGTTAGGTTCCACTCTCCCTCTCCCCCCACCCAACCAACATTTTTTTTTCTCGTGGTATCAACCAGGGAGCATACTCTTTCCAACAGAAAAAGAACTATCCAAATCGGTCCACGCGTTACGAAGTTAGACTACTTCCCCCCCCTCCACCCCCACCCATCACTATAGGACCAAATTAATCTCCTATTAGCCATCTGGGGATCACACTCTATACAACACAAAAAGAACCATCGAAATCGGACCACGCGTTACAAAGTTAAGTTCCACCCCCAACCCCCACCCCTCTCAAATTTTTTTCTCGTTGTATCAACCAGGGTACATACTCTACCTAACAGAAAAAGAATTATCCAAATCGGTCCACGCGTTACGAAGTTAGACTACCCCTCTCCTTACCCGAGGCCAAATTTTGTGCCCCTATTAGCAATGGGGGATCATACTCTGTAGAACAAAAAAAGAACCATCAAAATCGGTCCACGCGTTACAAAGTTACGTTTCACTCCCACCCTCCACCCCCACCAACAAAAAGAGAATCATCAAAATCGGTCGACGCGTTACAAAGTTATGCCCTGTCAGACATAAAAAAAAAACAAATAAAAAAATAAATAAAAAATACCCGTCGAACTTGGAGCCTCTTTGTTTTTGGCAAGTCGGTTAAAAAAGGGTGTGGGTCTGGTACTTTTGCTTTGAAAGGTTGGTACATCTTCCGCTTTGAATAAATAATTAATCTGGAAGTAAATATAATAGCTCAGAAATCTTCGAAATTTTTCTTTAAGTAGTAGAATGACTATTTCTTGTGTGAGTACACCATGGAGTAACACAAATTTCGAATTTTGGTAAAAACATAAAATTACCATAAATTAACCAATTAGTTAATAATTCACTAAGTTAGGGCAAAATATCCACGCAACATAATATCCGCTCGACAAAATAATATTATATGTCATCAACAATAAACAATGATTTTAAAAAACATGTAATATTATTTTATGTCGCGGTTATTTTATCTTAAAGATATTTTGTCCTGCGGATATTTTGTCCGCAAATATTTTTTCTAGCGGATCATTTGTAGCGATTTTCAGCCAATTTGGTTGCCTCAATAAATTGAGCGCATGACCAAAAAATGTTGTGACAACAGAAAAGAATTTCATAGTCCCAAATTACACGAGAGGCATTTTACCCCATAACTCACAGCAATTCTCTTCCGTGTAAAAGTAGAAAAACCCTCGGAGTGTTACTAGGAAAGGGGCTTTGATTGACGTTAAAAAACCGGTTCATAAGTGTTTTGCAGGGTTGAAAATTTGTATACACCGGCTCAAACAATACTAAATCAACCTGACGCCAAACATTTTTGAACCCTAATGAGGAAGTTACGAAAATAGACAAAAGCAAATCAGGAAAAACTGAAGCAAAACCCTTTGATTCGTGATTGACAGATGACCCTCTTCCTACCTCACTTCTCTCACCAAGAAAAAAACAGGTTTTCGTCACTCATGGGGTAAAATCCCTCTCGTGTAATTCAGGACATAGCAACGAATAAATGTGTCAAGTTTGTGCGCACGATCTGTAATTCTCCCATGCCATTCGCCGGAACTTGCATCTAAATCAGGTTGAAAGTTGGCGTGTGATTTTGACACTTCATAGCGCTTGGACTGCCATGGGTAAGATTTTTGAAAAACAGTTAGTGATTCCCCTTTTACCGTTTGAACACACACATGCTAAACACATCCCCTATGCATTAATAAACTTTCGTGGATTCACAAGGCAACCTGGTTGGCTGAAAACAAGAATTCCTACCCAGGGGAAAAACAAGCCCTGAAAACAATTCTGGAGTTGTCACAGTTTCTTTCGAGGGACTAATGAAATGATCTTTGGACGATTCGCGTAAGAAGAGGATTAGGCCAGGAAAGACCACGAAGGGCGAATCTATAAATCTAGGTAAGATAGTCCAGGAAATACCAGAAAGGAAGTATCTTAGGAATTTACGCAGGATAGCCTCAATACAGTTAATACAAAAAAAATTTGATCAAACTGGACTACTTCGTTATACACGAGTTATCAAACTCCTTAGACCTTAGTCTTTTAACGAGACCCAGAGTAGCATTAGCTTTATTTACGATAGTGTCGATATGATCCTTGAATTGTGTTCAGCACGACTTCCAAATCTTTGATTTCGTCAAGTCCTATCAAAGAGCTATCGTCTAAGGTGCAGTTAAGCTGCACTGGATTCCTTAATCGAAAGAAGAAGAAAGTTCAATCAATCGTTCTCTCACACGAAATTACATGAAAAATTATAGCATCGTCAGCGTAACATAGAATTGTTGAATTAGTCAGAATTAAGGATGCGTGATTGATGTAAATAATGAAAAACCTTAATCGAAAGAAAAAGAAAGTTCAATCAATCGTTCTCACATGAAATTACATGAAAAATTATAGCATCGTCAACGTAACATAGAATGGTTGAATTAGTCAGAATTAAGGATGCGTGATTGATGTAAATCCTAGAGCTATTATACCTTGAAGCACACCGAAGGGGAGGGAAACCCAAGAATAAATAACTTATGAACTATAACTCAGTGATTAATTCTGTCGAAAGTCTTGCTAAAATCCGTAAAAATGAAGTCGACTTGCTCGCCTGCTTCAATTGCAGAAATACAAAAGTTGGAGAATTCCAGTAAGTTAGATGTAGTAGAATTACTTGTCAAGAAGCCATGCTGAAAGGAACCCAAAATAAGTTTGCAGTGCAAATTAAGAACATCGCATACTAGAGGTTTAACAATTTTACCAATGCAGCATAAATTGGCAATGGGAACACTAAAATAATATAGCTTGTTCTGTTTTACCGCTTAATTCGATCGGAATCGAGAATAAAAGAATCGATTCGAGCTGAATCGGTTCCGCGGAAAATCTAATCGAAAATCGGAAGATCGAATGATTAAAAATTGATATTTCGAGATCGAATTGAAGATCGCTCATCCCAAATTGGGATGCGGGAGCTAGAGAATAACATGCGTTTCCCCGTTTTGATTGTAAATTTTAATAGAGGCTTTAATGCAAAGTACCCGCAACGGCTGATTGAAAGAAGATTGGACTGGAAGCACCACTCGTAATTTTTATTCACATGGATGGATCTAAAACAGAGTCAGGGATATACACCAGAAAGTTGCATTGCCATTTATATGCCTTTTAGAGTTTCTTATTTCCTTAAATTAAGGCTACAACAAAAAAATCGCATAATTGAAAATTAATTATTTGATCTTTCCACATTGTAAAGATGACGATAACGATACCGACATATCGTTATAGTTCCTGCTCTCTTAATTAACACAAACCTACACCACATTAACGACGCAAAAATATTTCGAACTTTGACACACCAATTTAGATTTTCAGTAGAAAACCCATTGAACAAAAAATTGTATTTCAAAAAGTTAACTTTTTAAACAAATTCTCATTTCATTTTTTAATAAAGAAGTACAAAATTAACCCCCGCCCCCTCTCCAAGATAAAAAAATTAAAGGCACCAAATATGCTTGAAGTTGTTAGATTGGTTCACTGGTGTCAAGAGGTCTCGTTTGAGCGGCGCTGATTTTTAGTTTGTTATCGGGAATTAGTTTGTCAGGTCAGCGATATGTCAAGTCAAGAGTAACGCCAATAGTATGTCGGTATCGTTATCGACGTTTCTGTAAACATCCAAAAGCACTCTATTTGATCAAAACCCGAAATGCGTCATTTTATGAGCACGATTCTATACAATGCAGCCATTCCTTCTTTCTTTACTCGTTAATAGAAACAAAATATAGTTCTTCTTTTGGCTGCACCATAGCTAGGTAAAAACCGAAACAGTAATTTTTAAAGGAGTCTTTGTTCTTTCTTTTAGAATTTAGACCAAGACTTGCTACCGTTAAGTCGTTAAAGGAACAATTGCGAATATAAATTAAAACTTAAAAGCAATTAATCGTAAAATCTTTGACATCGGTACAATGGCATTATTTTTAAAAGAAACAGAACAGACCGCTTTCTTATTCTTAAGAGCAGAGGTATCTCCACGACTATACTATTGTAGCAGAACGCAACAGTAGGTCAATTGTTCGCCATTCTTTTTTGCTGTAAGGCACGAGAAACTTGTGCAACTGTTTTTGTCTGCACAAATTTAACAATATGTTCGAAAAGCATAAAATTACATAACAAAAAAATATTTAAAAGAGATTATTGGATTATATGGAAAAATATTTGCATGACTGAATTTAAAGCGAAAAGATGCAACTACATTGCTCTTGAATGACATTATTTAGTATAAGTTGGTAGTTAGTATTTTTTGTAAAAGTAGAATTGGTACAAAAGTTTTTCTGTTTCGCTGCAAAGCATCAATAAGGGATTTTTCAATTCAGAAATTTGCGAATAGCCTGAAGGTTTTATGAGTTAATCAAGGAGTGACAACATTTGTTTCTTGTTAAGTGCAACTAGAAGAATGACAAATGAAAAACCTCTTTCAACATTTGAACTTTTACATATACACTTTTACATTACAGTTGCAATTCTACATCTGCCAACTATATACATAAATAAAATCGTTTTCAAAAAAGTTGAATCGACTTCATAAAAAGCGCTAAAAAGCATAAAAGAATTTTTAATTTTATATCTATTACTACATTGTGAAGTCAAGACTCAATTTCAAACAGGAGAAGCTAAAATGTAACACTTTTCGAGAGCTAGTAAAAAAAGCAAGTAGTCGGCAACGTTTGTGCAGTTGAGTTGAGTCTTATATTTACTCGGGTTAATAAATATTGTAACTGAAACTGGAAAAAAATAACAAATTTCAGAATTTCAGGCATAAGAATTACCCGAAATTTGTTATTTTTATTCTTATATATATCAACTGCACAAACGTTGTTATCATAATTATTGTCATGACTCACCTTGTGAGTCATCGGCTATTGGGAACAATTTTAATATCAGGTGGCCGATGACCTACACGCGTCTATATAGGTGGGATTTTATATAACTCACGCGATGAGTCACCAGTCTAAAAGCTGTTAAAGTCAAAAGGCAGTAACAGAAGCTTGCATATATGGCGGGCGTATTTTTAGATTTTTGTACCTGTAGCGGGGACGTGCACACTCGTGTGACGGGAGGATTTTTTCGCTATGCGAACTCGCAACGGGCGCGTATATGCTTTTAAAAATATTAACGTCTGTACTTACTTTGGGCGTGAATATACCAACACAATTAGTTTTACTCAGGAACTATCCCTTAATAGTACGGCATAACAGCTGTTGGCCGGTTCAGTTGGACTGAACATTGACACTGAATCTTTTTTAAAAATTTATAACAGGCGTTATATAGCCAGATGCGGAATCGGCTAGTCCTCTAGGTATTAAGTTGAGGATGTTGCTGTGGTCATATGGCTTAGCAACCCAGCAATGGGATTCTCGGAGTCATGCATGACGCCTGGAATTTGATCTGGTGATCAGCTTTGGTAGTTATGTTTAAATATTTTTCTACTACTTTAATTTAACCAAGTAGGTAATCAAAAATAGTTTGTTTGTTCAGTCAATACAATAGAGCATTAAGGAGGTAGTCTGGTCAAACAGTAAGTAAAACTTTGCTGCAATTTTCTTTTCCGTTTCCTTTGTTTACCTCATCTTCAACTGCTATGTAAAAAAAAAACAATAAAAATTTATTTCATTTGTACATAAAATATTCGTGACCTAAGTTTAGGCTACTCAAATTTTCAGATTTTCTGCCCTGGCGTTGTTGCAATCTTTAAAATAAATAATCTTATACAAAAAAATCAAATTGAATATCGTTAAGTATTGTTATGTTAAGATCCCGAACCACCAAAACAATTTATTTTAAATTAACAAAATAGTGTCGAATTTTCATCAGTTATTGCTGTTTCGAGTCTTTCTCGATTCGAAGGTTTTCTTTTCTTTTCTGCAACAACGACAGCCGAAAAAAGTTTGTTTGAGAAAAACGCGTTAAAAGTTGAAAGCTTTCATTCAGAGGGGCTGTGAATTACGAACTATACAAAATTTCTCTACAATAACTTTTCACCATATTTTCGAGAATAATAAGAAAATATTTTTTTCGAATATAGATAACGCTCCTTAAATTAAATTCTTGCCAAAAAGAGAAAAGAAAATCAGTTCCAACTTTCCGCTAAGCTGACGACTTTTTAAACCTATGTTGAATCAAATTAAAAGCAATAATAGTCTCTGAGGATAGAAGATACTAAATTTGTGTAAAATTTCCGTTTAATAATAAATCTTTAGCTAACAGTGCAGTTTGTATAACAAAGCTCCACAAAAAAATTGAAAAAATTAATAATGAGGTCTGACTATGTTTACTAAATGTTTTCGAGGTGGCTAAATCCGAATCCGAGGTCCGTTTAACCCCATCACATCAGGATTTTCCATTCGTTATGTACTGTCGAACTGCTTATCTAGCCCTAACTTCGGAAATGAGGAGCGTTTTGTGACCTTTGCCGCTTTTATTTTGAGGTTATCGGGTTATGCGGTTTACGGGTTGAGGGGTTGGGGATGAAGGGCATAGGGTTTTTGGTATAATGGGGCTATGGGGTTTTAAATTCAAGGTGTAAAATGGGTTTTTGGTCTAAATTTTGAGGTTATGGAAAATCCTGATGTGATGGGGTCAAACGGACCTCACTTTCGGATTCAGCGACCTAGAAAACATATAGTAAACATAGTCAGACCTCATTTATAATTTTTTAAATTTTTGGTGTGGAGCTGTGTAATCCTTTTCTTTTGTAGTATGAAGTTTGTTTGATATAATACTTTTTAATCTCTAAAGCATTATATAGATGATTTTGATCGTGTAATTTTGATATTTAATTTCAGAAATCCTAGGGGCTTCTCCTTTCCTTCCGTAATTCTCCCTCCAACCCTTTATCCTTCTTGTAAGTCCCTTAAATATTTCTCTTGTTCAGCTCTCATATTCGTCCCTTTTGTTTTCGTAGGCTTTGGATCTTTGCCAGAAGCAGAATTGGTGCGGTTAATGGTGGCTCATCAAGCCGAGAGGAAGCAGGATTTGCCACACTTGACTCTCTATATTTTATCTCTCTATTCTATTCAAGAACATGAACATCACGCAACACCTTAACATCTCGCGGCAACTTCGCAGAAACACGTGCACACATTACAATTGGATGGGAGAATAAATAAACCTGAATTAATAATAACAATTGCAAGTAAACATAGTGTTTAAGTTGGATTTTAAGCTATTGACATTAATAAGCAACCAAGCATGGGTTGCCGCCGGTAAGTTTGACTTTTCATTAAATGTTTGGTTAAAATGATTAAGCCTTAAAAAGGAATTAAAGTCCCATTTTTTTAAAAATTAATAGTCAATGTTGATGAAGACTACTTAGTTTACAAACTTTAGAAAATTCAAGTATTAAAATTATAAGAAACTGACCTTAAAATTCAAAAAAATATTTTTTTTTATCAAAACAATACATTAAGCATTTTCAATAGGTAATATGTTCTATACCCTTCTTATTTAAGGCACACCAGATTACTGAAACCTGAACGAACACAACATCGCGAGGAACAATGAGCCAAACCTAACTGCTTAAATCTCTATGAACTGTAGCTTTCAAATATAGAAAAGATGACCTGTAGAAAAATATAGCGGTCTCCTATTTTCCAGGTTATAGAAATTCAAGGTTGATATTTTATAACCTTAATAATTCCATTCAGACTGTCGGGAGTTATTTGGTTCCTTAGGTAGTCGGTTTACCGTAACCCTGCATTGGGTTTCCAAACATAGGAAAATTTCGAGATGGTCGACAAAATTGCTAGAGAGGGCGCTGCGCTGCAATGTAGCAATGTTGATTATAATCGTAGCCAACTGAGCTCCCTTTAAATGGGAAGTCTATCTGCATTCCTTGGCGCTGACAAGCTTCAGAGGGAGTGCCCTGAAATGGGAGAGTACTTCTTTAAAAAGCTTAAGCCAATCACGACGGTAAAGATTAAGGAACTAGTTAGTTTCTTAAATTCCTATGGTTGGCTTTAGCTCTTCCCATAATAAACTTGCGAGTGGGACTGATTACTAAAAGACCGGGTCTCATCGGCATCAAAACGGCATTATAATAGCGCTGATTGGAGCGTTAACATGACGACGACGCTCACCACTTAAACCAACCAGCATTTCTAGACCCAAAGCACTTACACTTCTCCGTTAATTATTATAAGCAAATATTTACCTCAATAATTAATTCTAATGCTGAACTTAACCAATATAAACCATTCTTTCATATAAGACCAGTTAGTGACCGCAGTACCTGCTTGCCAGAGGGTTATCAGTAAAAGTTAGTAGTTACCCCATTTTTTTTTGTCTCCGCGTCACAAATACATAGTTATGTACTGGCTAAAATACCTCCTTACAAATAGGAACGCTACACTAAAGCTCGCAAAACTAATATATCTGTAGCCTTGTAAGGAGAATAGTTATCTTTCCTTCGCCCATAATAAAAAAAATGTGTTTATCAAATATATGTGTTAGATGGTTCCAAATATATCCCTTTCACTAAGTTTCCTGTATATAATTTGTATTTAAAATTAAAAGTGATTTGGTATATTGAGATATACGAATCTGCTATGATGATATGTTAAATAGGGCATTATTATGATGTGAGTGCTCTATTATGTTAATTTAAAATAATTCACATGGACAAAACTCTAAGTCAGTTGTGAGTTTACAGAAGCAGTGTTATGGTTAAATTTTCTTGAGTTCGAGCTATCAAGTCTTATTTGCAATAGATAGCGAAGTTTCTAAAACAAAAGCGTTTAATTTGGTAATAAAGCGGCACCTAGAAGTGCTTTGGCGAATTAAAATTAATTATTTCATTTTCAATTTAAAACGAATGAGTAACAATAAATTGTATTGAGACAAATAAGGCCTAAATTAACATATTATTATTAACATACAGAAAGTAGTAAATACCGAGTTTTTTAAGGTTATAATTTTTTTTAAAAAAAGCACTTTCTTTTAAAATATATTCCAGCTTTTATGTGAAAATGCTAAGTCAATTTCTACAGTATTTTCAAAACTTCAATCAATTCATCCACCGACTCCATTTAATACACAAGACAGTAAAAGAAAGAAAACAAAGTAAAAATTCTGAACACGACAGAAACATCTTTCCGGTACGCGTGCAAGATTAAGAAATTACAACAAATTTGGAAAGAAGCCCATTTACGTTGGCTGAAGTATTTATGGCCTTTCGTCGTGAACACAGAACACCTAAACGAGATGAAAACTAAAGAAAGCAAATCTGTGCAGCATGAACTTTTCGTATTTTAGCATTGTAAGTAATTAATCACACCTTGACATGGGCACATTGACACGCATAAAATTAGTTCGACTTGTATCTTGGCTCGCGGAAAATCGAACATCTTCGAGTCAGAATTTTCGAAACTGGTTGGTATAAGGCTTCAAACCAGAGTCGTAAAGGTAACAAATTGATATTCGGGTAATTAAAGACTGAAAGGTACTTTCATGCCAGTTGAATATTTATAGAACCTGGAAAAACTGACTTCCTAATTATTGGGCTCTATGTTAACACATGCAGTGGGCGGATCTGGATATCCTAAATTTTCTCGAGTGGACCTTGTCGAGTGCAAGGCGAAACGGCACCAAATTTATGATGGGAAAGCTAAATACTGCTGTTCGTGACTTAAACAGATTCTGACTTGGTGTTTTGCGTGTTCCGGGACTGAGATAAATAACGAGGATTGCTGAGATAAATGAGGTTCGCAGGCAAACAAAGACCTCTTCGTGCTCATCACATAATTGCTGCGCATTAAAGCATGAACAAGAAAAGCTGCCAACTTTTTGACAATTTAATCTGATTTTATTCGTTTCCTTAATGCAACTGGAAATCTCTCCGTGCTGGCAAGGGCTTCCACAGTTACACCAGAACAAGCTCTGTGCAACATGCAACAAACGTGGTAATAAAATCATTTTTCTACCGACATTCCTGATAGCAAATTCTGGCAGCAACAAGTGCGCTCTGGCGCTTAACCAGCAACTTGTATAAAAGTTAACAGAGCGCAACCTTCGTGTTTCCTTGGTCTGTCGCAAAAACATCGCTGGTACAACACTTTTAGCAGGAGAGAATCAGCCCCATTTGCATAAATTTTCTACGACCTCGTACCCATTTGCCGTCTTTTTACGCTTGTAGTAGCACAGGATAAAGTAAGCAAAACCCACCTATCGTACCATCCGCTTCGGGTTAACTCACCTAGCAGCAGTGTCATCTCAAGCGAGTGGTGGAGAAATACCTGGTTGGAGTCCTCAGCAATAGTAAAACAACTAAACCCCCCCCCCCCTCCCTTTCAACAAGGTTTCAGCTTTAAAATTTTTAAGCCTTCTTTAGTGCTAGTTAGGCTCTCATTACTCATCGGCTGAAACATTTTGTGTTGAAGATTTAAGCAAGCACAGAGTAGTTTATAAGCAAACTCCAAAACATAAGTGTTAGGAAACATTTTTAATTAAGTGGCGAGAGGCCAAGATTCCCAGTAGCCTTTTGCTGTGGTTGTCCTTTTCTATCACCATAATGGAGTGTCAGAAATTTACAGCAGATCAAAAATTGAACAGTGCAATAAAAGTGTATGGACGGTCCCACCATCACTATCGGTAGTACCATAGTAGAGAAAGTAAAAACTGAAATGATTTAGTTCTACAAACCGCAATGGGCTGGTACTTTTATTTCCGCCAGATGCTAAACTTTTTGAAAAAATTAGTTTGATAGAAAATAAATTTCCTATAAGCCTATGATAGTCTGACTTACCAAAACACCTCATCTCACACTGCTTTTTGGGGAACAAAAACTAAGATAACTTTCAAAATAATTACTTAATAATGCAGAATCAAAAGGGACAATCAAGGGAAAATCCACATGACAAAGGTCCCTTTTGCATCCGATAGACACATTTGCACTTGCACGCGGCTTTATATCATAAAAAATTGTAATTTAAGCATTTTGGCGCTGTCGTAATTCAGAGAACGATCGATGTCTTGTATTATTTAAATAAAGTTTACTAATTTATATTACAACGTATTCGGAGCTCGGATCGATGCGTTAATTGTCAGATGATTTCAGAATACCGATTAAACCAGTTTTCAAATTTTATATTTGTAACCTAAACAGTTGCAACTACAATTTTGAAGATATAAATCAGATCTTCCGGTTCTATTTAATTCCGGTTCTATCTAATTGCCAACAGATTATCACTGACTGATACATTCAGCTGCTGCCATCGGAAGATTTATTAGCAAAACTTAAGCGAGCTAAAGTTTTTGTTGTTGGTGGCCTTTACACTTTACTTACTATACTTTTATTTGGTAAATTTTAATTTTTAAAAATATAGCACTTATAGTCTTCTTTTCAGCTTTTAATTTACAAGAATACTTACACGGGTGAACTATTATGCACTTTATGCGAATCTGACCTTAAAATTTGCGCAGCACATCACATATAAAATTATTTTTAAAAGGTTACAATTAATTAAGATTTTGGTTTATTATAATTTATCATAATTAATTGCTAATTTAACATAAGTATACGAAGAGAAAGAAAATTACGCCTCAACTGCAATCGTATTGTAACTGCAACTACCTTAATTTTTACGGAACAACTCCGTAAGATTTCCTTAATGATGAGCCTCGAGTATCTGTTCGGTTTAGAAGAATTCAAATGGCTTAAAACTAATTAAATTAATAACCCTTAAGTAAAAAAAAAAAACAAATAGCAAATGTACACAGTCGAAGATTTGAACCCTAATCCCCAGCAATACGTTCCAACGTCTTCACCTGTGAGCCATTCTTCACTTAAAACAACTCACTTCTGGGGGACTGTAAAATTTGCGGGTTATTACGGGAAAAATTGTGTATTAGACGGTGAATTTTTTTGAAATTACATAGTAAATTTTATGAGTCATGTAAATTTGACGGTGCCGCTGTTTGAATTTTGCTATAGTAAGACAATTACGGTGAGTGAAACCGTAATTATTCCTGTATTTTCTCTCCGTGAAATCTAGCTAACAATTTTAGTTCCAGAATTTTGTTAGTTTTTTTAAATAAATTTAAACTCATTTCACGCTGGCTAAAAAACATAAAATGATATGAATTATGTCTAATAAGACATTTTAAGACCGGTGAATATTAAACAAGCAAAACAACTATCTACCTTACATAAAATGAGAGATGTAGATGTATTAATCCTTCCTTCTTATGATATCGTGAGCTGAAATGTTCAGGTAGTTTTATATAGTATTTTTGATTGTAGTTGGCAGTTGTTTTGTTTGCTTAATTTGCACCGATTTAAGATGTAATAGACATACCTTTTTTATTATTTTATGTGTTTTTGGCGTGTATGAATACACTCCAACCTTTTTTTAAAAAAAAAAAAAATTCAATTATGCTACTCGGAAAGTACTGCTCATATTAGCAAGGGGATTTTTTTTTTTATACGATGTGGCCAAATCCTAGGAGACAACCCTTTGATGCGTTAGCATGGTTTTGGCTGGAGGGAAATTAGGGTAAGGAAAGTGAGGAAACTTGAATGTCTTGTTTTTTTGCATTGCTGCGAGCTAGACAACAGCCCAGAGACGGAGTGGATTATTTTAATTACTCAAGAAAGTCCACGGGGAGATCTGGTCTCGAACCCGGGACCCATTGCATGGTGGTCGTGCGGCTCAACGAATTGATCCAACACCGTCTCCACAGTAGTTGCAGAGGAAAACAAAGAAAAAAGAATCATGCAAACAGGGCCACACATTATGAAATTAGTCCTCCCCTCTTTACATACCTTCACCTTAAATAAAAAAATTTGTATCATTATGCTAGTCGGGGAACAGCCTCCATACAGGAAAAGCGAATCATCCAACTGGCGATATATTACAAAATAAGATGACTGCACCCTCTGCACCTCATCCCTACTCTAAGTATAATTTTTTTTCATAGTATCAATGAGGAAATGTATTCTGTACAAAAGAATAAAAATTATTAATTATCTGTCCACGGAATACGAAGTTTAGTGCGATGTCCTCCCCAACCCCCGCTTAAGGACCAACATTTTTGTCATGGTACTAATGCAAGAAGATACTCTCTCCAACAAAAAAAAGTTATTCCCATCGGTGTACGAATTACGAAGTTAGGCACGACCCCTCTTCCCCCATCGTCATCAACTTTTTTTGTTATGGCAGCAGTGGGAGAGCATATATAATATATATATATTAAAAAAGTATCCAAAATCTGTCCACGCATTACGAACTTAGGCTCCACCCCAGGCGCAAAATTATTTCTCATTGGGGCATAGAATTATCCAAATCAATGGCTGGTACTTAACTTCGTAGCGCGTGGCCCTTGTCCCTTACCCACCATACACCATCAACTGTTGACAGGGTAGCAATGGCAAATTGTATTCCATGCAAACTAAAAAAGTATCACGAAAATCGGTGCACTTATTATGAAATTTTGAAATTGCATTTTGATATGTAAGGAAAAGTTACCTATTTACATACAGTAAAATTCAGTAAAATCTGAGTCTCACAATATCTAAATTTTAGGTGCCGATACATAAGTCAAGTTTCAGAATTGTATATCGAGCTTAAAAATAAGGCGTGGACAGCTAGATCTAACGAAATATTTGAAACAAATTTTTTTTTCAAAACTTCTCCTTAAGTCGACCTAGTAGTTTTTAATGAATGAAATGCAAATTCTTATAATAAATGATATCTTGCATATGAACCCAAAAGAATTTTGCTTCGGTTTTCAAAATTTGGCAAGATATCTGGCCACTGTAATCCCGGCCACCACTGCAATTTTTATTAGCTAGACCTTCAATTCATTGCCTCAGACTCGAGCTTCTCTCTCGCTCTACTTTCCGTAACTCCTTATGTGCATGGTCCACGAGAACAGCTTCACCCGATTTGATGATGAGGATTGCAAGTGGATCTACCATTTAAGGTGGATTCCGAACCACTAGCATTACTCTACAACAGACGTGTTAAAGATGCGGCCCACAGCACATATTTCTGCGGCCCGCTTCCTTTTGGGAAACAAATGGAAAGTGGCACGCGAATTAATCTGTTGGTCTTTCTGTCGCCACCAGTCCACGTACGCCCAAGTCTCTTCGTGTTTGCGCCCACGCCGCACATCTTTCGCTACCATCCTTCTCTTGTGCAACGAACAATACATTTTTTCATATTGTTCTTTACAAAATAAATCTTTCTAAGAAGATTGAAATTTTTGTTCTTTCGCGGCCTACACAAACTTAATCCTTGTTTTTTAAGCCGATCTTAGCCTTTGAGTTTGACATGCTTGCTTTAAAACCTCGAGAGGAGTTTAGCGTTATTTGTTATCAGCAGAACACAAACATGGGCCGCCGCCGATGAGGTTCGAATCTGGAACCCTCCAGATAGAAGGCCAATACCGACGACTTTCGTGTTTAGGGTGTTCAGAACAATGAATCGAATTATTTATCAAGTCATAAATAATTGGGAGTATAGAACTCAATATGCAAACACCTTCACAAAATTCCGCATTGTTTAATAAAAAGAATGTCCTGAACAAAATATGGTAACGTAAAGGCTCCTTGGCCTCGACGGATCGATCAATTACGACACTTATGATCAATCACAAATGTCCCTAGTTTAATTCACTTGACTTAATTAGTTTGCTTTACAATTTGTTGTCCGAGTTCAAGTTGTCCTTGACTTTCTACATTTAACATTTCCATGCCTTGATTTCTGGCCACCTGGGGCATGCGCATTACACGGTTCACTATTTTCCTTTTCAAAGTCTACCTCGTGCTAACGTTAACGTTATTTTTGCATATATTTAAATAAAAATTTAATAAATAAAAAGACCTGCAATATCGAAATTCAATATAATACTAAAAGAGTGATAATCCTGAACATAATAATTCATCTTAAAATTGGTTTAATTAAATAAACGTACTATCTTTTTCTAAAAAATACAAGATATTATAAAGAAAAAACTGAGACAAGGTTTGTGAAAACAAAATAAAAAGCAAGAAGAAAAGGTCCAACCTAGGGAAATAGTAAGTAAAGTAAACTAAAAGTGAGGGCAAATCAACAGGTCAGAAAGAGCAAAAATAAAAGTATAACAAACAGTTAGATTTATCGCGTGGAATAAAAAATAAACCATTTCGGTAAGGAGGTTTGCTATTAGTGTAAAACATGTCAAAATTATTAAATTGACGTTCTGGTTTTCTAAAATTCTGAGAGTCTATGGACAAATTACGTGAACACTATTCTGGTGGGGGAAAGAGGCCGTGGTCAAATCGAAACTTTATGTAGACTTACTTGAGTAAAAATAATGCTTAGTCAAGGGGAGAAGAAGTAAAAAAGTTCTCAAAAAAATGTTTGGGTAATTTGTGAACGACGCCTAACAAGTGGTGATTTAATTTTTTAATTTGCCCTTGCAGTAGGTAAAAAATAAGTTCGTTAATGTTCACTTGACAACTTTGTAGGTATGTTAAAGTTAATAACCAAAATTCTTACTGAAAAAAAAGTTGAATCTAGAAGGATTGTCTATAAAAATAATACAACTATATACAATTTTTAAGAGACATTATGCACAATAACCGTATTTGTTTTATATACTTTACATACACTAATCAAAACAATTAAGGGAACAAAAAAAATATCTAAATTTTTTAGTGATTTTTGGCGGGCTGTATCTAAGCGAGAAATAATCGTATCGAGGATCTGAAAAAAACGTGTTAAAGCTCCAAAACTCTAGTTTTTGGAACTTTCAGCCAAACAATTTTCAAGGCCACATTGCTCACGCAATTCAAAGGAATAGCGGAAGAAAAAAAATTCAAAATTTTTAGTCATTTTTTTTTGGTGCACGGACTCGGAAATTTTTTTTTATTTGACCACCCTATGAACAAGATAGCCTGTTAATTCAGCTTTAATTATCTTTTTTGAAATCCTTGATACGTCGATTTGTCGCGGAGATATCCGATATTAAACGAAAAAGGACACTTTTGTGTTCAACCATGGATATCTCAGCAACCAATGATCGTACAGAAAATTTAAGGGCAGTTTCGGAAACTGGAATACATTTTTTAAAAGAATTCGTCAAGACATAAAAAATAATAATTTTGTTTTATCCGTAATTTCAATTTTGAAAAAGTCAAAAAAAGTGACTTTTTTCCTTGTTTTGGTAAATTGACCGCATCTTTGCAAATACTGATGGAAAGGCTAAGGTTTGTAGGAATTTTTACACCTCAATGTACGCACAAGAGCCCTGTAAATCCGCAGATCGATCTATTCCACGGTTCCTTCGGCCCGATCGGTCAAAGTTTTGGAAAAAATTAAAGGAACAAGAATTGTGATCTCAAACATCGTGTCATCTTCATAAAAATGGAAAAATCTTTTTTTTTCAACTTTTTATTTTTTTATCACTTTTATGCATCATTCACTTGGTAAATTAAAAAAAAAAATTTAAAAAAAACATTTGACACTTTTTAGAAAATGAAATACTGAGATGTTGCTGCCTCGGCTTTTAATCACTGCCTCCAACCTGTCACGCATATTCGAAATGCAGTTTCGAATCATCGACTGCGGAAACCTCCAACAACTGTTTTGTAAGAACATCTCAGTATTTAATTTTCTAAAAAATTTCAAAACTTTTTTTTTAAATTTCGATTTCTCAAAAAAAATTTTTTTTAAATTTACGATTTTTTTCAATTTGCTTTTTTTTTAAATTTACCAAGTAGCTGATGCATATTTGTGATTTTTTTTTGTCAAAAAAAAATGATTTTTCCATGCACTCTACAGAAAGGAAACAGAATTATCTAAATCCCACAAAATATTAAGAAAGTAGTCATGGTCATCGTTTCATACCCTCACCTTAAATACAAAATTCTTACCATGGCAAGAGAGAATCATCATAGTCAGAAAATCATTGTAGTTACTTTAGGTACACAATTTTTTTTATCATTTATCAAAAAGGAAATGTACAAGTTGATACTCTATTCATTCAGAATCGTCTAAATCAGTCATATATACTCACAACAGAAAGAATTAACCAAATCGGTCCTGGCGTTACGAAGTGAGACTCTAACCCTACCACTCCTCACACCCCTTTTCACCCCCTACCCACCACTCCGCACCGCTACCTAAGACAACGTTTTTTTCACGATTAACAATGGGGTTTTTTGGCATGAAGGAATAAATATTTGTATTTTTTCCAATTTTGATCAAAACTTATGTGGGTAGAAAGCGCAGGTGTACTAATCCCAGATTCTTAATAAAGAATTTAGTGTGACTACATTTTTCTTACTTCATTACCTTCAATATCCTCACCGTACCATAAAATCTTCTTACTTCCGCTTTTAAATGTAGTACAGATAGAACGGTCAAAGCCAAATCAAACGAATCATTAAATACTGATTGACAACTTTCTTTTTTATAATTGTTGACATACACCCAAAATTCTACAATATTTGTAGTTGAATCACATTTTAGTGATGTGTAGTGAACTATTACTGAATGAACTTATCGACTTTTTTTTAACAAAAACCGTATTTTGGCTAATTCTAAAAGAGAAGAGTCTTTCTCAGTTTTGGAAACTTTCTCAGGATTATCGAAGGTATTTTTTCTAGTTGCTTGTGGTTAGATGGAAATGTCTGCTTAACTTGACTGCTTATTTAAATTCAAAAATCGAAACTTCGTTTTAAGGGTTCCGTAGCAACTAGGAACCAATATAGTTTAGGTTTGTCCGCCTGACAATTATTTTGTCAGAGCTAACCAACTCTTCATTAATAGGAATGAAGAAACTGAAATGATGTCAACCCTTTAGTCACGATATAATTGTTTTCAATGCTGTTATCAAAGCATTCTCCCTGCACTATACCCTGTTCCAAAAAGATTGGCAGTACACGGTAAATGGGAGTTATGATGCCAAATTTCACAAAATCGCCAAAAACCGTGTACAGCCAACCTTTCGATCTTGCTTGGTCGAGAAACCAAGAGGTAGAGAAGAGCGATACTGTATCGATATAACGGAGTATCGATATTTTGCTTTCAATACTTCGAGGTTTTCTAATCGGTACTACCAGCCCCCGATACTACCGATTCTCGATACTTTTCTTTCAATACTCGAAGTATTGACACCCCAGCACACACCGTCTCATTATTGGGTGTATGGGTCCAATCTCTAGTCGTGTCTAGTATGCAAAAGCGAAAAATAGTTTTTTATTGAAATAAAAATTTATTGTTCTTTATTTCATCTACTTTAGTTCTTCTTGCGAAATTTCAAATTATTCATTTGCTAAAAAGATATATGAAATCACCCGCTGAGATGCGTTTTCATTTGAACAAAATTATAAATCAAATGCATATATCTTTTTTGAGCAAATCGATGTTTTGATATTTCTCAACGATAATGTTGTTGCAAATTGTTTTGCAACAACAACAAAAAACCAATAAGATAATAATTGTAATTTCATTTAGAGTAGGCCACGAGGAAAAATAAGAAAATGTTCTGAGTTGAAATCGTAGCAACAGCGTGCTGAGGAAGAGGGATGCATGCATAGGAAAATGATGGGATAATAAAGCAGACAGGAATACTTCATAAGAGCGGGTACTGCCAATACTTTTGGAACAGTTATAGACGCAAATATCTGTCAAAGTTCCTGCGAATTTGGACTATAAATTAACCTAATCTGACATCCCAATGAAGTAACATACTCGGGTTAAGAACTCAACCCAATCTCGTCTCGACCATATAACTTTGGTTGTATATTGACACAAATTATTGTGTAAGTAAGCTTTATAACTTTTCAGTAGCCCATAATATCCCTAAATTCGCAGGTATTACAGGAATATTTTGTTACACTAGTTTTTGAATCCGGAGATGTATTTAATTATCATCTCATTTCCGCTACACTATCTTACCGTTAATGTTTGAAAGGTTAATGTGTAATCAGTTTTTTCATCACTCTTATTGATTTAGTAGCAATAAAGAGCTTGGAATTTTCGGAGAGCCATATGACTACTAGTTTAACATTATTTATTGAAGATTTTAAAATATTTCACATTATACATGATGATCAGAACTGGTTACAAAAGGGTTAAAGGATCAGTATGTCTTAACGCGTGAGGAATATGCTGCCATTAAATGTTGAATTGTGTAAATTTATATTTCCTTTTCATATTAACAACACCGGAGGCGGAGTTAGATCAATTGGTTGCGCAGCACGACCACCATGCCACGGTCCCTGGGTTCGAGAATTCGTCTGCCCGTGGATTTTTAAAATAAAATTAAGACATCCACTCCGTTTCAGAAAATTCAATTGCTAACGTCTTTAGAATTTCTGGATTATACACTAATCAAAACAATTAAGGGAACAAAAAAAATATCTAAATTTTTTAGTGATTTTTGGCGGGCTGTATCTAGAGGTGGTCTCTAGAACTGTTGAAATTGCTTTGTTTGTACTAGCAGAATTTTCGAGTCGTATATCTGAAGACATTAAAAAATTTAAAATAAAATAGTTTTAAAAAAGGAAGTTGAAAAAACTTGACAAAAAGCGCTTAAAAGTAAAAAATATTTTTTTAATTTTATATCTATTGCGAGCTGCTAAAGACGGTGCAAACAAAAACCAACAAACAAAACAACTGCCCAACCACAATCGAAGGTACTATATAAAACTATCTAAACATGTCATCTCACGGGATCATAAGGAAGGATCAAAAAATGTGAAAACTACTTTGCGGCACTCCACTGAAGATGTGGAAAACTTAAAGATGAAGCGAAGTTACCAAAGTAAACCGCCGTGCTTCATATTATCTCTCCCTCTCTTTAGTACCTGAAAAATGTTGTAACGCTGATTTTGTTTGAATTTTTATTTATTCTACTTTGAAATACACTTTGATACTTTACAAACAAATACTGAACAAGTTGCTGTTTCTAACGCACAACCAAGACTCGACCGCGTTATCTCTGTGTAAAATGCACTTGGTACATGACCTTCAATTGCCCTTATTTAGATGAATTTTCTAGCAATATTTCATTCAAATGTAATGGTATTAGATTGAATTGATAGTGCTGCTGCCGTCTGTCGGTTCGACTTAACATTGTGTTTTATTGACTCTAGTCTCAAACCACTTGAAATATTTCGTTAAGTTGCAGTTTATGATGAATGATATTTAATTAAAAACAGCAGATCAAACGATCAATCGTTGAGGAAGTTATAAATATATATGAATTGTAAGTATAGTTTGTCGAGTATTGTTTGCTCATGTACATTAATTTGAATTATTACAATATTTATTTTTCTTTCAGGCAGATGATGCAGTTGAAAACATCGATGGACTGGGATAGTCAAGGTCGGCAGATAAGTATAACCCAGTGACCTACTTTGTGTTGTTTTGTTTACAGATGTCGTCATGGGGCAAGAAGCGTAATAAGAGCCTTTACCTGATTCGAGACAATAGTTGCAAATAGACCTACAATTTGAAGTGGATTTTGAACCACTGACATTTTTTCCGCAACCCCCATGGCCTTTTTATCGTAATCTGTTGTCAGCAGAAAACAACCAAGGGTCGCCGCAGTTGGGATTTGTACCTGGGACCTTGGTATTGGTAGGCCGACATGTAATCACTTACACCACCGACGACTTATCATATTATCTAATGCCTTCTAAAAGTCTAAAAGCACCAACGCAATAAATTTATCCCCGTTTATAGAAATTTATCCCCGTTTATAGAAATTCGTCGACAGTTTTCACTAACGCAGTGGTACAATGATGCTTGGATCTGAAACAGGATAAGAAGTCACTACTCTCTAAGTAATCAGTAATTTGTTTCCGTAAGACCTTTTTCAAAGCTTAAACAAAGAAAGGCAGAATAGAAATAGGACGATATTCAACAGAAACAGAAAACCTCTTAGGAATCGCTATAGCTTTGGAGAACTTCCATATTTCAGAGAAGTTAGATCTCATAATAATTACATTGAAAATATGTGTGAGGTAAAAAAGAAAATAGGAAGTAGAATTTTTATGAATTTTGGCTGTAAGCCATCAAGGCCAACGACATTGGATCCTATAGACATGACAACAAGAAATACATTAATATCAGTAGCCGAAGTGAAAGAAAAACCATCGAAATAGTCGTAGTTAGTTAGTTACAAGTCTTCTTCAACAGCATTGCTTCTAGATCGTCCCACACCAATAATTGACAGATTGCGCTATAATTGTTCGGAGGGTAGAGGTGTTGAATTTACACTTACTGCCAAGCCTGTTGAGTGATGTTGTTGGTCGCTTTAGTGTTGAAACACCGATGTCTATCCTGCCTTGGCCAAGCGCACATTTCAAGTACTTACAAGTACTGAAATGTGTCTCGGCTGAAGTTGTTAATGGAAAATCAAAAAGAATTGACAGCTAACAGACCCCATGGTACTCAGAATAAAATGTGTGTCGAATAAGTTTTTGACACAATACAATACGATTGTGACGTAACGAATGCAGCAAAGCAATGGGATAAAACTAAAATTTTCGTATTTATTATTTACTTGATACATTTTAGTTACATTAGTATTTGAATTTGAATTTTTTTTTTAAATACAAACAGAACTCAACCACACATTAATTAACTTATGATAATTTTAACCTCAATTTGCCAAAAACCATCTGTTGAAATGAGTTTAACATCATATTCGCCCTCTGGATTAAAAAGTTGAAAAAGTTTGAAGTTGAAAAAAAAAATTGCTTCAGCAGTTCAGAGCAGTTGATTTAGCGTAGACAACTACCTCAAGTACTTGCAAGTACTTAAATTGTGCAGTTGGAAAGCAGCTATTTTAAGTTCCTAAGTAATGACTCTCCGTCAATGGATGTCAATGATACCCCAAAGCTACCGATTGACAAAGACTTGTAGCTTGAATGTTAATTGACAAGTTACTTTCTATATTAAATAACAGAGGGAAACGAAGACAATGATTGCAAGTGGTTCCAGAATATCAGTTTTTACCTGTGCTTTCTTATTATGAGGGTTCCAAATTCAAATTCTACCGACAGCGGCTTCATTGTTTTCTGCTAGCAACAGCTTCCGCTAAAACGCCACTGGCTGTTGAAAAATAATGTCGGTGGTGCTAGTTTATAGTAGCGATGGGAATCGAAAGCCAAAAAATCGAAATTTGTTATTGCAATGTATTAGAACCGGATTATCGATAAATTAAGAAAAATTATCGATAGTTGACAGTATCGGTAATCAAATGATTACATTTATAGAATTTAATATAAAATTTTGAATTATTAAATAACCATAAACTAGGAAACGGAGTTGCAGCAATGGTTAAGTCGCACGATCACCACGCCATGCACGAAAGTTTGAATCTCGGCCTGCCTGTGAGCAATTTAAAGGAAATATTTGTTTTCTAACTCACAAAATTTATACTAATTTAAGTCGAATCAACGTAAATGTTATGAAACAAGTTTAGTGAGATAAACTTGAACTACAGTTTTATATAAATTTATTTTAATCATGTAAAATGAAATATAAATTCAGAACTAAAAAAACAGTTTTCCAGTAAAAAAATATTTTACAATAATGTTACATTACAAAAAAAATAAGCTCTTAATTTCATCGATTTTGTAGAACGCAATTTTGCGCACCTAAAAGTACATGTTTGCGTTTGAGTTACGATTGCAATTTCGCATGTAATATAAAAATAACTCTATGTGAACAAAATTAAAATCATATCTAATGTGATTTCATCAAAAAAAGTATAAAGTTATATTTTAGCTGGTAAGAATATTCATTTATACTGGATAAAAAAATGAGTTGGGATAGATGCTCCGATGTAAGACGATTACCATATATTACATATTCTGCCTTTTTTAAATACTTTCCAAATGGCATTTTCTGAAGGTCATTTCACCGCTGCATTAAGTAAATACTCTTTCTAGTCCTAGAATCCTGTATAAGAAAAGAAAATCTGCCAGACGAAATTGGCGTAAATAAAGTAAATAACATTAAAATCTAAGATTTATCTACGCGATCATGATTCATCTGATCAGGTTATGTTATCCTTGAAAAATCGCAAAATATATATGCATATACTTACAGCGATTACGCTGATAACTAATCACTTGAATTGCATATATTTCATCTCATCTTCCACTTCGTGGTCAAACGAAAGCTTTCGCAATACTATGGCGAGTATCGGTTACAAATTTATCGATACTTGTGATTATCGATTAAATAGAATATCGAGGTCAAAACCTTGATACCGAGGGAGAAAGTATCGATATATCGCATCAGTATCGCGCATACGTAGTTTATAGAAAATTCCTAGACTCTCAACTTAAAAACATTTATGTGCATTTATTAAGTAAATTACTTAATTAAGCTTTATTGCTTATATTTCATTAACGATTTCCTTTCCCAAATATTCCTTGACAGAAAATAATTAAGAAATTCCCTTTTCGTCTTAATTTACTACATTATTATAATCTTTTTTGCACTGAAGGATAAATTGACCACCCTGACTTCGTTGATCTGATTTATTTCTCTCGTTATGTTTTCGTAAAGTGCAGAAAGATATAAAAGCCACAAATCATTTTGCGGAGGCAAGTGGAACATAAGATAAAAGCCACAAAATTACAGTTAATGCAGTTCGGGAAGGGACTTCACGAACGAGTTTTTGGGAAACGAGTACAATGACCACATCCGGAATTCCCATAATCTGAGAGTCATCTTCATACTTGAGAGAATGACTGAAACAATCAGTCTAACAAGCTGCTACCGAAAGGTTAATCACAAAAGCGCCTTAAGATTGATTACAAATAATACGTGACGTGCCATGACGGCAACAGGAGGGAGACTTCTTCAGTTTTTGTTGCAAATAAACTTCAAGTGAATATGATCCTTTCCGTGCCGCTTTCCACATGATATATATGTCAGTAAACAAGTGCACGTATTAATAAGCCAGGTTTTGTTGCTAATAGTTGTAGTTTTACTTTTAAAAAAAAAATAAGTAAACCGAAATGTGAGACATTCTTGTATAAATTTTATAAAAATTGCAGTATTAGGAGTGAAATAAGTACAATTAATATTTATTAATTGAATTAGGTACCAACACGGAATACAATATTGAATAATACTTAATTCAGCCATGTTTTAAAAACAAATAGCTTTTGTTACAGCTGCGATATTAGTGTGGAAGTTACTATTTGATTATGAAGATGATGAAGAGCAATTTAATAATTGCAGAAGTGGTAAAAGAATGTTAACAAATTATAGTTTCTGGGAAATAATCGTACCTGAGTTAGATTCCGAGTATTAATGATCATTTTCGATTACTACTTGAATTTATGTTCAAATATTTGGTTGATATTGATTCGATCAGGTCGCGATCAGCTATAGTTTTCGAAAAGCTAGTCTTAGGTACGTCATGGTGTCGCGCCAATAGAGAACATTTTAATGGTAATAAAAAATAAAGTACAGTTTTATGTGAAATACAGTTCGTCGAAAATTTATTTATTTTTAACGGTTAAAAAAATAAATGAGGTCGAAGCGCCGCTTAATGTTGACATGTGCATTCATGATAAAATAGTTTTTTTAAAAAAAGTTGAAGTTTGTGAAGAAGCGCTAAAAAGCATAAAACTATTTTTCATTTTATATCTATGTAGGTTGCTATTTAGGTTTTTATATACTGTTACAAAACGGCACTCATCACGTTACATAACGAAAAACACATTGCACAAATAACACCCAACGATTAAAACTGCAAAAAATTACACAAACGGGCCTTACCTCATAAGGAAGTTCATCGCATGTTCAACTAGTCCCCCTGACCAATCACGAACCTGAAATAAAAAGTTAACAATACAGGGTTACTAATGAACAACAACAATACTTCCCGTTTCGATCCACCTAAGGACTTAATGATACAGCCGTACAGGTGCTCCTGTCATCCGTAGTTTGCACGTTCCCGCATTGAACTTCATTGTTCCCGATGAACCTACACAGTAAAAAAGAAACCCCGTACTTCGTTTTACCTAAAACAAAAGAAAATTTTACTTAATAAAGGTTTAATGAATAAATTACATGTTTGTCAAGCATACATAACCTCAACCACATTTTTGCCGAAATTTCACATAAAACACAAATTCAGCACAGGACAAAACGATACAACAAGAAGCACATAATTTTCCACACCGATGCAACATAAAATTTTCCACTATTTTTAACACGAATTCTTCACTTTAATTCCCACGAGAGGTCACTACATTTGTAAGCGCACGGAAAACGACCAAACTTTCCCAATTTTGGAAAGGAAACTTCGAGACCAGCCCGGAGATAATAAAAGAAGCGTCAAACATACCACGAGGACAGTTCGAGATCCTACAATACGCCAACAACAAGTCTATAGTTTTCAATCGTAAAAATTTTCAAGTTAAATTTGCAAAAGTTGTAATTTTTGAGTTTTCTAAAGAAATTGTAAAGAAATTGTGCTAACTACAAAACCCTACTTATAATAAAAGTGAACTTACTTTGAATTTAATTGACGTGTTTTTAAAATTAATTTCACCTCAAAACAATACCCCAGTGCGTTTTATAACAAAACATATGGCAACAGCAGTGTGAATATGTCAAATCTGATATTGTCATCGTAAAATTTGAAATT
This sequence comes from Leptarthrus brevirostris, assembly GCA_964036015.1. Classification (NCBI taxonomy): domain Eukaryota; kingdom Metazoa; phylum Arthropoda; class Insecta; order Diptera; family Asilidae; genus Leptarthrus; species Leptarthrus brevirostris. The sequence goes on along the minus strand of OZ038373.1, from coordinate 68,974,032 downwards.
TTTAATGGTAATCGTACTCAGAACGTTTTGTCATACGAATGCTATTTGTGTTGTTTACAGGTACTTGAAACATTTATCTTGGATCATGGAATTAAATCGTGAACATTTCATGCGATGATTTTCTATAACTTTCGACGTGGATTAAACCAACAACAGTCTGCCGATCAACTCGCTTCGACTTTCGGTAATGAAGCTCTATCTCGAGCCACCGTGTTTCTCTGGTTTTCCGAATTCAATCGTGGTCGCACTTCGGTACAGGATGACATTCGTGAAGGTCGCCCTAAATCGGTTGTTGTGCCAGAAGAAATCGATATTGTGCGTGAACTCCACTCGCATATATTTAATATTGCGTGAGCATTTGGCCGTCAAAAAGATTTGTTCACGTTGGATACCGCATAAATTGACAATCGCTCAAAAAAAGGCTCGTGTCGATTGGTCCAAAGAAATGGTGATAAAATTCAATCGCGGTACTTCAAATAGTCTATAAGATCGTGACAGGCGACGAATCATGGATCCATGCATATGAATCCGAAACTAAGCAATAACCGACTGTATGGGTCTTTCAAGGAGTGTTGTTCGCGCAGGAAGCACTTCGAAGCAAATGGTCGCCTGTTCTTTTCGGAATAATTGAATACGTCGTCACCGTGCCATTACAGCAACGTGGAATGATCAATTCTGAATAGTACACCACCCTTTGTTTGCCAGAAGTGTTCGGAAAAATAAAAGAAACCAATCACAGAAGACGAATCATTCTCCACCACGACAATACAAGCTCTCACACATCTGCTCAAACAAGTGAAGTTTTGAACATTCAAAACATTGAATTGATGGGTCATTCGCCATTTTCGATTAGAAATATTTATTTTTGCTTTTCTATCTCAAAACTTAAGTAGCAACCCTCGTATAACGATATTTTGAAGTAGGTGCAAAACAACTACAACAAAAGTAGTTAATGCGCCTTCCTTATGCTTAAGCTGAAATGTTTAGGTAGTCGATTGTGGTTGTGGTTGGCTTTATTTGTTTAATTTGCATCGCCTCCAAACTTGCGTAATATATATAAAATGAAAATTATTTTACACTTTATAGCGCTTTTTGTGAAGTCTGTCCAACTTTTTTCTTTTAACTATTTTATTTTTCACTTTTTAGTGCCTTTGTATATACGACTCGAAAAATGCACGAACAAACCAATTCCAATACGCTTACAGAGATAGTGCACTTTATAGAAAGGAAATCCAGCATATGAAATCGAAATCCGGCAACGTATTACGAAATCAGTCACGGTCACTCTTTCATAGCCTTTCCTTAGATCGAAATTGTTCCACGCCTTACGAAGTTAGGCACCATTTTTTGTCATGCATTCAGAATAATCTAAATCACTCCACGCGTTACAAAGATAGACTACCCTTACCACAACCCATTGACCAAAGAAGCAATACAACAAAAAAGGATCCTTCAAATAAGTCCCACCACACACCACTCCATATATTTTTGTCGTGGTATCAATGGGGCAACATATCCGAACATCAAAAGAAAAATTATTCGTATCGGTCTAATCAGAATAATCTAAATCACTCCACGCGTTACAAAGATAGACTACCCTTACCACAACCCATTGACCAAAGAAGCAATACAACAAAAAAGGATCCTTCAAATAAGTCCCACCACACACCACTCCATATATTTTTGTCGTGGTATCAATGGGGCAACATATCCGAACATCAAAAGAAAAATTATTCGTATCGGTCTACGCGTTAAGAAATTGACATCAGCCTCCTCCCCCACACGAACACCACCTTTTCAAATTTTATCGCGGTACCAATGCGGTAACATACTCTATAGGTTAGGGTGGCGGCCATCAGCCCTACAGCCGATCAGCCTCATATAGACCTATAAATGGTCCGTTGGTCTATATGTTAGGGTGGCGGCCATCAGCCCTACAGCCGATCAGCCTCACATAGACCTATAAATGGTTGTGTTTAACATACTCTATACATCAGAAAAATCGATCTACGCGTTACGAAGGTGGACTATCATCTCCCCTTTCGCCGTCCCATTCCAGAAGATTTTTTTTTCCATTATTAACAAAACCCGGCAAAAAGAGAACCATCCAAATCGGTCCACGTATTAAGACGTTAGATTCCACCCTTACCCCTCACCCCACTTCACCGGTTTTGGAAATTATTTTGTTTTTACTAAATCATCCTCATAAAAAAAATCGGTGATTTGACAATGGGATTGATGCTTATTTGAAATGGAATTGCCTTTGATGCAAGTTTGTAATCACAACTTTGTAATCAACTTTAGCGGATTGCTAGGGCGTCTTTATCTCTCTCTAGTTCCGGCAAGAAAATCAAGTGTGATTTGCTTTCAGCAGAAAACAACTATGGGTAGCCACCGGCGAAATTCAAAGCTGGGACCCTCCAGGGGAGGAGTCGTGTTATTACTTACTTCACCGCCGAGAATCTTATAAAGAGTAGAAAATTGCCCCTATATTAAGGTTTAGTGGTAAAATTAAAATTAGCCACGAAACGTATTGTTCAATATTTATATTATTCCATTTGAGAGGCCAATATGAAGAAGTTGGTAATCGATGCGTGAAGCCTTTTCTTTATATTTTTTACCGCAGCGACGGAGGAGCTACTTTCCAAGAGTCGATTTTTCACTGACTGTTTTTCTCATTATTACTTTTACTTTTTAATAATCTGGTGACCCTCACTTTGGCCGCTGTCCAGTGAGGTATAACTCATTGTTCTACTACAGGAGGTTATTTAGATGATATTCATCAAAAACTGCTTTTTAAGTTATAGCAATATTAGGTAATAACGTAAAGGTTTATGGTAATAATTAGTTTATGCCAAATGATTGAAAAATGTAAAAAAGACCATTACTCCCACTAGTGGTAGCCACTGGATGATTTTATAGCGGACAAAAGGAAAGAAAAAAAGCAAGAAAACTAAAATAATTGAAAGAACTAAAATAATGTATAGGAACAGGATGTCAAAGTTAGAAATTTAACAAGGGTAACTTACAGAGAATGGAAATTAATTAAAAAAAAAGCAACAAATGGAAAAATATTTTGGCGGACGGGGAAATTGTTAACATAACGGAACCCTGGCCAAGAACTAAATATTAAGATTCGGTTATTTAATATTAACACAGAGAATCGGTTCTTTAGTGCTGAACCAAGCGTCAACCAAGCAATATTTAAATACCAACTTTATTTACTTCTTAATAGAAGAGAGAATGTTAGAAATAACTTAAAATGAACTTGTTGAAACTTCAACCTGAAAAAGAGAACAATTAATAGCTGTGTTAAGAGTAATTAACTAACTCATCCATATATATAATTTCTCAGAAAAGTATCTATAATATTTTCTCCATTTAGCCAATGTCAATGCCAATGCTTTGCTACTACACCGACTCTCCACCTGGTCCTGTTGCCGCGATAGCAAAATTTATCTACTTGTTTTTTTGTCTCCTGGAGTCCAAGCATATAAGTTTGGTGTTAGCAGCATTGACCTTATGCCCTGCTCTGCGACCTTTTCTACACAGTCCTTCGGACTTTAAAGCTACATGACTCTGTTTGCTGGATAGGAACCATACATCGTCGTATAGTCTAGGTGCGTAAGGTGGTTAAACAGGTTCCATCTAATCCCTCGCGATGGCTGGTCATCTATTGCGCTACACAATAAGCCATTAAAGGTGATAGTAGTGATATTTTCTGGGATGCATCTCTTACATAAAGCTGCCCATATACACTCCCAATCTCGAAATAGATGAATATAAGATGTGAATGGGACCTCCAGTCGGCAGATTGCTTGATGATAATTCGGAAGGTGTTGATGTGATCGCTGCAGGGGAAAACCTCGCGCAAGCCTGCGAGGTCGCCTTTTTTAGAATCCTCACAATTACGCCTGTTTTTCATTTAGTGGGAGAGGTTTCGGTTTCACAACACTCCTGGATCACGGGAAGAAGAATATCAGCCGAAGCAATGAGATTCGCCTTTACTAATAGTAGCTTTCCGCTAATTTTCAGAGATTTCTCTATTTATTATTAAAATGTACCGCTGATTTTAGCATATTTTATGCTTAAAACTAATTTCAGGATATCTTTCTATCCGTCTTCCTAAAAGTTCCACTAGGTGACGATAAAAAATATTTTTTCTACTACATAACTTATCTCGCTCTTTTTTTTGTCTTTCAGAAAATTTGGATCACTAATCAGTTTCTTTTAATTATTTTTTATTATTAATTGAATTTTATTATATTATTATTATTATATTATCTGAATTATTAATTTTATTAATTTTATTAAATAAAACACCATATTAAATTAAAATTTTTGCTTTGTCATTTTAAGATCCGCCCCGGCCTTCTTCAGATTAAGTTAAGACTTAACAGAACTCCGGTATACTAGTAAAGAATTCAGGGCAAAATTAGAAACTAGTTCGTGTGTAGTAATAAATAGTTACATGACTAAGTGGAATAAGGAAAATGAAAATTGCTTATTATTAATGTCGCCAATATAGAAATTTGAATTTGAATTGCCTTTGCACATATTGTGCATGGTGTTCAATGTTTATCCAAGTGATATCTGCACTTATGGGCCAAGGTTGTATACCAAATTTGGCACGAAGCTACTTTACCAGGCCCGAATATTGACCTCGTCGTAGTTTGCTAAGTAGATTTTTTATAATTTAGGGCCTATGTATCCATAACTCTTTTATTATCTTATATCATTAAGAAAATTGATCTTTTATTTACTTTGTTAAACTTACATTTTTTTATAATGTTGGTTTAGTTTTAAAGATTTAATTAATTGGTGGTGGAATTCTGAAATTTTAATACTAATTCCATAAAATAAGTATCAAGAAGAATGACTTTACGCTAAAACTTTTTATGCAATGAAATGTTTATACAATTACCTTATTACATGCTTTTTTATATTTAAATTGATATGTATGTTGGTTTTATTTCCTTCTTTTATTTCCTAAAAAAGTCTTGATTTTGCTGCATTCGCAAGTTATATTTATTAAGTGAATTATACTTTGTCCAAGGTTTGTTTAAATAAAGCAAATTAGTCTTTTTACCTGCATCTATCACAATCATCAGGTACAGAAATCACCATCATAATCATAGTCATCATCAGGAACTCTTAGTTGCCTTTACAGCTTCCATTAAAAAAATTCCAAGAATCACCGTGAAAGGTACCACTTTATCCAAGTAATTACTTAATTGGTCAAGGGCATGCATTAATATTAGCATTGCTTTTTTTGAATTAATTTAAATCATTTTCTCAACATTCGAAGTCTTTTTCAAATACGTATGTTGTGGAAAGAAGATTTTTTATTTTATTTCATTTAAATTTCTGCTAATTAATTTCGCAGAAGTGAGAAAAGATGTATTTGTCCTCTGCAGAGTATATGTAATCAAAAAACACACCTGCCTACTCAAAAAGGGAAATCCCTTTCATATCGTATCGTGCTAATTGACATCTGATGAAGTACGTTCGACTTCAATAACAACAAAAATCAACTCTGGTTGATCAAAGAATAAAAGGAGGGGACAATAGGCAATGTAATAAGAGGTTTACGATACAAGGAAATCCTAATAATGGAGTAGTCTCTAATTTTCTCGCCGAGTCATCTATACAAACCTTAAACTTATCGAGGGGTGAATAGAAAAAATGAAAAATAAATAAGATCGATTTCGCCTAAAATGCATTATAAGGATTTCTCTCATCCGGCTGACCTGGCTACCTGGATAAATGAAATTTTCAAGGCAAGGTAAATGAAACCTGACAAAGAAAACCCGGTGTGATCTATTCCTCCTCTTGAGAATGAATGAACGTCGACCAAAGACTCAAAAGCAGCAAATGGAAAGTAAATAATCGTCCAAGAAACATCATAAATAAAATTTTTATTCTTCCATACAAATAATGGGTCCTTTAAATGTACAGCCATTCTCCACCATCGCATATTTCTGCTAAGGGTCTGTTCCGACCAACGGTGTTTCGCTCTGGGAGACTCTCGAAAATCCATTATTTGAGTTCTTTTGTCATTCCTGACAATGTACGACACCATGACGTGATCAATGCGAAAAAATTGAATAGCACTCGAAGAACAGAAATTCTCTCATGGATTTTAAGGCATTCAAATGATCAATTAAAGAATTTCAGATGAGTTTTTAACGAACTATGCCCATTGAATCTATATACATTGAAGCGCACTGTCACAAAGCAAATCTTGAAGTAGCCTAGAACTTATATTGAGTTTCTGAATTTATTTTTAAGACAACTACCTTAAATTAAAGACTAGATGCACTTTGTATAGTTCTTTATCGTTACTCGTATGTTACGTTACGGCAAGTTTTAACGTTCCGTACCTCAAAAGGGAAAATGGAACCATTATAAGATCACTCTCTCATCAGTTAAGGCAAGAAATTTTTCTTAGAAATCGTTTGCTCTTTGACATAGTTATACATTAAGTTGACCAATATATTTTCCAATATTTTTAACTGAAAACAAAATTGTAAAGGCGGCTAAAATGTAAAATCTACATAGCTTTTATATAAAAAAAGGTCATATGGGGTATAATGAGGCCCTCGTTTTTTTATTATATGATGTGGCCAAATCCTATTAGACAACCCTTTGATGCGTTAGCTAGCACGGTTTTTCCCGGAAGGGAATTAGGGTAAGGGAAGTGAGGAAGCTTGAGTCTTGTTTTTTGCATTGCTGCGAGCTAGACAACAGTGGATTATTTTAATTTCTTAATAAGAATTGAGAGATTGGCTCGATAAACAACATAGCGAATACTGGAGGGCAGAAATGTACATGGAATTAACGGAAATTTGTATCAATCAAAATGTTTTTGCGTTCAATAATGAATGGTACAAACAAAGTAATGGGACCTCCATAGGTAATAGTTTATCTCCATTTTTAGCGAACTTTATGAGAATTTTATGAGCTATTTTGAAGAAAGATTGAGCTTTAATGCTGATTTCCCACGGGTATGTGTTAGATATGTTGATGATGTGTTTGCGGTACTAAAAGTGGAAAAAATTTACAAGACCTTAGCATTATTAAACAGTTAATACGGGTCAATAAAATTTACTTTTAAAAAAGAAGTTGAAGGAGTCTTACATTTTTAGATCTATCTGTGATTAGTAATGAACAATACCTCGAATTTGATATTTTACGAAAACCAACACACCCACATGGGCTTGTAGTCGACGACTCATTTCATGGTTTTAGACATATGTAAGTATGCAGCTTAACTCCATGATCCATCGAATGTATACTATCCCATTGACAGAAGAAAGACGTGAAAAAGAGAAGCAATATATTTTTAGTTTAGCACTTAATGGATTGAATACTGACAACTTACAAAATATTATGGATAGGAAAAAACGACAAATGCAGTTCAAAAATGAGACAACTTTAAAGACTACAGAAGGGCAACCCAGAAAGAAATATAAAAAAAAACATATTTTCCAAAAATTTCCGATAAATTATCAAGATGCTTGGGAAAATATAACCTAAAATTGGCGCTGTCGTCTAGAAGAAAATTGAAAAACGTACTTGGCTCTACAAAAGATAAAATACCACACATGGAAAAGTCGGTAATTGATGAGATCTACTGTGGAGGCTGTAATAAAAAATACATCGGAATGATACAAAGAAAACTAAGGCATAGATTCAGAGACCACTTGATTGACATTAGAAACGGCAATGACAGCACTTTGGAGTCACATCAAGAACGAAAATGCAGCATTAAGGCCGAAACACAATGCGAGCAACGCAACATTTATGACGTAAAAAACGCTGTCATTTGATTTCAAAAACACGTGAATGTATCAGGCATAGTACAATGCGGGCATAATAACATTTTACGGCGTAAAATTTAAATGAAAATTGAAATTTGTTGCACGCAATGGGCCCGTTCAGTAACGCGAGATTTTGGGCTACGTTCGGATATGTCGTTTAACGTTTATAATGTTTGTTTTGACCGTTTTTACTGAAGTAATTACCAGACATTCAAAGTGTTTACAAGTAAATTTTATTAAAGTGTCATCACAATAATAAATCAATCCCGAACCCACCATCTTCTTTTATAACGGCTATTTTTTCGGTACTCCTCATAAGCCAAAACTGCCGCGCAAGCCACTTTAATTACTCTTTTTAATTTAATTTTTTGCCATTGTTAATAAATTTAAGCCAAAACATCTGTCAGAATTTTATTTTCAGAGTGACATTTCTTTACGCGGCTCGTGTTGCCGTCATTGTGTTTTCACGGGCGTACTTGTTGCCGTTTTTTACGTCGTAAAATGTTGCGATGCTCGCATTGTGTTTCGGCCTTTAGATAATGGTCAACCGAAACAGAGAAAGCATGCAATAGATGGAGAGAGTGTGAAATTAATAAAGGAGGCCAACAGTTACAGTGAACTGTGCGTTTGAGAGTCAGTCTTCATCGCGAAGAATAAAGAGCTTGCCAGAGTTTCCAATTCGGGCGATTTCTCGCCGATTGGGCTACTTGAGCCGTCAGTTGGCGAGAAAATTTTCCTCTCTTCGACTAGGCACTTTTTGGTCGAATTTTTAATTCTTGTGGGCACTTTTGGGCTATAGGCCGAATCAGAATGCACGGCAGCCTACAGCAACAATACATTTTGGCTAATCGAAATCACTAGGGCTTCACGATACTCGAGATAATTCTCGGTGCCGGTATCGGTCTCGGTACGATACCGAGACCGGCAGCGAGACCAATATCATTGGTAACAGTGCGATACCGAGAGCGAGATTGAGGTGACGAGAATGGGCGAGATATTAGTTTTTATCATTTTATTGTGGAAAATTTTTTCTAGTTGTTTCAGCTGGCTTCGAAAAATTTCAATTACGTGATTTATGGGGCATATAAGTATACACTGCTCTCCTCAACCGCTTCTTTCTACATTATTTCCTTCTTCAGATATTTGCGCTTTATCCCCAATAGCAAACTAGAGCCTTTGCTACCTTATTTTGGCGATGGGAATATGAAGAAAATGAATATATACATAGATATATCATTTGTCCTCGCTCCCCGTTATCTCACCGAAATACCCTTTTTTATCTTGCCGAGAGCGAGATCGCACCGAGACTGGCCATTATCTCGCCGAGATTGCGACGAGAGCGAGATCGTTTTCACCTTGACGAGACCAAGGCCGAGATCTGCCAAACTCTCGGTCTTGGCTGGGTGCCGTGAAGCCCTAGAAATCACATAACCCGACGTGACAGTAGAAAATTGTTTGCTGTCGAGTCATCTCAAATTCTAATTTTTTCGCTCAAACATAAAAGTATTCTCAATGCCGTCGTCACGTCGTGGATATCTGATTCTTATACAGCTGACATCGAAATTGTTTTTCTGTCGTCCCTGCGGTTGCTTTTGCTATTCTTTGTACATATATTTATTCCTAAAAGATTAAAATATGCGTAGTAAATAGTTGGAAGCGACTGGGTGAATTATTTATTAAAGGTTGTGACTATTTGCACTTACGTGTATTTACGTGTACTTACGTGTATTTATGTACGTCAAAAATTTATTAGACTTTCTGGGAGGAAGAGGTGTATTAATCAGGCTTTAAATTGCTTTATTAAAGTACATAAAGTATGTAAAAGCCGAACTTTCCCGAATTCAAAAGTAAAGTAAGGTACACGTAAGTGCAAATAGTCACTTCCATTTTAAATACCTACTTAATTAAGGGAATTTTTTGTTTTTCACGACGCATCTACCACCATCTTAAATTTGTTTTACTTGTATCTGTTGCTGTGATTACTGTAATAAATATTACATTAAAGTTGTACAAACAACAATTTGAAAGACTTGATTGATTATAAAATCAAAAGGCGATTTTTGGGCGATTTCAAATAATGGCGCGCCGATTTTGGGCGACTTGGGCGTCACGGCTCGGCAGCTTTTGCTCCATACCATCTGGCTTTAACTTATTATTATTACTGTAATGCTTGTTGTAAATTTGTTATGTGATTTTCAAAATTAGATTGATTTTTGTATTCAGTTGGATTGTTGTACTTTGAAATGTTCGAAATGCGCGTCGTGCTCAATAAATTATACCAAACAAGAAAATAATGAGTTTCAATCACTTTAATTTATTAATAATATACTTATAGATCCGTCTGATAGCGCCAAATTTAAGCTAAGTAACTCAACGAGATGTGAATGAAATTAGGTTTAACAATTTTGAACCACGTTCACTTATATGCAAAATTAAATTAAATCTTGCAATGTAGGAGATAAATGACATTGGTCAGCAGTCACTGGACTGGAGCCAATACCGCACCAAGGATGACGTTGGTTTAGCTCCATTAATTTACATACATATTTAGATATGAGCATTGCTGTTACGTAAGATATTATTTACAATAACTTCTACGTTCCAGAAGCTTTAGAGCAATTTATACTAATTTATTCTATGAAGAGAGCATCTTTTACACATTTCTGTAACATATGATGAGCATTTGGATGGTTTTTTATATTTTTAAAATATCAATAAAACTCTTAAGGCACAAATAACAAATATACTGTAGTAAATTTTAAATAATTGCACTTACAATAAATTTGAAGTGAAATTGCTCGCATATATTGTGTATTAAATAATAAAATCCATTCTCCGTTCACAATTTATTTATCGCTTCATAAGCTTTTAAATCGTTCCTCTATTCTCACTATACATATATATAGTCCAGAAGTAGTAAAGTAAACTAACTACACTATAATCAAATATTGATATCGTCTTAAGCCGGCCCAGCTTGTATAGGCACTACTTTCACTTCTGAGTAGACCCTCTAACCTTTCCATCCGCGAAACAAAATGGCACAATTAATCGCAAAGCATTTGATTGAACTTGTTATTAACGAACCATCTACCATTGGTATTTCGCGAGATTCCACTCGGGACGCCGGGATTAATTGCAGCAACTTTTTACCACAGCTTTAAAAGTGCAAACTGCACAAAATATAGCACCCAGGCAATAATGCGATTTACCGCAAGTAAGGAGAGGTGCAACTGCACGAACGGATTAAGCCGAAGAATATCAACGACATTGTGGACCTCCAGTCTCCCTAGGCTTAAACGATCATCTTTCGTGGACAGAAAAACGATGAGGGAGCCAGGTCTGAGGAGAACAAGTTCTAATTTCCACTTCTTTGCCGACGTGTTCAGCTCCATGCCGTGTAAGACAGGAAATTTTCCCGGTAAATTCTGATATGACGTTGCATATTCTGCTAAAAATGCAATCTTCAGTTACCACAAATGCAACTGCAGCATCTTCGCCATAGAAAGAAGAGGAGCTTGCTTGTAGACCTGAAGGGATTATCAAAGCTAAATGGCAACTTCGTTACTTTAGTGATCTCTTGCTGGGAATTCTGTAAGTGCCTTTATTAATTCTTTTCTGAACTGAAATAGTATGTACTTGCAGAGTTTCCATTTCCCAGCTACTCAGAAAGACAGGCATGCACATTTTCATAAAAAAATTTATGAGTTCACTGTGTTTCGTTATGCTATCCACTAGGGAATTGACTGACATTTATTTCAGTTTGATGCGCATGCGTAAAGCAATTAAAGTCTTTATTTGGTAGAATGAATTATGATCCATTAGTTAGTTAATTTAAACCGCTCATAATTATCCGCTCTGTATAGGGGAAAATAAAGTGTCATACTCGTTTCCTGTGATGAAATTAATATTATTTTGAGTTAATCGGCGGAAACATAATAAGTTAAAATTAGACATTTTTCTTAAATTAAAATCACTAGAAGGGAAGCAAACCGTTCCTATTAACTGCTTGTCAGTTTTCAAAGATTTCTTAGTCAATAAAAACTGGTTTAGGGAGTGGACCATAAACTTAGGTTTACTCGCAGCTGCGAAATTCAGAAGCTTACTCTGTTGAACTTAATTTTTTATATATACTGCAAATTATGTTCAGACCCAGCATCAGTGCGCTATAAGGAATGCAACTCTAAGTGGATTGAGGACCGACGTTAAGAGCAGCCCCTCTCCTGTAATTAAATATAAGAACATAATGTAAAGTGGACTTCAGATATTTTGTTTGATTAAAGTATTCGACTAACTGTCGAACGTGCGGAATATTGTAGGCCAATGTAGCCACACTTGATCTTAATGAAATTGGAACGGGTCAAGGTATGACGGGCCTTTAATTTAAGTTGGATGCTAACCACCGACATTATTCTGCAATCCCCAAGCATTTGTTGCCAGTAACTCTAGATAGAAGAAAATAGATGAAAATTATGAAAGCCTTTATTTTCCAATACCTCACGAGTAAGACCTTAGAAATTAACGTTAAGATGCTTTCAGGTTTGTTTGTCTCAAAGAGTCAAATAGTCAAAATTTTCAAAACCAATATAGTAGGTATATTGAAAAAATTACAAAAATTGAAGTTTGGCAAGAAACAAGGTCTCACAGCACAAGTAAAGGAAAAAATCCGAAAATCGTTAATTTGTATGTAGTTGTATCACATGAAAAAATATTACAAAACCTTCGGTGCGCGAGTCAAACTCGCATTTGTTCGGTTTTTTTTATTGCAAATTCGTATTACTTAGGTAAACTAAACAACTTTTGTCCCAAAATTGTTTTTTGCAAAGCGTAAATTTTTTTGAGATTTCAAGGAATAATTGTGAAACTGTTTTTACTTAAAAATTGTTAGTTTAACAGAAAAATTTCAGAGGACTAAAAGTGCTTAAATTTTTACGGGGAATCTGATAACATTGTTTATGTACTTCCGGGTGCAACGAAAATTGCATAATGGTAGAAATGCATAAAAAATATTCAAAAAATTTCATCAGACTCCTTGTAAAAATCTAATCACTTTTGGTCCTTGATTGACCTTGACCCTTGACCCCTTAAGGTTAAAGTGACACATACTCCGACCTGACCCCATCGGGTTCAACAATTTTCGTTGGAAACTTTTTCTTGAAAACACTCCCATTCAGAAATAAATCCGAGTCTATCTTTAAAATGAACACCCTGTATTTCTAATAATTCTATGTTTAAAAGGAGCGAGTGTGCAAGGCGCATGCGCAGAATAAAAAGTGAGCCTTTCCACTAATTACTTTTGCGTTTACGCCAAGAGTTATTATACAGGGTGTGACAATGTTGGGACAGTCACTTCCAAAAGTGATAAAAATGTTTTGAAATTACCAACAATTCTTTCTCAAATTGTCTCCAAAATTCATATAATTAGTACACCTCTTTTTATTTTTTATTAGATTGCCCATTATATAAGATTTCCAAAAAGATAGAGAAAGGAATAGAGAGCTCTTTTTAAAGGAACTCAGCAAGCTTTTTTAAAAAAATCCTTTACATTTATTTATTTATATTTTAGAAAACATTTTCTTTTGTGGTAGTTTGTGGTGACCACTCCAGAATCCAAGGTGTTTATTTAAAACAAATACTATAAATGGGAATTTCAACCGTTTGGGAGTTACAAGGTGATTCATAAATTTTCAATTTTCATGGTATGTACATTACCCTTTTTTTTATCTACTCAACTAAAATTCAGAAGTTTTTAAAATTTTGTCCGAATTGCCGATCTTAAAAGGTACATCAAGAGAAAGGATTAGAAAAACTGCATCCTTAGAAATCCTAGACTGCTTAATTATTTTATTGCACTTTATGAAGGAAATTCTTTAAATAAACAAAATTTCTAACAGAAAGGGTCGAAAATGTTAGGGTGCACATGAAATTAATTTTAATTATTGCTGCAAAAAAGTTATAAAAACGTTAGTGTAATTTTGTTTTATTGCCGATATTATCATGTCTTAGCCAGAGTTCGCAACCTAGTATCCTGGCTTTCTCTTACTAATCTTTCTCTAGTTCCCGTAACCCCTTGTGGCCCATAGTGGGAGAATAAATTCACCCGATTCAGGACAACGATTGCAAAAGGACCTACAATTTAAAGTGAATTCCTTTTGTGAGCAGAAAACAACCAAGGACTACTTGAAGGGGATTCCGAGAGAAGATTAAAATTTTGCACTTGAATTCGGAAGTGCGTGCGACATTGAGAACGGGGCGTTTTTTGGTTTCTGTCGGTGGATGAATCCAAGTTCACCGGGGTTGGTACGCAAGCTTCCACAACCTCCATACCTGGTCGGATACTAACCCACATACGCCAAGTAGACAATTTTGAGCCAATGTTTTGGCTGGTATTATCGACACCCTTTAGGTTAGGTTAGGTTAGGGTGGCGGCTATCAGCCCTACAGCCGATCAGCCTCACATAGACCTATAAATGGTCCGTTGTGATACCACATCCGTGGAACCGTGCCTGATTGCCGGGTTTAACTAAAACCAGCCGCAGCTGTTAATAAACCTTAGGAGCTGCTTTAGCCCGATGCCGGCTATATCGCCCATGCCACATAAGAAGTACGCGCCCATTGCATTGTACCTTCTTTTTGCTAGGCCCGGGCATTCGCAGAGTAAGTGCTGAATGCTTTCCACCTCTTCCTCGTCCATACAGCTCAGTCATTCGTGGGAACGCGCAGACATTCTGCGTGTCTACCGAAAAGACAGTGGCCAATAATAACTGCCACAATGTTTCGGAGGTTTATCCGGCTTCCGTTTAGCAGGAACGCGGTTTTCCTCAAATCCCATTCAGGCCACAGCTGCCTTGATAGGCTGCATGTGGTTAGATTTCTATCGGCACCCTTTAATAGGACCATTCATTTTGCCGCAAATGGGAAATACACTACTAAATCTACTAGAGAAAACATCCCTCTGGATAATCTTATGGAAATATTTTACCAAAGATGGAGCCCCAGTGCATACTACCAATATTGTTAGGAAATATTAAATGAAAAGTTTCCCGACAGCTGGGCATTGGACGAGGTGCACTGGTTCCTTTGCATTCCAGAGCTGCAGATCTCACTCCATTGACCTTTTTTTATAGAAAACAATTTGGGGTGTAATCGATTCTAGGTCTCATAACAATAGAGACGAATTAGTTAGCAGAACTTGGACTACAGCGACGAAAATATGGAAGAGGGTGGCTACAATACACCATAACATATTGAGTCAAAGTTTGAAGTATACATCTCACCTATATATATTTTTCATTTAGACTTGACAGAATGGCTTGAATTTTCATGGTCGCTGATCAAAAACTTGAAGTCAAAATTTAATAATTCCCAAATTTAAGATGGCGGATGCAAAAATCGAGAAAACTATTAAAATTCGATGTTTTTGGCCTAAGTTTGGTTACTCGGGGGTTTTTCTGATTGCTAATCACGAATCTGAAGTAAGATTTTAGCTTAAAAAAACCCCAAATAACCAAATAAACATCAAATTTTAATAGTTTTCTCGATTTTTGCATCCGCCATAATGGATCCGCCATCTTAAATTTGGGAACTATAAAATTTTGACTTCAAATTTGTGATCAGTGACCACAAAAAACCCCGACTATGAAAATTCAAGCAAAAATATGCGTAGAAAAATGTTTGACTAAAAGGGTTAAACAGGAAATTAGATGAAGATTACTGGCATACATCGATAGTGACGGAGGACATTTCAAACAGCATTTGCAACATTATAACATTAATTGTAAAATGGTTTGAATTCAATAAAAAGTATTTTAGCGTTTGCATGAGTTTAGTCTCTTTAAATTGCAGATTTTTATGATATTCCCCTAAAGGTTTTCTACGTACGTATAAACTTCATCATCCTTTCTCATGGTCCATATAAATTTCTACATCCTTTCTCATGGTCAAACGTGGATCGGCCACCACCACCGTCGTAACAAAACATAACAAATTCAATAACCCCTCCTCCTCTCAAAAGCACGTTATATAATTCCTGGATGGCCCAAGACCTCACTTTTGTTATCTCGGCATTACAGTAATAGCATATAGCGGAGTTGAAGCTGAAAAACAAGTTCACGTGTGCATCAGAAAAGCTTTTCGTTAGCTCTAGCTTAAATATGGTGGAATAACATTTCCAGACGTACTTAACTTCAGATCTTTAAGTTAAACGAAACACCTATTTTGTTGTTAATTGACGTAACAGATATTTCTTGGTGGAATTCCATTTTGATTTTAACACAAAACCGAAATTTTTTATATATGTCTAATATTAGTGGAATAGACATATATAAAAAATTTCGGTTTTGTGTTAAAACCTATTTGTTGTTGGCTGTTTAACATGTAAAATGACTTGTCAGCCAAAATCTAAGCTAGTTTGCCTTTGGCAACTGATATTTCAGATTCATCCATTGGCCATCCAACAATAAAACGTTGGGACGCCAATATTATCCGATTAAAATTTCTATAAATCTTTTAAGACGTTTTGTGATAAAAATGTTTAATGCGTTAAAATTAAAAATAATTATCGTGACTTTTAATACATTCATACATTCATCTTCAAAAATATGTAATATGAACAATCCTCAAGGGTCGCACTTAAGTCTTCATCTAGTTTGGGTTTAGTTTTTAAAATTTTACTTCTTATCATTTTATAAGTTATAACAAAATTAAAATTATATCAGTAGTATTCTTCAAAGTTTTAACTTGCTTTATGATGTTATCTTCTAAGTCATCGTTCGTACCGCTTTTTGCTATATTACTAGTCTTGGCAAATATTTTTCGTCAGGAACCAGCCAGGATAGACGAAATTATTTTGTTCAAAACTAAATAAAATTAATTGCATTCAATATAGTCAATTTCTTTCAGAACAATTGAAGATTGACTTCCTGTTATATTAAAAATAATTTTTAAAATTAAATCAATTTATTTCATCGCTTTCTTTCATAAACTTTATTACATAACTAGGCATATTTCTTATTACAACATTTAAAATTTCTATTTGATTCACCCTCCTTTTTTTTGACAGTGAAGACGTCGGTTAATTTGATACCGGTGGCACGGATGTCATCTTTCATCCTAAACCTTAGCTTCCTTCGTCCTTCCAAGTAAAGAAAATTAGGCAAACTGTCGCAACACCAGTCTTTAACATGTAAGGCCTTATGTACAGATGCAAAATACTTCACAATCCCTGTAGATGGGAACACATGCTTGATAAACTAGACAATTTAAAATATCTTTAATATTTTTAAGAAATTTTAGTTACAGTATGAAAGAAAATAGCAAATAATGTCATCCGTGCCAAGTTTTGAACCGTCGTTTTAAGCATTTATCAAGAAGAAAAGGAGGGCGAATCGAATAGAAATTTTAAAAATAGTAATATGAAATGCGCCTCGTTATGTAATAACGTTGGTTCCTTGTTGCGATGAAATACATTGATTTAATTTTAAAACTTACATAGACAGCTATTATTTTACACCCTGTAATTATCTTAATAATAAATTAATTTAACAGAAAACCGCATTGTTAACAAATGAAATCACCCCGTTTTTCCAAAGCGATTTAACGAAATCATGTTATTTCGAGTTCCTTGTTTCTAAGGTGTTAAGCATTAAGGTAAAAATAATGTAAACATAATTTTCCCCATCCGATTTAGACCTTAATATAATTTCCAATTTTCGGGCTGGAACAGGACATACCAGTATGAGTCAGTATGCCATAAGTATTTACTAAATGCGAATAATATTTACTATCAAATCGCATTTGCTATTTTTAATAATTAATGGTAAGTGTTTTATTTTATAAATTTTTAATAAAATACTCTGTTTGTTAACATAAATTTTCGGAGAGTGCAATAATTACACGCGAATTTCCGGTTAGCTTAAGAGAATTTCATAAAATTGCCATCCTTTTCACTGCAAGAAAATTGTTTTTTTCTCAAGCAGCGATCCGAGCAAGAAACCACCTGGAGTTAATTGCTTGTCATTATTTTATGACATGAGGTGAAAAGAGTCAATAACACTTGTTCTGGTTTTCTCGGCCATCTAAACAAGCAGTCATGACCGTGCATGCCGTCGAACGTATGAAGGCAATTCGTGCTTTTTACTTTCAATAATGACGCAGCCCTATAGGCCTTTTGGCAAGCTACAAGTGCACTCTGCTCGAATAAAAGGAAAATGGAAAAAAGTAAACAGAAACCTTAACCGCGACTCTGTGTTATCTGAGATTCAAGGATTTGGAAGCCATTGGGGGAAGGATATTCCAACGAAGATTGGAAATTTAATACTGCACACGTCCTGCCCAGAGCAGCCTTGTTCGATCGCCTTCAGGTAGTGTCAATGAATGGAAGTCATTTGGATATTAATGACCTGGCCAAGATTGCGGCTGAGTTCAAAGACTGTGAACCAAGTGATGTTTTGCGATGCATTTTGTACTTGAGTGAGTTAATTTGTTAGGGTAGTCAGTTAACACAATCGGGTTTTTGGTAATGTAAATAGTGACTGATTTAAATATGTGTACATTCCATTCAGGAAATAAAAATTAAATATATAAAATTATTGGAATTTCTTGAAAGTTTACTAATTTTAGTACATGCATTTTTTTCTAAAAAAACAAGAGACGGCTCATTTAGTATTTAATCACACGGCTTCGGATAGTTATATTTTCGTCTTTTCGAGCTCTTTTTCTCAAAACTCAGTGAGAGTTAATGACTGTTAGGGTACCAAGGAAGTATATCAAGTCGAAGGCGTAGTAAAGGTACTTGTTTAATCTCCACCCGGTTCCTTTACCGAGCTGTGAAATTTAGTAGTAGCCAAAGTACAAAACCTTAACTTTGATGAAATGATAAACTTCTACAGGGTGTTTCAGATCTGACGTGCCAAAATGAGTAGGGTGATAGATCTCAACCAGACAAACAAAAAATTGTATGGCAGGGGGGGGGGGGAATCTGAAGCGTTTGGGAGCGTTTTCATGGTATGCACATACTCTTTTATTTTTATCTTTTGATCTACCAAATACAGCCACATCAAATAAACGCTAAAAAATTACTATTCCCATGGCCTTTCAAAAATATTGTCAACATTATTGATCTAACTTCTACCGTTAAAGGTACAGTCAATTCCAAAAGTGAAAAAAAATGGTTTGCAATTACCTAAAGTTCAGCATTTTCTCAATTCTTTTCTGAAATTCAAGTAATTAGTATACGCCTTTTTTATTTTTATTAGATTGTTCATCTTATTACCTTTCCAAAAAGGTGCAAGAAAAAATTGACAAAAAAATGGACCGGCAACATCCGTATTATTAATCTCCGAGCTACTCTCAACTGAAATCTGTTGACGGAATGCGGTCCTCACATTTTGCATACTCATTTCCCTCTAGCGCCCGGTCTATAAGCAATGCATCAAAACGCCAAACTATCCAAATTTCACATAAGTGATTAGCAATCATTGTAGGAATTTTTTTTTTTTTTTTTATATATATGATAATGCCAAAGCTCAGGGGATGCCCTATGATGCTTAAGCACAGCCTTGGCAGGAAAGGAACTAAGGATGAGGGAAATAGGTTAGGAGGTTGGGTGAAGGAGGTGTCGATGTACGCTCCGTTTGAAAGTTTCAGGCTGATAAGACGAGGGAAAAACAGAAGATGGTAAACTGTTCCACATTCGTGTTGTTCTGCTTAGAAGAGATTCCCGAAATTTGACGGTACGTCCAAATTTGACCTGGAGAGTATAGGGGTGGGAGCGACTTGTTGATCTTGTATCGCACGTTGTCAGGAGTCTACAAGGAATCAGGCTAGCAATTTCGTTAGAACAACGGCCATTGAAATAACGATAGAAGAGTGAGAGACAACCGACATTCCGTCGATGCCTCAGAGATTGAGGGATCGCCAATAAGCTTAACAGCTTTACGCTGGACTTTGTCTAACGCGGACAGTGCGGTGTGTCCGGCCCCTATCCAAATATGGGAATTATATTCAAGTCTAGGCCTAATGTGGGACTTGTAGATCAGGTGGGGTGAAATATTTCTTACATCTCTGTAGAAAACCCAAACATTTCATCGCATTTTTAGCGATTGCAAATATATGATCAGTCCAGCTAAGATTGCTGGATATCTCGATACCCAAGATGTTTAGGGAGGGTGAATTGGGTATATTCACTCCGTCGACTGAAATAGGTTGGGGGTGAACTGGGCGTTTTTTAAGGGACATTAAACAGCATTGAGTTTTGGATGCATTAAACGTAACACGATTTGCTCTGCCCCAAGCAAGGACCTTGGAAATGTCGTTGTTTAATGATCTAAACATGCGTTCCCGATTGGCTTCTGTAGCATTTCCACGTGAATTCATTACAGAATCAAATGAGTACGCGAAATCAAGGGTGCTGTCGTCGGCGAAACTATGAATAGGATTGAGAGTAAGGGATAAGAGATCATTAATAAAAAGAAGAAATAAGGTTGGTGAAAGAACTGAACCCTGAGGTACACCGGCATTTATTTCGTAGGAATCAGATGTAACTCCGTCAATTACTACACGAATTGAACGGCCTGACAAAAAGCTCTCTATCCATTTAACGAGGGTAGGGTGCAGACCAAATGTTTGAAGTTTGGCTAAAAGGGCAGCATGCCAGACTCTATCAAAAGCCTTTGAGATATCAAGAGATTTCAGACTCACCAAAATTATGAAGACAATGATTCCAACGTTCCGTTAGAGCCGTTAGTAAGTCTCCGGTTCAGCGGCCAGTGCGGAAACCGTACTGGCAATCGTTGATAAGATGGTTGTTTTCTAGATATTTCAACAACTGAGAGTTGATGAGAGATTCAAAAACTTTAGATATGATCGAGGTTAGTGCAATTGGTCTGTAGTTAGAGGGGTCGCATGCCTCTCCTTTTTTAAGTATCGGCTGGACATGAGCAAGTTTCCATACACTTGGAAATATTCCTGTTGAATATGACAGGTGAAAAAGTTTGCGCAGAGGTTTAGCCAAAGCAGAGGCGCAGCATTTTAAAACAAGGGGCGAGAAACCATCAGGGCCAGTAGCTTTGGACACGTCGAGTTTTGAAAGTACTCTAAAAACTTCGCGAGTGCGAAAGTGTAGCGTCTTTTGCCTACTAGTACATTGTGATAGAGATGGAAGTGGCTGCGATGAAGGTGGTAAGTATGAATTAGCAGCAAAATTAGCAGCAAACAGGTTGGCCTTGTCCAATGAGTCAGTAAAAACATTCCCATTATAAATGAGTGGTGGGGTTGACGAACAGGTGAAATTGTTCTTTACGGTTTTTACTAGAGACCAGAAACCCTTACTACCCTTTTGGGTAGAAAAAACCTTCCGTCTGATGTTCTGGTCGAAATTGAACTTTGCCCGACTAATTGCTGAATTGCAAATATTCCGCGCATCTCTATAGATACGTCTCAATTCCTCTGAAGGGCACAATTTATATGCCTGGAAGGCTGCTTCCTTAATTTTAATGGCTGCGAAACAGTCATTATTGAACCAATTGGTGTTAGTTGGTTTGATGTTCTTGAAGCTATGAGGAATAAAGCGATGCATTCCAAACCAAAGGATGTTTAAGATATAATCGAATTATTGATTCTGAAAAACTTTAAGTGATCTGCGGTAAGATTATAAGAAACAGGATACAATATCGTTTTAAAAAAACAATGAGTAGAATAGTATGTAAATGTCTTCCCTGGGACACACCAGATCGTATCTGTGTGCCATGAGAGATAAAATTTTCACATAAGTGATCTAAATTTAAAAGCGCATGATGAATCTTATAAACGGATTGATTGATTTACCCCATTCAACAGCATTTATCACTTTTTCGGAAAATTTAACAGCTTAATATTAGTTTATACCTTCGTCGGTGGAGTAAGTGATAATGTGTTGGCCTTCCTTCCTGGAGGTTCCAGGTACGAACCCTAACGGTGGCGACCCATGGGTGTTCTCTGCTGACAACAGATTACGATTAAAGAGCTACAGATTAAGTCCGTGGTTTGGAATCCACCATAAATTATCTTATCTTATCATATGCCCCCAAAAGGGGCTTCGGGAACTAGAGAGAGATATTAATTGATCTCCCCTTTCGCCCATAGCGAAAAGCAAACACTCTTAGAGGATTGAAGATTGCGTAATTGTAAAAGTTTGCAAAATAAGTCCCAAATAAACTACAAGTTGATTGGATATCATTTGCAGAGTATTTCCTATAAAATTTCATCAAATGGTTACATCTACTTTCTACATACGTAAAGGCTTGCTGGTACTCTATCTTTAATTATTTAACAAATTGCATAGAATTGTAAAGCAATTACAGTTAGAGCTTTTTATCTTATCATGTAGCACTTCAGATCCATATATAACCCGAGAAACGAAACTGTCAATTTGCCCTTAAATTTAGAAGTCGTTGTGCAGCGCCTACAAAATGAAGCTATTTCTAGCATTGTCTTTGCTGTTAAGTTCTAGTTCGGCTAAAGATAGCCATGAATTAGTGGAAGATGTAGACCTTTTTTCCGTTGAGGGTCGCATTGTTGGTGGTATAATTGCTCCACCAGCACTTTTCCCATATATGGTACCACTTTGGGCTAATAGGATCAGTAGCCAAGGAATTGAATTTGGAACCTTCTGTGGCTCTTCTGTTATATCTGAAGACTTTGTTCTTACTGCAGCACACTGCGTAACTGGGTATGTTGTGACGCATAAGCTTAAAATGCATTACTAGTGATTTTATTTCCAGTGAGCCCGAGAGTATTAAACTTTATTTTGGGTCTACAGATATCGAAAAGGAATCAGAGCCCGGTCGTATTGAAATGACAGTTCCGAGGGAAAATATTATTATTCACGAAGATTATAACTCGATGCTTGAACACGACATCGCTTTAGTGAAATTGACACAAAAACTAAATTTTACCCGTATTTTTCGAAAATCTAAAAAAAAAAACGAAAGTAATCGTGAAGTATTTTAGGTGAAATTCAGCCAGTCAGACTGGCCAGACGTAGCCAAACTAATTTAGATTACGAAGGAAGTGTAATTACTGGCTGGGGTGCGACCGGTTCTGACGCAGGTTCCAAGATTCTCCGATATGCTCAACTACGGATACTACCAGATGAAACCTGCTGGAATGTTTACAGAACATACTATCATCCGTCAAATATTTGCATTGATGGAACTCAACAATCAGCTTGTCATGGGGACTCTGGTGGACCCGCAGTTATAGTAGACAGTGATGACAGGCGTTTTACTCAAGTTGGCATAGCTTCATATGGCAATCACCGTGGCTGTGACAAAGGTGACCCTGTAGCCTATACCCGGATTACATCATATTTGGATTGGATTCATAAACATACAGGAATTCGTATTATTGATTGAAGCAAATATTAATTTTAATAAAAATTTTATATAATTTTAATTTTTAATCACATGACCTGCAATAGGTTGATTTGTTAAATTTTTCATAAAATGTAAGTCCAAGGTAGTCGAACAAAAGAGAAAATGAAAAATACATAAGAAAATTTAAAACTAATTATTTTAATTAATTAATAATTTCGGGGTCGAGGTTAGGCAGACTAGCCTTCTAAGATTGATTTTTCGTTACTTTCTCTCATGAAGTTCATCCACTTAGTTCTCGTGGTGGCGACTAGCACTTTGGTTGCAAAGCGAACTGCATACTGAATTTTCAGCTATAACTTTTTGAATTCGGAGTAGTCGATCGAAGAATTTAATCAGTTTTGGCACAAATGGGGTATAAATAAGAATATTTATTCCAATATTATCTTATCTCACTATCGGGCGACTAAAGAACGACCGACAGTGCAAAACTGCATAGCTTGGATTTTGTGTTCCAAAACCGAAAACTGAGTACTGTTCTCTGAAAAAAGTAAGTCAAGTATGAACGTTGTTCATGCTTCGAGGGTTCCCTACTTAAGTTATTTGCAAAAGGAAATTTTTTTTAATATTTTATAGGAATTTACAGCTAACCCTAAAAGTACTTTCATACGATTCAAAGACGATCTTCAGTGGATGGAAAACAGTAGGTCAGTTACCGTGTGTAATGTAGACTATCAAATTTTTTGCAAAATACTGGCAACTACACTTCGCTCATTTATTAACTTAATAATGCACCCTTTACGGTTTTACTATGTCCCAGGTCGTAGTTTCTACGATAATTTTACCATAACAAAGCATCTTTTCGCCTATTATAACAATATTGGTTAGCCATGATCTCTTTCTCTTTCTCTAGTTCCCGTAAATTCTCGTGATGCATGGGGCGGGAGAAGAATTTTATGCGATTCAAGGTAACGACTGCAAGTGGATCTACAATTTAAGGTAGAATTCGAGCCATCGATATAACTCAGTAACACCCAATGGCCTTTTTTACCGTAATTTGTTTTCAGCAGAAAACAGCCTGGGTCATCGCCGATGGAGTTCGAAACTCGGAGGTCGGATAGAAGGCCTGCCGCCTTAGCATACAATACATATTTAGTGGGGCTCGATGGCAAAATATGTAATAGCCACTTGACTTCGAAGAAACTCTTCGGAGCGTTGAATTCCTGGTGGACTAGATTGTATTCGCTGAAAGGACGTGTAGTCGCTGTTAATTTCTTTATCGTTCATGTGTTGAAATCGGAGTGTTTTAAGGAAGGTTGCATCAAGCAACTGCAGGCAATAGTCATTGATGCCTTCTGGGGAAAAGACCATCTCCTTCGTTGAAAGCACACTTTGCCGACCAGTAGCAAAGGGCGGATTGGGTCTTACAGACATTGTCGTGAAAATGCGTTACTTTCAGGAACGGACATTGTTGTGGTTGTTCTGTCGCAAAGATTACTTAATTTCATAGACGTGGGAAAGTTTTTGGTCTTAGGATCTGATATCTATGATTACGAGGTGTGTCAAAATCAGACCAACAATCCATATGTAATAGGACGGAGATTCTCAGTAATTCCAATCAGAATTAATGCTTCTGGAAACACACATAATTCACCTCATACTGCACAATTAAACGAATTGGTGAATATAGTACTATAGCGACAGATGTATGGACATACCATATAATTTTCGTTGCAAAACATTGTTTAGAATTCTGGCAAGGGTTCAAGAAATCTTCTGTCTGATTTCCATCTGACTTAGCGCAAGTTCAAAATTAGGCCTATACTTGACTATATTTCAAATTTTTAGATTAGATCAGGACTGACTGCATTGTCTACGTTACAAAAAGTTCAAAGAAAGGCTTTCGGACATATTGTCGATGATTCTATTACGGTTATTGTTCTCACAAAATTTCGCAGTATGAATTTTTGAAAATCCTCCTCCTGTGGGCTCAGATAGCATTATTATAAAGGAGTAACTAAAATACTACGTTTGTCACGACGCCTTTCTATGAAGCCTATATTCAGCAAAAAAAAATTTCAGTATTTGACTCATCCTACGCAGGATGGTGCTGCTTTATTTTAAACTTGATATATGCAAAATTAATATTAATAAATTGACTTCAATATAAATTTTAACTCAGTGGGGGACTGAATACCCCATCTGTATAATTTTTAGGATACAAGTCTGCAGTGGAATATTCGCTTAATACTATGGTAAAATTTGATCAAGATTTTTATCTGAGAGTTTCTAAGTCGCGAGTTATGTATTTTCTGCCAAAATTAAGAAACTAAAAATGGCGGCTATAGGATGGCAAACAAACTTTGTAATTTTAGACCTAATTTGTTCGAACTCTATATCTGGGTCGTTTCAGTGCTACGGTTTACGACTTATCGGTAAAACTTTAAAAATTCGAACCGTGTGAGAACATTTCATCAAAGTCGATATCTGAAGTTTTTTGAGGTGCAGATTACTTAGTTTTAGTCAAAGTTTGAAATTTTGAAAATTCATATTTAAAAAACTAAATAACCAATGGCTTTATTTAAAGTGCACTAAAAAGAATAAAATAATTTTGTTCTCTTAGCTACAATGTTTCTCTAATATTTATTCACTCAATATTTATGAAGTCAAAATTTCTGGACTCATAATAAAAGAACGCAAGCTTTGCGAAGAACTCAACGGGTCTGTAAAAAACGTCTGAATACTCCGATGTCCGTTATAACTGAACAGTCAAACTTGATTCGCGGTATGCAATATATAATGCAAGGAATAGATACTGCAAGGACACTGAAATGGTGGAGTACTTTGTATTTATTCAGTATTAGAAAGGCATAGGCTTTCATTTAGAACAATGGACACATCCTTAGCCGATAGTTTTTTTTCATTAGTTCAGATTAATTTTATAAATTGATAAATTTGGTGCTTTTCAAATCATTTTATTTTTATTTAAGAAAATCTAAATGTAATGTCACTTGTCTCATCTCGAACAGGGTAAGAGTTATTTTAATACAGAACATGAAATTAAAGGTACTCACTTAAATGTTAAAATTTCCGTTAAAACAATACCAACTTTAATAATGCTGCCTTGAAAAAGTTTCCACAATTCTGATTTTTCAATTTGTATGGCTATAACTGTGTGATGTCCTTTAGTGCTCAGTGGAAAGCTGGGAGTGATAATACTTATAGAACGTCACAAAAAATTGTATCTCAGGAGAATGAATAACAAGGACATTATTATGAGTAGTTTTTAATTTACTGAAAAAAGTTTTAAAAATTAATGAGCCAGACTGTCGATGGACAGGTAGTAATATGCAATATAGTATGTACTATATATACAGTGGAACTACTTTATAAAAAAATCGTTTTTACCGGAAAATTTTGTTAGGACGGTTTCGATATATAGGAGGTAAAAAATAGAAGAACCGAAATGATGTACTTACATAATGTAATCATACTCTACATTAATTTAAAAATTACATATTTTATAGGAATAATTCATTTTGTTATGCCAAAAACTGTTTGAGTCTGCAATTTTACTTTTTTTTTGAAAGATACTTTTTCATTGTAGATGGGATAGTGAATGCGTTATGTCTGTTGCATATATTGGGTATTTTCGCAGAAACCTCTTTATCGTCCTCAATTAGATGTTCCTCACTGCCGTCTTGTCGCACAATTGATGAAATCTCTTTGTCATCTGGCACATTGTGCGTTTCATCGTCTCATTCAGGTACCGGAATGAAACTAGCACTTCACAATTATTTCCTGATTAAGAGCAACCAACCGAATAGTTAAATCTTTCCTCACGAAATCAAGAAGGGTTCCTGAGCTGACCGCATGCTCCTTGTTCAAATCGTTAAGAATTTTAATCATAGTTAGTTTTTTATAATTAAAATTTACATTTTGAATGATTCCAATATTAAATGGTTTCTTATTTATTTATGATATACAGTAAAAATGGTAATAAATGAACTGATTTCGATTTTGATAAGCAAATTCCGGTTCATGAAATGACTGAACATTTCTTGAAAATTTCACTTGTCATCCAAGCTTTTTTATTTGCAAAATATTTAACGCCGAAATTTGTAACTCCACGGAAGCAACTATGGTTTACACTTTTTCGTATTTATGGGCGTATTTTCAGATTTATGTGCCTGTAGCGGAGCGTGCATGCCCGTGTGGCGGGAGTATTTTTTAAATTTTATATATACTGTATATACTGTGTATACTGTATATACTTTTGAAAATATTAACGTCTGTACTTGTTTTGGGCGTGAATATAGCAGCTCAATTAATTTAACTCGGGAAGGACTAGAAGAAAAGCCCTGTTTTATCAGCGTTAATAACGTCATTTTCATTATAGTTTTCGAACAGAGATGGCAGTTGATTTTTTAAAGCACCACACCTTCAGTGTTTACACTTGCACTTCCGTCACACAACACTTTATGAACTATGTCTCGCCTCTTTTTAAATTTATAGAGTCATCCATTGCTGGTCATAACACTTTCCACGCAACATTTTCCAGTATACTCAAGCGCATTGTTTTTAAGTCAAGGGTTTTAAAGGAAAACTTCCTTCACGTACTGGTCACACCCACGTAAGCACTGCAATTCACAATTGCACTGTAAATACATAGGTTTTTTTTTACTTTTGGAAAGACCATCAAATGATTTAATTTTTTACCTATTCCTAAATATGATCGAAATACTACTTGGAGGAATTTCCTGACATCAAAAATCTTTAAAAGGCAAACAAAATAAATATATTTTCAACCATAACATACAGTGTAGATCAGAGTGATGCAAATTAAATGCACCAAATATCTGATTGACGAAGATTAACTGGGAATACCACTATGAGTGTCAACAATTTTCCACTTTCAGAATTAAAAAAAAAAAAATCCAAAAAAATAAAATTAAAAAAATGATAAAATTTAATAATTTGATCACAATATTGGATACCCCATGATGGAATATTGGATACCCCATGATGGAATGCACTTTTCCCGTAGTCTTCTGTCGAAAGAAACTTTTTTTCCATTCAAAAATCATGATAAAAAAATTGACCTCAAAAATCGTGCTCTTTTAAAATTTAATGTCAAAAAACAGGGGTAAGGTACAATTTTTATGAATTTTTTTGGTGCCATTCGAAAAAACGGCTGCGAACAACGATAGCTACATTCATATTGATATTTAAAAAAATTAAATTTTTTATTTTGCGATAATTCTTCACCAATATTTCAATTGGACGAAGGGGAAGATGTTTTTTTACATGCCATCACATCGAGGATGATACCTTTGTAAATTTTTAATACTTAAAAATTGGTATAAAAATAGTTTGCAAAGAAAATCGCAAAAATGGGCAATATTTTGTTTCTTCCCTTTTAGAATAAAATCTTTTCTGGAGATAACAGATGAAAAGCAAACTTCTGTTGGAACTTTCAATGAACAAAACCTAATAAAAGGTATGTCGTTATGTACAGTAATCAAGATTATATATAGTACATTGAAGTGTAATTCGCCTAAAGTAAAGAAACACGTGTGGTATGCACATAGTTCGCGTCTATGCAGTCTTACACGGTGCAGTAGAATCATGCATATAGTCGATGTTATCTAAGTTGAAATGTACCACTTTAATATGGTATTGTCAGATAAGTTTTTTCATTAGGTTTGTTTTCTTTCGAGCGCATGTATTTTATATTTGCCAATTGAATTGAATTGTCAAGTGACATTTCTCATATTTGGTACTGAAAAGAACTATACGTTTCAGGATTTTAGTGCAGTTTATTCCCATCAATTTTCAGTTTCTATCACTAAAGATAAGGGCACAGATCTATTATAGAGAGTTTTTCGTTATAAGGAGGAAGTTTTATTCTAAAGCACCCGAGGTGATGTCACTGCTAATCGATTTAGTTTGGTACAGAGGAATTAACTTTAATAGAAGTTCGTCAAAAGCGAATTTGATTTAAACTGAAACACAACATTATTAATATAAAAAATCAGAAAAAGGTGTACTTCCTCAGAATATTTTGGTATACCTGTCATATCGGCCACACAGATAAAACTAATAGTGGCAGTTAAGTTTTTATTAAATAGATCGGCTTATGCTTTTACTATTTCCTACAAAATATTAAGAAACAAATCTTTCTTTTGGAAATGTATATCGGTACTTTATTTATTTATTTATTTAAGCTTAATACAAGCTATAAAAAATATAAAATACAAGCTATAACTTAATACTGATCAGATACTTTTAAAATATTTTTGCTGGAATAACCTGACAATACAAAATTGATACCATATGAAAAGTGATAACATTTTTAATTCAAAAAGGTTATATAAGGTTCTTTACCAGCTTTCGACTGTTTTAGTTTTTACTTAACAATTCAAATGTTGTGATTGTCTGGTGGCCGGCACTAAATATAGCAACCCATCTGAAAGCAATGGACAAAGTTCAGAGGATGGCAGCACTGCTGATAACAGGTTCCCTGAGAACCACACCATCCAAAGCCCTGAACACTATTCTCCACCTTCTACCGTTGGATCTCTTTGGTAAGAAAACCTCATCGTCAGCCGCCATTAGGCTTAACTCAATCCAGACCTGGAAGCGAACTGATTTCGGTCACTCCAAAATATTGCACAATAGAACTGCCAGCAATATCGACTACACCTCGCCCAAGCCTTTCTTTGGAGCAAAATTCGATTCCTTCTTTCCCACCAGATCGGAGTGGGAGAGAGGTCCCCCCCAATGGAAGAACTCAGTGCATCTCTACACTGACGGCTCCAAATTGGATGGCAAAGTGGGTGGAGGAATATTCTCGGAACACTTGGACCTCGATGTCTCATTTCGCTTACCTGACTACTGCAGCGTGTTTCAAGCAGAAATCATGGCTATAAAAGTAGCTGCTGACCGCCTGAATCAATTAGCGCTACCAACAGGCAATGTATGTATTTTCACAGATAGTCAGGCAGCTATTAAATCCCTTTCGGGAGTATACACAACCTCCAAAACGGTCATAATATGTCGCTCAACACTAAATGACATAGCTGTGCATCTGAAAGTACGGCTCATCTGGGTGCCTGGACATAGTGATATTCCGGGCAATTGCAGAGCCGACGAACTAGCGAGAATCGGTACCACACGTCCTGATTCGGACATTAACCACCAGCCGGGTAAACCGCTAGCTACATGCAAAATGGAGCTCTCACAGGAGGCTCTCAAGATTGCTAATAATAACTGGCAAGAAGAACGCACCTGCCTGATTACCCGACAGATATGGCCAAAGCTTGACCTTAAGCGGTCAAGAGGGCTCATCCTACTCGGACGCAAAAAAATTAGCACTACAGTAGCCGTAATCACGGGTCACTGCCTCATAGGTAGACACGCAGATAGGCTGGGCGTGCCCTCAAACGACTTCTGTAGGAGTTGCCACGACGAGGAGGAAGAGGAAACCATACTTCACCTCCTCGGTAGCTGCCCGGCCCTAGCCAACCGTAGGAACCCGGCTTTTAGGCTCCCCCTACTTCAAAGAGCTAACCGAGCTAGGCTCCACAGATGTCAAAAACCTGACTCGATATATCGGGAGTTCAAAATGGTTCCCGACGACGAACTAAGGATGAACATCCTTTACAACCCAGTCAAAATAATTTTGACTTCCCGTGAACTAGTTCCACTAGATGCAAGAAACTGGTTCGGTGCACAGAGGACAGAATGTTAACCCTCCTATTCCTTACGTAATTTTATGGGGTTGTTAATTTCAAGCCTCAACGTGGTAGCACAAAGGGCCTCTTAGGCCTAAGTGTGCCTTCTTAGGCAGCCACTTTATTCTAACCTAACCTAACAATTCAAATTCAAATTAAATTTATTTAAACTCTGCACAGGTAAGAACAAATCTTATTCTAAAGTATAGGGTATATAAAAGAAATTATTAAAAATTTCAGTTAACCAAAAAGGTACTAATCTAAGCTTAACCAAATAAAAGAATAGATTCAAAGTAATACAATCTATATTCGGATAAATATGAAAATACCTAGCTCCAGAATAAACGAGAACTGCTACTGCTCCTCCATCATTTCAGAAGAGAGCTCCAGAGTCTAATGGACTGAAAAAAATTGGTGTTCACTAGACAAATAGGTTGAACGTGACATAATTTAAGAAAACGTTCTGACCGAGCGTGACAAGTTTAATCTACTGTACAAATAGTGTCGGTGACGGATTAAAATTAAATTTCGTAAAAACAAACTTGCCCGAAAATTAATACAGCAATCAAACGTGTATTCCAAAATCAACTTAGAAAACATGTTCATGTCGTCCGATCCCAAAGGCAAAGCGTACAATAGAATTAAAGTCAACACTGAGCTTTCTGGTAGAGGCAGAGTTCAGCTTACAGAAGATTTTACACTCATCTGAATCAAAGGACCTAATAAAAACCTAACCAGCATGACATGTGTATTCAGAGGAGTGAAGGCTGCAGATAGAGACAATTTTCGCAAGGTCCCATGTACCTTACCAATTATACCATTAGTATGTTTGGGCTAATTAAACGACTTATTTAAACAAATGTTCATATTTTTAATATAGTTCCAAGAAGGAATGACAAAGTTATCAAGGATCAATTGAGGAAAGAAAGATGTATTCAGGCCATATTTATAAAAAATGATAGCATTGTACGATTTATTCAATTTAATCGGGTTGATTTTATTAAAAAATGCGTGAATTTCTTTTAATACACAAACTTGATTTATTCCAAAAGAAAAGAATTAATTTTAATAACAAAATTTGCACTACTAATTAGCTTCACTTGCTGTAGCAGAATGCGGACTCCTCACTCCGCTTAGTAGCCGATCTTTTTGCCGCTAGCTTGAGTTATATAATGTATATTGATCATATGCCTTGTTACGGGAAGCTCGAACCAGAGAAATTCTGTTTGATGAACAGTGGCGTTGGCATTAATAGGCAAAACAAACCTTGTGTAAAAATTGCAGTCTGTTGGCTGTATTTCATAAATTGTAAAGCAATAACATAATAAGTTTATATGCGTTTATGATTCAACTGATGCAATTCAATACAAGGGATTATTGCGTAAATGCCAGCACTGCAGAGCTTCAACTAACGTATCATATGACCAATTTATTTATTATTATTTATTATATTAACGAAGACAAAAGATTAACGCGGAAGTGAAAGCTAATTATGCTGAAATGTGAGTATAAAGTGTGAATTGAGTTTATAAAATATCTAGAAAGAATGATTTCAGTAAATTCATTTTGCTTGTAACTCCATTATGTGAAATAATTAAATTATACTTTGATTTAGTATCAAACAAGCATCACATATGTTATTTTCACTGTTATTCAATTATTTTTTAATATTTACAGAAGAGAGCTACCAATCAGAGTATTTGCAATTTTTCGCTGTTATCGATATATATCACGATATTTCTTATGATAAATCAAGATATACCGAATGTATTGATACTTGTATAACAGATATTTGATGGTATCGATATTTCTTTATCGATATATCGATAACTTTTTAACTAATGAGCTGTACAACTTTCTACAAAATGAGCTGTTTTTTTCTGCGACACGATCCTCGACTAGTTCGTAAATGTGTTGGTGTAAGTTTTTAAGTTCCGTGTCAAAGTGCATTTTAAGTTCCTCCATCTTACTATTGAATTTTACTAATTTGCAGTTAAGTTCGGTAGTAATCCCTTTAATTAAAGCCTCAAATGATGCAAGATATTTGACGAAAGTTTTATTTATTTATTTATTCACAATACAAGCTAAAACATATACTAATACTACAAACTATACAAAATGATAAGTAATAATAAATAAATAAATGGTATAAGCTACAATATGAGCTATAAATATAGTAGATACAGACAGAAGGCGGAAGGAAGAAGAATTAAGGAAAGCGATCAAGATCAGGATGGGCGGGATCAAGATATAGGGCTTTGTGAAGGGATGATTTACTCAGATGGAAGGCAAAGGAGGAAAGGTCGTTAACTTTCGTAATTGGCTCGCTTTGACCGTAGTTTGTGCGATGGAGGTCGAGTCGGAAAAGGGGAGTGGACCTAAGTTTACGGGGATTGGTATAGATGGGTAAAGATTGCAGTATCGAAGGGCAGTCTATGGCACCAGTTAATAACTGATAAATGAAGAGAATGTCGGAAACATCACGATGTTTACTTAGAGGTTGTAAGTCGATAAGTTTCAGACGGTTTTCATAAGGTTGAAGGTTGAATCTGTCTACCCATGGAAGATCACGTAGAGCAAAGCGAATGAAGCTACACTAGACAGAATCAATCCTATTAATGTGAGTTGTTTGTGTAGGTGACCATACCTGTCTGGCATATTCAAGGAGAGGTCTTACGAATGAGATGTAGAGAGATTTGGAAACATAAGGATTGGAGAACTCTCTAGACCAACGCTTCACAAACCCTAGCGCGGAGTTAGCTCTGTTAATTATGCTGTCAATGTGGGAACGGAAATTGAGTTCGCTATCACAGATTATTCCTAGGCCACACTCGAGGTAATGATAGGGACTCGTATGTCGGTTTACATATAGACTCTCGGGGTGGAGGTGAGACGCTTGCGGGAATAAGAGATGGGCTGGCATTTGGAGACATTGAGCTCAAGAAAGTTTTTCATGCAACCATGTCGGTTGTGGAGGAGATATGTTTGATTAATTTCATGTCAGCATAAATGGACAGCTCTGAGTGTTTGATGATAGATTTGATGATACATTTATTGTAAGGATAAAAATCAATGGGCCGAGGTGGCTGCCCTGAGGGACGTCGGAATGAGCGACAATAGGGTTAGAAATGGATGAGCTGTAAATAACATTGTACTGACGGTTGTTGAGGTAGGATCGAATCCAGGATATGAATCTGGGGGGGGGGGGGGAAATAGGCGATCAAGTTTAAACAAGGTAACGTTATGGGAGATCTTGTCGAAGGCTTTACTGAAATCGGTGGCGATAACATCAACATCTTTACCGTTTTCCATTGCACATAGTGTTTTAGAGACGAAGTCAGTAAGGTTGGTGGTTGTAGATCTACCTTTGAGGAAGCCATGCTGGGAGAGTGAGAAGATAGACTTACAGTGGAGGAACACGGAATCATAGACCAATTTTTCAAATAGTTTAGGTATGGATGATAATTTAGCGATGGGTCTGTAGTTGGACACATCGTTCTTGCAACCTTTTTTGAAGATGGGAATAATATACGAATTTTTCCATAATTGAGGGAAAACCCCTTGAGTGACCGAGAGACGAAAAAGCAAAGTAAGGGGTTGGACTAGATGGATGGCACACTTTTTCAGACCGATGGCCGGAATGCCATCAGGACCTGGGTGAAAGTCGTCCTCAAGCCTATTAATACTGGCGGCGATTAGTTCAGGATCAGGGTCAAAAGATGAAAACGACATTTGAGTGAATTTGTCCATGAATGCAAAATAGTTAAGGTCGGGTTGTAGAGAATTGTCGCTGAAAGATTTACTGAAGAAGTGTGCAAGGAGGTTGGCGATAACCTAAGGATCAGGCGAAGAGGTATTCTCGAGCTTTAGGGTGCAAGTGTAACCATTGGATTTCTTCTTGGAATTAATAAAGTTATAAAAACGCTTGGGGTCGGATATGAGGCTAGTTTCCATCCGTTGGAGGTACTCATAGTAGAGGGTATCATAACGTTCGGAAAAAGAGGTATAAGCAGATAGGAACAATAGTCAGACTCAGTCTGGGTTAGAAGAAAAGTTTGCCAACGTTTATTTCTCCTGCTGCGGAGAGAGCGTAATTCTTTGTCGTGCCATACGGGTGATGAGGAGTAGTTTTTACGAGGAAGAAGAGGGATAGATTGTGTAAGACAAGCGTGTATTTCAGAATGGAACGCCTCTAAAGCAACGTCAGTTAGGTTAGTTGAGGGGTAGTGCCAATATTAGATTTGAGGAGCAAGTGATTTAATTTGTCAAAGTCGCCTTTACGAAAATCGAAAGAAAAAGAAGACTCGGAGCTTGAAACGGCAAGAGGGTGAAAACAAGGAAAACAAGGAACAGGGGAGGATGGTGACGATCGAGAGAGGAGAGGAGATGGTTGCTTTCTGCGACAGCCTATTAAACTGGGTCTGAAAAAAAGATTAAGTCTAATTGTCTGTCCAGGAAGTTCATGACTCCGCTTACTTGAAAGAGACCTGAAACGGAGAGCTGATCGGTATAGAAGGCTTCTTTGGCCGAAGATGCGTTCATACGTTTTCTGAGGCAGCAAGTTAGCTGTTATTCGTGCACTTTGTATTGTGTTAGATAAGGTTTCAGATCCCAATATCGGATGTATGTATACCCATATTGTTCTCCTCACTTCTACTTCGAATGTCACGAATTGTTTTGT
Organism: Leptarthrus brevirostris; assembly: GCA_964036015.1. Classification (NCBI taxonomy): domain Eukaryota; kingdom Metazoa; phylum Arthropoda; class Insecta; order Diptera; family Asilidae; genus Leptarthrus; species Leptarthrus brevirostris. The sequence continues at coordinate 68,938,445 of OZ038373.1, read as the reverse complement.
TGCTGTCCAATGCAGTTTCGGTAGCGGTTAATGGCATTTTGTGTTGAAAATTGAGAAATTTTGGGAGAAACGAGAAAAAATTCAAAAACAAAAAAACTGTTTTTGACTGTTCTGACGCATTAGAGTGCTTTGTTCCCTTCCAAGCAGTACGATTAGTGAAAATCTGAATTAGTTCGTTATAAAAATTAAACAGTGCGAAGCGGATAAATAGATGAACAGAAGGACTTTTTTCCTTAATTTTTAAAAGTTATGCCAATTTTTATATTAAATTAAATAAATCTTTAGAAAATGAAAGATATTCATTAAAGATCATTAAGAACCCCACGTAATCACAACAACTTCGATTGCAACCGAATGTTTTGCAAATTCAAGCTGCAAAATCATTTGAAAAGTTTTCAGACAATTTCTTTTATTTCCATCACAGACCGGCGAGACTACAACATCCGAAGCAGTTCAACCTGGAAGCGTAAAAAGTTTCCCGGTGTAGAAAACTTTTGCCAGTAAAAAAGTAACTTATGTGACAAAGTACTGACAGCCGAGGCTTTAAAGATTGCCGGCACCTTTACAAAAAAGTAAACTTGTTTTAAATTCATTTCGATGGTAAACTGTCAATCACTACCGACGTCGGTTGGATTTTTATCGGGTAATGAAATTTTAAAAATACTTTCAATTTGATATTAAAATAGCTAGGAGACTGGGCAGGAGACAGTAGTCAATCTTTGATAATTAGTTAGGATTAATTTAATATGATGGCTATGATGGGATTATACCAATTAGTAGATGCCTGTTTCAAGACACCATTCCTTTTATTTAGATTTATGTTATCGCTCACACTCGTTGCCAATAAATTTCCATAAGTGCTGAGGGAGCTTCTTTGGAAGAAAGCCATCCCCAGCAGCTGAGCTCCTAAATTAGATTTTTTTGGGTTTCTCTTCCGGCGGATAAGTCGTATAGCATAGAAATCGGAGCATCGGAAAACGATGACGAGTTGTAGCTTTTAGATTTTAAGAAAAACGGAAAGGCGAAAAAGGTCAATTATTATTGGCGTGAGCCACTTTCGGAATGGAGTTGTGGCAAGCCATTTACATTTTTGTGGTTTTCATGAACTTTGAGCTTCCAGACAGCTGCCAATAATTTATAAGTAGGCTATAGATATACTTTATTCCTTTCTGCCACCTGGGTCCTATTTTTCGCTTGCTTTGATTTTATAACCGAGATCTTTATAAGCAATGTGATTTGATTAAAGATCTCAAAATTAGATAAAAGGTTGGTTGTTTAAACCTTTTAAATATTACTTATTTTTATAAGGTAATTTCTTTCAATAATATTCATTAAAAGGAATGTTCGTAAATATAACCGGGTAATATTTATTAGTTCTTCTTCTGATTTGGATGTTCGGTAAGGCTGTGTTAACAAGGCCATTTGGACCGCTGTGGCTGCATTTTGAAAAGTTACTTATTGCTTACCAAGGAATGTATCATTAGTTTTATCCCGGAGCTTTGAGTTTGCTCTTTTCTTAATTTTCAGTCTATGTCTTACCAATTTCGTCATTAAAAAATGTTTTTCCTGACTTGACTGGTGAGTCTGTATTGATCGTTCGTTGGTTAAATTTCTGGACAATAGAATCAGGATGAACCAGAAATTCTGTTTGACAAAGGCTTGTAGCTTAGATGTTATTGGACAGAAGTTTGTTTTTATATTTAACATGTTCAGTTTAACAGGCAGTTTATATTAAAAGTAGTGAGCCCTTGCCCTTCAGTTTTCTTTAACTAATCCAGCAGGATAAGATTTAAACTCCATTGGTATCCATAGTATGTATTTGTGCTTTTCATACCGAAGCGCGAATACGTCTGACTATGATAGTGTGTTCGATAAACTGATGATCACTAATAAAAATTCAATCAAAAAAATAGTATGGCATTACTAAAAGACTAGACTGGTCTTTTTGATTTTGCACGGGGATTTTAAACACTTTTTTACATCATAGCTTCAAAAAATCCAACAGAATCAGCAAATGGTACAATAATGGCTGTTCCACGGACATTGAAAACAAAGAAGCAGTCTTACAGGTATATATATATATATATATATATATATATATATATATATATATATATATATATATATATATATCCGTACCTCAGAGCAAAAGGCTATTAAGTCACAAAATGTTAATTTTACAGGAGATAAAATAAATACAATAATTTTTGTGTTGTACAGGCTACAAAGTAAGAAGAACTAATTATTATTTTTACTTGCTTTGTAGCCTTTATAAATCAGTTATTTAAACTTGATTTAGATAACTTATTTATATGAATAATGATAAAAAAACAACAAACCGGAATATTAAAATTTTGGGCTTAATACGCTTTTGCTCTGAGGTACGGATGTATATATATATATATATATAATATATATATATATATATATATATATATATATATATATATATATATATATATATATATATATATATATATATATATATATCCACACATATATGTATAGGTAAACTGAATTCATCAGAATATTTAAGACGGATCTATGTAAAGTCCACTATTCGTGGAGCTAATTTCAACTTCGGCTAGAACGTTAGATATAAGGTATTTGCTAGGCAAAAGGATAGCAAGAGATTTTATTGAAAAAAATGTCAAGAATTGTTAAAGAAGCTCTCTTATACCAACTGTCATTCAAACTGAGAAAGTTCACACTGGTTAATCAGACTAAGCCAACCTGTTCGCTGCTTGTTCTTAGGTTAGGTTAGGTTAAAGTGGCTGCCTAAGAAAGGCGAACTTAGGCGAAATAGGCCCTTTATGATAACACTTTGAGGCTACAAAAATTTAACAAACCCCATAAAAATTACCTAAGAAATAAGAGGGTGAACATGTTACCCCCTGTGCACCGAACCAGTTCCTTGTCTCCAGTGGAACCAGTTCACAGGAAGTCAAAACAAATTTGACTGGGCCGTGAAGGGTGTTCAGCCTTAATTCGTCGTTGGGAACCATTTTGAATTCCTGATAAATCGAGCCAGGTCTCTGACATCAGTGGAGCCTAGCTCGGTTAACTCTTCTAAGAAGGGGGAGCTCAAAAACCGGTTCCTACGGTTGGCTTTAATAGCGGCCTGACTATCTGTGCTGCTTGTTCTTACTTCTCACGATTTTTATCCCTTGTATTCGAGTATTTCGCCTCTTTTTTGGGCAAAACTCTGCACAGACTCTTCCACGTGCCATAGTTAAAAGGAGCCTTTCCCTTTGCGTAAAAACATACTCATATTCAGCCGATACCCGAAAAAGGAGAAGCAAAAAGCCTCTCTAACTACGCGCATTGCTTCTATTTCCATCCTTTCTAAACGTTGCCAAACGTTGGCACCATTGCCTCTATTTCTTTGGTGAGTTGATATTTCAAGTGCATTAATAGAGTTTGGTGTCAAATTAACCAGGGTAAAATGGTTAGACTGAAAAGATATACTAGACCAGAATGAGACTGAAATCTCTCCAGTATTTTTAGGACTCGCATGTTCGAAATTTCCCGTCCCTCTCAGGATAAGTAGACTCGATTTTGGCAAGTTTCCATAGGATTCACGGCACGGCTGAATCATAATCCAAAACTAAGTCACCTTATTGGATGTTGGTTGACAGTAGATTTCCATTTTATGCGCTGATCGAAGTTGCTGTAAGTATTTGGTTCTACAGCATTTAAAAAAGTATTGCATTGGCCTTAGACGCATCTTCCGCAGTGTACGAAGGTCATCAGATTTGATATCTGAAAATTCTGATTGTAGGGCTATTGAGAAGTGTACAACTAAAAAATGTGATGGAGTTAGTGGAGAAAGGTCCAGCGGATCTTCGGTGATGTAAGACAGGGGTCTTGAATTCACAATGCACTCAGCGTCCCTTAAAAACTTGTGACGGTTTTCTTTGGTTAGAATCGCTCTTCCAATGGTAGTTCTCAGAATATCCTTGATGTTCTTTACCAAAACTTTCCTAAAATCTACAATGAATTTTCACTCAATAACCTGGTCGCTAATGAATCTCTGCATTTGCTCTGATTTTAAGATGTTTTCAAGTCCCTTAGGTCCTGGGAAGCTCTCCAGATAACAAACATCTTATCGTCAAAAAACGTGACTCGTTGGGGTGAGCTCGTGAGTCGTCTGCTTGAATAGTGGCGTATGGAAAAAGTAAAATAAAGATCTTTGGTGTAGCCGAGTTATCCTTTGAATTTCTAACAAACAGCGGCCCAGCAAAGTAGACCCCATCGACGCGAATGGCCGTAATACATTTAGTCATTTCCGAGGCAACGGTGCAAAGGGTTGTCTAGTGGTCTTCCCCTTAATAAAAAGGGGATCCAGAAGCAGATAGAACATGCTTGCAGTTCTTTAATGCCGTAATTTCGATATTGGAAGTATCTTTTTGAATCTTCTTTATCCAGAATTGCTCTGTCTGACAAAGTTGCCTGGACAACAAATGTAGGCCCCTCAGCACGATGTAATGCGTTGATATATTATGTATCGTTGGCTATATGTATCAAAAATTACTCGTATGAACACTGTCGTACTATTTGCTTTGCCTGAACTGGAAGATGGGGAAGACAGATTTGGTCTGCCTAACAGTTACAGCCGCTAACGCAGTCCTGTTATTCGCCTGCTCAACTGGATGGTTTCGTTCTATAGAAATTCAGTCGAAGTTCCGTTGGCATACATCTCAATAATACACTCTTAAGCAATGTGAGTAGTCAGAATTCCAAGGGAAGCAGGAGACCTTGTGTTCGTAACGATTGAATTGTAAAGTCGTCGCAATCACCAAGATATATTAAAATGGAGTTATAAGCTATCTCATATGGTTAAAATTTTATTTTCACTGGAGAAAAACCATTTCTAACTTCCAATGTTTACTGCAAATTTGCAGCTTTTTCGAGCAGAATAAAATGAAATGACGTCGTGGCGTGAACTACGCAAGAAAAAGACATCAAATGACACATGGTTTTATCGACAAGTTTGTCGCTATTGCCCTACTCTTCTCTAAGTAGCGTTATGGCTGCGTTGTAGCATAGATTTGGCTTATTGAAGCCAGCAGGGGATTCAGCAGCTTATCCTGTTAGGAGTGACTGGAAATAATTAAATTTGTCTGCTCCATTGAGTTCTTGATTCTCATGAACAGAAATCCGAAAGTGCTCCTAAAATGGCAGCCTTTCTGCGAAATTTCCGTAACATTTTCGAAAATTTGCATGTGGCCAATTTACTTCAACTTGACGACTTCCGGTTTGATTTTTTACTGCTTACCGTTGAACTTCCAATGAAGATGACTGAAATTATCGTAGTTTATGAAGACATTTTTTTACCCGGGCTATAGGACTAACAGCATTATTCTCATATTCAGCAATGGATTCGCATTCCTTAATGTGGTCTTCGATCTTCATTAGATTTTGAACGTCGTTATTAACATTACTGAGGTTCTTCCGTGTTACCGTTAGCCGTTACTAGGTCCCCTTTGATCGTTTCTGAATTCAACGAGTTTTCTTCTGTAATTCGAGATTCAGCCGATTGCAAAAATGCCAGCGTACTTCTGCACAACTTATGCAGACCATACACGATCAAGTCTGCCGTCAAGTCTGCAGCGGACTTGACGCGGCGTCCAGTATACTTGACGGTGTATGGCTATCATTGTGCATGACAAGTCTACATGAAGGAAAAGTCGAATTTCCATTCTGCAGACTTGATCAAGCCTGCAGCGTCATGCAAACATGAGCGGTCAAGTATGCATGACGTTGGTCGGCATCTGCAGGCGAACGATTTTTCTTTTTGGTTCTTAATTGCGAGCAATAAGCCTACGATGGGTAACGCGGCGTCAGCCGCCACAGGGAGGCGCCATGGTTTCAACTGATGCGGCATCATGCAAACTGGACGGTAAACTTGATCGTGAGTGGTCTATATGGATGCGCTGCAAACTGGACGCCGCGTCAAGTCCGCTGCAGACTTGACGGTAGAATTGATCGTGTATGGCCTGCATTAGTGATCTGCCGATGGTATCACGCGAGCGTCACAATGTCCATTTTAGTCAATTGGTAAATCAGCGCGTACTCTAGCGATTTAAGCAATACCAACGGAACTCTTTTCTTTGCGGTACTTGCAAAAGGGTTATATGCTAGACACACGATAAGCAGGAATGCTCATTCCTTCAATGAAGTCATTGGAGCGATGAGCATTCGTGCTCTGACGGACACATGACAATGGTTTGCTAAAAATTGCACATCTTTTCCATTTTTTTCAATTTTTCCAATAAGTTGTCATATTTCAACATAGCAACCGCCCCAAACAACAAGTAGGAATGCTCATTGGCATTGAACGAGATTAAAGGGACCTCATTCATGCAATGACGATAGGAATGATAATTGTACCTATGACATGTTGACACACAGGCTGTGCAATGATCGTTCCTTATCGAATGATCATTCATGCTTATCGTGTGTCTAGCATATTGGCCTGCAAAGATATATTGAAAGCAAAGGATATAAAGTTAACAACTTTATTGAGCGCAAGTTACAAATACGTGCTAATTGCGCTGTAGAGTAGAGTTGAGTTCTAGACTAGAATGAGATCTCTCCAGTATTTTCAACACCTAGCATAGAGTCGCATAATATTTTGATTCTGTAGGGAATTCCCGTGAAAACTCTATACAAATTAACCGAGAATGTTTGGGTGTTTAAACACCGATTTCCAATGAGGCATGTCATGTTATATTTAACGCATTCAAAACTCATTGTTGTTTAATGTCTCTTAAAACGCAACCATCAAACCACCAAACTATTTCCACCATTAGAGTAAATATTGCCAATTCGCCCTTTCTGTTTGACTAACCATATACATTAATACGAGGTTTGCTACTTAAGTTTTGAGATAGACAAATAAAAATAAATATTTATAATCGAAAATGGACTTACTGTTTTTCAAAATACTCTCCATGAAGATCAATACACCTTTGCATGCGTTTGAACCAATTTTCGAAACACTTTTTCCACTCCGATTGAGGTACCTCAAAAACATGTGATTTTAACTCATCAAAGGAAGGAATAATTTAGTGCCAAATTAGGACTGTACGGCGGATCATTGATTCGATGTTTTGAATGATCAAAAATTCACTTGTTTGAGCCGATGTGTGACAGCTTGCATTGTCGTGGTGGAGAATGATTCGTCTTCTGCGATTGGTTTCCCTTATTTATCCAAATACTTCTGGCAAACAAATTGATCGTTATACGTTGCTGTAATGGCACGGTGGTAGCGACATGTAGAATTATTACGAAAAACAGGCGACCATTTGCTTCGAAGTGCTTCGTGCTAGAACAACTTTTGTTGAATTTGGCCCGTCTTGAAAGACCAATATAATCGATTGTTGCTTAGTTTCGGGTTCATATGCATAGATCCATGATTCACCGCCTGTCACGATCTTATAAACGTCTTTTCAAGCACAGCGATTGCATTTTTTCAACATTTCTTTGCACCAATCGACACTAGCCCTTTTTTGAGCGATTGTAAAATTATGCAGTATCCAAAGCGAACAAATCCTTTTGACGGCCAAATGTTCATGCAATATTGAATGTATGCGTAATGCCCAAGCATGCCTCAGTCTCGGTTGCTGGAGAATTGACGGACGAGGTGAAGCCGTATCCTAGGGCGATCCTCATCTGGACATTCTCAAGTGTTAGTTATACCTCCAAGTGGTAGCAACCGGGCAATGCATCCTAGATCGTAGCCAAGTAACTAATGCGGGAGGAGATAACCTCTTGAAAAATCCCTCTAACTTCAAGGTTGTAGTAGGCCATGCCAAGGGAGTCTGCAGTGTTGGCGTCCCCTCTGTAGGACTCAGGGGTAATTGGGTATATTACGAATGGCGTTCCCTCAAACACTTCTGTAGGAGTGGAGGTGGAGGGTATGGTAGACCCTAACAGGAGAGGAGACTATACCCACGGTACCCACAACACAACAAAAGCAGCTTTGGGAAAATTACCTTTCGAAGGTTCTGCGGCGGCTATGGAGTCTGGCTTGCGCCGGCTGACAGTGCTGTAGCAGTCCTGGAAGAAGGTAGACTCTAACGAATTGGCTACCTCCGCGGTACACGCACCAGTAGAAGATGAAGACCTGACTTCCGAAGGGTCAGCTGCGGTTAATCCGGAGGAGGTTACTTGTCCTGGCTTTGGACTAAAGCTTTATGGCCTAAAACCCTTCAATGCCGTAGGTAGAGAAGGAGTGAAGGTTGTAATTAACGTATGGACTAAGAAGGAATACTGGAGACGGTGGGGCAAAATGTATTCCTGCAGATAGTCTAGGATTCTGCAGTGACGCATGAAACCGAGGTTAGTGGCGACAGTGGGATAACTGGATACTCAGTTGTCCCCACTAAGGGAGAGTGGAAGGGGACGAAAAGGGATTCTATGTGGTCTGTTTCGGCTAATCCCTAGAGAGGTGTTTTTACTGAGTAAAAATCTCACACTACCGGAGGGCACGGGCTGTCCGGTGTCTTTTGGAAGATTCTCACCTCTCCCGATAAAAAAAAATGCCTCAGCCTCACGTATGTCCATTTTTTTTGGCACAACAACCGATCTAGGAGGACCTTCACGAAACTTGTCCTGTAGCGAAGTGCGATGGAGATTGAATTCGGAAAACCAGCAAAATACGGTGGGTCGAGATGGTGCTTCATTACCAAAAGTCGAAGCGAGTTGATCGGCACACTGTTGTTGGTCTAAGTCATAGAAAATCATCGCAAAGATAATATGCATATATTATGTATTATTAATTATAATATCAATTAATTGAATATTATTTTACAGCAAATGCAATAAAATTCGAAAACATTCCCTTTTATTTTTTAAAATAGTAGGTATCAACAACCTTAAATACAATTCGCTTTCACGATTAGCTTGAAATATTTATATTTGTATTGCAATATTAAATTTCAAAAGCACTTAATTTCAGAAAACCCAAACGTAAACAACAATTTTTTTTGGCAACCGATGAAAATTAATCGTCACATGAACAGTCACATGGAAAACAAAAACGCCACTGGTTACTTTTACTTGTTACATCCACCCTACAGTTTTTATAAAGCGGGGTAAAATAAGGTCAGCATCATAAATCGTAAAATTCTTTTAATTCTTGAAAACAAGTTTTTAGAAACCGGATCGAGAATCGGAGGCAAAATGATCGATTCACGTCGAATCGCTTACTCAAAGAATCGATTCAAAAATCGAATGGTAAAAGATCGATCTACCTAAATCGAAACGAAGATTGTCCATTCCTACTTGTAAAGTAGAGTTTAATTTCTGGAGGAGGTTGCCCCGTTAAACTCACTGTAAAATTTTGAACATTTTTCCTAAGAAGAACAAAAGGAATGTCGAACAGTTGCTAATTTTTTGCCAGTTGAAAGTATGAGGTTTGTAGAGATTAAACTCTTTGCCCAATGAGCCCGAAACGTTCAAATGACCGCGAAGTTACCTCGCGCATACACTTGCAATATTAGTCACACTTAGGAAAAATAACGAAGCCACGTATTTCGTAGTCTAATCAGAGAAGATGTGAGTCAATCAGAGAAGATGTGAGACTGAAGTCCGATTGAGAAATCTAAATAGATTTGAACGCCGTTAGAGCAGTGATGTCCAAACCTATGCCCGCGGACAAGTGAGCTTTTGAGCTTTTAAATTCGTATACGCACTTGTTTGGCTGTATTCGATTTCTGGTTTTTGCGTTTTTTAATCAATAAAGCATACAAAAGTTAAAAAAATCTTCATATTTAAGTAGTTTTGTAAGCGATTATACAATACCTTAAGATATACAACCTTTTGCAAATAATTTAAGGTTCTAAATTAACCAAGCAGTACGAAATGCTTCTAAAGCTTTTAAGCTTTCTTCACATTAAGTAGTGTGAGTTTGGCCATCACTGCGTTAGAGTACAGATGGACGGAACTATATTTCACAACATATGGGGGATTTTTAATAAATACAGAGTAAAATGGAGATGTCATTAATACCTATTGTACTCCGACGAATAATGGGAGCGAGTAAGTTACAGCATCATACAATTTAACTCTCAGCGAGGGTGCAGAGAGGCTAGCTAAGGCCGAAATTGTCTTTTAGCTTGATAAGAAATGTCGAGTTGTCCGCACTGTTAAAAGAATACGTGAAGCCTAATAGGATTAGAAACATAGGATGAATATGATGTAATGAAGTTCTCGTGTCACTGGAAATTTGATTTTAAATTATAGAGCCTCTCAGGTGGTTACGGCAAAAGTCAGATTGCCAACAGATTAAGCAATTAGTAAAATAGAAGTAGTCGGAGACGGAAGAGGAATTTGTAGAAATTGGGATCACCAGCGCTTCCTTCCATAGAGAATGAAATTCGATGAATGTCAGGCAGAGAATGTTATCAGGACCAGTCAGCTACTGAATAGACGAGTTAGCATGTAAAACTTCGATCTCATTAAAGAGCAAAAAAGTTTTCCCTGTTAACATCAGCCTATTTATTCCGTATTAAACTATCCGACAATTTCACATCTCGTATTTTTAAATTAATTTATTCATTTGACTTTTTAACCGACTTCCCAAAAACAAAGAGGTTATAAGTTCGATGCGTAAGTTTTTTTTTTTTTTATGTCTCGCATAACTTTGTAACGCGTCGACCGATTTTGATGATTCTTGTTTTGTTGAGTAGAGTATGTTCACCGATTGGTACCATGTCAAATTTTTGGTAGGGTGAGGGTGGGGGGTTGGGGTGAAACCTAACTTTTTAACGCGTGGTCCGATTTGGATGGTTCTTTCTTTGTTGTACATAGTATGATCCCCCATTGCTAATAGGAGAAAACAATTTGACCTAGGGTGGGGGAGGGGGGAGGGGTAGTCTAACTTTGTAACGCGTGGACCGATTTGGATAATTCTTTTTCTGTTGGGTAGAGTATGTTCCGTGGTTGATACCAGAAGAAAAAAATTTTAGGGGGATGAGGGTGGGGGGTGGGGGTGGAACCTAACTTTGTAACGCGTGGTCCGATTTCGATAGTTCTTTTTCTGTTGTATAGAGTATGATCCCCCATTGCTAATAGGAGAATAATTTGGTCCTATGGTGAAAGGTGCGGGTGGGGGGAGGGGTAGTCTAACTCCTTAACGCGTGTACCGATTTGGATAATTCTTTTTCCATTGGGTAGAATATGATCCTTGGTTGATACTACGAGAAAACAAATGTTGCTGGGGGAGGGGGGGGGGGGTTGAACCTAACTTTGTAACGCGTGGATCGATTTGGATGGTTCTTTTGCTGTTGTATAGAGTGTGATCCCCCATTGCTAATAGGAGAATAATTTGGTCCTATGGTGGTGGTTGGGGATGGGGAGGGGTAGTAACTTCGTAACGCGTGGACCGATTTCGATGATTCCTTTTCTGTTCGGTAGAGTATGTTCCTTGATTGATACCATGAGAAAAAAAGTTTAGTGGAATGGGGGTGGGGTAGCGGGTTAAAACTAACTTTCAACGCATGGACCGATTTGGAAGGTTCTTTCTTCGTTGTATAGAGTAGAAGACACTAAACAGTGAAAAATAAAATAAATTTTAAAAAAAAGTTGAACCGACTTCACAAAAAGCGCTATTACGACATTTTGAAGTAGAAATTAAACAAATAAAACAACTACAGTACCACAATTGAAAATAATACATAATACTATCTGAACGTTTCAGCTTACGGGATCATAAGAAATGACGATTAAATATTTTTGTTGTTTATTTGATTTGCACCGACTTCAAAATGTCGTAATAGATATAAAATTAAAAATTATTTTACGCTTTTTAGCGCCTTTTGTGAAGTCGGTTCAACTTTTTTTGTAAAAACTATTTTTTTATTATAGAGTTAATCAAAGTTTTTGTAAAGTATAATCGAAAAAATGGAATATCCCGTCCTACGAAATTTGTAGTAGGTACTGCAGATCGAGAGTAGATGGGCAGATCCACCAAAATTTTCAGTTGAATCAACTACTTCTTCTGCATTACCTCCCCTAACAATATTCATTCCCTAAATGTCACTTTCAATTCATTATTTGTTTATTTATGTACATATTAGTCAAATACCTGACTACTTACAAAGAAATAAAGAAACAAATTTTCAGTAAACTGGAATATACAGGTCAATTAAGGTTAGATTAAGTTAAGATTTATTTTAATTATTAATTTTCATTTTAATTACTAAAGATCATTGGCTGGTTGGTAGTAAAAAAAAAGAAAAAAAAGTAGAACTAAGTTGAAGAGTAGATAAGTGACAATGCATATTAAACAGGCTAAGCATTGAAGATATAGGCTGAATATTTAGTGCGGTAAAAAAGAATATGGAGAAAGTTCCGAATCCTTAAGAAGAGAGACGTTAAACCCGAGGCACCCAACAATTCAGGAAAATTAATTACAAGATGCAGGCAGTCAAAAGCAAAAACAATTCCAGACTTATTATCTGCGATTAAACATCTCAATAGACAATGTAAAACGCGAGAGACAAATCTGGACTGGCATACTCTAGGATAAGTTTAAAAAAAGTGCAACAATTGTTATGTACTAGTAACAACGTCAACATGATCATCGAAAGAAAATTAAGTGTTAAGCATGTTTCGTCGTAAAACAGGAAAAATATCACTACCGCCAATCCAAAAAGTTATATGGTGCATCAATCGACTATACGTCCTTATACCAAATTTCATCTTAATAGTTGTATAAATGAGAGATGGGAGGGCTATGAAATATAGACAGACAGACGGACGAACGTCACACCGAAAATATACGTAACCATAAAAATCGCTATTTTGCGGAGGAGTCGTGCTTGAAAACAAATTTTATATATCTCGGCTACGGAGCCCTCGAGTGTAGAGTTAATAGATAATGGATGACCGAACATATATTTTGAAATGCTAAGAAAAATAACACAAAGAACAGGCAACTTTTTAAATTGCGAAGTAATCTGAAAATGGTAAATATAAATATTTTTATTTTGTTTTCTACAGTATTACATTATAAGGACTTAGTATGCGTTACGAATTGTAACTTTTGAATAAATAAATAGATAAAGAAGACTCCTCAAAAGCAACTGTTTTATTGTTGTGTTTTGCTGTTCTGCTATATTAATCTACATACATATACATACATATGTATATGCATATGTGAATATGTTTTCTAAGAATTAAAATATTATCAAATCGTTGCTATCATATAAGTAAACTGTATAGCATATTGAGTTCAATGTTGAACGGAATAATGTAAACTTTAAGAATTTCTATACGTGCTAAGCTCCTAAGCTAAACAAACGTCTTCAAAGCAAATATGTCGACCGGTGTGAAAAGTAAAAGAGGTACATATATGGAAAGCGTTAGGCATTTTAAAGAAAACCATAAAAGCACGTAAGCTCTGTGAGGTTCTTAACCTTTAATCGATTCCATATGAACTCCACTGAAATAAATGAAAATATTTGAAAAGCAGACAATATTAAAGGTTAAAAAATCTCGAGCTCTTTGAGATGAATGAGAAATTGTTATAACCTGTTTACTGTAAATTTATTACAATAATAGAAAATAAACCTTGGAAACGACTTACCCGTTTCTCCTTAACATTTGATGGGTTATTGTTATTTTTGCTCTCCTTGGGCTTATTATTAAGTGACTCATCAATAAACTTTTTATATTGAAATAATCTACCCATTCTGTCATCAATTGCACACACTTGAATTCACTAAACAAAATACAAACTCTCAACTGAGCCACTTGAAACTCTTCACTGACTAAATACTCACAGCACACTGAAATTATATAAACAAGTGCACTTGGAGCCTTTCAAGCATTACATTTATCGATCTTTTTCAAATCAACAGGTGTTTGGCACAATATCTTATTTCACTCAGTTGTCATTACCATGTATGTATACACAATAAAATTCTACAGTAATAATTAACATATTTTTCGCAAATTTTAACTACCCCGAAAATTTGAAAATTGGAATGGTACAGGCAGCCTCAATCTTTGACATGACATTATGTCAGCTTCTGAGTTCATACAAAACTGCTCTGTCCTAACTGATCCCTATGAAGTTCTTCTTGATTATGTTGCCCATGACAGCACTTCGTATATAAAGTCACCAAAAAATACAAGCAGGACCCTTACCATTTTTTGTCTCTGGCAACATAAAGCGCATTCCTTTCTAGTCGTTGATAGACACACGTCAAGGATCCAAGCAAAATCCTCTTTAATTTTAAATTCTCTCCTGCTCGAGCACACTCTTGCACTTAGTCCCTTTAGGTAGGCTTAAGCCTCAGTGTATTCTATGAAAATACAAAGCAAAACCAAGGATGATCCGGCCTCATAAACGATGTGGATTCGCACTTTTATTCCAATGGGACTTAACTGACATGCTTCGCTCCTAGGTACCTTATGTCTAAAGTATGTTAAAAATGTAACCTAACCCAAATCTACTTTTGTCTGGTGATTATGAAACAACACCCAATAGTTTTGTGCAGGTATCGCACGGGCTTGCTGATGTGAGGATTATTGCTGATTATATTGTAGAAGTCATATTTACCTGGTGTGATTTGATAGGACTTTTGAAACACTTCATTTCGTTTGCTATAATTACTTCATTCTCCCTCGTTAAAATTAAATCTTTCTTTCAAGTATACTATATATACATATATATCATAGTTGACAAACCTTTACTAAGAATATTACAATAATTTAAGAATAATAATGTTAATATGTGAATTCTTTTAACATCTTAATTAACATAATGCCTTTGTAAATTCTTATAAATGCACATTTCATACAAAAGAGAGGTGTTTTCTATGATGTCGCTGCGTTGAGTAGATAAAAAGAGAAAAATAAAAGAGTGCTGCCATGAAAATGGCAAATTTATGAATCACCCTGTAGCTCCCAAACGGGTGAGATTGTCTCATCCTATTGAGTTAATTATTGACCTAATTGATTTATACGATTGCAAGCAGCCATGTTTGTTTACGAGTTAGTTCAACTTTGGGCTTACTTTGAAATTCAATTAACTGTACACATAACATTGATTGCAATGATATGCTCTAAGGGCGCATGTTTATGGACATTAACCAAGACTTCAAAATGTAGTAATAGATATTAACTTAAAAATTAACTTATTCTTTTTAGCGCTTTTAGTGAAGTCTGCTCAACCTTCTTCAAAAACTATTTTATTCGTGTCTAAAATTGTCTGTTCGTTATGCAAGGATCTCCATGATTTACAGATTGTCTTAAGTTTCGAAGGATAAACACAATGAAAAGAAATATAATAGTTATTATAGCTTGTAGTATTAGTATTATGTTATAGCTTGTAATTGTAGTATGTATTGTTATGTAATAGCTTGTATTAAGCTTAAATAAATAAATAAATAAGTAAATAAATCTACCCAGTATCCCCCTATCTCAACAATGTTGATCGAACTCCTACTGTTGCAGGTACAGTCACTTTCAAAAATGAAAAAAAATGTTTTCAAATTACCAACAATTCAGTACTTACCCAATTTGTCTCCGAAATTCATGTAATTAATAAATCGCTTTTTTATTTTTATATAATTTTAACCGCAACATGTCCACGTAGGGAAAAGAAATTTATATGTAGAACCTCTAGCCAACTTCTTTCGACCACTCCACCACCTCTGCTCCGATTCCCGTCCGTGCCACCTCTCCTCTTTATACGCCAAACCTTGCACCCGCTACTTCCTCCGCATGCCCACCTAATTCCATGCCGTCATCCTCCTACACTGTCGCCGCGTCTCAAACAACTTCTACCTCCGTTAACCCGCCCATTCCGCTAGCCAAAACTCCTTTATCCGAACATCATTCATTTATCGATCCCCTTCTCCCACCTACAGTTAACGACTCCTTAAACTACTTTCGTTCCTAACCCCCTTGATTTCCCTATTTGTGACTTCCCCTCTATTGCACCCGCGGTTTCCGATCATGATCCTCTCCCCAACAGCTTGTCGGTCTATTACCAGAACGTAAGAGGACTTCGTACAAAAACAACAAATATTTTCCTTAACTCTCACAAATTCCCGCACGATATCTTTGCCTTAACTGAAACCAATCTAACACCAGGAATTCTCGACAACGAACTATTCCCTCCAAACTATACCATTTTCCGTGTTGACGGTTGTATAGGCACCAATGAGCCACCAGGTCGCGGGGTTCTCATAGCTGCTCACAACTGTTATGATGCCAACCTGCTAAAGACCTCCGACTCTACAATATCAGAATTTGTATGTATAAAAATAGCACTAAATAAGTGCCTTCTGTACATCCTCTGTTGTTACATTCGTCCCTCTCAACCACTAGACGCCTACGAGCCCATAATCGAAGCGATCGATACCCTGCTTGAGAACGCTAACGCGTCCGATGAATTTATTTTATTGGGTGACTTTAACCTCCCTCGTATCCAATGGTCATTGTCCGAGGACTGTTTTCACTTTGTCCCCCTTAACGCATCTTCGGCCAAAGAAGCCTTCTTTACCGATCAGCTCTCCGTTTCAGGTCTCTTTCAAGTAAGCGGAGTCAGGAACTTCCTGGACAGACAATAAGACTTAATCTTTTCTTCAGACCCAGTTAACTCGGCTGTCGCAGAAAGCTACCATCTTCTCTCCTCCCTCGACCGTCACCATCCTCCTTTGTTCCTAGTTTTCTCCTACGAGCACCCTCATGCCGTTTCAGGCTCCGAGTCTTCTTTATCCATTATTTATATATTGACAAATTAAATCACTTGCTCCTCAACTCTAATATTGGGGATATCCCTCAACATCTCCCAGTTGACGTTGCTTTAGAGGCGTTCTATTCGGAAATATATGCTTGTCTTTCACAATCTATCCCTCTTCTTCCTCGTAAAAACTACTCCTCATTCCCCGTATGGTACGACAAAGAATTACGCTCTCTTCGCAACAGGAGAAATAAACGTTGGCAAACTTTTCTTCTAACCCAGACTGAGTCTGACTATTCTTCCTACCTATCTGCTTATACCTCTTTTTCTGAACGTTGTGATACCCTCTACCATGAGTACCTCCAACGGGTGGAAATTAGCCTCATATCCGACCCCAAGCGTTTTTATAGCTTTATTAATTCTAAGAAGAAATCCAATGGTTACCCTTCCACCCTAAAGCTCGAGAATACCTCTTCATCTGATCCTAAGGTTATCGCTAACCTCTTTGCACACTTCTTCAGTAAATCTTTCGGCGACAATTCTCTACAACTCGACCTTAACTAATTTGCATTCATGGACAAATGCACTCAAACGTCGTTTTCATCTTTTGACCCTGATCCTGAACTAATCGCCGCCAGTATTAATAGGCTTGAGGACGACTTTCACCCAGGTCCTGATGGCATTCCGGCCATCGTTCTGAAAAAGTGTGCCATGCATCTAGTCCAACCTGCTTTTCGTCTCTCGGTCACTCAAGGGGTTTTCCCTCAATTATGGAAAAATTCGTATATTATTCCCATCTTCAAAAAAGGTTGCAAGAACGATGTGTCCAACTACAGACCCATCGCTAAATTATCATCCATACCTAAACTATTCGAAAAATTGGTCTATGATTCCATGTTCTTCCACTGTAAGTCTATCTTCTCACTCTCCCAGCATGGCTTCCTCAAAGGTAGATCTACAACCACCAACCTTACTGACTTCGTCTCTAAAACCCTATGTGCCCTGGAAAACGGTAAAGATGTTGATGTTATCGCCACCGATTTTAGTAAAGCCTTCGACAAGATCTCCCATAACGTTATCTTGTTCAAACTTGATCGCCTAGGCTTTCCCCCCAGATTCATCTCCTGGATTCGATCCTACCTCAACAACCGTCAGTACAATATTCTTTTCAGTTCATTCATTTCTAACCCTATTGTCGCTCGTTCCGGCGTCCCTCAGGGCAGCCACCTAGGTCCATTGATTTTTATCCTCACAATAAATGATGTTGAATGTGTCATCAAACACTCAGAGTTGTCCATTCATGCCGATGACATGAAAATAATCAAACATATCTCCTCCACTACCGACTCTCTTCTCCTGCAAGAAGACCTCGATTCATTCATCATATGGTGCATGAAAAACTTTCTAGAGCTCAATGTCTCCAAATGCCAGTCCATCTTTTATTTCCGCAAGCGTCTTACCACCACCCCGAGAGTCTATATGTTAACCAACGTACCAGTCCCTATCGTTACCTCTTTGTGTGACTTAGGAATAATCTGTGATAGTGAACTCAATTTCCGTTCCCACATTGACAGCATAATTAACAGAGCTAACGCCGCGCTAGGGTTTGTGAAGCGCTGGTCTAGAGAGTTCTCCAATCCTTATGTTTCCAAATCTCTCTACGTCTCCTTCGTTAGACCTCTCCTTGAATATGCCAGCCAAGTATGGTCCCCTACACAAACAACTCACATTAATAGGATTGAATCTGTCCAGCGTAGGTTTATTCGCTTCGCTCTACGTGATCTTCCGTGGGTTGACAGATTCAACCTTCCTCCCTATGAAAACCGTCTGAAACTGATCGACTTACAACCTCTAAGCAAACGTAGTGATGTTTCCGACATTCTCTTCATTTATCAATTATTAACTGGTGCCATAGACTGCCCCTCAATCCTGCAATCTTTACCTTTTACCTTTTGACTTCCATCTGAGTAAATCATCACTCCACAAAGCCTTATATCTTGACCCCGCCCATCTTGATCCTGATCGCCTACTTTAATTCTTCTTCCTTACGCCTTCTGCCAGTATCTACTGTATTTATAGCTCATATTGTAGCTTATGCTTTTTATTTATTGTAGTTTGTAGAATTAGTAGTAAGTTATAGCTTGTATTTAATTTTTTTATTTTTTTTGTTTTTGTTATGCAATAGCTTGTATTAAGCTTAAATAAATAAACAAATAAAGCCTATCGGGAAATATGAAAATCTGCAATTTAAAAAACTAAAATCATACTAACCCTAAAATCCTTTTTATTCAATTAAAAATGTATTACAATTATTGTTATTATTTTACAAAAGCTGTTCGCAATTTCCTCCGTCACTTTCGATGTATACCAATAACCTGCTTCTAATTCCCTGTTTGTGATGTATTGCAATTCTGCTAATTAATTTATCTCTATCGTTAACAGACCTTGAAGATCTTTCATTGTTTTCCATAAAAATAAATATCAATGGAGTATGATCTGGAGATCTATCTGGCCAAGGAATCAATGCCCCTCGTTCAACCTAGCCGTCAGGAAATTTTTCATTTAAAATTACCTCACAATGTTGGCGGTATGCCCTGGGGCTCCATCGTGTTGGTAAGAAGTTGTCTTAAGTTTATCCAGAGGGATGTCCTCTAGTAAATTTCGCAGTGTACTTCCTAAAAAGTCCGACTAAATGTGGCTATTAAGCACCTGCGGCAAAATGAATGGTCCCAGAGGCTGTCCTCAGGGGGAAGTTCTTTCCCTACATCTGTGGTCACTTGTTATCGATGATCTCTTGGTTAAGCTGACTGATGCTGGCTACGAATGCCAGGGCTACACAGATGACCTGGTTATTACCATCATGAGCATCAAGCAGGACAGGACTTTATCAGTAAGTTTGCAAAATGCTCTCATTATGGTACAATCCTGGTGTGATAGGGAACGGCTCAGAATCAACCCTAGTAAAACAACCATTTTACCTTTCACAAGAAAAAGAAAACTAAGATTAGAGGCTCTTACTCTTGAAGGAACACGGATAGAATTCACAAGTAAGGACAAATGTCTAGGAGCAATTCTAGATCAAAGACTCACATGGAATCCTCAACTCAATAGGGTCACAGGAAAGGCTTTGACTGCCCTATGGTCCTGTCGAACACTCTTTGGCAAAACCTGGGGACTTAGGACCAAAATGGCCCTTTGGGCATATGAAACAATCATATGACCCGTGGTCACCTACCCAGCTCTCGTGTGGTGCCCAAAAGTAGAATAAAATACAGCGCAATCCACACTGCAAAAACTGCAGAGGTCAGCAGGTCTAGGAGTTACGGGTGCCATGCGTACATGCCCCACGCAGCTATGGAGGCTCTATTAGACCTCCCTCCTTTAGATTGAGGCTGCTCAAATCGCCCCTTCTGCACCAACCATCTTTCAAGCAGAGATACATGCCATTGAACTCTGCGCACGTGAAATTATTAACAGAGGTATACGCGGTGCTAAGTTATATATTATGTCCGACAGTCAGTAGGCACTCAAGGCTTTGCGGTCCTATACCTTTGAATCTAAAATCGTCTGCCACTGTCTCACGGCTCTTAAAGAACTGGCCCAGAGCAACAGTATTACTCTGGCATGGGTATCACGGCACGATTGCATTGAAGGCAATGAGAAGGCGGATCACCTAGCAAAAATAGGTGCGGATTCTCAGTTTATTGGACCTGAGCCATTCTGTGGCTACTCGAAAAGCCGACGAACGCAAGCACTCACACTGGACAAATATCCCAGGGTTAAGACAGGCAAAAGGGTTTATAACCTACTCAAATATTCAGTGATGTTTGAAGTTACACTTCTGATTTCTCTTAACCTTCGGAAGACGCGAAGACAGTATTAAGAAATCTATTTTCATATTCCAGTACAGCCGTTTTTTCGTTTGAGTGTACTACAATAAATGTAAATTATATCGGCTGAATCCTTAAATGTTAATATTTCCATTTTTAAATGATTTTAGCTCAAGAACATCCGTAGTTTTCGATTTCTTTTTCAACTATGATCCATATTCCTACTGACTGAGACTCTCTTACAGCAAAATTTTCATATGGTATTAGTAACAGAACGTCAGGATACTAGGGTGCGAACTTTACCTAACACAAGCTAATATCGGCAATAAAACAAAATTACACTAACATTTTTCTAACTTTCTTGCAGCTATAATTAAAATTAATTATCTGTGTACATTAAACAAACATTTTCGAGAATTTATCTTAAATATTTTGTTTATTTAAAGAATTTCCAATATAAAGTGCAATAAAATAATCAGGTAGTCAGGCATTTCCAAGGATGAGGTTTTTCTAATCCTATCTCTAAAAATGAGATGTACTAATTACATTCATTTCGGAGAAAATTTGGGAAATGCTGAATTTTTCTTATTTCAAAATATCTTTATCAGTTTTGAAAGTGACTGTACATGCAATGGTAGGAGTTAGATCAACATTAAGAATTTTGGAAAGTCCATTGCGATAGTAGATTTTTAGCGCTTGTTTGATGCTGATGATGCGTTGAGTAGAACAAAAGATAAAAATTAAAGAGTGATGTACATACCATGAAAATGTCAAATTTATGAATCACCTTGTAACTCCCAAATGATTGAGATTGCACTCCCCTGCTGTACAATTTTTTGTTTGCCTAAGTGAGATCTATTACCGCTTTCATTTTGGCACACTATCGAAACACCCTGTATATAAACAGCTAGAAATTTTAGATGGATAAGAAATAAAGCTTACGCGCCGGTAATATAAGCACGCGTTTTCTTTTCTCTTCCATAATTCCGAGTCAAGTTGGCCAAGTATTCTGAGCAGTCTTGTATGATTGGAAGTACCAGTGCCTGTAAATTAACACTACCCGTGCTGGTGAAAAATAACACTGGTCAACAAGCTTCTGGTGTTGGGCAGCTGGGGGTCATTTCCGAAGTAATTTGCTGCGTAGAATCCGAATTCGAGGTCAAAATTGGGTTATCACGTCAGGATTTTGAGATATTTCAGGTTATCTACTCCAAAAATGGTTTTTTTGAGGTTACGTACAGGATGAAAAGAAATTGTTTGGTCGTTTTTAGTTGCATCATTTAATACTCACCTACGACTTTTTCTTGCAAAGTTACGACCATTTTATGTTAAGTAGTTCATATTTCATACAAACATTATATTCCTATTTATATGAAATATGAACTTCATAATGTGAAATGGTCGTAACTTTGCAAGAAAAAATCGTAGGTGACCGCTAAATAGCTTATTTTGAAAGGTAAGAGTGGTATTAAATGATACAACTAGAAAACGACCAAACATTTTTTTATCCTGTTCGTAACCTCAAAAATAGCCAAAAAAAACTCATATTTTGGGTACATAACCTCAAATATATCCAAATCCTGACGTGATAGCCCAATTTTGACCTCGGATTGGGATTCTACGCAGCAAAGTACTTCGGAAATGACCCCCAGCTGCCCAACACCAATCATCACCCCATTTAATAATAAAATTAATGGATTCTTCATCGGGATTGGTGGATAATTAGTATTTAATACGTTTTACTTGTTATTACTGGTGAATACTGGTGGTTACTGGTTATTACTAGCTCTTACTTGTCTACTGGTTCTTACTGGTAGTTACTGGCGTTCGCCAGTACCAATTTATTTACTGGTACAGGTGATTTTCAAGTTCGAGAAAAGAGACTTGCATTTTTACTAAATATTTTTCACCAGTATAAGTAGGTTGAATAATAAATAATAAGGTTGAAGAATCAGTAAGGATTTACTGTAATATCATACAAGACTGATTCTGAGGCATAAGATATTGAGGCAGCTATCTACATAGGATTGAGGCATATAGCCAGATCCAGATAAATGAGCCTAGAGTATTGAGGCGATACGGCAGATACTTTTTATCTTAACAATTCCTTTTTTTGAGATATAGAATTTAATACGACAAAGTGTAACAATATCTCTACTTTGCGCAGAATTTTTTTGACAAATTTATTTTGATAAATTTGCTTCTTTCTGCTTAAATATTGAAATACTATAAATGTAGGCGATGGTAATAATTTTTTAATCAAATCAGGAATATTTTTGCATGTAACAGCCATATTGGAATTTGACGTATCTTGACTCAATTCATGCTCAATTCTGACATGCCCCTAATGTCCCCGGTGTCATGCTTCGAAAGCAAACTCGAAAACACCCCTTATTGAACATCTGGTTTCTGTTTTGATAATATAAAGGGGAATTCATTACGTCAGAAAACGACAAAAATTATGAGGAAATAGTGGTGTTAGTTTTAAACAAACACTGTAGAAAAAGATCCGAACAACATCGCTTAACAGGCTACCGCATAATACGTGGTGTAGATCTGTATAAAACCAAGGTACCCAGATAATAAAATCGTGGCAGGAGTTAAAGGCGTTGGAGGAGAACCGGACCAGGTCGAGATTTGGTGCAGTAGACGTTCAATGCCGCACCAGGAGTTCTGGGAACCAGGGAAAGATTCTTTAAGACACCAGAACTTTTATCTGTATTATCTTCTTGATCAAGTTCAGGCACATCATTTTTTAGTGACCCGTAACTTGTTATACCTTATCGATAAAAAATCTAATGGATGACTACTTAATATCGATGATATGTAATTTTCAGGAGTATCAAACTTACAAATGATGTTTTCTGTAGATTATCTAAGAAAATTATCACAGCCCCACTGTAAACTAGACGATAAGTATTTCCTTATACAAGATAATTAATATCCTAAGGAAATCTATGTTGCCCCAATCAAAAATCGCTGGTTCAATTTAAAATATATAGTACTATTAGAACAAATTGTTTTAAACGGGCAACTAATTACATTTAGAACCCCAAATATTATCCCTTTATCCTTTCTGCATTTGTAGTAATCACTTATGAAATTAATTGAATTCTAGCGGTTGCTACTCGTATTATTAATTATCAATCTTAATTTAAATTTTTATTGTGGTTATACTTACCATATCTTCATATATTTGAATGTGCCGTCAAATTTAATAGCAACAAATTAAAAAAAAGAAAAAATTAAAAGAAATTTAAATAAATGTTTATGAAATATGTGTAATAGTCTTATTAAAATATTACATCTACTTCAATCAATAATAGGAATGCCAGTATGTTGGTGAATCCAGTTCAAGTATGATGTAACCCGAGTATAGGCTACAGGTTCACCTTTTTCGCAGCCAAGATGACTTACATATGATGCTATTCCAACTTGAGTAAAGCGTCTGTCCTCTCTGTCTACTATAACTGCGGGTCCACCAGAGTCCCCATAACAAGCTGATTGTTGAGTTCCATCAATGCAAATATTTGACGGACGATAGTATGTTCTGTAAACATTCCAGCAGGTTTCATCTGGTAGTATCCGTAGCTGAGCATATCGGAGAATCTTGGAACCTGCGTCAGAACCGGTCGCACCCCAGCCAGTAATTACACTTCCTTCGTAATCTAAATTAGTTTGGCTACGTCTGGCCAGTCTGACTGGCTGAATTTCACCTAAAACACTTTAAGATTACTTGAAGTTCGTTAAAAAATTTCAGAAAAGTACGTGTAAAGTTGATTTTTTCTGTCAGCTTTACTAATGCGATATCGTGTTCATATGACTTATAACCTTCGTGAATAATAATATTTTCCCTCGGGACAGTCATTTCAATACGACCGGGCTCTGAATCTTTTCCGGTATCTGTAGACCCGAAGTACATTTTAATACTGACGGGATCCCTGAAATTAAATTCATCAGTAAGTAACGTATTTTAATCTTAATGTGTATCAAAATACCCATTTACGCAGTGTGCGGCAGTCAAAACAAAGTCTTCAGATATAAGAGAAGATCCACAAAATGTTCCAAATTCAATTCCTTGGCTACTGATCCTGTTAGCCCAAAGTGGTACCATGTAAGGAAAGAGAGCAGGTGGAGCAACTATACCGCCAATAATGCGACTCTGAACGGATAACGGGAGTGCGTCTTCCACAAATTTATTGTTAGGCTTAGCCGAACTGGAGCTTAACAGGAAAAACACCACTAAAAGTGACTTCATTTTGCAAGCACTCGAATATGACTTGGAACTCTAAAAGGAAATTGATCGCTCTGTCTTTAAGTATAATAAATTTCTAAATTTTTACACTTCAAGTGGTACGTGATAAGATAGGCAATCAAAACCAATAACGGTAATTGATTTTAAATAACATTCTATTTGTTAAATAGAAAACTGAAGAACTTGGACAAATTTGTTGATGTAATCTAGAGATCTCATTTATGCAGCCTAAAAATACTCGCCTCCGTTGGAGATTTCAAAATGATTTTCATGATTGAGTAGGAGACGGAGTTGGATCAATGCGTTGAGCGGCAAGACCAACATGCCATGGGTCCCGGGTTCGAGACCAGATTACCGTGAGCTTTTATTAAGAAATTAAAATAATCCACTCCGTCCTGGGCTGTTGTCTAGCTCGCAGCAATGCAAAAACAAGACTCAAGTTTCCTCAGTTCCCTTACCCTAATTCCGTTCCGGCCAAAACTATGCTGACGCATCAAAGGATTGTCCCCTTGGATTTGGCCACATCGTATAAAAAAAAACAAGAGGTTTTTCCTTAGCTGGATCTGGTTCCTGGTAATGCGTACACAGGTATGCATCCGATATATCCCTTCTATATGAATGGACCATCCCAAGGAATTGACTTTTATAAATTTATACCACTTATTGCACTCTGTGACGTAGGAATTTCAAATTTGGCATAATGTTACATCACGCGTACATATTTCGACAGTCAGTGATTATGAAATATATATTTAATAAATTTTTTATGGGCGTGAGTTTAATTTTTTGTATAGTGTGGGGTATCATTCACAAGCCCTACTTTGAAGGATATGAATATATAAGAATATATTTTATGGTAAAGAAGAAAAGGTTCCTAAAGCTAAAATTTCGGTATTTAGTCATAGATAGATACCTAGTTAGTAGGTATTTAGTCATCAGTCTCATAGTTTTTTTTGTGTTTTACGGAACCCTAATTACGTGAGGCCGCCTCGTACAAATTATAATTACAAACAAAACAAAAACAAATTTACACATCTTAAAAACGCTAAGATACTCCAAACTTTTGATTATAAGGGAATATTCCTGTTTTTAATGTTAGAATTTTATCTGTAACACTATTTTTAACTTGCAAATATATTGCTTCCTCATATTTATTTAAACGCAAATACTAAACCAATCGCGATAACCACGATTATTACATTATTACGTGATTGATTGCAAACATATACCCGTTACCTTTATCTATAAAAAAAAACATCACTCCCGTATATCAACTGCAAACCCAAAGTCTTTGTATTTCTCATTATGGGGAGTCGTAGTTCCAACAAAATTTGGGGTTTAATAAGATGGGCAATCTAATAAAAATAAAAAAAAGATGTACTACTTACATACATTTTCGAGAAAATTTTAATACTGAATTTTTTGGTAATTTCAAAACATTTTTATTACTTTTGGAAGTGACTGTACCTGCAATAGTAGGAGTTGTCTCTCTGGTTCCGTTAATCCCTTGTGGGGCATAGGGCGTCTTTTACACTGATCCTCCACCTGATCCGGTTCTGCGCAAACGCCTTCAACTGTGGTCACGATTTGTTAATCTGGGTACCTATACTCTCGACGGATCATCTCCATGTGTTGCACGGTCGTCAAATTGGGCGTTGGCCTTAGAGCCTGCTGTACGATGTTGTTTGGCTCTTTTCTTAATGTCTGACCTATCCATTGCCACTTTTCTTGGCCTGTTAGCCTGTCAAGTACTTAATAATTGTTAAGGATGCGCCGAAGACACCGGTTGACGAAGGCTTGTAGCTTAGATCTTATTTGACAGGTCACTTTCAATGTTGAACAGCCGTACAATAAAAGATATTCTGCGTTCGACTCGAAGATTCGGAGTTTTATGCATCTTAAGATGTTGGAATTATTGTTATTCTACCACCAGATTTCAACAAGAGTATTAAATGAAACTCGAGCCTTATTGATGCGGGCCTGTACATCAGCTTCAGCTCCGCCGTCTGCTGTAACTATGCTTCCGAGATTGAAAAATTTATCCACTTGGTCTATTTGCTCCTCTTCCAGATTTCATGTTGTCTTTTGGAGTCCAAGCTCAAAAGTTTGGTTTTAGGAGCATTGATCTTAAGCCCTGCTCTGCTACCTTCTTTGCTCAGGGCTTCGGGCATTTGGGATACATGACTGCGTTTGTTGGATAGAAGACATACATCGTCGGCATAGTACAGGTGCATAAGGTGGTTAAAGGGTTTCCATCTAATCCCTCGCGATGGGTGGTCGTCTACGGCGCCGCACAATACGTCATTATTAACAATCAAGAAAAGCAAAGGTGACAGTATGCATCCTTGTCTCACTCCGTTCAGCACTTGGAAGGGCTGTTGTTCTGGACGTCACATTGGCCTCATGAGTAGAACTCCTTTATGATGGTGGTAGGTTTTTCAGTGATACCTCTGTTTCGTAAAGCTGCCCATATACATTCGCGATCAACGCTGTGAAATGACTTCTCAAAATCGACATTAGATTTAAAGGAGACCTCCATTCGGCGGATCGCTCGATGATAATTCGGAATGTGTTGATGAATAGTAGTAGTAAGATCAACATTATTAAAGATTTTTTAAAGTCCATTGCGATAGTAGTTTTTTAGTTTTTCTCTTTTTGGGAATCGTGGCTATTTTCTAAATGAACGCAGTCCCAAACAAATTTGTTGGGGTTTGTGCTTATTCGAAAAGGCTCTTATCCACGAAAAAAAATTGGGTGCTTCAGTCCATGTTGGCCTCTTATACTGCTGCTCAGCTAATGGAGGGATAAACTTTACCGGATTATAGAGAACCTCAAAATAGGCAAAAAAGTATATTACAACATCTTTCTAGGTACAACGGTTTTACAATTTTTTTTTGTAAAATATGGGGAAGCACATAAGGTCACTGTTTTGTTATTTGGGATGGTCCCGTTACCCTTTTGGTGTTACTGCAGCATTTTTGGTAAATTTTTGTAAGGATATTACTCAAAATGTGCGAAAGAACACCTACGGGACAGGTTATGCCATTTTGAAAGTAGTCATTCGCGCTTCACTGTTATGCTATCAAAACGCCAAGACAATTACATAAAATTCGAGTAAATCAAACCAAATTTTGGGAAAAATATTTCAAAATATCGTTTTTAATTGCCAATAATTCCTGATTGAGCCGGGTTTGGATGAATTCGTTGAGCGGCACGACCACGATGCCATGGGCCCTGGGTTCGAGACCAGGTACCCCGTGAGCTTTTATTAAGAAATTAAAATAATCCACTCCATCTCTGGGCTGTTGTCTAGCTCACAATAATGCAAAAACAAGACTTAAGTTTCCTCACTTCCCTTTCCCCTAATTCCCTTTCGGGCGAAACCATGCTAACGCATCAAAGGGTTGTCCCCTAAGCTTTGGTTACATCGTATATATTAATAAACAAAAAACAACTAATAGGAGTAGTAGTTGAGGATAACTCGTCAAACAAGGGTATTGCTGATCAGAGGGCTAAAGCGGACAGCTCTAGGGATGCTGTGATAGAGAAAGACCCAGCACGGGGACCTAATGGGTCTGGTCAGGTGATTTAATACTCGGCTTATGCCGAGAGGTTTTGGATGTGACATTCTTGGTAGAATTTAACAATATTGTTACATGTATTGTAGTCTGGCATAGGCTACGTGATGAAAATTGTGAAAATGCGCATGTCCCGAATTTCGGAAACCACAAAACGTCAGATGTCGTATGAATTCAAGGCTGACTCAAACCTGTGGTGAATTGGTGTGGTGCTAGAATTAAGCTAAGTAGTCTAAATAGGGCTGAGTAGGAGCCAAGTGAGTTAGTTATATTTTAACCAGTGAAGTCATAAGCCTACCTAAGTACAGTGAAACAGTGTACTGTGTCTTAATTAATTGGTCGAGCCAGAGGAGCCATATTTCCATTACAATATAAACAGATTGACTGGAGATTGTCGGAAAAAGGGGCCTTTTCGGACCACTGCTACATTCGTTTGCCAGCCAGGTGCCAAATGGTGCCAATGGTGAATCACTTGCAAGCGCTGACTCCAGTTACTTAGGGGTGACTAGATTATCAGAAGCGATCGAAAATGCCTGGAAAAAGATCTGCTCGATTAGTAGACCGTCCAGGAAATTTAACCTTGTTTAGTGAGATAAGAATATAAGGCTACTGAGACCACAATCACATAAGCTTTTCAACAAGGCCAAAACTAATAAACTACAAACGAACATGACGGTGGAGTTTCTGTGGATCTATTGAGGGTACAAACGAAGCCGTCAGCCTCAACTAAATTCTCGCAAGCAAGTGATGGTGTTTCCACAGAGTCGACAGACACTGGAATTGCACATAAGCACGAGTAATAGTTTTTGGATCTTTTGGACTCAGTTAAGGGAATAATTAACAACACCGAGAAATTCCAGTTTATTATCTTTAATAATTATAATACTGTTACGAAATCTCTATTGCCTCGTTTCGAATTCTGCGCCAGGCGAATACTCACCACACCAAAAGGCCCGAACGCAACCTAAAAGACAACGAAAGAAATAACAGAGTAATTGGAAAAGGAGAAGAAGAGGAACGCTATTTGCGGGACATAACCAACAACCGCTGGGTGAAAAGATAAAGCAAGAACATTTTTTTGTATAGCAGAAGTGACCGCTGGACGAAGAGAAGGAGTGACAAAAAGCAACCCAAAAGTTTTAGTTCTTTAGCTCAATTCGTGTAACGTTAAAACGTAAAAATTGTATTTTGTCCGTCTTCATAATTGTGTACAGGCTTATGTTAAAGGCAACCAATAAGCTCAATGTCTCCAAATGCCAGTCCATCTCTTATTCCCGCAAGCGTCTTACCACCACCCTGAGAACCTACATGTTAACCGACGTACCAGTCCCTATCGTTACCTCTTTGTGTGACCTAGGAATAATCTGTGATAGTGAACTAAATTTCCGTTCCCATATTGATAGCATAATTAACAGAGCTAACTCCGCGCTAGGGTTTGTGAAGCGCTGGTCTAGAGAGTTCTCCAATCCTTATGTTTCCAAATCTCTCTATATTTCCTTCTTTAGACCTCTCCTTGAATATACCAGCCAGGTATGGTCACCTACGCAAATAACCCACATTAACAGAATTGAATCTGTCCAGCGTAGATTCATTCGCTTTGCTCTACGTGATCTTCCGTGGGTAGACAGATTCAACCTTCCACCTTATGAAGGCCGTCTGAAACTGATCGACTTACAACCCCTAAGTAAACGTCGTGATGTTTCCGACGTTCTCTTCATTCATCAACTATTAGCTGGTGCCATAGACTGCCCTTCAATCCTGCAGTCTTTACTCATCTATACCAACCATCGCAACCTTAGGTCCACTCCCCTTTTCCGACTCGACCGCCATCGCACGAACTACGCTCAACGCGAACCAATAACCAGGATGCTAAGAAAAGTCTACGACCTTCCCTACTTTGACTTCCATCTGAATAAATCATCCCTTCCCTTATATCTTTATTCCGCCTATCTTGATCGCCTTTTCTAATTCTCCTTCCTCCCAGTTTATATTTATCATAATCATAGCTCATATTGTAACTCACATTATCTGTTATGAATTATTGTTTATTTTAGTTTGTAGTATTTATTTTGTTATTTTGTATTTTTTATGTAATAGCTTGCATTAAGCTTAAATAAATAAATAAAATTAAAAAGAAACTACCGGCATTTCTCAGGTTATATTTATTTCCACTCGGAATTTTTTGGGCTTCTCATCTAGCCTGTAACCTGCAACGAGGAAGGAAAAACAGCGAGGAAGTCGGCTTAATCAGCAATAATTGCGCAGGCCTTGATAAAGTGATCTTGGGCGGCCTCAACAGATTAAAGGTGCCTCTTGACCTCCCACAGATATCTGAACGAACAGGTAATTCTTTTGCAATACAGTCCTACCCAGTTTTTCCCTACGATACAAGAGAGTTCTCTTCACCCAGTCTCCGAACTTTTACAGTGCGTTTCTGTATCAGTACTTTTGACACTTTCACCTGTGTGATTTTTTAAAATCCAAGGAGTTTCCCCGCATTACACAAAAGACAACCCAGCGAATTGTGCTTCTGAAATACAATAATCCAAACTAAGCGTATTGCGATAGCCAAACCACAGCAATTCTACCTGGTTTTCCCTGGTGACACCGGTACAGCAGTTTTCACCGACACCTTACAGTCTTTACGCGTATTCACGGCACTTTTCTCGTCAATGGCACATCACTAGCAATCTTATCGGGTATCGAGTAATTTTTCAGCAGAAGCAACTCGACCTGACCGACACAGCTAGTTTGTTTACTAAACGCACTATTTCGCCGTACGTGCTGTGCTGTAAGGCAGTTAGGCCTTTATCAATTTGTGGGGCATTGTTGAGGGACGTTTTTCTTAGCTGCGTTGGTGCCCGTGATCATTTTGCCGTGAGGTTGGTTTCTGCGGTTTGAGTTTTACATTTCTAGAAAGCAAGCTGCTTTCACGTGACTTGTAATTAAGTTATGAATAAGGTTTCAGGTTGCCGCTGACTTGCGTCGGTCGAACGAAGGTGCAGACGAATACCAACCCCCATGGGAGTAAACTTATCGAGTATTGTCAGTAAAAGGGACTATTGAGCCATTTAAAATCGCCAGGAGCAGATGGGATAATGCCCTGGATGCTGCAGAAGGCTCATACAATGACCATCCTTTGGCTCATGGTGATTTTTAAAAGCGTTGACTTCACGCCTATGTCCCTCTTGCTTGGCGATAAGTCAAAGTGATCTTCATTCCTAAGGCAGAAAGAAACGGGCAAATGGCGAAGGACTTTAAACCAATAAGCCTTATCTCTTTTCTTTTAAAACCATTGAAAAGGTGCATCTAGGCCCTGCACCCCTTTGCAGCGGTGTTTGCAATGCTCAACACGCTTGCACGAAGGGAAGTCAGTGGAAACTGCGCTTCATAAGGTGGTAGGCACCATTGAAAAGACACTCAGAAACAAATTCACATTGAGTACTTTTCTGTATGTTGATTATGTTCAGGTAAGGTTACCCCAAAAGGCAAGACGGAGTTGGATCAATGAGTGGCAGGTCACCACGCCATGGTTTCAGACTCGGGGAGACTCGGGGTCCCCGTGAGTTTTTAATAAGAACATTTAAAAAATCGTCCATTAGCGAGCTATCGGAAAAAGCTTTGGTCTTTAAACATAGATGTGCAAATGACTGCGGTTTAGTAGCTGATGAAATGGTGCCATTCACAAAGAGAAGAAAAATCCGACCCTTTGAACCACCTAAACTTGGGGGAAACACCTTAACAGTAAGGACCCATGAGAAATATTTGGGAATCAATCTTGATTCAAAACTAGAGTACCGACGTTGAGGAGAGTGTGAAAAAGGCTTCGATAGCGTTTATGCCTGCAACAAAACCTCTACGAAGAAATGGGAAATTAGTCCGCGTATAGTTCACTGGATGTATACATCGATAGTGAGAGCAATCCTACTAATGGAATCTTAGTTAGAACTGTAACCTTAAGAAGCTCACTAAAGTTCAAAGAGATACCTGCTTGGGAATCTCAGGAATTGTAGGTACAACGCCAACTGCCGCGTTGGAGACAATGCTGGATGTCCCACCACTGGACATCCACGGTAGAAGTATAGCTGCTCGTAATTCCATTAGACTGAAGGAATTCAAAAGCTGGGAAACTAGGTCTGGTATTCTTTATATCATCTTAAATAGAATAAATTTGGACTGATTGGTCTTTATGACTTTGGCAGCTGTAAAGGAAATAGCCTAATTTTGGCAGAAATACCAATACTACTTTACTACATGGTCTGTACCATCAATATTAGGCAGTTCTAAATAAGTTGGCCCAAGGTACAATCATTGTAACCAGGATAAGTGCTATGAAGATACCATCGCCCCCAGGGGCTTTAAAATATTAGGAGGACAAGCTTTAGGCCAGAGAAGACCTTTCGCCTGGTTCTACAGTTGACTAAGGGAAGTGAATTGGTAACAGGTATTTCAGAGTTTTCTCTGGGTTTCGGTGTAGGTGACATCCTGTTTCCTGAGAAGTTCTTCCTTGTTAGAGTCGTCTTTAGCTGGTACCTTTTAAAGCCGAGCAGCCTCTGGTAAGGGTTCAAAGCTTTCGCAGCGTCTTTTCAAGGATTCGCGTTTGGAACTTTGTTGTAAATTTATATTACACTAAGTGAGTGCGAACCTGCATTTAGCCCATTACTTTGAGTGTTTAGCTCTATTAAATAGTTTCTTTACTACCTAAGCATTTCAGACGGTCAATCGCTCCATTTTGGTTCGTACCACTTTGGTTTGGGCTGAGAAAGTCATGGTGGAAGAAGATGAGCATATCATGTAGCTGCCACTTCCAGTTCGCTAATCGTGCTGATTATGGAGACCAGCATGTCAGCTTTTGAGCTCACAGCAGCCTTGAAGTTATGCCAGGTTGTTTTCTTGCGGATAGCAATACTTGGTATTTTCTCTAGATAATTTAACAGATACTCACCTCTTTCATTTATGCTGCTGCTGCCCCGAACCGTGTGGTGGGCATTCACGCCGCAACCTAGGATGAACTCTCGGTTCTTGTGTAGACAGTAGTTGATGAGCTCACTGACCTCATCAGGTGGAGCGGATGGTTGTCTTCAGGAAAGTAAGCTAATATCAGAACAATTTCCTGGATACCACCTACTGAAAGGATCTCAGGCAGGATCGCCACAAGGTCCTCCGACATAAAATTATTAATAAGGAAATGATTAACACTTTTGTCAATTAAAATAGCCGCACGTATCCTGTCCTCTCACCGTAAATAAAGTAGCTTACTTGAGCTGAAGTTGATTACCCGACTTGGCCACTGAAATCCAAATGCTCGTAGGTCAGCGCCAGGGTTAGCTGTTGTTCGGCAAAACTTCTGCATAGTGTGACCGATGTCTCTTTGACATAGCGCAGGTTTGCCTGGAGCACTCTTATACTGTTTATAGAATCTTCCGCCATGACCCCTTGACTCCACCTTCTTTGGCGGTTCGCGGAGAATTCTTGTTAGGCTTAGGTCTGGTTACATTAAACGCCACACCAGCAATTGTGCAAAGCGACCGAGCAGCCTGGCTTAATTGGTGCGATCCGATAACGGCACCACTCTATCACATCACAATCGGTAGAATCATTGCCAATGGTCTCTCAGCCGCTCCGTACACCACGTTACTGGCGGCCAACCCTGAAGCGGCCACCACTGACCCGGCACTACTTTTGCGGCTTACCTCTATTTGTACCGATCCTCATCGTTGGCAGCAACATGTTTAGATGCAGGATCCTTCAGTAACACCTTAATTTGACCCTATCGATAGGAAATCCTGCCCTTCAGCTCGATCAGAATCGTCATTGACGGCTCTCCTATAACTAACAGAAGGTACAGAAGCTAACCATGTTTCAGTCTCTGTACCGCCTTCCACTGAGTGGTTGAGACGGAATTTTGTGCCCTAATTGATGCCAGAACTCCCTTTGGCTAGCGAGAACTATGTCCAGGGCGCACTTTGCACTGATATGCACAAAGTTCCACCTGCCTCAATTGACATACTTCGAACTCCGGTTTTACGACCTGTCTGCACGCTCTATGATCACGTCGATAGTCATCTCCTGCAGGAGAGCCATCTGTTCTGCCTTAAGGGGTCGATTGACACGTTAGCCGAAGTCAAGCCTAACTTTATGCTTCCGACTTCCTGTCTTTAAGTGGGAATGCCATCAGCCTGGAGTTTTACCCGGTTTACAGATTTCCCATTTTATCATGAATCCAGATTCCTGTGAGGACAGGCTGGCATTGTCAGGCACTAGATTGCAGAGGGAGTCAATATCCAAAGACTCTTCCCTATGTACCAGTTCCTGTCAAAGAAAACTTTCCACTGACTGAAGGGCGGCCCTTTCGCTCTTTACCTCTTATGAGATAGAAATGCTCCATCAGGTGAGGTAGAAAGCTGTAGCCCACCGGATACTTTATTGTCAATTCTGACCAAAAATTTTCCGGCCTGTTTACAGTCTGATGCGCATTGAATTGCATCGAGTTTATCCTAGTATTGTTCGAATCTATGTCCCAGGAGTATTCGGGTAGGGAGAGTCACTCCAAGCAGACCCCGTTGCCACGAGAGGTCTTAATTGAGAGTGCTGGGCGGCAAGTTTCCACAGTCTGCATACTAACAAAACGAGCTCACTTCCACTTTTATTGGGGTACTTTATTTTAGAGAGTATCTTTTTCTCCGCCCAACTAGAATTAGCTAGCACTTCTGACAAAGAAGTGAGCGCAGAGTTGCCAGATCCGGCGATTTCTCACCGATTGGGCTACCTGAGCCGTCAATTTCGCGACAAATTTTTCCTTTCTACGCTAGGCACTTTTTGGGTGATTTTTTAATTCTTGCTCGGCGCTTTTGAGCTATAGGCTGAATCAGTTTGCACGGCAGCCTACAGCAACAGTTCAAATTGGCAAATCGAAATCACATAACCAGAAGTGACAGTAGAAAAATTTTTCCTGTCGAGTCATCTCAAATTCTAATTTTGCGCGAATAACTTTTTACTGAGCTCCAAACGAGTCCAAACTGACGTTTATCGCAATGGCATTTTTTCGCTCAAATTCAAAGTTTTTGTCAAATTCTGAAAAAGAATATAATAAAATATAAATAAAAGTTTTTGTTGTAATTTTCATTTTTTTTATATCTGAAATATGTTCATTTTTAATCACAAAGGCAGTTCTTAGTTATGTTTTGAAAAGGGGCATGCACGATTCAATAAATAATAAAAGTTTGTGTTACTTGTATTTGTTGCTGTGATTACTGTAATAAATATTACATTAAAGTTTTAAAGTTGTAAAAACAACGAATTAAAAGACTTGATTGATTATAAAATCAAAAGGCGATTTTTAGTCGATTTAAAAAAAATGGCGCGTAGACCTTGGGCGACTTCAG
Source organism: Leptarthrus brevirostris (assembly GCA_964036015.1). NCBI lineage: Eukaryota > Metazoa > Arthropoda > Insecta > Diptera > Asilidae > Leptarthrus > Leptarthrus brevirostris. The sequence continues at coordinate 68,902,692 of OZ038373.1, read as the reverse complement.
CGCCAAGACTCGGCAACTTTTGCTCCATACCGTCTGGCATCTCTGGGTGACCGTACCAAGAGTTTGTTATCAGCCGCGACCACAAAGAGGTTTCAGTCGCACTGGATAAAGTTATCGTACATGCATATACATACATACATAGTTACAGCACGTATATAACGTGTATTATGTGCTATTTCCCCTGTTGGCATTTGGGCTTTCCCTGTGTACCTGATGGCTGAATCAGGACATATCACAGCTATAGGATCAAAACATAAAATCACATGAAGTACTGGATGGTTATGAGATTCCGGAACCAATTTTGCCACTTCTGTATTTCTATCTTCAGAGAAGGCGCTAAACAGAAGAAGTTTAGGCATTATACCCAGCAACAATTATGAAAATACTTCTTTACTTAGCGGCACCCCGATGTTAATGAGCCCCAACACGCTATATTTGCTGTAAGTTGCTGAGGGGTTGGGTGTCCCGCAGACTACTTGATGCTGCAGCATCAGATCAAGATTACTATGTTTTGAAAATACCACCGAAATAACAATACACCAAATTTCAAATCAATCGGACCTGTGAAAGTTTGTAAAACCCTTTTGTCAAGTAGGAAATGAGCTGATGATCTTCAAACGCATGAATAGATCTTCATAAATTATAGCTAAGAACCATCTCGATCACGTTAGATTTCAAATGCCGCATTAAAATCGGTCCATTCCTTTGGGAGCTACGATGCCACAGGCAGATACAGATACATACGCTAATATTATAACACCCCTCTTTCTGCGTCCGAGGTTAAAAATGACTGTATTAAAAATAAATAAATTGAGTAATACTTCAACATGAATTTTGCAAATTAATTTAAAAAAAATTATTTAATTAAAACGTTCCCATTTAAATTTCTTCGATTCAACATAACGATAAAATTGTCGAAATCCAACGAAGCTGACGAAAATATACCGAATTCAAACAAACGTGGCGACTATCTCACCATAATTGTATACAAATACATATGGTTTCGCTCCCTTTAATTGTGAATTGAACGATCAAAGCTCAGGGAATGCCCTATGATGCTAAAGCACAGCCTTGGCGGGAAAGGAATTAAGGAAATGGGTTAAGGAGTTGAGTAAAGGAGACGTCGATTACACCTCGCTTCAAAGTTTTTGGCTCCTAAGATGATGGAAAAACAGAAGATGGTAAACTTCCACATTCGTAACCGGAAAAATAGGTTCAAAAAAAATCAAACCAATTTTTGAACCTATTTTTCCGGTTATTACTGATCTTGTTGGTGCTCTAATTTAGAAATTTGTTCCACATTCGTGTTGTTCTCAGGGTTCCGAATCTATACGCAATTTCGCTCCAAATCGCTCCGGATTGGATCGGTGCGATATCTGGATCGATTCAACCTGGAGCGTTATACAAATACGGACCGCTCCGGAGCGGATCGTAATTTAACAAATCTGATATCGAACCGCTCCGGAGCGGCTCGTTATTTTTCAAATCTGATATCCGGAGCGGATCGTTATTACTTTTAATTTAAATCGATCCGAACCGCTCCTGGAGCGATATTGAATCGATTCGGAGCGATTAGAATATCGCTCCACTGAACCAGAAAGAAGTATGGTGATTTTTAGAAAGTGCTCCTCACCAGCAACTTAATTAGGTATCTACTACGGAGAGGGCTTTTAGGGTTGGGGTGAATGGGTGTTGGGTTTGAGTTATAGCGTGAATATGTGGCGGTGGGTGGAGGGTCTCTTTCTGGAATAAGACGGGTTTTTTTGAAATGTCCACGCAATCTGCAACTTAAATATAGCGAGTACACGATAAGTAATAATGATGGGATTGGGTGGTAGCTTTTAATACAGATTAATAGGTACTGGGTAGAAATGAGTGGTTGGGTGTGGCGGATGGGGTTGGATGTGTGTGTGGGGGGGGGGATCTGTTTCTGAAGTAAGTTTTTGGTAAGTCAATTGAAATAATGAAGTAGCCAGTTTTCGTGAGAGTAGCAAAATAATAAAGTTTAAAACTATTTTATGATCAAAGTAATACAGTGCATAACTAATTAATGAAATATTTTCAAATGCGACTACAAGTCGTAAGTAATGAGTTTGTCTCTCACATAAGAACCTTTAAGAAAAAGTAGCCAAATTGCTTTTGCAAAGCAACTACTAGCGTTGCAGTACGATTTGCTGCAAGTAAGAAAACAGAAGTTTTTCATTCTAATCTGCGTGTTAAAAATTTTAACCAACACTTCACGACTTTTTATTATTCTAAGAATTTTTAGTGAAGGGTTTCCCTCTTAATCTTTTAGTTGAACCCAATGGAGTCTGTTTGATGCTAAACTAAAACAGAGACCACAATTATCCAAAATAAACAACAATTACTACAATTAAACCAAATATTTAATTTAAACCTAGCTTTAATGATCCCATGCACACAATGATTATTGCTCTTAGACTGATAGTAGAATATAATTTTTCGTTTGATGCGCACTTAATATATGCCTCTTTTTCATTTATTCCATTGTTTTCATAATTCACGTTAAACTATAACCATTTATCTCTTTTGCAAGTTTTTAAACCATTTACATACATTTACGTCTTCTCTTCGTTATTTGATTATAATAATTTGATTCATTAGGGAAAGTTAAATTAGTTTGGCCCGCATGCAGCCTTACCTCCTTTCCCTCATCAGTGCCTTCCCTTCACTCTTCTCTATTTTAATTATTTATTAGAATTAACTCAGAAGGCGCACTTCATAGGCAGAAGCCTAGAATCATTTGACCTATTCGTCCCATATAACAATATATGGAGGCGAATGAGGCTCCCACACCCATGCAAATAATATTAGTAATTAACACACGAATAAAATACCCACACATAAAAATATGAGGTGCATAGTCAACAGAGATCATTAAAGCAAATCCCACTCAAGTCAAAAAGAGGATACATACACACGACTCTATACATGCCTTTTATAATAATAATAATAATACTGTTTTCATTCAAAATACAGAAGGGTCGACATGCATAACAAACAAAAACGAGAAATTAAAACAAAAAGCAGTGCGAGCAAAAGACTAAATTATAAATTGTAGATACTCCTTTTAAGTGTCACTTTGTCCACACTAGTATCAAAAACGTCTCCAATATCATTAGCAGACCTACACATGCGATTAATAGGCTCGAACATGCCGTAATTAGTGCGAGAAAAAGCAATCTGAATCGAATACGCAGGGAATAGGAAAGGTCTCTAGGCAACACTTACACAAATCTACGCTGGACGGACTCGATACGTTTAATGTGGGATCCGTAAAACGGAGACCAAACCTGACTAGCATATTCAAGCAGGGGTCTAACGAGGGACGTATAAAGATGGAGTCTTATTTGAGGGCTTGAAAATTCCTTGGAACATCGAAGAATAAATCCCAGCATAGAGTTTGCCTTAGCAACGACGGTATTAATATGGGAGATGAAGTTCAATTTAACATCAAGATACACTCCTAAGTCCCTGACCCCTTCCACCCGCTTTATAACAGTGCCTTCAAACATGTACTGAAAAGTACGGAAGCTGGAAGACCTCGAGAAGGACACAACCTGACACTTCTCAATGTTCAACTTGAGATTGTTGTTGCGGCACCACCCATAAAAAATGTGCAACTCTGATTGCAAAATCTCACAATCAGCATCAGATTTGATCGGGAGAAAGATCTTAATATCGTCAGCATATATAAGAATTTTACATCTTTGAAGCAAATACGAGATATCATCTATAGATATGATGAATAACAATGGACCCAGATTACTGCCCTGGGGAACACCAGAATGAGCCACAAAATCATCAGAGAATGCGCCACGAAAGCGTACCCTATAAGTCCTATTAGATAAATACGACTTTATCCAAACAATAAGCGAGAACGGGAAACCCAACTTAGCCAATTTAAAAGCAATGATACAGTGAGACACCTTATCAAAGGCCTTACTAAAATCAGTGTAAATACAGTCAGTCTGGCAATCATCTGTAAAACCACCCACAGTGCAGGAAACAAACTCAGCCAAGTTTGAAACCGTGGACCTCTCCTGGAGAAAACCATGCTGCCGGGTGGAGATTAAGCCCTTACACACTTCGGATAATTGGGATTGAATTAACAGTTCAAAGAGCTTAGGAATACAGGACAACTTAGCAATTGGCCTGTAGTTGAAAATGTTTCTTCTATTGGATTGAAAATAGGAATTAAAAAGGATATCTTCCAAAGTGCTGGGAAATGGCCCCGCGAGAGAGACCTTCTGAATAAAAAGAGCAAAGGCCACAATAACACCGAAGAACATTTCTTTATGACTGCAGCAGGAACCCCGTCAGGACCACTAGAAAAGTCAGTAGGAAGTGCAGTAATATGCTTCAACAAGATCTCCTCCGTGATAGATGGAACTGACACTATAGGTGAAATTCGGTCATTTATGTGCGAGAAGTTTCCACTATCCGGGATAAAATCAGATGATTCAAATGCACCCTTAAAAGATTCAGCAAATAAGTTACAAATAATATTAGAATTATTGCTGGAAATCCCCCCGAACTCCATTGTCGATGGATAGTTATCGACCTTTTTCTTTAGGTTGACATATTCGAAAAATGCACGGGGGTCAGAGAATAATCTGTTCTTTAAACTTTGAAGGTATTCATCATAGAGAGAGCCAGAGCGGCATACAAAATGTTCATAGCAAATACTAAATTCCTGACGGGAATCAGCACTGCCAACACGAAGATACCTCTTCCAAAGTCCGTTCTTCCTATTCCTAAGAGTTTTCAGTTCTCTGTCAAACCAGGGTGGAGCGGAGTCATTTCCTCTAACCCGAACTGATGGGACAAACCTCCCAAAAGCCTCATAAAAAACGTCGTAGAAACCTGATACGTTACTGTCAATATCGTCACCAGACAAGCAAGTTTGGAAGTCCAACTCATCAAGATAAAGTTAAAACGATATTGGCTATCGAGGTCATCGACAGACTCCTATCTAACACCTGCTATCCTTCTCACTCTCTGCCGACACCGCCCCCCCCCCCTTCCCCCTCCCACCAAAGCCCAACCACTACTAACCCCACACCATGCCTGTCACTCCTACCCAGCACCCATTCACCACAACTCTCAGAACACTATACGTATGTATAGGTCAGTACAACACACCTTGTAATTAATTTTCAGGTGAGGTGCTTGCGCTTTTTTAAAATTACCAGTCATATGCTAGAATAAACGTCTCACCCACTATCTCCCACAACCCAAGAATCACCTACACTCACCACACACCCTACCACTCAATCCTACCCAGCACCCATTTACCTACGCACTAAAAGCCCTCTCAGTACAAGACATCTTGTAATTAAGTTGCCGATGTGGTGCACTATATAAAAATTACTAGATATATTCCTTTGATTCAGTGGAGCGATATTCTAATCGCTCCGAACCGATCCAATATCGCTCCAGGAGCGGTTCGGTTCGCTTGAAATTAAAAATAATAACGATCCGCTCCGGAGCGATTCGATATCAGGCATGGAAAATAACGATCCGCTCCGGATCGGTTCGATTTGAGACTTGGAAAATAACGATCCGCTCCGGAGCGGTTCGATATCAAACTTGGAAATTATCGATCCGCTCCGGAGCGGTTTGATATATTCATAACGCTTCAGGCCGAATCGATACGTGGAGCGGAGCGATATTTTGTATCGATTCGGAACCCTGGTTGTTCTGTGTTGTGAAAAGATTCCCGAAATTTGACGGTACGCCCAAATTTGACCTGGAGAGTATAAGGGTAGGAATGACTTGTAGCTCTTGTTTCGCGAGTTGTAATATGTCTACGAGGTATCATGTTAGCAATTTCGTTAGAACAATGGTCGTGGAAATAGTGATAGAAGAGTCAGCCTACGACAGCCTACATTCCGTCGATGATCCAGAGGGTCAATGCTCTCAGAAATTGATAGATTGTCAATAAGTTTAAAAGACTTACGTTGCACATTGTTTAACGCGGACAATACGGTGTGTCCGGCCTCTGCCCAAATATGGGAATTACATTTGACTATAGGCCTGGTGTGGGAGTTGTAGATCAGCGAACTGGACGGGGCGAAGGTGTTTACAGAGAGCGAATTGGTCGACAGAGATGGCTTAAAAGTGGGCTGGGTGATTTTTAAAGGACATTAAACAGCATTGAGTTCTGAATGAATTAAACATAACACAATTTGCTCTTCCCCAAGCGAGGATCATAGAAATATCATTGATTCAAACATGCGTTCTCGGTTGATTTCTGTAGAATTCCCACGAGAATTCATTACATAATCAAGAGAGTACGTGAAATCAAGGGTGCTATTCGGACTCACCGAAATTATGGACCCAATTATTCCAACGCACCGTTAGAGCCGTAAGTAAGTCCCCGGTTGACCCTCAGCGCGGAAACTGTTCTGACAACCGTTGATAAGATGCTTGTTTTCTAGATATTTCATCAACTTATAGTTGATAAGTGATTCAAAAACCTTAGATAAAATCTTAGTTAGTGCAATTGGTCTGTAGTTCAAGGGTCGCATGCCTCTCATTTTTTAGGTATCGGCTGAACATGTATATATAATACGTATAAGGCAGACAAAAACACTTCTATTGAGTGCGACTGATAAAAGAGTTTGCTCAGATGTTTATCCAAAGAAAACGAGCAAAATTTCAAAATCAGGAGCGAAATACCGTCAGATCTAGTAGTTTTAGACGCGTCGAATTAAGAGATCTAACAAAAGATCCAATATATCCACGTTCTGCTCCATAATATCAAGAACACGAGTCGGACACTCAATCAGTTGTTACAAATTAAAGGACTCTCCAAATAACTCTACGAGCCTTCCAGACAGGCTTGTGGTAGCAGAGTGTCTGAGCTACTGTATGTTGTGGACGTTGAAATCGCCAGCTGGAACGATTTCAGAAGACGGATATACTTCCAGAATCTTATCGATATCTGAAGACAATTTACCAAAGAAACACACAGTATCAGCGTCAGACATATTTAGGCTGCAGTATTAAAAGCAGAAATGAATGATATGTCTACGGAATTAAAGTCTAATCCAGACATAATTAAATTCTCAGCCGACGAGAGAGTGTGAGATGGCACATCACTTTTGATGTAAACTGCTATTCCCATCTGAGGAGTTAGACAGTGCGCAGTAGTTAGTACAAAGTTATCGGAGATGAGTGTACCTCCACAAAAGGTACTGCAGCTAAGACCTTGCCTGCTATTTATTTTGGCACAAATTGGCACTTGACTCGAGGCAACGATTGCAAGTGAACCAACAATTTAAAGTGAATTCCGAGCTACCGATATTTCCTCTGCAAGCTCCAGTGGCCCTTTTATCGTAATCTGTTACCAGCAGAAGACTACCATTGGTTGTCGTCGGTGGGATTTGAACCTAGTAACTCGGGATTGGAATACCGGCACGTTATAACTTACTGCATCAACGACCCAATTAATTGTCAATATAATTCGCAGAATCAAGGCTGTTCGCAATTATAATACATACTTTCCTGGCAAGGCTGCGCTTAAGCGTCATAGGGCATCCCCTGAGCTTTGGCAACATCATATATACATATACAGGGTGTTTCAGATCTTACGTGCCAAAATGTGTAGGTTGATTGATCTGAACTAGATAAATGAAAAATTGTATGGCAGAGAGGGGGGGGGGGGGGGGCAATCTCAACCGTTTGGGAGTTACAGAGTGATTCATAAATTTATGTTTTTCATGGTATGCACATTATTCTTTTACTTTTATCTCTTGATCTACCCAACAAATCCACATCAAACAAACGCTACAAAACAACTATTTCAATGACCTTTCCAAAAACGTCAACACTACTGATATAACTCATACCATTTCACGTACAGTCACTTCCAAAAGTAAAAAAAAATGGTTTGAAATTACCTAAAATTCAGCATTTTCCCAGATTTTCTCCGAAATTCATGTAATTAGTACACCTCTTTTTTATTTTTATTGGATTGCCCATCTTATTACCTTTCCAAAAAGGTGCAACATAGCAAGATAGACACAGGATTGGAAAAACCGCATCCTTACAACTCCCTGAGTACCTAATTACTTTATTGCACTTTAGGAAAGAAATTCTTTGAAGAAACAACATTTTTAAGATATAAAGGTCGAAAATATACAAAAAAGTTATAAAAATGTTAGTGCAATTTTGTTTTATTGCCGATATTAGCTTGTGTTAGCTAGAATTGACACTCTTATGTCCTGGTGCTCTGGTACTCGTACTTGATGAAAATTTTGCTATACAAAAAGATACAGTCAGTAAGAATACATATCCTAGTTGAAAAACAAATCAATAAGTACGTGTGTTTTTAAGCAAAAATTATTAAAAAATGGTAGGATTTATGGTACTTTTGAGGAATACGTGGATATTATTTACATTTATGGTGTAGTAGACGGAAAAGAGAGAGCGGCTGTACTGGAATATCAAAGGAGATTCGGCGAGCACCACAAAGAGGGGTATTTACACGGACTTTTCAAAGGTTAAGAGAAACAAGAAATGTAACTTCACACGACATGAAGACACGACCCGAAACTTCGGGAACTTCTGCCGACGTCGAGCACCAAATAATCACCATCTTAAGGCAGGACCCTGAGACGAGCACGAAACGAGTTGCAAGGCGATTAGGAGTGTCGTCATCTAAGGTTTGGAGGGTTATTCATCGAGGGGGATTACGTCCATATCACCATCACCCATCTCAAGGACTACTGGAAGGAGATTCGGAGAGAAGTCTGAAATTTTGCACTTGGCTTCTGGAACGCGACATTGACGACAGAGCGTTTCTGGACCGATTTCTGTGGACAGGTGAATGCCAATTCACCAGAAATGATATCACGAACTTCCATAACCTCCATGCCTAGTCGAACACTAACCTACACAGGGCAAAGCTGACCTTGTTCCAGCAGAGGTTCAGTGTCAATGTTTGGGCTGGTTTCATCGGCAGCCATTTGGTAGGACCATTCATTTTTTCGCAAGTGCTTAATATTGAAATTTATGCTGACTTTTTGCACAACACACAATCAGATCTAATAGAGGAGAACACTATGAATAACCTTAGGGGAATGTTTCACTAACACGATGGAGTACCAGCGCATACGGCTAACATTGTGACAGAAAAACTAAGTGAAAAATTTTCTAACCGCGGGATTAGACGAGGTGCACCGATTCCTTGGCCTGCTAGATCTCCAGACCTTACCCCATTGGACTTTTTCTTATAGGTAACAATGAAGGATGAAGCTTATTCAAGCCCAGTTAACAATAGGGAGGATTTAGTTAGCCGAATTGGGAATGCAGCGACGAAAACACGAGAGAGGCTTGCTGGGGAGGATTTCTACGTATAAATTTCTAAATTTTCTCTACGTGGAATTGTTGCACATCGTTGGAGAGGTAATAAGATGGGAAATCTAACAAAAATAAAAATCGGATGTACTAATTACATGAATTTCGGAGAAAATTTGGGAAAATGCTAAACTTTAGTTAATCGCAAACCATTTTTTTCAATTTTGGAAGTGACTGTACCTGCAATGGTGGTAGCTAGATCAACATTGTTTTGGAAAGGTCATTGCAGTGGTGGCTTTTTGTTTTGTCTAGTTGCGGTCTATCACCCTATTCATTTTGGCACGTCAGATCTGAAACATCCTATATAAAAAAATTGTATCTAATCAACTATACTTCCGTTTAATAAATGTACTTTATTTCCTCTAGATATATATCTTTATATATAATTTTTTATGTACTATATTAAGGAAATTAAGTAATTTTTAGTAAATCAAAATATTGAGTACAAGTGTGTGAATTTTATCAAGAATAAATCTTTTATTTTTTGGCATCCAGTATTCCGTTTCAGCTTATAGACTGGAACATGCTTAACCTTTGCGGCCCAGTTAACTACCAAATAATAGATTATGCAATTTACTGATCCACTTGTTTAAAATGTTGTCACATTTTATTTTCATAATTAATAGTGGTAATTTACTGATTAGTATGGTGAATTAAAAAATATATTTAAACGTATTTACTAAATAGCTTTAATCCATTAATAAATAATGACATATGTACTTTTTTTGCTTTCTTTAGTTCCCGCAACCATTTTTGGGCATGCAACGAAATATGAGCTTTACTCCACTGGACAATTAAAGTATATGCAAATGACTGCAATTCCAAATAAAAATTTTTTGCGTAATCTGCAGTCGAACAAAAGAAAACACAATGCGTTTTTACAGGCGCACGGGACCGAATCTGTAATTAATTCTATGTGAGTCGTAAATCATAATTCCTGTTTGCTGGAATGGAGCTACATGGCCCGCCGTTCTGCTATTTAATAGCAAGCATTTGATCGTGGAAAAATAAAAATGAGTTATCTATTTAAAAAAAAAATTAACCGACTTCACAAAAAGCACTAAAAAGCATAAAATAATTATTAATTTTATATCTATTTATATCTATTTTGAAGTCGGTGCAAATTAAAGAAACAAACCAAACTAAAACAAAAGTATTTAATCGTCCTTTTTTATGATCCCTTTCGCTGAAACGTTTAAGTAAATTTATTTAGTATCTTCGATTATGGTTGGGTAGTTGTTTTGTTTCTTTAATTTGCACCGACTTCAAAATAGATATAAATAGATATAAAATTAATAATTATTTTATGCTTTTTAGTGCTTTTTGTGAAGTCGGTTCAATTTATTTTTAAAAACTATTTTATTTTTCACTTTGTAGTGTCTTCTACTCTGTACAAAAAAAAAAGAACCATCCAAATCGGTCCACTCGTTAAAAAGTTAGGTTCAAGTCTACAAGCTGTGCAGAATCCGAACCTGAGGTCAACATTGGGCCATCACGTCAGGATTTTGAGATATTTGAGGTTATGTACTAAAAAAATGGGTTTTCTGGCTACTTTTGAGGTTATGTAGAGGATCCACACAATCTGTTTCATCATTTTTTTTTCTAGTTGCATCATTTAATACTACTGTTACCCTTCAAATAAGCTATTGAGCGGTCACCTGTGATTTTTTCTTGCAAAGTTACGACCATTTTCAATTATGAAGTTCATATTTCATATAGATAGATATATTATGTTCATATGAAATATGAATTTCATAACTTAAAATGGTCGTAACTTTGCAAGAAAAAATCATTGGTGACCGCTCCATAGCTTATTTTGAAGGGTAAGAGTAGTATTAAATAATATAACTACAAAAAAGGACCAAACAAATATTGTTGATCCTGTACATAACCTAAAAAATAGTCAAAAAACCTATTTTTTTGAGTACATAACCTCAAATATCTTAAAATCCTGACGTGGTGGCCCTATTCTGACCTTGGATTCGGATTCTAAGCAGAAAAATAGTCCGGAACTGACCCACAGCTGCCAAGCAGCAATCATCACCCCGCTTTTTGTTGGCCTGTGTTATTTTCCGGCGTAATTTTAAAACATTTTTTTACGCCATGCCATAACAAAAATATAATTCAATTTATATAAATTGTAGCAGGGTACAATAGTAGTTGTAGAGTTATAATTATATTACGATGAAATAAACATTAATCGTCTATTGAGTACGCCTAACAAATTTTGATTTTTAAAAGAAATTACATGAATTATTATTATACTATGAAGACAATTTAATTCTCAATTTGAAATATATTCGAATATCAAATCAAATTATCGAATTATAATTATAATATGCCATAAATTTTAATTACCGGGACGAATTATCATTGTTCCATAAAAAAACTTCAACTAAGATTTTCCATTATATCATGTTAGAATGAAAATCAAATCAATTGTTATACTCTACATAATTTTAATTCACGAATAATAAAATTCTTTAGTTGAAATTGTGTACATACATACATACGGTTTACTATTTAATAGCAATATGTACATCATTTTAATTCGAGCCAATTAAAATTTGGACATAATTTTAATTCGAACCAATTAAAATTTGGACATCATTTTAATTCGAGTCAATTAAAATTATGTCTTGAATTAAATTTAAGAATTAAAATTCAAAAAATGAAATGCAAGTTTGAATTGATATCCAAATTTGAATTGGCTCGAACTAAAATGATGTACATAATTTTAATTGGCTCGAATTAAAATTATATACATAATTTTAATTTAAGTTATGAAATAATGTGCATAATGTTAATTCAAGAATTAAAATTTAAGGATTAAAATTATGTACATAATATTAATTGGGAACTTTAAATTATGTTTATAATTTTAAATGGGAATATTTTTTAAAGATTGTCATAATTAGAATGCCATGAAATTTAATTGTACTTTGAAATAAATTTAATATAAAATTGTTATTATGTTAAAGTAAAATAATATTTCACCGAATTAATATTTTATCTCAGCGTAGTAAAAATTGAATTCAATTTTTTCTATTTATAATTTTAATTCATTGAGTTAAAATTATAACTCAAATAAATTACAATAATATATATATATATATATATATATATATATATATATATATATATATATATATATATATATATACCCAGCGACAAAAAAACCCTCGCAGTTAATATTTTATAAAAATTCGTTAATTTTCCCGTTTAACTGGAGCTGAAATCGTGAACTAGCATAATATTTGGTTTCATACAGGCAATTACAGAAAAGTATTCATGTACCAGTCCTCAGTACTTATCTAGGTATTGAAGTGTTGACAAGAAAGTGTTCAAAGTGAAAAAACTATGAAAAAGTATAAACAGTTAAGTATTGAAGTAAAGTCGCGTGTGGCTACTTTGGCTGAAGAAGGGTACAAGAAACGGGAAATTGCGCGTCGTATTGGGTGTAGTGAGTGGACTGTCAGAAAAATTTTAAAAAATATGAAGAAGCTGGTAGTTTGGGGAGAAAAACTGGGAGCGAGAGACCTTGGGTCACTACAAATTTGGAAAAACATCATTTGAAGCTGAACTGCCTGAAAAGCAGATTTCTTCCTGCGACAGTTCATCAAAAGGAACTAGCAGAAATTCAAATGCGAAAGAAGAGAAGACCGTGTAGTGTTAGAACAGTGCAGAGAAGGCTAAAAGAAATGGGTCTGCCCGCTTAACGGCCCGCGAAAAAGCATTTACTTACAAAATAAATGAAAAAGAAAAGGCTTGAATGGTGTCAAGAACGCGAAAATTGGACTTTGGATGACTGGAAGAAGGTAGTCTTTTCCGATGAATCGAAGTTCAATTTGTTTGGACCGGATAGCACCTTGAAATTAAGACGGAGACAAAGATAACAAGATTGCATCCAACCCACAGTGAAACATTCGGCCTATATTATGGTCTGGGGAGCTATTACGGCGTATGGTACAGGTCATATTATTACGCTAAGGGGACACATCAATGCTGAAAAATATCGGGAAATAATTGATGAAGGTGTTTTACCGACCATTGAAGAGCTAACGGCAGAAGTTCCAGAACCAATATTTCAGGACGACTCCGTACCCTGCCATCGGGCTCGCTCTATAAGTATTATTACTCTACAAGTTTATAAATAATATTTTGCCGAATAATATAAACTGTTTCCCTTTCTGCAGATTCAAAATTGCAAGGAGAAACTTGACATAATATCGCTTTCGTGGCCGGGAAACAGTCCGGACCTGAACCCGATGGAAAATCTTTGGGCCATGATGGGAAAAAATATCAAAATAAAAAAACCACTGAGCTTAAAAAACCTTGAAAAAATCATATTTGATGTGTGTTACAACGAAATAAATTTAGAATTTTTAAATAAGTTATATTTATCTATGCCAGATAGAGTAAAAACAGTGATACAAACCAAAGGAGGTTCAACCAGATATTAAAATTGTTGTATTATTAGATTTAATAACAGAGTCAAAAACTAATAAATTTTCTAATGTTATATTGCTTTTCTTCTAAAATCCATTATAAAACTTGTACTATTTGAACGTTACCAGCCATTATTTAAGTAGTTCTCTGAGATCGTGTTTTTTGCTGTTTGGTTCTTTTTTATAGTTTCTATATCTTTTTGTCATAACTGATAATGTATCGTAGATAAAAATTGTTGAATTGGCTATGAAATAACCACTGCGTGATGAATAAACCAGATTATCTTAATGTTTTTAAGTTTTAAAACACGTAAGTTCGAAAAAACCCGTAAATATTCGAAAATCACAAATGCGAGGGTTTTTTTGTCGCTGGGTGTATATATATATATATATATATATATATATATATATATATATATATATATATATATATATATATATATATATGTATATATATATAATTGTAATTTATTTTTATAAACTTCAAATGTCCTGTGAACAATTATTATTTGAAACTTTTTCGTTCGAAACATTTTGTTTATGTTAATAAATAGCAAAACGGCGTGCTATAGAGCTACTATTATAACGAAAAAATAAAAAAAAACAGAATTTTTTCCAAAATTTTTAATTTTTTTTCTAATATTTCAGTCAATTATGAACAAAAATAATTAAAAGAACCTTATTTTTTAAATGGCATAGTTTTCGAGTTAATAACGCTTTAAATAATCAAGATTAGACCAAATCAGAAGAGGTCACGTTTTCAAAAATTTCAAGTGAAATGTCCCTAGATTATATTATACGTTATTCAGCCTTAAAAAGAAATTCCGGTACGCTTGTGAATCCATCTTAAATATGATGTGACTCGAACATATGAGGTTGGAAATGGCGCTTCACATTTTATTTGTGAGGATGCAATGCCAACCTGTGTGAATGATCTATCTGTTTCCTCAAATAACACAGGTCCACCGGAATCCCCAGAGCAACCTCTATAATGCATGCCGTCGATGCAGATGTTTGATGAATGAAAATGTCGCCTGTATATCGGCTTGCAATGACTGCCTGGAAGTATTTTAACCACCCCATAGCGAATTATATCTGAATGGGCAAGTCTTGACCCAACAGCGCCCCATCCAGTAATAATGGCTCTTGCATTATCGTAATTAGTTTGTCCTTGGGACGGTAGCTTAACTGGCTTTATATAATCTGAAAACGATTATTGTCAAATTGTTAAATTTATTGTTATTAAAAGAGCTTACCAGTAAAATTGATTTTTTGTGGTAGCTTAACTAAAGCTATGTCATTTTTATATGTATCAAAATTATATCTACTGTGCAGAATTATGTTTTCAGGCGGAGATCTCAATTTGACCCTGTTGGGTTCGGAAGTCTTTCCTGTGTCATTTGCTCCGAAGTACATTAAAACGGCAACAGGATTACTAAAATAAAAATAATTCTTAATTTCATAGAGGGAGTAATAAGAATTTAATCTTACCCGGTTAGACAGTGCGCAGCAGTTAGTACAAACTCATTGGAGATAAGTGTACCTCCACAAAAGGTACTAAAGTTAAGACCTTGCTTGCTAATTCTTTCGGCCCAAATTGGCACCATAAATGGAAATGTATTGCTATATATCAAATTACCTTCATTAATCCGAAAGCGTTTTGTTGCCAATGTGATTGTTATTACGCAGCACGCAATAACTACTAGTGACTTCATTATTGCACGTGGATTTTAACAAGTGATGCTCTAGTCTAAAATGTTTAAAGTAAATTTGGTTCATTGTTTGCACATATCTACGGTTAAGACTTAGCTATAATATATTTGATGTAAAACCTTTTTATTTATTTATCTTAAATTACTAATTGAGTTTAAAGGCATCTTACTTATTTAGAATCAGTTTTACTAAGGTTTGTTCGAGTAGACCCGAAGTCACTTCGGCTAGAATTAAAGCAGTTGAGTGATTCCAAGACATGCTGTCGATTTAACTCCAAGGCAATTACTTTGAGGCTTAAAGTTCTAGGCATCGAAACTGATTTAATGAGACTTACTTAACTTTCTTTCAGCAGTAATCAGTCTTGGCCTGTGTTGGACAAAATGTTGGTGGGTAACGTTAATTCGACGAAAAAAGGCTCATTTTTAAGAATGTTTTAGGCGCTACAAGTAATACGAATTTATTTAATTGATCGTAACATTTGAGCAATATTTCCTTAAATTTTTAGAGCAAAATATAAATAATTAAGCCGACGGTAGCAAATCTTCGGAAGCTCCTCGAAAAAAAGTTGTCCGCCGGTGAACACTATAACTCATGACTGGATCATCCGAAATAAAAAAAAAATGGTATCATTAGATAATCGCTTTCCTGAGGTATGGCTGGGAGGATTTTTTTTTCGATTTTTCAATTTTTAGTGACACTTCGAAGTGAAAACATCGATAGAGTAGATTTTGCTTTAAACTGTTCACCGACTTCAAAAATGACAAGTGTCAGAAAATCGCTTTAAAGTTTTGTATACCAGAAAATCCAATATTAAACAACGGAGCAACGAACACTTAGTTAGGTTTTCCCAAATTTTTTAAAAATTTTGACACAATAATCTTAAGATATACTATCATATAAAACATAAAAAAAATGAAATTTTTTTTTTAAATACGTTACAAAGGCCAGCCATAGGGTAAAACAAGGCCCGCTGCTGGATGAATTTGACGGAAGAAGACAGCTCGGATCCCTGGGAACTCGAGTATAAGATCGCTACACAGATGCTAGTCACTATGAAACACCCCATGATATTGAATGAAGAGACAATAAGCAGAGTGTTTGCAAGTTTTTTTTTTATATACGATGTGGTCAAATCCTAGGGGACAACCTTTTGATGCGTTAGCATGGTTTTGGTCGGAAGGGAATTAGGGTAAGGGAAGTGAGGAAACTTGAGTCTTGTTTTTGCATTGCTGCGAGCTAGACAACAGCCCAGAGACGGAGTGGATTATTTTAATTTCTTAATAAAACCTCACGGGGTC
The DNA here is from genome assembly GCA_964036015.1 of Leptarthrus brevirostris. NCBI lineage: Eukaryota > Metazoa > Arthropoda > Insecta > Diptera > Asilidae > Leptarthrus > Leptarthrus brevirostris. The sequence goes on along the minus strand of OZ038373.1, from coordinate 68,885,846 downwards.
ATCTGTTCTCGAACCCGGGACCCATGGCATGTTGGTCTTGCCGCTCAACGTATTGATCCAACTCCGTCTCTTTAACAAATCGTCCTTGACAATCGTCCTACATTTCCAGAAGCAGATAACGGTTGTGCTGCAAAACACAAGGTTGACGACTGGAGTTGCGCAAAAATCCATATTAGAACCGGATTACTAAAACACCTCCTATGATAACCTGCTCAAACTAGAAATGCCGGAAGAAACACAACTAGTTGGCTATGCGGACGATGTGGCGGTGCTCAACACAACCCGCACTGCGAATCATATTCAACTAAAACTAAACCAGCCCATGCAAAGAGTTGATTACTTGACGCCTGCTGCCAGCTTTACACTATCACCAAATGTGTGAGGTCGCGGTTACAACAACAAAAAAAAACCAACCGGACCACCTTACCTGTGAAGCTAGGAGAAGAAACTGTAGCTTTGAAGCCAGTGACGAGATCTTGGAGTAGATTTTTTTTGTTTTCTGATAATACCAAAGCTCAGGGAATGCGATATCATAATAAAGCACAGCCGTCACAGAAAAAAAAAATTAAGGGTAGGGGAAATAGTTCAAGAGGTTGACTGAAGAAAATGACAAAAAATTTAGTCGTGTGCTTAGGCAAGATTCCCGACATTCACAATTGACCTGGAGAATAAGGGGAGGGAGTGACATAAAGCTCTTGTATTGCGTGTTGTTATTTTCCACCTGATTCCTTGGGTTAGCAATTTCGTTAGAGCAATGGCCGCGTAAATAGTTATAAAAGAATGAGAGACAACTGACATTCGGCCAATATTCCAGACAGTTAATGCTCTTAGAGTTTGTGGAGTCACCAATAAGTTTGATAGCCTTTGTTTGAACTTTGTATAATTCGAACATGCTCGGACTATGCCCAAATCGGTAATTTTATGCAAGTCTAAGCCTGATATGAGGCTTGCAGATCAGCGCCAAGCCAGAGCAAAGTATTTCTCACATCTCTGAAGAAAGCCATTTCATCGCATTATTAGCGATTGTAAATATCTGATCAATCCAGCTCAGGCTGAATATCTTAATACGTAAGAAGTTTAAAGAGTGCGAATTGGGTAAATTCAAACCGTTGACTGAAATTGTCTAAGGGTGGGCTAGCAATTTTTAAGGGACACTAAATAGCATTGAGTTTTGGACAGATAAACAACACAAATTGCTTTGCTCAAAGCGAGGATCGTATTAATCTCATTGTTTAGTGATCCAAATATTCTTTTTCGGTTGATTTCTGCAAAATTCGAAGTTCGCGAAATTAAGGCTGCTGTCATTTTTTAAACTATGAGAAGGATTGAGAGTAAGTGATAAGAGGCCATTAATGAAGAAAAGAAGTAAGATCCGTGAAAAAACTGAACCGGTTCACCAGATCTTATAAGGATTAGATGTCTCTTCGAACTTAGAACTAATTTTAGGTAAGTCGATTTACGTAATACTAAACCGAATAAGTTTAGTCCACTCGTATAAAAATTGTATTCTATTTGAATTTCATGATTTTTATAAGCATAATTTGTTTAAACAACATTATGCAGATAACAACAAACATTTGTGCACTCTGTTGTCAAAGAATTCAAAATGTGAGGCTATGTCACTTTTAAAACTAGTTTTTTAAGTCAGTACCCCCCAAATAATTTTTGGAATAAATCTTTTGTAACTTTTTAGATCCATCCATATTTAAAGATGTTATGCTGCAGACCAGAGGGCGATATTTTCATTTCAACGTTTCAATAATTGTACGAAGTACAATGTAACTTCGTATGATTCCGTACAAAATTTAACTACAGAAAAATTGCAAGAGATTCTTCTGACGTAAGGTAATAGTTATAGTCTCTCGAACACCTTTTTCTTTTAAAAGACCTAATTTCGTTATTTTAAAATTAAAAAGATATTTTGACTGTATTTACTAATTTATTTATCACAATAATCTTTTGGAACGTTTTAGATCCATCCATATTTAAAGATGTTATGCTGCATAGCAGAGGGTGATATTTTCATTTCAACGTTTCAATAATTGTACGAAGTAATAATTTAAATATTGCTCTATTAGAAAATACCTTTTAAAGTATAAAAATATCTTACGTTCGTATGATTCCGTACAAAATTCAACTACAGCAACAAAACAATTAATTAATCACTCTTTAAACTTATCGTGTACATTTTCTTCGTGACACTGAGCAGAAATTCGAAATGAATAAGCTTAAATACATAGTAGCAAGTGTTAAACCACTTGGTAACTAACAGTTGCGTATGAAGCAAAAGAAAACATATGTTTTATTAGCTGAACAATTAGCACATCAAATAGTTGTTCTACTTTCTCTGTTTATAACACTAAGCTTAAACGAATAATGTTAATAGTAGAGAATGATGGTATTGAGAGTTTTAACTTTATCCTAAACGCCTTAATTTTGGTTTAATTTTCAAACTCACTGTTATTTATAGAAATAGGGTAGTTTAGAAGTGAAATTAAAGCTTAGAAGAAAAGCAATAATAAAAAGAATTCGAATTTCCTAAAAGCTATTACGTGCTTATTGTGTGGACTGGAACTGATTTAATGAAAATATCACAGCAAAAAATTGTTTTTAAAAAAAAAGTTGGACCGACTTCACAAAAAACGCTGAAAAGCATAAAATAATTTTTAATTTTATATCTATTACGACATTTTGAAGTCGGTGCAAATCAAACAAAGCAAACAACTACAACAAAAATATTTAATCGTCATTTCTTATGATCCCGTAAGCTGAAACGTTCAGGTAGTGTTACGTATTATTTTCAATTGTGGTACTGTAGTTGTTTGGTTTGTTTGATTTGCACCGACTTCAAAATGTCGTAATAGATGTAAAATTAAAAATCATTTTACGCTTATTAGCGCTTTTTGTGAAGTCGGTTCAACTTTTTTTTAAAAACTATTTTATTTTTCACTTTTTAATGTCTTCTACTCTATAAAAAGAAGAAAGAACCATCCAAATCGGTCCACGCGTTAAAAGTTAGTTTCAACCCCCTACCTCACCCCCATTCCACTAAACTTTTTTCCTCATGGTATCAATCAAGGAACATACTCTACCGAACAGAAAAGGAATCATCGAAATCAATCAACGAGTTACGAAGTTAGACTACCCCTGCCCCCCCCCTTCCACTCACCTTAGGACCAAATTATTCTCCTATTAGCAATGGGGGATCACACTCTATACAACACAAAATGAACCATCGAAATCGGACCACGCGTTACAAAGTTAGGATCAAAACCCAACCCCCTCCCCTCCCCCCACCACCAAAACATTTTTTTCTCGTGGTATCAACCAGGGAACATACTCTAACCAACAGAAAAAGAATTATCCAAATCGGTCCAAGCGTTAGAAAGTTAGACTACCCCTCCCTCCCCTTACCCTAGGCCAAATCTTTTCTCCTATTAGCAATGGGGGATCATACAACAAAAAAGAACCATCCAAATCGGACCATGCGTTACAAAGATAGTTTTCACCCCCCATCCCCACCCCCCAACAATTTTTTTGACATAGTACCAATTGGTGAACATACTCTACCCAACAAAAATAGAATCATCAAAATCTGTCGACGCGTTACAAAGTTATGCCCAGTCAGATATAAAAAAATAAAAAAAAATAAAAAAAATACGCGTCGAACTTAGAACCTCTTTGTTTTTGGGAAGTAGGTTAAAAGTAGGTTTACTTTTCAACCCGCATTGCAGATTCAACGATAATGCATTTAATAAAATTATCTAAAACTTAAAAAAATTAACTAATTATCAGTATATCTCTTAGATCATAATGTTTATAAATTAATTTATTCTCTATGCTTAACTGCATTTGGTGTAGTTATTTAACTGTAACCAATTTTATCCTTCCCTGCATAACATTTACTTTCTGTTCAGAAGATCAATTTCAAAAATAAAATAGTTTTAAAAAAAAAAGTTGAACCGACTTCACAAAAAGCGCTAAAAAGCATAAAATAATTTTTAATCTTATATCTATTACGACATTTTGAAGTCGGTGCAAATCAAACAAACCAAACAACTACAACAAAAGTATTTAATCGTCCTTTCTTATGATCCCGTAAGATGAAACGTTCAATTGTGGTTATGTAGTTGTTTTATTTGTTTAATTTGCGACTTCAAAACATACTCTACCGAACATAAAAGGAATCATCGAAATCGGTCCACGCGTTACGAAGTTACTTCCCCTCGCCCTCCCCCACCATCACCATAGGACCAAATTATTCTCCTATTAGCAATGGGGGATCACACTCTATACAACAGCAAAAAAACCATCTAAATCGAACCACGCGTTACAAAGTTAGGTTCCACCCCCCTTCTCTCACCTACACCCCAGCAACATTTGTTTTCTTGTAGTATCAACCAAGGATCGTATTCTACCCAATAGGAAAGGAATTATCCAAATCGGACCACGCGTTACGAAGTTAGACTACCCCTCCCCCCCACCCACACCTTTCACTCTAGGACCAAATTATTCTGCTATTAGCAATGGGGGATCATACTCTATACAACAGAAGAAGAACCATCGAAATCGGTCCACGCGTTACAAAGTTAGGTTCCACCCCCACCCCCCACCCACATCCCCCCAAAATTTTTTTCACCTGGTATCAGCCACGGAACATACTCTATCCAACAGAAAAAGAATTATCCAAATCGATCCACGCGTTACAAAGTTAGACTACCCCTCCCCCCTCCCCCCACCCAAGGCCAAATTTTTTTCTCCTATTAGCAATCCCCCATTCTCCCCATACTCTGTACAACAAAAAAAGAATCATCCAAATCGGACCACGCGTTACAAAGTTAGGTTTCACCCCCACCCCCCACGCCCACCCTACCAACAATTTTTTTGACATGGTACCAATCGGTGAACATACTCTACCCAACAAAAAAAGAATCATCAAAATCGGTTGACGCGTTACGAAGTTCTGCCCGGTCAGACATAAAAAAAAAAAAAAAATTAAAAAAAAAATACAAAAAAAAAATACGCGTCGAACTTAGAACCTCTTTGTTTTTGGGAAGTCGGTTAACAAATAACTCGAAATTATTACTGGTGGGTTGAATTGTTTTGGCATAACAACGTGAAATTATCTCAGCTCTCTAAAGAAGGATGTCCGATGTCACGTATGTAGCTTGAGGAAACACAAACCCAATATTGCTTAAAAAACAAAGGAAATAGTGTTTAATATGTTTATACTGAAGATATTAATTTTACTCATGGGTAGAAGAAATTCAAAATTTAACTGAAGCTTAACCACTGGCAAGATAAGTAAATATTTCATCCGTTATGATCACATCGTTGTGAAAATGATCAATGACAAAACTCACGAGTTGGTGATCGCAAGCTCTTAAGCCGGCTTTTCGAAGAGTCTAGTACCCGAGGTCTGCAGGCACATAAAAGAATGCAGTCACGGCCTTTGTGCAATCTCTTTGAAAGTCATTTAACTACTATTATTTTTCTTTAACTCTTTGTAGTTTGACCATCTCTCTTTACTTATAATTTATGCAGTAACTAATTTTTTCAACTTCTACTATAAGTTTTGGGCATAATATTCTAATCTCTTGTCATATTTATAACTTCGTAACGGGTTGACTGATTTTGTTGATTCTTTTTTGTTGAGTAGAGTATGTTCACCGATTGGTACCATGTCAAAAATTTTTTTGGTAAGGTGGTGGTGAGGTGGAACCTAACTTTGAAACGCGTGGAGCAATTTGGATGTTTCTTTTGTTTTTGTATAGAGTGTGATGCCCCATTGATAAAAGGAGAATAATTTGCTCCTATGGTGAGGGGTGGAGGAGGGGTAGGGGTAGTCTAACTTCGTAACGCGTGGACCGATTCCGCTGATTCTTTTTCTATTGGGTAGGGTATGTTCCCTAATTGATACCACGAGGAAAACATTTTTTTTCTCATTCCCGATGTAACTAGAAGTGCTATTAATTCGCCAGCAACTTAATTCTGATCTACAACTAAAATTATCTATTTTATCAGTAAATGGGTTTGACTGGCTTATTAAAAATGAGCTATGAGGCTCTAATTTTGCAAGAATTTTTATTTTATGAAATACTAACTTCTTACGCAATGGGAACGCTTAGCACGTTAATATGTATAGCACGTTACACTTATAAATATATATATATATATATACAGTGACTCAACTAATTGTTCAAATGTTGCGGATTTCGCATTTAATTCGATTATTTTTTCAGGTTATATCGTTTAAATGGGAAAAATGGGTGTTGCTGTCGAAAGAATAAAGCCTGTTTTTGGATTTAACAAATTTATATATTATAAAATACATTTTATAAAAAAAACAAAATTCGAAAAAGAAGAAATGTCATTTGAAGAATTAGTTGACTTTACTTAAAAATTAGGTCGTCCTTACATTTCAATACTTTGTATATCCTCCTTTCGCTCGTATGACCTCTTGTATTCGCCGTGGCATGGATTCTACTAGATTTTGGCATTTGGATGGTGAAATCTTAGTCCATGTAGCTTCTGTCCGGCTCCACAGTTCGTCTAACGTTCGGCATTCTCCCGGTTGTGCCACAATTGCCCTTTTCAATTCAACCCATAAGTGTTCGATTGGATTGAGGTCTGGGGATTGTGGGGGCCAATCTAGCACTTGAAATCCGTGCCTTTGAAGCCAGTTAGTGGTGCTGCGAGCTTTGTGTTTCGGATCGTTATCTTGTTGAAAGATAACGTCTGACACATTTTGATCCCACTGCTCTAGTGTGCCAAGAAGGTTGGCCTGAAGGATGCCAATATTGCTATCTGCAGTCATTCTGCCAACGATTCTTTGGCACCTTCCAACCCCCCGGAAGCTCATACATCCCCAGAGCATCAAATTTCCGCCACCGAACTTTAGGGTCGGATGAACATGGCGATTTTGGAGGCTTTCGCCCTTCTTTTTACAAGTCCATTGTCGACCGTCTGACCCGCATCGGTTAATTTTGGTCTCATCTGACCAAATGACTTTCGCCCAATCGCTGAAAGTGAAATGTTCATAGCGTTGGGCGAAAGCCAAACGCAAAGCTCGATGCCTCTTAGTGAGTGCTGGCTTTTGACTTTGGCACGGCCATTTAAACCATTCTTCCGAAGAACTTTTCAAACAGCTTCAGGGGTTACGCTCACGTTGCTGAATCTTTGTAATTCAGAGGTCACTTCAACAGCATTGTTTCAAGCGCCAGTAGTTATTTGCCGCAGAACTATTCGCTGAGCCGCAGGGGTCAGTACCGCTTTTCTTCCTGCTAAATTCTTCCCAATTTGTATGTTGAATTTTTTTTTATGCTAGTTACGGTACCAATCCCAACGTTAACTCTACGGTCAATATCACGGTATTTTTCACCTTTTTCCAAACAATTCCGTATTTCGGCTACCTTTTCCTGACTAATTGGCTTCATCTGTCATTAATCGAAAAATTCATCAATTAAAGAATTTTATTAAAAGCTTTCTGCTCACCCTTCCTAATATACAGTTCACTCCTCTCTTTAGTTTATTAAAAAATTATTTAATTTAAAAAAAAAGGATCAAAATCACTATAAAACTGACCACCAAATCACTCAAATGTCCAAACTCAACTAATTGTTCAAGTGACATGAAACAATCAACCAAAATGTTTACCGTTATGACAATAGCGTGTTCGCTCTTTTCCTAATAAATAATTAATCAAAAGATTTTCTTTGAATATGCAAACATTTGATGTCATTCTGTTGCATACCGCGCGGACGAAGATTGATTGAATCAAATTTATCGTATTATGTGAACAATTAGTTGAGTCACTGTATACATATATATACAGGGTGTTTCAGATATGACGTGCCAAAATGAGTAGAGCGATAGACCTCAAAGAGGGAAACAAAAAATTGTATGGCAGAGGGGGGGGGGGGGGGCAATCTCCAGCGTTTGGGAGCTACAGGGTGATTCATAAATTTCAGTTTTTCATGGTATGCACATTTCTCTTTTATTTTTATCTTTTGATCGACCCAACATAGCGACATAAAACAAACGCTAAAAAACTACTACCCAAATGACCTTTCCAAAATTGTCAACAATCTTAACCTAACTTACATTACAGGTACAGTCACTTCCAAAATTGAAAAAAATGGTTTGCGATTACCTAAAGTGCAGAATTTTCCCAAATTTTTTCCGAAATTCATGTAATTAGTACACACTTTTTTTACTTTTATTAGATTATCTATCTTATTACCTTTTTTTACTGGGCTTGAATACACTTCATTATTCATTGTTTCCCATAAGAAAAGACCAATGGGGTAAGGTCTGGAGATCTAGCAGGCCAAGGAATCGGTGCACCTCGTCCAATCCAGCGGTTAGGAAATTTTTCACTTAGTATTACCTGCACAATGTTAGCCATGTGCGCTGGTACTCCATCGTGTTGGTGAAATATTTCCCTAAGATTATCCATGGGGTTCTCCGCTATTAGATCTGGCAGAGTAGTGTTCAAAAAGTTCGCGTAAATTTCACTATTAAGCACTTGCGGCAAAATAAATGGTCCTACCAAATGGTTGGAGATATCCAGCCCCACTAAATCTCTGCTTGAATGAGGTCACCTTTGCCCTGTGTGGGTTAGTGTTCGACCAGTTATGAAGGTTACGGAAGTTCGTGATATTATTGAACTGATATTCATCTGTCTACAGAATTCGGCCTATCGTCAATGTCGCGTTCCCGAAGCCAAGTGCTAAATGTCAGTCTTCTCTCGGAATCTCCTTCCAGTAGTCCTTGGGCTGGGTGATGGTGAAATGGACGGCTGTGTTGGGTAGATCAAAAGATAGAAATAAAAGAGTAAAGTGCTTACCATGAAAAACTGAAATTTATGAATCAACCTGTAACCACCAAATGGATAAGATTGCCCCCCCCCCTCATTCTGGCACGTCAGATCTGAAACACCCTGTATATATAATTGACTTCGACTCCTCATACTGTAAGAAAAATGTACCACGCTAACCTGGCAAGTTATAAGAAAACTTTTCGCATTTAATGTAGTTTTCGAAATGGTATAACAAGTACCATGTATTACTTAAAAAAAATGATATTGCTATTTTACTGCCAAGGGAACTCATTTTGAAATTATATCAATTATTAGCCAGAGCCAGCTATTCGACGTGTAGGACTAGGATGGATGGCGTTTGACATAAGTTAGAAAGATAAAGTACATTTTTAGTGTAATGGCTCGCCTAAAGCTTCAGATGCTAACCGCATCATTAGATCTTAAAATCATCAATTAATACAGTCGCATGTAGTGGAGTTTCTACTGACTTTCCCTTCATATAAGCGTGTTGAGCATTGCTAACACCGCTGAAAAAGGGGGCAGCGCGTAGGTGCACATATGTAAGTTTTTTCATCATTTTCTCGTTCTCGCTCCACCCTGCCTTAGGGGTGATAAGCACTATTCTTTCATATTCTTATATATTTAATGATTTTTCTAATCTTATTGGTTCATTCAATGCTTAGTCTGGAAGAAAAAAATTACCATACATTGATTTTTGGCTGACAAAACCAGTTTTATATAACAAAAGTCGACCATTTTGAGCCAATAGCAAACTAGTAATCAACGCCCTCCATATAGTCATCCTATAGTATATACCAATAGCAGGAAAATCAAAATTTATTTATTAAACCACGTCTCTTGGCATTTGGAAATACGGCACGAATGTGCGATTGTGAATTGTTCATCTTTAAGGGGGGCTTCTCATTCTAAGAGCAGGAAATGCACACTGGTCTATATTTTTTTACTCGTTTTCTTTAATATAAAGCGCCATAATTTTTACATAAAAATATACATTATAACTAATTTAAAAACATTTTGTTTACACATTTATGTTTTAGCAAAAAATTGCTTCGCGGTAAACACGGTACTATCAAACATCTGAACCAGGGAGTCAAAATGGGACCACAACCGAAATTATAAATCGGTTACGGTCAACCGAAACCAAATTGGGTTTTATAAACCGTAATTGCAGCAACCTTAATTTTCTTCAATTCGGTTTCGGTTAGAATTAAAATGTAATATTTCATTTTCGGTTTCGGTTAAAACCGAAATGTGAAATATAATTTTCGGTTTCGGTTTCGGTTAAAACCGAAATGTGAAAGTATAGTTTCACGTAGATATAAAATTTTCGGTTTCGGTTACAACTGAAACGTTAGGGTTAGAGTTAAATTGCTGCCATTGCGATTTCTATATAATATAATGAAGTCATCCGACTCCCCTCTACTCCCTACGACCCTCCCTTCATCTAGAAATTTACTCCCCTTCCCCTACAACTCCCCTCCCTCTCCCCACCTCCCCTCTCTCTCCCCACCTCCCCTCCCTCTCCCCACCTCCCTTCACCCACCCCTCCTCTTCTCCTACCCACCACTCCCCTCCCCTCCTCACCCCCTCCCCCCTCACCCCCTCCCCTCCATTCCTCACCCTCCCCGCCTCTTCCCCACCCACGTCTTCCTCTACTCGTATGTTCCCCTCCACACCTCTTCTCCACTCCTCTCCTCCTCTTACCACAACACCCCCCCCCCCCCCCCCCCTCCCACCAGTCACTGCTTATCTTCCTCCAACCGACGGTCCCTTCATCAAGACATTTACCGAATATGCTATGTAATGAAGGTAGTGAAAAAATTTGAAAATATTGCAAGACCGGACATATAACTTCTTCCGCGGTCGGTACCAATTTAAATCGGTCTTTGAATTTCGGTCTGGCGATTACGGTCACATATTTTGAAGGTCTATTTGTTTCGGGACCATTTAATTTCGGTACACTTGAAATTTCGGTGTTAATTTCGGTACCGAAATCAAGGCCGGTTAAAACAACCTAAATATGACAGGTGTTGGTCCCGTTTCGACTACCTGATCTGAACCAAAAGAACTAAAGAAATTATAAAACTAGAGGTAATTTGCCATGTAATGACTTCGGGTGAAAAAAAATTGAAAAATTAAAAAATAGCAGAGTTTTGAAGAAAATTACCAAGAAACGCTTATTTTTACACTTAAAACTGGAAGCAGCGGAGGTGATATTTTGAAGGAGTGGGAGGTTTATTACATAGCTAACAGAATTTTCTAAAGTTTGTTGAAAAGTTCAACTCGATAACTTATTTTGTTCTCGCTGCAGAGTGTTTACCGCTCACGAAACTTTCTCGAGAAAAACGCCTTTAAAGTTTTTCTGTAAAATTTTTAATTAGTTTTTAAGTTTAAATTTTCAAATATGCAAATTTTTATGTTTTATTTTTTTATAATTAAAAAAATAATAAAGTCTCAGTGATGAAATTATAATCGCTTATTACAATATAAAGAAGGAATGTTTTCTGAAAATTTTGGATTTTTTAATTGTGTCCCTTCTGAGATATTTCAAATTGAAAATGCGACATTTTCGAAAAATCGCAATATTTGAAGACCCATTAAAAAAAGGATGTAACTCTAAAGCCTGAAACTTTTTAGGGAAGTAGTATACTATAAAGACATTTTCCAGAAAAAAAAATTGAAGGTGAGTCTTAGTTCTATCTTTAACATTTTTAATTTTAAAAGATTTTTAGTTTGAAAACGTTAATATTTACCGATTTTTTTTTGTATTTACCGTTAAGTTGGCCAAATACATACCACACAAAAAATATTGTACATTTTATGCTCTTTAACATGGTTTTTATTTGAACTGAATATCTTTAAAAACCAAGAAGTTACAGTGTTTAACACAAACCTCTGTAAAATGCAAAATAGGCTGAGGCACCAATACAAAATGGCGGCTCTAAAAAAAAAACTAAACATCTAAAAAATTTATGAATACTGTTAAATCAAGAACTCTTTTGTTCTTGGGGAAGTTCAGTAGGCTGAAGTACAAACTTCAACCTTGTTGGGGCGTATTCGGTTCTGGTACCTGAAAGAAAACTGGTTAATTAATTCAAACAACTCGCGTCCACTGTTGACTGTCGAAAAGTTTATTAACAACTGAACTTTCTATAATTCTATCTCATAATATTTAAGCAAAATTACAAGTACAAAAAACAAACAAATATTCTCTGGTCCATACGTTAGATTCTTGATAATTCTCACGCAATTTGCACCGCAAGCTCGTTCCCAGACCTTGAAAGCTTTTCGCTGTCTGTGACGAAGTACCTTGAGTTTAAACAAATACCTTTTTTCAACTCTCTAAAGGTACGGTTCCACGATGCCTTTTCCTCGTGCATGTAAGGCATGCGCTACAGCGCACACCATACCGCAGGAAAGGCAGGTACAAATGCATGTCTTTATTCGTAAAGATAGTAGCGCATGCAATAGCGCACATATTCCCACAGTTGATGGGAACACTTGCGTCTTTTAATGCGCTTTTTCAATAATTATTTCTGATTTTAAGTGATAAAACACAGAAAAATTCTAGAAGCACAAAATATGTACCAAACATTTTTCTTTTTTACATAAAAGTTCGTCCACCACTCATGATTGCAGAGACACCTTAAATTTTCGACTCTGCTTAAGTATGTATTTGAAAGAATACCCGAGTAAAAATAAAACTCGCCCATTCCTAGCCTGAAACAGGCACGCACAGAGTCAAAATGCCTCAATGGCAATCAAATGAGGCACGGTAAAGTAAAAATTATACTTTTTGAAATGCCAGCCCGCTGCAGATACGTATACGAAACAGTCTAAACCAAGCACGGCACGCTCACACTTTTTCTAAACTAACATTTAAAATGAAAACAATAAAATTATTTTCGTATGTAGATAAATTCATTTGAGACCGACGCCTGAAATAACAAAACTATCTCCGCAGTAGCTGGCAATGTTTGTGCAGTTGAGTCTTATTTTTACTCAGGTAAATAAAGATTATAAAAATATAATTAATAAAAATGTAAGGTAATTGTAATCATTATTATTGTCATAATTTACCCTGTGAGTCATCGGCTATTGAGAACACGCGGTGAACACGTCTATAAGGGTGAGATTTTATATAACTTATGCCGTGAGTCACCAGTCTCGAATGTGTTAAAGCCAGAACGCAGTAACTGAAACGTACATTTATGGCGGGCGTATTTTTATATTTTTGTGCCTATAGCGGGGGAGTGCATATTCGTGTGGCGGGCGTATGCGTGCTTGCAATGGGCGCGGATATACTTTTAAAAATATTAATGTCTGGTTTTTAGTATTATATATTATTAATAAAGAAAGGATAATTTATAATTTATTACAATATTTAGGAAGAGCAAAATTCACGAATGTTCCAAAATAGTCCGCCTACGTCAAATATGAAACAAAATTCTACGTTCATCAAAACAAGTGAAGTAGCTACCAACCTTAGTAAATAACCCTTTAATTGGCTCATACACTGCTTTAACAAGTTTTGTACACTCCGCCGGTTCTATTGACTCCACACTTGCGTAAGTTATGAGCGCAAGGTGCTTGCATAAATTATTTTTGATTTTCCTCCATAAGGACTCAATTGGGGAAAGATCTGCGTAAGTTGTTTTGTAGCCAGTCATTGCATTCCCAATCCATTGCAGGAAAAGGAAACTTGCTAGCCTAATTTTTTTATGTATGAACAGAAGGATTCTTTTGTATTGAATCCTTCCATTAGGTAGTAATTTCTGTTGCTGTTATATCGCTTTTTTAAATGATGTTTTTCCATTTGCTACATTGCGGGCCCTGTTTTTTTTCATGTGTGATAAAATGCATACCATTGAAACAGAAAAACGCATGCTTCTGGAGGCATGCTTCTTGTGCATGAAAAGCATGCAACTTTATTCCTTGCGTCTTGCGCTAAACGCATGAGAAAAATGCATCGTGAAATCGTACTTTAAGTATAGTACAAATTTAGGTAAAAAAATAAAAAATAAATAAATTTTGCCAGCGATGAAGATGTCCTGGAAAACGAACAGGATGAAGAGTCACTTAAAAATGCAAATATCTAATTTGTACTTACCTTTGGTACTGCCTAAATGTTTTGGATAATAGTGGACCATTAGCTGGAAACTAGTTAAGGTTAGTTAAATAGTAGAGTAGACAGATAGATGTTAAGCAGATTGCTAATTTTAACGGAATTATAGGATTTAAGTATTTAAGTTAATAATTTAATATTTTAAATTTGCAACTTAGATGTAACAACTAATGGATTTTTTTTTTGAAGAAAAAGTTTAAATAGGTTTAGAAAAATTAAGTAAGGGAAAAGAAACTAATTAATTTAAGGTTTTTGAGAGAGTCGATTGTGAATTAAGTTAGAATAAGTAAATTACATTTGAGGAGGTAACAGAAATGTAGTTAGTAGAAATGAATTGATTAATAAACCGTAGGTAGGGATTAGGATTAATATCTAAGTGAAAATAGAGGTCAGAAAATGTTAATGTTGGGCAGTTAATTAACGCATAAAAGTTTAGCATCAAGTAAACATAGAACTTAAAAAAGGTCACGCGCACGGCCCTTTAGTTTGAGTTAAAACGTAAAGTTTATGCGAATTTATTTGTTTATTGTACTAACCTGTCCTGAGCTTTTCCTGAAGTTGAGAAAAATACTTAAAAGCACTGATCATAAATAAAAAAAAAACACACGAAACTTCAAATTCAGTATTGAACGAAACAAATATCTGGGCTGTTCCTAACCCAAAGATAAACGTGGTAGACAACAAGATATCAAAAACATAGCACCTGAAGATTGATATCACACGTGGAAGGAGATGTCACCTGGATCTTTAAATGATGATTTAACCGGTATTTCGAACACAGATAATTTTTTCCGGAATTGTAGAATAATATACAGATTGTAGAAATTATTTCAAAACAAAAATAATACATATAATTTTGGAAAATTTGAATAATTAGCCCCTATTAAGGAATTTCTTCGGAAAAACGTCATAATTTGATATGATAGGCGTAAAAATGCGATAAAACCACGTTCTTTGGTAGGTGAAGGGGAAAGTATAGTGAAAGTATTTGGGGAGAAAAAGGAAATAGGAGGGTTCAAGCATAAAGAAAGGAAGAAGTCATCTAAAAGAAAAAAGGAGAACCGACAGTGTGGAGAAGGAAAGCAGAGGAGAATAGACCAATTTTTATTATTTTAAGCTTATGACTGAGGTGTGTGTGCATCGACAGACGGTACTTAGTTTTGAATTGTAGTCATTATTATACATATGAGGTTGAAGTTGTTTCCTTTTTCTTAAAAAGCAAAATATTTAAGATTTTGTGAATAAATTGTTAGTTGTTTTTGAATTCGTCGTTTTGATTTTTCTCCGCCGGCAACTTAACGAGTTCGTAGACTCGCCAACTATGTGGCACCCAAAACTAAAACTACCCATACCTTCGCCTTAACACATAAAAACTGGACCGTGAGGCAAAGGCAGGACACAGACCTAAAAGGATAATTCGAACATAAAAGGAAGTTGTTCCTAAAGATTTCTTAAATAGCAATAAAGTTTGGGTGGTGTGGGGAAATATGTCAACGGGGGATATTGGACAGCTTCACGTCATTGATGGCACAGTCAATGCTGTGAAGTATCAAAATATATTCAAAAAGGAATTGATCCCTTCGATTTCCTTGTTGAAACTCTTCGAGACGAATGTAATTTGAAGCAGGACGGAACATAATGCTAAGATTATGAATATTTGGGAGCATTCGTGATTTTTGTTCTTTGTTAATATTCTCATAAATTATCCCTACTTTATTACTAACATTTAATAAGTCAACTACAAACTAATACTAAAGTTATTCTTTGAAATACTTAGCCTCACAATTTTAAAGTTTCTTTGCAATAACTGCGTGTGTCTAACAATGTTTATGATATCATCCTATTAAGTTTATGATATATTCCTATCAAATCTGGAAATACGTGCGTTATTGCATGAACTACTAATTTCCCCGGCCTACCGTGGTTACAGTGGAGATCTATACAAGATTGCCAAAAATTTGGGAGGGAAGACTGTTAGAGCACAACATCCTGTATGAGATACTAATGAATTCCTTCTTGTCATGTAGGAATATCAACTGCAGAGCTGGAGAGGATATTTTGTTAAAGCCTTAAACAACACCTTTAGGCCGTTGAATACCTCTTCACACGACTCTGAACACCCGCCGGCTGTGGCCAACATTAACAAAGATGCAGCTAAGACCAAACCTATGAGCTTGGACTCCAAGAGACAACATGAAATTGATTTGGAAGAGCAGACAATAGAGCAAGTGGATATCTCGGAAGCGTAGTTACAACAGATGGCGGAGCTCAAGCTGACGTACAGGCACATATAAGGCACGAGTTGTATTTAATATTCTTGTCAACCCGTGTCTTAGGCGATTCCTTAACATCCATTGGTCAACGAAGACCTACGCAGGTTTATAGGCCGAGACGGGACAGACAACAGTATTCGCTGGCGAAAGTGACAATGGATAGGCCACACACTAAGGATAGTGGCAAACAAAATTGCACAGCAGGATCCACATTGGTATCCACACGGGATCAAAGGAAGACGCCAAATTGGACGACCGCGAATATATATATATATATATATATATATATATATATATATATATATATATATATATATATATTTTATCTTTGAAACAAAATTTTGTTACATTTTAAAATACTTTCTTTGAGAATATTGAAAAAGTTTATTATTCTGCCGTATTCTAATTCGTAGTGCACAGCATATTGTTTAGTATAGGATTTTTCATTACCTTGAAAAAATACTTGTTGCCGATAGTTGTAATTCAACTTTTTGTATTGTATGACACGCCTGGAGATGTTATTGTGGGTGGCATCTCTGGAAAAAGTTTCCAGTATTCATAATATTCGTTCTTCTTCTCGTATAATATGTCATGAATATTAACGATTCTTGAATAATTACAGCATAATTTTGAAAACATTTACATTATGTACTTAATTTTTTAACTACAAGCGACAAAAACGTTACACCTTTTGCGGAAAGTAGAAATGTAATTATTAAATTGATATGAGATTGATATAGAATAAAAAATATAAGCAAAAACTGTTTTGTAGAATAAAATAACTGATGAATATCTTATATTTGAAAAATATACATTCATATTAAAACAAAAATTGGAGCATATATGAAATACATGCCTGCATTTCGAAGTCGTAGTCGTACTAAATACATTGAAGATTTTTTTTACAGGCTTCTGATTTTTCTTCAAAAGTGAAAAAAAACGTGGCCTTATTGTTATCAAGCAATTTTAGCTGAATTAGCGGGTTGAATAGCCAGACGAGGTCTCCTTCCCTGAATCCGCTAGAATTAGCTCTGATGTCGTATCGTGTTTTCATTCTATCGCTGGATGTCTTGAGATGCTTTCTTGCCAGTTGATGGATTTCTGCGAGACGCTTCCGAAGTGTGGTAATGTAGTCTTCAGTGTTTTCAGTATCTTTTTCAAGTGTTCCGAACTTCAAATCACTGGGCAGTCGAATCTGTCTTCCAAACACAATTTTAGAGGGTGTCTGTTCTGTTGAATTATGGACGGCTGTTCGATAAGCTAGTAGAAATATTGGAATGTAGCTATCCCAATCCCGTTGATGCTCATCTACTACTTTTCTGATATGTTCGACCACTGTTCTATTAAATTGCTCAACCATCCCATCAGATTGTGGATGAAGTGGCGTTCGCGTCTTTCTTATTCTAAGAATCTCACATACCTGTTGGAATACTTGAGATTCAAAGTTTCGTCCTTGGTTGGAATAAAGCTCATTGGGAACGCCAAATCTGCATATCCAGTTTGTTACTAACTCCTCTGCCACTATATTGGCTTCTTGATTCGGGATCGCATATAATTCTGGCCATTTACTGAAATAATCCATTACTACTAAAATGTACCGGTTACCTCGATCTGATTCTGGGAATGGTCCCGAAACGTTAATCGCGATTCTCTCAAAAGGTGCTCCAACGTTGTATTGCTGCATCGCACCCCTTGTTTTGATATAACATCCTTTGCTATGGGCACAAACAGTACATTTTCGACACCAGATGTCCACATCCTCCCGCATATGTAACCAGTAGAATCGTTCTCTTAATTTCTCCAAAGTCTTATTGACGCCAAGATGTCCTCCCGAAGCACTGTTATGAAATTCTTCCAACAAATCCTTTATCTTGTTCCTGGGAACTAACACCTGCATCCGGCATTATGACTCGTCGGGGGTTTCCCATTTGCGTTTCAATAGTCCATCTTCAACACATAGCGAATTCCATTGCGCCCAGTACCTCTTCAATGTTGCACTTCTGTCGGAAACATTTTTCCATTGGGGCCTTTCGTCGTTCTCCTTCCACGTCAAAATTGGAGATATATTCTCATCTTCTCGTTGAGCTGCTTGAAATTCTTCCTAGTTCCATCCTGTCAAGGTTACGACAGTTGTTCTTTTCATAATCACATGGTCGCATTTCTCTTCCAAACGGGAACAGTATTTACAATCAGGCTTACATGGTCGTCGTGACAGTGCATCTGCATTTCCATGGGATCTACCCTTCCTATGGATAATTTCGAAATCATAGGATTGCAGTCTTTCTAGTCATCTTGCCACCTGTCCTTCAGAGTTTTTAAATTGCATCAACCACTTTAGAGCTGCATGAACAATTCGGATAGTGAATTTTTGTCCATAGAGGAATTTATGGAAATGCTTTGTTGCATCAACAATAGCCAGCAGTTCTTTTCTCGTAACACAGTAATTTCTTTCTTGTTTTGATATAGCTCTGCTATAGTATGCCACCACCTTTTCGTGCCCGTTTACTTCTTGTGACAGCACAGCGCCAATCCCAACATTACTTGCATCGGTATCCAATATAAATGCCTCACCCGCCTTTGGAAAAGTGAGTACAGGTGCATTGCAAAGCGCTCACTTCAGTGCTTTAAAGCTGTTTTCTGTTTTTCCTGTCCAAACGAATGCCTTATCTTTCTCCGTTAGCTTATGCAACTCCTTTGCTATATCAGCAAAATTCTTCACAAAGCGTCTGTAATAAGTAGCTAGTCCAAGAAAGCTTCGTAGCTCGTGTTTATCTTTGGGAGGGGGCCAGTTCTCTACTGTAGTTATCTTCTCAGGATCGGTGCTAACTCCTTCTGTTGATACCACATGCCCAAGTATTTAATGGTCTGCAAAGAGCGTAAATTTTTTACACTTCTCTTAGATTTCCTAGATGTTCTTCAAAACTTCGTCCAATTACAATGATGTCATCCAAATATACCAGGCAGGTTTTCCAATTTAAACCTCGTAGAACACATTCCATTAAGAGCTTGAATGTTGCTGGCGCATTGCAAAGTCCGAAGGGCATAGCCGTAGTAGCCGCTTTTTAAGCCCAACGTTGAAAATCACTTGGACCCTGATAAGGTATCTAGGGTGTCATCTATGCGGTGTAGTGGAAAACTATCTTTCTTCGTGACATCATTTAGAGCCATAAGAATCTCTCTGTTGTTATCAAGTTGAATGTTGTGTGCTCTCATGAAATCGAGGCCAAGTATGCACTCATCCTTTATATCTGCGACAAGAAATCTGTGTGAAAATTGCTTGTCGCCGAGGGATATTGTCATTAATATTTCTCCATACACATCAACGGATTCTCCTGTAGCTGTCGTCAAAATGTATCGATTTTTGTTGCTAAGCCAGCGGTCTTTAGCGTAATCATACCGAAGAATAGACCTGGAAGCACCTGTGTCTACTGTAATCGTGTATTTTTGTTCCTGAATCCTCCCGTTGATTACTAAGCCCAGCAGAACTAGTCTTTACTCGTTTCCCTGTTGCGAGCGTAGAGTTGGTATGGGGCTAACAGCTCCATTGCTTCTTTGTTCCACTCGCTCTCTTTGTTTGCATTTTTCACAGCTAGAGCCGGATTTCCTCTTGTTATCTTGTGGGGAATTCGATTTTCGTCCCTTCCTGCAATCTCTTTGGAGGGCCTTCTTTGTTGCAGTTCCAGCATTTAAATGGACTCCGTCCTTCCGATGTATTGACCCGACAGCAGGTATCTTCTATTTCGGTTATTTCTCTTAGGCGGACAGTACTCCTTGAGACTTGTTTTGCTGCCTCATATGCCAGAGCGTAAGCCAAAACCTCAGCGTTTGTGTTCTTTCCAGTCAGTCGTACTGCTTGCTGTAAGTCGCGATCTGCAAGTAAATTAATAAATGCTTCTCTGGCTACCTCATTGACATAATCTTGGCTAAAGGTGGGATAACCCAAATGTGTCAGCCTTTCTATGTTCACGCATAACTGCTGCAACGTCTCTCCATGCTTCTGTGTTCGACTCCGTAGCTGTAGAAAGTAGACCTCTTGCATGTATTGGTTGCCGTATCGTAATTCTAAGGCTTGTATTAAAGATGAATAATCGTACCTTAGCTCTGCCGATATAGTCTGCAACAGTTCAGCGGCTGCTCCTCTGAGTGCCAAAATTAAAGCTGTAGCTTTTTCCTCATCAGTCCAAAAGTTCATTGCCGCTGTTGTCTCGAACTGAAGTCTGTGGGTTTGCCAGGGCGTTTGTCCGTCAAATGTTGGAGGACGAAGTCTTTTGCTTAAGGTTACGTCTGTAAATAAAACTCCTGATTGCTTCTTCTTCACGCTCTCCACCTCATTCCTTATTGCTTCTATATCACCTTTAACTTGCTTAATATTCGTTTGTCCAGAGATTTCTACTTCTTCCAATCTGTTTTCTATATTTCCTATGTCTGACTTTAATTCGCCCAATTTGTTTTCCACTTCAGCTTTCACTTCTTCAATAGAAACCTTACGCTGAGCTACTATTGACGATTTCTGTTTAGCCGTCGATGCTTCTATCGATGATTTCTGTACAGCCATCGATGCTTCTATTGATGCCTTCAACTCAGCTGATGATGTTTTCTGTTCTTTCTTGGAAGATTTCATCTCACACATCAGAGCATTGAGAAGATCTATCATGCTTGGAGTACTTGTTTCTTCTTCTAGCTCATCTTCAAAAACGAAAGCCTCTGGATCCTTTCCTTCTTTTTCCATAGCTTCTTGTTATAACGCTACGAGGGCACATTTATTTCCAATTGTAGGTAGGGAACGTTTATTTAATTCCCCTTTCAAGTCTTGAACACGTAAGTCCTTCAATTTGCGAACCATATTTAGATTATTCACTGCACTATTTCACTTTAATTTCACAGTCACACTTTTTTTTCTAAGTTCACTTTTTTTTAGTCTTTCGTAATTAATCCCACTTCTGACACCAATTGTAACGTAAATAGGGCTCTTCGAGCTAGACGGATTAATTAAGACACTTATTTACAATCACAAATGTTCACTACTTTTATTCACTTCACTTCATTAATTCGTTGTACAATTTTCTTGACAATATTTTCTTTTATTATACACTGTTTCACTTTACTTATTTACACTTATCTCTTCACTGGTTAAAATTCAACTGACCCACTAGGCTGTACTCAGCCCTATTTATACTACTTAGCTTAATTCTAGAAAGTTCAGCAACTTAGTTCTAGCAATTTCCGTTATTAATTTTCACCACACTAAGTCACCACAGGTTCGAGTCGGCCTTGACTTCATACGGCATCTGACGTTTTCCTGGCTTCCGAAATTCCGGACATGCGCTTTGCCAAACTTGATTTCGTTTTCGTCACGTAACCTTTGCCATACTACAGTGCATGTTACAATATAGTCACGAAATCACAGAATTTGAGTGTTGTAACTAGAGTTGTTCTTGCAATACACACATAACAAAAACTAGTGTATTAGTATGCAGTAGCTAGGAGCAGACCTAGAGTACTTATTTAATAGTAAGTTAATGAACACGTGTTTTATTTAAAACACCCTTAAGTATAACATGGCGCAGTCGAGAAAACGAAAATAATTATAAAATTCGTATAACAAATTGGTAATAAAGTGAAGAGACTAGGGCGCGAAATTCGATTAATAAATTCTAAATTAAAAGCTGAAGTGAAACTTGAATTAAAACTGAGCAAACCAAAGGAAAATAGAGACAATATTCAGACTTCCGCCCCCGGTGAATTTTTAAGGGAATGTTAATTAACAGTGGAGTCGCTTAAAATTTCTTTTTAATAATTTTTCAAAAGCTTCAAAGAAGGATAAGGAAGCCGAAGACGTCAAAGTAGCAATGCTAGTAAACCTCATGGGAGAAAAAGCGATGAAAATTTTCAGCACACTAAAGTTAGAGGAAGACGATAGATCCAAATTGGATAAAGTTAATAAAGCCATCGATGACTATTGTAATCCAAAAGATTACATAACCTACGAGCGATTTAAGTTTTATACAAGGCATCAGAATCCAGGGAAATCTTTTGACCATTTCGTCACAAAGCAGTGCAAAAAATGTAATTTTGATGACACATCGAAAACAATAGCTGATCAAATAGTACGTGATAGAATAGTACTGGGAATCCGAAGTACAGATGTTCAAGAAAAATTACTAAGAATGAAAAAATTTATATTAGCAAAAGCCATCGAATTAGGAAGAATATCCTAAATAAGTCAGCCACAAGCGAAGGAAGTTCAATACGCACACCCAGTTAATCATGTGAAAAACGTTAGCGATAACAGCAAATCACAGTCGCATGGAAGAAACAACAGTAACAACATTGCTAAATTACATGGATGTATGGATGTATATGTTTAGATCGGCGAGAATTAAATGTGCACATAGTCAAAGACCCTTTTGGAATTCCTACGCTAGAAGATCTCGTTTCTAGATTAGTTGGAATGGAATACTACACTGTATTAGACTTAAAAGACGGCTTATGGCAGGTTGAATTAGATGAAGAAAGTAAAAAATTGTGTACATTCATACAATTGTACACCATTCGGTTGTTTTAGGTTTAATCGGTTATCATTTGGTTTGAATTGTGCACCTGAGAAATTTCAGAAATTAAATTCAAAATATTTTGGAAATTTAAAGGGGACAGTGATGCAGTATTGTGTAAGAGAAGTTAAATATTAAGGTCACATATTCTCGAAGGAAGGTATCCAAATACATCCTGAGAGATGCAAAGCAATATACTCAATGCCAGATCCCAAGAATACGAAGGACCCTTTATCAGAGAGTACAGCTCTCCTTAGAGAGTTGTTGAAGAAAAATGTTCAATTTTCGTGGCTGTCAATTCACTCTGAAATTATAGAAAAATTGAAAAATGAAATTAGCACGCTCCTATATTGCAAAATTTCCGTGAAAACGTTCCAACAATAATTCAAACCGATGCATCGAAAGACGGCCTAGGTAGTTGCATATTACACAATGGTAAACCGATATCGTACGCCTCAAAAAGTATATCAGATACAGAAAAGGCAAATGCGCAAATAGAAAAGGAACTTTTGGCAAGTTTTTGCATGTAAACGATTAAACCAATACATTTATGGTAGGAAAATAACTGTTCAAACCGACCATAAACCTTTAGTTTCTATTTAAAAAAAAAAATATTACACTCATCTCGAATTCAAAGAATGAGACTTAAATTAATGCCTTATGATCTTAATGTAGTTTATACACCCGGAAAATACATGCTAGTTTCAGACACACTATTGCTTGATTTAGTCAAGGAATACTGGCCGATACGACAGGATATATATGTAGAACTGGGCCATCTCTCTGTTCAAGACCGAATGATAATTTCAAAAGCAATGCGTGCAGACTCTTTAAGAATTCTACACGAATCACATATGGGAACCTCTAAAACCAAATACCTCGCAAAAGCAACACTTTATTGCTCTAGAATCTACAACGATATAGAAGAAATTATATTTAACTGCAGAATTTGTGAGAAATATAGGGCATCCAATTTAAAAGATCCTCATACCTCACGATATACCAGAAATACCTTTTAATAATCCGTTAAGGTCAAAACTCCCTGCTAGCAATAAAACCTTTGAACCAAGATTATGTTCAAACATAATTAAAAAAATTAGGAGTACGCGTACGCAAACAAAAAGAAAAAGTATTTTTAAAGGATGATAATGTGGTGGTGCATAAAGGGAAAATATGGGAACCTGCTAAAGTAGTAGGAAGTTATCATACACCAAGATCTTATATAATTCGTACAGAAAACAATAGAGAGATTGGAAGAAATTCCTCGCATTTGCGTCCACCTCCATATGAACCCATATTCAGAGTAGAAAATAATGAAAACGAGCCTAATAATACTACCTATGAACCAGCTTTAAACTGTGATATTCAAAGTACAAGTTGTGAAATAATTAGTAGTGTACCTATTTATGTGAATAGATATGGGCGCATATGTAAACCACTAGAAAGATATCAAGTTGCATCATAAACTACCTGTATAAAAAAAAACAAGAATACTTGAAAAGATGTAAAAGCTATTCATAGTTAATATACCAATTAATTTATTATCTAAAATAAAATCCTGAAATATGTTAGAGTTAAGTGATTAAAATGAAATGAAATAGAAATTATGACTACGCAAGCTAATGTATTTTAGTCCTAAGCTTAGAATATATAACTAATACGGAAGTGCTATAAATTCATTAAACTTCTTGTGTGAGTACACCATTGAAGTAACACAAATTTAGAATTTTGGTAGGGGCATCAGAAGAAAGATAAAAATAGCCCCAATTAACTATTTAATAGTTCACTTAGTTGTTTCTAACTATTTGGTACGCACATCTTTACATTTTAGGAATTTGTATTTATGTAAAGGCGAAAGGCCCTTTTCAAAACATAACCAAGAACTGCCTTTGAACAATTGGTGTGACTAAAGTTGAACATATTTCAGATGTAAACAACCTGGATATTGCAAACAAAAACTTTTATTTATTATCACTTATATTCCAGAATTTACACTTTTTTTGCTATATTAGGACAATAAACAATCATAAGATAACTAAAACCTTCCGAAAAAGTGATATTCTTGGCGAATTGCAGCGATTATTGTCACGGCACAAAACTGATCATTTTATTATTAAAATAATTTCTTAACAACACTTTAAGTTCCTAAAGAGTTTTCTAAAACACTTTTTATTATGTTCTTTCTCTATTTAGTCAAACAAAATTAATACTTCACTTCTAATTTGTAAATAAACTCAAAAAGTCTTTTACAAGAACGTTTTAGACGGAAATCAAGTACAAGTTGACAGTTTAACGTCTTCCTCGCTGTCTTCACCTTGCCCTCGAGCAATTTGGCTGGTCTCACATATAGGGCTCATGCACGAAATGGCCTATCCTATTTATTTTATAATCTAAGGTCCTAAGAGATAAGTTCAAGACCTGAATTACTTGCTAATGAATATTAAAATAGTATATTAAAGATCAAATAGTAATGTACAAAAACGAAAACAAAATTTTAGAAACTAAAGCTTTATTTTTATATCTCTAGTAATTTTTATTATTTTCAATAATAATTAATTAAAAAGTGAATTGTGTTGAAGTAAATAATTCTTTACTGAAAAAAAGTAGGGTAAGCAAATGTATTGACTCCTTATCATAAGTTGATCACTGTCGAAAAGGTCAAAGAAGAGTACAAAGACTGAATGATTTTTGATTTAGTAAATTTATTCTAACAAGTTTGTTATAAGTAATAACGCGCTTCAGTGTTTACCGGTTGATGGCACAGAAAGAACTGGTGACTCGGCTGTTATCAAAGCTGGAGACGGATGCGTTGCATGTAACATATTGGCGTGCGTTTGTATATGTGATTTTGATGAATAATATATATAACTCTAATCAATTTTTAACAATCACTAGCTAAGAGCAATTCATTAATCACCAGATAGTGTTTAAAAATTATGTAACATTTGAAGTAATGTTTTACTTACTTAGCATTCTCTCTAATTCCCATATAACCATTTGTGTGGCATGTAAAGTGGATTCCAAAACACGTACTTGTTTTGCAACCCCCATAGCCTTTTTATTGTAATCTGTTGTCAGCAGAAAACAACCATTGGTCACCGCCGCTGGGATTCGAACCTGGGACTTCCGCATTGGTAGGCCAGCACAACACCTATTCCATTGACTTCAAACAAAACCAAGAATGCTTGAGTCCATAAAAACTTAATCGTTTTTAAAAGTCCATTATTTTTCACTAACCATTCCTATATAATAAATTCGGCTCAATATTTATAACTATTGAACTTGAAAACAACTAATGCTGAGTTTTTTTTTAAAATAAACTAATTTTTAAAAATTCGATTATATATGGTATGCATATCTTTTTAAGATAGCTAATTCAAAATGGTGAAATAATGAATCAACAAATTGGGACAAACCTTGGTATTTGGCAAACTTTTTGAGTTTTTCGACCACTGTGTGAAATTACCTAAAGGAAGCTACACGTCTGTTAAACAATCTTTATTATTTCCATCATGGAAAATAGTATTTGCGAACTTTTTAAGAGTAGAATCTGTTATCTTCTTTAAATTCTGCGTATGCCGTAGTTTGTTCGTAAAAGCGATGTTTTTTCTAAAGGTATTTATGAGTTTTGGTTTGTAATACTAAAACAGTGCACTTGTTACTGTCTACTACCCAACCACAAAAGTATTGGGGCACTTGCGTGTTTTTTTACATTTTCAACTTCATGGGTTTATAAAAAAGTGTATAATATTTATAAAAGAAAATTTCGTTATAGCAATAATTATTTTATTTATTTTGTTGAAAATTCTTTTCACAGTTACAAAAAATTCAAATAAATAACAAAAAAATAACGAAAATAATACATATTCATTGGAAAAAATAATTTAATGTAGATATCTTAATGTTCAGCATTACGTTTTTTTTTGATTTAACAAGTCTTTCGCAATACTCGGCGTTAAAAGAATTCTAAATTTCCTTTATTTTTCACGAAGAACTGGATGGATCCGCCCCAAGTCTTTTCCTAATAACTCCCCATAAATTTTCTATTAGGTACAGATCTGGACTATAAGCGGGCCAGTCCATTGTTGGTACTCCATTGACCTGTAACCAGGCTTTACTGGATTTTGAAGTATGGCTTGGTGCTCCATCCTGTTGAAACACGAACTCCCTTCAGGCGACTGAAGGAGAGGTATTAATGGCAGCACATTTTGGTATTTTTCGGAGTTAATTGCACCCTCAACAAAATGAAGGGACTAAACTCCATATTTGGACATGCAGCCCCAAACCATTACAGAAGTAGGAAATTTGACAGGGTGCTTCAAGCTTTCTGTCTGGTATGCTGCAGACTTTTTCCGTATAACATGACTACGGTTGTCTTTCTGCCATTGTGCATTATTTTCCTTATTTTTTTTTATTTATTTAAATTTTTTTTGTAACTTTGAAAAATATTTCGAACAAAACAAATAAAGTAATTATTACCATAACGAAATTTACTTTCACAAATAAACACACACAAAGTTGAAAATGTAAAAAAATTCAAGTGTCCCAATACTTTTGTGGTTGGGTAGTAGTGTC
This sequence comes from Leptarthrus brevirostris, assembly GCA_964036015.1. Lineage (NCBI taxonomy): Eukaryota > Metazoa > Arthropoda > Insecta > Diptera > Asilidae > Leptarthrus > Leptarthrus brevirostris. The sequence goes on along the minus strand of OZ038373.1, from coordinate 68,858,480 downwards.
ATATTTGTATTATTAAAAGCAATTAATACTAGGATTCTTTATGCTTCTGCTTATACTTTTATTGAGATCAGTTTATAGACTCTTGATTAATATTATTAAGACCTAAGAAAAACGCGTTAAACCTTTTCGAAAGGGGAAAACCTTTAAGATTGGCCGGTTTAAGAAAAAAGGACTTCTTTATGACGTAAAATGTGGAAAGCTCTAATTAAAAACTTCTTTTGAAAAATTTTCTTGATAAATTTTTAAAATTATAAATGTACTTGTACAGAAATGAAAGGAAATGGAGAACCTAGTGTGACTTCATTGGAAACGATATTCGAGTACCTTTTATTTGTACTCATTTGATGTTGTTTGGTGCTTGAACACATTTATTTTAATGGAACAGTTAAAGGAAATAAAAGTTGACGGGTTCAGGCATCGTCAAATATTAAAATATTTATTCCGTAACTTGAAAACTCTTTTCTCTTCAGTAGTATAAATATGTATGTTCTGGAGCAAATGTGCAATGTGCACAAGGTCAAAGGTCAAGGTTGATGATTGGGTTTTCGGTCTTGGAGGCTACAATTGAGAGATAAGGAAAAGAGATAAGGATTTTCGGTCTTATAGGCTACAATTGAGAGATAAGGATGTCGGCCATCTTGGATTTCGGTGTTATAGGCTACAATTGAGAGATAAGGATGTCGACCATCTTGGATCTTGGGTTTTCGGTCTTATAGGCTACAATTGAGAGATAAGGAAGAGAGATAAGGATTGTCGGCCATCTTGGATCTTGGGTTTTCGGTCTTATAGGCTACAATTGAGAGATAAGGAAGAGAGATAAGGATTGTCGGCCATCTTGGATCTTGGGTTTTCGGTGTTATAGGCTACAATTGAGAGATAAGGATGTCGGCCATCTTGGATTTTGGGTTTTCGGTGTTATAGGCTACAATTGAGAGATAAGGAAAAGAGATAAGGATTGTCGGCCATCTTGGATTTTCGGTTTTTGGTCTTGGAGGCTACAATTGGTCTTCTTCTTCTTTCGTTTGCATCTGGACTTAGATCTAAACCTTGGATCTGAACCTAGATTGTTTAGTAAGATAAGGCACCTGTCGGCCATCTTGGATATTGGGTATTCAGTCTTGGAGGCTACAATTGATGTTGAAGATAAGAGTTTGTTGTTTTGAGTCTTTAATTACGAAGTACAGCTTTATCAGCTAAATGAAATAACATGAGGCGAATTTAATTGGATTGAAGATAAGAGTTTGTTGTTTTGAGTCTTTAATTACGAAGTACAGCTTTATCAGCTAAATGAAATAACATGATGCGAATTTAATTGGAAAACAGAATATTGCGTAATAAAAGATTTCACCACTTTGAGTAAATAGATGAAGATTATTTTTTATTTCTTTTGCAAATTCTTATTTCTATGATATCATTTGTTTTCAAGCAAGTTTTAACATGTTTTTCTGGTCGAGCTGTGATTGATAAGCGAGCTCGTGACTGCGTAGAAATTAATAATTTGGCGGCAATGTTAAGCTCGTTGAGTGATAAGGTTTTGTAGATGAATCTGATCTCGTGCTGAAAATAAGAGTTTGTTGTCTTGAGTTTTTAATTACGAAGTACCCCTTTATCAGCTAAATGAAATAACATGATGCGACTTTAATTGGAAGCAGAATATTCTAACCTCGAACTTTAAAAGATTATCATGCAATTTCTTTTCCAGATCTAAATATAGCCATTAATTCGAGGTTATATTATTAAATAATTTCGTGTTTTATGCAACTAGCAAGTAAGTCATTCCACCGATTACGTCATCTGGACCTTGATTACTAGTTAATATAACACCATTGAGGAATAGTTAAAGGAATTTCTGTAATTAGGGAAAAAAATCTGATGTTTAAAAATAACATGCATCGCTTTGCATAAATCCGTTAATAAGTAATAAACGTCTAGTCAAGATAGCTAGAATGGCTGCTTTCGGTACTTTGGAGAGGTTTATCATGTGAAGAACTTGCAAAGAAAATAAATATCTTTTCATAGCATTAAACTTCGTTTCTTTATGATTCAGCCGTGATAATCTTAATAAGGGAAACCATTGATTCGTAATTATGCTTTAAATTTATATCAAACTAGCAGCTACCAAACCCATATAACAACCTTGAACTGCAGAAGAAATGAACAAGATCATTGCCGTTGTTGTAGCACTTTGTAAAAATTGTCTCAAAACTGTGAATTTAGACTAGAACAAACAAAATCGAAGTAGCTGAAATGTCCTCTTTCGATACTTTAAAGAGATTTATCATGTGAAGAACATAAGAAAATAAATTTCATATATGCTTCATGTAACAATAGACCCAAATTGTGATCTCACCGAGTTCAGTTTACTTTGAGTTTGTTATGTAATGTGGACAAATGTCAGCTTCCGGGTTTGTTGCCGTTGCAGCACTTTCTAAAAATAACCTCAAAAACTTTGAATTGAGCCGATAGAACAAACAAAATCGAGGTAGCTGGAATGGCTTCTTTTGGTAATTTAGAGAGATTTATCATGTCAAGAACTTAAGAAAATAAAAAAATCTTTTCATAACCATAAACTTCGTTTCTTCTTTTTTCAGCCGTAATAATCTTAATAAGGGAAACCATTTTTTTCTTGAATCATAATTATGTTTTAAATTTATACCAAACTGACAGCTAACAAACCCATATGACATTTAAAATTAAATTTTTGTATACGTCATGTAACAATAGACCCAAATTGTGAGCTCACCGGGATAAACGAACGAAAAACTTCAAAATTTATAGAGAAATGCTTTATTATTCGTATTGAAAGCTTTCTATTGGAAAAGGATGATGAAGGAATTTTGGATCCAAAACAATTTTTCTACAAAATCAAACCTCAAGTTATAAATCTTTTTGAAGCAAGTTTACAGAAAATCCTCTGAATTAGGCTCTAGGAAATTGATATGTTACTTAGAAGATACATTTCATTACATAATCCATTATAGAAATCTTCAAAAAGTAGTTTAAAGTATGAATTGAAGTTTTCATACATTCATAGAGCTCTTTGATTCAGACAATGGAATTGATTAAAACTCATACATTCATAGAGCTCTTTGATTCAGACAATGGAATTGATTAAAACAATATATTGATCTTAGTACTTTGCATAGATCAAAAGCTGTTAACACTTTCCGATCTTAAGCTCTTATGATGGAATTTGTATTTATCACGAGGAATGACACTAATTTTGTGTTCTTAAGTATATTCAAATGTTCAACAGATGCTTACTATTGTCAAGACTTATTCTAATATCACCTAAAACTCTTAAGTGATTCATTGCTTAAATAGTATCCGCTTATCTCTATTCATTTTTCACAATTTGTTGCTCGCCTATAAAACTTATTTGTTGATTAAAAATGAAACTCTCATTAAACTTATTTTTATTACCGCAAAGCTTCCTTCAAATTTAATTAAATGACCCCCGCTTATCTTTATAGAATTCTAAATTTAAATTTAAATTCTTTACATATGATTTGAAAGGAATTGTGGTAACCAAAAAATATGAAAAATGCTTATCGACAGTTAGCTGCTACCGAAATTATATAGAGATAACCGGGGATCATTTAATTAAATTTGAAGAAAGTTTTATGGAATGATCAAAAAAATAAGTTTTATGACAGTTTCATGGGTAATCAACAAATAAGTTTTATAGATGAGAAAAAAATGTGAAAAATGAATAGAGATAAGCGGTTCCACCAAAGTGTTGGTATTAGCTATTAAATCATAGGTCTTAGTGTATATTTTATTACGTTAGACAACATAAGGAATAAGCAGTGACGATTTTAGTGCGGAATGCATACGTTTCAATTCTATCCTTTACCAGGTTTACAAACAGCTCTTACCATGTCTATGAACAGCTTTATCATGGTGTTGGTGTTGATGTTGATGTTGGTGTTAGCGTTGGTGTTGATGTTGGCGTTGGTGTTGTTGTTGGCGTTGGCAGGAGTAATAAGTTATAAATATCGATTTCAACAGGTCATTTTTAGTGTTTAGATAACCACCAATATGTTTAAATGCATTGAATGCAACAAATTCTTTAGTCGGAAAGATAGTCTTCTAAGACATAAGAGACGGTCAACACATTTATTGAAAGATAACAATCGTGAAGAAGAGATTTTATCAGATGAAAATACCCATTTATTAACACCCATCAATGAAGCCGGTTTTGATCCTGTTAGGAATACTATTAGAAATAAAATTATATCCCTTAGAAAAAATCGGGGGCATTCTCAAGAATCTTTAAAGGGTGAGAATAATGGATATTTTAGCATCGCTGATAGAAGAGTTAATGAAGATGTGAACCCAAATTCAGTTAAAGATGATAACGCCGCGTTTGAAGATAATAACCGAATTTGTGATTCCGCGGTTGAGGATGATGACCGAAGTTGTGATGAAGACTCCAATGGCGATGATGAAATTCAAGATATTACAGACCCCAATATACTGGTGGATGAATTAAAATTAACATCAAGCAGGAGGTCAGGAGGAAGAGCTTTAGAAATTCTAAAACAGTTAAGAATGCTCAATGTCATTGTATAAAAATGTTTGAAAATAAAACTAATTACAATTTAAAAATTAATCATCTATTCCATCTTCTGAATATTCAGTGTAATTAACACTCAAGGATTAATATTTTACAAAATCAAATTTTACTAATAATTGAATGGAGCAAACAGTTTACAATGTAGCTTTCTTAATATCTTTCTTTCTTTCCTGTTGTCTACTCGTAAGAAGATAAATGGGATGTTAATTTTAAGAACATTGCGAGAACATTATGTTAGCCCCCCCTCTGATTCCTTTATTTATAAAGTTATACTTTTATATAATGCCCCCAAGCATACGTTTCAATTCTATCCTCTCTTAAATATCTTTTGTCATCTGATGACCTCAAAATTACGTTATTAATATATTGTGTATAAAGCTGCTGCAACTTAGATCTAAATATAAGCATATCACCGTTAAAATTATTCTTCTTTTACAAGCAATCTCTATTATTACCTATTGTGAACTTGTTAACAGAACTGTTTTTAACACCCTTCGCTTTTTTATAGATTCAACATTTCGTATAGATAAAGAATACATGTTAGACTTTAAACCTATAAATTCTACCATTATGTTATAATTAAGCTCATCTTTCATGTAACCTAATTTATTTTTATTTTTTAGTGGATGACTAAAAGGATTGTTTGGACTGTATTCTAAAGTATCAAATCTTTCATTTCTCTCATCTGAAATATCACTATAATAATCAATAGTTTTAATTGTATAAATAAAGGAATCTGTATCCGTATAATTTAACATAACTCTATCCACATACTGAATTTGTAATGGAATTTATACATTTTTAATTTCAATATTTCAAGAAGTATAAAACCTAAATAAACTGGTTTGTTATAAGTCACTTTTACTTTGCTTAATTCTACTGCTGCCATATTTATTGTAAATTGTACAATACTATGAAAATTGGGTTTACAATTAAAGCATAAGACCTAATGTTTACCTCGACTTGCCCATTCCATAGCTATCTTAATATCGCTACTCTTATCAACATTTTCCATGCTTTAAACATTGTTGGAGATTTCTATAATGAATTATGTAATGAAATTTATCTTCTAAGTCAGCTATCAATTTCCTTGAGCCTAATTCAGGGCTTTTTATGTTATTTGCGCAAAATGGTAAGTCATTGTGTAAGTCATGAAGTGATTCTGGATAAGCTAAATCTACTTCAAATATATATGAATTTTGAGGAATGCTCATTATACCAATATCCGTATTTTCTAACCATTGAAATTCCCCCCCTATGATAAGAATTCAGACATGTCCCACCCAAATCATCGAACTTAATACAAATCTTAAGGATTGTGATATTAAACAGGAATATCTAAATAAAGTAACACAGCCTATAATTCAGAAAATGGAGGAATTTCAGAGACAAAAAGATGTTCTTGTATTGACAATATGCTTTGTAAAATTAATTTTCGAAAATCATCAATCAGTGTAACCGCAGTCAGAGATTCAAACAGTGGAGATCAACAACACTGTGTATGAGATGGATGAAGATTGCAATTTAAAATTTATCGAAAACAAAATGGACGAAATACCAGGATTTAGAAATATGTAAATTAATTATATAAAATAATGATATGTCAGGAAGAGTTAATAGAACTCTACCGATTTTAAATAAAAATTGATTAAGTGAATTATGAGTGTTTTTATTTCGAAGAAATTTAGTATTTTGTAATCACATTTTGTTTGGGGTATACCCTTTTTCAAATACATGTTTATACTTGCTAATGCAAACAAAGTAAAAGACAAACCAAAAATAAAGTTAATAATTTTTTAAACTGTGATAATTTTAGTAAACCGAACTTTGCTCTAACCAAAAGATTTAATGATGATATTAGAATAAGTCTTGACAATAGTAAGCATCTGTTGAACATTTGAATATACTTAAGAACACAAAATTAGTGTCATTCCTCGTGATAAATACAAATTCCATCATAAGAGCTTAAGATCGGAAAGTGTTAACAGCTTTTGATCTATGCAAAGTACTAAGATCAATATATTGTTTTAATCAATTCATACTTTAAACTACTTTTTGAAGATTTCTAGAATGGATTATGTAATGAAATGTATCTTCTAAGTCATATATCAATTTCCTTGAGCCTAATTCAGAGGATATTTATATTATTTGCGCATAATGGTATATCATTGTGTAAGTCATGAAGTGATTCTAGATAAGTTAAATCTACTTCAAATATATATATTCAATTTCTAAACTTTGAGTATTTTCTATCCCATTGAAATTCCTCATATACTAAGAATTCAGACATGTCTCACCCATATAAATTATTGCATTCGAAATAAATTAAATATGTTGAGCTTTGTGATGGGATAACATTTTCCATACACTTATTATTAGCAGTAGAATGCCTGCGAGAACATATAAAGTTATACACATTAACGTTAGTTAATAATTATTGTAATTCAATCTTTCAATACTTAAGCATAGCACCCCAAAATTATCCTAAATCTATATAATAAATCGTCATTTTTATAAAAGGATCTGTTTAATTTTAAGTTTTTAATTATTCGTTAATTTTTCTATACTCGAGAAATCTAATTTATATGAATCTAAAATGCAAACAAAGTAAAAGACAAACCAAAAATAAAGTTAATAATTTTTTAAACTGTGATAATTTTAGTAAACCGAACTGTGCTTCAACCAAAAGATTTAATGGTGATATTAGAATAAGTCTTGACAATAGTAAGCATCTGTTGAACATTTGAATATACTTAAGAACACAAAATTAGTGTCATTCCTCGTGATAAATACAAATTCCATCATAAGAGCTTAAGATCGGAAAGTGTTAACAGCTTTTGATCTATGCAAAGTACTAAGATCAATATATTGTTTTAATCAATTCCATTGTCTGAATCAAAGAGCTCTATGAATGTATGAGTTTTAATCAATTCCATTGTCTGAATCAAAGAGCTCTATGAATGTATGAAAACTTCAATTCATACTTTAAACTACTTTTTGAAGATTTCTATAATGGATTATGTAATGAAATGTATCTTCTAAGTAACATATCAATTTCCTAGAGCCTAATTCAGAGGATTTTCTGTAAACTTGCTTCAAAAAGATTTATAACTTGAGGTTTGATTTTGTAGAAAAATTGTTTTGGATCCAAAATTCCTTCATCATCCTTTTCCAATAGAAAGCTTTCAATACGAATAATAAAGCATTTCTCTATAAATTTTGAAGTTTTTCGTTCGTTTATCCCGGTGAGCTCACAATTTGGGTCTATTGTTACATGACGTATACAAAAATTTAATTTTAAATGTCATATGGGTTTGTTAGCTGTCAGTTTGGTATAAATTTAAAACATAATTATGATTCAAGAAAAAAATGGTTTCCCTTATTAAGATTATTACGGCTGAAAAAAGAAGAAACGAAGTTTATGGTTATGAAAAGATTTTTTTATTTTCTTAAGTTCTTGACATGATAAATCTCTCTAAATTACCAAAAGAAGCCATTCCAGCTACCTCGATTTTGTTTGTTCTATCGGCTCAATTCAAAGTTTTTGAGGTTATTTTTAGAAAGTGCTGCAACGGCAACAAACCCGGAAGCTGACATTTGTCCACATTACATAACAAACTCAAAGTAAACTGAACTCGGTGAGATCACAATTTGGGTCTATTGTTACATGAAGCATATATGAAATTTATTTTCTTATGTTCTTCACATGATAAATCTCTTTAAAGTATCGAAAGAGGACATTTCAGCTACTTCGATTTTGTTTGTTCTAGTCTAAATTCACAGTTTTGAGACAATTTTTACAAAGTGCTACAACAACGGCAATGATCTTGTTCATTTCTTCTGCAGTTCAAGGTTGTTATATGGGTTTGGTAGCTGCTAGTTTGATATAAATTTAAAGCATAATTACGAATCAATGGTTTCCCTTATTAAGATTATCACGGCTGAATCATAAAGAAACGAAGTTTAATGCTATGAAAAGATATTTATTTTCTTTGCAAGTTCTTCACATGATAAACCTCTCCAAAGTACCGAAAGCAGCCATTCTAGCTATCTTGACTAGACGTTTATTACTTATTAACGGATTTATGCAAAGCGATGCATGTTATTTTTAAACATCAGATTTTTTTCCCTAATTACAGAAATTCCTTTAACTATTCCTCAATGGTGTTATATTAACTAGTAATCAAGGTCCAGATGACGTAATCGGTGGAATGACTTACTTGCTAGTTGCATAAAACACGAAATTATTTAATAATATAACCTCGAATTAATGGCTATATTTAGATCTGGAAAAGAAATTGCATGATAATCTTTTAAAGTTCGAGGTTAGAATATTCTGCTTCCAATTAAAGTCGCATCATGTTATTTCATTTAGCTGATAAAGGGGTACTTCGTAATTAAAAACTCAAGACAACAAACTCTTATTTTCAGCACGAGATCAGATTCATCTACAAAACCTTATCACTCAACGAGCTTAACATTGCCGCCAAATTATTAATTTCTACGCAGTCACCAGCTCGCTTATCAATCACAGCTCGACCAGAAAAACATGTTAAAACTTGCTTGAAAACAAATGATATCATAGAAATAAGAATTTGCAAAAGAAATAAAAAATAATCTTCATCTATTTACTCAAAGTGGTGAAATCTTTTATTACGCAATATTCTGTTTTCCAATTAAATTCGCATCATGTTATTTCATTTAGCTGATAAAGCTGTACTTCGTAATTAAAGACTCAAAACAACAAACTCTTATCTTCAATCCAATTAAATTCGCCTCATGTTATTTCATTTAGCTGATAAAGCTGTACTTCGTAATTAAAGACTCAAAACAACAAACTCTTATCTTCAACATCAATTGTAGCCTCCAAGACTGAATACCCAATATCCAAGATGGCCGACAGGTGCCTTATCTTACTAAACAATCTAGGTTCAGATCCAAGGTTTAGATCTAAGTCCAGATGCAAACGAAAGAAGAAGAAGACCAATTGTAGCCTCCAAGACCAAAAACCGAAAATCCAAGATGGCCGACAATCCTTATCTCTTTTCCTTATCTCTCAATTGTAGCCTATAACACCGAAAACCCAAAGAAGACCAATTGTAGCCTCCAAGACCAAAAACCGAAAATCCAAGATGGCCGACAATCCTTATCTCTCAATTGTAGTCTATAACACCGAAAACCCAAAATCCAAGATGGCCGACATCCTTATCTCTCAATTGTAGTCTATAACACCGAAAACCCAAAATCCAAGATGGCCGACAATCCTTATCTCTCTTCCTTATCTCTCAATTGTAGCCTATAAGACCGAAAACCCAAGATCCAAGATGGTCGACATCCTTATCTCTCAATTGTAGCCTATAACACCGAAATCCAAGATGGCCGACATCCTTATCTCTCAATTGTAGCCTATAAGACCGAAAATCCGTATCTCTTTTCCTTATCTCTCAATTGTAGCCTCCATGACCGAAAACCCAATCATCAACCTTGACCTTTGACCTTGTGCACATTGCACATTTGCTCCAGAACATACATATTTATACTACTCTCTTCCCCTATACATATATTATTGTTTTTCTTGAAAAGAACTATAGCCTTAATAAGTACTACATTTTAAATTAAGCACCTTTTATTTAAAGTACCTACCTTATCGTATAATGTGAACATATAATATGACAATTAGTTAATTAATAGCTTTCCCTTATCGATTATTGTCAAGTGGACCACCCAATATATACATGTAAGTCAACATTATTTTCCGAAGAAAGTCTAAGTTTCGCGCATTGAGCTGTAAAATGAACTGTTTATTCGTGGTAACTATATTTTTGGGGTCGCCACTTACAGCCTTTGCTAAAAGTGCTAATTGGGATACAATTCGTAGAAATGACGTAGAAATTTCTGTTCCGTTTTCTCTGGATTCGAGGATTTTTGGAGGGACAACAGCAAGCCCTGGTGCTTTCCCGTTTATGGTACCTCTTTCGGTAGATATGGTAAGCAGTCAAGGAATTCAGTTCGGGTCTTTTTGTGGTGCTACACTAATATCTGAGAACTTTCTCTTAACAGCAGCGCATTGCTTAACTGGGTAATTAGATTACAGGCGTTTCTGGTCAATAAAATATTTATTAATATATTTAGTGATCCAGTTGGAGTAAGAACATATTTTGGTGCCCATGTTATCTCTAATGACTTTGAACCAGGGCGAGTGGAAATGAAGATTCCAAAGGAAAATCTCATTATTCATGAGGAGTATGATTGGAATCTAAAATCGAATGACATTGCTTTGATAAGACTCCCGGAAAGAATCAATTTTACGAGTATAGATGTATTTTCAAATAGAATTTATTAACATTGTTTCATACCAAATTTAAAGGAGAAATTCAACCTGTGAAACTACCTAGAGCTGATCAAATTGATCTCGAGGATGCAGTAACTGTTGTCACTGGTTGGGGCGCAATGGGGCAAAGAGCTGATAATTCCAAGGTCCTCCTTTACGCGAAATTGTGGATCAGAGCAGATGATTTTTGTGAGGGGTTCTACCGTAAGTACTATCATTCTTCGAATTTATGCATTGATGCGTCTCGCCAGTCACCCTGCTCCGGAGATTCTGGCGGCCCAGCTGTTATAATAGAAAAAGATAGATCATTCACGCAAGTCGGTGTTGCATCTTATGTTAGCCATTACGGCTGTCAAGTAGGCTATCCTGTAGTCTACACTAGAGTAACATCATATTTGGACTGGATTCATAAGCATACTGGAATATCTGTTAGAGGATAATTAATAACTCAAAAAAGTCCACTGTATTTTATCAATACATGTAAATTAAATTGAAATAAGATAAATGCCTTTTCCTAAGCTCATGATTATTTACACGATATCAGAACCCAAAAGAACATTTTTAAAATTTTTGTCTATTTGCACGGACTAATAATTAAAATCCTCGTCTTCGGATAAATGAAAAAAATAAAAGTTCAAAACCCCGATAATGAAATGTCTTTTATTCACTCACAAGTTTTACAAATTTTTATATTGATTTTGAAAAACCCGTAACTTGATTAATTTAAAACATTACTTTTTATCAACTTAAAATTTCTTAAACGACCGTTTCATTCAGAAATTAGGATAGAACTGCTTTTCACAAAATGCATTTTTCGTTGCATTTCCTCAAGCTAAAGATGCTGACCAAGCATCTAGGTAAGTTCAGGTTCATTGAAAATGAAGCGTTTGGACGGTGAGAACCGCTGAGTGGGTTTGATATGTTCTAGACACAAGCTTGCAATGGAAATCCAAATTCAAGAATGGTTTCACATTTGACTTGTGAAATCGGTCAAGAAAAAAAATATCAAAATATGAGTGGTATTTTCTATGGGAATGATTTTGATTACAGGTAATAAGAGGTAGTAAGGTAATAATTTTATATTATGTTAGTGTGGGATTTAGGGATTATAACAACTAATCTCGATGGGACTTTATATAGAAGATCGGTATTTTGTCAGGCATTACTAAGGTTACTAATAAAATTACACAATAAAAAAATATTTAAAAAAAAGCTTTTATTTAACAATAAAATATAAAAATGTACTAAAAAGGAAAACAATTAGTTTTTGCTATAATAAATTATGGCATAAAATAATGTTTTAATAAACTAATTAATAAAATAGTACCTCAGTTTTAATATTTTGGGCATAATAATAAATTTTGACTTACATTAACATTTTGTTTGAATTAGTAACTTAGCTTTGATATATATATACTTTTAACGTATTTCTTTACGGAATTTCTGTATTCGTATGACTATAAATAAAATCTTGGGGGCTCATTAGATATTGAAAATATATTATTCAGCATAATTTCGCTTCGCTTAGTTTCATTAGTACTATTTTATAATTTCAATATCTAATAATTTATTAGAAATTGCATCCATCATAAAAGATGTAGTTGAAGCTAACTCTTTTATTGATAATCAACGCGTGTTTTCAGTTCTCTTGTAAAAGTATTAAAATGGGGACAATTTCCAGGAAACAATAAATATAATAAAATCATAAAATCTGAACCCAAGTTATAATTTTTTCTGAGTACAGTTCAGATAATGCACTAAAACATATATGAAAATAAAGAGAATTAAAATACCAGTTTTCGAGATAACATATTTAAGGATAAAGGATATCACGATATCCTGTTGATCCTTTCCGTCCTGATTTACTCCCTGCCTATTTTTGCTGGATACTTTAAAGCTTCCTCTTTAAAACGAAGCGTATTTCATGTATGTGTGATTAATTTAGCCTTAGATAAAGTGCGATATTTCAAAAATTTCCGAATATTTTTCAAAATTATTTCGGCCATAAATTTAACTAATCAGCGGTAACATGTGTGCAAATCGGAGATGTGCGATTCAGACAGTGTGACGATAATGTGTGGAATGACCCCGTTTGCATAATATTCATTAGACAAAGAAACTTATTGAAGGGATTACACCTTTCAAATCTGAAATCAGCAAACTTCAAGAGGAACTACATGTTGTGAAGGATGAACTTAAGGGAGCGCTTCTTGAATTTGATCATAATGGCAGGTATAATAGGATGACTGACGCTATCATCACTGGTCTGCCTTGCGTAGAAAATGAAAATCCACAAGAAATATTGGAGACTGTCGCATCCGGTATAAATCATACTTTCATTGCCATATTCTACACTTCTACATCATTTCGTAACAAACCCGGCTCTCATCGCATTACTTTAGCATTACTCGGCTAAACCAGGAAATTGTACATCTTTACACTCTGTTTTAATTCGTTCTGGTGTGGCATATGCAGGGTGTTTCAGATCTGACGTGCCAAAATAAGTGGTGTTAGATCTCACGTAGAAAAACAAAAAAATGTATGGCAGCGTGGAGGGCAATTGCATTCCCAATTCTGTTAACTAAATCCTCCCTAGTATAAATAGCGCACGAATAAACTTCATCCTTCATTGATCACTATAAGAAAAAGTCCAATGGGATAAGGTCTGGAGATCCAGCGGGCCAAGGAATCGGTGCACCTAGTCCAATGCACTGGTTAGGAAATTTTTTACCTTCACAATGTTAGCAGAATGCACTGGTGCTCCATCGTGTTAGTAAAACATGTCCGTTCGATTATGCACAGGGATCTCCTCTATCAGATTTGGCAGTGTATTAAAATAAATATAAATAAATTTCACTATTAAGCACTTGCGGCAAAATGAATGGTCCTACCAAATGGTTGCCGCTGATACCAGCCCAAACATTGACAAGTTCGTGATACCATCCCTGGTGAATTGAGATTCATCTGCCCACGGAATTCGGTCCAGAAACGCCCTGCCGTTAATGTCGCGTTCCAGAAGCCAAGTGCTAAATTCCAGTCTTCTCTCAGAATCTCCTTCCAGTAGTTCTTGAAATGGGTATGGTGATATGGACGTAATCCCTCTCGATAAATAACCCTCCAAACCTTAGACGAAGACACTTCTAATCGTCTTGTGACTCGTCTCGTGCTCGTCTCATGTTGCACCTTTTTGGAAAGGTAATAAGATGGGCAATCCAAGAAAATAAAAAAAGGTATACTAATTACATGAATTTCGGAGAAAATTTGGGTAAATGCTGAATTTTAGGTAATTGCCAACCATTTTGTTCAGTTTTGGAAGTGACTGTTCCTGCAATGGTAGGAGTTAGATCAAAATTGTTAAAAATTTTGGAAAGGTCATTGGGATAGTAGTTGTTTAGCGTTTGTTTTCTGTCGCTGTGTTGTGTAGATCAAAAGATAAAAATAAAAGAGTAATGTACATACAATTAAAATCTGAAATTAATGAATCACCCCGTAACTCCCAAACTGTTGAGATTGATTTACCCTGCCATAGAATTTTTTTTTCTGTACACGTCAGATCTGAAACACCCTGTATACGTATAAAACAAGACCATCATGGTGACAAGTATAGATGCTTTGTTTTAAACCAACTCGTCTCGGAGGCAAGCTCAGGAGCTTAAATTACATTAGTGGTAAAATTATTCTCTTTGAGTTGAATTTGACTTTTTTGATTATTATGGAACTGTTAAATCTCTTAGTAATTATTGTTTATTCAGTTGCTTATTATTCTTTCTCTCTTAGGTTTAATTACGTTTATTTCCTGTTTGTTATAGTTTTTCCATTCGATTGTTGCATACTTATTGTTAAAAATTTAAAGCTGCATTGTTATTGTATCAATTACGTTTCTTCCAGGTGTCTCAAGATTATAGTTAATGTCTGCTGACTCTATTTCAATTTAATTCAACAATTTCAACCTCTTCTGCAAATGGATTCGTGGAATTTATTGCAATAAAAATTGATCTTGGCCTTGAAAAATGTGTAGTTGTTTGCTTATATGTAGGGTCAGGCTTTAGTCGTAGGAAGTGTCTATTTGCCACTCAAATTGCCGCGTAATTTCCGTGTACACGGAAATACACGGAACTACATGTAAGTACACGATAAGTGCAAATGGTCACTTCTATATTTACATTACTGGTAATAGTTTATCACAGCCTGTTGTAGATGCAAACCTGGGGGGGGGGGCGGCAGCCTCCCAGTTAATAAAGCAACTAAAAGCCTGATTAATACACCTCTTCCTCCCAGAAAGTCTTATAAAAATTACACGGCAATTTGAGGGTGGTAAATAGACTCTGCCTTAGCCGTACGACCTTTGACAAGTTTGTTAATTTGATTTCTCCATCATCTCGCAGTATGACAAAGTGATTGGATGTGGTAATGGACTCAAAGAAAAATCGACTTAAATAATTTGACCTACCTGTTGCAAACGTTGGACCTAAAAATGGTTAATAATCAATCCACTTCAATACATGATCACCGTCATAGCTCGATTACCTTCTCACAACCGACTTATGGAACTTGTTTTTTCATAGTCAGATCAGTTCACCTAGCAATTTTGATCATGACTTCTTATTTTTAACACATAAAATGATTTTGAACTCTATTTCTAAATTATCGTTTTCACATTTCCTGATTTAAAAAATATTAATATGGAATCTCTTGGTCTTGGAAGTGAACAAATTCTATGGCAAAGTTAAAAATTTAATCAATATTCTTCTTTATTTGTATAAAAGACATTTTCCGTTAAGGACTTGCAAGGTTCGCCAGCAACGGTGTCACTAGATCACTACTGAAATTGGTTGAAGGTCCCGACTGGAAATAGTTCCGGTTAGGGAGGGATAAATAAAGCTTCCTGATCCGGATGTGACTTTAAAACGTCACGCCTTATATGATCCCCTGAGAATCTGTTCAAAGGATCCGATCTTGATCATAAATTATTCTCAGGAACGGATGAGGTCATCAGATCTACTGGGGAAGAGGCTTTCTGATTAGAAAAGTATACTAGTTACGAATTACTCTAATTTGACTTTTTCAAAATTAACTTTGCCGTATGGAACGTAAAATAATTAAATAAATATTGCCATTTTATTTAAAGTTTATTAATGATTTTAAGGATTGCATGATATTACACTTTATAGGTATAAATTTAATAAAATTAAAGTTAATAATTATTTGTTATTTTTATTTTCTTTGCCCCATGATTTCGCATTGTTTATCACTCTGCCAACAACATCATAGAATTCCTTGTCTTTGACTCTGACTCAAACAACGGTACTGGAACCGTAATAAAATGTTTAATATTCCATTCTGATAAGAAACTGATCAGGTGACTGGATCAAAGGATAGAGTACTGTACTTTGATCACTTTCTGATCAGATGACAGCATTAAAGTATAGAGTACTGTACTTTGATCAATTCCTGATCAGATGACCGGATCAAGGGATGCAGTACTGTACTTTGATCAGAAACTGATCAGATGGCCGGATCAATGGATGGAGTAGTCTCCTCGGATCCGTTCCTGATCAGACGGCCGTGTTAAGAAAAATCCGATCCGGATTTGATCATAATCCGGGTTCCCTGAACTAATTTCCAGTCGGGGTATTATCTCTTCAAGCTCTATAAAGGAACCTATACTATCTCAATTTTTAATAGGATTAAGATAGTTTGAAATAAGGCGACATCCATGATTTCTTCATCCAAACATGCGTATTTAGCTTAAAAATTAGACGTAAGTCAACTTGAGAGGAAGTAGTAGATAAATATTTGTAGTCTCGGAATACGCGGTGCGCAGCAAAGTCAGCCAGTACTTTGGATCCAGAGATTCTCAATCACTTTTTTAGCAGCACCACATGGATTCTCTTTTCGCTGCATCGACGTCATTAATGTTCTTCGAACTTTGTATGCAATTGAGTCAAATGCTGTTGGGCCTGAAAATTTACCTTCTAGGTTCCTTAAGCTTCTCGCACCTTACATAACAAGACCCTTGACTCATATTTACAAGTTTTGCCTTACAACTCCTCAATTTTCTACCCAGTGGAAGCAATCTCTAGTTGTCCGCATACCGAAGAAATCGTCCGCTTCTCAGCCAGAAGATTTTAGACCGCACAGCTTACTAAATTTTCTAGGCAAAATAGGGTAAAGTCACCAATAGACGAACACTTAAGCAGGTTATCTGATTTATATTATAATCCTAATTAAATCTTATTATTTCTCCTTCCATGCTTTTGCGAGTAACAAGGAGTTTTTTGCCATCCATTTATTTGAACAAAAATTACTTTTCCGTGTAGAAATCATCATATTTTTGCACCTTTAAAACTTCTTTGCCGGCTTTGATAAAACCATAAATCTCTTGTGCTTTTCTCATTCGTACAAGCATTTCGATTTGAATAGCATACATACTGGGTTGCGGCTTAAGGAATCTACATGCTGCATTCTATGTCCTGATCTGTGTTCCACTACGAATTAATATTCCTGCAAATGTAAGATAAACCTTGATACTACAATTGGTAAGTCTCTTTTTTCATAGTTTGTCAAAAACAGAGCAATCGGTTATCACTATAAACTGGCTTCCTAGAAGATAAATACGAAATTTTCTAAACGCCAAATATACTGCCATTACAAAATAATATAGCTCTGATAATTTTGTTCAGATGGCAATTTTTTTCTGCAATAGAAGTGAAGGGGATGGAGCTGATTATCATCCTCTAATTGCGTAAGAATTGCTGCACATCCTACTTTACTTGCGTCGGTATGTAACTCCATCTTTGTGCCTTGTCGAAAAATACTGGTTTCGTAGTTAAAGCATCATTAAGTAGGAATGGGAATCGAAAAAAAATATCGATACTTGATAATGCAATGTATCGGAATGTTGCGAACCGAAGTATCGAGAAATTGAAAAAGAATTATCGAAAGTATCGGTATTCAAATGATTACATTTATATAATTTAAAATAAATTATTGAATTATTAAATTTAAATTCAAAAATAAGTTATTAAAACACCACACTAACATCTTAAAGCTAAGGAAAAAATTAAAAAATAGGATAACTAAACAATACGTACTTATTATAAAGAAAAAACAAAATTAAATAACTTAACAACAGGGTTCAACTTCAAAAACTGCAGGTAAATATAAATAGAATAACAAAAATAAAAACGAACTGTTTCTAAACTCGAGCAACGTAAGAAGTATTAAAATTTCTTAACAAGATCGGCGTTTCTAATAAAGAAAAGTTAAGCTCCTTTGGCTCATTATCAACAGCAGCACCAAAGGGTTAACTTTTCTTTAGCTGCTGGACGCCTTCGCGAGAAAACGAAAACTAGATATGTATAACTCCAACACGAAATTGAATACCGATCTAGACAGCTGTATCATATTATGATCACTTACATTGTCCCACTAACCTTGCGGTAAAACTATTTTTCAAAATGCACAAATGCACAAAATATTCACATGACCCGAGCGAATTTTCAAAACATGGGGACAACCTAATACAGCATTCGGGAAAGAAGATATATGATCAAATCGTTCTAGCCCAAAAATGTACCGCACAGCGGAATTGAAAGCCACATTCAGCTTACGATCTGACACCGAATCCAATTTAATAAAAGTTTCATACCCATATGAAATCAATGGAATCAACAAGGACCTCACAATCAGAAGACCATTTACTTGAGGCGTATAAGCTGCAGATAAGGACAACTTATGGGACCCATATACCTTACCCAGGCCACTGTTGACATGATCTGACCAGCTTAACTGAATCACTATAGGGAATAACTACATTATCAAGAATAATACTTAGGAAAGAAGAATTATCTAAATTAGACTTGTAGATTACAATAGCGCTCGATTTGAAGGCATTAAAATTTAAAAAAAATTTACCAGCCCATATGGACAAATTCCTCAGACCATCATTCATACGACAAATAGCGTCCTCCATCAAGCCCAGTGGTCAAAAAATATACAGCTAATAATACAGATAATATGCATGTATGATCCATTGAAGATGTCACGGAATTTGTCAAATTTAGGATGGAGCCTTTGAGCATTCCAGTGACGAACCTTAAGACCCTCAGTCTGCTTCACATGATTTTTAATAAAATTCGCGGAATGTTCACACCATTAGACACAGAATCACCAACATTCATAGATATAAAACATTGTTCAAAGTAGACAAAATATAGAGCAGCAACAGCGTCAGGCGTAAACATAATAATATCAATTCACATATTTCTAATAAGATGACATGACTGGTTGAGGAGTAGCGCTTCCCAGCCAGAGAGCAGCGTGAGCACCTCGCAGGACCAGCGCGGAGACACTGACGCTCATAGAGTGAGCGTAAATAGTAACTCGCCGCTTGAGACGGACACAGCGCGCTCCTCGACGAGGAGAAGCATGTCCCAGCCAGAGAGCAGCGAAGAGCGGAGGGGTTTGATGCTGAGGCAAACCGCACTGCAGTCCAGCAAGAGCAAACGCAAATAAACAAACGCAAATGAGTTAACATCACAAGAAGCAGCAATTAAGCAAAGAAATACAACCAAGTATCCAAAACAACCATTACAGTATTTAAAAACATTTGAGAAAAATTAATTAAATATTAACAGGCGCTGCACATTCGTTCAACTGCTCCAATGTAGTCACAACAGAAGCATCACCATCTGCGGTACTTCGGATATAAACACAACCATTGTTTGTAAATACAGCAAACAGCTGTTTTTGGAATTTTAATCGAAGAGCATTACGAAATAACAAATAGTTTCGCTTGGTTAGGCTGTCGTGAATGTATATCTTTTTATTCGATTCCCTATCAACGTCGCGAAGAGTCAGACTCCACTGCATTGATTTTAGTCGACCAGAAATGGACTTCAATAACAAATTCCTGTCACGGGGGAAATAAAATTTTGCAGTAATAGATGTGTCAGCACTGTTATTGTTGTTGTTGGTTTTAGGATTTACTCGGAAAATCTGCTTAATCGCTTGCTCTGGAGTCTTAAAAGATGAGCAGAGATGAGTAAGCATTGCTGATAAACTTTCATCCACAAGATCGGCTGATAGCTCCCTCCGCTCGAGTGCATCAAATCGGCCTTCAAGTCTTGCAACCAGATCAGTCACATGCATTAGTTTTTTGTTTACCTTTTGCTCGAGAAGATTGCATAGATCAATGTGGAGGTCAGTCATAATTTTCTTCTGATCATTGACAATTTTCTCTTGAAGGGTTTGGATCTCTTTCTGAAACTCATCTCTTATGCTCTCAAGCTTTGTCCAGAAAAGAAAATATTTCCGATTTTAACCCAGGAATACTAACCCGTTTTAACTCACTGGAGTTTAAATACACCGCAAACAATTTCAAGCTGTAAAGTTTACATTTCGCCGAGCACATCAAGATATAACAAGCACGCAGAAGTCAAAGCACTTGCGAGCTATAGAAGCCCTGGTGAAATGCCCTGAAAAACATGCGCACAAAAAATAGTTTTTTAAAAAAAAGTTGAACCGACTTCACAAAAAGCGCTAAAAAGCATAAAATAATTTTTAATTTTATATCTATTACGACATTTTGAAGTCGGTGCTAATCAAACAAACCAAACAACTACAACAAAAATATTTAATCGTCATTTCTTATGATCCCGTAAGCTGAAACGTTCAGGTAGTATTATGTATTATTTTCAATTGTGGTTATGGAGTTGTTTTATTTGTTTAATTTGCACCGACTTCAAAATTAAAAATTAAAAATTATTATATGCTTTTTAGCGCTTTTTGTGAAGTCGGTTCAACTTTTTTTTTAAAAACTATTTTATTTTTCAATTTTTAGTGTCTTCTACTCTATACAACGAATAAAGAACCATCCAAATCGGTCCACACGTAAGATGTTTATTTTAACCCCCTACCCCACCCCCATTTCACTAAACTTTTTTTCTCATGGTATCAACTATGGAACATACTCTACCGAACAGAAAAGGAATCATCGAAATCGGTTCACGCGTTACGAAGTTACTACCCCTCCCCCTCCCCCACCACCATCATAGGACCAAATTATTCTCCTATTAGCAATGGGGGATCACACTCTATGCAACAGCAAAAGAAGCATCCAAATCGATTCAGGCGTTACAAAGTTAGGTTCCACCCCCCTTCTCCCACCCCCACCCCAGCAACATTTTTTTTTCTCGTAGTATCAACCAAGGATCATACTCTACCCAACAGAAAAAGAATTATCCAAATCGGTCCACGCGTTACAAAGTTAGACTACCCCTCCCCCCCTCCCCCCACCCAAGGCCAAATTTTTTTCTCCTGTTAGGAATGGGGGATCATACTCTGTACAACAAAAAAAGAACCATTCAAATCGGACCACGCGTTACAAAGTTAGGTTTCACCCCCACCCCCCACCCCCACCCAACCAAACATTTTGTTGACATGGTACCAATCGGTGAACATACTCTAGCCAACAAAAAAAGAATCATCAAAATCGGTCGACGCGTTACGAAGTTATGCCCGGTCAGACATAAAAAAAAAAATAAAAAAAAAAAATTACAAAAAAAAAATACGCGTCGAACTTAGAACCTCTTTGTTTTTGGGAAGTCGGTTAAAAAGTAGCCAAAGTTGTCCTCAGTGACAAGTCTTAAAGTTGTAGAATTGTCAGACACTCCCGCGACTTTCAAAACATTAGTGTGAGTGCCGCTAGCGGATTGTTTGTTGGCTTTATTTCTGTTGCTGCGCGTCTCAACACCAAAGTTTAAAGATGCGTTGGTAGACATATCGGATCACAGATGCTTTCTGCAAGCATTTTGCGCACCTAAAAGTATATATTATTTGCGTTTAAATTACGATTGCGATTTCTAATGTAATATAAAAATAACTATATGTCAAACAAAATTAAAGATTAACATCATATGTAACGTGATTTCATCAACAAAAGTATAAAATAATATTTCACTTGGTAAGACAATTCCAAATTCGGCCATTTATACTGGATAAATATAGATACTCCCATGTAGGACGATTGACATGCTCGTCCAAGATTGTTCCTGCATGTGAAAAAGCCGAGTAAATTATATTACATATTCTGCTTTTCTCTTTTAAAAACTTTCCAAACGGCACTTCTTGAAGGCATTTCACCGCTGCATGTAGTTCGAGATTCTAATATATGAAAAGAAAAACTACCTTGTAACCAGCCGAAAATGGCGTAAATAAAATAACATTAAAATCTAAGATTTATTTACGCGTTCATTATTCACTTGATCAGACTATGTTATTCCTGCAAAGTTGCAAAATATATATGTATGTATATACCTACTTCCAGCAATTCCTATTAAAGCCTTTTAACGCTTTAGCATCAAACATACGCCGATAAATAATCACTTGCATTGTTTATATTTCCGAAAAAACGTCAAAGCTGACAAAAATTTTTTGGTACTATGGCGAGTATATTTTCATTTCATAAAATCTTCAAAAAAAGTGTTAAAAGCAGCATCAAAAACCTCTCGTAACTATGGCCTCTCTCCAGTTAATTTTTGCGATACTATGGGGAGTATCTGTTACAAAATTTATCGGTTCTCGTGATTATCGAGTAAATAGAATATCGAGATCAAAACCTCGATACTGAGGGAAAAGGTATCGATACATCCATATATCGCATCGGCATCGCCGATCTCTATCTTTAAGTCTTTCTAAAGCAATTCTTTCTTCCACGTTTATTTTAAATGGGTTTTGTTTCTGCAATAGTGTGGTCAACGATTTTGTCACAATTGAGTAATTTGGAATAAATTTTCTAAAGAATCAAGTTAATCCAAGAACAGTTTGGAGATCCTTAAAATTCCTTCGCTCAGGAACATTCTTTACAGCACTAATTTTGCGCTTCATAAAACTGCAGTTTTTAAATTTTATTTGTAACCCATAACTCGCTGCTAATTGCAGAACTACTTTTTTTATATATTCTTCCTCAGTTTGGAATGAAATTATTACATCATTCATGTAAGTACTTATGTACAATTCTCTTAGCAGTAAATTCTCTAAATATGTAGTCCATAAACCTGCAAAATAGTGCTGGCGCATTAATTAGACCAAAAGGGACACGTTTAAATTCGAAATGTCTTGCCGATGTAATAAACGCTGTGTATTTTATGCTGTGTTCTTCTAATGGTACATGAAAATATTCATTTTTAGGGTTCCGTACCTCAAAACGAAAAAAATGAAAAAGAAACCCTTATATCAATTTGTTGTCCGTCTGTCTGTCGAAAATAAATCAAAACCTATTGGGTAATTCCCGTTGATCTGGAATCATGAAATTTAACAAGAAGTGACGTCTCACAGCACAAGGAAAGGAAACGATCCGAAAATCGTTAATTTGTAGTTATATTACAAGAAAAAATAGTATGGAACCCTCGGTGCGCGAGTCAGATTCAAACGCGTCTGCATTTTTTTAAATAAAATGTAGTTAACACTTTTTTTATTAAGGCCATTCTTTAATTTTTCAAAAATCTAATTTTTTTTTATTTTTTCTTTTTGTTCAAAAACATTTCAAAAATACAAATATTTTAAATAAAAATTCCTAACGGTTTCTGAGTTATTTACATATTTAAAAATCTGAGTTATTTACGTATTTAAATATCATGATACAACTTTTAACGAAAAAAAACCTTTAAACTAATTAACTCATCGATCTGAAACTTGGTGTATTTTCTTTATTCAAGTACTTGTCAGTGAGTAGACTATTATAAAGTCTTAGAACAAAAAAAAAATACGAGTGTGCTTTAGACCACACGACTGAAGTAATGCTTCTTTAGCTCCATCTATATGTATGTATGTATATGTTTATATATGTATAAACATATACATATATAAATTTTCTATAAATATTTAAATTTATTATCGGTTTTCATTGATAAACTAAATAAAATTACGAAATAATCAAGAAATCACCGTATATCTCCCTCTCATCTTCCGTTCGCCTCGCCCGATCACACTTTTCGTAACGCTCTCGTCACGCATTCACCAGCTTACTCCCCAAGTCAAGCGTGCGTAAAGAAGTTTTACTTCAAAAAATGTTAATAACACGAATGTTAATGTGAAGCAATTGAAAAAAGTTTGAACTGATAGCTAATAAAGTTGCTGAGAAAAGAAAAATATAAACATTGACTTTTTTTGAGCAAGAAATGAAGCAATGGCCTTAGCTGACTATAGTCTATGCATACCCGACACGATCCATCTTTTTTTCTTTACATCAACGAGGTTGCTCGCAAAAGCTGAATTAGACGTACGAATAAGTTTTCTTCAAGCCAGTCGTCTACTTATCGTTAAGCTACCATTTTTTCTGTAAAGTGGAGACTTCTTGGATTTGAATAGAAAGGTATCTCGTTATTAAAATGGTTGGTTGATTTAAGTGGCGAGTGCTAACCACCAAGAAAAACACTCCAATTAACACGTTACGGGCCGATTTGATGCCACAACCTAAGGAAACCCAGGTAGTCAGTCACCTGCCTGTACTGAAGATTCTCCAGAAAGTAATATCACAGTGTCCTCCTTCTGGCACTTGCATAGAGGTTGAAGCATGGTTTATTTTTCGCTAACATCGCCGCAATTGCGGCAGTGTGTATTATAAGGAGCGCCAAGTCTGGCTGCATGTTCACCTATTAGGCAGTTTCCTGTGCATATTGCGACGAATTTACTGAATACAGCACCAGACCTGCCAAGCAGCTCTGAAGTTCTATTTTTATTAATGCTTGGCCATGTCATTCGAGACACAGCACAGATTCAGGTCGCACTCCATCTGAGGTTAGCTTTGGCTAAAAAGTGCTGAAATAGTTTCCATTTAATGCAATTAAGCGGCATCTGAACGTCTTCTCGTTTCCTGGAATGTTCTTGTGGCCCGGAACCCAGAGAATGGTTATGTTGAGTCTACTTCCTAGAGAGAGTCATGCACCTCTTTACAGTCTCTGACTAGCTTTGAGGAGGCGGTGGGTAATTGGCATTGGTGGTTAAGGCAGCCTGGCTGTCTGTTAAAATACCAACATTCCTCATTGCCGATTCACTGAGTTCGAGCAGAAAGCATGCCTTCAGAATCGCAAGCACTTCCGTTTGGATTATCCTTGAGATGTTCGACAGCCTATAGGACTTGGATATGTTTATAGTTTCGGAGAAAACACCCGCCCCGGCACCACAGTCCACCTTCGAGCCATCGGTGACATATTTAGTTAGTTTAATGTCTTTTAGCTTTTTTTAGGGAAGATGCATTTTCCCTTAATAATGTCAAGTCAATTTCTCTATCTATAAGTGCCTTTAAATTAGAACCATTGATTTTAATTTGTTTAATATTTTGTGTGTTAATAAAATGTGTTCTTCTCGTTTGCTTCGAATCGTTTCTTTGCGTGCAATTTTTCGATATGTTTCCATGACCGTTACATATAAAGCATTTGGTTTCAGCGTTACACTCTCTTCTTTTGTGTAAACCACAATGGCTAAACTTTGTAGAGTTTTTTTCGTTATACAATACTGTTTTATTTTCTTCGCGATCCGTTATTCCATTCATTATAATATTTATAATGACAACTGATAAACATCACCTAATCTAGCAATTCCTGCATTTTACAAAAATACTGCCGGTAATTTTCATTAGTATTGCTTCTTCGACTCCATAATCTTTCTTATATGACTGATTTACATAAGTTTTTATGAGATTCATGCAATAGCTTCGATTTTAAACCCGCATAATATATGCACACAAAAGTACGCAACTGTGGTGTGTAGTACACGTTTACTTAATTCCACTTTTAATTATGTATGGGAAACGAAAGCAAAAACCTCGATACTTTATATTGCAATGTATCAGCACGTTGAGACTACTGAGCGTCCATAAATTAAAAAAAACTATCGATACTTGAAAGTATCGTTATGCGAATGGTTAAATTCATAGTACCATCCCACACTTGATATACTTCCTCTTGTTTAAGTCCGAATGAGTGCCTGCCCACACCTGTCGGCTTTTATTGAAAGGAATAGGAGCAACCAAATATGCGCCGGAATAAACGAAGTGGAAGCAATATTGAAGCACAAAGGAGTATTCCTGTCAATATTGAAACAATTCCTATATAGACACCTTTTCCAATTGAATTAAATTGATATTTTTCTCAAATAAATTAAACTTTTATCCATTTTCAAGTAAACATTATTTCATTTTAATTAAACAGTTTTTCAAATAATTTAAACCTAAATTAATTCTACATACAATGGTCTCAAGAGTATTTTTCAATACTTAATAATTATGTTGAAATAAAAAAATACAAGGAATTTATTTCGAAGTTTAATTGAATTGAGAAAAAGTTTTATTTAAAGAACTTTTTTATATTTGAATTTAGGTTTAAATTATTTGAAAAATTGTTTAATTAAAATGAAATACTACTTTCTTGAAAATGGAGACACGTTTAATTTATTTGAGAAAAATATCAATTTAATTGAGATAAGTTTAATTAATTTAATTTATTTAAGTAAAACCATTTCTCAATTCAATTAAAATTGCAAATAAATTCCTTATATGTTTTTATTTCAACATAATTATTAAGTAAATTGAAAAATACTCTTGAGATCATTGTATGTAGAATGAATTTAGGTTTAAACTATTTGAAAAACTGTTTAATTAAAATGAAATAAAGTTTTCTTGAAAATGGAGAAAAGTTTCATTTATTTGAGAAAAATATCAATTTCAATGAGATAAGTTTAATTCAATTGGAAAAAATTTCTATTTAATTGGGTTTTAGTTTTCCTTAGTTGGGAAATGGTTGTACTTAAATGGGAAATGATATACATCGTTGCCCCACCTCTTGCCTTGATGACCGCTAAAATTCTTCTAGGCATTGATTTGTACAAAGTCGTTAAATCCTCTTTAAGAATTTCATTACCATACTTCCTCGATGACTTTCATAAGTTGTGATATGCTTTTCGGCTGTTTTTTTTTTTACTTTCCCATGATTGACCATAGATTTTCGATTGGGTTCATGACGGGACAGTTTCCTGGCCACAGTAGGGATAATAATCCTAGCTTCCTGTATTGTGTTACCTTTGAAGACAAAACATTAACATTCATACGATTAGTGTGGAAAAAACATAGAAAGAATTAATTGATTTACAGAACCGGCGCGATGACATGGTGCTGAATCGTCTTGGAAGATGGGATCGGCTATGTGGGAAAAGAGGTCTTCAATACTTGGTAAAACGCCTTCGTAAACTATTGTTTTATAAACTGCTGTGTTGACAGATCTATGCAGCATAATTATTCGACCTACTCCGTACATTGTCATGCACCCCCAGACTATGACGTATGGTGAATGTTTAACTGTAGGGAGAATACATTCGGCGGAATAACGTTCTCCCTTTCTTCGGCGAATCCAGGTCCTGCCATTAGGTCCTATTAAATTGAATTCGGATTCGTCTGAAAATATGACTCGTCCCCAATCCTCAACGCCCCATTCCTTCCGTTCCTTAGCCCACTCGAGTCGTTTTTTTTTTTTTTTTTTATATATGATGTTGCCAAAGCTCAGGGGATGCCCTATGATGCTAAAGCACAGCCTTGGCAGGAAAGGAATTAAGGATGAGGGAAATGGGTTAGGAGGTTGAGTGAAGGAGGTGTCGATGTACGCCCCGTTTGAAAGTTTCAGGCGCATAAGACGAGGGAAAAACAGAAGATGGTAAACTGTTCCACATTCGTGTTGTTCTGCTAAGAAAAGATTCCCGAAATTTGACGGTACGTCCAAATTTGACCCGGAGAGTATAGGGGTGGGAGCGACTTGTAGATCTTGTATCGCGCGTTGTAATGAGTCTACAAGGAATCAGGCTAGCGATTTCGTTAGAACAATGGCCATGGAAATAGCGATAAAAGAGTGAGAGACAACCGACATTCCGTCGATGCTCAAGAGAGTCAAGGCCCTCAGAGATTGAGGATTTTAACGGTAATTGCTTCATTTTAACGGTAAGAAAGGGTTTTTTGGCAGGGGGATAAGATGAAAGTCCGCTCTGATTTAATCTTCGTTGCACAGTTCGCAGGCTCAATCTTGTTGAACTCTTCTCCTCGAATATCCTACGAATCTGTCTCGCTGCTGCAAAGCGATCCCGCAACGAAATTTGTTTTATTTGGCGGTCCTCCCGTTCGGTTGGTGGACTTTTCTTCCCCGATCCTATTTTCCTCGAAGGCTTCCCGTTGTTTCATATTTTTTTTTAAATTTTCCTTCGCAGCAGCCAACACGACGCGCAATTTCCCTATTTGAAAGATTAATAATATCTTTCAAAGCTACGATACGCGCCTTTGTTTCCAAAGATAAGACCAAGATTTTTTTTTAAGAATGCTTTGTTGTCGACCACATTGAGCTGGTTATAGCTGGGTTTCTAAAGGGTTTGGTACGTTCTCTTGAGAGTTCGATACTTAAACGAATGTAGTGTAGTGATCCGAAAAGGACCCTTTCTCCGACACTCTTCAGACATTGACCTTTATATTGTTCCATTCGCCTACGAATATCACATCCAAAATCTCTGCTCTGTTCCCATAATAAATGTGGACCCATTGCCCCGTTTCCTCATTCATAGATTTGTTAGTAAAGTAAAATTGAAGAGTTATTTCTACTACTCAAAATAGTGCGGTGGGCATTAGCATCGCATGTTAGAATAAGGCTTTTTCTCTTTTTGCTGGGCACCTGCACTAAATTGTGAACCTCACCCGGTGGGGATTCGCCTTTTCTTACATGTGCCCTGTCGGCCCCTTCCCACTGAACGGCAGTCAAGTCGTTGTCACTGTGGTTGGACTGAAAAATTTATTAATGTATTTTTTTAGTGAAAACGCAAGTTCTGTGCTTTCTTACACCTTTTCCGTACAGAAAAGTGTACTGTCTATGCTTTAATCCATGTATGGCATCATTTCTAACCCAAGGTTATTGGATAAAAGCGGTGTCAAGCTCCTCCTTATTTATTAATAGAAGTAAATTCCCGGAGGATCAATCTCCATCGCAGTTTTCCCAGCGCTGTCTGCTCCAGTTTTCTGGTCATCAATGCCCCTGGTTGCCGAGTTGTCCTCAATTGCCAGGTCCATTGCCATCTTAATTGGTCCAGTGCCATCCTTTTCGCCAGTCTGTTTCGCTATACCCTTGGTTACCGAGACCATAGTCTCGGCCCCCGAGGAAACAACCATATTCACTGACCTAAGGTTTTTTTTCCTCCGATTTTATCCTCCGTTATACATATATGTACCAGAACCGAATTGAAGTCATAGTGCAACTTGAAATTGGTGTCTTTCAGGGATGGCAATGATTCAGTTCCAGGAGAACATTGCTGCTCGTCGACTTTGGCTCGTCCATCGGAAGAATTTTCGGTCGGGTTCTGCGATTTTGGTATCGTCAGAAGATCCTTTGCTTGTAGGAGGGGCGGTGGCAGCCAAATCCACGCTCTCGGATGCTCGGTGTTTGTCCGAGCGGGAGATGCTGCAGCGAACCCTCTCCCATAAAGTGCCCAATTCAAGCGAAGACTGGTCTTTACAGACGAACAGTTTCGTTTCCCCCAGTAAACCCGATGTGTCATATTCGTAAATTTAAACCGATGCGATGAGCCTCCAAGCTCTGGCGCTGGTGTTAACTGCCGCAACGCTTAGGCTTTCGCTCGCCGCTTTTGTCATGGACAGCATTAAGGTTGCCCTCGTACCTTCCGAAGCTGTGGATGTGGATGGCAGGCATGCCTCTACTCTCTTGCATTTACCTCTGTCGCCTAAGCTAGACGTTACCACACTCTTCCTTGAGAGCCCCTCTGCTTTTTTGTAGCGTTGTGATCCTCGTCTATAGACCGTACCCCTTTGACTGAACTAGGTTTTACGACTGTACCGAATCTTTCGACGGACGTAAGCCGAGCGGTTTACCCGTATAGGGGACGTGAAACGGGTCAGAGACGTGGACACCTCTTGCCCATTTCATTGTCTTCCTGTCCCGGTCGGTGATGGACGCAGGTTTCATGCCTTTCGGCACAGCTTCCTCCTTCTCATTCCCTCAGAAGCTTCACTTTGGAGACGATTCCTTGGCATGTTGTCTTTGCCTGACAATGTGAGTTTATCCACCTTACCTTCGCTTAAACTCAGACCTTCGACCACCACCCGTTCCTCTACGCTGCCCAATAAGTCGGAAATAGACGTCAGCAGTCCGTCATCCTCCGATCCCATCCTCTCCTCACTTTATTTTCTTCTAAAAATTTTCTAGTTATATTTATCTTCCATTCTTGGTCCGACGACTAAACTCGGAATAACAGTCCATCTTGCAGAGCCAGCTTACTAGATAAGACTAAATTGGAACTGGAGGTCCCCAGCTATCCGGAGTTCGAATACTAACGACTAAGCTCCCTCTTGGCTACACATCCCTCGGCATACACTGTTCCACCACAGTTTTTGATATTTAAATAAACTAATAAATGTAGTAGGAGTCTGTTTCCAGCTGCCACCATGAGGAGGTTGAAGTCGCATTACCATCAGTGTACACAATTACGGAACATGCCTATACCTAGTTATGACACGTACACAAGTGTTACCCCCCTCTGTGTACCTGACGGCTCTGGTAGTTATCTACTAGTTATCGTCGGATTTTTTTGATTTTTAACTTTATTTTTTACAAATAAACGAGAATCGATTTAAAGCAACATTTTTATCTTTTATATCAATTCTTTGCAAAATCAAGATTTTAAAATCGGCTAGAATGAATTTCCTAATTTAACTACTAATTTTGGTTTTTCAGTTCAGAGAAACCAGAGTTCTTTCTGGTACCCTAAACTAAATTTTTGAAGACGCGTACCACTATTACTACTATTTTGAAAATTGTTCGTACAAATTTTCAGTTATTGTAAGAATCTATTATTTTGGTTTTCAAATTAAATTTTATTTTTTTTTTTAAACAAAACGTCATTAAATTTACTAAATTTTAGCTAACCTAAAGGTAACCTCTGAAGTTTGAATTGATTTCATTGAAACGCAGTTCATTAACTTTTTATCGCTTTTGCTCTTCCGATTAGTAAAACAAATTTTTGTTGATAAGATTAGTAATTTACGTTCTATTCATTTGAAGGAATCAAAGAAGCGTGATCGACAATTAACTACCAAAACACTGTCACATAGAACATCCTCATCTGTCTTCCACTAATCTTAAGTGTTAAACTAACAGGATGTTCATGGAGTTTTGCTTAAGTAATTTTTAACGAAGTTAACCTATGTAAATGTTATTGTCGTCTTATTGTGTGTCTTCAAATTTATATATTTCAAATTGCATAGTGAACATTTCTGCTTAGAAACTAAATTTCATTACATTGGCTTAAATTCTTGTATATGAGCACTAGACACTTATTAATGCTATCAAACAAATCAAACCCATTTTATTAATTAAAACCTTATCAGATTTTCTGTATTTGTGCGAAGTATAAATTGAAGGCGAATATTTCTTCATTGAAGTTCATTATTAAAAACTACAAGAATGAAGTCGTTCTTAATACTTCTAGTGGTTGTTGCCGTAACTTTAGGCCATCCAGTGGAAGATGGGGCTACCTTTTCCATACAAAACCGCATTACAGGTGGTATGGTAGCAAAGCCTAACCAATTTCCTTATCAGGTTGGAATGGAGATGATAAAAGTCAGGAATGGAAAAAAGGTTTTCACTTGGTGTGGAGGATCACTTATCTCAGATAACGTGGTTTTGACTGCTGCGCATTGCTTGGCACAGTACGTGATGTGAATACAAATTAGTTTATTATATCAAATGTCTTTCCATAGGGCCGAATCAGCAATTGTTATGTTTGGAGCTCATGATCGATATGCAGAAGAAGAACCTGGTCGAGTAATGATAGAGGTTTTTCAGAAGGATATGATCATCCATGAGAAATATAATAAAGTTTCATCAGCAAACGACATCGCAATGATCATTCTTCGTCAAAAAGTGACGCTTTCAAGTTCGTATTTTTCCTTATATCGCATTGAGCACTGAAATCATTAAGATTTTTATTTCTAGATATGATTCAAACCATTAATTTGCCTCGTCTTAGCCAAAAATCTGAAGACTTTGCAAAAACGACAGGAATCATCTCTGGCTGGGGACGACGTGGTGATGGTCCAGACGATGGTGAAACCCGTGAACTTCAGTATGTTCCTCGGATGATTTTACCTGGTGAATACTGCGAGCGCGCCCACCCAATGTTTAAGAGCTATGCTCAAATATGTGTAGATGGTGCTGGAATGAAATCTGCCTGTCCTGGAGATTCTGGTGGTCCTTTTGCTATAGAAGAGGCAAATGGATCTAAGACACTTATCGGCTTAACTTCGTATGGACGACGCAACGGCTGTCAGAAGAACTTTCCGGTCGTTTATACACGCGTTACAGCTCATCTTGAGTGGATTACAAAGAATTCTGGCATTAAAATTAGGGAATAAATTATGGTTATGATTTAAATGTAGGAGGTGGTTTTTATTTAGTTTAAATAATATTTTTAAATGTACAAAATATGTAGGAAACCAAATCGTTCAAAACTGGAACGATTTAAGATACATTAACAGTTTTAACTCGATCGGCGTTTCTTATTAAGAAAATCTAAATGCCTTTGGCTTTTTCTCTGTATCAACAATGGCTAGTTTTTTTATGTGCTGGAAGAAACCGAAACAAAACCAAACTCCGATATAGATTACGATCACTAACACTGTTATACCAGAGAATTTAGATTTTCTTAAACAAAAACGCCGATCGTGTTTAGAAATTTAAATCTTTCTCCGCTCAAGTTGTGCACAGTTCGTTTTGAATTTCTTAATTCAATTGGTGTATTATAATTTGATGATTCGTTTGTAAATTCAGGCGATAGATATACCGTCAACACAGGTGACTCCTAGCGTCAGTCAACGTGCCATTCCAGGAGGCCCTAAACGTGGTAAAGCCGTAGTGAAATGAGGTCGATCCAGGCACGGATTCTAGAAAGGGCAATGTATGCAGTGCCCTCCATGAGTTCCGACAGAACGTTTTACTGTTTACAGGAATCGTTATAAATTAATACCTAATTAAACCGATGAGATACGTGTTGGAAAAATGGCGACGAAAATTACTGTCAAATTTGCTATACTGCACCGAAGCGATGGGGCCAGGCAACTGTAGACTTATTTCGAGGATTCCACCCGTACTTTTAACAGTTCAGTTACAAAACTTCCTTTAAAATTTCTTAGTTATTCTATTAAAAGAAAATATTTCCTTTACCGTCACGATCATAATCACATTGAATTATAAGCAGGGACCGAAAATAACTGTTATTTTTGAATTTTTGAACGAAAAAGTTCCAATGAAATTGGAGCCGCTAAATGTAATGAAACATCTATGTATCTAGCTGATTCTCATTGAGTCTTCCATTGATTTTTGACAGAATTTTTAAAATTTCATTTTTATCCATTTCTATACCACAAAAGCAGTTATTTTTGGACACTTCGAATTTTCACTAGAAAAAAAAACAGTTATTTTGGACTATTTATTTTTCAATGCAAAGTAAAAGTTCCATTTGAAGTTTTATTTTCTCAGTTTGTTAAAAACTGTTAAATAACCCTTTATTTTTTGTGGTACAAGTCTTTTGCTGTATACTTGTTAAGGTCGTTACAAATAATAATATTTTTATAGCTGCCAGGAAAAAAAAATGTTCAAATGGACCAGTTATTTTTGCCAGAAAAAAATAAAAGGTCTTAAGGTCTTTAACAGTTTTCATTAAACAGAAAAAATAAAAGTTCAAATGAAACTTTTACTTTGCATTGGAAAAATAAATAGTCCAAAATAACTGTTAGTTTTAATCATGAATTATAAGTGTCCAGAAATACCAGTTAAAATAGCACTTTTTCAGAAAAAAGAGAAAACAGGTACGGTCCCTGGATATAACTGTACATATATAATCGCCTTAAACAAAAACAGCTTCACATAATTCACTAAATCAAAAGAAAAAAGCACAAACATCCGTACCGAAGAGAGTCTCTTTCTTTCTTCAAAGTGTCGACTAGCTCCGCCTCCACAAACCTGGTATCCCAGCAGCCGTAGCAAGAAAGATAAATATTTGTAAGAAACAATAATTGTACGTAAGAAAAAGAGGAAGAAATTGAATAAAGAAATAAATTTTATTTTGTAACAGGTTTTTTTCAATCACTCGTGAAGTCCAGGATTGCTGGCAATCCAGGAAGCGACAACCCAGTCATCTGAATTGAACCCACCAGAAAAAGTCACACTGATCGACCGGCACCAGGAGTGAAGCCAAATGTGATGTTTTCCCAGGAACTAATTGACCGTATACGTAAATGAAGTACACACCACCATGTCAACCACGGCGTACATGGACTTCTAGAACGTGTAGAGGAATTAACCGATGCATACGGAATTACTGTAGTAGTACTGTAGTAGCGGAATTTCCGAGTTAGTTGAAAAAGGTGGATCGAGTTCAGCGATAACATGAAAAACCAGTTCTTGCCGCGACGATCCCAGCTCAGACTTGAAGAGGAGTTTTATTCCAGGATTTTATTGTATCTAACGGGTAAACACTTCTCAATTTTTTAAGTCAAGGGGGGAGTGGGGGGGGGGGGCGAGGGAGAAGCGAGCAGGTGTAAAAATTTTGTTATTTAATTATCTCAGTTTCTATTGAAGCTACGAAAAAAGCGATGCCACTAGCGTACAGGGCGCGTAGAGTACGTCAACTTTACCTTTTATGAAGTTAATCGTAACTGCAACGGTTATCGATTGGGGG
This sequence comes from Leptarthrus brevirostris, assembly GCA_964036015.1. NCBI lineage: Eukaryota > Metazoa > Arthropoda > Insecta > Diptera > Asilidae > Leptarthrus > Leptarthrus brevirostris. Next base: position 68,823,792 of record OZ038373.1, on the reverse strand, counting down.
TTGGGCAAACTTTTTCGGAGCAAAAATATTTTTTTAATAAAATCGCCCATTCGCAAAGTGTTTTTACTATTTTATGCGAAATTACAAATACCACACAACATTGACAATATCAAACAGTGGTCAAAATAGTGGAAATAATTAATTATAGCTTTTATTAAATTTAGAAAGTGATAAAATGTTCACAGAATTGTCGTAGCTTTAATGGAACCCGAGAGAGTTAAAGAATAATTTTTGCGTCTGTTCGCCTATCTCTCCGCCTCCGAGGGAATTAACAAATATAGAAAAGGGGGAATTCGTGACACTCAGGGGGTGATATTGTCCCAATAATTCACCTGTCGTCTGTACAACGGACCGGCATATTTCCGAGTATGTATTAGTAAACACCGGTACTCTTGATTCAACTGGATATACTCCAGCGTATTTAAATTTCAGTAGAGTTACGATTACACACAATACGCTCACAAGATGCCTGTAACAGACATATATGATATTGTCACACGGAATATCCTGGAATACAACGTAAAACGTAGACGCTGTGAGCCTCATATACGAAGTATAAGAAATACCCTGCGGTATCCCAAAAGGTCTAATCCATATAAAAGACCTAAAACGTATTCCCACCGTCTCCCATAAGGGCTGTATAAGAAAGCTGGAACTTGAGAATGAATTCAGTCTGATACAAAGTGTAAATATGTCAACAGCCAATAAAAACATCAGCAAATCATCAACCAATATCCAGGGTTATAGAGGAAGGGAATCGAACGAGTCCAGGAAGTCCCGACCGGAAAAAGTAAGGCCACCGACCTAAACGCTCAAACCGCTGTAAAAGTAATGGCGCACCATATACCAGCGTTCTAAAAGTGGGCCCAGCCGTTTCTACGACCAGTAATCATATATATATATATATATATATATATATATATATATATATATATATATATATACATTTATATATATATATATATATATATATATATATATATATATATATATATATATATATATATATATATATATATATATATATATATATCTATATATATATATTACGGATAAAAAAAATTATTATTTTTTATGTCTTGACGGATTCTTTTAGGAAATTTATTCCAGTTTCCGAAACTGCCCTTATATTTTCTGTAAGATCATTGGTTGCTGAGATATCCATGGTTGAATACAAAAGTTTCCTTTTTCGTTTAATATCGGATATCTCCGCGACAAATCGACGTATCAAGGATTTCAAAAAAGATAATTAAAGCTGAATTAACAGGCTATCTGGTTCATAGGGTGGTCAAATAAAAAAAAATTTCCGAGTCCGTGCACCAAAAAAAAAATGATTAAAAATTTTGAAATTTTTTTCTTCCGCTATTCCTTTGGATTGCGTGAGCACCGTGGCCTTTAAAATTTTTTGGCTAAAAGTTTCAAAAACTAGAGTTCTGGAACTTTAAGATGTTTTTTTTCAGATCCTCGATACGATTATTTCTCGCTTAGATACAGCCCGTCAAAAATCACTAAAAAATTTAGATATTTTTTTGTTCAATTAATTGTTTTGAGTAGTGTATATATATATGTATATATATACTATAATTGGAAACAATATCAAAACAAAGCGAGCACAAACATCCGGAAGAACCGAGTCATTCTCTCCAAAGTGACCACTACTTCCGTACCCACGAACCCGGCATTCCAGTAGCCGTAGTAAGTAAAGATAAATATTTATGAGGAGCAATTGATGTACGAAAGAGAAAGAGATCAAAAGTGAATTGAAAAGTAAATTTTATTTTGCAATTGGTTCTTTTCAATTCCTAAAACTTTGAACAAATCCAGGGCTCCCGGCAAATCTCTCTTTTGGGATTTTACAAGAAAAGACCATTACAATTGACACCTGGTAAATACAGTGTCTATAGTTGTGTAGGCCAGCACCTCGCCTGTTATCAACACGTTTTTGCTTTTGGCTGGTGCGAAATTTTCAAATACGTTCCAATGTGCATTACGTCATACAGTGGCATAGTCAGAAAAGAAGGGGCTTGAGAACCAGATAAAAGCAGTTTTTCGCTGGCAGTGTTGCTATTCAGTATCATGCGCACCATGTACTTGGCCAGAAAACAACTCAAATAGGTTCAAGGCGGGATTTACTAAAAATGCCGCCCTGGGCACTCAGAAAAATGCTGCCCTTTTATCTTGAACCTACATGAAATGTTCAGAAAAAAATTGTTAAGTATAAAATTCACAGCTGAAATAAATCTCAAACAATGTAATTTCAATTTATTCAGAATAATTACATAACTTACATGTTTCTACGTGAATAAAACTTAAAGTTGACAAAGATAATTACTTATGAAAGGTGAAATGTAGTGAATCCTTCCGTGTCAACTCATCATAAACCAAATCCAATAATTAAATAATGAACTAAATCATTCGACATCCATTTAAATCTGTATTAGAAAATTTCAGTGAACAATCAAGATGATTGCTGACGAATAGTGAGTTCTGATACATCTTTTCAAATGCAAAAACATCTGACTTTTTTTCTGCAAACTGATTGATTAAATCATCATAATCCAAGTGTTCAAGTAAATCCGACTCAATGCACAGAATAGCTATTCTATTTAGCCGATTTCCACTCATAGTTGAACGTAAATAGGTTTTGACCCTTTTCAAACATGAAAATGACCGTTCTGCGCTGCGATTCGTCACAGCTAATGTGTGAATATTCGATATGCTATCTCCACGTTTGGGAACTCAGTGTATAACACGTTTGCCTGCAAGAGTCATTCTTAGTGTCTCATGTATCACGCCTTTTTCACGCCCGTAAAACGATTAACTGTGACGAGAGCACCTAGTGTAAGTCCAGCGCTGAATAGGTTTATCTTTATGGAAATCCGTCGTACCATGCCAGAGCGACAATAGAAATTAGTTACTTGGTGAAGGAATATTTCCGGGTCTCTCCGGTATAACAAGATAAAAACTCAGAGACTTTTGGAAAGATGAACCTATTGTCGATTTATAAGTGACTCCAGCAGTTACACCTACCTGGAAACCTTCTCTTTTGTCAACCTGTTGGTTTAATCCTGTTCCTATAAACCTTCTGTGGTGTTGGCCTATCTCGATGTTCTATAGACTTTCTGTGGTATTCGCCTATCAGTCTTATGAGAGGTTAGCCTGTTTCTCATTTCGGCCTACAGACTTCCTGTGGTTTCAGTCTGGCATTATATCCCACTCTGATTGAACTTTTATAGTGTAAGCCTGTTGGTCATTTCGTCTTATAGACTTTCTGTCAGCCTGCCAGTCTATATCCGGCCCCTTACCGTCATGACATCGAATTATAAGTGTACGTAATAATCGTCTAAAACCAAAACAGATTCATGCAATCAGCAACAGCATCAAACTAAAGCAAGCACAAACAACCCTACCGAACCGAGTATCTTTCTCTCTCTTCAAAGTGACGATCAGTTCGGTCCACAAGAACCCGGCAGCCTAGTAGCCGTAGCAAATAAAGGTTAATATTTATAAGAAACAACTGATGTACGAAAGAGGAGATCAAAATTGAATAAAGAAATAAATTTTATTTTATAAGTATTTTTTTTTCAATTACTAAGACTTTGGACAACTCCAGGGCTCCCGGCAACCACCTTTTTTGGGATTTCACAAGAAAAGACCATTACCGCTGTTTGTAAACACCTGGTAAAGACAGAGTCTATACTTTTGTAGTCCAGCACCATGTTTTTGCTTTTGCCTACAGTTGGTAAGAGAGAAAATTGTGTGCTCCACAAAATCAAACATGCGAAATTAGGTAAAGTCAGGTGTCGTTAAAGGTACCTGAACGATATCTATTTTCCTGCAATAGTTAAATCTTAGAAAAAATATTTTTTTGGAACAATATTTTGAAATAAGTGATTACACTGTGAATGCTTAATTTTAGGAATAATGATATTTCACACTGCTATACATCTTTGAACACGGAAAGAATTCTTACAGATACATATCCTTCACTATATAACATTGCTTTTCAAAAAGAATTAATCTCTGATTGCGATTCCTGTTTGTTCATGAATCCAGTCTAAAAATGATGTCACTCTTGCATATGCGAAGGGATGACCTGCTTCACAGCCGTAAGGACTTCCGTATGACGTAACTCCTACTTGGGTATATCTTCTGTCTTCACGTTCTACGATTACTGCCGGTCCACCTGAATCTCCGGGACAAGCTGAATGCTCCTTTCCATCGAAGCAAATATTAGTTGGATGATAAAATATGGTGTGGAATTTTTGGCAAACTTCATCTTCTACAATTCTAAGCTGAGCGTATTTAAGAATTTCTGAGCCTTCTCTATTATTTTTATTTCCCCAACCACTAATCACAGCTCCGAACCCATCTAGTTTGGTCATGCTGCGACGTGGTAACCGTACGGGCTGAATTTCTCGAGTAAAGTTTACTTCTTCAGGTAATCGTATGAGGGCCATATCGTCTCGGAAGGCTGTAGGCTTGTAATTTTCGTACACAATCAAACCATCCTTTTGCACCATAATTTCAATTCGGCCAGGCTCCGATTCTTTGGAGATATCATGAGCTCCTAAATATACCTTAGTTCTCACAGCTCTGTGAAAAATATTTTAATTAGCATTATTATTAAAGGTAATATGAATATATCGATACCCAATCAGGCAATGCCCAGCTGTTAAAATGAATCTGTCTGAAATCAGCGAGCCTCCACAAAAGCCCCCATATTCATTACCTTCATCGTCAACTTTAGTTATATACAACGTTGCCATATACGGAAACATATTAGGGGGTGCAATTGCACCTCCAAATATCCGGTTTTGAAGAGAAAACAGCGTCGCATCATTTGTTGGCTGCGCTAGAGCTGCCGTGCACAACAAAATTATACAGAATAACACTTCCATCTTACTAAGAGGGCCACTAAACTTATTCTCTATTTTCAGCGGTTAAGAATTTATAGTACTACAACATACTGATAAACTTTTAATTACATTAATTGATTACCTACCTTTGATGATTTAATTTCTGTAAGTGGTTAAATGATCAAAATAGGTTTGACAAATTAGTAATAAGATAGCATTGTCAATAAGAGACAATTATAAGTAATATAAATGATCACTCCAATACTTAAGCGCACAGTGATACAAATTATAGAATGTGTAAAGGAGAAAGCATCATATAAAAATAAATTAGAGGAAAAATTCATTTATTATTAGTTATACCTAAGGTCTGCAATCCCGCATGAGTTTTGCTCCCGCAAAAACTTTTAAAACAATATTAAAACAGGAAAGAATTATTGTATTGAAATTATTAGTTATAACTTTTAAATAATAAATCAAATATACTAACTATGTTCAACATGTTATTTTATTAGTTATTGGTAAGCAGAATTTGCTTTAAACTTATTAAACTATAGGTATAGGTTATGTTAGACTGACATTAAGTCGCCGGTGGAGTAACTGATAACGTGTGATAATCATGGGGGGTACAAAGAAATTGCCAGTGGTTCGGATTCCACCAAAAATTGTAGGTTCACTTGCAATCGATGTCTCGAATCGGGTGATGCTCTTCTCCCAGCCCATGCTCCGCAAGTGGTTACGGGAACCAGAGAGAGAGAGAGAGAGAGAGAGAGAGAGAGAGAGAGTGACATTATATCCTTAAATCTCTCAATTAACCTACACAAATGTATAACAAAAGCATGCAAAAGCTATATTAGCCAATCTGTTAAAGAACGAACTATCTCATCATGGGTAGTAAAATAGTAACAATAATAAATTTAACAAGCTTTCCTGTAATCACAATTCATTTCCTAAATACTATTGATGAGATTCTTAATAGCTGTCGCCTTCCCCCATAATAAAGTAAAAATTACTTTAAAATATGTTTGATTGATCAAACACAAATGGTAAACATCGTAACTGATATTTATATAAATTGTTATAAGCACAAAACATTTACGGAATAACCCTTGACTCAAATGAATTCGTCAAATATTCAACTGGAATTAAAAAAAATTCGTTTAAAAACTGGAGCAGAGAATGGAATATTAAAATAATTTTTTACACAATCTCTTACAAAAAAAAAACTAAATTCCTTTAACTCTTTTAGAAAATTATCTTAAAGTTTTTTTAAAAGAACCGATATATCGAATTATCGATAAATTTTCTGATATGTCAAAGCCCGATAATAAAATTTTTTTTAAATTTCGATATATCGAACATCAGATATACATATGTGTGAGCTGCTTTTTTCTACTAATACACGCCTGAAGGCCATATACACAGCATTATCGCATTTATCTCAAAAAATTCAAATAGTGGTAGTCTTTCTAATTTTTACTTGGGAATAAATATAAGAGAAAGTTCAGTCATGTCAGGAACCATTTGGAACTACTGATAAATCGAGGTAGGTCTTTGACGTCGGTGGGGCCCAATTCGGTTAGCCCTTCAAAAAGGGGGGAGCCCAGAAACCGGTTGCTACGGTTGGCTAGGGCCGGACAGTTACCTATCTATCGGCGTGTCTACCTATCTACTGGCGTGTCTACCTATGAGGCCCGTGATAACGGCTACGGTTCTGCTAATTGTTTTGCGCCCGAGTTGACCGTTTAGGGTCAAGCTTTGGCCATATCTGTCGGCTAATCAGGCACGTGTGTTCCTCTTGCCAATTAATATGTGCAATCCTGAGAGATTCCTGTAAGAGTTCCAGTTTGCAAGTGGCCAGTGGTTTACCCAGCTGGTGGTTAATGTCCGAATCAGGACGAGTGGTACCGATTCTCGCTTGTTCGTCGGCTCTAAAGTTGTCCAGATAAGCCGTACTTTCAGATGCTCAAATATGTCATTTAGTGCTGAGCGACATGTTCCGACCGTTTTGGAGGTGGTGTATACTCCCGTGAGGGATTTAATAGCGGCCTGACTATCTGTGAAAATACATATATTGTCACTAAGTAGCGTTAAATGATTCAGGCGTTCCGCGGCTATATATATCATATATGAACGTGGAAACATTTCGTATGGCTCTTTGTATTTACACTTATTAAATTCTATTATATTGTATTGAACTGTTTGTTGAATAATTTCAAACGCATGTAAGCTTTCTAATTTCTCCGTCAATAATAATTGAATAGCTATATAAATATAGCACATTTGTCGGGACCTTGTGCAACTATGTAAGGTTGCTTTGCTGATTGCTTACTAGTAGTTTCTTTTAAGAGGATACCAATCTAAAAATAATTATTTTAAATTAAGGTATAAAGGGACTTTTACATTCACTTACATCGCAAAAGACAATTAACCGCTGTGTGGTGTTACAATCGCCCTTTGCCTTATTTCTGCTTTTCGGTGAAGGCGGAAGCATCTGTACAAGGGCCAATATACATCGTGTAACTCGATCTCAAACTACAAAACCATCAATATTCAGAAATGTTGCGTTGTGTTAATATACAAAAATGCTTACATCTGTCAGTATCTTCTGGTATAATATTACTGTCCTTATAGTTAACCGTATTTTCATAAATATGGATAACAAAGTTGACAGTTAGACAAAATAATGTTAAAGTCATCTGCATTAGGGTAAAACTTGATATTCACAATTTAATTGCACAACTGATGATATTTTCACCTTTTTTTAACTTAAATGGGATAACACTAATTTTTCACTTTTTTTAAAAATATATGTATTATAGTGTTGTTTACAGCAATGAAATACACTACAATGCGTCTGCCCGAGTCAGCACATGGTAAGTAAATGACAAAAAAATCCGACAAGATGCAACGCGTTACCCACTATACACTTTTTTGTGTTTTAAACACACGGTAATTGTTATATATTTGACTCATTTTGGTGAAAACTCTTTGCTTACTTAAAATGGTGTAGATTTTACACTGCTTTGTGTATGTTGAAAAACTTTATAGCCATTCACACACAGTGTATTTTACGAAAAGTTTACACGGTAAAATTTTAACCAAATCATGATTTTTGAGAAAGTATAATATTTACTGCCTTAAAGTGTTGATTTTAACACGAAATTCTTTTACTGCGCTCATTTTCAACAGGACACGGCCAGATTTTTTACTGTGTGATACTTCTGTCCAGGATTTTTGAGTGACCGAAGTCATCGATTCATTTCCAGGTCTGGATTAAGTTAAGCCGAGTGGCGGCTGAGTTAGGGGTTTGCTGACCATAGTGTTCAGGGCTTTGGAAGCTGTGGTTCTAAGGGCACCTGTTATAAGCAGTGTTGCCGTCCTCTGAACTTAATCCATTGCTTTGTGATGGGTTGATATATATAGTGCCGAGCACCATAATCACCCCATACATAAGTATAGGTCGTATGACACTTGTGTAGAGCCTATGCACAATGCGAGGATCCATATCCCATCTTTTCCCTATTGCCTTCTTACGCAAGTACAGCGCTACTATAGTCTTCCGTCTTCTTTCTTGGATGTTAGGCTTTCAGGTAACTTTTCTATATAGGACTAGACCTAGATATTTAACCTGATTACACAGTTTCAGCCTAACCCCGTTTAGTGTAGGGCAATTCATAGGAGGTGTTTTATGTCTCCGAGAGAAGAGTATTAACTCTGATTTCTTCGCTTTATACCCAGACCACATCCATAACTCCAGGATTATATCTTGGAAAGGGCGTGTTGTAACACTTCAGCCAGTGTGTTGGGGTGCTTTCCTGAATATATCAGGGCAATATCATCGACGTAGGCCACACAGCTCCAGATCTGTGAGTAACTCATCCAGAGTTATATTCCATAAATGTGGTTAAAGGATTCCCGCTGAGGGGTACCTCTACTGACCATTCTTTGAATATTAGATCCTCCCACACTTGAGACGATGACCCTGCTTTTTAGCAAGAGGTCAATAAGTTTGATGAGAGGATCGTCAAGTTCAAGCCTCCTCAAGGATGCCATTATCGCCTCTAACCCCATATTGTTAAAAGCACTCTCAATATCGCGTAAGGCTACAAGTGAGTATTGTTCCTGTAGTAGCGAATACTCTATGATTGCGGTAAGTTCGTGGAGGGCTGTTTCTACGGAATGACCTTTAGTATAAGCATGTAGCGAGAGAGACAGCTTGAAAGGATTGATTGTCTCTTTAAGATAGATATCTAAAAGTCTCTCCAGGGTTTTGAGCAGGAAAGAGGAGAGACTAATTGGCCTTAAATCGTTGGGCTTATAATGTTATGCTCTTTCTTCTTTAGGAATAAAGACCACCTTCACCTTCGTCCATGAGGATGGAATTCAGGTGAGATTAAGGCAGGCATCATAAATAACCATTAGCCACGGAATCAGTATCTCGGAAGCTAATTGTAGTTCAGCTGGGATGATGCCATCTAATCCCGGTGATTTATAGGTCTTGAAACTTCGTATCGCCCATTTCAGTTTTCTCTTAACAAGAATCTTGGGGACCAGTTCATGGCCGCTCGGAATATCCGGCAACTCAACACCACTGGTTGCTGAGCACTCAAGCGACTCAAGACTGGATGAAGTCCAACTACAATCACTTTTGGTTAAGAGGCTTGGGGTGATGGGCGTTGAGAGAATTCTCCGCAAGCGACTCGCTTCAAAGTTGCTTTTGATTTTATTACAGAAGCCCTCCCACGAGGATCGTTTTGCTTTTTTAATCAGTTTCTAAAATTTGTTGAGGCATTCTTTATAAGAAGTCCAGACATTAGTTCTTTTTGCTTGGTTAAAAAGCTTACGACACTCCGTTACGTCTGGGGACCCTGTAGGGGCAAAAAAGTTGCATCGCCACATTACACGCAAGCGTCAGGGTGTCCACCACCTTGTCAGGGGTTTGCCTGTTTCCAATTACAAGTGGACCTGTGACAGGTAGACTATTGCTGAGGACCTTCCTGTAGAGGTCTTAGTTTGTTCTGAACCTGTTGTTACAAGGAGAACACATCAGTGTTATCCCAAATTCGATGTAGGCGTCTTGGGAAAAAGGTTGTTCCTGGGATACAAAGGAAAAGTTAACCCTTTGGTGCCGCTGTTAATAACGAGCCAAGGGAGCTTAACTTTTCTTCATTAGAAACGCCGATCGTGTTAAGAAATTTTTATATTTCTTACGCTCGAGTATAAAGCAGTTTGGTTTGGTTTTTTAGTTTGAAAATTCACTGGGGTCATGTGAATATTTCCTGCGCATTTCGTGCATTTTTGAAAATAATTTGTTTCCTAGCTATGTCAGGGTGGGTAGTATAACTTCGTAACGCGTGGACCGATTCTTTTAATTTGAAATTGTATTTCAATAATCAAAAAGTTCACTCATTGATTACTCTGTATAATAAAAGTTAAAATTACAATATATTGAATAATTTACAGATGAATGTGAAATTTAAATATATAATAAAAGTTAAAATTACCCTACTAATTTAAACTTAGGCAATGTATAATAATTACTTAATTAAAGTATGACTAAAAAGTAAAACATAAAAAAAATTTCCCAAAGAACTTGCTTTTCTTAAAAAAAGTCGTACTAGAAAGTAAAAAATAATCACGCACTTTATATGATTATACGCATGATTGTGTGGAAGGCGTGGAAATTAGGAGTGAGGAGGTATGAAATTAAAATGAAAACACAAAATTGCATCTTTATAGTGTCAATCGGTCTGAATAGCATATATGGGTCATTATGAGGTCTAAGACACGATTTACACAATGTTAGAGAGTAATATACACATACAATCAAACAAAGTGCGCACGCCCTGCTTTTTATGCCGTCCTTCTTGAATCAAAGAGTTTTTAATTCCTCGTAAATATTTTTTTCATTTTAGTACGCCTTTTATTTTTAAGAAAAGAAAGTTTTTTTAAGAGTATTTTTTTATTATTATATTTTGTTGTGTAATAACCTTGCATTTTTCCAATTAGAAAATCCACCTGGAAATTGAGATCGTCTTTGGACTTCACCAAATGAAAATTCATGAGCAACTCTCCCTTGATTTGATCAATACTTACATGTTTCCCGAAAGATATCGATCAAGAAAAATTTCCTGTTTTACTATCATCGTATTTTCGGCTTAAAGCAAACAAATTTCACTCAAAATGTTGACATTCGTAAGGGTCTCTACTTCACCAAAAATCATGCACCTCGTTGGCAATGTTTTGGCATAAGCCAACATCATTCTAGTATTCTACTCCTAGATGGACTGCGTTCTGGCGGACTAATTCATTACCAAATCGGTTGACAAACCTGAGCCCGCAGATGACTCAGGGAAAAGTCCCGAGGAGGTAGTGGACAACAGTAGACCAAAGAGGATAAACCCCAGCGGAGCTGCCAAAAAACGGTGAAAAAACTGTTGTCAGAGGGACACGACCCGAAAGCACCTAGGTTGCTAGCGATGGCGCCTACGGTAGTGGCACCGGACAGCAGCACCCTTAGACCGAGCGTGGCCAAAAGGAGAACTCCAAAAATTACAACGGAGGCTAAACAGGAGTCCCCCGTAGAGGGAAGCAAGAATCCAATAACCCTCTCATACAAGGAAGTCGCGGCAGGAGTGCGCATGGGCATCCTACCGGACAAATTCCCTGAGGCATCGCTCTCGCCGGGCAGCTTGTGCTTGTCCAAAGGGTGATCCTCAGAAAAATTCGGGGCAATAAGAATAGCCAGGTTAAACCCGCATTTCATGGCACCGGACATAGGCAAGGCTGGTTGATGATCAACTGCGCTGATAAGGCCACCTCAGAGTGGCTTAAACAGTCTGGGACGCCTTGCTGGTAAGGCCACCTCAGAGTGGCTTAAACAGTCTGGGACGCCTTGGGACGGGGAAAAACTAAGGGCGGTCGGGGAGGAGGAGCTTCCTCGTTCCAAAGTCCTGGTAGGCTAATTCCCGGATCGCCAAGAACTAAAAAATTAGGAGATCTTTGACCATGTTGACGGTCAGAACCATCAACTGAGGGTCTCGGCCTGGAGGATACTGAAGAGGGAAACAGAGGGTACAGCCACTGTAATAGTCCTCTTAGTAGATGACTTCTCGGCTGAGGCTCTCAAAAAGACCTTTTTCAAGGTCAACTATATGTTCGGGCAGGTACAGCTCAGGCCCAAAAGTGGCTTTGCTAAGGCCCAGTCTGCGGAGGGGTCTAGCTCCAAAGAAACTAAAAACCCGACGGGGCGGGCTACAAAAGCAAGTCTCATGGGCAGACGGCTCTGATTTCCTCAACCGCAAGAGGCCAAAAAGTGGGATGTTCTGCGGCCACAACAGGCACAGGGCTGCACTCAACCCGAACTGATCTGGTTCAAACAATTCCCAAGGTGACACTTGTGGTACCGGGGATCTCCAAGGCTCACATTTAACCAGACAGAAAAGTGGAAGTGGCAGGGAAAAGTACGCCTGCCAACAACAAATCAGAAGGCCCTGTAAAAGAGGGGTCGATGCGCCGGCCAAAATCCCGAAGGATCGATGGACCCAAAGGAAAAGGCCCGTCACAAGAGTGCCAAGGTCAGAAGAGCTGCCAAGGGCAGCCGATAGAGACACTCTAAAGTTCCTCCAAATCAATCTCCATCATGCTAAAGCTGCCACTGATGTGCTTAGCAGGAGATTCGTGCTGGAGGGGCTAGATGTGGCTATTATATAGGAACCATGGATTCATGGAAAGCTGATAAATTGACTTCCATCAAAACAGGCGAGCACGGAGCTCCTCGTGCTACCTTACAGTTTAAGTGAAAGATAAACTTTCTTCCTATTCCGGAGCTAATTACTAGGGATTTGGTCGCAGCCCTACTGGATGTGCCGACGCACGGGGGAAACAGGGGGTTGTTATCGCCTCTGCCTATTTCCCTGGAGAATCGGACCAACTACCACCTCCAAAAGCACAATAGGAAGTTCATCATTGGATGTGATGCGAATGACCACCACACTACCTGGGGAAGTGACCGAGAAGCCGAGCTGAGTACCTTCTAGACTATTTCATTAAAACAATATTAAAATATTAAATAAAGGCAATAAAGCAACCTTTACTAACATTGTTCGCCAAGAAGTTCTGGATCTTACTATAGCCATGCCAAACTTGGAGAACAACATTACTAACTGGCACGTGTCGGATGAGCCCTCTCTATCAGATCAGCTTTCGTCTAAGTCAGTGATGTCCAAACCTATGCCCGAGGGCAAGTGAGCTGTTGAGCTTTTAAAATCGTGTATGCACTTGTTTATATATGTTTCGGTTTCCTGTTTTTGCGTTTTTAATTGTTAAAGTATGCAAAGGTTAAACTAAATTGTCATGTTTAAGTAGTTTTGTAAGCAATTATACAATATCTTAAGATATACAACCTTTTGCAAACATTTAAAGGTTCTAAATTAAACAAACAGTACAAAATGCTTCTGAAGCTTTTAAGCATTCTTCAAATTAAGTAGTGTGAGTTTGGTCATTACTGGTCTAAGTAGATTGAGATTATCAGTTGCCTGTATAGAGGTTCAATGATTCTCTAAAAGCATCATGGGCATTATTACGTTGCGTTGGAGTATCTGGCAGGGGTGCCCCTTGTCGGGAATGGTTTATGTCCTTTCACTGAAGCCGCTGTTGGTTTCGTCGATCGTTGAGGGCATATTTAGTTCACTTACCATATACTAATATATTAGCATATGCTGAAGACCTGTCCATTTTCGTCACGAAAGAGGATGCATTTCAAGTTTCTTGTAGAGTTTCCGAACACTACGAGCGACTGGCGAGCGCTAGGGTTAACCTTAACAAATGTCAAAAAAGTTTAAAAAAAGTTATGTGGGAGGTGGCGAAATCGAACAGATCGCTGTCATTTACTCTATGACCTCGCGCATCATGCACCTGTTAAAGTCGGAGTGTTTCCTAGAAGGCTTCGTCAAACTTTTATAGGTGAAGATCGTTGTTGACTTTGGGGGGGGGGGGGGGGGGGATGGGTAACTAAATTTACACTCTTGCAACCAGTAATGCAGGGTGGTTTGGGTCTTACAGAAGTGGTTGTGAAATTTTGTTGTCTTTATGTACGGTCGCTCCAGCAAGTGTTTGCAAGTTTTATAGGGGCCAGCGGGGCAAGGGAGCACTACTCTCTGCTCCCGGTCCGTCCAAAATATTTGCATGACTGGTCCGATGACCTGACCTCCCCGGTAACTACCTGGGCCAGAATAAGACCAACATTCCATTTGCGATGGAATCAACTTAAGTACGAGGAATTCTCAGCAATTCCGATCAGGTTGAACCGTGAGATAGCAGGTTCGGAATTAACTAATGCTCCAGTATAACGGCCAATACAGGACAACTTACTGTTCTTTCAGTCGTCTCTCTACTGGAGAACGTAGCACTGATGTGATAAACGCTTGCGTACTGAATCGACTGCACCTCACGACTTTCAGTACACTCACTTCACTTCGGCTGCGCGAGCCCTTCGTAGAAGTATATTCTACGGATCACCGAAAAAAAACTACATTGTGAGTTAAAGAAAAGCCAGTAAAATGACATGAGTTTCTGTCCCTTAGTCTGTCCGCAATTCTTGGCCGATTTTATTGATTTTTCCTTATCGATAGGTTAACTATCAAAACAGAACGCTATTAGTTTCGTAATGATTTGTCAGATACATTAAATTTTTTAACCAATTTTCTCCAAAAACTCATTTTTTCGTGCTCGCTGTTTTTTCCGTCTCCGTTTTTCGCAAATTTTCTTTTCCTTTTCTTTACTGGCTGCTGCTTCGATACTGATGGAATTGACTGCTCTAATCTCTTAAAGAACGATATCGCTTCTCAGTTCAAATTTTGGCATTTTTAAATAAGTATCGCAAAATCCTCACTTACGTCATTGTTTCATCGGAGTAGGGGCGGCCTAAGGTATATCATCCACCCGGGCGAGCGGAATTTTGGCGTCTCTAGATATCCCTTGACAATAAAATAGATTTTTGAAATTTCATACGTAAAATTAATTGAATGAATTCAGAATTGCACTTTTTTGCAGTCAGTTAAAAAAGAGTTAATCTATTTTTTGTTTTAATCAAATAATTTGTAGTCATAATAATATATTACTTACATAAAAGTTTGTTTTTTGAGTTACTATTATTACTACTATGAATTTAAGGTTTGCTTTAAGGCGGAAAACCACGGTTGAACGCGTTAAAATGTTTAAACGATAGATTGGTAATACATATTAAAAGGGCTAAGCAAAGGAATCAGGAAAACCTTTTTTATAAAATTTTGTATTTTGGGTACATCCCAAGTTCCAGCCTTTGGTCGCAGAAATAAATAAAATAAGAAATCTCTGAGTTATAGTTAATAGAAAACCCTATAGTTTTTTATGACTTTTTAATTAATTTTTTCATGATGATCCTTGTATTTGAGGATTTTTTCTGGGGTATATTTGGATTCCTCATGTCTTTGCCTATAATCATATGCAATTAAAAAAAATACCTCCAATATAAGGCGTAGGAGAGTGTAGGTAAGGGGGTGAATTTAGGGGTAAGGAGCTTGCGCGCATGATTTCTCATGAACCCTTCAACATGAAAAAAATAAAACAAACTTGATTGGAAAAGTCTTTTTAAAAGCTACTAATTGCCTTTTTTTTGACAAAAGTAATTTTTTTTATTTTTGTTTGTTTTTTAAGTTATGTCTTTTTTACACCTTAAAAAATTAATAACTTAAGCCAGGGTTAAAATTTTGAAAATCTAAATTTGTGCACTAGTTCAGCTTAAGTTAGATTTTCGTGTAAACAGTTAATTTCGGTATCAATAAAATTTCTTAATATAATCAGTGAATGTTTAAACTTATTTTTTTTTATATTGGTCGGGGTAGAATACCTTAAATCGCCGGCTTTCGAAATCTGCGTAGTACCGTAACGGCTGCGAATATTTAAGCCTAAGAGAAATTTTTAATTTAATTTTTTTTGTTCATATTTTTGACCCCAATCCGGGTTGCCTAGTCATAAAAGTTGAAAACGCAATTTTGGGATTTCTGTATTTCTGTGAAGTACATATTGCTGAAAATATTTCCCCTCTACTTGGAACTAAGACGCCTTGTGTACAATTTTAAGGTAGGCATTTGTATTGTATAAAATCACCTTTCGAATGCAGCTTCTGTTGCAGAAGTGTAGATATCATACACAACCCTAAAAGAAAATAAAATAGTGACGGCGCGCTTGATAATAAAATGGCCACGATTTTCATTATCGGGCTTGTATATGGAGTAGACTGTGATTAAATACATACATAGTTCATTTAAATTATATCCGTACTTAAATTGTTCGTATACATAAGTTTGGAGAATTCTTAATTTGGGGAGTTTATGATTGGGGATTTTGAGTTTGGAATTTTGTGTTTAATGATTTTGGGATTTTGGGATTTTTCATAACCTTGGGGATTTTTTTTTAAAATGTCATGTCATGGGGGGGGGGGGGGGGGATGGAATCTAAATTTGTAACGCGTGAACCGATTTGGATGGTTATTTTTCTGTTGTTTAGAGTATGATGCCCCATTGCTAATAGGAGAATAATTTGGTCCAAGGTGAAAGGTGTAGGTGGGGGGGGGGGGGGTAGTCTAACTTCGTAACGCGTGGACCGATTTTGATAATTCTTTTTCTATTGGGTAGAATATGATCCTTGGTTGATACCATGAGAAAAGAAGTTTAGCGGAATGGGGGTGGGGTAGGGGATTATAACAAACTTTTAACGCGTGGACCGATTTGGATGGTTCTTTCTTCGTTGTATAGAGTCGAAGACACTAAAAAGTGAAAAATAAAACAGTTTTTAAAAAAAAGTTGAATCGACTTCATAAAAAGCGCTAAAAAATTTTTAATTAAAATAATTTTTAATTTTATATCTATTACGACATTTTGAAGTCGGTGCTAATTTAACAAATAAAACAACTACAGTATCAGAATTAAAAATAATACATAATACTACCTGAAAGTTTCAGCTTTCGGGATCATAAGAAATAACGATTAAATATTTTTGTTGTAGTTGTTTGGTTTGTTTGATTTGCACCGACTTCAAAATGTGGTAATAGATAAAAAATTAAAAATTATTTAATGCTTTTTAACGCTTTTTGTGAAGTCGGTTAAACTTTTTTTTTTAAAACTATTTTTATATCTTTCAAAAGTTTGAAAGTGAAGAAGTTTGAGCGTAAAGAATATTCGAATATTACAGTTAAATTCATGAAAATAATTGAGCTACAGAGCAATCTCGTCCGCTCGCTCTTTTATGTACGTGCTAATAAAATAGTTTTAAAAAAAAAGTTGAACCGACTCCACAAAAAGTGTTAAAAGGCATAAAATAAATTTCCATTTTATATCTATAACAAGTTGAAGTCGGTGCAAATTAAACAAACAAAACAACTTCAAAAAAAGTACAAAATGCACAAAATATTCACATGATCCGAGTGAATTTTCAAACTAAAAAATCAAAACAAACTGTTTTGTATCAAATTCTGATCAATTACACTGTCCCACTAACCTTGCCTTCAGCTCGGTGTTAAAATTTGTGAAGTTTCATCTAGTTCTCGTTTTCTCGCGAAGGCGTCCAGCAACTGAGGAAAAGTTAACCCTTTGGTGTTGCTGTTGATAACTAGCCAGAGGAGCTTAACTTTTCTTCATTAAAAACGCCGATCGTGTTAAGAAATTTTTATATTTCTTACGTTGCTAGAGTATAAAACAGTTTGTTTTGGTTTTTTAAGTTCCAAAAAAAGTATTTAATGCTTCGTCCTTATGATCCTGTGAGCTGAAATATTGAGGAAGTTTTATATAGTACCGTCGATTGTGATTGCGTAGATGGTTTGTTTGTTGAATTTACACCGACTTAAATACACAATTTTTACAATCGCGCTAGTTCGTCACCGTATTGTATATAGCAAGAGAGATTCATCATAGTCAGGTAATCATCATAGTCACTCTAGGTAGAACATTTTTGTCATTCACCAATCAGAAAAGTTTATTCTGTACAACAGAATCAAAATTTTCGAAATCGGTCTATGCCTTACGAAGCTAGGCGCCGCCCCTCCTTCAATTCTCACCATAAGCCACATTTTTTGTCATTACACAAGTAGATACACGCGTTACAAAATTAGACTACCCCGACTACAACCCTTGGTCAACATTTTTCCTTATAGTAGCAATGTATACAATAAAAGAGAATCATTCAAATAGGTGTATGAGTTAATGAGTTGGACAACGACCCCTTTCCACACCACCATATTCTACGCATCTAAAGAAGAATAATCCAAATCGCTCTACGTATTCATTAAGAAGTTGACATCCACACCCTCCGCCATCCTAACCACACCGTTTAAAATGTTGTCGCGGTACCAATGGGATAACATATACATGAGAAAAAGAATCAACCAAATCAGTTCACTCATTACGAAGTTATAATATCACCCCCCCCCCCCTCTACCCCGCCCTAGAACAATATTTTTTTCCGTTATTAACAATAGGCGATCATATTCTATACAACAAAAAAAGAACCATCCATATCGGTTCACGCGTTACGAAGTCAGACTACCCCTCACTCTCCCCGCCCCACCCTAGGACATGGTACCAATCGGTGAGCATTCTCTATAGAACAAAAAAAGAATCATCAAAATCGGTCCATGCGTTCCAATATAATTCCCAGTCATACATAAAAAAAATACGTGTAAAACTTAGAACCTCTTTATTTTTGGGAAGTCGGTTAAAAACAAAAACTTTATGCTTAAAACACGTCTTTTTCAAAATGACGTTTCCAGAAGTGGTTCACGCTATATTTCGGATCAACTTCAATTTTACATGTAATTATTCTACATAAAAATGTCTTCACTAAAGCGTGGCCAATATTTACTTTTCTTCGCCCGAAATAAGTCGATTTTTAATGTAAGAGTCATTTCAGAATTTTTTCTTTGATAGTCGGCCATTTTGTTAAAAAGATTTTTTTAAAACGTCTGCGCAGTCCAAGGGACCAGGTTCGGCATGCAGCGGTTGACAGCGACCTCTACAAAATTAATATCAACTATTATTTTTCAATACAATTTTTTTCTGAAATGCAGTTGAAAGTATGTATCCTTTTAACCGCTCTTCATCTACATTACCACGATTTATAAGGGAGCCAAGAAAAATTCTCAAAGAACATAATTTTTTTAGGCATCAAAGTATTCTTTCCCCCTAATTAAAAAAAAGTTCCATGTGAAATAAATTAAAGATGCCAGTTGGAAGTTCATGTTAGATATCAATGAAAATAATTAGAATTCGACAATGGTTGAAAGTACAGGTATTATCTAAGTTGCTCTCCTATGAAATTTCTTTTTTAGATGGTTGTTTAACAGTTATGAAATATGTGAGATGAATTCATATACAGTATATATATATATATAATACATAAAACTACCTGAACGTTTCAGCTCACAGGATCATAAGGAAGGACGATTAAATACGCGTATTTTTTTTCTCGTGGTATCAACTAGGGAACAAACTTTACCCAACAGAAAATGAATTATCCAAATCGGTCCACGCGTTACGAAGCTAGACTACGACTCCCCCTCTTCACAACCTAGGCCAATTTTTTTTCTCCTAATGGGGGATCATACAACTGCAACGTATGGCCCGCCTATGCATCATTGGAGCAATGCGCACCTCGCCGACGGCTGCACTCGAAACCATGCTAAATATCAAACTTTTTCATATAGAGGTTGAAAGCCTGGCTCTATGTGCGGTCTACAAACTATAGGGAGCCGGTCTGCTTGGAGGAAACATAGGTAAGTGCCACACGACAATAAGGGAGATTCTTGAAGCCACACCTGAGTTGGCCATGTTAGCTCATCAGATGCCGGCAAGATTCTCACCATTCCGACCATGGGTGGAGAATCGTGAGACATGGACGTTTCCATTCGTCTGTCCAGGGGAACTAGTATGGTATATGGATGGATCCAAGACTGAATCGGGAGTTGGGGCAGGGGTCCGGAGTAACTCCCCTCGATCATCACTGGCCCTGGGTATTCCAGGCTGCGATCTTCGCTATACTGACATGTACTTACGAGAACCTAAGAAGAACTTATAAGAACAAAAGCATCTCAATCTTCTCGGATAGTACAGCTGCAATCAAAGTAATTGCTTCATCTACCACCAGATCTAAGCTGGCGTGGGAATGCCAAAGGAGCCTAAATGAAATGTGTAGAACTAATCAAGTGAACTTGATCTAGATACCGGGACATTAGGGCTATACGGAGAATGAAAAGGCAGATGAACTTGCTAGGAAGGGGTCCAATACCCCTTTCATAGGGCCGGAGCCGGTCTGTGGAATTCCTCTCTGCACGGCTAAAAGGCTAATAGCAAACCGCGGAATTGAGGAGCATAGTTGGAACCACATTGAGGAGCACGCTCACTCAAGGAGCCTTATGCCGGATAGATCCAGGGAGCTCCTCAGTCGGATGTTAGAACTCTGGCTGGCCTGATTACCGACCACTGTCAACTTACGAAGCACCTGGTAAGGATAGGTAGAGCTATCGGCCTAACCTGCAGACTCTATCTGGAGGATGATGAGACCCCATGATGAGCAAGAGAAGAATCATCTTAATCGGTCCACGAGTTACAAAGTTAGGTTTGACCCCCACCCCCACCTCCCAACCCACCAACAATTTCTTTTGACATGGTACCAGTCGGTGACAATACTCTACCCAAAAAAAACAGAATCATCAAAATCGGTCAGCGCGTTACGAAGTTATGCCCGGTCAGACATAAAAAAATACACGTTGAAATTAGAACCCCTTTGTTTTTGGGAAGTCTGTTAAAAGCCCTACTTTGATGGATTGATTTAAATATGCTGCACTGAGCGGCCATTTGGAAGTTGCAATATACTAATCGCGTTACTAGCAAATATGTTCATATCACGATCAAGATCGAGAGAAGTCGATTATCTTTCAAATTTCCCATTGGACTATCTTACATCACAATAAAATCCACGTATTTGAAACTATATCCATTTTCTTCTTAAAAATTTTTGCGCAATCTACTTTACCGTCAAAATTATTGTCAGAAAAAGCGGGCTCTACATATACATATATATATATGGCTAATTCAACCAAACATTTCTTATTAATACCTAACTGCGAAGCATAATTCAAACCTTTAGATAAAAAATCCAATTCCTCAGTTGCAAGATTAACGGAAGAAAGGTTAACTATCCTGGGATGAAAACGAACATTTGTGCTGTTATCAATCGCACGTACGTGCTGTTGTCAATCGGTGTACGGGTTGATGTCGTTGAACCCAACGGTCAAGTTTATTTCTCTGGCGTTCGAATTGCAGTCGTGATAAGCAGGCAGCCTTCTCGTGACTTTGTGACCAAACCGAGCTAAACTCAATTGAATGAAGTCTATGAGCCAATTCTGAGTGCATTACCTGGAGATGCACACTAATATTATCTTTGACGTGGTAATGTTTTTTAATTTCTGCATTTAACCATGAGAGCTTAGCAATAAATAAAGCTTTTTTACTTTGTTTTGATTTAACTGAACACTTGAAATTTGGATTTATGTAATTGGGAAACACATTCCATTTTATGCAATAAATGCTTGTGGTCATCCGTCAAAACACATGGAACAATTTCAACCGATATGTTGAACTAAGCCCACTTGTTTGTTGCTTATCTTGCAGCTATTACACTCTCTCTATCCTTGAACATCTATAGTATAAGCAATTTCGACCCTTGTTCTTAAATGTCTTTTCCTTCTTACAACATTTGTGCACACTATTTTACCAATCTAAGTCAGCAGGATTTTTTCATCAGAAGGTTTTTGAATCCCTTATTAGGGTTCCACAGCAACTAAGAGCCATTAAATAATATTTTCGGTCTGTATGTCCCTCCGCCCGTCTGAATGTCCCAGATCTCCCATCCTCTCATTTACATATATACATATTTGGATGGAATTTGATACACGGACTTAGATTTATGACCCGAAAACAGAAATGATGAATTTTTTGTAAAAAAATTTCCCAGAGAGTGACAAATCGTCGCTTAAGTTCTAACACCACGTAAGTCAAAATTGCAACTTTACAGGAGAGCGAAAAGTCTGCATAAATTTGCATAGATACCATTGCTGTTACTGTTACTTTCTACTCCTTTTACGAGTTTCTATTGGACATTTCTTGTTTCTGATTGGTCGAAACAACGGGTATTTTGATTCACAAGTGAATGGCATCAAAATGCCATAACAGCCAAAAATGACTTACGTGGTGTTAGAACTTAAGCGAAATGTAATCAAACTTTTTTTCATTTACCCCATTGAGTGGGGTGTCTTTACATAGGCATGTTAAAATTTCAAATACACCCTTTAGCCACGAGATACATACTCGGTTTGAAATTCGTTATACAAGTGTCATATATCGCCCTCGTGAATATTATAACGATCTTCGCAGGAATAATTGTTGACCAATCTTTTATAGAAAATTGTCCGGAGTCACGCTGCCCGACTCCGCCTCCATCTCTGCCCTCTCCGCTCTCCAGTGATCACATTCAAAGAATGTGTGGAGAGCGGAGTCCGATGGAGACCCGCAGTAAACACAGCACGGGCTCGGGACCTTTCCTATGCGGTGGAGAAAGGCCCGAAAGTTCCCATGCCCCGTCAGCATTTGGGTGAGGTAGTAGTCCACCTCACCGTGCTGACGATTCAGCCAAGTGTCCAGCTGAGGGATCATCCGGGCTGTCCACCGGCCCCGCGACTCTCCATCCCATCTCTCTTGCCAGTACGCCATTGTCCTGGCCCGACCCACTCTCGCGGCCTCTCCCCCCAAGATGGATTTCTCCAGATGTACGAATTGTCGCTCCCTGGCTAAGAGGTCAATGGGTATCACCCCCGCGACCACTAGCACCGCCGGTTTCGAGACCGTGCTGTAGGAGCTCGCAATACGGAGCGCCGCACGGCGTTGCACCGCGAGTATACGCTTACGGTACTGCTCCCACCGCATTGCATCAGCCCAGACTTCTTCTCCATAGAGCATTATGGCCTCGGCGGTGCGAAGCAACAGGCGCCTTTTGCAGGGTCTGGGCCCACCAATGTTGGCCATCACCCTGCTCAGCGCCGCCGTCACCGCAGCCGCCTTGTCGGCCCGGCCCTTTATCTCGTCCCAGAAGGAGAGCCTGCAATCGAGGCTCACCCCCAGGTATTTGAGCGCGGGCCGCGTCTGGACCTAGATGTCTCCTACCCGCACCTGGATCAGCAACGGAATGCGCTTCTTTGTCAGAAGGACGATCTCGGTCTTGGCAAGCGCCAACTCCAGCCCGTGGTCACACAGCCAGGAGCTTACCCGACGCATCACCTGGTTGAGTCTCATCTTAACCCTACTTTCTTGTCCTTCCTCCGTCTCGAAGATGAGAGTGCGATCACTCAGGTAGTCCCTCATCATTCGTAATAGATACTGAAGGACCCCGAAGTCGCGCTCTAACGCCCTGAGTGCGTCCCTCCACCTCACCGAGTTGAAAGCGTTGCGCACATCCAAGGTGACCAGCAGGCACACCGGGCGAGAATAATAATTTCAGCATTCGGTGGCCCGGGCCGCTTCCACTACCTCCTGGATAGCATGAGCCGTCGACCTCCCTTTCCGAAAGCCATACTGCCTCTCGGAAAGGTCCCCAGCGGCCTCGACGGCCGCTTGGAAGCGAAGTTTCAGGAGCTTTTCCAGGAGCTTGCCGGCTGTGTCGAGCATGCACAGCGGTCTGTACGACCCGGGGGACCCTACTGGCCCCTTGCCCTTGCTGATAAGCACGAGCTCGCTTCCTTCCAGCGGGAAGGAAAAACTCCCGCTTTCAGGCACGCATTATACATATCAAGCAAGAGCTCTGGGTGGCTCGCCGTCAACGCCTTCAGCACCTCTGCCGGGAGCCCATCGGGCCCTGGCGCCTTCTTATTTTGTAGGCTTTGCGAGGCCCTCGTAAGCTCCTCCATTGTAAAAAGAGGAGCGTTGAGTACCTCGCGGGCCACGCAGTTTGGCTCCAGCGGATGGGTGGGGAAAAGGGCGTCCACGATGGATCGGACCGTCCCCGCATCGAGGGGTGCATTTGGTGAGAACACCCCTAATTTGCGGAGGACGATCCTGTACCCCAGTCCCCAGGGGTTCTCGTTGAGATCCTCCCCCAGCCGCTGCCAGCATCGGCGCTTGCTCCCCTGGATGGCCTTACGAAGGCTTTTCTTTCTGTCTTATAATCGGCAGTTCTATGGGCTGCGTCGGGCTCGCGTCGGCCAGCTCGTTGAGCCAGCTGCCTGCGGCGAAGACATCTCCGCCTCAGTTCCGCGATCTCGTCCGTCCACCAGTATACAGGGCGGCGACCCTCCCTGCTCCCTCTTTTCCGCGGCACGACCTCTCGGCAAGCCCCGTGAATTAGACTCATTGTGGAGTCCACCACCCGGGCGGCTTGCTCGATAAATGGCAGTCCCATGGAATCCCGTCCATGGTTCGCCGGCCGCGTGCGATGGCTTGAGACAGCCTTTCGACGTCCATTCTGGCGACATCCCATCTGGGCGGGCCCTGCAGACGCCGGACCCGCACTGGCGCTATATCACGCACGCGGAACGTGATATATTGGTGATCGCTGGCTGTATAGTCCTCGATCACCTGCCAGTCCTGCACACGTGCAGCCAAGATTTCTGTCGCCAGAGAGACATCAATAATTGTTTCTCTGTACCCAGGACGCCGAAAAATTGACGTTGAGCCGGTGTTTAGGGCCACCAGCCCCGTCCTGGACGCATAGTCCAGGACTCTTTCGCCACGGGAGTCAGGCATGGGCTCCCCCCAGTCCAAGGCCTTCGCATTAAAGTCTCCAGCCACCACCAGCTCCCCATCCATGCCGCTGACCGCATCCTCGAGGCCGTCCAACTTGGCCTGAAAATCTGCTATTGGCTCGTTTGGAGTAAAGTAGCAACTGACATAAGTAATGTCGCTGCTCCTTACCCAATCGAAGCCAGTGCCCGCGCCATGATCCGCAACGCTAAATCGTCGCAAGTCCGGGACCCAGATGGCCGCTGGTGACTGTTGGAATCGTTGCCTTTATAACAATTCGATGTCTTTATCTTCGATATCTCAAAAGACTTTGGTAAAGTATGACATGGTAAGCTTATAACAAAAGTTTCTGTTCTCTTACCTACTTTTGCCCCTTATAACATTTTATTTTTCACTTTCAATCCCCTACTCATTGATGATTTGTTAACGACTTCCAAAAACCAAAAAGGTTCCACATTTATTTTTTTCATTTATGTATGACCCGGCATAATTTCTTAACCCGTGGACTGTTTTTTTTTGGTTGTACAGAGTATGATCCCCCATTGCTAATAATGAAAAAGTTGGCCCTAGGGTGGGTGGGTAGTTTAACTTCGTAACGTATGGACGGATTTGGATGATTTCTTCTTTGTTGGGTAGAGTATCTTCCCTAATTGGTACCATGTCAAAAAAAATGTTTGTGTGGTGGGGGATGGATGATTCACATGTTGTGAACATATAATAAATTCGAACAACTTGCGTATGCAGGAAAGCTTCGCAATTGGAATATAATTTGTTATCAAGTTTTTTAGATCCTTTTTACAATCTGTAATTATAAATGAGCTCTTCCATAACGTAGGTAACCTATCGTCTTGAAGAGACTTATTGAAGATGAAAGCGGCTTTTCTCTTTTTCTTCCACAAAATTGCCTTCTCCGGGGAGTTTGGTCGGGAACATCCAGCTGTCTCCATTCCTGTGCCCATTATATC
The DNA here is from genome assembly GCA_964036015.1 of Leptarthrus brevirostris. Lineage (NCBI taxonomy): Eukaryota > Metazoa > Arthropoda > Insecta > Diptera > Asilidae > Leptarthrus > Leptarthrus brevirostris. The sequence continues at coordinate 68,798,145 of OZ038373.1, read as the reverse complement.
TCACGATGTTATTATGGATTATATCAGGAAACCTAAAGTGGGCTTTTCCTCTGGTCCTGGTGGTGTACCTCTTCTCCTTCATTCATGAAATCCTGCTCCGTTGCCGTGCTCACTCCATAGGGCGTTAGTGTGAGTGAGTGAGTAATGCCACTCTATGAAAAGCTTTTGAAATATCAAGAGCGACGATTTCGGACTCACCAAAATTATAGAGACAATAATTCCAACGCTCCGTTAGAGCAGTTAGTAAGACGACAGTTGTCCCACCTACACGGAAACCGTACTAATAATCGTTGATAAGATTGTTGTTTTCTAGCTATTTCGTCAACTGCATGATGCGAAAACCTTAGATAAAACCGAAGTGAGTGCAATGGGTCAGTAGTTAGACTCGCAAACCTCTTCTTTTTTCGTTAGCACAACAATATGTACGTAATAACACATGACCCGAGCGAATATTTCAAAATTTCAATAAAACGAAATTGCGAAAATGTTCTTTAAGAAAATCGAGCAAAGAAAGAAATATTAAAATATTTCTTTACACGATCGGCGTTTCTTTTTTGTTTTGGAATCGAATTAATATGAGTAACTTTCCATGCAGACGGAAAAACTTCTGTTGAGTACGATTGATAAGAGAGTTTACGCAGAGATTAAGCCAAAACAGAGAAGCAGCATATTAAAACCAGGGGCGCAAAACTATCAGGCCCAGTATTTTTGGCACGTCGAATTTGAGGAGTACCTACCTTAAAAACTACCCGAGCGACTTTGGCCTGCTGCTGCACTGCAATGGAGATGGCAGATTCCGCAATGAAGGTGTTAAGTAAGAGTTAGGAGAAAAATATTTTTGTCCCAATAGCCAATACAAACATTAAGCTTATATAGAATTAATCCTTCTAACTCAGAAGGTGGAAGCCTAGAATCAATTGACCTATTTGCCAGAATATAACAAAATATTGAGGAGAATTTTGACTCCCACACCAACATGCAAAAAAAAACATTAGTAAACAAAAAACCAAAACACGCCCAACAATCAGGGGTGCAAAGACAACAGAGATCGTTTCAGCATATCCTTAGTAAGAGTCAGGTGAAAAACAGCACATATATTAACTGCTATACACATGCGATTTATAGGCTCATACATACCATAATTAGACCGACAGTGAACAACATGCAGTAAAGGCAGTCTTCTTAAGCTATATGGGGTATGCCAATAAGAAATCATAATTGCGAGAATGCAAGAATCTATGTTCGAGTTCAAAAGCTGGTGTATAAAGACTAGGTCAGCACCTCTATGTCGTTCTTCCAACGAGTGCATATTAAGCAACAGGAGGCGATCCACATAAGGATAAAGCCGGAGTAGATCATTCCATGGAAGGTCTCTTAGTGCGAGCCTCATAAAGTACCACTGCACCGACTCAATGCATCTAGAATAAGCAGCATAGCAGCGCTCTACAACCCAGAACTAAAAGAAAGGTTCATTCCATACTAACATCTTTGGTTTTGAATCGACCTGCAGTAATCTTACTAACAATGCAATCAAGTCAGTGAAGGTCGGTCTTCTCCGGCTCATACCGCTTCAATGCGAACTAGGTAGAAAAAGGAATTTTTAATAAAAGGACTGAATATAATAATAAGATATCAGCGTAATTTATTCTTAGTGCTACCTTTGTTCCCTGTAGTTGTTCTATGTTCCTTAAAAAATATTAAAGATCTTAGACAAACACCAAAAATAATAACTCAAACTATTTATTCTTAGCTATGTAGCAATGTTAAGTGAAATACAAATAAGTATAATGAACATGTTAAATTCTCAGATATTAAAATTGAATACCGTAAACACCAAGTGTCCGTTTTGTTATTTCGTCTTCGATATTACATTACAGTGCAGTCATTTTGCTCTTGAGCACGTTTTGCATTACGAGAGTTTTGAATTAATTCCCACTCTGACGCACCTTGGTTTTCTTGAATGCGCTGTAAATGTTGATGTACCCGCCTTTGTTGCATAGGATAAAATTGTAGTTGCTGGCCGCCCTGTGTTTTTTGAGCGTTTGACAATTGTTGTGCATGTTGAAACTGCCGATTGGTATGTTTTTGCTGGGTACTTTGCAAATTTTGATTACCTTGTGTTTGCGGAGCATTGCGTTTCTGCTGAGCTCCAGGATATTGTTGGTGATTTTGTCCTGATTTATTATCCTGTTTTTGTCGAACATAATTCCCTTTCCTAGGATCTTCAGTTTTCCAGTTTTTATATTTGTTTGCCTCAGCTGGTTCCTGATGTTTATTTTGATATGCACTAGACTCCTTATCTTGAAATTTGTTATTTTTCCAACTGTCACTTTCACTTGAAGATGGAAAAGTTGATTCTAAATTATGCGCAATTTCAATCGCCTTATCAAAAGTAAGTTTCTTAGTGTCTTCCATAAATAGTTTATCTTTAATAGGTCCTTTTGATAGTCCAATTACGAATTTATCTCTCAACGCTATCGTTAAGTCAGAACCAAACTCGCAGTTACGCGATAGCGACCTTAATCTCGCTGCCCATTGTGGAATTGTTTCTGTGTTACTTTTATATGCACTATAGAATTTTAGACGCTCTGTAAAAGTGGACCTGGCTGGTCTAAAATGATCATTAAGAGATGTTCTTAGATCATTGTAATTTGCATCTATTACTTCCACAGGGTGAATCAAACCTTTCAATAACTTAATGGATTCTTCCGATAGTGACGTAATTAAAATTGCTTTCTTCTTTTCTAACTTGGAGTCGTCTATATCATTAGCAACGAAAAAGTTTTCCAGTTGGCTTAGGAAAATGGTCCAATCATTAGATTGGTGATTAAAGGTTGGCAGTGTTCCAAACAGCGACATTTTTGAGTGCTTTCCTTAGATAAAAATGAATTAATCTTTTTATATTAGTAAGTGCACGAAACTCACGACAAAATCCAAACAGCCACTACAACTTCTTATAAGAGAACGCGGCAAACTAAGTTAGATAACGTAACCTAAGCTCATATATGATGTACTGAGATAACAAACCTGCTTGCAGCTGTAGCGCTTTTACCGGAGTTACCGTATAAAGTCACTAACTTTGGTCAGAAAAATATCTACTGCAAAAAAGCTTTAATATCAAGTAAATCCTTACCTTAACGTTTTGCTCAGCTGTTTAAAAATGTACATACATACATGTATGGTATATATTGTAAATTGAACCATTTCAAAGAAATATTTTATTAGTTTCACGACAAAGGCATGTAAAAACAATGATGTTATATTTAGAATTAATGTAATGTAATGTAATGTAAGTTTTGGTTTGTTTTTTGCTAATATATTTATCGGCTACGCGAATGTAATATTGATTATTAGGAAATTTCTGAACTTTTTTCATTAACGTACATATTATTTATGTATACATAAAGCCAACAGCAGATTATATGGTGGACGCAGTTTACGTCTATAACACTAGTTTACAAATTTGGGCCCCATCTTTTTTAGAATGTATTTTCGGTCGTAGATTCCAAAAAATGGCAACAATTTTTCTTTCTTTAGAGTCGTTTTCGAGATACTTTCAAAAACCCCGATATTTCGCAGGAATTTCATGACATGATATTTCCGTGAATTTCTGTTAATTTTCACTCATTCCAGGTGGGAGATAAATTTCCTTTATAGATAGATGGGAAAATAACTGAGAAAAGTGAAAAATAACGGGTTTTTGAGAATATCTCGAAAACGATTCTTAAGAAAAAAAAATTTCCATTTTTGGAATTTACGCCCGAAAATAAATTAAAAAAAGTCTATGAGAAACCAGATATTTTTTGGTGTAAGCTAGTGCAATCGTGCTTTACGTCAAAATAATTTTTATAGCTTTAGTCATACTTTAAGGTAAGCTTTTGCAGCAAAGTACTGTACTGCAGGTAGTACAAACCCCATTCTACAGGCCACAGTACTCTATGTTTTACGCGACTGACATTTTAGGTATCATACCCTAAAATGAAGCTAACGTAAGTCGAATCCCATTTTCTGACAAATTACTACCCTGTAAATTGAGACCCACTGATGGAATTTTTTTCTTATTGTATTAATCAATCAATTTCTTGACAAGATATATTTTTCTTTTATAGCATCCACCCTTTCATGCCCTTTCTACTTAATGACCAGCCAACATATTAATACTATTTTTTCACGTTACGATAACAATTCGAATTATTAAAAGAGGACGTCAATTGTAAAGCGAAATGTCAGAAAGTTGACATAAATTTATTGAAGAAACATTTTAGATATTGTTAAATCTGTGTCACTGTCTTTTGCTGAGCGCCACGTGGTGTCCACAAACTCAAGTCAAAACTCGAGTAAAAAAATAAAATTTTGAGAATTACAGAGCTTTAAATTTTCTATCACAGATCTGTTACGAACACAAAAATATAGATTTAATTAAAAAAGAAAAGAAATCCAAAAATATTGGGATTCGTGCTCCGCGTTTCACAAGAATTGCGTTGTAAGAGGTACTAGAAGCTTGATAAAAGCAGCCGAAATAACTAAATATTGTGTAGTTACTGCCAACAATCGGAAGAATAGGATAAAATCAAATATACAAGGTGTCCAGAAAGAGTGTGTCCTGTTTATTTGAATAGGGGATATCTTAACCCTATCGCTATGAACACATATATTGATGGGTAAGGGCACAAATTTCGTATCTCCACTTTTCAATAAGTTTTCGGTTTTTGAATAAAACAATTTCTTTGGGCGTGATGTGCTTTCTGTTTTTATTCTGCCCAAACGATAAATAGCTAAACGTTAATGATAAATATTACCGACAAGTACTTCATGTAATCTAAAACCAAATCTATTAATATATTCATTTTTAATAAAATGTTGAATATTTTTTGTCAAATAACGCACAAGTCCTACTACTTTCTGTGTATTTTTGCGCATTTTTTACAAATTTTTGACGAATTGATTAGTTTGGTAGCGAGTTTTGAGATTATCAGTTCAGTTTTGTACGTATTTGTGGACATTTATTTTTTGCTTTTTGTCAGTGTATCTTAAGTTACACTAAAAATCTCCAAATGTAACCTGAAATTCTTTACTAAAAGTGACAGTGAATATGAGGAAATCAAAAATAAGCAGTGACATAGACAGTAAATATCACGACGCTCGAACAAACATAATCAAACCTTCTTCTGTAGCTTCAGATTCTTAAAGTTACTTATATGCTTAGTTCACCTTCGGAAGAGGACGAAAGTCTACAAAATATATTACTTCCATTTCTAAAAATTCGCCAGAAAAGTTCTCATAACGTCAGCAAATTTGTGTGTCAAAATTATATAAGTTAAATGCTGTTATCTGCGAAAAAACAAATAACTTTTATAAAAATTTAGCGCAAACGAAAATCCATGCAGGTCATCCATAAAAAAATTTAAATACTTGGATAGATACTTCAGCTTCGGAAATATATTTATTTATCAAAGTAATAGTTAATGTCATAATTGAAAAAAATATCTTTTAGAGAATATTAGTCTCCTGCTGGAGTCATAAAAATTCATATTTTTTTAAGAACTAATAAGTAGAGTTAGGTATGAATCATTGCTGAAAATATTGCATTTTAGTGATAACGATATTATGAGTTCGAACGATCCGTTATAAAAATCAGACCGGTAGTTACTGAACTTAGAGACCCATTTTCTAAATCGTTTTATCCATACGAATATTTATGCATCGTTGAAATCCTGTTATTCCAAAAGGGAAGATTATTCCTTAAACAATACGTTCCTCAGAAAGGAGTAGATTTGGCATTAAGGGGGGAAGTCCATGTAAAATTGTTAGAACATCGATTTTTTTTCGATAATCTGAAAATATAGTATATTGAGCGAGAGGAAAAAAAAAGTCAAATATTTACGAAGTTATAGCTAAGGTCTCGGTTTTAAAATTGTTGTCACGTGTCCATGTGGTGATAAAATAATAAATTCAGGATCGTTTGTGAACAACGGATTTGAAATAAATCGAAAATTAGTGTTTGTCATGAGACTTTTAGGCGTAGCAAGAGAAGGAATAAATGTCTTTTGTAACCTGATGGACTAATGCACTGGTTTGAGTAAACATTGTTACACTAACATCGTGGAACACATTTATAATGCAACTAAATCATCATTTGAATTACTATCGCAGAAGGCAGTTGAAGAAGAGATAGAAAAAAATGTCGAGCAAGGAACGGAAAGGAATATTTTAAAAGTATCTGGTGATGGCACCTGGAAAAAGCGCGGCTTCAAATCAAAGTACGGTGTTGCAACGCTCATAGGTTATTATTCAGGGAAAGTCATCGATTTGAGAACAAAAAGTAGTTACTGTCAAGGCTGTAATTACTGGAAAGAAAGACTCATACAGAAGAATTCCGTAAGTGGTTTGAGGATCACGAGGATGAGTGTCAAAAAAATCACGAAGGTTGGTCAGGAAAGATGGAAGGCGATGCCATGAAAGAAATGTTCTCAATTTCTGAAGAAAAATTCGGAGTAAAATATGGTAACTACATTGGCGACGGAGATTCTAAAACATTCAAGGCTATTCTAGATTTAGAACCTTACGGTGATGAGTTACAAGTTGTGAAGAGTGAATGTATTGGTCATGTAGAAAAAAGAATGGGTTCTACTTAGAAATATAAGAAAAGAAAAGAAACTTTAGGAAGAGGAAAACTAACTGATAAAGTTTTAAAGAAACTAGCAAAATACTATGGTTTGAGTATTCAGAGAAATATTCACAGTGTTAGCGGGATGACAACTTATAATCATATTTTTTCTACTAATGAAGAACCGCGACATGAAAACTGCCCAATAGGCGTTGATAGCTGGTGCAAGTGGCAGAAGGCTATTGCTCTAAATCAAGATCCGCGAAATTTAGCTCCATTACTTGGTGAAGAAATAAAACAGCATCTTTTACCAATATACGAAGATTTGTCCAAAGATGATTTGCTTGAGCGATGCCTTGGTGGTCATACGCAGAATGCGAATGAAAGTTTTAACGCGACAGTTTGGCGATTATCACCAAAACATCTCCATTCTAGCCTAAAAATAGTTGAAATCTCAGCATGCATTGCTGCTGGGATATTTAATGAAGGTTTCAGTTCAGTATTAAGAATAATGAACCTTCTGAATTTGACTATTGGCACTTATGCTAAAGTATTTGTTCATAATACAGACGAGGCGCGAATAACCCGACAGGATCGTAAGAGCTTTTCAGAAACAAAAGATGCTCGTACAGCTCGCAAGCAACAACAAATGGAAGAAAATCGGCTTTTTGAAGAGGAGGAGGGACTATTGTATGGATTGCAGATGAATCGGTAAGTAACTAAAACTGGTAATTTTCCTGTACTAAAACTTTAATCGCGATTATCTCGAAACTGTATTTTTAAAAACTGCTCGTGTTGTAACTCAAAAAGTTATTGACCGATTTGTCTGAAATTTGGTGAGGCCTCTCTCTACATTACTATCGGAAGGATAAACCTAAAACTTCAGATATTTCGCGTTAATAAAATCCTTTTTTTTCGGTCAAAAATGTCAAAAAAATACCCCTAAATTCTGACTTCTTTTCAAAGGCTTATTTTATATTGAATTTTATAGGTTTTTTTATTTTATAGGTTTATCCTTTCCGTTAATATGTCCTAAAAAGAAAACACTTTAATTTTTTTGTTTCAGATCAATGGTTGATGAGTGACAAACAGAGCAGCCGGAGGCAGCAGACAAAAAATTTTCCTGAGCCGCCATTTTGAAAGAAAAAAAATTTTTTTGTTGTACTCAAGAATGGTTAAATAAAGTTGTGTTAAAGTTTAAAAACAATAAAATTATTTTATCACCTTCAAAAATACTTTTAAAAATTGACCGATTTTGAGGCTGTTACATGGACTTCCCCCCTTAAGCCATTCGTTATTTGTGATTGCGAAACTAGCTATATACTAGACTTCTTAATTTATTCCTGAAAATATAATCATATCTCTAATTGAGAAACTAGCATCTATGACTACTATGACACTCTTGCAACCATACCAAGGGAAGGTTCATAAACGAATTGCTGACAACTGATACACCTGATTTATACAATCTACTGCAGGAAAAGAAAAAAAACTATTGTATTTGGAACCTTAAGAAAAAATAGGAAATGTATTAAGTTAAAGTTGCATGATCAAAAAAAAGAATGGATGTGTTCCACCTTATATTCGCTGAATAAAAAAAAATTATTATCAAACAGGCAAAACCAAAGTGTGTATCATATCACAATGCTTTGACGGGCACAGTTGATGAAATCGATATGATTTTGAGTTCACTTCACTGCCTTCAAAAATGCACAATATAGTATAAAAAATATACTATATTATATCTAAATATCTTAGATCTCGCTATATACAAAATGTTAAATTATTCACCATGCAGTGGAAGGGTTCGAGGAGTAACAGTTCATTCCGACGACCTTCCATTTTGGTTAACGGAGGACATTTCCCTTCATACTACAAACTTAAACAAAATACTAAACTGACTCGTATGAATGGAAAAAATGTAACACTGGCCTACATATTGAAGCCTATTTCGAGTTTTACCACACAAAACGAAACATAAAATTTTCGATTTAGAAATACAATTTACTATTTTTAATGCTGTTGATGTTATTAATTTTTAATGAAATAAATCTTTTAAGCATTTTGCAGTTACTGCTCAAATTATTTCAGTTACCATTACTCATATAAATTTAAAACGATTCTTTAACTGAATTAAAGGAATATACTGCGTAATATTCGCTCAATATTAAGAGAATGCGGGAGTGTAACGGACGCCATTAAAGGCCCACGCCGGTAATCTAGTTTCCAAAAATCAATTTTTAGTTTTTGATTTAAACCGATATAATATATAGTCTCAAGAATGTTGTAATACAATTTTAAAGTAAAATTTCTTTTTAAAAATAGTTTTAAAAAGAAAATTTTACCGACTTCACAAAAAGCCCTAAAAAGCATAAAATATTTTTTCATTTTATATCTATTACGACATTTTGAAGCCGGTTCAAATTAAACAAACCAAACAACTATAACAAAAGTATTTAATCGTCCGTCCTTATGATTCCGTGAGCTGACACGTTCAGGTAGTTTTATATATTATCTTCAATTGTGGTTGGGTTATTGTTTTGTTTGTTTAACTTGCAAAGACTACAAAATGTCGTAATAAATATAAAATGAAAAATTATTTTATGCTTTTTAGCGCTTTTGTGAAGTCGGTTCACATTGCTTTTTTAAACTATTTCATTTTTCACTTTGTAGTGTCTTCATATTTACGATTCATATTTACGATTCGAAGAAATCACAGAAATCTGTGACAATTCATGTGCAGTGCCGCAAAATGTATACTCGGTAGAGTACTGTTGCTGCAGTTAAAAGACAGCACGAGATGGGTCAAGCCAGTTCATTCAAAATTAGTCCTCCTCGTACTAGAGCGCGCGTAAGTGAATCCGATTTTTGTTTCAAAAATCATTGCTTATTTTGCTTCGATAAAGTGAATGAAGAGGCTGAAAAGAAAAAAGCGCAGAATGTTCGGCGTAAAATTTATAAAGTTGCTACTCTTGCATTCAAAGAATCAATTCTGAAGGGAGCTCGGACTTGTTCTGATGACATAGCAAAAAGTGTTACTGCACGCATTGAGTGCGAATATGATTTGGTTGCTGCTGAGGGTAAGTACCATAAAACTTGTTATATTTCCTTCTTGAAACCAACCACTGGGGGTAAAGTCGGTCGTCCTCAGATGAATCTACGAATATTGCGATGGAAGAAATATTTACATAAATTGAAAATAGTGATGATTGTCAGTTTTTATTAGAAGAGTTAAAAAATATTTGCAAAAATCCAGATTTACATAACAGAACAATTAAGATACGATTGAAGTTGAAGTATGGTAATAAAATTATTATCACTGAAAAACCGGGAAGATTAACATTCACCTCTTTTATTGACAATCATCATGATATTCTTAACTAAGCTTGGTATGAGAATAAAAGTCAAAATGAAGAAGAAGAACGATTTCGCATCTTAAAAGCTGCGACAGCAATCATTCCAGAGTTCAGTATTTGATAATACCAATCATCCCCCGCCTAGTCGAATGTTTGAAGATATTTACAGCAATATTCCGGAGTCATTGTCTTTTTTTTTTGGAGCAAGTAATTCTTTAAAATAAACGATCAAAATTAGAACATTTGAAATTAATATCTTCAAGTATCAGCCATAATATAAAGTATGCTGTTAGAAAGAAGAAAGAAGAAGAACGCGAAGAAGATATAACTGTTGAAGTAGCATTTGAAGATTATCAGTCAGAATAACATCTTCCCAAAACCAACAATAATTCGTGCGATTTAAATCATTTTCAATAGCATTATGTTTTTTAACTAATACAATATTTTTTAATAAAGCTTAGTCACAATAGATCGTGGACTATGCCTACCGGGGACACCACGTTAAAAAAAAAATGCGCCGAGTACACTACCTCAAAGGTGGTGCGGAAATGTGTGCATATTATGTTAAATACGACATCTGCAACTTTTAGAATCGCAATATCTCAGGAATGGTGATTCTTAAAAAAAAAGTATTAGAACAATTTTTGTAGATAATATCATGATCTACAACTTTTATCTGATCTATTTTATGATAAAACTTACCGTTTACCAGAAAAATTGGAAAATCAATTTTTTTTACCTTTGACCCTGAATAACTTTTTTTTGCAGATGTAGGATCAGTGGGGACTTTAAGTATTTTATTTATAGTAATGTCCCCAAGGTCTGTACCAGTTTTTAGCTCTATGCGAATTATTGTAAATTGAAATGTCTACTTTGATCGGACTAGTACGCTCACCTCAGAAAATTCTTAACATGACCCTAGTATGCCGCTATTCTCTATACAGCAAGAGTGAATTATCGTAGACAGAGAATCATCATAGTTACTCTAGGTACAAAATTGTTATCATTTATCAATCAGGAACCGTATTCTGCAAAACCGAATCAAAATCGGTCTATGCCTTATGAGACTAGGCGCCGCTTCTCCTCCAACTCTCACTACAAGCCACAATTTTTGCCAGAATACAATTAGATACTCTATGCATCTAAAATCACCTAAATCAGTCCACGCGTTGCACAGTTAGGTTTCCCCTTCCCACACCCCAACCCTAGGTCAACATTTTTCCATAGAGTAGCAATGGGGGATCATAATATACACCATAATAAGAAATCTTCCAAATAGGTATGCGAATTAAGAAATGGCGTAACGCCTTCTCTTCACACCACCCTACCTTATAAATTTTTGTCGTCGTATCAGTGGGGAACATATTCTACACATCGAAAGAAGAATCATCGAAATCGGACCACACGTTAGGCTACCCCTCCCGCACCACCCTAAGGCAAATTTGGGGTATCATAATCTATAATCCCCAAAGGAATTATCTAAGTCGGTCAACGTATTACCAAGTAAGAAATAGAAATACAATGTGAATTGTTGTGTTTTATTTTTAGTGCAACGTTTGACCAATATCCCATGCTATACAAACTACTTATTTTGCTACAGTCCGACTTGTCATTATTATCATTCATGTTTATACTGAAGTTGCAGCTTTCGTTATTGTGAAATTAAATTCGTTATGAAATAATAAAACCTGGGACATAGTTCTTAGCAAGTCATTATTAATTACTATTTTGTGAGTATATGGTAAGCCACTATAAAATGACATTAAGTCATTATTATTGTCATTTTGTGTAATTCGTTTAAATTTATTATATTTATTTAATTTAAAGATTCATCATATGTCTGATGACTACAATTTTAATACGATATATGAAGAAATCAAAAAGAAAGATATAAAGTAGCTATAACTAAGCAGATCCTTTATCCGATTTCTGTAAAAATGAAAGTCAATCTAGTCACACTTGTCATTAAAGACGCACGAAATCGATTTGAATGGCTTATTTATATAATAGTGCGATGATCAGGAACTTGAAAAAAGCTCTGAGTCCGCAGAAAGCGAGCCGAAACGGAAAAAATCGAAAAAAAATAATTTTGGAGCTGGTACGCCTGTTCTCAAGAGCATCAGACGAGAATAGTTTGAGTCTAGAATAGAGGCAGAATATTAGGATTATTCAAGGGAAGACCCTAAAAGTAAATCTACACTTAACGGCTTTGATTCAATTAATATGGAGCGCATAAAAGGGGAACCAAACAGAACTAGTGTACTACAAAAAAAAGTACAATAAAGAAGCTTCGCTATGTAAGAGTCATCGAATTCATTTGACCATCTTTGTGACTTTTCGGCACTATGAGAAGGCAACTTCTGGATATGGCTAGTTATTTTAGGCGATTATTTTTGATTCGCTGTATTTCTACTTTGTAATCAATATAGCTTTTCTAAGGGTTAGTCTACAAAAATTTATGTGGGATCGAGGCCTCTCTATGAAAAGAGCTTGAACGGAAAACCAGCAACAGCGCTGGTGGCCCAGTTGTTAGGGTGATGAATAGGGCTTCACGGCATCGAGACAAGACCGAGACTTTTGCACATCTCGGTCTTGGTCTCGTCAAGGTGAAGACGATCTTGCACTCGTCGCAATCTTGGCGGGATAAAGGGAAGTCTCAGTCCGATCTCACCCTCGGCAAGATTAAAAAAAGGAAATTTCGGTAGTATAACGGGGAGCGAGGACAAATGATATATCTATGTGTATATGCATTTTCTTGTTATTCCCCTCGCCAAAATAAGGTAACAAAGACTCTTTTTTGCTATTGGGGATAAAACGAAAATATCTGAAGAAGGAAATAATGTAGAAAGAAGCGGTTGAGGAAAGCTGTTCTTAAAAATTCAATCTGGCTAGAATTTTAAGACTCGATGGGCTTTAGGACTTTAGAACCCTTACCTCTGGTGGGGGGAATTCTAAAGTAAAAGCCAAACCTGAAAACTGCTAAATGAAAGACAACTTGAAAACGACTAGACTCTTTATTATTTGATCCTCCTTTTTATATAAATTTGTCTTACCTTAAACTTACGTACTACACATGAATAAATGCTCTAATTCTATTGTATGGTTTGTGCTGAGTCTGCTAGAGTGTACAGGTGAGTTAAATTTTTGTTATTGACACTTGATGCGTCTGGTTTTCGTGTGAATTGCAATATTGCACTTTTAAGTGTGGGAACATTGCTCGTTTGTTTTCACATGCTTGATAATTTTAAATATTTAGAAACATGATTTTTGAATTTTTAGGAAAATGAATTTTTGTCATGATTAATTGATAGATTGATTAATCATACTGGGGCCGGGCAAGTTGGCAGAAAGAGGGGTTCGTTTAGCTGGAACAGGGGTAAAGGTTACATCAAACGAGTCGGTATTCGATGGTCTTTTGTACCATCTCCTGAAGATTTCATGGCGCTTATACCATAGACATATAAAGATTGCTATAGCAATTATGCCGTAGGTTGTAAAATAATGATGCACATGATGTGGGTCAATGACGGGAAAATTCCCTTTTATTTCATTGAAATGGATCTTATCAAGAGCTTGCGTATCTAGGTGAATTACTGGAGCATGGCTATCTTCTATAAGTTGAGGTTCCTTTTCAGAGAGGAGAGCTGAAATGTTTGTTAGCGGAGTGAATGATGTCTTTTTCTTTTCCGAAAATATTGTTTGGGTATTTATTGTCATTGTAGAGTGTTTAACTTGGCAATTTTGCCGTAATTTAATTATGCCACTTTTAGACAACCTCTTTACGATTACTTCATTATCACATACGATGTTTATAATTGTGGTTTCATGAACGACAAAAATCCAATGGTTGGGATGTGTTAACTGGATCCAGTACTGTGAGGGAACAGTTTTCCTAATATGACAACTATTTACCGGTGGCATGCGATGATTCATAAGTGCCATTTCACAACGGTTAACCGTGGCTTGAAGAGTATATATTGGTTTTTTCTGCTGACACAAAGTTCCTGTATGTTCTGATTTAAAACATTGATTAAGCTCAGGTTGGGTTAAAGGGTAGTATAAATCACGATGCAGACTGGCTGCTAAAAATTCCGTCGAGGGTTCTATATAATGGAATTGTCCATTATATTCTGATGGAATTGAATACAGTTTAAATAACTGAAATTTCGTTTGATCGGGAAGAGGGATTTGTATTTTGAATATAATAGTTGTATCGGTTACTCTACTCTTTACAGTCATTGTCTTATACAAACTTAATAAATCATCTGGATTTGTTTCTCCAGGAATGATTAATGACGTGGAAATATGCTCACGTATGAATTTAATTTGATTGCGTAATTGGATTGGTGTTAACAGAAATGGACTTATCTTACCATGATGTGCATCCAGAACCAATTCAATCAACTCTTTTTGTACTTTCTCGTAACTGGTGATAATAAGATTCGTATATGTCACCATAGAATTAAACGTTAATTTGAATTCATCTTCCTTAATGGTGGTTTTTAGTGCTTCTAAATTAGTGGTTATATGTTGATCGAAAACTTCGAATTGTTCTTGAATTTGTGTAACGGTTTTCTTTAAAACATTGGTTGTAACCTCGGCTATAGAGGTCTGATTTCTAGCTAACGATAATAAATAGTTTTCATTTTCTTTAACTTTTGTGATCTCTTGTTGTATATAGTCCGCGTATGACTGATCTAGGACCCCAAATAGGCTATGCTGGATAGTTCCAATTATTTCAAGGGGAGCTCTTCTTTTGTATCTATCCTTTAAATAGTGATTTCCATTTCTTTTATGTAATACTAGATTATTCTTGAATTTGTGTAACGGTTTTCTTTAAAACATTGGTTGTAACCTCGGCTATAGAGGTCTGATTTCTAGCTAACGATAATAAATAGTTTTCATTTTCTTTAACTTTTGTGATCTCTTGTTGTATATAGTCCGCGTATGACTGATCTAGGACCCCAAATAGGCTATGCTGGATAGTTCCAATTATTTCAAGGGGAGCTCTTCTTTTGTATCTATCCTTTAAATAGTGATTTCCATTTCTTTTATGTAATACTAGATTATTTTGATTCATCTCGACGACCTTCTGGTGATATTCAGCCACGATTGATTTACAATAATAATTAAAGGTTACAGTTCTATTACAAAGATTTCTTAATTTTTGTAAACATTTTTCAAATCCGGTTAACTGTAGGTAGTAGGTAGATAAGTCGTAATATATGACCATATCCCATGCATTATTTATTAGATGAAGGTCAGAAATGTGCTCCATATAAATTCCCGGATTGTGTTCAAATGGTAAGATTTCTACTGCGGGTTGTCTTTTTTGGTTAGAGGGAGTACTCATGATTGGTAGAGATAAAACACTTAGGACACAGTTTAATATTAATATTGAGGTGGCTATTGGTGAAGTCTTTTTCCGTTTAGGATGTAAAGCTGTGCGCCGAAGTTCCTCAATAGGTGGACGTACAGGAATATTGGTTGGATATATTCGTGGGCGTTTTCTTACTTGGTTGGTATTTTTCAGTTGTATGGTAATTTTTTCTGAAGTTTCTGTTAGATTTGATGGCGTTGACTCGGGTTTTGTAACACTTGGATCGCTGAGCTGATTCGTTGGTAGTGACAGGTGTGAAGTAACTTCTGCTAATGGTTTAGATTTGCCAGGTAGTTCTGTAGATGGTTCTGGATTGGGAAGGTCTTCAGGTTCAAATGGAAGTTTGCAAACCTTAGTTATTGGTCGTTTTATAAGACCTTTAACTGTCTTAATTGTTACTACTCGGACTAATTCATCTGATCCTGGGTGAGTAGAGTCTATACGACCCAATAACCACTGCCCTGGTGGAAGTTTATCTTCTTTTAGAAGTATAATGTCTCCTACTTTTAAGTTATTTTTTTCTACTTGCCATTTATTTCTTTGTTGTAGTCTGGTTAAGTATTCAGACGACCAGATTTTCCAGAAGTCATTTCGGGATCTTTGTACCATATTCCATCGTTTTAGGAGATTTAAGGGTTTATCTGTCGATGGATATTCTAAGGGTGCGATTAAAGGACCACCTATCAGGAAATGACCAGGCGTCAAGACTGCTAAGTCATCGGGATCGTTACTGAGTGGACAAAGGGGGCGTGAATTCAGACATGCTTCGATCTGTGCTAGTAAGGTGCTGAATTCTTCATAGGTCCACTTGACATCCCCAGCTATTCTCTTTAAATGATGTTTGGTAGACTTTACTCCAGCCTCCCAAAGTCCACCAAAATGAGGAGATGCGGGAGGAATGAAATGCCATTGAGTACTGTAATTTGTGACATATGTTGCTGCTTCTTTGTGGCACCTATCCACCGTTAACTTGAACTGTTTTTCCAGTTCGTTTCGAGCTCCTACAAATGTAGTCCCACAATCACTATAAAGATTTAGACAAAGCCCTCTTCGTGATATGAATCGCTTGTAAGCGGCTAAAAATGCTTCAGTAGTGAGGTCACTTACTACCTCTAGGTGAATTGCTTTGGTACAAAGGCAGACAAATATGGAAATATAGCCTTTAACTGATTTTGTACCTCGGCTTTTAGATGTTCGTAAACTGAATGGACCGGCATAGTCTACACCGGTATTTGTAAACGGCAAGGATGGTTGCACTCGAGGGGCAGGTAGTTGACCCATTAATTGCTTGGAAGTTTCCGCTTTATATCTACAACAGACAGTGCATTGGCGTATGGTGTGTTTAATTGTGCTCTGCGCATCTATTATCCAGTACTTCCTTCGTACATAGGCCAGCGTAGCCTGCGCTCCCCCATGCAGTATTTTATGATGTGCATCTCTCACTACTAATGTTGTGAAATGATGAGAATGTGGCAAGATTATTGGATGTCTTTGATTATAAGGTAAATTAGCATTTTCTAATCTGCCTAAGACACGTAATAAGCCATAGTTATCCATAAATGGATTTAATGAGTTTACTTTTGAGGTTGTAGGTATTCTTTTTTCTTTGGATAATGATTTAATCTCATCGGAAAACACTTCGAGTTGTACTGTCTTAATGCATTGCAATAAAGTTTGATGCAGCTCTTTTGTACAGAGACTTCCCTGAGTGTGTTCTCTCCTAATGAACCTTCTACAGTATGACAGTACTCGAGTGAGTTTTGTCAAACTAGAGAATCTAGTTATAATGTCATTTGGTCGTATAGTAGATGCTAAAGCTAGTACAGGAGCTTCAATGGGTGACTTTGGTATTTCTATTGAATCAAAGCTAGACTTGGGCCACTTTTCTTGTGGTAGTCCTAACCACTGTGGTCCTGACCACCACAGTTCATGATTCTTTAGTTTGGTTGGAGATATGCCTCTTGACGCACAATCAGCTGGGTTGTCTGCTGATCTGACATGAGACCATGCTGATGCTTTAGCTGCATCCAGAATGGCTGAAATTCTGTTTGTTATAAATTTATCAGGTTTTTTTGGACCTCCTTTGATCCACGCTAGAGTTATAGTGGAATCCGTCCATAGGTATATGTTTTCTTCTTTGACGTTTAGGACGGATTTTGCTCTAATAAGGAGCTTTGACAGTAGGACTGCTGCGCATAGTTCTAGTTTAGGCAACGAAATCTCTTTCTTAATTGTCGCAACTTTTGTTTTTGCTGTATACATGGTGGTTACAAATTCACCCTGTGAGGTGTATACTCGTGTATATAATACTGCTGCGTATGCTCTTTCCGAGGCATCGCAAAAGCCATGAAACTGAAAATCACGACAATCCTTGCGGTACTTAATCCAGCGGGGGATTTTAATGGCATTAATGGTTTCTAATTCCCTTTTAAACTGTCTCCAGTTTTGCGCGAAATTATCCGGCAATACATTGTCCCACTCTAAATTTGCTGCCCATAGTTCCTGCATGAGGATCTTTGCGCGAATTACTACTGGCGAAATCCAACCAGTTGGATCAAAAATTTTGGCTATGTCTGATAAGACGGATCGTTTTGTTGGGTTGGCATCTACCAGATTGCAGTTGACATTAAATTGAAAACAATCACTTGCCGGAAGCCAATATAATCCAAGTGTCTTTATGGTTTCTCCGTCTTTTAATAGTAAGAGGTTTTTCTCTTTATAGTCTTCTGGTATGGTATCCAGAAGTGATTGCTTATTTGTTGACCATTTTCTAAGTTTGAAACCCCCAGTTGCTAAGAGAGATATTAATTCTTGTTGTAGCGCCTTTGCTTCATGTATTGAATCGGCGCCCGTAAGCAAATCGTCAACATAAAAGTCTCTTAGCAATACTTCAGAAGCATTGGGATGGGCTTTAATTTCATCTGTTGCAAGTTGTTGTAAAACACGTAGCGCAAGAAATGGGGCGGCAGCGGTACCATAAGTGACTGTGGTAAGTTGATACTCTTTTATGGGTTCTTTGTCGGAGTTTCTCCAGAGTATCTTTAAATAATTTTGGTCTTGGGAGTGTATTTTAATTTGTCGATACATTTTTTCTATATCGGCAGTGAATACATAGCGGTGCTGTCTCCAGCGTAGAATTAAGTCTGCCAACTCATTTTGTAATTTAGGACCTGGGTACATGGCATCATTTAAACTGATGCCTGAGGTCGTTTTTGAGGATGCATCGAACACGACTCGTAATTTTGTTGTTGTACTGTCATTTTTTATGACCGCTTGGTGTGGCAAATAATATCCTTCTTCTTTAGTTGGTTTTACGGGTATCATGTGATTTAGCTTTATATATTCAGCCATAAATGCTTGGTAAGATTTCTTAAGTTTTGGATTATTTTGAAATTTTCGTTCATTTTGTAGTAACCTAGCCAAAGCTTTCTTTCTTGAGTTGCCTAATTCTTTTATGTTACTTTTAAAAGGCATTTTAACAGTATAGGTACCATCTTTGTTTCGTTCGTGGGTCTTAACAAAGTGGTTTTCACAGAAATTATCTTCTATTTTGAAATGTTTTGTATTAGGCGTAACTGCTTCTAAATCCCAGAACTTTTTCAGTGTTTCATCAAGCTCTACATTGGATATCATGCATGTTAAGGCTTTTTCATCATTATTATCAGAAAATATCTGTCCTGATATTATCCACCCAAATTCGGTTTTTTGTCCAAGAAGACCATGTTTATATTTGACAATTTCTTTAGAGAGTATCAAACCAAATATATCTGCTCCTATAATTATATCAATAGGCCCTGGTATGTTGAAGTCTGGGTCCGCAAGAATGATATTAGCTAACTCGAATCTGTTTTGATAGTTTTCTAGTCTTTGGCCTGGCAGCATTTTTGTTAACTGAGGTAGTACAAGAGCTTGGGTTTTTAATGAAAAGTTAGATGAAAACCGGGGTGCAAGTTCTAAAAAGACTTTGTGTTTTACACTTCCTGCATGTGCTAGTCCTAAACCTACGACTTGAGCTTTAGCCTTGAATTTTGGAATAGCAAGAAGTTCCGTCGCTGTTTCAGAGATGAAAGTAGCTTGGGAACCGGGGTCGACTAGTGCGCGAAGTAGTTTAAATTTGCCATCTACCGAACGGACGTTGATAAGCGCTGTGGCCAGAAGAATATGTCTATTACTAGTGCTTTGGAATGATTGAATATTGGTTTCTTGTTTTTGTCTAGTAATTGCATTTTCCTTTGATGTCTGAACATCTCTGTTTTGTTGAAAGTGTAATAAGGTATGATGTTTACGTTGGCATACCGTGCAAGTAAATTTACTGCGACACTTTTCACTTTGTTTGTGACTAAGACAATTAATACAAAGTTTTCTGTTTCTTATAAATTTGCTTCTATCTTGAATAGATAGCTGGAGGAATTTTTGACACTCATAGATTTTATGAGGTTGTTGACAAAATCCGCATTTCGAATTATGGTTTGCAAAAGTTAGGTAGGATTTATAATGTGGTACTTGTGTTTTATTTAATTTAGGAGATGCCATTGGCTCTTTCCTTTTAGTTTCTTTTACTAGTTCCAATGACTGGAATCTTGTCTCCAAAAAGCGGAAAAGGCTATCATTTGTTGGTAAATCCCTGGGCTTTTCCAATGTTTGTTCATATAGCTTATGGCTTTCTAGATCAAGCTTCTGAAGGACTATATGTGTAATTATTGGTGCCCAACTACCTGTATCGATACCTAAATTTGTCAGAGCGTGAATGCACTCTCGAGTGGTATCGTAAAGTTTTCGTATACCGTTTGCTGATTCTTGCTCTAATTTAGGTTGGGTCAAGAGCATATGTACATGGATGGAACATATTTTCCTCTTATTTTCAAATCGGTCATTTAATAACTGCCATGCAGTTTTGTAATTGTAATTTGAAATTGTTAGATGCTGTACTACACTAGCAGCTTCCTTTCGCAAGTGGGTTTTTAGGTATTGCATCTTCTCTGCATCACCTAGTCGGTTATTATTATGAATTAATCGAAGGAAGATATCGCGAAAGGCTGTCCAGTTTTGGTAATCACCTTCAAAGACCGGAAGAATAAGTCGTGGTAGTTTGACTTCATCCTCATTTCTTTGAGTGGATCCTTGTCTTTCTTGAATCATGATCGCCACATGGTGATAGCGGTCTTCAAGTTTTTCGTAGGTTTGGTTATTTAGATATTCAGTATAATTTTCGTTGGGATTAGCAACTATTTCAGCATGGCTAAGCATAATTTTATTCCAGTACGTTTGGATAGTATTTAGCTTATGCTGATAGTAGTAGGTGGAACATGGAGAGACAATTTCCTGCTCTATTGTGTCTAAAATTCTTTTTAGCAGTTTTATTGTCTCTAGTTGTACTCGAAGTACTTTAATCGCGTAATTATCAGCTTCTTTACATACGCTGCCTATATTGCTTGCGTCCTCAGCTGAGTTTTTTAGGGCGGTCATTTTTGACTGCAATAATTCCTTTATAGTATCGTAGCCAGCTTTTACTTCTTTATAGTAATTTTTGGCAAAGTAAGGGTGCTGTTCGTTATGTTCTCTTAAGGTCTCAATTTTATCATTTGTTTGATTAAATTCTTCCCATAGCTCTTCTAACCGTTCTAATTTTACTTCTATATAAGTAAACGTTTTCCTACTCTCGGAAGCTTTTTTATAATTGATTTTAATTTTGGCAATTGCCTCGAAGAGATTTTTCTGTGTTTGGACTAATGCTTCCATTTTATATCACAAAAGATTATAAATTGACTAAAATTGTATATCCGGTAACGCAAGAAAATTAAATTTGCTATATATTATAAATTTGTAGGTTTAGCAAATAAGTGTGGAAGACAGATCAGTACTAATGAGATGGACACTTGTGGAAAATATGCAAAACAAAGTTCAATAATTCAATTTCATCACGATAAAAAATTTCGGTTAAACAAAGAGAATTTTCAGTAAAATGCAAAACAAAGAGACTTTTCAGTAAAATGCAAAACACATAATTCAATTTCAACACTATAAAAAAATTCGCTTAAACAACGAGAATTTTCAGTACACTTAGCGCACCTTTTTAAAAATGTTCACTTCAATAAAGAAAAACTAGCATAATCAGCACAAATATACCTAAGTTAAACTTCACAGATCAAATTTAATTTCAATATTCCCAAAAGTGTAAATAATAAAATATATATGAATATATAGTATACAATATGAAATATTTTATAGAAAAAAAAAATTTAATTATTATTAATTTTCAGAAACATACCAAATTATAAAGAGATACGGGACAGTTTTTCTGTTGTGTTCTGCTGTATTTTTTCTTGCTATTGTACCATTTACACCTGGCGGCTACTGATCGTTGGCTGATGAGTATCTTCCCTGGCAAGGGCTGCAATCGTTATGGCTGCTGCGGCAATGGCTTATGTTAGTATCGGCTGATACTATTTGGCTGGATGTAGAGCAATTGTCACTACTTCCGTAGCAGTGGCTGATATCGTTAAGGTGTTAGCAGCACCTGGATTTGCTGCTTATGTTATGACGGTTTGGCTGCCGTCGGAACTGATGTTGTGTTGGTTGTGGCTGCAGTCGTTAACAGCTACTGTTGTCGTTTTGGTTTGGGGCAACTACTGCTGACTTCGTTATAATGGATCACTGTTGTTTGGACTCGTTGCAGTTGTTCACAGAAGACGTTTTATTTGTATGTTCCCCTGAAGTCACGGGTTGACCTTTAGGTGGCAAAATATCTTCCTTCTGGTATTATCACCTTGGGGATAGGTGATGGGTTCTCTCTTGGTTAAATGATGAAGCAAAGAACTTCCTCTATGTGGTGGACAAATGGCTGAGAGATATTTGGAAATCTCTTAATTTGTATGTACGCGGCTGCTTTCCTTGACTCGATTCGTGTGTACGCGGCTGCTTTCCTTGGCTCGAAGGACCAATGTTCTTAAAAATTCAATCTGGCTAGAATTTTAAGACTCGATGGGCTTTAGGACTTTAGAACCCTTACCTCTGGTGGGGGGAATTCTAAAGTAAAAGCCAAACCTGAAAACTGCTAAATGAAAGACAACTTGAAAACGACTAGACTCTTTATTATTTGATCCTCCTTTTTATATAAATTTGTCTTACCTTAAACTTACGTACTACACATGAATAAATGCTCTAATTCTATTGTATGGTTTGTGCTGAGTCTGCTAGAGTGTACAGGTGAGTTAAATTTTTGTTATTGACACTTGATGCGTCTGGTTTTCGTGTGAATTGCAATATTGCACTTTTAAGTGTGGGAACATTGCTCGTTTGTTTTCACATGCTTGATAATTTTAAATATTTAGAAACATGATTTTTGAATTTTTAGGAAAATGAATTTTTGTCATGATTAATTGATAGATTGATTAATCATAAGTGTATACTTATATGCCTCATAAATCACACAACTGACATTTTTCGGAGCGACATAAAAGCTGAAACAACCAAAAAAAAAATTTCTACACTAAAATAATAAAAACTTACATCTCGTCCACTCTCTTCACCTCAATCTCGCTATGTTACGAATGATATTGCTCCCGCTGCCGGTCCCGGTATCGTGTCGAGACCGGCACCGGCAGCGAGAATTATCTCGCGTATCGTGAAGCCCTAGTTATGAAGTATCAAGCGCATGGTCCTCGGTTCAAGACCAGATATCGCCAGTTGCTAATTTGAATTTGAAGTGAAGCTTCTTTTGTCGCAGTAGGGTAAGTTTGTATGTTGGAAAATAGGAGCGTCACGAAAAGTTAAAAGGCCATAACAATATTCGTTCTATCTTAGACTTTGCTACAGAGCGAGGAAAGAAGAGATGTGCCTAATTTTGATAGAAGAACTACTGGTACCACTTTCATGGATTTTATGTCAAATAAAATAATTGATTTTTAGCATGAGATTTTGCTTGTATATACTCTATATATATATATATACTATAGAACAAAAGTACACTATTGAACAAAAGTAACGATGAAATACCAATCATATACCCTTTTTATATAAAAGTTTCCAATTGTTAATTCAGGTCCACTAACATTCTTTCAAACTCATCAACTTTTTCAAACCAAACACAACGAATTTTGAATAAAATTTAACCGAAAAAAAAACATATAGAATCCGTTTAACTGATTTCGATTCAAAATCGGTTGTGTTTGATTTGAAAAAGTCAGTGAGTTTGAAAAAAATGGCGATGATTAAAAAAATGCCGACAGTTAGATTAAAAAAGGTAATTTTTATGTCTTTCTCTGGTACTTTTAACCCCTTGTGGGGTCTTTTACACCGGCTCTCCACCTGGTCCGGTTCTGCGCCAACGCCTTCAACTGTGGCCACGATTTGTTGAAATGGGTACCTTCCCTCTCGACGGATCTTCTCCATGTGTTGCGCGGTCGTAAAATTCGGCGTTTGGGATTCTGTGGGGATGCCTGCTTATACTGGAGTCTATACCATCTTGGCCTGTAAGCCTGTGTAGATCTTCGTTGGTAATGAACTCCGGCAAGCGGACGTTAAGGATGCGCCGAAGACAAAGGCTTGTAGCTTAGATGTTATTTAACAGGTCACTTTCCATGTTGGACAGCCATCCGACAGTACAGATTTTACGTTCGATCCCTGGTTTTTGTGCGTCTGAAGATGTTGTTATCGCGCTATATTTCAGCAAGAGTATTAAATGCAACTCGAGCAACGCAAGTATGTATATCAGCTATAGCTCCGCCGTCTGCTGTAACTACGCTTCCGAGATAGCTAAATTTATCCATCTACTCTATTTGCTGCTATTACAGATAAATTCCATGTTGTCTCCTGGAGCCCAAGCTCTAAAATTGGTTTTAGCAGCATTGATCTTAAAACCTTCTCTGTGACCTACTTCCCTTAGGGGAACGGACATTTGCGCTTCAGAACTTTTTGGAGTCATACGTTGTCGGCATAGTCCACGTGCGTAAGGTGGTTAAAAAGGTTCTATCACTTTTATGATGGTGATAATTTTTTCTGCTACGCTTCTCCTACGTAAAGCTGCCCATATATATATTCATGATCAACGCTGTCAAACGCTTTCTCAAAATCGGCGAACGATGTAAAGGGGTCTTCAGTTGGCGGATTGCTCGATGATAATTCGGAAGGTGTTGATGTGATCGCTGCAGGAGAAACCCGTCACGAAAGGCAGACTATTCATCGGTAAGATTGCTTTTGAGTGTATTTTTGATTCGAATTCAAACGATTTCAGACATCAATTCGGAGACTGCAGTAAAAGACAGATATCGCGCCAATTGCTACAACTTCTCAGGTCGCCCTTTTTGGAAATGTTCACAAGTACGCCTGTTTTCCATTCACTAGGATAGGTCTCTTTTTCCCAACATTCCTGAATTGCGGGCAGAAGAATATTTCCCACAGCCATGGGATCCGCCTTAAGTAGTTCCACTGGTATGCTCAACCCAAGTGTTCTGTACCACCGCTCACAAAACATTTCTTCGCCCTTTCCCATTTCTGCTCGATGAAGTCGTCGGTGTTATAACACAGTGCATCAGCTTTTTGGTGCGATGCAGCGGACATGCGGTGCGGATGTTCGGTGTTTTATATCTCTGAACATTGAGCCGTGGCATATTAGATGTTGTGTTGCGTGGGTGTACTTCTGCCGTGTATAAGCGATCGCTGCCAAAATCAGCGCCCCGCTTAGACCGTACATCGAGAAGACACTTTCTCCAACTTTTGAAAACAGCAATATGGTCAGTTTGATTATCAGTTCTGCCATCTCGGAAAACCCAGGATGTTTAGTGGCTTTTTTGTGTTTAAATAAGGATTCACCGATGAAAAATTAGGGCGAGTTACAAAATTCAACAAACAACTATCCATTTGTGTTTCCGAGTCCAAACTTCCCCATTACATGTTCCAGGCCGATGTTGTTATAGCCAATCTTAGCGTTGAGATCCCCCATGACTATTTTGTCATCACCTTTAGGAGCCTTATCAAAGGTGTCATCAGGGAGCTGGTAGAAATTCTCCTTAGTTTTATATCCGCTTGTTCATTCGGCGCATAGCATTGAATTATTGAGATGTTACGTACCCTGGTCCGGAATCTGGGGGTAATGATTTTCGGATATTGGTGACCAATTCAGAAGTGATTGGCGGGCAAGCTTGGTCAGCAACAGGCCCAGTAGCGTGGTGTATCTAGTACTTCCACTTACGCCACTTGAACAGTCTGGGTATCTAATGTTACATCTTTGTTTTCTGATTTGATTTGCTCTTTGTATTTATTTGATTTTGTTTTAAACAAAAAAGACAAAGTACGCAAAACAGGAAATAAATATGTGTTGGGATATTATCTGTTTGTGTTACCAGAAAAAGAAATATTTATTTAATAAAACATAAGTAAACTAATCAGCTAACATGGAAAACATAATGCAACTGATCTTCCGCTGATTGCGTAAATAAAGCAATTTGGTTCCATATTGTGAAGGATTCTGCATCTATACATAAGGTTCAATATGTTAAAGACTGGTCTTGGGGAGTTTGGCTGATTTTATTTTATGTGAAAGATGGCCGTTTTATTCATTTATTTTCATTCTACAATTTTGCAAAACCAACCATAAAGAAGCCATCCATGCCAACTGTATCGAATTCAGCCAAGATCTTGAAGTTATTTTGAGGGATTAAGGAGCGTGAGTCGAAGAAAAATTTTAAATGTACATAATAATATGAAATGGTTAACATGAAATACACTGATTTATTTTTAAAAATTACCTGCGATAGCTATTGTTTTACACTTTGTACATATAGGTATGACGTACGGGGGATCACGAGCACAATTTGCAAGTACAATGCGCCCAGTAGATCGATTTCGGCAGAACATTATATTCCCGCATTATCCACATCGAGATGAATGATTTGAGCCGAATATCATCCATTAATTTTTACTAAATTTCTTTTTCGATATTCTCAAAATATGTTAAAACTGCTACGGTTGACCGTATTGACAGAAAATTAGTTTTCAAACACTTTTCGGTGGGCCAAATGTAATGTTATCATTTCTGCAATGAACAACTCGTTTTTTAAATTTTTTAAATTTTCAAATCTGATGCCCCGTCAACCATGATTTATATGGACGCTTTATTTACAGGAATAATTGTTACAGCGGTATATAAGCAAATCAAAAAAATATTAATTCACCCTCGGACAATATGACTCATTATTGCACTCATAATCTAATAATCCGCATTATTCACAACGATTCAAACTGAAGTAATTTATTTTTAACTGGTTTGGCGGATCTCAGGAGTAAACATACAGATAAGTACATATATACACATACTTAAAAAAAATCAAAATCATAACAAAAAGTTCATTAATGGGGCTTTGATTTCATCGAAGTTTGCAAAAATTACTTCTAGTGTACCCACATATGTACGTAAGTTTTTAATAGTTAAAGGTTAATAATTGCAAAAAAGAATTTAGTAAGAAAAGCTTAGTTTACGTAATATGAACTATAGAAAAGTGTGTTTTAAAACCAATCGAATGCAGTTAACTTGATTTAATGGCGTATTATTTAGTTCTTTAACGATTCATAAAGTGCATAACAACACTTGAACTTGAAAAGTGCAGTGCTGGTATTTGTCCATACGAAGAAATCTACTATCGGCTTCATTGGTAATGTAGATCGGTGCACTGTAATTATTACTTAGAACAGAAAACGAAAGGAAGTGCACCATGCTTAAAAAGTGTCCGAATTTTCCTTATGTGTTTGAAAGGTGTAAATGTTTTCACCATGGAAGTAGTAAATCTGTGACTCATTCGAAGTGGTCCTCGCAAAAATTACTACTAGTTCTACCGATGGATTTTAACCACAGTTCTCTGAAGTCTTTATCTTTTGGAAACCTAAAATACCAAAAAGTAGAAAAATATTTTTTTATATTTTTGTAGTTTTATTAGAGCCCCCAGGCACAAACTTCCCTCAGCTGTCGCTGAAACCACAAAGGCGACCCAAAAATATTCTGAATCTCAAATGTAAACAAACGCGAACCATCAAGAGAAATGGTTACATTTTTTGGCAATTTAGCTTTTATTTATACAGCTTTTGCACACATTTCAAAGAAAATGCTTTATAATTGCTTATTATATTATTTAACTTCCCTTAAAAATGATTTTCCACACGCAATGCGTCGATTGTTTTTACAACAAAATACCGCAGATTCTTAGTAAACTAAACAGAAACAGTCTTTTAAATGTTTATTGTCTTTATTTGTAAAATTATACCACTTTCAATAACTGAACAGTGCAAATTATTCAATAAACACTATAAACACTTTGAATGCGCACTCTTGAGAAAGCCCACGTCAAATTGACATTTCGAAGGCGTATTTCTACCCCATTCCCACACTTTTCCATCGAACAAAAAATCGGAAAACACGTACACGGTTTATACACGGTAGTGCACTTCCTTTCGTTTTCTGTTCTAAGAATTATTACTGTAAGAAAACAATTTTGACGGTAACTCTGACAAAAGCTTTAAATACTACACCAAGTGACTCAAGCTTCATCGCCACTAATATTTTTATCTCAGTTAGTTCGTTTGCGCGACGTAGTGAAATTTCAAGCTATACAGCCAAGTAGGGTTTATTTTGTATTGTGTCTTTTTGTGCAATTTTAGGTGCATCTAAAAATCAATCGAGTTACAAAAAATGTCTCTATTTGGTACGGTTCCTAATTTCGATCATCGCCAAAACGATTGGTCAATATTTCTAAGTCAACTCGAAAATTTCTTTATTGCCAATGATATCGACGAAACGAAGGTGGAGAAGAAGAAAGCGATTTTAATAACATCTTTATCGGAAGAGTCCCTTAAGTTAGTCCAGAATTTAATTCAACCCGAGGAAACTACTTCTAAAAGTTACAGTGAAATAGTTGAAGTGCTAAACAAGCATTTTAAGCCAGCTCAATCGGGTTTCGCGGAGAGATTTAAATTTTATACCGCTTACAAAGATCACAAGGAAACTATTCAACAATGGGCGGCAAGGGTTAGGTCGCTAGCAGCAAGCTGTGATTTCGACTCCCATCTGGTTGTGGCGTTGCGCGATAAGTTTATCATGGGATTGCCAAAAGGGCCAGCCAAAGACACTTTATTTCTCGAAGATGCTAAGACTCTTACTTTGGACAAGGCGGTGGAAATTGCACTTAACGTGGAATGCATTAGAACTCACTATGAGGGCGAGAGGCAGACCAGGAGAACTCCCAAGAGTAATGAAAGTAAATCGTTTGGTCAGCAAAATAAGGGACAACATCCACCGAAACCACGAAAAGGAAATGAGGGTCAACAGTCAGGAAAACCGAAAAAGTAGAATCCTTGCAGAAATAAGAAAGTACAATTTACACATTAAAGGTTGTTTATTAATTATATATTTTCTTGATCTATGTACAATAAATAAATAAAAGTTCAAATATTTTCGTTTAATCAAGGCAGTGATAATCAATGGCGCTATTTTGAAAAGAAGATATCAGCATTATTGGCATTTGCCTGATAAAGTTTTTTTCTCATTTTAACTTCTTATCTAGATTTACTAATCAAGAAATAAAAAATTGTGAGCTTTCTGAATGCCCTACAATAGCAGTGACGAAGTCTGCTTGGTAAGCAAAATATCAATTCTGTTTGCACATGAAAATGTAATGGGGATACTTGTAAGCGAAGTGTATGTATATTTATTTATAGTACAAAAAAATGTTGAGGAATTTAAAAAAGAAGTGTAAGTTTTGCAAATAAATGTATAATAAACAAATTAAGTATTTTGCCACGCAAACTTGAAAATATTTCGATTTATTGTGTCTGTAAAATTATATTAAAATATTTATAAATCTAAATTATCTAATTATCATGCTTCTCACAAAAGAGGTTATTAAATCGGAAATCTAGGAAATCATGAAACTGTGTTCACAAGTACCATAGAGTAATTCTACTGTGAGACAAAACATTTTCCTGTTTCGCGTTAAATTACAGTTAAAGAAGGTTAAATCCCCCTTTGACTTAATTCTAAAGCTAGAATTCCGGGACGTGAATACCGAAGATAATGGTATATGAATGATTTCATGTATTAGTATTAAATAAGTATAGATTCGACACAAATATCGGACATTTCGATGATTTGTACATGCCCCCTCCACTTCGGCTGTTCGTAGTAGCGTAAGAAAATACTGAACTATGCCGTGAAACTCCCCTAAAATCGGATTAGCGTTTCTGACATTAGCCCGGATCATTTTCGACTATTTTTACATGTCACTCTCTTCCCACTCCCCTTCTAAGGGATGTCTTACCACTAAATTGTTTAATGGCATCGGGACTGTCACTATTTATCTTACTAACCCCGAAAAATGTGAAATTCCCCCTGAATCGAGATTAGCACGTACAAACAGACAGACAGACTTTTGAAATTTTAACTCATGTAAATAACCATACGAGCATGTAACAGTTATTTTGATATCAAAAACAGAAACACCAATTTTAGTAATATAAATAAAATAATAATAAAAATATTAATATATAGCTACATACAGTCGTTAATTTAGACGGTAACCATGCCAAATTATTTGTTCGTAGTTATTTATGTAAACTAAAGCATAAAATTGCGTAGTGTGGGCTACTTCTAATAAACAGGTGTGTCATGTCAAGAACAGTATTTTAGAAATACCGAATTTCGACTTGGTCGTCGTCGTTGAGTGCAGGTCAACCGAATTGTTCTTCTACATCCACAGTTTGTCGTGGACATTAGCTAGGTAGTCAGATTCAGCATTCAGCAATTCCAGAGCTGACGCGGAAACACACAGGGCAGACGGCATAACAAATCACATAAATGCCACCAATTGACAGAAATTGGTGGCATTTATGTGATTTGTTATGCTGTCTTCCCTGTGTTTTCCGCGTCACCTCTAGAATTGCTGAGAGCTGAATCCGACTACCGACTATTCGTAACATCCTGGTAATTGGCTCGCCTTGACCGTAGTTTGTGCGATGGCGGTCGAGTCGGAAAAGGGGAGTGGACCTAAGGTTACGGGGATTGGTATAGACGGGTAAAGATTGCAGGATTGAGGGGCAGTCTATGGCACCAGTTAATAATTGATAATTGAAGAGAATGTCGGAAACATCACGACGCTTGCTTAAAGGTTGTAAGTCGATCAGTTTCAAACGGTTTTCATAGGGAGGAAGATTGAATCTGTCAACCCACGGAAGATCACGTAGAGCGAAGCGAATAAACCTACGCTGGACAGATTCAATCCTATTAATGTGAGTTGTTTGTGTAGGGGACCATACCTGGCTGGCATATTCAAGGAGAGGTCTAACGAAGGAGACGTAGTGAGATTTGGAAACATAAGGATTGGAGAACTCTCTAAACCAGCGCTTCACAAAACCTAGTGCGGAGTAACTGGTACGTCGGTTAACATATAGACCCTCGGAGTGGTGGTAAGTCGTTTGCGGGAATGAGAAATGGACTGGCATTTGGAGACATTGAGCTGTAGAAAGTTTATCATGCACCATGTGATGAATGAATCGAGGTCTTCTTGCAGGAGAAGAGAGTCGGTAGTGGAGGAGATATGTTTGATTACTTTCATGTCATCGGCATAAATGGACAACCCTGAGTGTTTGATGACACATTCAACATCATTTATTGTGAGGATAAAAATCAATGGACCGAGGTGGCTGCCCTGAGGGACGCCGGAACGAGCGAAAATAGGGTTAGAAATGGATGAGCTGAAAAGAACATTGTACTGACGGTTGTTGAGGTAGGATTGAATCCAGGAGATGAATCGGGAGAGGAAGCCTAGGCGATCAAGTTTGAACAAGATAATATTATGGGAGACCTTACCGAAGGCTTTACTAAAATCGGTGGCGATAACATCAACATCTTTACCGTTTTCTAGGGCGCATAGTGTTTTAGAGACGAAGTCAGTAAGGTTGGTGGTTGTAGATCTACCTTTGAGGAAGCCATGCTGGGAGAGGGAGAAGATAGACTTACAGTGGAAGAACATGGAATCATAGAGCAATTTTTCGAATAGTTTAGGTATGGATGATAATTTAGCGATGGGTCTGTAGTTGGACACATCGTTCTTGCAACCTTTTTTGAAGATGGGAATAATATACGAATTCTTCCACAATTGAGGGAAAATTCCTTGAGTGACCGAGAGACGAAAAAGCAAAGTAAGGGGTTGAACTAGATGCATGGCACACTTTTTCAGAACGATGGCCGGAATGCCATCGGGACCTGGGTGAAAGTCGTCCTCAAGCCTATTAATACTGGCGGCGATTAGTTCAGGATCAGGGTCAAAAGATGAAAACGACGTTTGAGTGCATTTGTCCATGAATGCAAAATAGTTAAGGTCGGGTTGTAGAGAATTGTCGCTGAAAGATTTACTGAAGAAGTGTTTAAAGGGATTAGCGATAACCTTAGGGTCAGATGAAGAGATATTCTCGAGCTTTAGGGTGGAAGGGTAACCATTGGATTTCTTTTAAGAATTAATAAAGCTATAAAAACGCTTGGGGTCGGATATGAGGCTAGTTTCCATCCGTTGGAGGTACTCATGGTAGAGGGTATCACAACGTTCACAGAAAGAGGCATAAGCAGATAGATAGGAAGAATAGTCAGACTCATTCTGGGTTAGAAGAAAAGTTTGCCAACGTTTATTTCTCCTGTTGCGAAGAGAGCGTAATTCTTTGTCGTACCATACGGGGGCTAAGGAGTAGTTTTTACGAGGAAGAAGAGGGATAGATTGTGTATGACAAGCGTGTATTTCCGAGTACAACGCCTCTAAAGCAACGTCTATTGGGAGATGTTGAGGGATATCGCCAATATTAGAGTTGAGGAGTAAGTGATTTAATTTGTCAAAGTCGCCTTTACGAACATTGAAGGATAAAGAAGACTCGGAGCTTGAAACGGCATGAGGGTTCTCGTAGGAGAAAACTAGGAACAATGGAGGATGGTGACGGTCGAGGGAGGAGAGAAGATGGCTGCTTTCTGCGACAGCCTGAAGAAAAGATTAAGTCTAATTGTCTGTCCAGGAAGTTCCTGACTCCGCTTACTTGAAAGAGACCTGAAACGGAGAGCTGATCGGTTAAGAAGGCTTCTTTGGCCGAAGATGCGTTAAGGGGGACAAAGTGAGAACAGTCCTCAGACAATGACCATTGGATACGGGGGAGGTTAAAGTCACCCAATAAAATAAATTCATCGGACGCGTTAGCGTTCTCAAGCAGGGTATCGATCGCTTCGATTATGGGCTCTTAGGCATCTAGTGGTTGAGAGGGGCGAATGTAACAACAGAGGATGTACAGAAGGCAATTATTTAGTGGTATTTTTATACATACAAATTATGATATTGTAGAGTCGGAGGTCTTTAGCAGGGTGGCATCATAACGGTTGTGAGCAGCAATAAGAACCCTGCGACCTGGTGGATCATTGGTGCCTATACAACCGTCAACGTCACTTCCTGTCAACGACTTGTAAGAGGAATACGTCCTGTAGCTGCTCTTTAACGCGAAAACGTGCAAGACTGTAAATCTGAATTCTCTAAATAAATCTTGTATATTAGTCAGACATTTTGCATTTTAAATTTTTCGGAATCCTGACGTCTTTTTCTCGATCCATTACATATATATATATATATATATATATATATATATATATATATATATATATTGAGAACCACAGAATTTCCCGATTTCCACGAAATTCACATGTTTTCATGGGAACATTTTTGTATTATTTCAGCGGCCTAAAAACATAAAAAGTTTTACTCCAAAGAAATGGATGAGTTGAGATTACAACAACAATTTACAACAACCTCAAGATCTCTCATTTTTGCTGACAACCTAAGGAAAACCCTGTATTCCAATTTAAAGTTCTTGTTTCTACATAAAAAACTTCAGCGTCACTCTGCCAGAAAAATTTGCTTTATTAAAATAAGAAAAAATATGGAGTGTATATAATAAATAAAAAAAAATTACACAATATTTAGCACCAGTGTGTTACCTGTGAACTGAATTATTAAGAAAATTTGCAGTGTTTCAAATCTACTGTGCCAAAACCAGTGGGGTGAAAGATCTCACCTAGACAAAACAATAGTGGCGGGGGGATCTCAACCTAAATTACTAGAAAGCTTAATCGTGTAGAAACATATTGCTAGGTTAGGGGTGAGAGTCTCCCAGGGAGGCACACCAACTACATTTTTGTAAATTGGTGATGTAGTTTTTCTGTACATATACAAGAGAAACTGTAAAATTTTAAAAACACCAGATACTTATATACATCGCTTTGTTATGCAAACGGCATATGCATAATTTGCTATACTTAGCACATTTAGCTTTTACTTCATTACTGTACTTTTTTAATACATAATAATTCATTAAACATTACTTCCACAAAACTTTAATGGAAATGGAAATTAATGCTGATCTACCTGTAATATTCACCTATTGATTCTAAATAATTTATTACATTATTTTTATTAAAAAGTTATCATGAAGAGTCCCTCTTAATTTCCCTTCCTATGAAAGTGCACGTCAATTCACAATTTAGATCAAATGGCCTATATTTTTTATCTCATATATGAAACATTTTTTTTCTTAAAGCGATGTAATGTAAATTTCTGTGTTCTTAAGCAAGATATTCAATTGGAAATTATTTTCTTATTTTGGATAATTTTTGGTATCCAAATAAATATTATATATATAAACAAGAGAATTTACATTATTATAAAACTCAGGCATTTCTATTTATTAGTAGCTCTGAAAAATTTATTCGAATTTTGGCTGATATTAATGCATTTTATATGCAAATTGAAACAGTTTCACACCCCGTAAAGAAAAGTACTTTAAATGCACACTCATATGTCTTACGTGAACGACCTTTAATGTTCACCAAATGCAGAACCCACTGTCATCTTGACACATGTAACATCCCAATTTATGGACATTTCAGACCCATTTCCCTGGGAAGGCGTTCAACTGTCAGGGACAGACTTTGAAATATGTCGAGTCCTAATGGCCTTTTAAATTGCATGTGAAGGGCCAAAAGTGCACTAGAAATGATTGCAGCAACCATCTAGAAGAACCGGCTATCAATTCTGACTCCACCACCACACCCAAAACGTTAGAATCACTTAGTGGAGTCTTCAGCTTTTAAGGATAGAATGTAAACGACAGCACCGAATCATTTTAATGTGTACACATGGGAAGAGCTCAGGCGGGATATGTTTACTCTGTCGATATAGACGACATGACTAATGTGGTAGCGTGCCTTATCATCTCCGCAACTTTCACCAAATAAATGGACAACATTTTTTTTGCAAAGAAAAATTAATATATGATGGATTATTTTGGAATATTTAATTTGTCTTTTGTGCAAAATGACGATGATAAATTAAGTTTATTATAAATGTATTTAGGTTATTTAAATTTGGTATCGCAAAAGTGATTATTTCATATTTGAATTGCATTTTGATTTTTCTTTACTGTGCAAAATAGAATTCATAGGTAGAGGGACTTTTTAAAGAATTTCGTAGTAACATACTGCATGCGGGCATCTCGGTGTACGAAGATAATATGAGCGGAAGCGTTTTTTCAAAAAAGTGGACGAAATTAGTGATTACGTATAACTGCTATAGCGTAAAAAGTGCTGTATTTTTCTCAATCTAACTTATTACCATCTTACGCAGAAATGTGTCCCTCACTACTCACTCATTAAAAAATTATGATAACTATAAAACCAGCCCAAAATTTGTGAAATTCTTTTTGTTAAAGTTCAGTTCAAATCAAATTCAATAAAAATAAATATTTGTATTTATTTCTTAAAAGAATATTCCAAACGTTCCTGTTGTTTCATAACTATAAATTATAAAACCAATAAATAGAAAAGTGATCGAACGTGCCATTCAATTCGGAAGCAAAAAAATTAATTTTGATTCGATTTAGGTGCGAAAATATTATTTTATTTGTGTTGCGATTTGCTTGCCTTTTAATGTCTTACTGTTGTGTTCGTTATTAAAAAAAAACGAGTGATACATTTTGTGATATTTTTATATTTTTTGAAGCATTTTGGCAATTTACAATTAATTTAATTTAATTTTGACCTGCCACTTTTTAAATAAATATAAAATTAACTACTGCACTCAAATGAGTTCAAGTAGTATCGAGAGTGGTTCAGGTGCACTCAGAAAAATATTAAACAGAATTCCTATCAAAAAGAACAATTTCTCGTATTAAAATTAGTCAATGGGAAAAATCACGTTCTTTGAATCAGATTTGAAGTATTGATGTAATAGTACAGATCACCTATAACTTTAATAGTTTTATACAGTAGAGCTTTAATCATATATACTATAATTGTAATAGTTTATGCGAGTTATATTTAAAGGATACATATATTAAAATTAATATGAGCAACTGATAATTTGTGCAAGATTTATACTATAGCTATAATAGTGCATACCGTTGATTCAAAAACATATATATGTTATTACTTATTAGATAATCCTATTACTTTCGCTTCAGCGTTTCGTTATACAATTTACCGTAAATTTCAGTAACACCTTTTTTTGAACACTCGTATGAATGTAAGTACACAAATATTTAGAGTTAAGTCAAATTAAAAATGTTAAATAGTAAAAGAGAATGTTTATGTAATTAACTCTAAGTTATATAATAAAATCAGCAGCGAAAATACTTATTGTGATGAAAGTATGGTTAGGTAAAGGAAAAATTGATTTAATTGAATACCTGATTTATGCTAAAACTACTTCATCCCAACAACACTCATTTATCGATCCCCTAATCCCACCTACAGTTAAATTGACTTTGCGCTCTGCGGATTCCAACGATGGACGATACCTTTTATCCCGTTTACGGGACCGCCGAATTTATGAAAACGTTCGTCTATTTCTAGCTTATCTGCACGACAAACCGAATTCCGTCTGTATTGACGGTAAAACCAGCACAAACGTCATGTTAAGTATACACCAAGAAGGCCTACCCACAGATCCAACCGTCTTACACCACCTTTTCACTAAGTACCATGAATCATTCAATATCCCTTCCCATAAGGTTTCATAAGATCTATCCACCTATGCTGCATACGTCAGTTCTCGCCGCATTTCTCATCTCCAAAAAAGTCGCAACGACTCCTTAAATTACTTTCGTTCCTAACCCCTCCGCTTTCTCTATTTCTGACTTCCCCCTTAATGCACCTGCGGTCTCTGATCAAGTACCTCTCCCCAGCAGCTTATCAGTCTATTACCAGAACGTAAGAGGACTTCGTACAAAAACATCCAATATTTTTCTTAACTCCCACAAATTCCCGCACGATATCTTTGCCTTAACTGAAACCAAACACCAGGAATTCTGGACAACGAACTGTTCCCTTCAAACTATACTATTTTCCGTGTCGACGGTTGTGTAGGCACCAATGATCCACCAGGTCGCGGGGTTCTCATAGCAGCTCAGTCGCCACCCTGCTAAAGACCTCCGACTCTACAATATCAGAATTTGTATCAAATTAGTACTAAATAAGTGTTTCCTGTACATTATTTGTTGTTATATTCGTCCCTCTCAGCCTCTAGATGCCTACGAGCCCATAATTGAAGCGATCGACACCCTGCTTGAGGACGCTAACGCCTCCGATGAATTTATTTTATTGGGTGACTTTAACCTACCCCGTATTCAATGGTCATTGTCTGAGGACTGTTCTCACTTTGTCCCCCTTAACGCATCTTCGGCCAAAGAAGCCTTTTTTACCGATCAGCTCTCCGTTTCTGGTCTCTTTCAAGTAAGTGGAGTCAGAAACTTTCTGGACAGACAATTATACTTAATCTTTTCTTCAGACCCAGTTAATTCGGCTGGCGCGGAAAGCAACCATCCTTTCCTCTCTCGATCGTCACCATCCTCCCCTGCTCCTTGTTTTCTCATACGAACACCCTGATGCACTTTCATGCTCCGAGTCTTCTCTTTCCTTCAATTTTCGTAAAGGTGACTTTGAAAAATTAAATCACTTGCTCCTCAACTCTAACATTACCACTATCCCTCAACATCTCCCAGTTGACGTTGCTGTAGAGGCGTTCTATTCAGAAATACACGCTTGTCTTACACAATCTATTCCCCTTTCTCCTCGTAAAAACTACTCCTCATCCCCCGTATGGTACGACAAGGAATTACGCTCTCTCCGCAACAGGAGAAATAAACGTTGGCAAACTTTTCTTCTATCACAGACCGAGTCCGACTATTCTTCCTACCTATCTGCTTATACCTCTTTTTCTGAACGTTGTAATATCCTTTACTATGAGTACCTTCAACGGATGGAAACTAGCCTGATATCTGACCCCAAGCGATTTTATAACTTTATTAATTCCAAGAAGAAATCCAATGGTTACCCCTCTACCCTAAAACTTGAGAATACCTCTTCGTCTGATCCTAAGGTTATCGCCAACCTCTTTGCACACTTCTTCAGTAAATCTTTCAGCGACAATTCCCTACAACCTGACCTTAACTACTTTTCATTCTTGGACAAATGCACTCAAACGTCGTTTACGTCCTTCGACCCTGATCCCGAACTAATCGCCGCCAGTATCAACGGGCTTGAGGACGACTTCAACCCAGGTCCTGACAGCATACCGGCCATCGTTCTGAAAAAGTGTGCCATGCATCTAGTTCAACCCCTTTCCCTGCTTTTCTGCCTCTCGGTCACGCAAGGGGTTTTCCCTCATTTATGGAAAAACTCGTATATTATTCTCATCTCAAAAAAGGTTGCAAGAACGATGTGTCCAACTAGAGACCCATCGCTAAAGTATCATCCATACCTAAACTATTCGAAAAATTGGTCTATGATTCCATGTTCTTCCACTGTAAGTCTATCTTCTCCCTCTCCCAGCATGGCTTCCTCAAAGGTAGATCTACAACCACCCACCTTACTGAATTCGTCTCCAAAACACTATGTGCCCTGGAAACCGGTAAAGATTTTGATGTTATCGCCACCGATTTTAGTAAAGCCTTCTTGAATTACGACCTTTAAGACATCATTGTACACATGCATAAGCTTTTGTATACAAATGAATTAACACAGTTTTCTATACACATTATCATTATAATTGTAGCACTTCTACGTTTTTGAGAATGTGAAATGAATTCAATAAAGCTCTTAAAATTACTCCATAATCCTAAACTAATCTAACATTTTGCGTGTAACGTATAGTCAAACGAAGCCTTCATTTCATGTGTCAAGCAATATTTTCTGTAATAATTACTATTGTAGCCCCGTAAAACTCATTCGCCTTAAAATTATATTCATTAATTGAAATTTTGTATAAATAAAGCCATTTTCATGATTCCAATTTTGAATACTTTCTGCTATTACGTATTAAAAAAAGTATTGTAATTGTAGCGGAGGGTGGTTTGGCTCTTACAGAAAGGGTCGTGATATTTTGTGGTCTTCAGGTACTTAATTTCGCAGCTATAGGTAAGTTCTATGGGGGGTAGCGGCGCCCGAGAGCACTGCTTTCTGGTGTCGTTCCGTCCACCATATCCTCATGACTGGTCCTGAATTCTGAGTGGATCTGAAATCCACGATTACTACGTGGGGAAGAATAAGATCGGTATTCTATTTGCAATGGAATTAAATGAAGTACGGGAAGTTTTCAGCAATTCCGATCAGGTTGAATCCTGAATTAGTAGATTCGGTGTTCAGTAATGCTTGAGGTGTAACAGCCGATGCAGGAAAACTTACAGTTTTTGGCGACGTCATTGATGCTTCTGAGAACATACTGATACACCCTTACAACACACAATTAACCGAATCGGAGAGCATTTCAGTCGTCTCTCTTCTAGAGAACCTAACACTGAGGTGACGCTTTCGTACTGAATCCACCGCAGCACACAACATTCAGTACACTTACTTCACGCTGGCTGCACAAAATCTTCGTAGAAGTAAATTCTATGGATCACTTAGGTATTACTAGAATGGCCTGCAAAGCTTGGGTAGATTTGGGAGTAATAGGTACCATAACTAGTAGAGTGATTTATAGCTATCCATTCAATTACAGAGATTCTGATGCGCCATTCAAACTACTCCATCATAGCCTCGTGCAGCCAAACCAACTGTCACATATCGATCGACGAATTCAAAGAGCCTGCACGGTTTGTGATAGTGAAGGAAGCCTGTTCCACAGATACTTCACATGCCTGGCCTTGTGCGATATTAATAAGCCTGTTTGCGATATGTGCCAGCTTATCTGGCCAGCATTCGGCATAACAAGTACGTCATTTTTACTGGGGCCAAGGATATGTCACTAGGTGAATTGTTTGATAAGCTTTTTCTTTACCCTAGCTAAGTCAATAATTCATCTGCAGCTTTGGCAACCGTCCACTTACCCACAGTTTTACACACGTAAACGTCGACGTCAATAACTCAGCAGGAAATTTCTATTTTGGTTCTTCGACTTCGGAAAAAGAATAGCTTAATATTCGTGTCTTTTCTTCCTTATTCTATTCCCCTTCCTTAAAGAGTGACAAAATTGATCATAAGCTAAATTATATTTTTTTGGTGCGATCAATTTTTTTTTAATTTCAAATGGCTCAAAACAATCAATCAATGGAGTCTTTGATTAAATCCCAAACGGCTGTAATCGAACAAATGACCGAGGCGATCACAAATCCCAAAAGAACCCATGGTTTTTATGTTACTCGAGTAAACGGGTTGCATTATATATGGCAAAAAGTTCTTGCTAATAAGCGTTCACTAGCACGCATTTGTCTAATGAAAACACTAATAGATTCAAAAGCACTAAAATATTTGTGAGCAGCATTTTGACAAATCCCTTACTAGAAAAGTCGGAAGAAAGAAAACTTTAGAGGATAATTTTGTACCTTCACATGATTATGTGAAATGTAGTATATGTATTTCCAATTGGGCAGTATGTGCAGATATATACAAATTATTTAATATTAATGTTGAATGTTTTTTAGAATTTGGAATTAATACAGAAGCAGAGACGTGAATTTCCGGCACCATGAACTGCTGTCTCAACGGAATTTATACTTAATGTAATTAAAATACTACTGCCAAGTGTTTGTTATAAAAGTATGTAATTTTATAGTACTTTAAGATTGCAATGGACTAGAATGGAATGTAAGGACGAAATAATGATTTTTCTCAGTTAGGTAATAATAAATAAAAAATACTACATTTTACTATTTTATAGTTTACATAAGCTTTTATATGCCATATAAAATAATATGTTTGTCTTGTTATACAACAGGACATCAATACTTCAGACACTCTAATTATATATACAATATACGAGACTCCGACATCACAATACTTTATGCATCAGATTGTAATGCCAGGAAAATATTGATGTTAAATCTGTAATTTTTAAGAAATAATATCGCACGAAGGTATTACACATATCAGTATTTGCAACACTAAGATTCAGGACACACAAAAAGATGTTTTCGAGGTAATTACTTTAATAAAATTTTAGATTCATTAGCTGTGGTCAGAAGCTTAGGACTGCGAAATTGGAAAAATTTTATTATATAAAGTTAATTAATTATAATTATCTAAATATAAGGTTTTTAGTTCTAATACATTTTAAATTTTACCCACAGCCTTTCTTGAAGTGAAGAAAAGAGTAGTTGCTTTGCGTTCATTTTATATTGTTACGAAGGATAAACATTGGAAGGATGATATTGGTACTCGATATTTGTAAATGTTTTGGGAAAGAGAACTGCTAACTTTTGTTTCCACTTAAAAGGGAATTACGGAGTTCACAAGTCACTTTCTCGATGGTGCTCCATCGTGTTGGCTAAAGATTTCCCTAAGATTATCCGTAGGGATGTCCTCTATTAGACCTGGCAGTGTATTCTCCAGAAAAGTCCAGATAAATTTGGTTTTAAAGATTTGCGGGAAAATGGATGGTCTTACTAAATGGATGTAGATGATACCAGCCCAAATTTGGGTTCAGAATTTAGGCTGGAAGGAAGCACTCTAGTCCTATGTGAGTTAGTACCTGACCAGATATAGAGATTGTGGAAATTAGTGACACCAACCCCGATGAACTGCGATTCATCCGTCCACAAAATTCGGCCCAACAACACCCCGTTCTCAATGCTGCATTCCAGAAGATAATTGCACAATTTTAATCTTCTCTCGGAATCTCTTTACAGTAGTCCTTGGACTGTGATATGATGATATGAAGCTCATTGGATGAATAACCTTCCAAACTTAAGCGGAAGGCACTCCTATTAGACTTGTGACTCGTCTTGTACTCGTCTCAGACTCTTTCCCGAAGAGGGTAATTATTTACTACCTAACGGCGGCAGAGTCTTCCAGCTTTTAAATTCACAATTGCGTACTGTTTGAAGTTACACTTCCGGTTTCTCTTAATCTTCGAAAAGTTCGCGAAAATACCCGCGTGTTCATCAAAAGTAAATTCTGCCAATTTTTAATAACAACACGTCAAAACTGTTCAGTGGAGGACCAGGCCGGCCGTAATCAGCAGGTTACTAGGACCAAACAAAATACACTAGCAGGAGAACCTTTCGCGAGAGAGTTAGTTCTAATACGAACTCCGCCAAGAAAAAATCGAACGCCGTCGACACCAGTCCGCGTAGGGAAATATGTTATTTAGTCCCACAAAAATTCTGAAGAAAGCTGGCAACGAGATAGCATCTCTCGATAAGGATAGAGCCAAACTACCAAGAGAGGAAAAAGGACGTCAGTAGTAGATGCTCCAGGCCGAGCGGTTGCAAGGGAGCTCACTCCAGCAGGAGCTTATCACTGAGAGTTGAGGAGTCCACGCGAAATGCGAAGGATGTCAAAAGGCCCAAACTTTAGAGGCGGAAAGAGCGAAGCTTAGAGGGGACGGGATACAGGGCACAGACCAAACAAATGGGCCAACAATTTGGAGGCAGAGATAGCCTATTGACTGAAGGCGAACAAAAGGGGGAAGTGGCCATGATGTGCCACACACTAAGGGGAGCGCGCCTAATCCACAAGGGAGCTATATTACTCCATAGTCGTCGAAGACATTAGTATGATAGAAGATACCGATCCAAGCGGAATAGGTGTAGATCCTAAG
Source organism: Leptarthrus brevirostris (assembly GCA_964036015.1). Lineage (NCBI taxonomy): Eukaryota > Metazoa > Arthropoda > Insecta > Diptera > Asilidae > Leptarthrus > Leptarthrus brevirostris. Next base: position 68,755,701 of record OZ038373.1, on the reverse strand, counting down.
GGGTTAAAAGGACCAAGAGAGGGAAGGTGCCCCTGACCGTGCGAAACGACAGTGGGAAAACAACAGCACTCAAAAAGGTCATCAATGAGAATGACCCAAAGGTCTCTACGGTACTTCTGGTCAGAAAAAAGGTTCTGCATATGAAATATATGGACGGAATAGCTACCGTAGAGGTAATAAGAGAGGCGATATGCAGTGCTACTGGAGTTAGACCTACGAAGAGAGAAAACTTAACAGCGGTGTTGGCGGAAACTGACGCGCTGAAGCTCCTAAAAGTAGGTGAATTAAGAATCGGTTGGGTTATCTGTAGGGTAGTTGAGAGAAAAACGGACGCCACATGTTTTAAATGCTGGAATTGCGGGCATATCAAAGCGCAAAGGAAAAGAGGGACACAAAACCATACTATGTGTACTGCGATAAGGAGGGGCACCAGTATGGGCATGTAAAATGCCCAAACAACAAGGATCGGAGGGTAGTGGTTCCAAAAAAGGGGAACGGGATCGGCAAGTAGTATGTAAATACTACAAATAAATACAAGGAAGTAAGCCAACATTTTAAAGGCAAGCTATATGCATCTCTCCTAGGCATGACGGTAGTCATGGAAGACGTCAACAGTATGATTCATAATTGGGAAGTGAGTAGCACAGAATCACTAAGCGACCATAGTCACATAATCTTTGAGGTCGTAACAGCAAAATTGACAGAGAAACCAAAAAGTAGGAGGAGTGAAGGGTGGCAACGTAAGAAGTGAGACCACTACAAGCTAGAAGTAGAGATATCGCATGCTCCCCACGACGGAAGTACAGTAACTGCGGCAGGTTTCATGGCGGTGCTGAAGCACATCAGTAACCAAGCAATGCCGAGAAAGACAGGACAAGCCAGGAAAATGGAATAACGACATTGCAGAGTTACGAAGAAAGTGCATGCGAGACAGAAGATCTTATACCAGCTCATCAGTGGAAAGCAAGAGGAAATGGAAAGAATATAACTCCAGTAGAAAAAAGCTAACAGATACCAAAAAAGGTGTGCTGGAAGACTCTGTAGCAAAATTGACGACGGCATATAGGGAAAAGGCTATAAAATTGCCATGAAGGACCTCTTGGGTTTCTCACCCAGCCTAAACATGTTTATGAGCTTCACAGAGGAAGTGGCAAAGTGCCACTTCCAAATCTACAAGCCGGTAACATTCCAAAGGAGGATAGACACATAATTTAGAATAATTCATAGAAAATAAGCTAAACGAAGCATGGGGAAAAGTAAAACTCAACAAAGCACCGGAAGCCCGGTATATCATAACAGAAATACTTAACAAAGTAGCGGCGCTAAAGCAGAACTACATGCTGAAAGTCTACAATATACTTGCCAACGAGGCCATGTTCCCAACGGGGTGGAAAAAAGCTCTGTTGGTCCTGCTCAAAAATAGAGACCGTCCAATCAATAGATGGTCCAGCATCCTATAGGCCAATCAGTCCGCTTGACATTGAGGGTAAATTGTATGAACAACTTATCCTAATAAGACTCAAAGATGAGCTTAAGAAGTCAGTCAGACCGTCGCGTCGTCGCCATTAAAGAAGCCCTCGGTGTATCTGGCTATAAGACAATGGCCTGAAATAACGGCCCCGACAAAATTTTTAAGGAAACCCTCAGTCGGGCAATTGCTGAGATGGTGGTGTATGGTTTCCTGTTCCTCATCTTAATAACTCCTGCAGAATTCATTTAAATCTATGAGAAATTAGCCTGAAATGACGGCCACGACAAGATTTTTATAGTTCTACCAGTTCGACAACAGTCAGCGTTTTCCAAACATTTCCAGACGGGTATTCTTGCTGCAGTTGTCAAATTTACATGCAAATAAGAGGCTATGTATGATGTGTGCATTGCTCTTTACTTTAAGTTGAGTGCTGGCCGTGAACGTTTGACAAATGGCATTTCACCCATTTACAAAATGATTTCAGGAAAATTCAAAATCGGTATGAGAATTAAAGATTTGATATACATAATAATTTTTGAAATTCAATCTAAGTCACTAATGAAAAAATTAAAATTTTTAGAGGAATTTCCCCTAATTATAACGCCGCGATTACTTACTACGACTATGTATCTGTTGTTTATTCGTACAGAGCAAGAAGACCAGGAAGAATATTACCGAAAAAAGCGAACCTGTTGGATAAAAAAATGGCAAAAAACTCACAAAATTTAATGATGGACTTCAATTAGGCGCAACAGATCATAAAAATGTTGTCAATAATTGGCAATTAACTTTGATTTACAAGATTACATTAAGAGACAAACTAATGAAGAGAAATTAGCCATAATGTTACTCTATTACTTAAATAGTCCAGGAGTCAGGGAGCATTTACCTACCTTTTAATTACAAGATCACCTATTTCGCTGAATTTTTGCATGCGGTTTTAGGGCCCCCTGGAAAGACTAAATCTACATTTTTCTATATTTCGGGGAGAAGCGGAGGGAGCCGAACAGGTGGAAAACTTGTATCGCCTATATCTCGGCCGTTTTTCATCATACGGCGATAAAAAAGATACGATCGTAGAGGGCGCTTCAAGCGCTACAACTTTTCCCCTGAGGACTTTTGCGCTATCGTCAACCCTTATCACCGAGGGAGCGCCCTATGGGCTGGGAGACCGGTGAAGCTGGCCAAAAGTCACATCTCATTAAACACGTGTAAATATCTAGACATAAGGTATCTATATAAGGTTTTCGGCATTTCATTTCATTTCATTGTGAAAATTTAGAAATTCAAAATGGCGGGTCCAATATGGCGGATGAAAATGCTAAAAAAATCTCCGATTGTGCTGAAATTTGGTATGAAGAGGATTTCGGGGTCGCTGATGACGAATATGAGGTCAAAATTAGAAAATTCAAAATGGCGGACCCAATATGGCGGATCCAATATGACGGATTAAAATGCTAAAAGTGCTCTGATTGCGCTTAAATTTGGTGTGAGAAGGTTTTCAGGGTTGCTAATTACGAATACGACGTCAAAATTAGAAAATACAAGAAAAATAATTTACGGCGAACTTAGTATAAATGTGTTTTATGGTCGCTGATCTTAAATTTAAACTAAAAATTTTTAAATTTTTAAAACACAAAATAGCGGAGACCAAAATTGCAAAATAAAAAAAAAGTTAGATTTAGACAAAATTTGATATCCGGGTTTCCCATCGTGCATCCCATTTGTACTGCGAAGAGCCAGATGTATGAAACTTGTACGCAGTATTTCGCGAATATCTCTATAAATTATGGTGGCAGCTGATCTTATAGAATATATCTCAGCGAACCCCCCGGTATCTCAGAACTCAAGATACAAAGTGGAACTTTGGGAAACTTTTACTGCAAAAAATGCATATTACCATGCATATACCATCGTAATATTAAAGAGTGTGCAAAAATTTAAACTATTTGTACGTGTGGTCTTAATTTATAGCTATTCGGGTAAAAAAAAATGTAACATTCAAATCGCAAACAATATGGCTCAAGTTTTGTAATACAACAGTGAACGAAAAATGGCATATATTTAGACCTCAAAATGCCGTAGCAGGGGAGAAGCTGGTACAAATACGACAAAATTTCGTGAAAAGCTTCTTCTAATTTTGTAAATTATGAATACACACTCCTGTCATGACAACGCAATTTTCTTTTTCATTGAAATTGACTATTTGCTATGCATTATTAAACATTTCATGCATATACACATAATTAGTAATTATTAATTAGTAACTACTAATTATATAAAGTGGGTTGTAAGTTGGGAATGTTCGTAAAAGTATGTATAAAAAGATTGGGAACGGTTTTTCCTTCACAATTCAGTTTTTATTTTTATTTTTACACGTTAAACGTATTGCCATATAACGTATACATGATGCACCGTGTATCTGACATTGTGACGAACGAATTCTTCGTTTTTCTCTGCTGTTTCTGGTTTGTTTTTTTTTCTGCGTTTTTTCGGGGTTTTTTAGTGGTTTTTGGTCTGACACTCCCATCGTCGGTTCTTGCTTGGCTTTCTGATTTGTCTTTTCTGTGTGTCTTGTTTTCGCCGCTCTGTTGTGGTTTTTCTTGTGTTCTTTGACGCCTCACAATTTCTTGTGTGCTGCTACCTTCGTGTTGCTTACTGTTTTTCTGATCTTGGTCCCTCTTTGCCCTGCTTGGCCTCTGTGTTGTGTTGCTTTCAATATGGTCATCTGTGGTTCCTGTTCAAGAGAGATCGGCGATGACGTTGTTGCCTGTGATGGCGTTTGTTTCCTGAATTTCCACCCGACTTGTATGAAACGTGGGACCCAATCCACAAACCCTTCGACGTGTGGCGAATGCTCGGACATCAAACCGTGCTATGTATAAAGACTCGTGAGGAGGATGATGAAGGCACTATCCGGTGACCTGTCGTTCGTCCCCGATAAGGTTGGCTCCTTCTCGAGTCGCTGGGGGAGCCTCGGGCTTCTCTCAGACGATGCTGCCACTCTGTTGGCAAGGGTGGCTAAGCTGACGGGCGTTACGAATACTATTGTGTCTAATACTGACGCCCTCTTGAATAATTCGCACGAAAGTGCGACCTTGGTGTTTGGTCTTCTGTTGCGTCTGCCAACTCCGAGTTGCTGGGCTCCATTACGTCTGAATTCAAGACTCTGTCCGCGCGGTATGTAGCTCCTTCCTTTTCTCTTCATCCTCTGACGTGTCATGCATTAGTTCCCCGCATATCCGGGCGGTTCGCTCGTACCTCGTGTTGCTCGCAGTGGTGCGAAGCGGCGTTCCCGCGCCCTTGATGTCCCCGCCTCATCGACTGAGCCTTCGAACAGCGACTCGCATGGTTCGGAGGTTAGTGGCCTTCCACCTTCTCAGTCAGAGGTTCTTGATGATCCCGCTTTGCTGTCTGGACCTCTGAATAATGACCATCATGCCTCCATGGAACGCCCAGCGCGGGCTGGAGTGGGCGACTGTCCTCCTTATCGTCCTGGTGCCACCGCGCTTAGACCAGCACAGTGGCCTAAATGTATTTTTGTATCCAGGGTCCCACGGGATACTCTTGAGGGTGATACTGTTAACCACATCTCTCTTCAGGCAGGCGTTCCTTGTGATGTGATTGCCTGTAGACGAATCAGTCCTGCCCACGGCCGTTCATATACGGCTTCCTTCAAGGTGTTTGTCCCAGAGAGCGCCTTCCTGGCGGTTGTCTCTCCGAAAATATGGCCCTCTGGTGCTATCGTTCGTGAGTTCATCCCGAAGGCCCGTGCGGTTCCGACTTCACAGCCAAAAAACTTGCCAGTCGGGTGTCCTTCCATTATGCCAACGTGACCGGGTTGCGCAGCTTTTCTCCTACTCCTTTGCGTCCAATGCCGATAGACAGACAGAAATTCCGGCACACAGCCAGGTCTCCGTCAGGCAGATGACTGAGACCTGGCTGTGTGCCGGAATTTCTGTCTCTGAAATGTTCGGCCCTGAGTTCCAGGTTTTTCGTCGGGATCGCCACTTATCTGACCCGTGTTCACCTGTTGGTGGTGGAGTTCTATGCGCGGTTAAGGGGGGGGGGGGGGGTTTCTCGGTCTTTGACATTTCAGACTCCCGCGATTTAGAGCTCTTATGCGTGGTTCTGAGATTACCTACCAAAAGCTTATATGTTCTGACCGCATATGTTCCCCTTGTTCACCCACCACTGTGTACGAGCTGCTTGCGGCGTCTGTCGACAGTTTGTCTGACTCTAGCTTCCCTGCTCCCCAATTTGCTTTATCCTTTCTGGACTCTGTAGCCGCTTCTAACCTGGCGCAATGCTGCGATATCCCTATGATTCAGGCAGATTTCTGGACCATGTGTTCTCGCCTGACCCCGACTGTACGACTGTTATAAGATGCCTGACCCCCTTGGTTCCTGAATCAAGTCACCCCGCACTTCTGATTGTCATGTGCTTCGACACCGCTGACACATTTCCGTCCCTATTATGTGACCTCTAACTTAACTTTGAACGGGCTGATTTCACGTCCATGAATGCCAGTCTTTCTTGTGATTGGTCGAGTGTGCTGGAGGAGTGCGACGTTGACCTGGATGTGAGCACTTTTTACGATGTCCTTTACGCTTGTTTTACCCGATTTGTTCCCATCGCACTTCTCGATCGGGTTTACCACATTTGTTACGTCCCTGGCTTGATAGTTGAGGAACTTAAAAAGTAAAACTTGGAAAAGGTTTTGTGAATCTGGATGCCACGATGACTACTTGGTTTATTCTGATCTCTGCCAGCGTTTCTCCGCTCGGATATAGGACTCCTACGCCGAATACAGCGAATACACGCTGCGTTATGATCCTAAAGAGTTCTGGAGGTTCATCAATTCGAAGCGCAATTATCTTTGCGATATCCTTGAGATATCATGACTGTAAGAGCGATGACTCGTTTACAATCGCTAATTTCCTCGCGGAATTTTTCCGAACTTCTTTCTGTGATTCCACCTGTGACATCTCCACCTCTGATTTTGCCCACTTAACGCGGCAAGTGCACCGTTCTGACCTTTTCCCGTAGAAGATTTCCTTTCCTGTTCGACTACACTGGCGGTAGTGTTGTATTGAGTAGGGTCGACAGGATGAAGGACTTGGGCGTGGTCCTTAACTCTCGTCCTTCTTTCGAGGATCATATGGACCTGATCGTTGTTAGGGCTAGTTCGATCTTGGGTTTTGTTAACAGATGGACTAAGGAGCTTCATGATCACTACTTAACCAAACTTCTCTACTGCACCTTCGTTAGGCCATTTTTGGAATACGCTAGCCCAGTGTGGTCCCCCTACTCTACCGTTCACGTCAACCGCGTCGAGGCAGTGCAGCGCAGATTCCTTAGATGCGCTCTCGGGGGACTTACCTGGATTAATCCTTTACTTCTTCCCTCTTACACCGATCGTTTGTGTCTGATTTCTCTTGACTCCGCTGAAAACAGGCGCAATAGTATTTTTGTTCGATATATTGCAGAGAACGATAAATTTGCCCGAATTACTGGAGGCCGTCAGCCTCTCGATCCCGCAACGCTCCTTAAGAAATCGAAACTTTCTGTACGTACCTGGTCATCGAACTCTATATGGGATATACGAGCCCAGCACGTCGATGTCTCGCCTCTTTAATCAACATTTCGCCAACTTCGACATAGACTTCTCTAGGCTGCGGTTAAAGGGCTTACTCAGACAGTGCCTAGGTTGATGTGGGTGATATGAATTCTGTTGAATGCTGATCCACAGGTTTATGACTTGCTCACTTTTACTTTTATTTTAAGTTTTAGTTTAATAATTTATATATATATATATATATATATATATATATATATATATATATATATATATATACATAAATATATATATATATACTTGTGTGGATTTTTTGTCTTTTACAATTTAAAAAAGTTTTGCATACAAAAGTGCATCTAAAAATTAAAAAAAAAATTCTGAACGATTCCTTATTAAAATTTAAGCACTTTTTGTCTCTTGCAATTTTTTTTAAAAAGCTTTAATTTTTGAGTAAAAAATTATTGAAAATCTTAAAATTTTGGTACACTTTGGCTAACATCTTAAAAAATTTACGTTTTCTAAAAAAAAGTTTGGGACAAAAGTTTTGTATTTTTTTCCGTAGAATACGAATATGCAATAAAAAATATAGATTTCCATTTAAAAAATTAAAGTTGACCTTCATTTGATCCTGAAAATGAGTTTCAAGGTCAAATTTAAGGTCACCATCATTTGACCACCTCGAATTCTGACAACTTTTGTCCCAAACATTTTTTGATCCAATGGGTAATTTCTAAAATATAAAAAACAGTTTTAAATGCCTCTCCATGTAGTATATATATATATATATATATATATATATATATATATATATATATATATATATATATATATATATATATATATATATACTACTGTATTAGTCATTTATGACGAATCTGTATTGAACAAATAAAAAAATAAGAGGCTCTCCAGGGTTCTGAGTAGGAAGGAGGAGAGAATAATAGTCCTGAAATTGGTGGGTTTGTAGTGTGAGGCACTTCCACTTATAGTAATGAAAACCACTTTCACCCTCATATACGTGGACGGAATGAAGGTCATGTTTAGGTAGGCCTCGTAGATAACACTCAGCCACGGTATAAGTAGCTCGAAAGCTGACTAAGTTCAACTGGTGATACTATTTAGTTCTGGTAATTTATATGGCCTGAAACTACGTATATCCCATCTCAGCTTCCACTTACTGAGAATCTTGTAGACCAATTCGTAACCGCCCGGAGTCTCTGATGGCTCAGCAATGTCACCTGTAAAGCAGCCGGTGTTGAAAATTAAAGGCGTTTGATTATCTTATAATTGAAATTGTCACTGTAATGGTAAAACTAACTTGTATGCGTCAATCACCAATTTAGCTTTTCTCATTTTGAAATCAGTTCATGTTTAGATTCCGAATAAGTAGGGTCACTACTGTATATTTAGACTGAAATAAAGAGTTTGAATTTGGAGCCGGGGTTTCTTTAACGCTTTAAGTAAGAATTATTTAAAAGCCGGAAAAGAGGGTATCGACCAGTAACTCCAGCGGCTCAAGACTAATGAAGTCCAACTGCTATCCCATTTCAATAGGAGGCTCGGTGTTGTTGAGAGGATTTTTCACAAGCTAATCGCTTCAGAGGTGCCCCCGATTTTGTTACAGAAATACTTCCAGGAGAATCGTTTTGCCTTCCTGATCAACTTATTGAATTTACTAAGGTATTCCTTATAGGAAGTGCCAACATTAGTTATTTTCACTTGGAAGACCTTATGACACTCCTTCCTTAAGGTCATTATTTCCGTCGACCACCACCGAGGTCTAGACTTACCTCTGAGATGCTGGTCGTCGCAAGAAATCTGTGTCGCCGTATTACATGCAAGCATTACAGTGTCCAACACCTTGTTGAAGGTTTGTTATTTTTGATAATAGGGGGACCTACGGTAGGTAGACTGTTGCTTAGGACAATTTCATATAGGTCCCAGTTTGTTCTATGCTGCTTTTTGTAAGGAGAATAGTCGGTTGATTGAAGGTTGAAGGTTGGTTCATTGGATACCATGCATTCTGTTGTAAAATGGGCGGATTGTTCCGAGACCAATTTAGTATCCAGAACTTTCCGCCTAATCGAGTTAGTAAATGTAGTTTCTTCACCACACATTACATATATGAAGGTTAGTACCAAGAATGAAATCTAAAAGTACCTGACCCTTTTAGTTGACGACATTCCTTAAGGCTGTTCCAGGAATATCCTAGGCATCGTGAGCCAAATAGCTGGAGATCAACCAAATATAATGAGATTAAAGCTCCAGCATGACTGCAACAGTGTCCTTCTCACTAACCTGAGAGAAGATAGGGGCATTAATATATTATTATAAGGATACATGATTTGGGTCCACCTTTACCTTGTATGTAAAAGAGCTTGTATCCCTTTCGATTGATTCCGCAAACCTTATCTCTGACAACCCTTGGATGAGAACGACCTCCTCTCTTTCTTGTGCTAAATGAAGGAGAAGTGCAGCAGACGCTGCCTTCGAATGATGAAGGTTAATTTGGGCTACTCTCAGCATCACTGCTTTTGGGGGAGGATACCTCAATTACAGTGATGTCAGCAGATTCCTCTTCATTGCTGGCACGTTTATGAGCGGATTAGCGCAAGAACAAGCCTTTCACCTCTTGTCCGGAATAGGGAAGAGTCTTAACCATTTAAATTTGTAATGCCATTTAGAAAATAAGATCTAAATTCCTCGGCGCCTCGTGTTTACAATCGGGTCAGAGTTGGTATTTCCAGTTAATATGATAATGAATAAATTTTCCTCGATGCCGTTAAGGTACCAGTGATTTGTGCCGACTTATCACCTGCTTCCACTTTAAGGGACCAACGTGTGTGAGTTACAATTAGTTCATAGGAATGTGGGAAAACATGAGTTGCGGTGTGATGAGTTGTTAAACCATCACATTCGAAAATTAGGAAACCTTGGAATGAAGAAAAGGACAATTAAGTTGCAACGAGTCTGTGACCTTGAAAAGGCTACAAAATTGGTTAAGCATATTCCCCAACAGGCTTAGAGAGTATAATGTTGCAATGCGAGAACTGATAAGGATGAATGTAGCAGAACCCGTTAATGACGAATATGACATAAAGGTCATATCAATCCGTGTACCCAGAAGATAATGGTACAACGAGGCTCAGAATGGTGTTCGACGCTTATTCTAGGGCACCAGTAGAATTCTCGTTAAATGAATGTCTATCTCTGAACGCAGGAGTAAATTCGACGCCAGATGTATTGAAGATCTCATTAAATTTTCGTCTGCGTAAAATTGCAATTCTGGCTGATATAGAAAAAGTTTTCTTTCAGAGTGTGCTTTCTGAAGAGAATAAAGATTTGCATCGATAACAAGGATTTATGACCCACTCGGAATTTTGAGTCCACTTCTGATTAAGACAGGATATTTGGAAACTAAATACAAAATGGTATGAGTTACTGTCAAATGTAACTATTCTGAAGGATTAGAATTCATGGTCAAGGGATTTAGTGAACTTAATGGAGTATGCGGTTCCCTGGTATGTGCTTCATAACAATATACATAATGAGGTAGATTGACAGCTTCACGTCTTTGCCGATGCCAGGTATAAAGAATTTGGTGCTACACCTTACGTACGCGAAGAAGATTTCGTTGGTGTTATATCAGTTCAACTTCTGATGCTAAAAATCGTATCGTTCCTTTGAAGATGGATAATATCGCCTCACCTTAACAAAACTGGAGGTCACAGCCGCACTGATAGCATCCAAATTCAAAGATTATTTATTACGGAACGTTAATGTGCAGTTTGACTCCGTCTTCATGTGGTCCGATTCGAAAATAGCATTGTACTGAATTAAGGGTGACATAACGAAGTGGAAGGAATATGTTGCATGCTGAGTAAAGGAAATTTTACGTTTACCGGATTATAAGTCTTGGAGATACTTCTCAAGAAAAAAATTCAGCCGAATTGCTTACTCGCGCAGTAAACGCAGAAACTCTGACAAGCTCTGAGTTTTGGCCAACGGATCCAATGTGGTCGAAGAGCAAATTTGAATTTTGCCAACGGCAACAATTTGTGTATTTGATCCTATTCTTATTATTGAAAATATAAGCTGCTTAAATCGTCTCTTACGAATGAATTGAATGATGCCGAGATTTACTGGATAAGGATTAGAAGGAAGGGAAGGAGTTTCAATATGAAATAAATCAGATCATGGATCAGTCAGAATACTGGGAGTTAATGAGAGCTAGGACACTATTATACTTCCAAAAAATTCCTGGTTTTGTCGACTTATTGTATGAAATTATGAAACTAATTTTCACGGAGGTGTCATAAGGTGGATAATTAAGGCAAAGCAACTCATAAAGGGCATTTTAACGTGGCAAGTGTAAAAGTCTAAGAGGCAAGGCAAGCGTTCAGTCGTCTGCTCCCTTACCTAAGGAAAGATTAATGCCTGTTAGGCTATTTCAAACGACGGGAGTGGATTTTGCGGGTCCATTGTATGTTAAGGATGTAGGTACTCATTAGTGATCAAAAATGTGTTGACTTGTGCAGTTATGAGAACTGTACACTTGGAACTTGTTACCAATTTGCCTGCGGAGATTACACTTGAAGAATTGAGACGTTTTTTTACGCGAAGAGGCGTTTCATCATTGATCTACTCAGATAACGCAAAATCCTTCAAACACTCAGCCCTTGGAACAGAAACGTTACAGAAATTTCTGTAGTACAAACTGGCTGATTTTTACAGAAACTTGAAGATTGAATGGAGATTTTTTGTTGAACGTGCAGCTTGGTGGGGCCGTTTTTATGAAAGCTTAGTAAGAAGCGTTAAGGCTGATTTAAAAATATCTTTTCGAAGAGCGAAGGATACTAAAGATCAGCTATACACAATTTTAACGGAAGTTGAAGATACAATAAACAGCTGATCCCAAGGATTTAGAACTTCTAACTCCAGTACATTTTGTATGTGGGTTTTTGTCACAATAAACTGGGTCGGAGCGGAATCACTCAGCTATGGAGACAGAGTCAGCGAACTGTAAATATGTTTTCGGATCGTTGCAGAAACTTTTCAGCTAAATCTGCATCCTCTTCTTTGAAAGTCGGAGAAATCGTCGTAGTTCGTGATGCGAACCATCCTAGGATCGTTTGGACAATAAGATCAGAACAGCCGAAGTTCGACTTCCCAATGGGTCCATAATTCGTCGCCCGGGACAATTATTGTACCCGTTAGAAATTCAGGTGTAATTCTGCCTGAAAGCAACGTTGAAAGCAACGAAGCATTTAGCAGTTCTTTTGAAATCGTCAAACGCGTCAGTCGTCTAGGGAATAAATGCGTTACATAAAGCATGAATTGTAATTTAGCGGCGTGTTACAATTTTATTATTATCCCATAAGCTATACAGCCTCCCATATCATTCCGACTTCACTATAAAGAGGCCTTATTGGAATTATAGTCGGCAGCGAGGAATATACATATATGCTGCTTAATGGTTGAGGCTGGCGGGTTGCTTTCGTTGTTTAGAGTATCACTGCTGGGTGAATACTTTTACATTTTGTAACAATATATATAGTTTGTGTTTCTTACTGGGCACTGGGTTAGAGGAGAATCAAAAAAACAAAAATGAACTATAGGAGTTTGCATACTTATTGCGATGAAATTAACCAGTCTTACATCTTAACGCGTATTTTCTGCAGTGTTATAGACGTTATTAATATCTCGCTTAACAGGTAACACAATGGTGTTGAAGACTTACAGGATTTAAAAAAATTGATTTCAAACTTTAATTTTGTGAAAGAAATTAAAGTTTTCATTTCAAACGGAAATATTTTGAAAATTTTTCCTTTAATTTGTTTTTATTTTCGGGTATAAAATGTGTTCTTTTTGAAAAAAAATTTAAAAAAACACAAAATTATTTTACCATTCTCAACGTAAATGACCAAACCTACTCTTTTAAGTAAAAATTCTGCCTGTCTTCTAAATTGTTGATCTTTTAAACTTTGTGTTAAACTTTAGAAGTCCTGAAAAGGGCTGGGTTTAGTGCCAAAAATGAAGTTAAATTAATTAGTTAAAATATTTTCAAAATATTCTCCGTTATTTTTGAATGCACAGAAGAATTATTTGTCCCCTCTGGGTGTTTTTAAGTCAATTGCTAGATTTTTTAAAAAAAATTTTTTCGGCTTCTAAAATTCTTGTTATGAGTTCATCTCGTGTTGCAACTCCTACCATTTCTCTCATGGACCGCATAAATAAAAATCAAATCGGGTTAAGCGAGAGAACAAGCCAGCCAAGGAATAGTACCACGCCACCGTATCCACCTAGCCGCGTAATTCCACTCAACCTATGGAGTGCATTTCTTTCGCAATGTGCTCATATTGATGAGGCTTGTTACTGTACAGGCGTCACGTGGAAAGAATAAAGCTCTTGACTTTTCGTAATACTCTTCATAATGTTGATGCACCACACACGCTATATGCCTTGCACTTGTAATAGGATCTATTCTGCTTGCCCCAAGAATCCTCCCCCAAGAATTTGTGCAACATTGACATCCGGTTGAGACAAAAGTGTATGAACGCTTCCAGTTTCTCGAAGCTGTGACACGCTGTTTGAAAGAGTCGTCTAGATGGTTACCTTCTTTGTGGTAATCGCGGCTGATATTTACGCTCATCTTCGAGTGAATTTTTGGTGATGAATCCGTAACAAAAAATTATAGGGCTTCACGATACTCGAGATTATTAAATACAAATTGCTCTTTCAATTTTTAGAAAAAAAAATTTCATTAAACAAATAAAACGACCGCTTGTTCAATACACTCGATGTTTTTATTCAATACTTTATATTAAAAGATTATAAAATATAACAAAATTGTCCCGACAAGAAAAAGTGACTTAATTCTAACGCGGATTAAAACTAACTCCCTTATCAAAAGTTCTACCTGAGCAAAGTTCTTACCTATTTTACAGGTAATGAGGAAATTGCAGTGTAATGGGTTTTATTACACTTTAACTTGATCAATTAATGTTTCTAGCGAATTTATTTTGTGGGACAGGAAGTGTTAACGTTGCGTCTGGGAATATTGGACAGGAAGTTGGGTTGCGCGTGTTATGGATAGGATAGTTTGGGGTCATTGGGCGAAATGCACTTTATGATTATATTTAATTATATTATATTTTTATTTATTATAACTATTATTCTCATTGCCGGTGCCAGTCTCGACACGAGACCGGGGCCGGCAGCGAAACCAACATCATTGGTAACAGTGCGATAATGAGAGCAAGAATGAGGTGACGAAAGTTTTTATTATTTTATTGTGGAAATTTTTTTTAGTTGTTTCAGCTTTTATGTCGCTCCGAAAAGTTTCAATTGCATGATGTCTGGGGCATTTAAGTATGCCCTGCTTTCCGGTCTTGGCTTGGTGCCGCGAAGCCCGCGTATTCTTCATTTGTAAATTACACTATTTTCAACTATTAATTGCAATTCTATCAAAACGATTTCTAACTTTGAAATATAACGTGCTATTCAAACTGGCACAAGTCAAGTCAAGTGCGGAACGCGCGTTTTTAAAGCATTGTCAATTATAATTTGTCTGTAATCCGAATGGTTTCCCTTTTCCTCGAGGCTTATCTTCGGCCTTCAGGTTCGATTTTTTGTCGTCCTGCGGTATCCTTCTGCGATGTTTTTCATCTTGATGAACTTCTCGTTGCGTTGTCTTCCTTCGATACGGTTGTTGCGCTACATCAGCCGTAGGTTTGTTGTTCTCTTAGTAAGTTAGTAATTAAGGGAGGGGTGTACGAATGCCTTTAAGCATCCTCCAAATGCCCAAATCCCTCCTCCCCACCCCTACATTTTTCTTTTTAGTGTCTCACCGAGGTCTACCAGATATATATATATATATATATATATATATATATATATATATATATATATATATATATATATATATATATATATATATATATATATATAGGGTGTAACGTTTCTAGAGGTCAATACGAGTTTAAATGATAGCTCTCACCTAGGCAAACAAAAAATTTTATCGAAGGGGGCGGGGCAATCTCAACCGTTTGGAGTTACAGGGTGATTCATAATTTTTTTTTATTTTTATCTTTTGATCTACCCAACACAGCGACACCAAACAATCGCTAAAAAACTACCATCACAATGACCTTTCCAAAATTGTCAGGAATATTGATCTAACTCCTACCATTAAGGTGCAGTGACTTCTAAAATTGAAAAAAATGGTATGCGATTACCTAAAATTCAGAATTTTTCCAAATTTTCTCCGAAATTCATGTAATTAGTACACCTATTTTTTATTTTTATTAGATTGCCAATATTATTACCTTTTCAAAAAGGCAAAACATGTCCATGTAGAGAAAGTATGTAGAAATTTATACGTAGATATCCTATCGGAGAATATTATAAAAATCAACAATTTAAAGAAATTATACTCAAATTAATTCTTAAATGATTTTTGTTGAATTTTAAAAGAATTGCAATTAATCTTGATAGATTACAAAAGCTGTTAAAAATGTCCACCGCCACTTTTTAGGCATGCCAACAATCTCCATCTAAATCTCTATTTAAGGCGTGTTGCAGCCAGCCTCTCCCGTATTTTCGTCGCTGCATTCCCAATTCTGCTAACTAAATCTTCCCTAGTATTAACAAGGCTTGAATAAACTTCATCCCTCATTTTTCCCCATAAGAAAATATTCAATGGGGTAAGATCTACAGGTCTAGGAGGCCAAGGAATCGGTGAAATTTTTCATTTAGTATTGCCTTCACAATGTTAGCAGTATGCGCTGGTGCTCCATCGTGTTGGTAAAACATGTCCGATGGATTATGCAGAGGGATCACCTCTACTCTACTATAACGGCAGTGTATTCTCCAAAAAGTCCGCATAAATTTGACTTTTGGTAAAATTAATGGTCCTACCAAAGGTTTTCCGATGATACCAACCCAAACATTGAGACTGAACCTCTGCTGGAATGAGGTCACCTTTGTCCTGTGTGGGTTAATCTTTGACCAGCCATGGAGGTTGTCGAAGTTCCTGATACCATCTCTGGTGAATTGAGATTCATCCGTACACAGAATTCGGTCCAGAAACGCCCTGTCGTCAACGTCACGTTCCAGAAGCCAAGTGCTAAATTCCAGTCTTCTCTCAGAATCTCCTTCCAGTAGTCCTTGGACTTGCTGATGGTGATACGGACGTAATTCCTCTCGATTAATAATTCAAGACCTTAGTTGAAGACACTCCTAATCGTTCTTGTGACTCGTCTCAGGGTCTTGCCTCACAATGGTGATTACTTGCTGCTCGACGTGGGCAGAAGTTCCCCAAGTTCCGGGCCGTGTCTTTGTCGTTTGAAGTTACACTTCCTGTTTCTCTTAACCTTCGAAAAGTCCGTATAAATACCCCTCTTTGGGGTGTTCACCGATTAGGGAATCTTAATTGATATTCCGGTACAGCCGCTCTCTCGTTTCCGTCTACTTCACCATAAATGTAAATAATATCCGCGTATTCCTCAAAAGTAAATTCTATCATTTTTTAATAATTTTCGCTTAAAAACACCCGTAATATTGTTTTTCTACTATGATAGGTATTCTTGCTGACTGACACTTTTTTATTGAAAATTTCCATCAGGTATGAGTAACTGAACGCCAGGATACAAGAGTGTGAATTCTGGCTTACATTAGCTAATATCGGCAATAAAACAAAATTACACTAATATTTTTATAACTTTTTTGCAGCAATAATAAAAATTTATTTCCAATTCACCCAAAACAAACATTTTCGACCCTTTATCTTAAAAATTTTTGTTTATTTAAAGAATTTCCTACCTTAAGTGCAATAAAATAATTAGGTAGTCAGAGATTTCTAAGGATGGAGTTTTTCTAATTCTCTGTCAACCTTGCCATATTGCACCTTTTTGGAGAGATAATATGATGGGCAATCCAATAAAAATAAAAAAGAGGTGTACTAATTACATAAATTTCGGAGACATTTTGGGAAAATTCTGAATTTTAGGTAATCGCAAACCATTTTTTTTACTTTAGGAAGTGACTGTACGTGCAATGGTAGGAGTTAGATCAGTAGTGTTGACATTTTTGGAAAGTTCATTAGGAAAGTTATTTTTAGCGTTTTATGCATATCATGAAAAACTGAAATTTATGAAGCATCCTGTAACTCCCAAACGGTTGAGATTCCCCCCCCCCCCCCCCCCCCCCCCCCCGCAATAAATTTTTTTTTAGGTGAGAGCTACTCGAATTGACCTCTAGAAATGGTACACCCTGTATATATATATAGTAGTAGTATTTGTATAAATATATGAGCGAATAGATTGTGGGTTTACCTGATATCAGTCGATGACAAGAGAATGAAGGTATGTGTTACGTATGATAACGCGAACTATTTTGTTTTTTCGATTCGATCATATCTTTCTGTTTGGAGCAACTTAATTCAGAAACTGTGTCGATTGGTCTGAAGTTTCTTTATGCAGGTGTCCAGCTGCAAATACAGTTCTTACGGCCCGCATTCGAATCCAATATAAATTCCATAAAAATTCCGAATACAAAAAAATACCCAATTCCGATTTTTTAGCAGCAATAAATTTAAAGAGTAGCATACATCTAACCTAATAAAATATAATAAAACGTTGGATCCAAAGAAAACACATTTAAAAATGTATCCACCAAACTTTCTATTATAATTTAACTTAATCGGTTTATTTGCTCGGAAGTTATAATCAACACAAAATTTAAAAGTGAATTCTGAGAACCTCAAAACAAGTATATCTATTGAAATCTTGTTCTTAGAAACTCTAATAGGGAACACTAATTTTATTAGAGTCTTAAAGTTAAAAAAAAAATATTTATTTATTGTTTTTCATTTTTATTATACAAAATCATTATAAAAACACATAACTATCCACAAAGTTTTTTGCACATCATATTATCCCCATTCTTGCCTGTACAAAAAACTTACTGTGTTTTTTGTAAAATATACGTTTTTATATGTATGAATGTTTTATTCTTCTAAACACACTTGATTATATCAGAGATTGCTCAAACACATGTATAAGACAATTCTAACTCTAATGTTAGCATAAATAGACTAAATCCAACCATAATACGAAATTCACGTTATTCTCTTAATTTTATGCCAGTATTATCAGAAATCCAATCTAGATATGCTGTAATTCGGGTATAACTTACTGGGAAGTTTTTCTGACACCCTTGACTTCGTTCGTAAGAAGCAAGGCCAATAACAATTTTGGATCCATCAGTTTCTTGAATAGCAAGAGGGCCACCCGAATCTCCTGGGCAAGCAGATTTCTTATCAGAGCCATCCACGCAAATTTGAGAATCTTTATCATAGGGACCATAAAAATATTCACATTTTTCACTTGCAACTACTTTTCTAGGAACATACTGAAGCTTGTATGTGACCTCTTCAGCAGGTGTGTCACCACGACTCCCCCATCCTGATATTATGCCAGTGACTCCTTCGAAATTGTCGGACTTTTGACTGCGACGAGGTAGATTAATGGTTTGGATTTTGCCTATTAGTAATTAAAATGGTTATTTGTAAGTATAGCAATTGCGGGAGACTTATAGACTCACTGTTAAGCGTTACTTTATTTGGAAGATATATTAGAGCGATATCATTTTCAAAATTTGGTGGTGGTTTGTAACTTTCGTGGATAAATAGATGTTCTGCAGAAACTTTGAATATAATACGGCCTAGTTCCTCAGAATTATGGCGGTTGTGAGTTCCTAACATTACGTTTACGGAAAGAACACTACAATAATAATATAGTTTTATAATACTAAGTGTTGAAATAAAAAAATATCCACTTACTTGTATACACAATGTGCGGCAGTTAAGACAATTCGATCTGAAATTAATGATCCACCGCACCAAAAGTAAACAAAACTTCCTTCCTCAAATTCTTCCATCTCTAAACCAACCTGATATGGAAATTGATTAGGTGAAGCCACAACTCCACCAGCTATCCGATTTTGAAGAGAAGATCCTTTAACATCTCCTATAGAAAGGCTTAAAACTTCTGCAAACAAAATTGATAATAAAACAGATAACTTCATTTTTCTGTTTAACAAAATCAACTGCCAATAAATAATTAAGCTTGCATTTATACGTTAGCATTTTTCAGATACTAAAAAAATTAAAAAGATTTTGGTTATCAATGAACAGATTTTCACCAATCGCTAAAATAATTCGCACATTATTTCAGTGCAATCTTGAGCAACTATTGTTTTCTTATCACTTGTATGTCTGATTACACTAGATAACAGTGTAAATCATCATTTTTGGTATTAAAAAAAGTATGATTTGCGGACGGATATGAACTTGCCATTGAAATTTAGCGTGATTGACTTTTGAATAGGAGTAATTCAGTAAAACACTTAAGTGCCACAAAAAATGGCAACCGACGTAGGTCATGTCTTCAAAACTTAGAATATTTGATTTTAAAGCATATAACGGAAAACAAACAATTTTAAGAGCTAAATAGTTATGTGAGTGGCTCTTACCCTTTGATGTATAAAATAAGTCGCTATAACTGAGTTCAAGTATATTGTGACGAAAACTACCAGCCTGATACGTTATAATCACCAAAATTGAAACTTCAACATAGATTGCCTTTTATGTAGCTGAATTGAAATAGTTTCTTTATTAAGCCAATAAATGCAAGTTCCCTGCAGATAAAGTTTCCTGAAATTTTCCAAATCGGTCTCTGTAAATTGTTCAACTTCACAGTATAGGAGACATTATAAAGTTATAGTGACATTGTTGATGCTGTAATTTGCCATGTTACAGTGGTAGCATTTATAAAGGTTTGGTAGCGATTATACGTTTCTAATCTTTTCGTTTGAAACTACCTCCGTTCCGATTAAAAAAAATCTTCATGGAGCTAAAAACTTCAATTTGAGTCCTCAAATTCTGGAAAACCTTGTAATTATCTGTCCATTATACAAATGGTATCAACATTTTGGATAATTTGAGGTACATGCTTTAGTCATTGCTTTTCAATACGATAATGCACACCGCAAAATTACTTAAGGGGGCAGTCTGGGTTAATTTTTTTAAAAAATTCGATTTTCTAAAAACATCATTTTCATGTAGGGTAGAGCGGGGCTTCAAGTGCCATTTTTGCATTGTCATAAATCTATCATAAACCTTTAGATCAAATTATATGATAATTTAAACATACAATCTTTAGCACTTCATGTACTAATACCAAAAAAAAACTTCTCTAAAAAATTTGATCATTTTACGTTAAAAATTGATTTTGAATGTGCAAGTCGTACTGTTCTTTTTACCTCCCTTGCGGGGTAATAAGTTCCACCTGTTGGGGTACAATGTGCCACTTTAAATATCTCAAGACTTCATGAGTAAAAAAGAATAAAAAAGTCAAATCCACTTCAAAAATAATTACACAAATTATTTCTTTTTAAAAACAAAATGAGTATTCTAATATAATATGATATAGTAGTCTAGCCTTATTTTAGTTGCATCACGTTGAGTAAAATATTATTTTTACATTTACTTTGTGGAAATATCTTTATAGCTGCATTGCAACTCAGGTTGTTATTAAATATTTAAATAGGTAGTCTATTAGTCTTTATTGTCTGTCTTAAAAAAAATAAAAAGTTCCTTTACGGGGTAAAAATAGCCACCATGGCACTTTTTACCCCGAAGGGTACCTGAACATGTTTTTAGATAGTAACGCAATCACAATAACAAGTTTGCAGTTTTAAGTATTTCTTAGGTGCTCTCTAAGAAAAATACAATATGAAGGCACTTACTTAACTTAAATCTGATGAACACATACAAGAAACTAAAATGTCCGCCTCGATTTTTTTTACTTGTTGCCAAATGAATAGTACTATGACGCGTGCGCTCTTAGTTAATACCTGGCAACCACTAGCTATGTGGCGAAAAAATTTAATTTAATTTTTTTTCATGTAGTTTAATGTGTATAATTTATTGTACAAGACACATTGAAACATTTAAATAAATTCTATTATAAAACAAAAATCTTAAAAATATGTGCAATAAAGCCCTTAAAAGTGGCTTGCGGGCAACAGTTTTGATATCCTTATATGGCCACAACAATCTGATCTTTTATAGTTCATCTGTGCGTATCTTGAAAATATCAGTTATATCAGGAGATATTGCTAATACTGTTGAAAATAGTGTGAATTGCTGGGAACGAAATATTCGCCGAATCTTGTAAAAACCTAGTTGAGAGCATGAAAAGAAAAATTTAAGTGGTCATTGCAGCGGTAGGTGGATATACTAATTATTCGAAATAACAAATAATGAAGTCGTTGATGGAGCAAGTGATAACGTGTCGGTCTACCAATCCGGAGGTCCCAGGTTCGAATCCGACCATTTTTCAGTTGACAACAGATTGCGATAAAAATAGCATTTGGTTTGCAGAGAAGATGTTAGTGGTTCTTTCTTCTCCCGCCCCATGCCTCACACAAGTGGTTACGAGAACTGGAGAGAGAGAACATATAATGAATGAATACATCATCATCAGTTTTATTGTTTAATGTTTAAATAAAATAAAAAAATATCGTACACAGCTTTTCATGCATTCAGTATTTTTGATAAAAGCGTAATCAGTTGCTAACTGTAGCACTATTAAATTATATTATGAAGAACTCGGAATATAAAAGTTTAACAAAAAATACTTTACCAATATATTCTTTTTTAAATTAAATAAATCAAAGTTAGAGTTCTTCTTCTAAATATATCATAAATCAATCAAATTAAATATTCAAAAAATTAAAAAGATTTTTTTTAGAAATTTTGGGTATTTCACTTAACCATGCCTTATTCTGCTACAGTTTTCTTCCTCACCGTGGGTTTTGCCATAGGTGTTGATATAATTGCTTGATCAGTAAAATATTTTTAATTTATAATATTTAGTTTTTAAAAAATATGATTTCAGTTATAAAATTATTTAAATAATTAATGCATGTTAAGTTCACCTAAATCACTAAGAATTATATTACAGTGCAAATGAAGTCAACTGTTGTCTGAGTTTTCTCAACGACAGGTACTCTCTCCATTGCTTACTATTATCTATTGCAAGCGCCCCACGTTTTTCATTTTAATTCTTACAAGTATTTTCATAGCTATTAAAAATTTACAATCACATATTGTTGGGACAATCTGTATGGGGTTAGGAATCTGTATGGCGCTAGGAGAAATTATTTTATACTTTTTAGTCCGTATTAAAAACGTGGCATATTAAATTTTTCTTTTTAAATTTTAATAATCATTTTCTACTTTTTAGTCTTGTATGAGTAATTTAATTATTGCGTCTTTCTTACTGAAAAACCTAAAACCATCCGCTATCTTACCATCTTGGTGCGTTCGCTAGAATGAGAGCACGTAGTTTATCGTATTCTACTCATCAAACCCCTTTATTTGGTACCCATTTCTAAGGGTGTTGTGAAGAAAAAGGTAATCCGCCATCTTAGGGCGTCCACCATATTAGTTTTAAAATGACGTCATATAGTTTGTCGCTAGTCGAACACTTTCATTTGATACCCATATCAGGGAGGTAGTAAAAAAAGGCTAATCCGCCATTTGGGAGCGTCCTCCATATTCGATTTAGAACAATATTAAATAAATTATATTGCATTATCATCGGATCTGCCTATATATTCAGGTAATCGAATATCAGAAAGTTAGTTTTAAATCGATTGCAAAATTTGTACCGAACAGACAAACAGACAAAAAAGCGAGTTAAGAAAAACATTGTCAAAAACAGTATTGCAAGAGTCGGAAGGTTAGGTGAATGCCATCTTATTGGTCGGCCTACCAATCCGGAGGTCCCAGGTTCGAATCCCACCGGCGGCGACCCATGGTTGCTTTCTGCCGACAACAGATTACGGTAAAATGCTATAGGGGTTGTAGAGAAAGTGTAATTGGTTCGGAATACACTTTAAATTGTAAGTCCACTTGCAATCGTTGTCTCGAATTGGGTAAAGTTCTTCTCCTACCCCATTCTCCACAAGGGGTTACGGGAATTAGAGAGAGAGAGAAAATAGTTTTGTTTAATTTTTCGATAATTCTCAGTCTTATAACTTTTTTTGTTAACTTTTCTTTAGCAACTTTCAGATGTTCATTAAAACCCAACATCAGGACCTACCTTGTTATTGTTATATTTTCATTTTCTTTCGGTATAGGTATTTTAGCTCCGTCCCAATCCTGTCAATGAATGGTCGAAAGTATAAAAGATGAGAACTTATTCTAACGGGTTTAGTTTTATTTATTTATTTACAACAGAATCGCCAAAGCTGGTTACTAGGAAAAGTGCATAATTAAAACTAATAACTATAGCTAACTTATTCAAATGAGTAGCCACAGATGGCTCTTCGGTTGCAACCTAGAACAACTCAGCTCGATGTAAGCAGCGTAATCATTATTAAGGCGTGACATAGATGCAGTAGAATCGTGCATATCGTAAAGCGTGCGATGATATGAAACATTGAAAATGCCGAAGTTTCTCAGGGACCGGTCGGGAATGGGAATGCTTACATCGTTCAGCAACTCGGAAGAGTTGACCGTTCTCTGTAATAAATCATACAAAAAAGTAATCTTGTATATTCTTTGGAGAGGAATCAGTTCGAGCCTAGCATCATAGGATGGAAGGAAGAATGGATCGTGCCAGGGAAGGCCACAAAGGGCGCACCTAAGGAATCTGAGCTGAACAGCCTCGATTCGTATTCCAGAATAGGTCGAACGAACATGCAAAAGAAGAGCCGAGTTAGGTAGGGATCAGCAAGCTCCCTGGACCACCTTTTCATAAAACCTAGCGTGGAATTAACTTCACTCATCACGAAGTTAATGTGGTCCTCAAATTAAAGGCGGAAATTAAGAACCACCCCCAGGTCCTTAACACTATGAAGCCTACTGACGACTTTGCCACCTAAAGAGTAGTAGAAGATAATGGGTCACTTTCTGCTGGTAAAAGTCATTACGGTGCATTTGTTAGTATTAAGAGGGAGACGATTACTAGAGCAGCAGTCATGAAACATGTGAATGTCGGAGCTCAACAGAGCATAGTCGTCGGCGCGAGATACAACACGGAATATTTTTGGTGTCATCGGCACAGCATAGAATTCTGGAGCTAGAAAGGAGCAACGAGACATCAGTAATAAAAATTATAAAAAGGAGTGCCGAGAATGCTGTCCTGAGGCACTCCAGCAGAAACAGAAAATTCGTCGAAAAGGGCATCGCAAAAAGGAATATTCTAAGTGCGGCCGGACAGGTAAAGAACACCCAGTCAACGAAAAGCGGTGGCAATCCGGGCAGATTTAGTGGATGAATAAGAATCCCGTGGTTAATTCTACTCAAGGCCTTACTAAAATCTTTCAAAATGCAATAAACCTGCAAGCCTGACTCAATCAGAGGCAAGCAGTGATGCAAGAATTCCAGTAAGTTGGTGGTAGTAGATTTATCCTGAATGAAGCCACGGTGGAAAGAGCCACTACTTTTGTCATTGGTTCCAGCGGCTGTTACAGACTTTTGCATTTTACTGGCGTTTTGCCTTTTGACGGGTTTTCTGCAGAATACTTTTGTTTTGAAGGAAAAATTTTTTTTTATATGCCTCTACCGAGGCGCTTTCAGCTGCACCGTTGACTAGCTTTTCCTTTTTGGACTCCTGTGAGACTGCTCCAGGGTATGCCTGTTGGGAGGGCGCCTACAAGATTGATGCTGTCGTTACCTGTGATCTCCTGCTGGCTCTGCATTCCTGTCTGGATTTTACGCTTCAAATTGCATGTGTTCCTGTTGTCGGTCGACGAATTTTTCTGGGGATTCTGAATCGGTTCCTGCTTTTGTTTGTGGCTTTTGTTGTTTCTTCTGCTGTTGCGAGCGCCATCTCTACCTCGGTGGACTGAGCAATATTTAGTTTGGACTCCTAACGTTTTTCGCCGCTTGCGTTTTGATATCGTTTATTTTGAAACTAAAAAAGCAAAACAAACTGTTTTAAACTCGTTGAAAAATGTGGTTTCGAGAAAAACGCGTTTAAACTTTTCGGTACTGTTTTGCAATGACTTCGAATATCAATAAACCATTTTAGAAGGTCATTATAGACCCCATATGGAATAAATTTATGCAAAAAAAATTTGTTTTTAAAACCTTCAGGATGGGGTCCCCCCTTAAATGAGCATGACTTCTTCGCAAAAACCCAGGCTGAAGTTTCGAGGAGCTCAAAATTTCTTTTGGCGATAAGAAATACGTAGTTTGTTTGGATTTTGCAGAAAATTACGTTTGTCGAGTTCAAAATTCAGTAAAATCTGAATATTGGTCAACAACATAATCTTCGCTTCATCCGTACGTCATATATTTTCTACAAAAGGCTATACTGAAACACAAAAGTTTCGTCGTGATTTCATAACTTATTAATATATAGCTTTTACAATATATTAGGATCTTTTAGTTAACGTGTAAAACATCCCCTACAAAAATCCAACCCTTAATTCATACTAAAAGATGGGGGTTCTTATAATCAAATGTTGGAAAAAGTGATAAATGTACGATTGGTATGAAAAGCAACCAGCTTCAAAAGTTACAAAATTATACCTTCGGTAATTTTCAGCCGATTTTAATAGTTCTTTCAACTCCTGACTAAGTTATAACATTCTAAACTTATTCCAATATAAGTTCAGTGGATTAAAAAATACCTCTGAAAGATGCAAAATTATTAAACGTTACTTAAATTTAATTTGTTAAACAAATTTTTTTTTTTAAGATTTCGAACTATACGTGCATTTTTAAAAGCCATACTTACAAAAGAATTTGACAGAATGGATAAAGATATTTGATTCTTAATTTATCTTCGGCACAACAGTCTGTAGAAATTGCTTTTAGTGTTTTGGCTTCCAGATTTCGAGTCTTTCAAACAACAATTAATTTAAGCCCGATACCGTAAGCACCCTACTCTGGCTTGCTGATACATGACATCATGCAGTAATTTCTCAGCGAATATACCCGTTTTCCTTAACTTTGCTGCGATATCCTTACCAAATATGTAAAATTTATCCTGCTGCCACTCTTCCCAAAGCGCACTTACTTTATGAAGAATTTCATCGGAGCTGACCCTTCGGAGGAATTTTTGTATTGACTCATTTGGCGTCAGGTAGTAGGTAAAATAGGTCACATTCCAACATTTGACTCATACAAAACCCTGCCCCTTCCTTGACTAGCGAACAGAGTCTTACCCGCGTCCAAGACCCAGATAGATGAGGTTCCAACTGTTCCGAGTACCAGCGAGAGGAATCCCTATCCCGATACTGCTCGCTCAACAACATAATGTCAGCTGGCCTCTCGGATGCCAGCTGGTAAAGGAGATCGTTGGCCGTCCTGCTCCTATTTAAATTCCCCTGTAGTACGCGCTTCATTTGATGAGTGCTTTGGGCTTGACCAATCCTGGAAGAGACATCATCGCCCTCAGCCCGGCACTTGTGTCAGGCGGTCTTTCTAGTTCCGAGATGTTCCGTTGAAGTGCTGCTTTCACTTTGGCCTCATCCGTGAGGCAGTTAAGGTCCCTGATCTCGACGGTTTGCCTAGGCTCGAGGCAAGACACAATTGCCTTATCTCACAGGATGGTCTTAATAGCTTCTCGGAAGGCGCTCTTTCCTTCGGCCCCTCTCCAATTTCTAGGAGGACACCTCCCGACGGTGTCTGCCGAATGGACCGGACTTTGGTCCCAGTGTCTTCTAGCTTGATCTTCTCCCGGATTTCCTTGAGGACATCCACGTATGACTGTCTCTTCTCTGGTTTGACCTGGATCGCCTGCGGGCGCATCCCCCCACTCAACTTTTTAAATAGATTTCGATTTTTATTGGTTTATAGGTCTCGACTGGTTAAACAGATTTTTTCGACTGACTTCCGTTTTCCTTTTTCCCCTTGGATCATTCGTTATTGATTTTAAATTTTACTATTTAAGGATATAGGGGTTAACCGCTATAGAAATGTTTTCCTTTTTTGGTAATGTTTCAAGAATATTTTCCCCTTTAAATATGTCTTGTGTTTTGTGATTAATAGAAATTATATTTTGTGTTTTTTATGTTATTCGTCAGTTTTGCGCTGTGTTTTTCTTGTTTAAAGTAATTGTGTCGTCAGTTAAAATCATTTTCGTGTTTGTGAAGTAAATTTATCTATTAAGTTTCTATATGTTAAAAAGAATTCAAATATGCTTACATGACTAATTAATATGATCTATTTTAAATTTTTAGAACTTTGTATGAGGACTAAGTTATTTTGGACGAAAATTGGACTGTACAATTAGATAAGTATTCTTAACTAATAGAATCCAATTCTTTGTAATAGTTTTTTATTTTCAGTGACCTCTTCAGTTAACCTCTGCACGAAACAGCATTTATTATCATCCTGAAAATCAGCTGATACAATTTCTGTAATATCATTTTTAATCAAGTCCTACGGGATTAAGTCGTATTCTCGAATTCTCACTGGTTCCCCTGCTAAAGGTGTAATAAGAAATTTTGCTCTGCATATTGCACCTTTCTCATTTTTGTCTAGATTGGATATTAATTCTTTCTAAGGTAACACTGCGATATACACATCATAATTTTTCAATATGTTTGTTTTAGTCCAGGCTTAAAACCGATAGCTTCTAAATTCCATAAATTATTTACTTTACGTTCAATAGCTGCTGTAAATAATCAAGAGTATTCTGCAGAAATCAATGCAGAAAACAAAGGTCAGATTATGAAGACCATTGAATAGTTCAGCCTTAACTTGTTTTCTTGTTCTCGTTAATACGCTCAATTTCTCCCGATACGATACGCCAATAATTACACAGTTCTACAAAAAATGAGGTGATGATTGTTATTGGGTAGCTAGCTGGAGATCACTTCCGAAGTAGTTTTCTGCGTAGAATCCGAATCCGAGGTCAGGATTGGGCCACCACGTCAGGATTTTAAGATATGAAGTTCATATTTCATATAAACATTGTAACGAAGTTACATGAAAGGCCCCAAAACCTGTTAACAGCAGGGGACTAAACCTGTCAACAGCAACGGGAGAGAAAAGAGATTTTAAGCACCGCCATTACCCCCGGGGCACTAATATAGGTAAACTACACCAATTCCCCAGTCCCCGCAGCGGTAAAACACCATACAACCCCATTAGCACCGTGGGAAATTAAGAACTTCGATTGCCACCAGAGCCCCCTGGCACAGTATAAGAAGAGCTCACACCGTATATCAGTCAGTCGTCACCGCTCTAGCAGCAAGAGCTCACCGAGCAGCAACCAACCGAGGTAAAAAAGTATTAAAAGAAGACTGACTACCGTGGATCAGTCAGTCACCGTCGACCGGCTCAACCGATCACATCAGCCAGAAGCACCCAGTGGACCAGAACCGACTAGCCACTGGGAAGGTAAAGTTTAATTTCAGGGAGCTCCGCGCCTAGGGCAATATAAGTAGCCCCAGAACCGTATCGCCGTCAGTTGCAGACCAGCGATCGGACGGACCACACCAGCCAGCGAGGGAGCTCTCTACTAGGTAGTAACTTATATTGGCAGCCGGCGAGTATTGTATTGAATCTGATTTGATCCACCGGTGTCGGGTAAGATTTAGGTATTTATTTCTTTACTTCCATAGCGGCGAGTTCACCGGCATAGGACACTCTTGCGCCGGCGAGCTCCCCGGTTATTTCGTTTACCCTTGCAGCGGCGAGTTCCCCGATGCAAAGCACTCTCACTCAATCCTATAGTGGCGAGTTCCTAGGTATAGGACACTCTTGAACCGGCGAGTTCCCCGGTTATCATCCTTGCAGCTGCGAGTTCCCTTGTGCAAAGCACTCTCACTTACTCCTGTGGCGGCGAGTTCCCCGCTATAGGACACTCTTGAACCGGCGAGTTCTGCGGTTATCTCATTTACACTTGCAGCGGCGAGTTCCCCGGTGCAAGGCACTCACACGCACTACTATAGCGGCGAGTTCCCCGGTACGATGCATGATTGTAGCCAGCGTCTCCCCTGGCATATATGTAAGTGATCGTCCCTCTGAACCAGTATTCATAGTTAGGCCATACTTTGTCTATTCGGAATAATCTGTCTCCGTCTCTTTCCCCACAGGAAGATATCTGTCACCGCCGAAAGAGAATTTCGCCCCGGAGGCAAGGCAACAAGCTATCCGTCACCGTCAGATTAGGACTACCCGTAGGAGCACCCGCATAATCCAGAAGGAGACACCAGACAAACCGCCCGAAAAACTCTTAAAGGGAGATAACACCAGAAACGAGGTTGGACGAATAATTAGTGAAGACAAGACAGTGAAAGATAGACAATTTATACAAGACCGAAATTTTATTGTGAATAGATTCTAGTAATAAGAGAGAGACAAAAGAATCGTGTGAACAAGTGTACTGAGTAAACAGACATTGTAGTGAGGAATTGGTTAGTTTCTTTCAGAAGCTCTTGACCCTGGAGCCGGCGAGGTTATCCCTTGGAATAAAAATAACTATTTTTAAGGTCACATCAAACCATCTCCGAAACCTCTTTGAAAAAAGATGTTTTGCGATGTACGCGATATCTCGTGACTGGGTCATCTGAAATCAAAAAACAAAAAAGATTTCGTTGACTTATGAAATTGTCTAGAAATCGATTAATAATCGAATAAGCAAAATATTGATTTTTCACAAAATGGCAGATCCTCCAAACAAATTTCGATTTTTAAGGAAGCTTTTGGCCTTAAATTGTTTACAAAATGAAAAATATAAAATATTGGATTCAAATATCTTTCGATTAATTTCTAAGAAATATATTCAAAAAGATTGTATTAAAATTTGAGACCGATCGGTTCAGCCGAAATATCGTGTACACCGACTTTAAAAACATGGTTTTGAGAAAAATGTGTTTAAAGTCATCAATTCCAGGACCATATAATACACAAGAGAAATATAACGGAACGTATAAACGAGCGCACGACCTTTCTTCTTAGCAATACAATAAGGTTATAAGAGAGGGGGTGCTCCGGGTAGGCAGCTGCCGCTTCGCACACTTTGCCTCGCGCTGAAGCGTCTTTACAAATATGACTATAAATCCGAGAGTATTTGTCGAATCGATCTGAAGTTTTGTGTGTACAATCTTGAGTAAATTTAAATTCAAAAAATGAAGTAAAAAAATTGAAATCCTGACTGCGTATAACCCCTTAAATGATGAAACTAGATAAAATTACCAATAAAGTTGAGTGCATTATGTACATAGCCTTAAAAGTAGCCAAAAACCCCATTTTTTGAGTACATAATCTCAAATACCTCAAAATCCTGACGTGATTCTACGCAGCGAATTACTTTGGAAATGACATCCAGCTGCCCAACAGCTGTCACTTGTGGACCTCTGTAATCAGCGCGATTCATCAAATAGATTCTTCTAATGGTAACTCCAACGTGCAAAAATCTGTTGATTTTTCAAAAACTGGACTGTCCGACCTTGGAAGAGGCAAAATATCGATAGAAATATCAGGCCCCATTATAACGCGGTGACTAAAGTGTTACTGGTATACTGTTCACTTACCACTCGCACTCTTTCATACATTTTAACAGGATCCATATTCCGATAATTGGTAATTTTAATTGCTCAACGACACTCTCTTTGATACTGGTGACCGCCATCCAATACAGTCCGTATGTAGACGTTTTTGAACCACTATGTGTAGATAAAATAGCACGAGTGGTTTGTAAATATCCTTCCGAATTTCTTTGATTGGTCAACATACACAATTCATCAGCAGCCTGTGAAGAATTCTTAACGGGAATTTTACCAAGCCCTGTTTTAATTTTAAGTGCATCAATTTTTTATATCGCCCTTATATATAATTCTTCAAGCAAATACTGAAAATACACCCATTATGAACTGTTGTCATCAATAAACCTTTTTTAGTGCAGATTTGTTTCCCGTTTTGAGAGTGTTGTTGTTTTTTGTCTCTGAGAGAGGCTCTATCATATTTATTTCTCTTTTCAAAAATTTTAGCAGGATGTTTATCCGGTGGTCACTGTCTAGTTCACTAGATTTGCAGCTGTTGTTGTCGTTAAAAGCGATTTCATCTTCATTATCATGACTCTCAGTTAGGACTTCATGATACTCGAGATAATTCTCGCTGCCGGTGCCGGTCTCAGTGTTTCCAGAAATTTCAGGAAAATATATGCTGCTGAGGGAAAAAATATGGTAAATCAAAAATCCATAACTTAATATTTTTTATTGCAAAAAAAAGAAAAAAAATCAAAACTTAACAAGAACATTTAAAAATAATGTAACAAAGAAATTAAACATTTCCAATACTCTAATAATCTTAATATATAAAAATCACGTGTCACTGGGTTCGTACACGCTAATCTCCTAAACCAGTCAACCGATTTCAATGAAATTTTATGAACCTGCATGGTTTGTTTCAGCTTGAAAGATAGGATAGTTTTGAACCCGATAGGTGTCACTTTTGTCGAGATCTAAAAACCTTTTTTATTTTTTTTGAAAAATTAAT
The DNA here is from genome assembly GCA_964036015.1 of Leptarthrus brevirostris. Taxonomy (NCBI): domain Eukaryota; kingdom Metazoa; phylum Arthropoda; class Insecta; order Diptera; family Asilidae; genus Leptarthrus; species Leptarthrus brevirostris. The sequence goes on along the minus strand of OZ038373.1, from coordinate 68,724,120 downwards.
TTATTTATTTTTTTCAGATTTCTCACCCAAAAATACGTACATACAACCGCAAATTTTGACTTCCCTAAATCCCCACCCTTCAATATTTTTAATGCGGTTTCTAAGATTTTTTATAGGAAAAAAGGGTTATAATCAATTTTGTTTAAGTTACATAATTCAAAATGTGTAAGTTTTTAAGAAATGGCGGTGTTAACAAATCTATTGACATCTGTATTACGCATCTAGAGAAAATACTTACTTAAACATTGTTTCATTTTTTGTGCTAATTTAAACGTTTCCCCTGATGCTACAATTTTTCTGAAATATGTCCACGGATGCACGAACATAAACAACGTGCGAATTTAGTTTTATTTTGTTTTTGGGTAAAATTCCGCGAAGAAGGTCAAACCTTAACCGTGTTATGTGAGCGCATAAGTTGGCTGGCTTATCAGTTCAGGCGATTGATTTGAGTCAGCGACAGCTCATTTAAGTTCGAGTCGACGACGAATTAACGCTGCCACTGCAACGGCGCTGTCGTCTGTCATGCTTACTCCAGGTTATTTTCAATTCTGTAGAGCCATCTCGCGGGCAGCACAACTAACTTTCATGCTAATTTCGAGTTAATGTCTCGCGCGGTGTAATTGCTCGAAGAAACAAAAATTGCTGCCGTGAAGTGCAATCTGATATAGTCGGCAGCGAAATAATCTGCTGCCATACATGCGATCTTGAATGTTCATCTGGCAGTGCGGTAAGATCGAAAAAATTGCAAAAAAAAGCTCACTGGCGGAGGGATTCTATAATGCAAAGAATAGGAAGAGGGAGAAACAAGTGCCGGCCGGATTTCTTTTTTGTAGTCGAACCTGTCAGAGCCAGATGTAAATTTTTTGGTGTGAGGAGGTAAATCAAATTGTTTGGTGTTCAAAGGTGTCGTAACAAACGTGTGAATTTTACAATAAAAAACACATTTCGGGAAATCAACTGTGCACGACGGGGGGAAAACAAGATTCCGCCTCGCATCGCTGGATGGCAGCCGGTAAGGGTAAAAGCCCCGTGTTGTAAAGTGGTTATAGCACATGCTGGACACCGTAGGAGTAACGGACAAGCGGCGCCTTGGGCCACATGCGGCGTGATTCCCGCCACACAGGACAAGCGTGAAGAAAAAAAAAGGAAATTCTACACCGTAACTAATTGCCAGGGAGTAAAAACACAGGAAACAGTAAGGTACGAGAAAATAGAAAAAAAAGAAGGTAAATATTGAATTAATTTGGACGAAAATGGGGTACAGATGACTGTTTTTTTTACAATAAAAAGTGCCACAGATTTTATTTGAATCTCAGAAGCAAGCTATACGTAAATTTGGATTTGTCACATGTATAAAATAGCTTTAGACACTAAGAAAATTTAGTAGTCATAATATACTTAGAAAAGTAAGTACTTTCACAGCATAAATAGAGAAATCGGGCAGATAACTTTTGCAAAATACAATACTGGAAATTGGAAAATAGAAATATCTTGACATTTGCGCAATTACAACCTTTTACTATATTAAATTTAATTATATAATAAATAAATTTTTATTAGGCATTTCTTTGTGCTATTTATATGTTATATTTTAGGAATATAATTTGAATTTGTTTTAGTTGTTTCGAGTTGTTGTGGAGGAAATACTCAATACATTTCTTTAATATAATATTTAATGTTGTTCAACAAAAGGAAACTTGGAACGACTCTTAAAATTAAGCAAACGATAAGGCTGACTTCCTCTACTGTTTTCCTTTTAGCTGGTTTTTTTTCTCTTCGAAGTCGTTTTAAAATGTATTTTTGCTTACTTCTTTGTTACAGCAACGTCGAACACATCAAGGCTAAATGAGTAATATTTTGTCACTATAATACAAACCACCAGACATTTATAATATGACTCATACCGCGTTGCCTAATTTATTGCATTGTCTTTAACAGGAGTCCTTAATTGGGCAAAATTGTGCAGCACAATATTCATAATTTCCCTCCAATAAGCAATAATCAGAAGCGTAGATCTATCATTCTTTAAAGTGCAACACTAAGTCGTTAACATTATTGGGTATTATTGCTTCGAAAGTTTTGACTGCGCTAGCAAAATGCAAGATAAGTCTAAACGTCTGCGACATTGTTTACAAAGTTTAATAAGATTTTAGCTCTCTCACTTGAAAGAAATACTTCGACGAAAGAAAATTTGCCCCTAATATTTTAAAATACACAGCAAAATATTTCAGAGCTAAATATTTTTACAATAAAATGTGCTCATAAACTCTTTGGTTGTGGTTCCTTATTTTAAGATAATTGATACATAATGAAGTCATGTCGTTTGTCGTTTCTTCTCTGACGTTAATACATTCATGATCTTTAATCCCCTTACAAGGGTTTACCATTCGGCAAACATTTTTATACTTTGGTTCTTTCAAAGACAGCACAAATTCTTCGGTGATTTCATCTGCACCTTATTTTATAGCTGAGGATACATGGTGACGATTTTTCTCGTTTTAGTTATGTCGGTTGAGTGAACATTTGGAATGAAATTGTTTGAACATACTTACCTTATTTTAAGAATATTTCCATAAAAAGTTTTTTTATTTGAAAAACCCGCTTTAGCATTTGCCATTCAATACGCCTGTTATATGCAAATGTTGATTTTCAAGAGGATTTATAACGTAGAATCGCAGTTGCAAAGTAATGCCTAGAATTTTGCGAGTGTTAATACACTAAAGCAAAAACTTTAAGATTCCTGTACGGAATTGATTATATTTCAACATTTCTCTTTGGAATTAATACTAATTCGTCGTTAAGTTTTCTTTACCAATTTAGGAACCACGCAATATAGGAATATTGCAATATAAGAAATGAACTCCATTCCTAAAGTTATTTTTAAGTTTGTTTATTGAGATATCAACAATTCAAATTTAGTTATACCTGTTAAAATAATCCGGTTTTTTTCTGCAAATTATGCCTTTGATCTAGTTTAATTTTAGCACTGGAATACGTAACAAAACATAATGAATTGAACATAGGCCTGGTTCTAATGCCCAGGCTAGAGAATTTTTTTTTTTGCTAATATATCATGTGGTCCTTGAATGAAGAATAGTAGACCTTCATTGGATTTTTTTTGAATTCCTCTAATTAAGTCCTTGGTCGTAGTGCAACTATAGGTGTCCGAGACCAAAAATTTATTTTTTTTAGGAATCCTTTTTGGGACGTTTTTTTTCTCTCTTCCTCGAAGGGACTTCGTTTCTCCCAATTTTTTTTTGTTGTTGTTCTTTTAGGTGGTTAAAGTGATGTGGTGCTAAGAACCATCCTAGTTCCCCTCGATCTCTCTCTCTTTTCCCTAACCCGGACACCGTCCAAGGTTTGACTGGGACTATGTCATGTATAGGGCTAGACATAGTCATAGGATGGGGAGGGTTAGCCCAACAAGCCTCATGTCATCTGGAGGCTAAGGTGGCGTCTCGTCAGGAGCATTATATCGTTTTTGCTTTTTATTCCTTTTGCTCTTATCCCCTTTCAAATTTTTTGTGCGTTCCTTTTTTTCTCGTGGTCTTCGGTATATAGGAAATAAAGAGTGCCCGCAATAAAGTTCGGGTGAGTGTACCGAAGAGGTGAGGCAAGATCTCACCCCGATCCGGCAAGCATAGCACGGCTAGCAAGGCGGGCCCCTCATCTCTTCGGTCATCGACCAAGCCTGCATGGCAACTTACGCTCACCCTGGTATTTCCTGTACCCTTCCCAATCCCTTTTCGGTTGTGAGCTACGACTAGGTTGTAATAAGCAACTTAGTGGTGCTCAAAACCCTCAATCCAATCCATGTCAGCATGCAGCCATCTGTTGGTTGCCTGCGAACATGGATTCTCACAAATTACCGATAACAACCGTTTACATGACTCGATTTTCTTTTAGGTTGTCTATTTTAAGTTCGTGAGAAAAACTTTTTTCGCATTATCAAATTTAAGATAAGGATAAAAGAATTTAATACTTAGAAAGTTTTTTTAAGATAATTTCAAAAGCAAGCATAAATCTAAAAATTTTGATTAAATGTATTGATATCAGAACAAGAATGCATCTTTGAAGAAATCATACTTATGGGTCACATAACAAAATTGGAACTTAAAACTAATATGAGAGTTCTTTCTTCCCGAACAAGACAATACATGCAATTTGACTTATTCAAAATAGGAAACGGCGTAGAGAAATCTTACAAATATCTTTATTTCAGTACCAAATATACTGGATTTGATTGAAAGGGTATATCCGGATTATCAGAACATATCGATTAAGTCACTAAATTGGTTTCAGGAAAGGGCTATTTTGTCTGCAACAAATGAGCAAGTCAATAAAGTCAATGATTATATTCTTGCCAAGTGTGATGCACCATCTCAAATTAACTATTCAGTTGACGCGGTCTTAGAGGCAGAAGAAGCAGTGCATTACCCTACCCTTTTAATTCAAAAACATCTCCTGGTATTCCACCGTATAAATTAATGTTAAAAGTAGGTGTACCTATTTTAATAAATTTCACTACCCCCCCCCCCCCCCCCTCCAACCAAAGACTTTGCAACGGTGCAACACTACAAATAACAAATTTGAGCACTGGAGAAACTGCGAGTATATATGTATATATATATATATATATATATATATATATATATATATATATATATATATATATCATAATCTTCGTCCTCGCCTAAATATTTATCACTACAAGAAATTCTTTTTAATATCGAATCATTAATTTCATACGAAAAGCAATATTTTTCATCAACTCTTAAACCATCCCTAATAAAAAGAATACTTTTTAACAAATTCGTACTAATTCTATTCCGTAATTTTGATTTAATAATATTCATGGAGCTGGAGTCTTTTAGCTTCGACATTTGAAAAAGGTAGAACTAATAAAGACAATACAAATATACACAATTTTTCAAAAGGTTTTTCATTATTTGCATCTCTGAAGTTATTTACAGTTATCCAAAAATCAACAGTGTTAAGGTCTGTATCCCAAACAAGATTTAGATTTGTCCATTTATTTTCTATTTTGGAAATAACAGTTAATGAATATTTTTCTTCTGGACGTAAAGGGATAAGTGAAGGTTCGACTGCCTTTAGTCTGTTATGAATAGAAAAGTAATAAATTTTTCTCAGTATATTTAGATTTTTAGGAGTTCTATTTCTAATCTCAGTAACTAGTATTTTCGTAAAATTAATACAATGTTTCCGCAATTTTTGTTCTTTTTCTAAAGTCATATTACTTTGATTTTTTCAATATCAACGTCTAAGACATCACCAACACAATACCTCAATAACAATTTTTTTCAATAACATCTTCAATAAAAATAAAATAGTTTTTAAAAAAAATTTTTAACTGACTTCACAAAAAGCGCTAAAAAGCATAAAATAATTTTTAATTTTATATCTATTACGACATTTTGAAGTCGGTGCAAAACAAACAAACCAAACAACTAAAGCTAAAATATTAAATCGTCATTTCTTATGATCCGGTAAGCTGAAACGTTCAGGTAGTATTATGTATTATTTTCAATGGTGGTACTGTTTTATTTGTTTAATTTGCACCGACTTCAAAATGTCGTAATAGATATAAAATTAAAAATTATTTTATGCTTTTTAGCGCTTTTTGTGAAGTCGGTTCAACTTTTTTTTTTAAAACTATTTTATTTTTCACTTTTTAGTGTCTTCTACTCTATACAACGAAGAAAGAACCATCCAAATCGGTCCACGCGTTAAAAGTTAGTTTTAACCCCCTACCCCACCCCCAATCCACTAAACTTTTTTTCTCATGGTATCAATCAAGGAACATACTCTGCCGAACAGAAAAGGAATCATCGAAATCGGTCCACGCGTTACGAAGTTACTACCCCTCCCCTTCCCGCACCACCACCATAGGACCAAGTTATTCTCCTGTAAGCAATGGGGGATCACACTCTATACTACAGCAAAAGAACAATTCAAATCGGTCCACGCGTTACAAAGTTAGATTCCACCCACCTTCTCCCACCCCAACCACACCAACAATTTTTTTTCTCGTGGTATCAACCAGGGAGCATACTCTACCCATAAGAAAAAGAATTATCGAAATCGGTCCACGCGTTAAAAAGTTAGACTACTCCTCCCCCACCCAATCCCCATCCATGGGCCAAATTATTCTTCTATTAGCAATGGGTGTTCACACTCTATACAATAGCAAAAGAACCATCCAAATCGGTCCACGTGTTACAAAGTTAGGTTCCTCCTCGCTGGAGAGCAGTTCAGTGGCGTAACAGGTATAATGTGCGGGCTAAGTTGACGTTAGTTTTATATCAAATAAATTTATTCAAGTTCATCAAAACACCACTCAAGGCAAAAGGACGGAACTCAACTGCTGAAACCGACCATCAACAAAAAAAAAATCTAGTGATATCGACCAATGATCCTGTCTCCTAACCAGAAGTAGGACACTGTCTCTATTAGACCATTCCCTCTCCTCAACCTACAAACAAATTAGGGAAACACAAAAAGGTGGCTCAGGATTACCCAAAAAAAGCTTTGTCCTAGGGTGGAGACTCGTTCTACCTGCCGACCAAGTCCAATTATCAAAAGAAGACTACCGACCAGACTACTATCACCTACCCGATGAAGAAATCTCTGTTTATAGAGTCATTTGCTCAAGATGCCTGCCTAAGCTACCGACACAGTCTTGATGGGTCGTTAAACTCACTCGCCTAAAATACACTACTTAATAGATGAGCTTGAGTTTCTCTTTTGCAAAATTAACACATTAAGCTGATTAAGGAAAGGGAAGTATGCTTACTTGGGAATGTGTTAATTGTGTTAAGACACAATTAACACATTCCCAAGTAAGCACACTTCCCTTTCCTTAATCACCACGATCAGGTTTTATAATATGGATCTGTATTTTTAATTGGTATTTACTTTATTTTGCTAATTAAGTTAAGTTAAGTAAATTTACTATTGCTGGAAATTTTACTTTTCTTTTTCCATAATAGGTCTCGGATGACTGAGATTAATTAAATGAAATATTAATTAGACATACCGCTATACAGATCTACCTTGCCTACCCATATTTTAATTAATTTAAAAAGTCTATTAAAAGTCTATACACTAATCTTAATTAAGAGCACTATATGACTACTGTAATTTAAACCTTTGTAAAATTATTCCTTTCGGACCCCGGCCAATGTGCACAATTACTTTAATCCTAAATTTTATTATCAAACAAAAATAGTACCAACATTTTAAGTTAGCCTTTACCTGGGTATCGTTGGGGTAGTAATCCTTGGGACTATTGTTTTAAATAACAGATGCTTACGTATCCCACGTAAAAAGAAAGTGACGGTTGTCTCACTGCTTACATTTAGTCACACTACATTTGGGGTGGCTGGCTCCCCGAAGTACGTAACTTCTTACTACCGGACCTCTGGAGTCCCTGCAGGAGCCCTAAATGTCCGATGACAATCTGCAAGGCTGGGCACAGCAACCTTTTTTGCGTCTGTCACGTTTCTATTTGAAAAATCAGCTAATGCTGATTGCTTTTGGCGACATTCACCTTTTATATGTGCCTGGAAAGGTTGGTGATGGAGTAGTGGAGCCCGGTCTCTGGACTGGCCTGAAATCGTCCGCTTTTCCGGATCTAGTAATTTGGCCTAGCCCTTCTTTTAATTTGTACTTAGCGAGAGCTAAGATTGGAGGAAAAAGTTACCTACTAATCGAAAGAATTTACCTTTTTATCATTGTGCCGTAGCACTTGCTAGCAGTGTTATGAATATTTCACATATATTTTGTTCTTCCCCACACGCATATACTTGGTGTCGCGTTTCCACCGATCTATTACTGATCAGTAAAGATTTTGCGTGCCAACACGGGAAATTTGACGGTTGGGAGAAAACTGTTACTTGCTGTAATTAGATGCAACAAGTTAAGCATCTATCCATACTTGGATGGCTTTGATAATATTTAGTGCAAAAATACAAAACGCTTTCTTCTGATCTTGCCAACCTGCACGCTGCCAAATAATTGACGTCTTCAATTCTAATGAAGTTGGTGGCAGTTGCAGTTTGAGCAACCTAAAAAAAGGCACGTTCATTTATCCAAGGTAATGTTTCCATTGGACTAAAGTGATGTAATGCCCTAACAATTTACAATGTGGATTGAACTATCATTTTAATGGCTTTAGATATGTATTATGTGCTTGCAGAGTTAGAGTTCTGACCTGATTTCGCAATTGTTTTCCATGCTCAAGATTCATGCACCTTGCAAAACTTGAATGGAGTTGGTGCCACAGACGATAGCAATGCTGGTGCTTTCTCTTACAGGATATATCCATTTGTTTGGGTTCTACAGCTGAATCCATTTAAGTAGCTCTTCTGCATTGATTAAATCGCAGTTTTTACAAGGAGCGTGTGTTATGAAACTCAATTCGCAGGAGCTCACATTGGCACCTCTTCGGTATATTGGATGTCTTTTGGTACTCATATTATATGAAATTAATCGCTGTTGAGCCGCTAATACTTGTTCTTGCGAAGATTTCTTTCTTTTAGTTGCCGTGGAAACAATAGTTGAGGGTTTATTTCCCGTGTTGAGTTTCGATTAGTACATCTAAAATTGCTGCTTGAGTTCGGCTATAATTCATGCTCATAAGTGTTATTTACATTGTCCATGTAAAAATCATCTCCCCTGCCTTCTGCGGGAAGATTTCTTCTGACATATGATTGACTTGGTTGGATTTTGTCTTGATGTAGTTTCTAACTATTTATAATTGATTGGCTGTGGTTTCTCGATCGTGCTTCAGTAAGTTTAGAGTAGAATCGATGACGGATGTTTGGTTTGTAATCAATTCCAACAGATTATATTTCGGTTTTCTTGGTTTATTTTTTGGTTTAGATAGTTCATTCGTATATAGCCGATAGTTACTGACAGTCTGATATCCAAATAGCGGTCCAGCGATATTTCCAATTATGTTGCAAAGTGCTCTTTTTGATCTCCTATGTGAGAGGGGTTGTAATAACTCATTGTTATAAACGTCCCCATTTCCTTCCGATTATTGGTTGGTTGGTGGTTGGTGATACGCAAGCAAAGGGAATGGGAGGCATCTTTAAGTGAATTGCAAGGGTTGAGTAACTTGTGTCTGCTGAGTTTTATTGACCCGGCCTCCTTCCAATATCCTGCCCTGTCATAATACACTATTAACGAACCCAGATTCACAAAGTATATCCCCGGTTGTGTGTTAAACGGTCTGACGTGAGCTGTTGGATTTCCGAAAATAGGCAGGATAAAACATGTTAGTAAGAGCATGCTTTTGGTTGGGCTTGTCGGTGGTCGAAATTTCTTTGCCTTCGGCTGTTTTAGAGGTTCTGTGGACAATGTCGGGTGTTGATTACGTTCTGACTCTTCAGATTGGGTTGGTTGGTTTTTGGTACTGGAGTTGCTGCATTCTTTCATTTCTTCGATTGGTAAGGGAGCAAACTTATGAATGGGCCGTCTCAAGACACCAGATGTAGTTCGGACATCATCCACAACTCGTAGTTATCCTTCCAGCGGTGCCGTTATTTACGTTCACAGAGGTATTGCTTTGAACAGCGTCACCAGAATTCGAATTTAATGTGCGACACTAATTCCCACTTTCTGACCGGGCCAAAAATTGCAGTTGGTGGCAATCAGAAAATGACCTGGGGTAAAAGCCGTGAAATCATTTGGATTGGCAGATAATGTCGTTGTGCCTGGATTTGAGAATGGCCTCGATTTTAGCGGTGATCGTTGATAGCTCTTCGAAGGTGAGTCCAGCTGATACTAGTCGACTTAAAAAACAACAAATTACTCAACGGTACAACAACATTAAGTATTAGAGGAATCACGGTAAATGCAATCAGTAACGAGTACGGTAAAATATTGCAAAGAATTCCCACATTGACACAACCACTTCGTCCAAGACGTTTAGATGGACGGAAATATAAAATTGCAAAATTTGAAATTGACCAAATGGTTAGGTTAGTTTAGGGTGGCGGCTATCAGCCTCACATAGACCAATAAATGGTCCGTTGTGCTACCACATCCGTGGAACCGTGCCTGATTGCCGGGTTTAACTAAAACCAGCCGCAGCTGTTAATAAACCTTAATAGCTGCTTCAGCCCGATGCCGGCTATATCGCCCATGCTATCTAAGAAGTACACGCCCATTGCATTGTACCTTCTTTTTGCTAGGCCCGGGCATTCGCAGAGTAAGTGCTGAATGCTTTCCACCTCTTCCTCGTCCATACAACTCCGGCAGAAGTCATTTGTGGGAACGCGCAGACGTTCTGCATGTCTACCGAAAAGACAGTGGCCAGTAATAACTGCCACAATGTTTCGGAGTTTCGGACCAAATGGTTAAATTAGGTCTTTGCCAATTATCATCTTCTTTAGTATCTTCTCCACTACATCTACTAGCAAAGAATAATTCTACAGATTGGCGACCATGTGGCGATTGTCGTAGGCTCACCGCAATCACTTTTAATGATATACTATACCCATCACATGCAAAATTTCTCAATAAACAAAAACGATTGTACCATTTTTTTCAAAAATTAACACAAAATACACAAAAGAGTATTTACAACTCCATTCGGATAATTTGAATTTACTAGGATGCCTTTTGGTCTAAGAAATGCTGCAGAAACATTTTAAAGATTCATGGACCAAATTATTAAAAATTGATGATATTTTAGTTGCCAGCAAAACTGAATCTGAACATAAAAATCATTTCAACCAAACTTTTAAACAACTATCAGATTTCGGAATCAATATAAATCCACCCAACTGCATTTTCGAAGTTGGAGCTTTGGACAGCTTTGAAGCCGCAAGATAACAAAGGAAGGCATATTACCTTCAGAAGACAGCTTCCAAATTAAAAACACTTTTCCTTCTCCAAATTCTATTAAAGAAATTCAACAGTTTATAGCCATGGATAATTTTTACAATAGATTTATTGCAAATTTTGCCAACCATAAATTTATTCCAAATCTCCAAATCTTGGAGACGGAGTTGGATCAATTGGTTGAAATAAAAAATCCACTGTCTCTGGGCCGTTGTCTAGCTCGCAGCAATGCAAATACAAGACGTTCAAGTTTCATCACTCCTCTTACCCTAATTCCCTTCCGGCCAAAGCCATGCTACCGCATCAAAGGGTTGTTCCCTAGGCTTTAGCCACATCGTAAAAAAAACTACCAAATCTAATTCACAGTTATTTGGCTCTACTGCTAAAAAATAAACCAAACAACGCCAGCAAATTTTCTTAACCAATTTATTTTATATTCTTTTTCAATTTAACCGTGGACGCTTTTGATGATTTCTCCAACAATCGTAATCTTTAGAACAGAATCCAGAACCTATTTCCACTCTCAATGGAGCAAGATACTATATTCAGTAGATTAGGTTAGGTTAGAGTAGCTGCCTAAAAAGGCACAGTTAGGCCAAGGAAGCCCATTGTGATACCACAATTGAGGCGGCTGCAAATATTAAACCCCATAAAAATACCTGGAGAAGAAGAGGATAAATCTCTGAGAAACCGAGCTAGGTCCCTGACGCCAGCGGAGCCTAATTCGGTTAGCTCTTCAAAGAAGGGGGAGCCCAAGAACCGCATCCTACGGTTGGATAGGACAAAGCAGTTGCAGTGGAGGTAGAGTATAGTTTCCTTTTCCTCTTCGTCATGGCAACTCCTACAAAAGTCGTTTGAGTGACATAGTACAACCGTTTTGTATTTAGTGTGTACTCCCGTGAGGGATTTAATAGCCGCCTGACTATCTGTGAAAATACATATGTTATCTTAAGGTAGCGTTATATGATTAGGATGTTCCGCGGCTACTTTTATAGCCATGTAGTCAGGTAAGCGGAATGAGATATCGAGGTCAAAATGTTCCGAGAAGATACCTCCACCTGCTCTGCCTTCTAGTTTTTGGGGTGGAGTCAGTGCATCCCATTCCGATCTGGTGGGAAAGAAGGATTCGGATTTAGCTACAAAGAAAGGCTTGGGCGTGGGACAGTTGATGTTGCTGGCAGTTCTTCCGTCTAGAATTTCGGAGTCACTTCGTTTTCAGGTATGCATTGCGTTAAGCCTAATTGCAGCTGAGGATGCTGTTTGCTTACAAAAGAGATCTAACGGAATAAGGTGGAGAATAGTGTTCAGGGCTTTAGAAGGTGTAGATCTAACTCTGAACCTTATCCATTGCTTTGTGATGTGTTAATATATCCAGTGCCGGCCACCAGACGATCACCCCATAAGTATCTATAGGTCGTATGACACTTGTGTAGAGCCAATGCACAATGCATGGCGCCATATCCCATCTTTTTTCTATTGCCTTTTTACACGAGTACAGCGCCACTGTAGCCTTCCGTACTCTCTCCTGGATGTTAATCTTCCAATTAAGTTTTCTATCTAGGACTAGACCTAGATATTTAAACTGACTGCACAGTTTCAGCCTAACCTCGTCTAGTATAGGGCAATTCATAGGAGGTGTATTATTACTCTATTCAGTAACAAACAAATCATCCAAATCTATCAGATACGAAGTTATCCTGCGCCACCCCAACTCCATCATAAAATTTTTGATAAGCTATTAATGAGGGAACATCATCCAAATGCTAAGAAGTTAGTCCTCTCCCACAACCTTATGTCCAAAGTTTTTCTGATATTAGCAATTGTGGATCATACGTAATACAATAAAGAAAGAATCAACTAAATCAGTCTAATGGTTCAGTTCAGATCAGCCTCCTTTCCACCACATCTAAACTTTTTTTTGGCATGGTACCAATTGTGAACAATTTCGATATACCAAAAAAAGAATTCCATATATGAATTATATATAAACAATGTTACACCATCCCCTCTTTCCTCTTCCCTCCACCCTAAACCTACCCTGAAATTCTTTCTCAAAGAGGTAATTTAGGATCATACTTTATAAGAATTTGGGTAATACCCCTTCCCCTCTACCGCTTCACCCGATAAATTTTTCCCGCGGTACCAATGGGGTAACATATTGAAGTGGTTAGGCTAATAGAGCTCCTTTTTAATATGGGGCGTAGTACCAGAGCCCTAAACCCAAAAACTTCCTTTTTGTATCTGAAATCTATTAGATACATTATATTTCAAATAAAAAAATATTTTTTAACAAACTTTTATTTTAATTTTAATGCTTTCAGATCGGCAGATCTGGTTATACTAAAAATCTATTTACAATTTGTTGTATCCTACTTTACATTTAATACATAGACAGTTTGTTAAATATTTTCTCTGTATTGAGTACAGTATTTTATTGTCAATAAATAAATGATTATGATATTTTTCAAAGTGTTTGTGTTTCACACTATTCAAAATTTATGGAAGTGTACAGGTTGACTAAAATATATTTGACAGTACAGTCTGATTGGATATTATTAAAGTGGATTTGAATAAAAATATTTTATTAATAATATAATCAAACTTAAGAAATTTTAATAAAAATTAAAAATAAAATTTGTCGCTACTGCTACATTACTCCCCCCTCAGTGAAAACGTCCATAATAAGTGAATCATAAAATTAAGAATATGATAAATAATAATATTGTTAGTAATAAAAAGTTATAGTTGAAATTTTACTTTGTTTTTTGGCTTGTTTTTGATTGGTGTAATTGTTTGTTCTGTGTGTTCGATAAATGCTGGTTTTAGTCTGTCAACTGAAATGTTCGTTGCTTTACCACGGTAGTCGATATGATAATATTTATCAAATTTGTTTAAAACGTTGAAAGGGCCTTCATATGGGTTTTGTAAAGAAGATTTGCTTCTGTCGATTCTAACAAAAACAAATTCTGTATCTTTTAAATCTTTAGGTACGTAGATTTTAGAATTTTGTTTTTGAGAATTTGAAGGTTTGAAGTTATTTATGCAAGATCTAATTTTACTTAAGAAATTTAATGGATCTGGAATTGTTGAATTGTTGTTAATGATAAATTCTCCTGGAACGCGAAGAGGTTGTCCATAGACAAGTTCTGCTGGAGAACATTGCAAGTCTTCTTTAATCGTGGTTCGGAAACCTAAGAGGACTGCAGGTAATTGCGTGACCCAATTATTTTGGCCGTAACGAGCGCGTATGGCTGCTTTTAATTGTCGATGAAATCGTTCTATCATTCCGTTTGATTGTGGATGATAAGGAGTAGTACGGATTCGATGTGATCCTAAAATTTTTGTAAATTCTTCGAATAATTTGGATTCGAATTGAGTACCTTGATCTGTGGTAATTTCTAGAGGAATACCAAAACGTGTTCGTGTAACGTATTGATAACTCTGCTTGCCTGTATATCTTTGATTGGATAAGCTTCTGGCCATCGAGTAAATCTATCTATTATTGTTAAAATGTAAGAATATCCATTTAAAGACGGTAAAGGACCTACCAAATCTAAATGGATATGTTCGAATCTTGTTTTGGGTAGTTCGAATTTACCGATTTCTGATTTTGTGTGTTTAGTTATTTTGGCTTTTTGGCAATTGACACAATTTCTAGTCCACTTGTTAATATCTGTATTCATTCCAGGCCAAAAGTACTTTGAAACAATAGATTTTCGTGTTGTTCTAATTCCTGGATGAGATAAGTTATGAATGGCATTAAAAATAATTTTTCGAAGTTCTTTGGGTATATATGACCGTGAATTTTTAGTAGAAACTTCGCACCAAATGTCAGACTCAGAAGTGTTTAATTTAATTTTTACAAGCTTATATTTTGAATTATCTAGTCTGTTATGTTGAGTTATCAAAAGATGTGTAAGTTCTTCGTCACTATTTTGATACTCAGCAACAGTTTTTAAATCAAATTTGGTATTGCTATGTTTTGAATGTTCGAAATTTTCGATAGAAATTCTAGATAAAGTATCTGCTACTATATTTGATTTGCCTTTGATATGTCTGATATCTGAGGTAAATTGGGTTATGTAGTCCAGATGTCTAGTTTGTCTTGGACTTCTTTCTGTTTTAGACCATATTGCTGTAATGAGCGGTTTGTGGTCTGTAAAAGCTGTAAATTCTCGACCTTATAGAAAATGTCTAAAATGTTTGATGGCTAGATATAATGCCAAAAGTTCTCGGTCGAATGCTGAATATTTGATTTCTGCTTCTTTTAATTTTTTAGAGAAAAATGCAATGGGTTCCCAATGATTTGCATTGGATTGTTGGAGAACTGCACCAACAGCGCTAGCAGAAGCGTCCACAATTAAATTGAATTTTGCATTTTCAATAGGATGAATTAATAAAGTTGCTTTTGAAAATGATTGTTTAATTTTGTTAAGTTGATCTTCATATTCTGCTGGCCAAGAAAATTTTTTAGAGTTATTTGGTTTCTTTTTGAGAAGTAGGGCCAAATGAGTGTGAATTGGGTTTAGTAATTTGGCAAGATTTGGAATAAATCTATGGTAATAATTAACCATGCCTATAAATTGTTGAATTTGTTTAATGGAATTTGGAGAAGGAAAATTGTTAATAATTTGGACTCTGTCTTCTGAAGGTAAGATCCCTTCTTTAGTTATTTTATGACTGAGGAAGTCCAAAGATCCAACTCCGAAAATGCATTTGGATGGATTGATATTGATTCCGAAATCTGATAGTTGTTTAAAAATTTGGTTTAAATGATTTTGATGTTCGGATTCAGATTTGCTGGCAACTAAAATATCGTCAATGTAGACAAAAGCGAAATCTAAATTTTTAATGATTTGGTCCATGAATCGTTGAAATGTTTGTGCAGCATTTCTTAGACCAAAAGGCATCCTTGTGAATTCAAATAATCCGAAAGGAGTTGTAATGGCTGTTTTATGTATGCCATCTTTAGCCATTGGAATTTGGTGGTAAGCTCTTACCAAATCAATTTTTGAGAAAATAGTGCAACCGTTTAAGTTCATTGAAAAATTTTTTATATGTGGTAATGGGTACCCTATCTGGAACAGAGATTGCGTTGAGTCTGCGATAATCTCCACATGGTCGCCAATCTGCTGCTACTAGATGTAGTGGGGAAGATACTGAAGAAGATGATAATTGGCACAGACCTAATTTAACCAAGTGATCAAATTCTAATTTTGCAATTTTGTATTTATGTTCATCTAAACGTCTTGGACGAGAAAAAGGTAGTAGTCCTTTAGTTTCTATTCGATGTACTACGAGGTGGTTGCGTAAATGTGGGAAATCTTTGCAAAATTTTACCGTACTCATTACTGATTGCGTAGTAACGAGGAGTTGGAGTATTTGCGTTTACCGTGATTCCACTAACACTTAATGTTGTTGTACCGTCGAGTAATCTTTTGTTTTTTAAATCGACCAGTAAATTAAATTTTGTTAAAAAGTCTGCTCCGATGATGGGCTTGTTGACATTAGCAATTATAAATGGGAAAATGAATTCTCTCCTAAGACCGAAATCTACTTTAAGTAATTTTGTACCATAAGTGTTAATGGTAGAACCGTTTGCTGCGGATAAATATAAGTTAGGGTCTTTGTTAAATTTTTTAAAGAATTCATTAGGTACTACTGAAATATCAGCACCTGTATCTATTAGAAATTTGAATTTATTTTCTTTGTCAAAAATGAATAAACGTTTAGAAATATTATTGTTAAATATATTGTTCACTGAGGGATTAATTAGTTTTTTTGATTATTAATAGGTTTGTAAGAACACGGCGAAATGCATTTATTCGCTTTGGTACCATATTTATTGTGCTACCAACAAGAAGGATTGTTATCTCTAGATTTTGAAAATTGTCTGCTATGCGAATTGTTTCTAGAGAATGAATGATCTCTTGATCTGTTTCTAGAACCTGAATAAGAAGGTTGGTTTTGACATGATAATCCTTTTATCAAATTTTCGAGATTTTCAATTTTGTTTTCTAAATTATTTATTTTTGTTAAAAGGAAATTGTTATCGATAAAATTGTAATTTGGTGTTGATAGATTTTTGTTTATTTCCGATATAAATTGAATTTTGGAAATATCATATATATTATCTGCCAAATCTAAAAGGTCTTTAATATCTTGTTTTCCGGAAGATACTAAGGCTATGTTGATATTTGCCGGCAATTTTCTCATCCATAATTTTTTAATTAAAGATTTGCTAAATGTGGAGGAATTGCCTGCAAGAATTTCCATGGAGCGATAGAATTCGGAAGGTTTTCTATCTCCGATTTCGGTAGTAGATAGAAGTTGCTGTAACTTTTTTTCTACCGATTCTGTAAATCGTTTGATTAGAGTTTTCTTCAAACTCTCATATTTATTTGAAAGTGGAGGATTTTGTAAGAAATCAAGAACATTTGTTATTACTTCCACTGGTAAAGACTGAAAAACGTGACTGTACTTTGTCTCGTCTACCGTTGTTCGTTTAGAAGCAAATTGGGCTTCGGCTTGAATGAACCGAGCTTCTGGATATGGAGTGCAAAAGCTTGGTAGTTTGATTGAAGTTGTGGCTACATAATTGTGTTCATTGTAATTTGTAGCATTTGTATGTACATTTTGTTGTGAAAAGTTAGACTCATGTTCACTAGTAATCATGATTGTAGTTATTCACTGTTTGAAAGTAAAATTTCATTTTTTTTATTGCACACTGATTTTAACGAAACTAAACTTCGCGAATCACCAAAATGAAAGAACAACCCCTTATTATAACTTTTTAAGTTATATTAATATTTCGAGAATGATTATATATTGAGAAGAAAAATATATTATTTTTAGTAGAAAAGACAAATAATATTTTATTTAGATAAATATTTTGAAAATGTGAGGAAATGTTGTTTATGATTTTTTTAATTATGTAGTTGTGGTACAATTAAAGTAATTTTAATTATAAAAACACGTACCGTTGTTGCCTTCGTTTATTGTTACGGTGTTGTCTTTTCTTCTTTCTTCCTAAAGCTCTTTGATGTGTTGATTCGTTGATGGTTTTTAAACTAGAGGATGCCTTACCCTGGGTGGGGGGCACCTCTTATTAAAATTTTGTTTCTTGAATTGTTAAATCTTCGTTGTCTTCTTTTTTTAAAATGAGAGAATACCTTACCTTTGGTAGGGGGTATCTCTATTTTAAAATGTTGTTGCTTTTTTTGAGGGTTGTTGAATCTTCTTTGTACGTCCTTGTTTACTTTTTAAAAAAGCAGAAAGTACCTTACCTTTGGTAGGGGGTACTTCTGTTTTTAAAAAAATTTTCGGGGTCACCAATGAAGTGGTTAGGCTAATAGAGCTCCTTTTTAATATGGGGCGTAGTACCAAAGCCCTAAACCCAAAAACTTCCTTTTTGTATCTGAAATCTATTAGATTCATTATATTTCAAATAAAAAAATATTTTATAATTTTATTTTATTCAAACTTTTATTTTAATTTTAATGCTTTCAGATCGGCAGATCTGGTTATACTAAAAATATATTTACAATTTTTTGTATCCTACTTTACATAGACAGTTTGTTAAATATTTTCTCTGTATTGAGTGCAGTATTTTATTGTCAATGAATAAATGATTATGATATTTTTCAAAGTGTTTGTGTTTCACACTATTCAAAATTTATCGAAGTGTACAGGTTGACTAAAATATATTTGACAGTACAGTCTGATTGGATATTATTAAAGTGGATTTGAATAAAAATATTTTATTAATAATATAATCAAACTTAAGAAATTTTAATAAAAATTAAAAATTAAATTTGTAGCTACTGCTACAATATTCTATACATTAAAAGAAATCTCATTCAAATAGGTCAACGCGTTACGAAGTCGGTTAAAACGTCATATATAGATCATTAACGGATTGGTGGTATTGTGGAAGATTTTGAAGGCTTTAGATATTGGTAATACGTCTTTGAGGGAATAAATGATGTAGGATTGGAAGCCTATTCTTAAGCTCAGAAAAGCAATCAGCTGCTTAAGTTTATAGACTCGCTGTTCTTTACGTGAGGTTGAACAGCAAGGCATATTAGTGGGCTTGGTCTATTGGAACCATTAGTTTACTGGATAACAGACTGTGACGAATGACTGATGGTAGGAATTACGTTCGCGAACTGCGGTAATTATACACTTTCGCGGTAACCTGGTTTTTCGGCGATAAAAAATTCAAAACTTGACCGATCTTCATGATTTTTTTTAAATGTTCGTTTTTACGGCGCATTTACGGTAAAAATCTGAGAAATTAAAAAAAATTATGTTTTTTAAGCAGCGTCTATTTGCATCGCGGAGTAAACGGAGTACACGGATCCGTGTACGCAACACGTTCCTTTAAGTTTTTATTACACTTTCTGGACGGCAGAGGGGTATTAATCAGGCTTTTAGTTGCTTTATTAATCAACCCCCCCTCCCCCCCCCCAGATTTGAATTTTTTAAAAGATCTACGTTTTACAAATAATTACTTAAAAAAAATGTTTTTCGCTTAATTTAGTCGTTTTTCGATTAGATTACGAAAAAAATATAAAAAGTTGATAAGATGTGATAAAATAAAATTATACAGACTTATCTGTAAAAAGTCGTTTTTTGATATTTAAAGCTCTGAAACTATTGAATTGAGATCATTTTCGTATTTTTTATAGTAAATCCGCCGTAAAAATGAACATTTAAAAAATCATGAAAATCAGTCTAATTTTGGATTTGTTATCGCCAAAAACCAGGTGACCGCGAAAGTGTATAATTACCCGAACTGCTCCTACTCCCTTTCATCATATCATAATGTTTTTATCAACCTCGTTCAGTGTTTTTAAGGAGCAAATCAGTATTGAAGTTTCGATTGGTCTGAAGCATTTCTATGCTAACTTCCAGATTAAATCAAATAACAGTTCTAACATAAGTCATTTTAAGCCAATATATATTTAATTTAGACTCCATTAAAAGACCGAATTAACTCATTTGGTGTGCGCCAGTCAATTTTAATTCCAAAAAAAGTTCAGTTGAAGATGACTGGTGTAGACAAGGAACAGAGTAAAAATCCATACGAAGCTGTTACGGCCTACAACAGGTACTGTCTCGAAATCGATTCAATCCAGTTTCAATCACTTTATATCTTCTGTGTATTTTGTAAGCAGTATTCTATCCTATTAATTTATATAAAGTTATTAAAAAAATAATAAATTTCTGGAACCTAAAAAAACAAATTTAAAGAAAATATATGTTTACCCACACCGAACATGCAGACCCTTAGAATAATGTGATTTGCTTGTTCTGTAATAGTCATCACAAAAGTACAAACGTACGGGCATAAGTCTAAAAATAATTTTAGAAAACTTTCAAAACTTCGGAAATGAATTCTGAGGATCTAAGACGTGCATATATACAAAAATCTCCATTTTGAAAACTGTAATAATAATACATATGAGCTTTTATGTATACGAGACCGAAAGCAAAACAATTATTTTTTTTTTATTTCTCATTTTTATTATCCAACGTCACTATAAAAATACACTAGTTATCATAAATAAAGTTTGGTCTACCAATCATTTTGTTGTTGTAAAGTTTGTATTATTTTGGTTGAAGTGTACAGCCATGAATGTATTTGTTTTATTCTTCTAAATGCATCTAACTTCCTGAAACAAATGTATAGGACACTTTATACAGAATCTTAGCATAAATATACTAAATCCAACCATAATACGAAATTCACCTTATTCTCTTAACTTTATGCCAGTATTATTAGAAATCCAATCTAGATATGCTGTAATTCGGGTATAACTTACTGGGAAGTTTTTCTGACACCCTTGACTTCGTTCGTAAGAAGCAATGCCAATAACAACTTTGGATCCATCCGTTTCTTGAATAGCAAGAGGGCCACCCGAATCTCCTGGGCAAGCAGATTTCTTATCAGAGCCATCAACACAAATTTGAGAACTTTTATCAAAGTGACCATAAAAATATTCACATTTTTCACTTGCAAGTACATTTCTAGAAATATATTGAAGCTTGTATGTGACCTCGTCAGCAGGCGTATCACCCCGTCTTCCCCATCCTGATATTATGCCAGTTACTCCTTTAAAATTGTCCAAATTTTGACTGCGGCGAGGTAGATTAATGGTTTGAATTTTGCCTATTTAGTTATGAAAACGATTACTGTTACTGCAGGAGGAGAAGACTATATACTTACTGTTAAGTGTTACTTTCTTTGGAAGATTTAAAAGTGCGATATCATTTTCAATAATGGGTGGTGGCTTGTAACTTTCGTGAACAAGAAGATTGTCTGATGTAACTTTGACTACAATACGACCCGGTCCGTCAGAATTATAACGATTGTTAGTTCCCAATATTACTGTTGCAGAAGAAACACTAAAATAATAAAATAATTTTAAACTTTTATGTATTCAAATAAAAATAGTCTATACTCACTTATACAAGCAGTGGGCGGCTGTTAAGACAATTTGATCTGAAATTAATGATCCTCCACACAGGGTGTAAACTAACTTTCCTTCCTTAAAGCGTTGCATCACTAGGGCAACTTGATAAGGAAATTGATTAGGTGAAGCAGCAGTTCCACCGGTTATCCTATTCTGAAAAAAATGTCCTTCAACCTCTCTTAGAGAAAGTGTTAAAGCTCCTGCAAACAAAATTGATAGTACCACAGATAACCTCATTTTCCTGCTTTACAAAATCAACTACCAATAAATAATACAGCTTGCATTTATACCTTGGGAAGTTTCTTATAATAAAAATATTAAGAGAATTTGGTTATCAATGAACAGATTTTTACCAATCGCTAAAATAATTGGCAGATTATCTCAGTGCAATCTTGAGCAACTATTGTTTTCTTATCACTTATATCTGATTACGGATATGAAGGTGCCATTGAAATTAAGCGTGATTGACTTTTTAATTCATTAAAGCACTTAAGTGCGACAAAAACTGACAACCGACTTAGGTCATGAAGCATTACGTCATAACTATGAATATTTGATTTTAAAGTATAACGACCAACATAGTTATAAGGGCTGAAAAATTATGTGATTGACTCTTAGTCTTTTCTTTTTCAACTCTGATAAGGAAAAACCAATGTAATCATCATTATTTTCCAATTTGCGATTTTACTGTTTTGGGTTCCTCTGAAGTGATTTTACCATTTGTAAAATTGTTATCACTGCTTCATTGTTTTCCAAGTTTTTGTACCACAGATAAATTAATTCTTGTATACAATTAAAATTACCCACTCTCCGAAACAAATCCAAAGAGAAATGCTGATGTCATTGACGCATTACGAGCTCAAGACTTCAAAAAAATAAGCATAAAACACAGCATCTTTGGTGAAAATTATAAATAAAATTATATAATAATAATAAATAAATTTTATAATAATAAATTTTACAAAACATTTGTAGGTTCGCCTCAAAAAAATGTAAGGTTTAAGCTAAATATCTTTGAAAATATGATAAGATTTACTATGTGACGTACGGGTTGTTTACATTTTCAATGGACAGTTGTTCGTATTCGATTTTTAGGTTGTATCTAGAGTAAGTTGTGACTGATCAAAAAACGCTTAAAGATATGCCATATTTTAACTGACGCGAACCAGAAGTCCTGCTCTGAAATGTACTTAGGCCCCATCACATTGATAGCGGTGGTAGTCAGTTGTGACCTGTTGAATTCAATAGCGTCGCACACATATAGCACGCTGAGATATACAATAGAGACAAAAACAATGAAATGTTGGTCTGAAATATTAAAACTCATCACAATTTTATATGACTTATCAAATATCGCTTATAAAAATGCACGAAAAAAAAATTAAGTGTGGATAATATTTGAAAAATTTGGTGGTTATGAACACCTTGAAATTTTAGTAGGTATGTTGTATAATTTGTTATCCAGAATATGTATGTATGGGCGCGAAAATCACAAGCTTTGAAAATTGCAATAATTAGCTCGAGCTGCTATCGATATTTCTTTGAAAATTTGAGTTATTGGGTGGGGGACGGGGCGGATGATACAAATTTAATAAGCATTCACCCCTCCCCCAACCAATCAACCTACAGGAAATTGGAAAGTTTAAATGGGCAAAAACGTAATAAAACATAGGTTTTGAACTCTTTAGAATTGGGGTTCCAAAGAGTAATGTCAACCTTGATATTGCACAAAAAGTTTTCTTCAAATACTGGTATACTTTTAATACATAGATTATCACGAGGCGAGATTATTCTCTAGCCAATAGGCGTTTTTGGACAGCCGATATATATTGAGATTGCTCTCAAGCGAAAGTTTTATTGTGGAAGGCTTCTTCAAAGACAGCCGAGATACCGCATAGTTTAAATAAAACTCCGAGTTGTGTTAAAGCTAAACTAGAACTGATTTATTGAATAATTACACCTCTTTTATATACAAAATTGATTGTTTGTCTTGTATCTAGCCCACGTTCTCAGAAATTTATTATTCCCTTTTTGTGTCGTAATATTACCGTCCAATATGCAAACTATACAATATGATCTTCGTTCATGCCAAATGATTTGTATACACAGCTTGTGAAGAGGTAATTGTCCAATGTGTTAATGGTTTATCTATCACATGTCACTTAATGCTTAATTCAGAACTTTGTTTATGTTCTATTTTTTAGCATGAAAGTACTTTTGATAGTAGGATTAAAGTACTGTCGGAATTTGAGACTTTTATTTGACGTTCACTTATCGTGATTCATGACTTATGTAATTGTGCCGTTTATTGTTTTGCTTTGCATATTGACGTTGATATGATATTGATCCATTACAAAATAATAAAAATAATAAATTTGTTACTTCTAAAGTTGTGTAACGTTACTTGTAGAGTAGTTATTTACTTAACTTTCTACTGAAAAATAACTGTCACATTGGGAGAAGAAAATACAAAATTTTAAAAGAAACTGTTGTTGAAACTTGAAAATAATATAACATTTAGATTGCATATTTCTTATTCATTTAAGTAATTTACAAATCTTTCAGGAATTTCAAAAGCAATAGTCGTAGCTATTGGACTATTTGGAGGTAATTTATCAAAAGCAATTGGTTCAGAATTATTTATCTAATTCACATATTGCGACTATCGCGGCGGGCTTGCTTGTCCCTAATGATTTCATTAAATAGATTGGAAAAGCTTCATCTCCTATTAACCCACACGGACTGATATGCAGGTATATGCAGTATCGTTGGTAGATCGCTGTTCTACAGTTGAAGCCTAAAAAATATCTAAGTCACTATTATTTCCATATACACCTACCTCAATACAAGTAAAGCTATAACTAGGACCAGGTATTGTTACACAACGGAAAGTTCATTTATTTAAGTAAGCGTAATAATTTGAACCACTATTATTTGGATTTAGTTTATGGTTACATGCTTGAAATTAATGATCCTAAGACAATTCGGAAATTTCCATTTCAAATCGTAGCCTAATATTGCATTATCCCATATTTCTACTGTAGGTTTAGATTTTAGTGGTTGTACTTTTCTCCACATTGTTCCACAAACTTCGTTGATAATTGTAGTTTTGTATGAGTTGCCAGCTTTAGTTCATGAGGTATATAATAGAAATATTCAAGCTCGCAAAAAAGGCACACTGGTCAAAAGAACGCGATGTTTAACCATTAAAGATTTTCGCCGCGGATGCAACATATGGTATTTTTGAAACCTTCTCTGGCAACCGTAAGGACATATTCAAGTGTAAAATTAATAATATAATATAATGATTGTGATGAAAATTTATTCATAAAAGACACCAACCAAATTTGTGAATTCTCCAGCACAACAAGAACCGAAAGTCCTTGCTTATTGTTCTCAAAAGCACATTGTGCCAGGCGAGGAAGACACTTTGATAAGGCCAAATTCTAGTCACTGCCAAAGTGCGCAAAATACGGGTTTCCGAGAAAGAAAAGTGTGTGATGTAAGCAATCAGACGACTTCTGTAGATAATAATCCTACTAATTGACCTTCAGATGTACCTGACGCATGGCATCTTTCGTGCGTAGTCTTCTACCCAAAAGCGAATGCACTCTCGCAAAATCCACTCACTGCAGAGCGATCAGTCTAAGTTCTGTCTTACTTAAATCCTTGGAAAGGATTCTGGATCTATACATAAGGGATAATATTGATTCCAACCTACTATATAAGACCCATGATGTGGTGTTCGAAATCGAGATGTCATTGAAATACAAAGAATACACTTTGGGAAGCATTACTGACGTAAATAGAAGGTTATTTCAATTACGGAACCAATGAGGCATTCGTAGGTGCTCTAAAGACAGTAAAGGTGGACAAGGCCATCGGCAGATGTATCTTCTGAGCATGTTAAGGTGTATCCTGTGGACCGGGATACACCTCAAGGCGGTATCCTCTCGCCACCCGTACGGTTACTGTTATAACATCAGTGGTTCAGAATTCACTTTAAATTGTAAGTGCACTTGTAATCGTTTTCGCGAATTGGGTAAAGTTGTTCTCCCGCCCCATGCCTCACAAGGGGTTACAGGAACTAGAAAGAGAAGTATCTGAATACGACCACCCAAAGCACGGAGGGAGCTTTAAAGAGGCTACGTTCCTGTACGAAAACCATGGGGCTTAGCATCAACTCGTGCAACTCGGTTTAGGGTACCACGGGTTGACGGTAGGCTGCTGGAACTCAAACCACAGGCTAAATATCTGGGAATCATTCCGAAACCCGACATCACGCAATGAATCTATACGACAATATGTAGTGCGACTTCTTTCATTATTTGGCGGTATGCCCAATTCTAAAAGAATTTAGACAAATAAGCTTTGGCAAGACTTACTTAACGGAGAGCGAAGTTATTTCCATAAGAGTTCGTGACCCAATTTACATATATAGTTTTAGGTAGTTTGTGAGAAAACACAAGATCACATTGTGTGTAAAACTATACGAACGAAACTAACAGTGGTTTTATAATAATACATATTCAGCTTTAATATTTTAATTTTATCTAAACAGTTCAAGTTTAAAATGATAGTTAGACAAATAAAATTTATTCTCTTAAATCAACACCAGTATTAGTAGAAATCCAGTCCAAGAAGGCAGTAATTCTAGTGTAGGTACTAGGGAAGTTCTTTTGGCAACCCTCACGACGTCCATATGAAGTTAGACCAATCAGTGTTTTGGAACCATCAGTTTCTTCAATAGCAAGAGGTCCACCGGAGTCTCCCGAGCAGGCAGATATTCGATTGGAACCATCTACACAAATCTGAGAATTTCCTTTAAAGGTAATGTAGGATTTTTCACATTGCTTATTGGAAAGAACATTTCGAGAAACATATCGAAGTGTATAGGCAGTCTTATCTGTTTCTTTATCACCAAGTCTACCCCATCCTGAAATTATCCCAGAAACTCCTTCAAAACTTTCAGATAGTTGGCTGCGGCGAGGTAGATTTATGGTCTGAATTTTGTCTGTTGATATAAATGTTTATATAAAACTATAGGAATTCCCGGCAGAATAAATATACTACTTACTGTTAAGTGTTACCCTGTGTGGAAGCCTTACAAAAGCAATGTCATTTTCAACAATAATTGGGTTGTAATTTTCGTGCACAAAGAGGTTATCTGATTCCACCTTGATTATAAGGTGGCCCGGCTCCCATGTATTATAACGGTTGTGAGCGCCTAACATTACAACTGCTGAAAGTGCCCTGTAAAGATTGGAAATTAATTTTAATGGTTTTTTGTTACAAAGATATCGTGATCTACTTACTCGTACAAGCAATGACCAGCAGTTAAGACTATTTGGTCTGAAATCAGCGATCCACCACACCAGGTGTATACTAATTCCTCGTCAACTATTTTTTCCATCATTAACCCTACCTGATAGGGAAACTGGTTAGGAGTAGCAACTAATCCACCTGTTATTCTATTTTGAAGAGAAGTTTCTGCAACATCTTCTAGCGGAAGGGCGACAGCGCCTACAATTACTAGTGATAATACAAACAGTAACTTCATCCTTTTGCTGCCAAAAATCAACTTCTTTTACTTACGATTGTGTCTATATTTATATCCTAAACCAAATTTTGATAAAGAGAAATTAAATTTTTTTTTTGATATTTCATTCAGAAATTCTGATCACCTTCTTTAATATTTTTCTATTTTTCCAATAATTTAATTAAGGCACTATTGTACGACTAGAGATTATCGCAAAATCTTAGATTGATAATTGGCTTTTTCGGAAATTGACGTAAGAGGTCCGTGACGTAGCGGATGGAATCATAAAGTATGTGATGTTTTTTTACAAATTTGAAAAGCTTTAACGTTTCGCAAATAGTTCATATAATTATATGAATCAGTTTACAAGTTCCAGACGGACAGGTGTTTGCTTATCCTTCAAGTGTATTTCCCATTTTGAAGTGCATTCTGGTCGCTGATCGATAATAATAAAAAGCGAATTTTGAAATATATTAATAAAATGATTAAAAGCAATTACATTAAGTTAATTAGAGCAATACGAAAATGAAGTTAATTGCAAAATACAACTCGTAAAAAACGTGAACCTAGCGTTAGACATTAGAAAAATAAAATTGACAGATGTTACTGAGGCCTTAAATACTATAAATATTTGTACTGAATATTGTTGTGCTTTTCACAAACCAGGGCCGTACACTGTACATTTAAGGGGGGTGGTAAGGTATTAAAATTATTTTTTTCATATTTTTTTATTTGATAGTACAACTTTTCAAGAGTATCTAGTTGAAATTTGAGGTCGATTGGAGCAAAACTTCCGGAGATACAGTGCCTCGCGTCTCCCTCCATCCGATACATCCCATATACAAAAGATCAGTGTTAAAACTTTAAACGCGTTTTTCTCACACTTAGCTTTTTCAGAGTCGGTGCCCACTGTAGCTAAAAATCTACTGCACCGATCCTTTTGAAATTTTGCACACTTTTTCTTTACATAAATGACGAGGTTAATTTTAACCTATTTTAAAATCACAAAATTTTTTATTTTTTTGATGAAAAATCGGCAATGACTTCCAAGTGCTGTGAGAAATTGAAAAATCAATAAAAAAAAACTCGACATCATTACCTGCAGAAACTTATGAACTAAAAAAATCATTTTGGTTTTCTGACTTCAGATGATCCAATGATGAGTTATGAGGGGCACCGCAATCAAACTTTTTTTTTAGACGTCCGCGGAGATTCGCTGTCTTCATAAAAATTAATGAAAATTTCACGAAATGTTCTTCAAATGTTATTTTATTATGTAGTAATTATAGAAATAAATATATATTAACTGTGTTGCCAAAAAAATTATCGAAAATATGCTTTTTTTGTATCGAATTAACCTTACTTCCCCCTTAATCAATTAATTTAACTCTTCAGTTAATCACTTTCTGGATTAATTGATTAATTATTTAATTTGAAATTTGACTTATCATATGTAACCAATTAATCGAATAATTTAATTTGACAGTTTTTTTAATTAGTTAGTTTTTTTTGCCATATAGTTACTATCAGGGATACATTACAAAAGTCATCTTGTAATGGTTTTTAACAAAAATATAAAATAGTAAACATTTTTGAACTGTCCAAAACTAATTTATTGCTAATTCTTAATTCTTAACTGAAAAATCGATTAATGAGCGATTTCACTTAACCAAAAATTAAAAATTAATTAATTAATCGATTAATTAGCGACACTGATTGTGGAATTGTTTATGGTGGTGTAGCGGTTAGCTTCTGTTCTGATGAATATCCAAGATTCGTCCAGATCATTAGCCAGACCCACAGTTATTTTCTTAGTTTCCCAGAAGATCCGGCATGGTTTTATTTCTAAGAGACCTCTTCTTATCAGTCCTTCCTTCCAGGGTTCCGAATGGATACAAAATTTCGCTCAAAATATCGCTCCAAATCGCTCCGGATTGGATCGGTGCGATATCTGGATCGATTCAGCCTGGAGCGTTATAAAAATATCGAACCGCTCCGGAGCGGATCGTTATTTTCCAAATCTGATATCGAACCACTCCGGAGCGGATCGTTATTTCCCAAATCTAATATCGAACCGTTTCGGAGCGGATCGTTGTGTTTCAAATCTGATATCGAACCGTGATGAGTGAATGTGGATAGTATGTGGATGATGGGCTAGAGGGTGGGTGGTTGGAATGTAGTTGTCGTGGTTATTGAATCGATTCGCAGTGATAAAAATGTCGCTCCACTGAACCAAAGAAAGAAGTATGGTAATTTTTAGAAAGTGCTCCTCACCTGCAACTTAATTACAGGGTATCTTGTACTGAGGGGGCTCTTAGTTATGCTGTTAACAATATACAAATTTTTATAGTTAAGCCGTACCGACCCTTAAATGTTAAATACTATTTTTTATGAAAAGATTTTATGCTTTTGAAAAAAACACTTAATACGCAATTCTGACTAACGTTGCAATACGATTTGCTGCAAGTAAGAACAAATTTCATTCTAATCTGCGTCTTATAAATTTTAAGCAACATTTCAGGACTTTTTATTATTCTTAGAATTTTAAGTGAAGGGTTTATCTTTTGTTTTTATATTTTTATTGAAACTTCGCTTGCTTCATTGTGCATAGGAATCCAGAGTAATAAAACATAAAAATCAAAAACCCATCATCAAATATAGGTTAATTCCTAGTTTCAGAAAATAAAATTTTATGAGGGTAAAGTAGGCCTTTGTGTTTTTCCGAATAATATAATTGTTGTACATGCTTTTGTATGGATAAAAAATCATATTACTCGGAAAAAAAACGCGAGCGAAATTTGTTCGACTTCGGCCAAAGGCGCGACCCAACGCACAGCCATATGAAAACAGAGATCACAATTATCCAAAATAAATATTTCAATTAAACCAAATATTCAAGATCGTAAATTTAAACATAACTTTAATCATCCCATACATCCCGGCAAAATTTTACGAAATTAGTGACGGTCACCCTTTCATACCCTAGCCTTAAAAATTTTTTAACATAACCTTAGTGCGCCCAGAATCGTAGTCAGAGGATCATCGTTGTCACTCTTAATACAAAATTGTTATCATTTATGAATCAGGAAACGTATTCTGTACAACAATCGAAATCATCAAAACCGTTATATGTCTTATGCAGGCTGGCGACGCCCATCCTGCAACCCTTACCACAAGCCACAATTTTTGTTAGAATGCAAATATACACTTTATGCATTCAGAATCAACTAAATCAGTCCACGCGTTACAAAGTTAGGTTACCCCTCTCCCCACGGCAACCCTAGGTTAACATTTTTCTATATCAGCAATGGGGGATCATACTGTATACAACAAGAAAGAATCAAATAGGTGTGTGAATTGGGTAAGGCACATTTGGCAACATATTCTACACATCAAAGGTAGAATCATCCAAATCGATCCACTCGTTACGAAGTAAGCCTACCTCTTCCCCTACCGCCCGACTCAGGGACCAAATTTTTTTTCATTAATATCAATGGGGTATCATACTCTATACAACCAAAAAGGAATGATCCAAATCGGTCCACGCATTACTAGAAGTTAGGGACCTAATAAATTTATCCCAACTTAATTTACAACTTCATTATTTACACCCTTAATCACCTATGCTGAATCCTTGTGAGAAAGTATTCTCTAAATTCAAAATCTTCTGCAAGAAATATTTGAACTGATTCACAAAGAGAACACAATGTTGTGGATGTGATTGGACAAGGTGTAAAAGCAATAAATTCGGCAGACTGCATTAATTATATCCTAGATATAGGAGCTTTCGAGCTTTAGGCGAGCCACTACATTAAAAATGCACATTACTTCAAAAATATTCCTATGACCAGCGGTAAATATTATTAATCAATTTTGTGACGAAAATGGGGCTCCTCGGGCTCGGCGGTTTAATAAAGACACTTATTTTATAACTTCAGGGGTTCAAACACAACTGACTTTTTGCAATGTTACATGTACTCTTCGCAGTCCAAATCACGACTGAACTAACCAGGCTGCTACTCAGCCCTATCTATTCTACTCAGCCTAGTTCTAGAAACCTCAGTCACTTAGTTCTAGATGTTTCCGTTATACATTTTCACCACACTTATTTACCAGAGGTTCAAGTCGTCTTTGACTTTCTACGTTTGACATTTCCTTGCCTTGATTTCTGGCTACCTGTGGCATGCGTATTACACAGTTCCCTATTTCCCTTTTCGTGGTCTACCTCAAATCAATTTGGTCAAGAATTTATTCAATTTGTCAGAACATAAAATCTATCTAACAAAGTATGAATTTAAATTGAAAATACTATATAAATAGTTAAATATTAATTTGTTGTTCTGAAATTGCACATAATTGAAAAAAAAAACAGCTACACTATTTTGCAAGACTATATATATATAACAATGTTAATTTTGAAAATAACTTTTTATATTTTTTTTATTATTATTTAAAGTTCAATAAAGACGTATAATCGGTATTTAATCAAATTTGTTGTATTCCCATTTAAATATTTTTTCTTAAATGCACAGAATATTTTTTCTTAAATGCACAGTTTTCACAGCGCTCATAGGTATGTATTTCGTATAATAATTACGATAATAATTGTTTATTGTTTTACATTTTAAAATTAAAACATAACTTATGTATCAGAAAAAAATCAATTAAAAAGGACTTTCAAATCGCGATAGATGGCAAAAAGAAATCAAGAAATTATATAATATTATGTAACTAACTATAAACCACAAGACTGGCGTTGAGGGCGTCTATCGATGTCAGCAAATTTTAACAAATTCATAGATATAAAGTACTTAAATACCTAAATCTATATTATATATTCGTTTATACTACACTAATGCTTCAACTAGTATTCAAATATCAAATCAAATAATCAAATATCACTAGTATTCAAATATCAATTCAGCTGAAAATGAAGTAGAATAAGTTACTTATTAAATTCTGATACCGAAAGTTGTCTGTACTTCCAGGGAATAGATGTATAAAATGTAAATTTTTTATACCATTCAAAATTGCAATAATTTTATCTTCGTGCAGGGTTTTCTTTCCATAAACATTTACGCGAACGTCGACCTATTCGTATGGCATGACTCCCCATATCTGTGCAAAGAGGCATAATATGGATCTTCTTCAAAGTACTTTATATCTTCACTTCAAAGAAAGTTTTTCTAGATGCAAATAATGCTTACTTTTGCACTTTGCAAACGCTGTTTTAAGTGTTTCGTCATAGAAAGTTTTGGCGTTACCATAAAAGTATATTTTTTCACGACTCCTATTTGGCTACTACCAAAAGTTTCATCGAGCTTCATCCGACCTCCCAATTCCTCCTACCCGCTGGAATATCAAAATGTTCAATTTATCTAGATTGACTACAAGATTCAGTAACTTACAGTACTTATCTAAAACATTTACCATTACTTGGACTTCAACATCTTGTAATATGAGTCCTGTGTCAAAATATTCTTTCAGATCGTTGGTGAATAGGGCGAATAGAAGTGGGTTTAATACGAGGCCTGCCGAATCCCACGGGAAGTCTCAAAGTTCTTAGAAAGATTAAGTATATCCCATAAATGCGTTTTCGTGATTTTGTAGAGTTCATGGAGAATGTCAACTATTTTATAAGATATTGAATAGTTGAATAGTTTGTAGAAAAAGCGCAACGAGTCACCGTATCAAACGCCGAATTAAAGACCTCGAAATATTCGTACACCTTATTTTCTTCATACAATGGATTTTGCATAGTTCAATCTAGAATCATGTTCAATATAGAATGAATTAAAATATTTTGGCTATTGTTCATAAATAATAACAATCTGTGATGTTCCACCTGATTAAGATATTTCTTATGAATGGAAAATATTATTGCATTAGTAAAGGTTAATGGTTATGTTGGTAGTTATAATAATAATTTTATACATTTAGCAGCAAGCCAAGAAATGCTATCGGTGCATTCTTATAAAATTTATATATAGATCATCTCCCAGCGCCTTATTATCTTTTAATTTCTGTAAAGCTGTCCTTAGTTCAAACATTTCAATCAGACTTACAATGCGTCTTACGTATTCATCGAAGAAAGTCAATCCTTGTATTCAGCAAGGGAAAAAATGCGTCGCCAGTGAATTAACATCCACCGCCACACCAATAAAAAATATTTTTCCTTGTATTTATTTCTCTTGCAGTATTCCACCAGCTCTTAGTATCCTTAGTATCCATCCTGAGATTGGCCGAATGTCTTTTAAAGTCGTAGGGGTTCTGGCACAAAAGACCTTTTGGCTCGTAGTGCCCTCCATAAGAGTACCCCATATTAGTAAAAAAAAACTATTAGCATAGCTTTAAAAGTGTTATTTTTATTGAACCTAACATGTGTCAATACTAACTTGAGCGGGAAGTGATCCGAAAATACATATGTGGTCATCTATTTAAAATTTTGTTTTGAATATCCAGACATAACATCAGAAATTACTAGTGAGGAATTCCAGAAATTTAAAACAATATTAAAGGTTCTGTATTGTGGTTTTAAAAGATTGGTTTATTTGTTAGGTATTGAAGCAAAAATAGATAATGTATATATAGTATACAAGTATTTGAACAAATTATGATGAATGTGTGTGCGGAATGAGCAACGTGAAGTTGAAGCAGGATGTTCAAGTGGCACGCGTTAGTTGGCAGCACGCCCTAGCTCGTCGGTTTGGGCTGAGGGTTTTGGAACATCATTACACATCCACAAACAGAATTTCGCGTGCCTGTGGCGAAAGAAGGTAGTGGACTCTTCTTTCAGGTTTGCCACGAGAAGAAAAAAAACGAGAAACAGGAACAGAAGGAAGAGCAACAGGTCTGGTGTCACCTGCTACCCTTGGCCACCCTGAACCATCTTATAATTTTCACAAACAAAAAAAACTGCCCCCATATGCGATGGTTCAGTCACTAACCCACACCGTCCCTACACCTGGCTAGGGTGTAGGCCCAACCTATAAAAATGCTGAAAACAAAATAAATCAAAATACTAGAAAGCAATAAAAAAAAATACAAAAAAAGTACATTGGGACAGGGAGGGAAGGGGGACGTGGAAAACAAGAAGGAAAAGCAGCTTCATTGGGGTTTCCTAATATAAAAAAACCGAATTTAGCTCATATAATTGTCCATTTTATCGGCTTAAATTCAATCCATTATTAAATTTCTACCTTATCCTATTATTCCAGCAATATCTGGGTAAATTTACTATTGAATAACTAAGCCTCTCAAATGCTTAACGAAAAAAAAATAAACTTTCCCTGCAAATTGTGTCTTAGATCTTTACGAGAATAGTTCAATATGCTTATATTAGTAGGGTAGATTCAAAGAGTAAACACAAAAAAACAATCTTTCTCAGATTAATCGAATACTAAGAGCAACTTGTTAGTCTTTCTTCATACAACCACGTTAATTATAACAATACATCAACAACCGTGAACTAATATACATATAAGAAGTCGCGAGGCAGATATCTAGCGCTAGATCGCCGATGTAGGACACCAAGTGCTATGACGCGACAACAAAATTGATTGCTCTATAATCATGATCAGTTCGAACTCGAATTTGAACCGTTATGTACGAAAACTTTTTTGTCTTTTTCTAATTTTCGCTTAAATTTAAACGTGATAACTATGGTTGTCGTGACATGAGTATATTATTATATAAAAAAATTTTTATAAAAATTTAATAAAAAAGCTACAACAAAACTGGAATGTTCTCGCTGCGCTGGGTTAAGCCTGTACTGGTATTAAATGTGAATTCATTTACTTTAAGGCGATTTGGTACTTATGTTATTTAATTAGGATGGATTTCTCTAGGTAACTCGGTCTGAGCCAAGAAAGCTACTGTTATTGTCTCTTTATACGTTTAACTTAAAGAAAAATTATTCCATAAGAGAATGCATGATGCTACACTTGACTAAAACATTATGTAAAAATACGTCAAAACTTATTTCTATAAATTTTCCTTGTGATTTGACAGCAATAAAAGGGATCACTGAAAAACATCTAATCTAACGGGTGAAAAAGTGGCACTACCATCTAATGTACTTGTATCTCTTCTTTTTTTATGTCATTACCATTTTAACTTTGTACAAATTTTAATACATTTTCAAGCTCTACTTACATATAGCTATTAAATATTGTCACAACGGACAATGCGACTACATACCGGGCTTGTATCATCACCTACTTGTCTCCACAGAATAGGCACTTGCGATGAGACCTGCATTGGTTGCCAAAAGATGACTGGCAGCACTTCCAGCTGATATAGCACGTAATACCTCAGTGGCACTAACATGTGCTAATGGTGCTACTATATAACAGCAAAGTCCAATATTGGAGCAATTGCCAAGATCTAAGCCTGTCTTAAAGGGGTCGCCTGAGTCATTTCCAGATCTTTAGCAATTCTGGAGGACTAATTGTGGCACTTTTGTGATGAGGCAACGATGCACTTGGTGCACTGGACGGGCTACCAGTTGATGATGATGCTCGTGCCCAAGTATCAGTTACTTCTGGTTCTAAATATCACAACGTGGACCAAAATTATTTGAAATGTGCAAGGAACTCTGTATTACGATTAAAATTATAGTTTCTATCTAGCGCTATCTGCACGTTGCTACGTCCTCGAACTGAGAAAGATAAGCGCTTTAAATTAATTTGTATGCCATTGAGTGGGAATGAAGTTACCTGAGACAATTGGAATTTTCTGGTGTCACCGAAATCTTAAAAGGAACTTATCCTTTGGGTTTGAGGGTAAAATGGTGGCCTCCCTCACGGGGCACTCCTGTGATATCATTAATTTAGGTCACTTTTCCGCGCCAAAATGACTCAAAAGGTGTTGAGGTTAAATCTCACTTTTGCGAATAAAAAAAATATCTCTCCGTTCTCCCCGTCGATGGCTGAAAAGTTACATGAATGTTAGGAAATTATTCAAGTAAGGATGACTTAGATAATTTGGAAATAATTGATGCAAAAAGAAAAAGTTTTTACCTTAAATGTGAGTTGACTTGCTGCTGCTGCTGTCACGGAACGAGTATGCCTTCTTCTTCCTCAGAAGCGGAACATCCGTTTAATTTCAGCAGCAACAGCGGTGACAAACACCGAGTCTCGACTAACACAAATGTTAAGCCGTGGCTCACATTACAAGATATCAATTAATAAATGTTTAACTTCTAAATTTTGCGGTTTACTTATATACTGACATCTCAGGTTAATGTTTACTTTTATATTCCTTTACTGGTAATGAAAAATTACATTTTGTTATTGAAATTATAAAATTATTAGAAACGTTGTTAAAAGCATAATTTAAAGTTTTCAAAAAAAG
Organism: Leptarthrus brevirostris; assembly: GCA_964036015.1. Lineage (NCBI taxonomy): Eukaryota > Metazoa > Arthropoda > Insecta > Diptera > Asilidae > Leptarthrus > Leptarthrus brevirostris. Next base: position 68,687,877 of record OZ038373.1, on the reverse strand, counting down.
CTAAAACATTGAATAATCGCGCACTTTGTAGTTTATATCAAAGCAACTTATTTTAACATAAATAATTATAATGTCAAGATATATTTGCCATGCTATCTGATTAATGGCGATATCGTAAGAAAAAACGAAAGTTACAGGTTTTTGATCGTACCTACTCTGGTCGTTTCGGCCCAATGTGAGTCATAAAAAAATTTTATGTACCGCGACTTATATTCCCATATAACATAGAAGTAAAAGCTACATTTTTTTCAACGAATTTTTATTTATTGAAAAGTTCTGAACAAATAAACGCATAAAATTAAACTTAATTAAAAGGAGCGTGCCATTAAATTTTTATCAAACTTATCTTTATAATAAATAGTGATACTAAAGACTGAAATAAATGAATTTCCATAGAATTCATAAGTATTCATTATCTGAGTACCTGTCAGACTAATCAAAGATATTAAGTATATTTATCTTTACTGAAATATATGTGAAGCAAGGATTATAAATAGATACACTTAAAAACTCTGAGATCAATTAAAAAGAAATGAGCTTTGGATTTCTTACTTAAATAAAATACATTATTTCTAGAAATTTTGTAACTTAGTACAAAGAGGTGAATTTGCGCATATATGCAATTCATAATGAGAGAAAATTAGTGTATTTAAAAATCATTTAGTTTAATTTTTAATTTTTCAGCCTTTTATCTCCAGTTGAAATGTATTAAAAACAATACGGAAATTATAATTAAAGTTTGATATAAGAAATTGGTATCCGACTAGTTTAACAAAATACTACCTAAGCAATTTCCTCTGTCATCAAACGTGACCAGTAGTTCAGTTCCTGACGTGATACATAGTGTACCAATAGTTGACACGTTAACTTTATGGGAAATATGGAGCTAGAAAAAGTTATTTATAACTAGAAAGGTGATGATTGTTTTCTGCTACCATTTATAATTAATATTGCGCACGGATATACATTTGGACGTTGTTATGAGGATTTTATCCAATCAACTTAGTTACCATTCTTAGTCATTGGTGTTTGAAATTGATAATATTAAAAAAATATATATTAGTTAGGGTAGGATGAGATGGGTTCAATTAAATAGCTTTAACAAATTGTAATAATTATATTAAATAAATTAATTTAATAACATTCTGGTTTATTAGATATACCTACTGTTAAGTACCTAATTCGATAATTAATGCCAGACGGAGTTAGATCAATTCGTTGAGCCGCACGACCACCACGCCATGGGTCCCGGGTTCGAGACCAGATCTCCCCGTGAGCTTTTATTAAAAATTAAAATAATCCACTCAATCTCTGGGCTGTTGTCTAGGTCGCAGCAATGCAAAAACAAGACTTTCAAGTTTCCTCACGTCCCTTACCATAAAATTTCCATCCGGCCAAAACCATACTAACGCATCAAAGGGTTGTCCCCTAGGATTTGGCCACATCGTATAAAAACAAAACATAAAACAAAATTAATTTATTTTTATTAAATGTTCTATTTTTGAGTCTGTAATGTGGGTTGGATAAATAATGCTATTATTGTTGTCATATTTTCGCAAAAGCAGTTGGAAAATTCTTGCATAAAAATAAATTTTGCAATAATTAGGTCACGTTTTCAGTCCTTGTGGGTTGAATCATTTTTGCATAACAATGTGCGTTTGTGTTTGTTGTTTTTTTAATATATGTTGGAGTATGCGTTAATTACCTCATCCGTCAATATTTAGGGTATTCGATTCAATCTATGTCAGACTGTCATATACGTACGGACTTTCTTCTGGTTCAAGTCTCAGTAACTCGAAATCCTATATAGGTCGCAAGATTAAAGTCTATTAGAATCTGCAAATGCCTCAAGAGCATTCAATTCCTGAGGACTATAAAACTTTGCAAAGCTTGTAAGGTCTCTGCTTATTTGACTAAAGCAATTGTTGAAAAGAACCGACTGCCCTCCACTTGACTTTCCAAGTCCTGAATATAAGGAATAGGATATCTGTTTGGCGTTAAGCCTTTTATAATCCCAACAGGGTCCCCATTCACCAATATTTTTCCTCATCAAGTGAAGCGGAGATGACCAAGGGCTATCTGAAGGTCGACAGTCGCTCCTGTTAAGCGACGAACCTTAGAAGTTATTGGATGTCCTTCGGTGGGTACATCGTGTTTAGTTTGCTTTGCGAAATTGCTTTCTGTCGAAATATTTTTGAAAGTTTTGAGCAACTTGATGATTTCTGGATCAAATTTAGGATCAGCATATATGACCAGAGATTCCTTCCGAAATGCCTTTCAATGATTTATCGATTACTCCAATTAAGGTCAGGGAACCTAAGAGTACCATGTTTTTTAATTCAATTAGCAATCTGTATTTTCGCAGAAAATCAGCTCCGATTATGGGTTTAGAAACATCAGTTATTATAAATACCCATTGGAAATTTCGACGTAAACCTGAATCGATTGTTAGAAATTTTCTACCGTATGTGTTGATCACTGATCCATTTGCTGCCAAAATTTTCAGACGATTAACGCAAATGAATTGTGTTTTGAATTTTGGAATAACAGAAACATCTGAACCAGTATCAATCAGAAAGTGTTTGTTGGTGGATTTATCAAAACTGTGTAAGCGAGTTTTGAGTATGTCAAGTTCTCCCGTCGGTTATGGAGACTGACCCATTTATTTTGTTGATTGTTTTGCTGTTTGCGCGGTTGAGTACATTTATTGGTGTTTGCGTCAAATTTATAGTAGTACTAGGGATGAGCGATGTTTACAAAACATGGATATTGACATCGATGTTCTTTAATATCGATGTTAAATAGAAGGGGTTTATAATGTCGTTTAGTTAGCAATGTGATGTTAGTGATGGACGAGATAATTATTGATTACAACTGGAAAAACTTTTACCTTTTCGAGGTTACCTTTTTGCCGCCTGCTAACGTTTTAACGTTTTCACATGTAGTGTGAAGATGGTGGCAGTTGTAGGGTTCGCAATCCATAGGGTTAAAAAGGGCGCGTTCAGTTTTCCCGGGAGGTGCGTTCACATGATCGTGATCGCTAGTGCAAATAACTACGGAAAGTAAACTGAAACAATTAGTGGCATAACAAAAAAAATTAAGTGAAATTTTACTAACAAGCTGTGAATATCGTGTCGCGAACAAAGTATAAAGTGATCAAAAGTGTATAATAAAAATCATCAAAAGTATTTACATCTATAGCAGTTTAAATAAAAGTAACTAGTAAAAAGGCAAAGAAATATAAATTGAATTAAAGTTAAATAAAAGTGGATGGTGGAAAGAAAAGCCAATATTAACGTGGGTTTTGTATATCAAAGAAAAATTTTAAAAGAAATATGTGTGTGCTATTAAAAAGTAATTTAAAATTATGCCAAATATAATTAAACCTGTGCCTCACGAACTAGGGTTGAGCGATGTTGACAAAGCATCGATATTGACATCGACGACTGAACATCGATGATCGATAACAATCGAACTCAAAACATCGATGTTTCTTAATATCGATGTTAATTACTGTTAATAGAACATCTGAAGGACGATATATAGTGCGTCTCCTTTTCAGCACTCCCCGTTGGCTAAACTCGTAGCCACCGATGCACACATTGTTACCCTTCATGGAGGAAATGCGCTAACGCTCTCTTATTTACGAAGGAAAATTTGGATCCTACACGCAAAGGGGCTTATTCGGCAGACCATTCATCAATGATGGGAAGTTTACCGACGGATAGAGTCAGCTGGAGTCGTCCGTTTCTACACAGCAGAGTAGATTAAGCCGGGCCAGTCACATTAAAAGCAACGAAGAGTAGAGGAACATTGAGGTTTAAAATGTACATTTCCTTATTTATCTGCCTTGCAACGAAAGCAGTTCATTGAGAACTTGTAAGTGACTATTCGTCAGAGGCCTTCATTGCTGCGGTTCGAAGATTCACTGCACGTAGAGGAAAATGTTCAAGTCTATACAGTGATTGCGGAACTACATTCATTGGTGCGAATACTGAAATGACTACGTCCTTGCAAATGACAATACTACTTGGAATTTCATCCCACCAGCCTCCGAAGAATTATTGGGGAAGTCCCCCAGTATCTTTGAGGAATACGCCAGAGTACTTACACAGATTGAAGCAGTACTGAACTCGAGACCAATTTGTCCACTGTCGGACGATCCGAGTGACTGTGACGCTTTGACGCCAGCCCATTTCCTCATTGGCGAGCCGTTGATTGCTATGTCAGAACCATCCTTCTTGGAAATGAATGTAAATCGGTTATCGAGGTGGCAATTAATGCAACGTCTTCATCAACAATTCTGGAGAAGGTGGACTTCGGAATACATTACCCGACTACATCAAAGACCTAAATGGCATTTGAAGAAAGACAACATAAAGGAAGGAAATCTAGTTATTGTTAAGACCGGCTAGTTGCCCCCAGTAAAGTGGTTACTCTGGAGAGTGATAGCTACACACCCAGGGTACGACAAGCTCGTTAGAGTCGTGACAGTAAAAACTAAGAATGGTATCATTAAGCGACCAGTAGTCAAACTGTGCTTATTACCGGTGACTGAGCTCGTTGAAGAAACAAATACACCCTCTGCCAATAGATCGTAAAAACATAAAGCGAGCAGGAGGCTATATTCCCGCATACATATTTACTAAAAATTCAACAAGACAGACATGACAACATCCCCTATCCCTCTCTTTATTTTCAGATACTTGTCGTGCACCCACCCTTGGGGGCCGGAATGTTTGGCTGAATTTGCTTCCTTAAATCGGCATGTTAACAGGTTCGAGTGAGATGGGCGCTCATTGTGCTGGACAAACAACCCTACGGGCATTCAAGGTAATTTTGTAAAGCCTACGATGAAGCATGGGGGTGGATCCATCCTAATTTGGGGGTGTATTACAAGGAATGGTGTCGGTCCAGTATTTCGGATTGAAGGTACGATGAGAAAAGAGGATTATCTACAAATTTTGCAGAACAACTTACCTCAGGCAATAAGAAAAAGTGGGATGCCTGAGCAAGAAGTCATCTTTCAGCATGATAGGGACCCTAAAATACAGCCAAAGTAGTAAGAGAATTTTCTATGTTGAAGTAGCCGTCACAAAGCCCAGATATAAGGCCTATAGAAAATGTATGGGCTTATGTCAAACGAAAGTTGGCAGGATATCCAGAACCGCCAAAAGGGGTAAATGAATTATGGTGTCGGTTTCAAACAGAATGGAAGAAAATTCCTCAAGAATTTATAGATAATTTGTATAAATCGATGCCAAACAGAGTTAAAGAACTAAGGAAAAAAAAGGCTTATGGATTAATTATTAAAAACATTGTGTTTGATTGGCATGTGAAACGGAGTGCAAAAGTGATCACATAAGTAACTGAGCCACACTTTAACTCTAAAACGCACTTAAGAAACCCAGATGTTCACCAAAAATTAATTGCTTTTTGGAACTCCGTTGTTCACTACTCGACGTATAAGCGGGAAGGGAGAGAGATTTGGCGCTTAGCGATTATTATGCAGCATGCGTACTTGATCTCCAAAATCTCCCATGCACATCCGCTTTTGACTCGAGTTGTGGACTCCATAATCGTTGATATTGCAGTACTAAATTTAAAATCTTTAATTCAAATATCGTAAGTGGCTTGAACGACAATTATTGCAATTTTGTTTGTTAACGACATTTTAATACGCATGGGGAAAAGGATAAGTATTTCGAAGCAAAATTAATATATGTGTAGTGTGTTTGTACGCAAAAGTTAATCTGGCGGGTTGATGTTGCATAACAATGTTTTGTATAGTAATGTGAATATTATAATCTTGTTTATTCCTAATTTATAAAAAAAAATGCTATGATGGAAAATGATTTAGCTGTTTCTGTATAACCCAAGTAAATGCGTCGTACAAAACGAGCTCATCTTGAGGCTGACTGAAGGTCGTCTCACGAGTCGAAGTCGCTCACAGGTCAACGTTTTTCGTTCCATAAAATAAACCAACGCTAATGATTCCAATGAAGTACATCTTCTCCTTCGCGAAAGCAAAGAGGTGACCGGATGTTCGGTTTTATATCCCAAAATTAAAAAAATTTCACTGCAGTACAGCAGCTTTAAGGAACTACGCTCACAACACTGAGGGAACCAGCCATATATCGACAATTTGGGAAAGTAACAAGTGATCAGACTGATGACTGACGTCATGACCGGGAGGAATTGATGATAAATTGCAAAGAAGAACTATTTATCTCATCAATATAAATTATGCCACTATCATACTTATTCTTCCCAATCACAGAGCGGATATTACGCCATAATGTCCGATTGAGTTAGAAAGGATCAAATTTGGTTCCGTAAGATCTTTTTTTAAACTTCTTTATAGGTTTATTACTGTGATTGCGCAAAATTCTTTTGTCTGAAATGAAGGCGACAGTTTTCTAGAGACTAAATTAGTTTTAGTCTCGAGGTGCATTTATCAAAACATGAGGCGCCGACCCAAATTATATGTAAATAGTTTTAGTTCACAGAATATTTATCTGCGTGCGTTCCCTAATAAAATCTGACGCGCCAAACCGTCAGGAAACCCATTAGGAAAGTTTGGTGCGTAGCCGAGAAAATTGTACCTGTAAATAATAATAAAATAGTTTTTCAAAAAAAAGTTGAACCGACTTCACAAAAAGCGCTAAAAAGCATAAAATAATTTTTAATTTTATATCTATTACGACATTTTGAAGTCGGTGCAAATCAAACAAACCAAACAACTACAACAAAAGTATTTAATCGGCATTTCTTATGATCCCGTAAGCAGAAACGTTCAGGTAGTATTATATATTATTTTCAGTTGTGGTACTGTAGTTGTTTTATTTGTTTAATTTGCATCGACTTCAAAATGTCGTAATAGATATAAAATTAAAAATTATTTTATGCTTTTTAGCGCTTTTTGTGAAGTCGGTTCAACTTTTTTTTTAAAAACTATTTTATTTTTCACTTTTTAGTGTCTTCTACTCTATACAACGAAGAAGGAACCATCCAAATCGGTCCACGCGTTAAAAGTAAGTTTTAACCCCCTACCTCAACCCCATTCCACTAAAATTTTTTTCTCATGGTATCAATCAAGGAACATACTCTACCGAACATAAAAGGAATCATCGAAATCGGGCCACGCGTTACGAAGTTACTACCCCTCCCCCTCCCCCACCCCCTCCATTGGACCAAATTATTCTCCTATTAGCAATGGGGGATCACACTCTATACAACAGCAAAAGAACCATCCAAATCGATCACGCGTTACAAAGTTAGGTTCCACCCCCCTTCTCCCACCCCAACCACATCAACAATTTTTTTTTTCTCGTGGTATCAACCAGGGAGCATACTCTACCCAAAAGGAAAAGAATTATCCAATTCGGTCCACGCGTTACGAAGTTAGACTACTCCTCCCCCCACCTAACACCCCGCCTTGGGCTAAATTATTATTCTATTAGCAATGGGTTTTCACACTTTATACAACAGAAAAAGAACCATCCAAATCGGACCACGTGTTACAAAGTTAGGTTCCACCCTCCCCCACCCCACCAACATTTGTTTTCTCGTAGTATCAACCAAGGACCATATTCTAACCAACAGAAAAAGAATTATCCAAATCGGTCCACGCGTTACAAAGTTAGACTACCCCTCCCCCCTCCCCCCACCCTATTTCAAAATTTTTTTCTCCTATTAGCAATAGGGGATCATACTATGTACAACAAAAAAAGAACCATCCAAATCGGAGCACGCGTTACAAAGTTAGGTTTCACCCCCACCCAACCAAAAATTTTTTTGACATGGTACCAATCGGTGAACATACTCTACCCAACAAAAAAAGAATCATCAAAATCGGTCGACGCGTTACGAAGTTATGCCCGGTCAGACAAAAAAAAAAAAAAAAATTTAAAAAAAAAATAAAAAAATACGCGTCGAACTTAGAACCTCTTTGTTTTTGGGAAGTCGGTTAAAAAGAAGGGACAGTAGGTATAGAATAGAAGATAAGGAAAATATGTCAAGTCAGTTCGTTTTGAGCATGGCAGAAAGAATAACTATTTTGAAAGTGTAGATTATTGTCTGGCGAAATAAATAATAGAGTGATTTGATTTGTATCTCAACAAAGTGTTCCTTTTATAAATACACGGTGTTTTGTCTTTTCTAGATGTAAAACGCAGGATTTATGCCTCCGTTCATTAAATGTTTAATATGGTCACTCATCCAGATGCTCTGTGCTTAAAATTCATGTTTGAGTTTCACATTACTGTCATAAATAATAATAAGCGAACTATTGAGTGAACAATTGGATTAATAAACTTCATTCCAATGAATATTATTCAATTTCGCAAATAAGTCGTCCTGTTAATAAAAAACATAAAAAATTGTCGCATGAATTGTTCTTTAGTTAATACATTTTGAAAGAATGAAACATTTATATCGAAATAACTTTATAGGGGTAGTAGTTTACGATTAGTATAAAAGATAAAATTTTAAGACTTCAAAGGCAATCCTCCAAATGAGCTTTCTGAGTTTTTTGGATTGGTTTGGATTTCTGCTGGTAGGTGTCGGCAATAAGTAACATATTTCATGTTTTTGCATCTCATGAAATGCATGTTGTTGTTGTTGTCAAGTTCCAAGAAATTTGTTTACGTTTTGTAAATTTGCAAATTTCTTGGAACTTTTTCTTTTTGCTTTTATTAATTCCTTTTTTCTTGTCAGAATGTACAGGACGACTAGGGAGAGGAAAGGAGGTGCCTGTAGATTTCCCAGGCACATCAGGTATGTATCATTTAAGACAAGTTATGTACATGAATTAATGTTCTTTTTATTTTTCAGGTGTTATCGAACACATATTGTATTTTCATATGATTCATTCCTTCATTCTTTGTGCCGTTCCTTTAATTTACACAAACTTTTTTGGACTGTTTCTTTATTTTAAGGGGTTTGTTTTTCTGCACGAATTTTTTACACCTATACGGTCAAGATTTATATGAGTTATTATTTTACTTGCATGAAACATTTTAAGCAATAAGTTTTCTTGTACCCAGTTTTGTTTCTGAGTGGCTCTTATAATATGTCTCATATATTTGTGCTACATTTTCAGAAAATATAACTTTTACTTATAAATAAAAATAAAAGATTTCTGCTCACTCACCAGTCGTAATATATTATTATTTAATACCGAAAAACGCCAGTAATATTAAAATTTAAATAGTTTGTAAATTTATTTCTAGCCATGCAATTTTTGATGTTAAAGTCACTTTTGTGTTAAATACATTAGTCTCTAATCTTAACACCGGTCTTCTCTGATATCCATTCCAAGTAAGGTGTAATTCTAGTGTATACAGTAGCATAACCTCTTTCACAAACGGTTGCGCCATATGATGCTAAGCCAACGAGTGTTCTAGTGTTGTTTTCTTCTACAATTGTTAGTGGACCGCCGGAATCTCCACTGCAAGATGACTTTCCATGAGAGCCATCTACACATACTTGAATATCTCCGCGAAAATATCCAGGGAATTGATTGTTGCAGTATGCGTTTGGCAGAATCCAACGCCGAGTGAACTGGAGTTGATCTGTTGTACCCTTTTTGTCACCAAGCCTACCCCAACCGGATATCCAACCTACATTTTTTTCGAATGTCATATCTTTCTGACTTTTTCGTGGCAAGTTGACCGTTTGAATCCTTTCTAAAAACAAATTTAGTTGATATTACTTTATTAATCAGGAAACACCAAGACTTGCCATTAATAGGAACTTTGTCCTTAAGCCTAATTAATGCAATGTCGTTATCATTTTTGTAATATTTCTCATGTATGATCATATCAGCCTTACCAACCTTAATGATCAGTTGATTTTCTGTTCTAAGGCGCGCCGTGCCTAAAAATATATCCGCTGAAATTCCTCTATAAAAAAGTGGAATATAATATTTTAAAAATATTTTCTAACTTTCTATAATTATACCCAATTACACAGTGAGCAGCAGTAACCACAAATTCATCAGAAATTAAGGAACCACCACACCATGCAGAGTACTCGCGGCCATCGTCAAACAATCTGGTCGTTTGAACTCCAACCTGAAATGGAAATTGTCCTTCTTCTGCAGGATCTCCACCAGCAATACGATTTTGTATACTGAACCATTTTGGAAGTGCTTCACTTCTATGTGGAGCAAGGCTTGCTACCAGAATACACAATAAAATTACTTGTAGTTGCATTTTAAGTTGATATTACGCTAACTCGAGACGAAGCGTAACGTTCCATTATTTATATGAATTTTCACTGTGTAAACTTCCTCAGAAATCATTAATTAATAGAAATTTTTCACTATGAAAAATTAAAGCACTTAACGTAAAACTTTGCTATTATCAAGTTAAGTAATTGACTGTTCTCTGATAATAAATTAAGTAATTGATTCTTAATACTATGAGCATGTGCGATAAGAGGAGAAATACATAATATAATATATAGTATAATGACCCTTATACAGTAGGATTCAATTTTTCTGCACCGATCCGAGGCTCTCAAATGCGTAGCATCTAATTTCTTTTCGATGAAACTAGGTTTATTTCCTTGAGCTACGTGAAATATGTATTTTACATTACCCGAGTGGATTTACTACAAAATTTGAAATATTTATATAATCTTATTTGTTAATGAGTTAGCGCTTTTGTACCTATTATTTCCAAACAAATAACAGATCTTCAAGAGAATAGTAAGTTTTTGTAAATTTCGTAATTACCAGGTTTACTGAAAACTTTTCTAGTTGTTCTTTTTTAAAATTTCATTATTTCTTTTTTTAGTCTTAAATCAGGATTATTAAATGAAATATTGAGCATTGCTTTCTACTACCTTCATGGGACATAGTAACTTCAGGTGTCATCTAAAGATGATGAACATGCTTGCGCTGACCCGAGCAATCGAGGTGACTGAAAAAAACTGGATTAGTCCGGGTCTCTCTCGCTGAGATCGCAAGGGGTAGGGACGAAAAGGAACCCGGATAAAGTGGTCTGTTTCGGCAAATCCCTAGAGTCGTGTATTTAGTGAGTAGAAATCTCACACTGCCAGAGAAAATCGTGTCTCTTGGTGTTTTTGAAAGATTTTCTCCCCTCACGAAAAAAAAGACAGTCACGCGGACAATTAACAACACGAAAAATCTTGGCGTCAAGGATATAGATACATCGTTGATTTAAAGAATAAATAAAAGTGGACCGAGATAACTTCCTTCGGGTACGCCTGAAGTATTAAGAATAGCTTCAGATAGAGATCCGCGAAACAGTACTCGCTGAGCGTGAGACGTTAAGTAAGAACAAAATCAGTCAATAATTAAGGAGGGCAACCCAAGGACAGTTGATTTATTAATTAGAAGTCAATGACTTATTCTGTGAAATGATTTTCTATAATCGGTAAATGCAGGCAACCTGCCTTCCAGCTTCAATCTCAGAAAGGCAGACATGCTTGTGGTTGTTCACTTACCCTTAACAAAACCGTGCTGGAAGGAACCACTGAAAGGCTTAGAAGGAAAGTAAAGAACCTTGCAAACTAAAGCTTCAAAAACTTTACTAATGCAACATAAGTAAGCAATGGGTCCACAATTTGGTATGTCGGCTTTATTGTTGTGAAGGGAACTTGGAAAATGGAAGGGAAATTGGAAAAGACTCACAAGTCATAGATAGATTAAACAAATACCACAAAATTGGAACAATAAAATAAGCAGGGCACTTAAGAAAGGAAGCAGAACTTTCATCAGGACCACTTAAAAATTGGAACAATAAAACAAAATTAGAACAATATTGGAAAAATAAAACAAGCACGGTACTTAAGAAGAGAAGCAGCACTTTCATCAGGACCACATAAAAGCTATCTTTCTCGTTCTATCTCGAGCTAGTCCACATTCTGAAGTTGGCAGACATCACAGATATTTTTTCTGCTCGAGCAGAACTCCCTCCACCACTCTCTCTTCTTCCAACGTAGAGTTTTATGGTATGGTAACTAAATCCCGGATTTGAAAATCCCAGAATACAATATCCTATGCTAAAGTTACAAAATCCCGAAATGCTAAATCCCAGAACACCAAATGCTGGAGTACAAGATCCCGGAGATTAAGCTTCCCAGAAATACAGAGCGATGTTGAGTGAAAATTAAATTAAATATTGTTTTTTAATATCAGCGTATCATTAATGATAGTAAAAAATATCACAAGGGTATTTACTATGTAGGTGACTTCAGGTGACTCAATAATTAATTTTTAATGATCATATGTTTTATATTATTTAAAATGGTGCGTTTATTACGAATCTGAAAGAAATTCGTGGCGATTTCTGAATATTCGCTTTTGAAGTTTGCGAAAAAAATAACTCGTTTTAGAGGAAATTTGAGATATCAATATTATAATTTTCCTTTTACAAAATATTTAAAGAAGGCAAATTATAATTTTGATGTACAAATATTTCCTTGTACATATCTTCTTAAGGTATTTTGTTAAAGAAAAATTATTTACTTTCCATCACAAGTGCTCTAATAACTTCCAAGCATTTTCTGAACACTTCAAAGGCTAATATTTCGCGATCCGTTACATAGAGACCGTCACGATTTCTTTCAGATTTGTATTGAGTGCACAATACACATACTATATAAAAAATTAATTAAGGTGGAGTCACCTAATGGAATAATTACCGGATGCCGGGAATGCATATTTTGAACTTATGCATGTTTTTATGAAATCAAATGCGGTCGGCCGCATTAAACATGCTTAAATTCAAAAGTGTAATGGAATGCACAAAGACAACAACCTATCACATACCAAGAATCGAACCGCAGAACAACAAGATGAATAAAGCAACTTACCGAGGTGAATTTCTGCTTCAACCAAAAGTAGCCCACAACCGCTGAGAACAACCTGTAACGAAAACAAAAATAATAATCAATTTTAGAGTCATTTAACATTTTGTAATTTAACATTTTGTAAATTTTCTTGTTAAAGTTTTATTTGAAGTCAACTTAAATATTAGAGACATCTATTGTTAAATAGTAAAAATTCTTTAGTTTAGAAACTGGAATTGTATTGGAATAAACTTCTCGATAAGCGACAGGAAAAAGTCTGTAAGCCATTTTTTTCCTTCTTCTCATTGTAACCTTCAAAGCAAGCAGATGTGTGGAGAATAAATCGAGGATTTTTAATAGTCAACGTGTTTTAATTTCATTATAAACGAGTTTTCTTTTAGTGAGATAAAAGGCGCAGCATCCCACCCATATTGACAGAAACTACACACGACATTGGCGAAAATCTTACGCTAGATCTTGTTGTAAAGCACGCCACTACACCTGCCACATACGATATCGGCCCTAGCGGACTTTTTGTCACAACCTAAGCGGAACGATACTAATATACGATACTACATAACACGTCGGAACCGTTCATCAGCAAAAAACTCAGCAATCGCTGTACCAGCACACCTGAACGAATAGGGACTCCGCAACATTCCACAGCAAATCCACCGCTAGCAACAGAAAAAAGTATCGCGAGGTAACCATCGACAGACCACGGGAACCACCTATGTAGTACACCTTTAAATTCGCAATCTCCAGGTAACTCTCTTCTTTTTATTTTGTTATAATCCTCATCGTCGGCTATAAGGGAAGTGACACATAAAAGGCAAATTTCATAAACAAAAACAAACACTAAAAGTGCGAGCGCGCTAGTTGAATTCAGGCTCCACTAGTAAAAACCAGACAAGGTGTGAATTTTAATTAGCACCCCTTCACCTGGTGTTCACAAGTACACAAGTACACAAGTACTACTCGCGGTTGCAGCATAAACGTGTAACCGATGTTTACCACCTGTCACACTTCCACATTGTTCGCGAATAGTTAAGCATCCATACGAGTTGCAGTTGGCATGACGAACTTTTGCATTCGTCGTTTGTTTACAAACAAATTGAGAAACCGATTTGCCCTACATTTCCGCACTTGACCCACATTAGCGCACTTGACCCACATTTCAGTTATAGATTTATCATTGGTTACCGCTCGGCCAACTTATAAACAAAAATAATAAACAAAACGCCCAACACAACCACAGCTCGAAGAAAAAACCATAACAATATGCATTTCCGGGATCCGGAGTTTTGTGTTTCGGGATTTTGTGTTCCGAGTTTTTGCGTGTCGGGATTTTGTATTCTGTGATTTTGTGTTCCGGGATTTTGTATTCGAGATTTTGTACTCCGGGATTCCATACCTAACCCGAGTTTTATTAATCGTCTGTTTTAAGGCTTTGTATCTGCCCCAAGCATCCACAACCAGGCTCCTTACGGCTCCTGCTCCGGATCTCACAAGAACCATCGCAAGGTCTGGCGTTCTCAGTGATGGCAGTAACATTGTCTGAACTCCACGCATGACTAGAATGCAGGATCTTGTTATGAAATCTGAGCATAAGCAAAAGAAATTGGCGATTTTCTCTAGTAGCCCTCTTATTATTTTTTTGAATATGCAGGGTTCCTGCAGCAGCGCTATATCCAGATTCTCTTCCACAAAACATCGGCAGCCATATTTGATACAGCCTTACAGCCAGATTGTAGATTCAGTTGAGCAACACATACTCGTGTTGGACATGTTCAAATTAGATACACATTAAACAAATGTGTATTAGAACGGATATGTAACCAGGCCAAGGATATGTAACCAGGTGAATGGCTTGATAAGCTTTATTCTAACACTTACTAAGTCAACAATTCATCTGTACTGCATGCGGATCGACCCTGGGCAACAGCACACTAACCCACAGTTTCACACACATACCCTAAAGAACCGTTTTTTTTGGGAACTTTTCTTAGAGGAAATAAAATACAGGAAATTTTAAAATGCCACCAAGCGAGTGCCAGCGCTTGGAGGCATTTTGAAATTTCCTGTATTTTATTTTTTACAGGTTTTTTAACTATTTTTTTGCCTTCAAGTTTTAGAGTCGTTTTATATTCTTAGAGTAACGTACAGTGTCATTTCTTATGCTCTTTTTGATCGTTAACTATTGTGTCTTTCTGTTTTGAATATTGTACATTTTTTAGGGTAGCGAGAGTTTTGTAGGATTTTTTGTTTATAACGATTGTGCCAAATAAAGTACCATTATACATTAAAAAAAAACTATTACTATTTTTAAGGTAGCTAGTTTTTGTAGGATTTTTACGCTTTATAACGATTGTGCCAAATAAAGAGCCATATATAACATACATAAAAAAAAATTTATTACTCGTGTAACAAAAATCTTGAATTTCTTTTATTATTTCAAAAGTGAGATACCGCAATGAAAGTAGTTCGATCCAGTCTAGTATTCTTTTTAAGTTTTTGTTTTGTTTTCCATCTTCGATAGTATGGCTGTTAAATCAATCGATTGCATATGAGTTTTGGTTACCGCTCGCTTTATTTGATTGTCTTACGCTGGTGTTGGGAAAGAGAAGTTTAAAAGATATTCATTAATCCTTTGAAGCATTTGAATAGATTGCAAAATCTGGGTAAGTGGTTCCGCTTTACATTAATAATTAATACCGCTATTGGGAATATATTTCAGGTTTTCTTCATATCATGAGTGAAGCTAATTTAAAAATAATGAAGTCCAATACGACAGAAAGAACCTGGATACTAACTGAAATTAGTAGTATTTACAGAATCAACAATACGATAATTGAACAAAGCGGACATCACAACAAGTAACAGCAAATTTTCTTTCCCTCGTTATTTATTTCTAATGTTTTTACATTCTAGGTCCACAAAATAAAAATCCATAAAATACGGAGCCATTAAACCGAAACCATAGCAACCCAAATTATTAAACTTATTGTAAGTATTCGTAGCACTTTCTGAGAATATGGGTTTTCTTTCAGTCTCTCTCTAGTTCCCGCAACCCCATGTGGTGCATGGTGGGTGAAGAACTTCACTCGATTCAAGACAACGATTGCAGGCAGATCTAAAATTTGAAGTAGATTGAGAACAACTGACATTTTCTCTGCAACCCTCAACCTTTTTATCGTGATCTGTTGTCAGCAGAAAATAACCGCTGGGATTCAAACCTGGGACCTCCAGGTTGGCAGGCCAACACGTTATCGCTTACTCCACCGACAACTTTTCAACTAATACTAATGCAATGTTATCCATGTGGATAGGAGAGGATCTGATGTTGAGGCGCGATCAGGGGTGGTCTATGCCCAGCAGTGGGATGAGAAAGGCTGATGTCAATAATATCATATCATGATTTAAAAGATGTTGTGGGGTACTTGCGGTCAATGATGTAACTCACGTCGATTGGTTTGGTAAAAAACATTTTCCGGAACTTGAGATCTTCTACCCCCGCTACCTAATTTCTTGCCTCCCTTAGTTCTTAATTCCACCGGCACACAGTGGCCAAAATTTAAAAAGCTCCGCCAAATCACCAAAAAATAAAATTTCTTTAAGCATTATCCGTTAATTTTCTGTTTATTGACTGCTTGAAAAAATGCTCCGTCGGACAAAAACTCATTTTGCGAGTGTGTCTGCGAAATCTCAGCCTAATCATTCTAAAAAACGAGAAAAAACGCATTTAAAGTTTTGCAATGAGTGTACTCGGAAGTTTTTATAATTATCATTTATCTGCATTATTATTATTTATCCCTCCCTTTCTTGAACCGACTCGTGCTGCAACAGAGCGCGCTAACAGCGCCTACTTAAAACGAGTTAAAACTACCGAAGATGAATTAAATTCGAAAAATTTCTGCAACAGAGTATATTGTGCTTACTATAGATTAAGAATATGCAATAAACAAAATCGGATTTGAATCATATATTTAATACCTCCTTACTCTTCCGGTGCATATGATACTTTAAGGGAGACAATATACCATATAACATCTTTGACGTCTGTTCCTTTTGTACCCTTTAACATAAAGCTAGTCCGGTTTATCGATAATATAGTAAAGAAAAAGGCCAACAATTTATTTGAGAAATGCTTTATTTACTTGACTTTCTTTTGTGATTTTTCATGGCCTAATTTTGATTCCAGTTTGTTTAGCAATCCAAGGTAGGTATGCAGAAACACGAGTGTAAGCAATTGGGAAGTTCTTTTGACAACCTTCTGCTCGGCCATAAGAAGTAAGTCCAATAAGTGTCTTAGAACCATCGACTTCATCAATAGCGAGTGGGCCACCGGAGTCACCAGCACAAGCAGATTGTTGACGGGAGCCATCAACGCATATCTGCGATGGTTTGAACATTGGGAAGTAATATTGGCAGAACTCATCTGTTTGAATTTGGCGGCGAACATATCGAAGAACAGAAGAAGCAGCATCATTTGGACCATCGCCAGTTCTTCCCCATCCAGAAATTACAGCCATATTATTTGTGAATTTTTCATTCTTCTGACTAAGTGTTGGAAGATTGATAATTTGGATTTTGTCTAGAAATATAATATGTTAATTTCTATGTGAAAAGGAATAGCGTAGAAAAAGTCACTAGATAAAGGAATGTTCATTTTTAGGTCTATCACGGCGATATCATTTACAGTAATGATTTGATTGTAGTTTTCGTGAATTACCCAGTCTTCTGGACCTACTGGAACTAAAATACGTCCGGGTTCATCCATTGCGCGGCGATTGTGGGCTCCCAAGAATACAACTGCTTCAAGAGCTCTGAAAAATAAATAAATTATTTACATTAAAGTCATAAAGTCGTTTTCTAAAACTATTTTTTACTCGTGTAAGCAATGAGCTGCAGTTAGGACGTGTGTTTTGGAAATCAGAGAACCCCCACACCACGTGTATATTTTTGCACCGTTCCTAAGTTTCGTCATTTGCATTCCTACTTGGTACGGGAACTGATTTGGTGTAGCCTCAAATCCACCGGTGATGCGGTTCTGGATACCAAAAGGAACCACATCATCAGCAGGGAAAGCAAATGCAACTGCAAGTACAAAAGACAACGCTACGACTGATTTCATCTTTTCGTTATTAGTTCACAAGCTTAACTAGTAATTGTCTAACCACCTGGTCGATTTTATACTTTTCGTTCAATTTGTAAAGTTATAAATTTGTCACTATTTCTGATAAGTTCCGTAAAAATATATGATAGGTACTTTTGTAAAACTTTAATTGAATTCTTTTGATATAATAGTTCTTAGCCTATAAGTGCTATCTCAATATTTCAATTTCGTTAATTAGTTTTATTGCAAGTATCGACAGCAAACGGTTCGTAATTACAATAAAGTTACACTAATTGGAAAGCTTCAGAATGACTACTTAAATACAATGTTTTTTATATCTATATTTACTTAAGAAAAATTTAAATTAAATTAAATTGAAGAGTACTTATGAACTCTTGCACTTAAGTCACTGAGGTGAATGACAAGTTAGTTGGTTAAAAGTAAGAAAACACTTTAACGATAAAATGAGCCTGTCTTTGGCAGAAAGTTCGAAACTGGCAAAGTTTGGAGAAATTTTTTTTTTGTTCTCAAATTTTTAAATAAGCTCCTGAATAAAATTTAGTATCGCAAAATTATGCACATTGGCGAAACATCGGAGATAGCTACGAAAATACTTAACCCTTCCCGTTTTCAGGGTCGCTGAACATAATGACATCCTTCGTTTTACTCGTAGATTTGAGGAACCACACCTTATTGGCCAAAATAAGCTACTGAACAAACAAAATTTAAGTTTTGAAATATTTGTCTGGCTGTCTGTCTGCACGAACAGTTCAATCTCAAAAAATAATCATCCTCGACATAGGTGAAATTTTCGCAGCTTATATATTACATTTCGCAATGTTTGTAACGCAAAGAATCTCTGTTGTTTCTACATTTCAGTAGAACAGTGTCGATGTAACATTGAGATATTATGTTAGCGAGCAGAGAGAGGCATTAAGCAAAACGTAGAGAAGTATATGAGAAGTCTAAACAAAATTTGTACGTGCAATATTGATTTAAAGTCCATGGTGCTCCAAGGAATAATATAGCTGACTTTTTATAAAAGAGTCGTAGGTACGATTCCTGCCCGCGACAACTCAAGTTTATTTTCTGCTAACGTTACAAATGAACAATTGGTTATTTCAGAACAATCCACCTTACGAAGTGTGTTTTTATAACCTTTGCAAGTCAAAATATTTCGAAAAATATGCATCCTATGGAAAACATGGTCCAAATGAAACCTCAATATTTTCAAGGGAGACAAGGTGGCCTGTTATAAAATTCGCCCGCCCCGCTGCTGTGGCAGAGGCAACCTTGAAATCTTAAATAGGAACCCCAATTTCTTCTTGCAGAATTTGAATACACTTCAAAAATTATGAAACAATTTTTCGATTCATGACTGATAAAGTTCTAATCGCACAGTGCTTGTTGTCGATGACAAATTTTGTATTGCGGATTGGGATTCTACGGAAAAAAATACATACATTTTCTTCGGAATAATCGCAACATTAGCTACAAAACCATAAATCGGTCCCTTGATGGTCTATCCACATAGAATTTCAAAGGCAACGTGATATTGTGATAAAATATGTAAGAATGTGGAGCAAAGCGGACGACTCTGTACTCATCCATTGTAAGCGTCTTAATTCTCGCCCGTCTCAAGGCTTTGTATCGTCTTTCAAACTCAATCCAAAGATTCTTCATGACTCCTGTCGCAAGAACAGATATTCTTACTCTGACAATCGGGTTAGTATAAGTGTTGGTTGTATGCAGGTTGCACTTTAACTACAGTTTAAAAGATGCTCCTATCTTATCAACTAATCAATAACTAATAATTTACATACAAATTTACATCAACGTCTCTTTCTGCTATAACTGCACTAGTATTGCGAATCCCAAAATGCAGTACCTTGCATATTAATTTAAGAGATCGAATATTTCTCCTTTCAGTTCAGCTTTCGTCAATGCTGGACAGTAACGATATTGATGCGCCTCTTTGTTTTATAAAAAGATTTGCGATTTGTTTCATTAGTTAAGTTTAAATTCAATTGTTTAGTATTTGGAAGAGTACCGTCAGCGAAATCTGATTTTGTGATCTGTTATGACAGGTTTAAGGTACTATCCTTTTTGTTCTATATGAAATACCTTGTTAATGCTCACAGTAATATGCATAATGATCCCCGAACTTCTTTTCATTAAAAAAATCGAGCTACTGACCCGTTACGATGTAGTGTTAGGTGTTTTCCAGTAACAACGTATCCGACATAGCAAAAAATGTTGCTACAATTTTTAAGTGTACCTTCTCCTCCAACAACTTTGAGCCTTCTACGGGTAATTCTAACACGGTTTCCTTTGAGCAAACCCAACATAACCTCCGAAGACTGCTTCTGTTGCATGTTGGCTCCATTTCAATTTCATTTCATAACAGATATAATCCCACTAGGGTCCCTTAAGAGGGAACTCTTTCTGCAGTCCAAATGGAGCGCCCTGAAAGCATGTAGCATATCCAGAGCAACCAGGCCAATTATAATAAAATTAGGATATCCAATCTGCTCACCAGACCGAGAGCTGCTATCGCAATAATCACTGCGGTCTGTCTTTTAGGCGAGCATACAGCTAGGCTGGGCGCCCCTGACAATACACACTGTCGTAGTTGTGATGACGTGAACGAAGAATAAGATATTATTCACCTTCTCTGTCAATGTCCGGCTCTTGACAGTTGGCTTTAATTCCTCTTTCCCATAATACTATCAGCCGACTTCAACCATGATTTCAGATAAGAATCAGTAACAACGTATCCGACATAGGAAATAATGTTGCTTCAATTTTTAAGTGTACCTTCTTCTCCGACACCTTTGAGATTTCTAAGGATAATTTCGTTCACATTTCGGATCGTACCTCTTCATCTGATTTGTTGCCCGTTATATCATGCATTCGTTACGTCCTGTTCTGAGGTCACCCTTAATTCATTGGCGATTCTCTTCAACTAGGCCCTACAAGCTGGTAAATTTGCTGCAGTGTGGAAGGCTCCCTTTATAGTTTCTGTTCATTAAAACTGCCATAACCATTTATAGACCATTGTAACTACTTATAGACGAATCGTTATCTTACATACTCAAATTGTTTGAGTCGATAGTGTATTCGCGGCTTGAGTTTAAGTTAATCTCCCCCAATCAGCATGACTTTATGCCCAGTAGATCAACGACTCCTAACGTGTTTGAATTTACTTCAATTTTGAGAAACATTAAGCTATGTTTTTTTGCAGGAGCTACAATACACAAGGTTTTAGTTACACATTTGCGGGGAATGACTTACATCGCTATCCGTAACTGACCTTGAAGTAAAACTCGACATATTATTTATATTGTATTTAGAAGTAGCTTAAATAGTTTTTAAAAAAAAAGTTGAACCGACTTCACAAAAAGCGCTAAAAAACATAAAATATTTTTTAATTGCATATCTATTACGACATTTTGAAGTCGGTGAAAATTAAACAAACCAAACAACTACAACAAAAGTATTTAATCGTCCTTCCTTATGATCCCGTGAGCTGAAACGTTTAGGAGCACGTTCGGAAGCACAACTATAGTGGTAGCAATAGTTAGGTCTGACTATTGCAATATATAGTAGTATTTGTGTCAAAGTGAGCTATATACGTTTTCCGAACGATCTATAGTTTTCAAATAGTCAGAGCTGTCACTTGCAAGTGTATTGAATAACAGCTACGATAAAATGCCATTTTCTCAATTTGGAAAAAACCCGTCAGAATTGTTTTATCTCTCACTTGCAAGGGAATTTACAGATGTTTTATATGTATGTATGATAGCTACTATTAGCTCGTTGTTTAAGCAGAGTCAAGAATAGTTGACTATTTAGTCAAGTATTGTGAGTTCCCGAACGATTATAGCTATCAAAAATAGTCAGCTGATTTCCGAACGGCAATAGTTAGCTATATGTGTCTATAGTCAGCTATAGTTGTATTTCCGAACGAACGAACCCCAGGTAGTTTTGTGATTGATTTTTTTTATACGATGTGGTCAAATCCTAGGGGACAACCCTTTGATGCGTTAGCATGGTTTTGGCCGGAAGGGAATTAGGGTAAGGGAAGTGAGGAAGCTTGAGTCTGTTTTTGCATTGCTGCGAGCTAGACAAGAGCCCAGAGATGGAGTGGATTATTTTAACTTCTTAATAAATGGCATGTTGGTCTTGCCGCTCAACGTATTGATCCAACTCCGTGATTGTGGTTAAGTACTT
This sequence comes from Leptarthrus brevirostris, assembly GCA_964036015.1. NCBI lineage: Eukaryota > Metazoa > Arthropoda > Insecta > Diptera > Asilidae > Leptarthrus > Leptarthrus brevirostris. Next base: position 68,665,706 of record OZ038373.1, on the reverse strand, counting down.
TTTTTGTTTGTTTAATTTGCACCGACTTCAAAATATCGTAATAGATATAAAATTAAAAATTATTTTATGCTTTTAGCGCTTTTTGTGAAGTCGGTTCAACTTTCTTTTTCTTTTTTTAGCTATTTTATTTTTAACATTTTAGTGCCTTGATAGGTATATACGACTCGAAGAATGCTGCTCGTAAGAATAAAGCAATTTCAAAAGTTGCACAGGTAGTGGATTCTAAAGAATGGAAACAGAATTATCCAAATCCGGCAACATATCAAGAAATTAGTGACGGTCACCCTTTCAAGCACTCACTTTAAAAATTTTTTAACATGACCCTACTGCGGCCTATTCTCTGTACAGAAAGTCTGCTAGTCAGAGAATCCTCGTAGTCACTCTAGGTACAAAATTGTTATCATTTATCAATCAGGAAACGTATTGGGTACAACAGAATCAAAATCGGTCTATGCGTTATGAAGGTAGGCGCCGCCCATCCTCCAACTCTCACCGCAAGCCACAATTTTTGTCAGAATACAAATAGATACTCTATGCATTCAGAATCATATAAATCAGTCCACGCGTTACAAAGTCAGGTTACTTCTCCCCTACATCAATTCTACGTCAACATTTTTCCATATAGTAGCAATGGGGGATCATAATGTACACAACAAAAAAGAATCTTACAAAAAGGTGTGTGAATTAAGAAATTGGGTAACCACAGTTTTTTTTACATGGTACCAATCGGGGAACATACTGTACCCAAGAGAGAACAAAACTTCGAAATCGGTCCACACGTTACGAAGTTAGGTTACCCCCCCCCCCTCTCCCCTTCCAAGCCACCCCTCCCCATGCCGCGCCAACCCACCCTGGAACCAAATTTTTTTCATTACTAGCAATGGGGGAAGATACTCTATACAACAGAAAAGAATGAAAACAAGACTCAAGTTTCCTCACTTCCCTTACCCTAATTTCCTTCCGGCCAAAACCATGCTAACGCATCAAAGGGTTGTTCCCTTAGGATTTGGCCACATCGTATAAAAAAAAAAAAATTTAAATCGGTGCATGAATTACGAAGTTAGTTTCCACCTCTCCCCAATATCATGAATTACGAAGTTAGGTTCCACCCCCATAATATCTTAAAATATACAACCTTTTGCAAACATTTTAAGGTTCTAAATTAAAAAAATAGTTCGAAACGTTTCTGACGCTTTTAAGCATTCCTCACATTATGTAGTGTGAGTTGTGCCGTCACTGCTATAAGGCACAACGCGCATCTCTTGGATATTTTCTTAGCATCGTACCCAGCCAAGTACTCGGTTACGGTAACTGCTACCTTGGAAATTCGGACCGCTGTCTTATCTCTGCCCAATTCTCCACCTCCTCTCTGACAACTACAAATCTAAATTCCATCAAAAGATAAGTGTGGCATTATAAAAATGCTGGACTAAATATCCCAGAGAGCTGAACTGGTTTGATTGCTTCTCTGTGAGAGATCTTAACAAAAACACTGATTATATCTTAAATATTCTATGATTTGGGATGCATTACTTTATTCCTCATAGATTCACAAACATTTAAAAAAGTAACACTAATTGATTCAATAACAACTGTTCCATAGCCATTAAAAACAAAGAAACAGCCTCGCCATACGAATTGTGCCCTTCCAAGGAATTTAGACGTATATATAAAGATGCGCGAAATATAATCATACAAAGTTCAATTTCGACTAGAGCGTTAGACGGAAGGTATTTTGTACTCAAAACGATAGTAAGGGCTTCTGGTATCTAGTAAAACCCGTGAAGAACAATTTCACCTGTTCAACTCTTCACTCATTTATAGAGAGAATTTTTTTCTTGCTCATTGGACAAGGTCAGGCTGTTTACTGCTTATTCGTAGTTACCACCTCCATTAGGGTCATTTCGAAACTCGACGTTTCTAAAGCTACTGGGCCTGATGGGTTCGAGCTCCTGATTTTAAAATGATGCGCCTCTGTTTTGGCTAAACAACGTTGATGAAATATCTAGAAATAATTATCTTATCAACGATTGCCGGTACGTTTTCCGCGTTGACCGCTCAACCAGAGAACCGCTCAACAGCTCTACCGGAATGCTGGAATTGTTGTCTCCATAATTGTGTGAGTTCGCCTGAAAGGAGACATGCCTGAAAGGAGGAGTTTTTTAGAGGGAGCGAGTACCACACACCAGGGCAAGGCACCGCCCTGACGGTGCATAAAGCAAAAAAAATTATTTTGTGAGTCCGAAATCGTCGTTCTTGATATTTCAAAAGCTTTTAATATCCCGGCCTTTTAACCAAAATTCAAGAATGTGGTCTGACCCTCAACTCGTTAAATGAAGTAGTAGTAGTTGACGGAGTCACATCTGATCGCTAAGCAATAAATGCCGGCGTATTCCAGGGTTTAGTCCTTTCACCAACCTTATTTCTCACAATCTTATTGCTAGCTTCGCTGAAGGCAGCACCCTTCATATCGCGTATTTTTTTTATTCTGTAATGGCCAAATCCTAGGGGAGAACCCTTTGTTGCGTTAGCATAGTTTTGGCCGGAAGGGAATTAGGGTAAGGGAAATGATGAAACTTGAAAGTCTTGTTTTTGCATTGCTGCGAGCTAGACAAAAGCCCAGAGACGGAGTGGATTATTTTAATTTCTTAATAAAAGCTCACGGGGAAACCTGGTCTCGAACCCGGGACCCATGGCATTGTGGTCATGCGGCTCAACGAATTGTTCCAACTCCGTCTCTTTAAACAACGACATTTCTCAACACTTGGGGCAAAGCAAATCGTGTTATGTTTAATGAATCCAAAACAAAATGCTGTTTAATTTCCTTTAAAACCGTCCAGTCCAACCTCGACCTATTTTACTCGCCGTGGTTTATATGTATCTATTAATTTACCCTCTCTAAGCATCTTGGATATTGAGTTAGTCCTGAATTACACGAGAGGGATTTTACCTCATAACTCACGGCAATTCTCTTTCGTGCAAAAGTAGAAAAACCCTCGGAGTGTTGCTACGAAAGGGGCTTTCACTGAGGTTAAAAAACCGGTTCATAAGTGTTTTGCAGGGTTGAAAATTTGTATTCACCGGCTCAAGCAATACTAAATCGACCTGACACCAACAATTTTTCGAACCCTAATGAGAAAGTTACGAAAATGGACAAAAACAAGTCAGGAAAAACTCAAGCAAAACTCCTACGATTCGTGATTGACACTCACAGATGACCCTCTTGCTAACTCACTTCTCTCGCCATGAAAAAAACAGGTTTTCGTCACTCATGGGGTAAAATCCCTCTCGTGTAATTCAGGACTTAGTCGTGAATTACACGAGAGGGATTTTACGCCATGAGTGACGAAAACCTGTTTTTTTCTTGGTGAGAGAAGTGCGGTAGAAAGAGGGTCATCTGTGAGTGTCAATCACGAATCGTAGCGGTTTTGCTTGAGTTTTTTCTGATTTGCTTTTGTCCATTTTTGTAACTTCCTCATTAGGGTTCGAAAAATTTTTGGTGTCAGGTTGATTTAGTATTGCTTGAGCCGGTGAATACAAATTTTCAACCCTGCAAAACACTTATGAACCGGTTTTTTAACGTCAGTCAAAGCCCCTTTCGTAGCAACACTCCGAGGGTTTTTCTACTTTTGCACAGAAGAGAATTGCCGTGAGTTATGGGGTAAAATCCCTCTCGTGTAATTCAGGACTTATCTAGCAATCTTAGCTGGACTGATCTTATACGAATATATGAAAAAATTCGATGAAACTTTTGGGCCTTCTACAGATACGTAAGAATTGTTTTACTGCATCTGACTTAGCGCTGATCTACAAGTCCCATTCAGGCCTATACTCGAATATAATTCCCATATTTAGGCAGGTGCCGGACACACCGCATTATCCGCGTTAGAAGAAGAAGAGAATCGACGGAATGTTGGTTGTCTCTCATTTTATCGCTATTTCCAAGGCGATTGTTCTAATGAAATTGCTTCCCTGATTCAATGTAGACACATCACAACGCGCGATACAAAAGCTGCAACCATACCACCCGTATTCTCTACAGGTCAAATTTGGATGGAGGGAATTCAAAGATAATGAAACTCGTGTGGGCTGTTATGAACTAACAACTTTATTAGACTGCTCTGTACAATTTTACAAATTACTTAAAGCTAATACAAATGCACGTCAATATGACCGTGAAGTTAAGTTAAATGATCTAATTACAATGTTTGATAACATGACTGAAAGATATCAAAAATATGAAATTCTGCATAAAGTGCGTTAAGCATTATGTGGAAAAGTGTAAAATTACTGGACTGTCTGGTTATGGGATACTTGTGGATTTTTCTTGGAAATGATGTGTTTAGCTGATTATATGTATGTAATTTATTTTGATCGAATGATCACACGGTAATAAAGTTCATTAATTTTTTTTTGTCGTATCTGCAGCCAAAGAAGTGTGGAAATCAAATTAACCTCGAATAAATTTGATAATTATTGTGAGTCTTTACCTTTTTTGACATAACAGCGGTTGGTTGGTTGGTTGAAATGACCAGGTAGTAAATGTATGTCTGTGCGCGATGAGTTACGAGATCGGAGATTAGGTATAGCTGACGCTAGACCAAGCCGGTAAGGTTAAGGAAATGGATGACCTCTCCAACTATTAGCCTTGAGACCTCCTTGAGGTCATTAAAAAAGTTTCCTACTTCACGATGCCTGGCTGAAGCGAGAGCCGGTCACTTGCAAAGGAAGTGAACAAGGGCTTCTTTCTTGCTCTCATCCTTTCAGCTGGGGAAGTGTATGTTAAGGGGAATAAGCAGTCTATCCGCATGAGTTCCCACGGGTCAGTGTCCCGTAATTGCCGAAACCGCCCGATGTCTCGGCGGGATCTGGCACATGTGAATAGGTTGCTCCACATGGAGTTAACCATGGATAAGTGGTATGATAGAAAGGCACCCCTTACAGCTCCCATGGAAATATGAAGGGTTTCCACGGGGGAGCCTTGTAGGGCAGTGCCCTGCACCGCCAGCGCATAGGCCTTCTAATTTCCTCCTATTCCCCTGTGACCTGGCACCAAGAGCAAGGTGACTTCAAGATACTCACAGAGAAGTAAAAGTTCATCCCGACATCATTCTACCAGCTTGGTAGATATGATAGCCGAGTCGAGAGCATTGATGGCAGCCTGGCTATCGGAGAAGATGCCGATCCATCTACCGGGGATTATTTAAGTCAAGAATTGAATTACAACTTTATCTGGTTCATTTTATCATATCAAATATTGAGGTCTCTATGTTTATTTGAAAGTTTTGTAATTCCAAAAAAAAATCTCATATTAAGGCTATGGCATCATTGAGTTTCACCTGACTAGAAGCATCACCAAAAAAAATACTTATGTATATTAAGGTGACTAATTACTGCAAAATCTTTTAAATAGTAATATTTCACTTTTATATTAAAAAGTTAAGATCCTCGAATTCTGTAAGGATCGGCTGTGTCAATAAACTGTCAAATTTTTGTATTTTATTTGATAACTATATTAACCAGTGTAAGTCCTAAATTACACGAGAGGGATTTTACCCCATGAGTGACGAAAACCTTTTTTTTCTTGGTGAGAGAAGTGAGGTAGCAAGAGGGTCATCTGTGAGTGTCAATCACGAATCGTAGGGGTTTTGCTTGAGTTTTTCCTCATTTTCTTTTGTCCATTTTCGTAACTTCCTCATTAGGGTTCGAAAAATTGTTGGTGTCAGGTTGATTAAGTATTGCTTGAGACGGTGAATACAAATGTTCAACCCTGCAAAACACTTATGTACCGGTTTTTTAACGTCAGTCAAAGAACCTTCCGTAGCAACAATCCGAGGGTTTTTCTACTTTTGCACAGAAGAGAATTGCCGTGAGTTATGGGGTAAAATCCCTCTCGTGTAATTCAGGACTAAAACGGGAATGTGAAAAGACAACATATTAAATAAAAAATCTTCGACTAATAAAGTTTTGTTTATATTTACAAAATGTAAAAATTTACAACTTAGGTTTTTGAAATTTTTTAATTTCTAATTGTAATTCCACCATTTTCAGCAATCCAGTCTAAGAAAGCAGTGGTACGCGTGTAGACGGTGGGAAACCCAGCTTCGCATCCTTTAGGACTTTGATATGATGTGACACCAACAAGAATTCTGGATCCATCCTTGTCAGTTACAGCAAGAGGACCCCCTAAATCTCCACTGCAAGATGATATTTTGTTTGAACCGTCTAAGCACACTTGCGTATCTTTGTGAAACACTGTGAAGACTTTTTCACATGACTCAGGAGATATTATTTGCCGTGTAGCATATTGTAGTACAGAAGGCACCAATTTAAAGTGTCCTAACATTCCCCAACCAGAAATCCAACTCATCGTGTTTTCAAAAGTTTCACTTCTTTGACTACGACGGGGCAATTGGATAACTCGAACGTTATCTGAAAGATATGTACATGTACATAACATATGTGCTTGATTTCACAAATTGAAAAGTACGACATTTACTTACTATTAAGAGCCACATTTGTAGGAAGCTTAATCAAAGCAATATCATTCCGAGCACGTGCACCATCATAATGTTCATGTATAATTACATGATCTTTAGATAATTTAAGAACTTGGCGGGTGGGTTCTTCTTTTGAAAGATCAGTAACGCCCAGAAATAGTTCTAACGATCGAGCTCTACTTGAACAGGATAACATTTACTAAAAAATAATTTAATGTTATTTATTATTCACTTACCCTTTTAAACAATGAGCCGCAGTTATGACCAGATTTCGAGCAATTAGAGAACCACCACACCACGAAGTCATTTTACCTATTCCTGGTAGTGGTTCCTCCATTCGAATGCCTACTTGATAAGGAAATTGACCAAATGATGCAGGATTTCCACCAACAATGCGATTTTCGATAGATTGTTCTACGACATTATCAAAATCTCCCATAGGGAGGGCCAGGACAGTCCCCACGAGCAGAGAAAGTGCTATAATAGACCTCATCTTGCAACTGTTGAGCTCTAATTGAAGCACTGAATAAGAAAACTTAAACAGAGATTATTTCAAGTGGTACATGATAACGTCTTAATTAATAAATAAGTCTTTTGTCTTAAATAGTACCTATTGTGATAGGCAGAAGATAAACGTTCACGACAATAATAGACTGCCATATCGTTTGGCACGTAAGATCATGGAGAAAAATATATACTGGTATACTACGTGGCAAGATTTAGCGATTAAGCACGACATTGATCTGAATACTGGCCAAATAAATAACCATTCCTTCAAAGCTATGATAACACACATAATTAAAAAAGAGGACGCATGGAAGACGCAGTACATCAAGCTAGAAGTACCATACGGCATGAACTTTACGACAAATTGCATTACTTTTCAGCGCAAAGTTATGTTAAAGACTGCTTATCGGTAGAAAAAATTAACCTAATTTGTAGATACAGGGGGGGGGGAGGGCTTAGTATACTTAAATAGCGGTCCTTGGAGAAGAGGAGGAAGTAGTTTATGCTCTCTTTGTAACTTAAATGAGGAGGAGAACCTGCTGCACTTTCTTGGCGGATGTCCTATCCTCACTGAACTCCGTGTCCTGATGATGTATTAAATGGTAAGAACAACATATGTGTATTTTTACTGTTATATATATATATATATATATATATATATATATATATATATATATATATATATATATATATGTATATCATTATTATTTGAAATTTAATTGAATTTGTAATGGATTTTAATTTTAAAATTGAAATTTTGTAATAAAAATCATTATTATTATTATTAAACGTTCAATTTATTTATCTCAGGAAGGCAGAAATGGACAAGGCAACGGTTCGCAGAGAGGAAAGGTACTACACCATGAAAAGATGGAAACAAATATAGAGAGAGGAGAACAGGGGACGATGGACAGCGAGGCTTATCAGTGATGTGGGCCCCTGGATCGACAGAGGGCATGGAGAGATAGGTTTTTACATAACCCAACTCCTGAGTGGTCACGGGTACTTTCGTTCGTATCTTCACCGAATGGGAAAGGTAGTGTCACCGGAATGCCTCTATTGTCCAGGCCAAACGGACACCGCAGAACACACTTTCTTTGAGTGTCAGAGATGGGCTCCCGTGAGGGGAGCGCTAAGAGTCCACCTAAGAGGGGCGATCGCCCCGGAAACTATAGTCCAAGCCATGATCGCCGACGAAGAAACCTGGAATCGCACAGTCAGGTACGCGGAAGATGTCCTGCCCAGGAAAAAGAAAGACCTAGACGAGCAGGCCGCCGCAGAGATGGTCGAATGACGGGCTAAAGGAAAGGACCTAGCTTGAAGTAATGTGGAAAACGGTTCCAGGCTAGTGTCCGAAGAGCAAGGGAGGTGTTTTAGTCGGTAAACTGCGCCACAGGAGCCCGACACTGATGGGAAGGAGTGCCCCAGCGTGCATAAAGCATTTCACCTCCCTCACAAAAAATAAATAAAAAAATAAAAACGTTCAATTTAATGATATTCTTTACTTAGCCAAACCTTACAGAATAACGAATGCTTATTATTCTTGTGTTTTTTCATAATTTACGTCGTCGGTGGAGGAGGTCTCAAGTTCGAATCCCGCCGGCGGCGGCAAGCCATGGTTCTTTTCTGCTGACAGCAGAGTACGATAAAAAGGCTATTGGGCGATGGTTCGGAATTGGGATAAGTTGTCCCACCCCATGTCACACAAGGGGCTAGAAAGAGAAAGAGAGAGATTTTATAATTGGGATTAGAGAGAGAGTTTTCTTAATTTGATTCAAAAGTTAGCAAGACAAATAATTTATTTTGCTTTTCAGAATTCAATATTAATACTTTTTAAGTCATGGTAAATAATTACTCTTCTGCTGGTGTCTTCTGTGATGTTTAAAAATTTACCACCAGTAATTTATTAAAAAAGTATAATTTTAAATTTTTGTCGTAGTCAGCTTTTTTACCCCAACTTCAATTTCATAGTATTTATGGAAAATATTTTAATGGGTCCGGAAATAGAATACACAACTTTCAATATATTTTTATGTTTCAAGGTCACTATAGTACTTTTACACAATTTCGAGGTCATAATTTTCCTAACGCGCATAATACTTTAACGTAATTGGGCTCTTCGGGCTCGACGGATTGATTAAGACACTTATTTTCAATCACGAAAGTTCACAATTTTATTTAATTCACTTAATTAGTTCGTTTAACAATTTGCTTTACACGTTTTCTTCACAATACACTGTTTCACATTAAAAATTAGCACTTATCACTTCGCTGACTATTTCCTAACAAATAACTATTCGCAGTCTAAATCACGATTTAACTACCAAGGATACTGCTCAGCCCTATTTATACTACTTAGCTTAATTCTAGAAACTTCTGCCACTTAGTTCTAGATGTTTCCGTTACACATTTTCACCCACATATTCACCATAGCTTCGAGTTGTCAGTTAGGTCTGTTTGTTTCGCTGCACAGAAAGTGTAAATTAAGTGTAACTTACAATTGTGGTGTAAGTCAAAGATCGTCAAAAGTGTAAAAATGTGATTTCAAAAATTTCACGGAATAAATTAATTTATGAACGAAGAAGACAATTTTGCAAACATTAAATTAAAAAAAAAATTTAATAAATTTGGTACATAAATCATGCGTAATTATTTATTTATATAATAATATATAATTATATTTATAATATATAATAGTTTAAATATAGCTTCGGCTTCCTCATTTTGGACAGTATAAGCCTTTTTAATGGTCCTACATTATTGACAAATGATGATTTAAGTGTAAAATTTACACGAAGTCCAAACAAACAACTTTTGAATTTTTTTTTGTCCTGAGTGTAAGAAGTGTATAACAAGTGTAGCAAAACAATTAGACCTGATGACTTTCCACGTTTGAAATTTCCTTCCGTAGATTTCTAGCCACCTGGGGTATGCGTATTACACGGCGTATTACTATTTCCCGTGGCCTACCCCGAGCACGCTACAATACTTATGTCGGCTTAGGTTAAGGTGACGTTAAAGTGCGAATCGAAGTTATTAATGTCAATATAACCCGAAAGGAATTTTATCAAAATCGGTCCAGCAGTAATTTTTTTTAACAGAAAAGAAGATTTTTGGATCTAAATTCTTCTGCTGATAATCGATACTTTTAAATATTAGCTATTTTCATAAAGTTTTTATCAATACTTTCAAATAGCTAAAAATAATAAAAAATGATAAATAATAATCAATATTAATAATGAATAATATTGATTTTTTATTATATGTATTGATGAAAATAAATTTTTCTGTGTTATTATTATTATTAATATTCATTCATATTAATCAATACCGGAAAGTTGGCCTTGTGGCCCTCAACGATCACACAAAGTTCTGCATCTAGTTTTCAATTATGTTTTTATGTTTTGTCATTAGCTCACAGTTTGTATTACATTTTTGCAATTTGCACTTTTCTGAGCACCAATCCTAAAGGCGATTATACAATGGCGGCTTCGTCTTCGACTTGCAATTTGAAGTAGGTGCCGACTTCTGTCAAAACATTTGATTTAAAGTCGATTATGACACAGTAATGACTTCAAGATATCCACCTTAACTTCAAACATTCGTCTGCAGTGATAACACAAGTAAAAAACCTGTTTTTTTCAGTTTATATTTTAACAAATAAATTTTTATTCTATAAATGTAATTGTAACAAAAAACCTTATTTGTTACTTAAAAGGTTTGCTTTTGTATTTTTATATTGATGAGAGATTAACGTTTGAGGCTTGATACGAGAAAGTACAACATAGATAGAAGAAATGCGAGAAATTTTCATTTTTGAACTTTGTTTATCAATTCTTTTACATTAGGAGTTTATTATTATTTCCTAATAAAACTGATTTAAATACGAAACTAAAGTTTTTTTTAATTACTTTTTACAATTAATATTTCAAAAATGGATAATCTAATGGACATCTAGAAGTGTAATAAATCTGATATATATTGAGCAAAATCATATAATAAAAATAATAATTTTATTTCTGGCTAAAGCATTGTAACGTGCACGAGTTAGGCCACGAAAAGGGAAATAGTCAACCGTGTAATGCGCATGTCCCAGGTGGCCAGAAATCAAGAAAAGGAAATGTCAAAAGGCGAAAGTCAAGGACGACTCGAACCCATGGTAAATATTTGAGGTGAAAATATGTAACTGAACTTTCTAGAATTAAGCTAAGTAGTATAAATAGGGCTGAGCAGTAACCCAGGTAGTTTAGTCGTGATTTAGACTGCGAAGCGTTTACATGATAATGGAAATAGGCAGTTGTATTTTAATCAGTGAAGTGATAATATTTAATTGTTAAAGTGAAACGTAATATTGTGAAGAAACATTGAAATTGTTAAACGAAGTAATTAATCGAAGTGAATAAACTTGTGAACATTTGTGATTAGAAATAACTGTTTTAATTAATCCGTTGAGCCCGAAGAGCCCCCAAGCATGACATATCTTTTCAATGCTCTGTTGAAAGTTAACTCAGCAATGGAAGAACAGAAGACTTCATCAGCCGAGTTGAAATCGTCGCTGGAAGGTTCCGAAAATGAGTTAAAAGCGACGATGGAAGCATCCGTAACTGAGGTAAAAGCATCGCTGGAAGAAGAAAAGTCATCAGTAGCGGAACTTAAAGCCTCCGTAGAAAAAGTAAAAACTGAAATAGAAATATCTGTGCAAAAACCGTTTGAAAACTTAGAAGCCACCGTAGAGAAGAAACTGGAAGACATAGAAAGGACTTTGGATACGGAGCCTGGTCCGAGAAGTGCTGGTGGCAGCTTGGATCTCGGCCGCCTCCCTGGAAGTATAGTAGGAATGAAGGGAAAGGACAGCCGTTTTGCCTCGAGCAAGCGGCAGGTCGTGCTCTCCAAAGCTTCTGGGTTGACGTCCGCAAGAACTTTGGACTGCGAGCCTGGTCCGAGTGGCGCTGGGGGCGGCCAGATGCGGAGCTGTCTCTCCAGTAGCAATTCTGCTACAAAGGGGCAGGGTGTTGACCGTGTTGCCTCGAGCCAGCCTTAAGTCGCGCCCTCTAAAGCGAACTATAAAGCCAGGCGCTATGCGAATAGGCTCCTAGATAGGCTCCGAGCAATTCCGGCATCAGACCTCACCAGCAGGGATAAGGCCTCCCTGGAGAGGGCTCAAAACGTCACGCTGAATGCTGGTGGAGCTGGGAATTCATCCCTTGTGTCCAAGAGACAGAGGTCAATGGAGGAATAGGCCCAACCGGGGGCTAAGAAAGCCAAGGTGCGTAGCCCTTCCGAGAAATCGGTTCCCAACAGTGAGGTCCTCAATGTCCAACTTGTGTAAGTTGTTGTTGACAGGTGGCACGAAGACGACTCCATCACCTCCGACAAATAGAGGAAAGTGGAGGTCAAATTGGCTCTTAGTTTCCTCCCTCGTATGAAAGAGTATCCGTACCTCCTCCCTCATGTCGAGATTGGGGTTGGCATCAGGGCCACGTAAAACTCTATAAGCTGGCGATATCCAGAATGGGGGTGGTCTGGCCAGGCGCCAGGCTCGAAGCAATACCACGGCACGAGATACCCAGTTGGCAGAGAGCCCGGGCTTGGATCCCGGCAGAACCCGTCGATCATGCCACTATCTTGGACGTCATTAGGTGCAGCAAACCCTGAGCTTCCAACCTCCAACTGGAAGATTGGCAAGCTGGAGGAACCTTAATGGGACTCGAGGTCAGTGATCCTTGTGATCAATAAGGAGTCAATGGACCTTTGGCTAAGGAAAACGGGGTTGTGGACTATGGCTTCTCGTTCATCACCCTTAAGGTGTACAAAAAGGTCGAGGAGGAAGCCAAAAAGGAACCATCTGTTCATGCGAACCTAAAAATAAACATTACTAATTATTATAAATAATATTTGTTTTGTTTGATTATACTTACCTGTGTACCTGGGACCACTTCAGGTACTTTTTCATAAAGTAGTTTATCTGAAATGAAAGAAAAAGAAGTAAATTATTATAAAATGAATAAAGAAGTTTGTTTGTTTACTTGCCAAGAAGTTTTCACCCCAAACTGGAACTTCTTGGCATGTACAACAACAACAACACAGAGCAAAACAATTGTTGAAAATTACACGTAAATTTCAATCTTCACTAATATCTGTTGTATATATTTATGTCTTCAGGTATTAGTGAAGATATTTACATACACTATTTACGCGACAGGAGTCCATACAGGTGAAAATTCGCGATAATTCACACGTGTTGACAGCTCTTTCAAAAGTTAAATTTTGGCAAAAATTTGAATTTTCGCACTTTTCATACCTTATAATAGATAAGTTATGAAATAAAACATACAATACTTACCATTTTGTGTAAAGGTACTCCGCAAATAAACACTTTTTACACACCAAACTTAAAAACCGCGAACTAACAACATCTTATGTCTATTGTGACATTTGAAGTATTCAATGGAGTTGCCAGATTCGCGAAATTCTACAGGTGTAATAAATTATTACCAATTTTACAAAAAATAATTAATCCCAATGTGTTAGAAAGAGAAGTTTTGTGAGAGGGAGATAAATTGTTACTTATCTCACATTGGAATCTCTCAATTTTATTTCCACGAAAACATGGTCGCCATTTTATGGTCATTTTCGGAAAGGTATTAATTTTACTAAAAAAGCTTGCATTATATAAAAGGAAAGTTGTCAATAAAATTCTCTTATCTATACAGGTATGCATAGTGCTAATTTGCACGCAGAGATTTATTCAGAAAAGATGAATAAATGCAATTATGGTCTTTCGGACTGGAAAAAATGGCTGCCCAACTTGGAGGTGTCTAACAGGCATTCGCTCTCTTCTTCATTTGGAATTTCAAAGAAGTAATACGTCGAGGAAACAATTTGACGACATTCTGAAATTATTTGTAAAGGCGGCCATTGTGAATCAAATCATATGCATCAAGTTTTTGAGGCAGCATTTTTGGGAAATTTGTAAGCGACAAGCTAACATTTTTTAAGTTAGTTTTATTTGGTAAGTGGATTGCATTGAAATGGTATATGCCCAAATGTGGGACATTCATTTCATATATGCAACCCAGTATTTCTATTTATAGTGTCAAGTTATCTTCAGATGCTGCATGAAATCAACATATGCCATAAAGGTCAAGTTGATTATATATGCGCACTGAGTTAATTTGTAACATCGTTTAGTTTTCAGAAATTGTGTTAGTTTATAAGAGTATAAAGTGAATTTTCATAGAGAATAGTGTTTTATATAAATTCTTTGAAATTGTAATGGAAAGCTGAAACTTTTTTTTTGTTTTTAAATAAAGCAATTGAATTAAAGGCACACTTGGTATTTTGTTATCGCTACACAAAATTTCTGTTCAAACATCATCTGATACCATCACTGCTTCGACAGGGGCGGTAACTAAGGAAATTCCTCCCGACCCGAAAAAACCGCCTGTACGAGCTCTAGAGAAGGACGCCATGTCTGAGACGGAGCTTTCGCGCGGGCTGCTAAGAGCCTCTCTGGATGAAGAGCAGCTACTAGCTTCTGAACCAGAGGAGCTACACAACAAACCGATGGAGGTTAGGAGTGACTGCGCTTCTAATGCTGCGGATGCTACAAATTAATCTCCACCACTCCGAAGGACGAAGAAAATATTGTTTTAGTTAGTGGGTCGCAGGAGGACTGGTTCGCGGACTATACACACCAGGTTACACGACCCTCTACAAGAAGAACGTGGGTAAGCCTAGATCTTGTATAATTGCGAAGAAGACGTTAATTGTTTTTCTTCTTTCCAGCTATAGCGACGAGGACACGGTAGCTGTCAACCTGGAAATCGAATCAAGGTGCTACTGACTGACCTGCTCTTACTTAGCACACGAGTTCGTGGCGCCTCCGCCATCCATTCTTGTGAAGAACCTTGTTGCTGAGGCTGAACGACGCAGGGCTGGGCTCATTCTGGGATGCGACGCCAACTCTATTTATTATTTCTTTTTAAATACTAACTTGCTCTTAGGTAATGTGGTGACAGAACCCACAAGGAACAGGCAGGAGGTTTTAGACTTGACTCCGGCCTCGGATTATGTCAGATCTCTTATTAAAAATTGGAGGGTCTACAATGAACATTCCTTCTCTGATCATAGGTAAATCCAGTTCGATCTGGATGGAAACCACCACCCTTTAGAAATTACAGAAAGACTGATTGGAACTTATACAGTGAGATTGTAGAGGCGTCAATGCCTTCTGACCCACCTATCCCTTCAAATAACAAAGAGGAACTGGACGGACTAGTTGATAAACTCACCAAGGTCCTAAATGAAGCTATGGCTCAATCCTGTCCCCTTAGGATACCAAAGGTCAAACAGAAAACTCCGTGGTGGAATGCACAACTAGCGTCTCTTAGGAAGGAGTGCAGAAGGACGTTTTACTTGGCGAAAGCCAATAGGGACACACACTCGTGGGACTGCTATAAATACAGACTGAAAATCTATAAAAAGGAACTCATGAAGGCTCAGAGGAAATCGTGGAAAATATACTGCGATAGAATAACAGAAACCTCTGAAGCCTCCAGATTGAGGAAAATGCTAGCTACCTATAGCTGCTAGCTACAGTAGTATCTGCTTAAGGCGGATGGTACTTGGACCTCATCAAGCGTAGAGTCTCTAGAGACTCTCTTTGAAACTCATTTTCAAGGAAGTTCCGGGCAAAAGCTCGCATGCCTCATCATCTTTTCTGTTCAAAACCTTTGAGAGATTAGTTGATATTCATTTACGCTGTAGTATCCCTCAGCATCTACTATCGGCGTCCCAGCATGCGTTTTGCAAAGGAAAGTCTGCGGAGTCTGCTCTGCATTCTCTCGTGTCGAGTTCACTCTAGTGGCCTTTTAACAATGTTAGTCCGGAAGCAATCATGGATGCACTCGCTTCTCTGGGTGTAAATGCCAATCTTATGTCGCTGATCGGTCAGATGCTTCATGGCAGGAATATCAGCTCAGGGGTGGGAGAGGCCTTTAAGAAATCTTATGCAGAATTCCCTCACCAAGCTTACCAAGTGGGTGGCAGGACGTGGGCTTTGCGTTAATCCTAACAAGACCGAGGTAGTCATCTTTACCAGGAAATATACAATTTCTCCCTTTGACCCTCTGTATCTGAATGGCACCCGCCTGGAATTTACCGAGGAAGCTAAATATCTGGGTATCATTCCGGATAGAAAGCTCAGCTGGAAGCTCATGAGAGGGTCAAGAAAGCAACTGTAAAATGGGAAATGGGGTTTTAAACCCAAGTTAACTCACTGGCTCTATATTGCAGTGATAAGGCCAATCCTGTTGTATGGCGTGGTTGTCTGGTGGCCATCACTACTGGACAAGGCCACTTACCTCAACGCTTTGAGGAAGGTGCAGAGGTCGGCCTGCATCTGTTTCACCGGAGCGCTACGGACCACCCCTACTGATGCTCTGGAGATATTTCTCCACTTACTGCCATTAGATCTGATGAGTATGGCTGCTAATGCTGCCGTTCAACTTACAGCCGCATCTCAATGGTCGAATACTAGAGTTGGGACTCCTTTTCGCTCCAAGGCATCTTGATTAGACCACTTCTAACTACTCCTTCGTCAAGCGATTCAGATCGACCATTCCAACCAGGCTTGACTGGGATGGGGACACCACTCCCTGTGGGGAATCCATTCAAATTTATACGAACTGTCGATCACCTTCGGCTTAAGTCTGAGAGAACGTATCTACAAAAAAGATACTTTTGAGCTCAGTATACGAAATACCATAACTTTTGTTACAGTTAAAATTTTGTAAAAACCGATTTATTGTTACTTTTCTGTTACTCTTTTCTGCTGAAAAAGTTAAAAAAAATTTAAGAAATCAATATGTTTTTAGAAATTATACTGTTTTTTGCGTCTCCTCGAAAGTTGGGTTTTTTCAGATACGTTCCCTCACACTTAAGCCGACGTCATACTGAATTGAGTTGGCTGAGAGGTATCAAATTCACCTGTGCTGAGTCCCGGGGCACAGGGATATTTCACCCTGGAGATCCAGCCGGATAAGACTACTCTTGGTAGGCCATGGCAAGATGTTGCTAAGCACGAGGTCAATCAACCTAGCGAAGCACAGATGAGCAAACGGCACTTCGTGCCATACGTCCAGACAGATCTGGCCTAAGGTGGATCGTAGGCGCTCCAAGCGTCTGCTTTCGAGGGGCAGATCTGACCTTAGAATAGCTATTGGGTTAATCACAGGCCATTGCCCTATTTACTTACACGCAAACGACTTCTGCAGAAGCTGCATTGACGACCAGGAGGAGGAAACTATTTTCCACTACTCCTGCAGGTGCCCTGCACTGGCACGCAGGCGGAAGTCCTTCTTGGATAACTATTTCTTTGGTAGTCTCTGCGTTCTGGCGGCGATTGACGTTGCAGATCTCTGGCGCTTCATCGACAGCTCCGGATGGTTCCAATGAGGAGGTGGATTGAATTCTTGGATTCCCGTGGCATCACAATTTGCCTATTGAGGTCTAAGTGTGCCCTTTAAGGTAGCCACACGAACATAACCTAACCTAACCTAACGCACCGATACCTGGATTTTACCCAACCATTTATCATACATACCGACGCATCTAGCTATGGATTAAGGGCAGTTTTAAAACAGAAGATAAATGAAGATGATAAAGTTATAGCGTATTTAAGTCGGTCACTGAATAAGGCGGATCGTAACTATTCGAATACAGAACGCAAGTGCCTTGTTGTTTTATGGACGATTGATAAATTACGACCGTATGTCGAAGGGAGCCATTTCGCAGTAGTTACACACCACGCTTCCCTGGTGTGGTTACATAATTTGAAGAACCCTACCGGTAGATTGGTGAGATGGGCCATGCTCATTCAGCAATATAATTTCGAACTAATACACCGTAAGGGCAAAGAACATTTGTTACCGGATTGGTTATCTCGTTCGGTCCCTATACATAGTTGATTGTCTGCAGAGGAACAAGAAAATAACGAATACTGGTGGGCTAAAATGATTGAAAGTTTGATTAAGGATCCCTCAAACCACCCAAACTGGAAAATTGAAAACAACTTGTTGTGGAAACAACTTGTTGTGACGAGGCCCGGAAGCAAGTGGTTCCAAAGCGAGAAAGAAAAGCCATAATATGCAAGGCTCATGATTTATCAACCACTGGTTAACGCTTCTATTCCCCAAAAATTAAGAGTGGCGTAGCATCTTATGTGAAACGTGCCATATATTTCAGTCGATTAAGCCTGAGCTAAAGAGACCCGCTGGCCTAATGTCATCCCGAGTTATACCAAGTAAACCTTAGCAATAAATTAATCTTTATCTCATTAGTACTCTGCATCTGCATCTTTGTAATTGATTTATTTAGTAAGTATCTAATGATGTTCCCCTTACATTAAGCTAGGAGCAATCCTATTTATCAAGCTCCCGAGAAATATGTTTTCCGAAAACTGTGGTTTGTGAAAACGGGGCGCAATTTAACAGCAGAGAGTTTAAGAAGTTGAGCACCGTATATGTGTCTAGGATAAACTACACAGCATTTTATCATACCTAAGCCAAACTACCAAGGAAAACTACCTCGTGTGGGATACGTCCTTATCTAAAATAGCCTGCGCTCTTCGCACATCGGTACATGCGGTATTAAAACTCACACCATTCTTTGTAAATTTTGGAAGGTAAATGATAACACACGGGGAGGAACATGATCAGTTAAAAAGTACTGAAGAGCTTGATGCAAAAAGTAGCTCCCGTTCTTTAGAGATTGCAAAGCATGACGTCAGGGCAAAATTACTTAATAGACGGAGTTGGATCAATCCGTTGAGCCGCACGACCACCATGCCATGAGTCCCGGATTCGAGACCAGATCTCTCAGTGGGTTTTTAGTAAGAAATTAAAATAATCCACTTCGTCTTTGGGCTGGAGTTTAGCTCGCAGCAATGCAAAAAACAAGACATACAATTACTTCGACTGACTGTACCGTGGAGTTTTTATGAAACATTGCTTCGTAAATTATTAATTAATTAAAACTCAATACAAGTTTGTATTTGACTCCCTTGAAAATGGCCTCATAAGCCGAAATACGCGTATCGGAATAAATAGAAAGTTTGAAACAAGTAAAACTGAGTTTAAATTAATTAATAATTTAAGACATACAAGTTTCCTCACTTCCATGCTAACGTATCAAAGGGTTGTCCCTAGGATTTGGCCACATCGTATTATAAAGAAAAAAAACGCAGCTAAAGTATCAAAACATTCGTATGACCTACGTAGAACGGATCAAACATTTCTTGTCATCTCATCTGACGCCTCTAAATACTTAAATACCAAATTATCCCGTAAAAATATCGGTCCTTTTAGCATTGTAAAAGTGGTAGGAGTTTGGAATTCTAAAGACTTAAGGGTTGGGGGGGGAGGGGGGGTTAATTCGCTTCATTTTAAGCATATTTTTGATAATTTTTTTTGACGATATGATAAATTGAATTAATTTATAAATTGAGCTCATAATAAAGTATCATTTCAAGAATATCCAGTAAAAGTTTTAGCGTAAAATATTGAGAGCAAATCTTCGCATACTCCTCAAAATAAAAAGATACATTGCGGTGGACATCATAACTCATCACTCGAGGTAATGACGTCGAGATTTTTTTTACGATTTTTTAGTTTTTGGCATCACTTAACAAAGAATTTTTCTTAAAAAAGGTAAAAATCAGTACATTTGTCATTATCGATTTATCGATCGAATGGAGGGAGACCCGAGGCACTGTATCTCCAACAGTTTTGCTCCAATCGACCTCAAATTTAATTTAAAAAATGCAAAATAAATTACTTAATAATTACTAATTAATGTCAGTTAAAAATCAATACATCTGGGTTTAATGAGCGGCTGGAGAAATAATTTACTCGATGGCTGCAAAACAAAAATGAAAATAGCTTTTATATTGTAACCATCACTAACCTACTCTTTAAACACCCGGCTTAATCGTATGGAAAAACGTAGAAGAGTCGAAAGGTAACCCGGCTTAACCGCATGGAAAAAATCAAAAGAGTGGAAGATAACCTGATGAAACCCAGCTTAAGTGTAAGGCAAAGCCTGGAAGAGTCAAGGATACCCTCTTCTGGATGCTGAATACTCATAGAATGTAAAAAACTGTGGTCAATAAAAGTAAGAAAGGGATATAAAGCATACGAGAAAGCATATATCATAACAGTATGTCAAAACTCGAAGAATTAATTTTTTTCAATAGTAGATTTAATATTTGTGTTCAGGTAGGGGTTCCATCATTTTTAAAGCTACTGTTTCAATCAAGACACTTCTCTTGCAATTTCACACTCTTAATTCAGGGTTCTTCGAGAGGTACTTAGTTTTATCATCTCACTGGTTACGGATATCAGCATTGTATTTAAATCATTAGATAACACATCACATCATTATATAACACATTAGATGTAACATATATTCTTATATTCGAATAGTCTCCCCTGTGAAAGACTTGGAAGGGAAGTAAGTTCCTAGGCGCACGAATCCGTGCGCCTGAGAACTTACTTCCCTTCCAAGTCTTTCACAGGGGAGACTATTAAAATATTAGAATATATATTCTATTTGCAAGTATTTCATGGTTTTAGCAACTAATCATGCAGTTATACCCCCCTATTTAGGGTGTTTCAGATCTGATAAATCTCACCTCGCCAAAAAAAAATTAAAAATTCTGGTGGGGGGGGGGGGGCCAGTTACAGGGTGATTCATAAATTTCAGTTTTTCATGGTATTTTTATATTTTGATGTACCCAACACAACGACATCAAACAAACGCTAATAAACTACCATCCTAATGATCTTTCCAAAAATGTTAACAATGGTGTAGTAGACGGAAACGAGAGAGCGCCTATACTGGAATATCAAAGGAGATTCCCTAATCGGCAGACACCCCAAAGAGGGGTATTTACACGGATTTCTGAAGGTTAGGAGAAATAGAAAGGGTCCACACGACAGGGAAACACGAAACGAAACTTCGTGAACTTCTGCCGACGTCGAGCTGCAAATAATCACCATTGTGATATATCATTATATCATTATCAGCCAGTCCAAGGACTACTGAAAGGAGGTTCCGGGAGAAGACTGGAATTTAGCACTTGGCTTCTTGAACGCGACATTGACGACAGGGCGTTTCTGGACCGAATTCTGTGGATGGGTGAGTCTCAATTCACCAGCGATGGTATCACGAACTTTTATTACCTCCATACTTGGTAGGAAACTAACCCACACAGGACAAAGGTGACCTCATGCCAGCAGACATTTAGTGTCAATTTTTGTGCTGGTATCATCGGCAACCATTTGGTAGGACCATTCATTTTGCTGCAGGTCCTTAATAGTAACATTTTTGCGAACTTTTTGGACAATGCACTCCCAGATCTAATAGAGGAGATCCCTGTGCATAATTGATCGGACATGTGTTACCAACATAATGGAGCACCAGCGCATACTGCTAACATTGTGAAGGCCATACTAAGTGAAATATTTCCTTTTCAATTCAATATAAAGGATTTTAGAGTTAATATGAGTTTAGTTAAAATTGCAGATTTTTAAATATTTCCCAATAAGCTTTCTACTTATAAATTTCTACACCCTTTCTCTAGCTGGCCATGTTGTACCTTTTTGGAAAGGTAATAAGATGGGTAAGTCCAATAAAAATAACTAATTACATGAACTTCGGAGATAATTTGGGAAAATGCTGAATTTTCGGTAATCGCAAACCATTTTTTTACTTTTGGAAGTGACTGTACCTGCAATGGTAGGAGTTAGATCAACATTGTTGACAATTTTGGAAAAGTCAATTGGGATAGTAGTGTTTCAACGTTTGTTTGATGCTGTTGTGTTGGGTAGATCAAAATTAATTACTTGCAAAGTGAAACAAGAAACGAAAAAACAAAGAACTAATTACTAAGGAATAGCTATAACGTTTGCGTGTTATGTGTGTGAGTGAAGGACTTCGAAGGGGAAATACGAAGGAGAAATTTAACCTCATCGCGAAGAAGTCATATTTTGACCTGCGAGTTCCAAGGATTTCTTTCCATAGGTAACTAAATCACAAACAAAAATTTTTCTAATCACGCGCATATTTAAAAGCAAAGGCAACCTTAAGTTATTTTAATTAAATAATTACGATGAAAGATTTTTGTTTGCATTTCTTTTTTGGCGTTTAATCCCATCCAGTGTAGTAGCTAATTGAAGAGAAATCCTAAATAGCGATGTGGTCAATGTAAAATTATGAAAATTTTTTGGAGAAGAATTAAATAAACAATTAAATTTAATATGATTTGACAAAGTGTAGTTATTATAGATTTCCAAAGAATTTAATTAATTCAAAATTAAAATTTGGTGTTACTGAACAATTACATGAGCCGCCTAACTTTTTTTAGAAATGTTCACGCCTAAGAAATTACTAAAATTTCTGAAAATATTAGTGTTACTTTTGCATAGGTATATCATGATCATTTTCTTACCCTATGTCGTTTACGTTAAAATAAATAAGTTCCAAATTTACCTTTATCTATTTTATTCGTACAGGAATCCACGGAATACCAATTACTCAACAATTAAGCTCCAACAAAATATTAGATGTAATCTTATCTTTTATGGTATCCGGTTAAATTATGATATTTTTTCTATGAAGAAGCTGCCAAAGCCAAACCAAGGTGTCATTACAATATTCTAAAATTTTGTTGTGGTTGAAATTGTAAACTGAAATACTTTCACTAGCTACTAATGCCGGTAATCATTTGACTTGTCTGATAATGCCGGCAAAGATCTCAACGTAAAGGAAAAACAAGTACTTACGTATTTCAATAAATAAAAAATATAACAGGAAAACAGAAATAAAATTCGAAATTAAGAGTAACCGCGATCACTGCAGAATCCATATGTGAGTACCACCATCACCTAATTGAGAATTTCACCTACTTACCTACCTGCAGGGAAGTGTGACGATGATCAACGGAATCATAAATCGCTGACGTAAGAATCGACATAATATAAAACTGGAACATACCACCATAGGTAGATCTTGGTCATCTAGTTGTGCACAAAATAATTAAGACGTTATCACATTGCATCAAAAGAAAATCAATGAAAGTAAGAGCTTACTAATAAATACTTCAGTTTCAGTTAATACTTAACTGTTGAAAGATGAAGTTAGTGCTTTTAAGTTTACTAATTGGAAGACTTGTTTCTGCTCTTCCATCAGAACTTTGTCATTACTTAGGCATGTATACTATTCAAAATCGCATAGCTGGTGGCGAAAGCGCGGAAGTTGACCAGTTCCCGTTCCAAGTTGGAGTTCAAACATTGAAGCCAGTGTGGGGCATTGGAGTAATGACTGCTTGGTGTGGAGGTTCTTTAATAGCTCGCAATATAGTTCTGACTGCAGCTCATTGCATGAAAGGGTAAGTAGTCACAATAGCTTTCTTCTTTACTGTAAGTAAGATTTGTTGTAATTTATACAGAACTTATGCAGTTCAACTTTATCTTGGAGCTAGTGACCTCTCAAAAGAAGAACCTGGACGTCAAACATATCTTGTTCCAAAAACCAATATAATAATACATGAACGATATGTTCCTGCAACAGCAATTAATGATATCGCCTTAATTCGATTACCACAACAGGTTACACTGAACGGTAAATAATTTATGCATATTAAGTAACACCGCCTAGGTAACTTTGCTCCTTTTCTAGATCACGTTAAAATCGTTCATTTACCCCGCTACAGTCAAAAATGGACAAGCTTTGAAAATTTCTTAGGATGGATTTCTGGGTGGGGATCATTAGGTGAGGGCAAAGGCTCTCCG
This sequence comes from Leptarthrus brevirostris, assembly GCA_964036015.1. Taxonomy (NCBI): domain Eukaryota; kingdom Metazoa; phylum Arthropoda; class Insecta; order Diptera; family Asilidae; genus Leptarthrus; species Leptarthrus brevirostris. The sequence continues at coordinate 68,641,846 of OZ038373.1, read as the reverse complement.
AAAGAGTTGCAGTATGCTCAGCGATCGATTCTGCCTGCTAATTTATGTAAATTACCTTACGAAAATTACCACAGCCGTACCCAAATTTGTCTGGATGGCTCAAATATGATATCAGCTTGCCGTGGAGATTCCGGTGGTCCATTAACGATTGTTGAAAACGATGGATTCAGGACACTTATAGGCCTGACGTCTTATGGAAAGCCGGGAGGTTGTGAGAATAATTTTCCTGTAGTATTTACACGTATCACGGCATATTTAGATTGGATTTCTTTTAATGCTGGAATTAAAATAAGAGAATAAACTTTCGATGCTTCAATTTTACTTACATCACTTACTGGACTTCATTTACGACAAAACCTTGTTAACATGAGTTGAATTATTTTTGCAGTCTAATTTCACCGGCTTGTGAAACTTTATAAAATAAAAGAATAATTTAGTATTTCGTTGAAATAGAAATACGACATTTTGATGTATTAAAATTTTTTTTATCAAACACGTGTTTCATTTTGTTTCAGCACGGAATTTTTTGACTGGCAAATTCGTTGACGTAGAGTTTCGAATCAATCTAAATTATTACTTCGCTCCTCGCTCCCTGCTCCTGAGCGGAATGATATTAGACTCACCACCTACCACAACCAACCGACAAATTACGCTAGATTACATTTCAAATAAGTGTGCGGATCTAATAACGGAAAAAATTGGTACAGTTTAGTTGATCGTTTAAAATATTTTTCTTTAATTTTAGAGCTTTTTGAATTTGAAAAACTTCCAATCTAGTCATAACAATCGCTCCATCGCAATTAATTAAAATTTTTTTATTTTTTGAACTTGTACTGTGCCCTGTATTTATCAAATATTCAGCCAAAGCTGAGTGTGGGTTATTATTTTTAGCTCCAGCTATGTGCTCAGAAAATCTAGTTTTTATTTGTTGTTTTGCCAATATATACAGGGTGTTTCAGATCTGACGTGCCAAAATGAGTGAGGTGATAGATATCACCTAGACAAACAAAAAATTGTATGGCAGGGGGGGGGGGGGGACTCTCAACCGCTTGGGAGTTACAGGGTTATTCATAAATTTAAGTTTTTCATGGTATGCACATTACTCTTTTATTTTTATCTTTTGATCTACCCAACATAGCGACATCAAACCAACGCTAAAAGACAACTATCCTAATTACCTCAATACTACCACTGCAGGTACAGTCACGGCCAAAATTGAAAAAAAAGTTTTAAAATTACCACAATTTCAGCATTTTCCCAAATTTTCTCCGAAATTTATGTATTTAGTATACCTCTTTTTTATTTTTATTGGATTTCCCGTCTTATTACCTTTCATAAAAGGTGCAATATGCCAAGGTAGACAAAGACAATATGCAATAGGTGCAATATGCCAAGGTAGACAAGTTTGAGTTGAAAAAAAAAAAAATTTACTTTAAATTCGGTTGCGGAAGCGCGATTTTAAGTTAAAAAATTTCAAAGTGCTGGTGCCATCTTCGCCGGGGTGAGGGGCTTTTATGCTCTATTTAAAAGCACAGTCTGGTGAGACCGTTCTGATTTGTATCTATTTCCTTCCATCCAACATTCAATGTAGTACAATCGTGCTGCATTGAATGCGTTTAACGGGTCTCCACTGCTGAGCATTTGGCTGCCTTTGTCGAGATCAAAGTTCAGCACAGCAGGCATAACACTGCATTGTTCTCACAGAGGCGGCTTTGCTTCGCATTTGTGGATCCCGTTCGTCAGTCCTTGTGTTTGTGTACGTTTTTGTTTTGTTTTGTTTTGGGCAAATTAAGACCGGGAGTATGCAAAAATTTTTATTTAATTTTTGCAACATTCGTGGCTTAAAAGTAACCATTTTTCGGTTTACTGCCACTTGATCGCGGAAAATCCGGCAGTTTTTGCACTAAGCGAAACCAAGGTTGTTTCCGATTCTGATATTAATCAGTATCACATCCCTGGTTATCACTTAGTGCCACTCTTCTCTCCTCAGAGGGGAATCGCGGTTTATGTTAGAAAAGATGTTCCATTCTCCCTTCTCCCTCAATTTTCTTCTACTAATCCAGAATTTAATTATGTCTGGATTAGATTTAACTCTATCGGCACATCATTCATTTTTGTTTTTTATACCGCAGCCCGAATATGTCTGACACTGACACTGTGTGTTCCTTTGATAAGTTGTCCTCCGATATCGATAAGATTTTGGAAATATCCCCCTCTTCTGAAATCGTTCTTGCTGGCGATTTCAACGTCCACAACACACAGTGGCTTAGGCATTCTTCTACCACAAGCCCGTCTGGAAGACACGTCGAGTTATTTAGTGAGTCTTTTAATTTACAGCAACTGGTTGAGTGTCCGACTCGGGTTCCTGATACTTTAGGGCACAACGCGCATCTTTTAGATCTATTTCTAACATCGCATCCAGAAAAATACTCGGTTTCGGTGACGTCTCCCTTGGGTAATTCGGACCATTGTCTAATCTCCGCCCAATTCTCCATCTCCTCTCTGACAACCACTAACCTGAATTCCACCAAAAGATTAGTGTGGCATTATGAAAATGCTGATTGGGCGGGACTTAATAAGTATCTCAGAGAGCTGGATTGGTCCGATTGCTTTTCTGTGAGAGACGTTAACAAATGCACCGATTATATCTTAAACATCCTTTGGTTTGGAATGCATCGCTTTATTCCTCATAGCTTCAAGAACATCAAACCAACTAACACCAATTGGTTCAATAATGACTGTTTCGCAGCCATTAACAATTAGGAAGCAGCCTTCCAGGCATATAAATTGTGCCCTTCAGAGGAATTGAGACGTATCTATAGAGATGCGCGGAATATTTGCAATTCAGCAATTAGTCGTGCAAAGTTCAATTTCGACCAGAACATCAGACGGAAGGTTTTTTCTACCCAAAAGGGTAGTAAGGGTTTCTGGTCTCTAGTAAAAACCGTAAAGAACAATTTCACCTGTTCGTCAACCCCACCACTCATTTATAATGGGAATGTTTTTACTGACTCATTGGACAAGGCCAACCTGTTTGCTGCTAATTTTGCTGCTAATTCATACTTACCACCTTCATCGCAGCCACTTCCATCTCCATCACAATGTACTAGTAGGCAAAAGACGCTACAATTTCGCACTCGCGAAGTTTTTAGAGTACTTTCAAAACTCGACGTGTCCAAAGCTACTGGCCCTGATGGTTTCTCGCCCCTTGTTTTAAAATGCTGCGCCTCTGCTTTGGCTAAACCTCTGCGCAAACTTTTTCACCTGTCATATTCAACAGGAATGTTTCCAAGTGTATGGAAACTTGCTCATGTCCAGCCGATACTTAAAAAAGGAGAGGCATGCGACCCCTCTAACTACAGACCAATTGCACTAACCTCGATCATATCTAAAGTTTTTGAATCACTCATCAACTCTCAGTTGTTGAAATATCTAGAAAATAACCATCTTATCAACGATTGCCAGTACGGTTTCCGCGCTGGCCGCTCAACCGGAGACTTACTAACGGCTCTAACCGAGCGTTGGAATCATTGTCGCTCTTGATATTTCAAAGGCTTTTGATAGAGTCTGGCATGCTGCCCTTTTAGCCAAACTTCAAACATTTGGTCTGCACCCTACCCTCGTTAAATGGATAGAGAGTTTTTTGTCAGGCCGTTCAATTCGTGTAGTAATTGACGGAGTTACATCTGATTCCTACGAAATAAATGCCGGTGTACCTTAGGGTTCAGTTCTTTCAGCAACCTTATTTCTCTTATCCCTTACCCTCAATCCTATTCATAGTTTCGCCGACGACAGCACCCTTGATTTCGCGTACTCATTTGATTCTGTAATGAATTCACGTGGAAATGCTACAGAAGTCAATCGGGTACGCATGTTTAGATCATTAAACAAAGACATTTCTATGGTCCTCGCTTGGGGCAGAGCAAATCGTGTTACGTTTAATGCATTAAAAACCCAATGCTGTTTAATGTCCCTTAAAAAACGCCCAGTTCACCCCCAACCCATTTCAGTCGACGGAGTGAATATACCCAATTCACCCTCCCTGAACATCTTGGGTATCGAGATATCCAGCAATCTTAGCTGGACTGATCATATATTTGCAATCGCTAAAAATGCGATGATATGTTTGGGTTTTCTCCAGAGATTTAAGAAATATTTCACCCCGCCTGACTTAGCGCTGATCTGCAAGTCCCACATTAGGCCTAGACTTGAATATAATTCCCATATTTGGGCAGGGGCCGGACACACCGCACTGTCCGCGTTAGACAAAGACCAGCGTAAAACTGTTAAGCTTATTGGCGATCCCTCAATCTCTGAGGGTCTTGACTCTCTGGAGCATCGACGGAATGTCGGTTGTCTCTCACTCTTCTATCGTTATTTCCATGGCCGTTGTTCTAACGAAATTGCTAGCCTGATTCCTTGTAGACTCATGACAACGCGCGATACAAGATCAACAAGTTGCTCCCACCCCTATACTCTCCAGGTCAAATTTGGACGTACCGTCAAATTTCGGGAATCTTTTCTAAGCAGAACAACACGAATGTGGAACAGTTTACCATCTTCTGTTTTTCCCTCGTCTTATCAGCCTGAAACTTTCAAACGGGGCGTACATCGACACCTCCTTCACCCAAACTCCTAACCCATTTCCCTCATCCTTAATTCCTTTCCTGCCAAGGCTGTGCTTAAGCATCATAGGGCATCCCCTGAGCTTTGGCATCATCATATATATATAAAAAAAAAAAAAAAGAATTAGAAAAACCGCATTTTTAGAAAACTCTGACTTCCTAGGTAGTCTAATTATTTTATTGCACTTTAGGTAGCAAATTCTTTAAGTAAACAAAATTTTTATAATAAACGGTCGAAAATGTTTCTTTTGGTTTAACAGGTAATTAATTTTAATTATTGCTGGAAAAAAGTTTTCAAAATGTTAGTGTAATTTTGTTTTATTGCCGATATTAGCATGTGTTAGGCAGAATTCACATCCTTGTATCCTGGCGATTTGTTACTCGTACCTGATGGAAATTTTGCTTTCAGTAAACAAGAATACCTATCATAGTTGAAAAACAAATCAATAAGTCGGGGTGTTTTTAAGCAAAAATAAGTAAAAAAAAAATTTACATTTGGGGAATACGCGGATATTATTTACATTTATGGTGTAGTAGACGGAAAAGATAGAGCGGCTGTACTGGAATATCAAAGGAGATTCCCCAATCCCCAAAGAGGGGTAATTACACGGACTTTCCAAAGGTTAAAAGAAAAAGGAAGTGTAACTTCACACGACATGGAGACACGACCCGAAACTTTGGGAACTTCCGCCGACGTCGAGCATCAAATAATCACCATCGTGAGGCAGGACCCTGAGACGAGCACGGCGATTAGGAGTCTCGTCATCTAAGGTTTGAAGGGTTATTCATCGAGGGGGATTACGTTCACATCATCATCACCCAGCCTAAAGACTACTGGCAGGAAATTCTGAGAGAAAACTGAAAAAGCACTTGGCTTCTGGAATGCGACATTGACGATAGGTCGCTTTTGGACCACATTCTGTGGATAGATGAATGTCAATTCACCAGGAATGATATCACGAACTTCCATAACTTCCATACCTGGTCGAACACTAACCCACACAGGGCAATAGTAACCTCATTCCAGCAGAGATTCAGTGTCAATGTTTGGGCTGGTATCATCGGCAACCATTTGGTAGGACCATTCATTTCGCCGCAAGTGCTTAATAGTGAAATTAATGCGGACTTTTTGGGCAATACACTGTCAGATCTAATAGAGGAGAACTCTACGGATAATATTAGGGGAATGTTTCACCAACACGATGGAGTACCAGCGCATATGGCTAACATTGTGAAGCCAGTACAAGTGAAAAATTTCCTAACCGCTGGATTGGACGAGGTGCACCGATTCTTTGGCCTGCTAGATCTCTAGAACTTAAGCTATTGGACTTTTTCTTATTAGGAACAATAAAGTATGAAGTTTACCTATTCAAGCCCAGTTAACAATAGGGAGGATTTAGTTGTCCGAATTGGGAATGCAGCGACGAAAATACGGGAGAGGCTGGCTGCAATACGCCTTAGACAGGGATTTAGAAGGAGGTTGTTAAAATGCAAGTTAATTGTAATTATTTTTAAATTCAATAAAAAGAATTTTTGAGTTAATATTAGTTAAATTTTTTTAATTTGTTGGTTTTTATAATATTCTCCGATAGGATTTCTACGTATAAATGGCTAAATAATTTCCCTACGTGGACATGTTGTACTTTTTTGAAAAGTTCATAAGACCCAATAAAAATAAAAAAAGGTATACTAATTACATAAATTTCGGAGAAAATTTCGAAAAATGCTAAAATTTTGGTATGTTGAGTAGATCAAGAGATAAAAATAAAAGAGTAATGTGCATACCATGAAAAACTGAAATTTATGAATTACCCTGTAACTCCGAAACGGTTGAGCCACATCCCCCCCCCCTCCGCTGCGATCCATTTTTTGGTTTGGCTAGGTGAGATCTATCACCCCACTCATTTTGGCACGTCAGATCGGAAATACCCTGCATACATACCTGAACAGTCGTCGTAGCCGATTTAGTAAATTCCACTTTTTTCTAATTCATCCTTTATTGGTTTAATTTTACTATAAGATAATAATGCCTTTAAATGTAAATTAAGTAAAAAAGATTTTCAATAAAAAACACTTGCTGCTTCTGTATTATAGTTTATTTGGGTATATTTAACATTTTCTGATACCCCGTTTATGTAAGGTATCTGACGCAAATTTCTTGGTTCTTTATTAGAAAAGAAGGCCCTTTTTTTATTTTTATTTTAACAAATTCTATATCATCCGTTTTTCGTAACCGTTATTGACAGCAATATTAATGATTGTTTTGAGTTCAATTTTAAAGTATTTTTTGACTCAAATTAATACTATTACTAACCGGTTTAGCATTGAATGGAATGAAGTTTATTTCGTGTTCCACGGATCATCTGAATTCGCCGAAATTATTGCACCTATCTCTTTTGTAAATATTGCAAAGTCTAATTTATTATTACTAATTTTAAGAGTCAAGTCGAGAAAATTAATCTTTTCAATACCTACTTCTACAGTAAAGTGTAAGGAATTGTCCAATTTATTTAAAATGTCATTAATAAATTTATTAAACTGTCGCAAAATGCCCGTCCATATACAAAATATATCATCGCCGTACCTATACAAAAAAAAATTTATTTATAGTAGCAATTAAGTAAAAAAGATTTTCAATATAAAAGTAAATAGTATTTTTCAAATATGGAGGAAAACACTTGCTAATGAATAATATAAGAAAACTAAATTTTGTTCCGTAATTATTTGGGAACATTATGTGCATATGCACACATTTGGATTTGTACAAATTTTTATATATAATAAATTCTTTAATAAAATTTGCTTTTTCAACCATATCTTTTAACTAAATTATTTACCCCAATTTAAAACCGGTCCTTGTTTATATCAAAATATTTTATAAAGGATGAACCTGGATAAAATTTTTGGAATAAATTCCTTTTGATAAATTTTGGTAGATAAATTGTTAATAAGCTAACTGTTCAAAGATAATTTGCTTAACGGACGTCCTGCTATTGGATAAATTATTTTGGGCCCATTTTAGAAAAGGTCTATTTAGCCACTTGCAGCACAGCTTTATTATAGAAACTTATTTATGTTTTTTGACACAAAAAGATTAAAAATGTTACTAAAATTGTTCGCTAATATTCCAAGATTCTAAGAACTGTTCTATCGAGCAATGTTTGAATAACGTTCGGGTAACTTTGTATCAAGGTTGGATAAATCTTGAGATAACCTTGTTTTAAGCAAGGGATCCGCAACTTACAGTGGCCCCTAGGAATTAAACTCGATTGAACACTCAACTAGACCGTTTTTACCGCGATATACTTGAATGATTCTTCCCCTAGAGCCCGATCGGCTCCGGCTTCGATGCCAAAAAACTTGCTGGCCGGATCTCCTTCCAATATGCCAACGTGACCGGGTTGAGATCTAAAACCGCGCTGCTCTTCTCCTCTTCCTGTTCGTCCGATGCCGATATTGTTTGCCTGACTGAGACTTGGCTTGACCCCAAACAGTTCTGGAAATTTATCAACTCGAAGCGCAAATGTGACGCCTATCCTGCTTCTTTGAGGTACTGTGGCTGCGAGAGTGATGACGCTCCAACAACTTCTAATTTGTTCGCGGATTTTTTCCGAACCTCCTTCTGTGATTCTCTTTGTGATATACCCTCTCCTGATTTTATTCACTTGACGCGGCTTCCGCCTACCTCTCTTGAGCCTAACGACTTAGTTTTCGACGATGCACATGTTGCTGAACACTTATCTAAGTTGGCGGAGGGCTTCACTTGTGGTCCGGATGGCTTACCCGCTTCCTTTCTGAAGAAATGCCATTCATCCCTTGCCAGTGTCCTTTGTTACTTGTTCAATCTGTCCCTGAAGTCTGGCCGCTTTTCTGAAATTTGGAAGACTTCTGTGTTGATTCCCCTCCATAAGAAAGGGAATAGGTCCGACGTCTCTAACTATCGACCGATTGCTAGCCTGAGCCACACCGCAAAAGTTTTTGAGTCTCTCGTTAGTGACGTTCTTCGATTTCATTGCAAGCCTTTCATGGGGTCCTTCCAGCATGGTTTCCTCATGGGGGAGGTCCACTACCACCAACCTCCTCGAATTCGTAAATTATTCTTTACCAGCCGTCGAGGCGGGCAAACAGGTCGACTGTGTATTTACAGATTTCAGTAAGGCTTTCGATAGGATCGACCATGGTATCCTGGTATATAAATTGACTTTTCTTGGGTTTCCTTCCTGTTTTATCAACTGGCTGTCCTCTTACCTGTCTAGTCGCACCCAGCGCGTCCAGTTTTGGGGAGTTCTCTCTGATCAAATCCTTGTCACTTCGGGGGTGCCACAGGGCAGTATCCTTGGCCCACTCTTCTTCATGCTATACGTTAACGATGTTTCGCTCCTCCTGACCCGCAGTAAGATTCTGTGCTATGCGGATGATGCTAAGATTTTTCGCATTGCCTCCCACGAAACAGACTGCAGTACCTTGCACTAGCTGTGTTTCACGACTGGTGTGTGCGCAATCGCCTTCCTGCACCGTTATGACCTTCTCCCGTAAGAGATGCCCTTTCCTCTTTGACTACAACGTCGATGGCGTTACCTTGGGCAGGGTTGATAGGATGAAGGACCTAGGTATGGTCCTCAATTCTCGCCTTTCATTCGAGGATCATGTGGACTCGATCGTTGGTAGGGCCAATTCGATGTTGGGTTTCGTTAAAAGATGGTCTAAGGAACTCGATGATCCCTACTTAACTAAGCTTCTCTACTGTACCTTCGTCAGGCCGGTCTTGGAATACGCTAGCCCCGTCTGGGCTCCCTATTTCGCTGTTCACGTCAGCCGCGTCGAGGCAGTACAGCGCAGATTCCTTAGGTTTGCTCTCCGTGGACTTCCCTGGATTGATCCCTGGTTACTTCCTTCCTATATTGATCGCCTGGGGCTGATTTCTCTTGACTCCCTTGAAAAAAGGCATAACATCTCCAGACTATTAGTTTTGTTTGATTTATTGCAGGGAACAATAAATTCACCTGATTTACTGGCGGCCGTCAACATCTCTATCCCGCAACGCTCCTTGAGGAATCGCAACTTTCTGCACATCTCTAGTCATCGTACTCTGTATGGGATGCACGAGCCCATCACTTCAATGTCTCGCCTCTTCAACCAACACTTCGCCAGTTTCGACTTAAATCTCTCCAGGCTGCAGTTGAAGGGCCTGCTCAGACAGTTGGTTGACGCGAGGTTGTGGATGGTGTGAATCGCGGTCCTTGTTCGTTTTCATTGGCTTGTTTTTTTCGGCTCTAGTATGTAGTTTAGTTTATAAGTTTTTCACTTACGCTGTAGTAATCTCTGTGATGAATCTGAATAAATGAAATGAAATGAGAGACCATTGTGCTGGAGATAATCTTTCATCTTTTATTAGGACCATGTTGCCGACTTCAAAATTTCTATTTTGACTTATCCACTTGGGTCTTTTCTGTAGCGTTGATCAGTAATCTTTGGACCAGGGTTTCCAAAATTGTTGGTAGAGGTTCTGAAGTGCAACGGGTTAAAATATTGATCTTAAGATTCAATAAACTAGGCTCTGATGGTGTTAACAGCGCTTCTCCAATGAGGAAGTGTACAGGAGTAAGAACAGATAGATCTTCGGAGTTCGATGTTAGAGAACAAAGAGGCCTTGAATTGCGGAAGGCTTCGATATGTGCGAGGATAGTCGACAACTCCTCAAAGGTTAACTTTGTTTCCCCTAAAATTCGTCGTAGGTGGTGCTTCATCGCTTTGACGCCAGCTTCCCACAAGCCGCAAAATGTGGTGTTGCCGGTGGTATGAAATGCCATTACACACCATGCACTGCATACCTGTTTGCTGTCTCCTTTATACCTTGAGTAATGTCACTGTAGTTGCATTTTAAGATTTTACTTGCAGCAACAAAATTAGTGCCACAGTCTGAGTAAACGTGCGACGCTAAACCTCTCCTTGCGACAAATCGTTTAATAGTTGCAACAAAGGCTTGAGAGGTCTGATCACTAACGGCTTCTAAATGTACGGCTTTCGTTCAAAAGCATATAAATATTGCTAAGTATCCTTTACTAGTTTTGGCATTTCTACATTTGAACATTCGTACGTTGACTGGGCCGGCGTAATCTACGCCGGTGTGACAAAACGGTCGAGATATGGTAATACGTGGCTCCAGCAAGAAAGACATCAGCTGTGATCCAGTTTGTGCTCGATATTTAAAACAAGTTAAGCATTTATGAACGATTTGCCTAATGGTGTTCCTTGCATTTATAATCGAATAGGTTTTCCGCAAGTAAGCCGTGATTAGTGATGGCCCTCCATGTAATGTGACGTGGTGAGCTTCTGTGATGATTAAACGAGTTAAATGATGTTTACTAGGAAGTATAATGGGGTGTTTTTCATTGAAGCTGAGTGTGGAGTGCTGTAAACGACCTCTAAAACGTAAAAGTCCATCTTCACACAGGAAGGGACTCAAACAAAGCAAACGACTCTTCGGCTTCAAGGACAATCCATTTCTTAGTGCAGCGATGTCTGATTCAAACTCGGTAGATTGAACTGCCCGTATCCAGTATTTTCGAGCATATGAAGTTAAAAATCCTAACGCACGTTCGTCATGATTGCTCTTGCAGTTATTGGCGAATCTAAAGCATAAGGCTGTGACACCCAAAAGCTTATGAAGTGATGAGTACCTATCAATCAGCTCAGTCGGGCAGCACATTTTTAAGCAGATGATCTTTGCCGTTTTCTTTTCACAAGTTGTTTCAGAGATAACTTCAGTGCTGTTGGGCCAGTCCTTTAAGGGCAACCTAAGCCAATCTGGGCCTTTCCACCATAAGTCGGCCGTAAGAAAAGAGGAGGGTAATAGGCCTCTAGACCCAAAGTCTGCTGGGTTTTCTTTAGTGTTGACATACCTCCAACAACTGCAATCTGTGAGTTCCTGAATGTCTGCTACCCGATTACATACAAAGGTTTTCCATTTGTTTGGATTTCCATGTATCCAAGACACCATGCGTATATTTCTACATGATCTAATTTCATAGATGACTGTATATATTGTAACAATTTGGCCAGTAATACTGCTCCACAGACTTCCGGCAATGCATCGCAGAACCCATGTAATTGCAGAAATGTAGAGTGTTTAGAAGTGTTTAACCATCTGTGAATTTTAATGTTTTCTAACAGGAGTTCTGATTTAAGTGAATGCCATTTTTTTGAAATATCATTTGGCACTGTTTCATCCCATGATATACCTTTAAGCCACAATGATTGTATATACGTTTTTGCTAAAATAATCACGAGAGTCAACCAGCCAACGGGATCAAAAAGTCTCGCGATTTCATAAAGTAATGCTCTTTTGGATAAAATAGATAGATTTGAGTTCAAACGAACCTTAAAGGTAAAGAAGTCATTCGCAGGATGCCAGTAGAGGCCCAAGGTTTTTACAGTGTTGTCTTCATCTAAATGTAAGGGAATATTAACCTCTATTTTTTCTTGTGGAACAGATTGAATAAACGTTTCAGAGTTACTGACCCATTTCCGAAGTTCGAAGTTACCTGAAGCTAACATATCCGACAGTTGCCTTTGAAGTTCGATCGCGGTATTGATATCATCAGCTCCAGACATAACGTACGCCAACGTAAGAAAATGCAAAATAAATCTTCCTGTAATTTGGGCCCCACTAACAGTGTGTCATTTAACGATAAACCATTGGACGTTCGATGCGACGCATCAAAAACAACTCTCAGACGTGTTGTGGTGCTCTCCTTCATTACGGCATGCTGTGGTAGATAGTTTACAGTATACTCATCCTTGTTGGATTTCGACTGCTCACTCCCGAAGGTTGTGGCAGGTATCATGTGACCTAATTGAAGATATTCTTCAAGACATTCACTATACAGCATCTGGGTTTTAGGATCTCTGCTAAGTTTATTTTCCATATGATGTAATCTTCGGAGAGTACTCTTGGTACTTGAGAGAACCAAAAAGTAAGAAACATATAAGAACAATGTCAACAACTGTAAGTACTGTTTTTTTTTCTTAAAGTGGCAATTACGAAATTTCAATTAAGTAATTGATTCTTATCTACCAACAAGTTTGAGTACAATATTAATTATAAAATACAGAAAATGCCATATTTGTTTGGAGTAGTCCAGAAACGGCCAAAGGATGAAGTTGATTGCCACACTTTCTTTGTTAATCACAGCAAGCTTAGCACTGCCAGCAGGCGACTTAACTGTTGACTATGGCATCGAAAATCGAATTGCTGGTGGTGATGCAGCGAAACCGGCGGAAATCCCGTTTCAAGTTGGAATTTCAATGCGGATCGAAAGTGCGGAAGGGGAGTACAGTGCGTGGTGCGGTGGTTCTTTAATTTCTGATCAGTTTGTTCTTACTGCAGCTCATTGCTTAAATCAGTGCGTAAAATAATCAATTTTAAGATTTCGTTACCTATCAAAATTATATCTTTTCAGAGCCGTGTCAGCTGACATATTTTTGGGAGCTAACGATCTTTCAAAAGAGGAAGAAGGACGCATTACCATGCATGTTCCGAAAGAGAATTTGATTATTCATGAAAATTATCAACCCAATCTTTTTGAGAATGACATCGCTCTAGTTAAACTACTTCAAAGAATTCCTCTTACAAGTATGTTTGCATAGGTGTTCCACCATTATATGTATGTAATTAAAACTCTTTTTATAGAAAGCATCCAAACTGTCAACTTACCTCGTCGTAGCCAGATAGATGAAACCTTTATAAAAACCCTCGGATGGATTTCCGGATGGGGTATGTTAGGAGATGGTAAAGGTTCACCTTCAATTCTGCAGTATACTCGAAGATGGATTATTCAAGATTATTGGTGTGACCATCACTTCCCAGGATTTTTCAAACCCGATACCCAAATATGTATTGACGGCGCTTATGGTATATCGGCCTGTCGTGGAGATTCCGGTGGACCTCTTACTATCGAGGAAGAAGATGGCTCCCGGACGCTTGTTGGAGCTACTTCTTATGGAAAAGTATACTGTGAGAAAGACTTCCCAGTTGTGTACACTCGAGTGACCGCATTTTTAGATTGGATTGCACAAAAAACCGGTATACCACTTAGAGATTAGCTGTTGATAATAATGACTAAAAAAATGCAATATATGTTCTAAAAATGTATGTATGTGTTTTCCATTAAGCATAATTTATATTATGTGCTTAACTCCTTGTTAAGTAAGAAGAAACGGATTGTAACTTCTGTAGCAATTTATCCGTTTGATTTCCCCTCTTTTTTCGTGATTGTCAAACCAGCCAGTAAAGCGATTTGATTTTTGCAATTTCTTAGGGTTGAAACTACAAAGTAAAGCTCTACTTCGAGCTGCTAAATCTTACTTGGGATAGTAAGCCCACAGAAAAGTTTTCAATTTTTTACATATGAAAGCTTGACATAATAAAGTGGCACCTTGGAAAGATTTAAGATTTTTTGTAATAAAAGTTTTCTCGAAAATAACGTCACGTCGGATTTTGAAATTTGGCATTATGTTAGATCTTCGCGACTTGCACCTATTTTGAGAGTCAAAAAAGTTTATCGATTAATCGTGTGGGGTATCGTTTGGAATGACTACTTTTAGGGATTTTAAAAATATTTTTTCAACATTTTTGTAAAATTGATTATAGAGATATGGCTATAACATTCCGGAGATCCCAGGTTCTAATCACATCGACGGCTGCCCATGGTGGTTTTCTGCTGATAACAGGTTAAAATAAAAAAGCCATTGCATGTTATGTCGGTTATTCGGAATACAGTTTATATTGTAGGTTCACCGTTGTCTCTACTTGAATTAAGTTCTTCTCTCGTGCCATGCCCCACAAGGGGTTACGGGAACTGTATAGAGATATGGCTGAAAGTGCTTGAAAAAACGCCGTTCCCCTCCCTGATCTTCTATTTTTCTAAAGTTTTTTTTGTCAGTCTCATAGTTGCAGGAATGTTTTTGTGTTAACTTACAAGACCACTCTTAATAATCAGACTAACTCATATGAGATCTCTCTTGCGTCCGTCTGTTTGAATATTACTTAAATTTGATAGCAATGGTCTGTGCAAAATATTTTTTTCGCTTTAACATTACGTAACGACTTTAAAAATATTTTTTGATTCATCCTGCTTACTAGACTGTACTGATTGCGTGATCCCAACTCGCCATAAACCAGACTTTTATCAAAAATCCGGCCAAAGATTCCTTAAAAGTAGCCAACGCGATACAAAAATAAGAAAGTTTAAGGGCCCTACTCACTCCTATTAAAACATATATTTTTATTTCATAATCTTTGTCGAAAGATGAGCGAGTCACGAAGACCTAACATTATCCCATATTGCGAAAACGTCTGAAACAAGCAGGCATGATGAAAGAGTGATCTTATAAGGAGTCCGTTTTTTTTTACTTTTCGGTACGGAACAGAGGAAAACATTTCAAAAATAAACTAGTTTGTGTATTTGTCCGTCTTTACACTTTCTAAAAAAAGGCGACTTCAGACAACGTTTTGATTTTAAAATGAATGTGAAGCAATAAATTGTACTAACGTTAATAAGGTCTTAATTTTAATGTCAGGAAAGTAGTTTTTATAAAAAAAGAAGTATTAAAAACTTTTAAAAATGCCTTCCAGTCATTTGCCGAATAAATAAGGAAAGAATGCAGAAAAAATTATGCTAATTGGTGCGGACATGAAAATGTTCTTAGAGGATCTGACAAAAGTAAAAAGTGGGTTTTTAAGGTATTAAATTAAAATAAATTTATGAGTATCGAGACGCACGGATACTGATGTGTAAATATCTGCGGTTGCCTAAACTAGGAAATGTGTGGGTAATGTTGCTTTATTTATTATTTTTTGCTCAGTAACATTAGTTTCTTTTATGTAAATATGTTGAAAAAAGTATAACATTCTGAGCATGACATGCTAAAATGTAATATTTTACCATTTCACACCAAAACGAACCATCAAAATCATACATATTTCGTGATATCTCAATCGTGATGCCCCAAGCGTCAGTCTGGCATTTCACTATTGCACTTATCCCCATGTTTACTCATCAAAAATAGAAGGAGTATAACTTTTTACGAAGTATCAAGAACTTGTCAATCTTGGAAAACGGGTCACATCCGTTTATATGATTTTAAAATGAGCCCCGACAATGGGGATACTTTGAACCGAAAATTGAGATAAAAAGAGGAGGGAAAAACATTATATTTTTACAGCGGTATTTAAAGACATGAAGATGAAAAGTTTAATTCAGTTAATACTTATTTCTCTCTTTGGTTCCTTGTGGGGTATAGGATTTCTACTACTCTTTAATTGGTCCGGTTTGGCGACAACGCGTTTATCTGTTGCCGCGATTTGTTGATTCCCTGTAACTATGTGTAGGTATTCGTTGGTAAGGACCTCGGACCAATGTATGTTAGAACTGAATAACTCAAGGCAAAACGCAAGAAAGAATCTTTAAATTTTACAGCTCAGCACACTTGAAAGCTACTCTTACAAAGCTTAAGTGATCGGCCAAAACAGTAAGTTGAACAAAGGTAAAAAGCTGTCACAAACTTAAACGAAATCTATCAAATCAGTAGAGAGCAAATGTTCTCATATAACATATAATTCAATTATAAAAATCTAAAATATTGGAACAAATCAGTAATTATAGAAATAAAATATTCCGTCATATTAAAACTATGTAAAGTACTCAACTTTGCTATATCAAAACTAAACGAGTATAAATTCTTATTATCCTCCAAAATCAAGTACTTGGGGATCTCCTTAGACCCGAAGCAGAATTGGAGAAAAAATAGACTATCAGCTGAACATCTGAATATGTTAACTTATTGATACATTACCCAATTGATTCTGTTGCTTTTGTTGTTTTCTTTTACACTATTTTGTTTAAAGAAAACATCTATTGTAATCGATCTGTGGTCAGATTTTGACGAAGTTTGATAAATAAATAATAAACAGTTTTTAATTTTGGAACAGAATAAATGATGCACTACACCACCATCTTCTTCACTTAATAGCTACTCTGGCACCAAAGTAAAAATGTCTCCAGTTCACTTATTTAGCTAAGTGTGGTCCAAGTATATACAATATATACGATTTAAACTGTTTACTTTATTTCTCCTTCAAGATAATAGTAATATAATTCACTTAATCTCGTAATGTAATTCCACTTTTTTCTACTATCCAATCCAAAAATGCTGTAACTCTAGTATACACAGATGGATACCCCTTTTCACAATGAACTCGGCCGTAAGATGTAGCGCCAACAAGTGTTCGAGATCCATCTTCTTCCTCAATAGTTAATGGGCCACCAGAGTCGCCACGACAAGATGATATTCCATGAGAACCGTCAACACATACTTGTGTCTCCTTTTGGAAGAAAGTACCATAGTCATAGTCACAATATTCGTGAGGTAAAATCCAACGACGAGTATATTGAAGCTGTTCTGCTGATCCTTTCTCATCTCCCATTCTGCCCCAACCAGAAATCCATCCGACAAATTTTATAAAAGTCTCACTCCTTTGACTTTTGCGTGGCAGATTCACAATTTGCATATATTCTATGAAGAAACTATTTAATCTGAAGTTCTCGATTATACTATGAAAAACTTACTATTGGGCGTGACTGGTTCAGAAAGCTTTACTAAAGCTATATCGTTCCTAATTTGCTCTGGAATATAATTTTCATGAACAATTAAATTTTCTTTTGGGACATTCATAATTATTCGGCCCGGTTCATCTTGTGAAAGGTCAGTAGCACCAAGAAAGATCTCAGCAGATAAACCTCTATGGGAAAATTAAATTAAATTAACAATAATATTATATGAGCTTATAATCACAGTAATATTATTATACCCATGTAAGCAATGTGCAGCTGTCAAAACAAATGATTCCGAAATCAGTGATCCACCACACCATGAATTGTATTCATATTCGCCATTGCTTTTACGAGTTTGAACTCCTACTTGAAACGGAAATTCAGCAGGCCCAGCAGGATCTCCTCCAGCAATTCGATTTTGGATTGAGAACGGAATTTTCAAATCCTTTGGCGGAAGGGCAACTGCGGTCACCACAAGCAATGAGATCACTACTAGAGTATGCATCTTGTCCTAGCTAATTTCAGCAATCACTCACGTTATATGTAGGTTGCTATTTATATAACTAAAGAAGCATTCAAGCATTCTGATAAGATTTTAACTAATCAATTTGCTTTAGATAAAATATCTATTTGCAGTCAATTAAGATCATTGAACACTTGAAGACATTCTCCTAATTATGTAAACATAACTGCAGAGATAAAATTGTTTACTATTAAAATAGTGCCAGGAATTTTTTTTTAAATAAGTAAAAAAGGTCTCGGTATCTTGTGTGTGCACAACGAAAAAGTTCAAAGCCTTTCCGTGAAGGGATTGATTATGTTGAAACCTTCGAAACTTCTAAATTCGGCCTATATATAACCTGGTCACACTTCTTCTTTCTCCACTTATCCTTCTGCGAATCAAATTTCAATGTTCTTTATGTGATTCGCTGATGTGCGATAAGGTATGGTTTATCGTAGGTAGGCAAAAGTAGTGCTCTTCACCAGACCCGTAGAGATAAAATTCGGGCTTGGGGGGTACCACATTCGGGCCCCCTGCGAAAGGAATCTCTGGCCCGGCACTTAGCGTTTACGGCCCCATATACAATCGAATGATTGACTTTCAATTTAAAATCTGTCTAGTATAGTACACTTTTTCGATCGTGAAACATTTTTTTATATAAATAATTAAAATGGAAAATTTTTCTGTTGATGACTTAAATGACGGGGCCCCTTTCAAAGCCCGGGCCCGGGGGTTTACCCCCTTCGCCCCCCCCCCCTGTCGGCGGCCCTGCTCTTCACAAAAATAGTGACATTCTACTACAGTGAGGCGTTTCTCGGTGATACACTCGACTCCAAACTCGACTAAACAGAAATACTGGTCAAGGTCAGGCCCTGCATAGTGTAGGGTTCAGTAGCCTTTAAATTGATCGGCTATATCTCATAAATTATTTGACTCTAGTTATTCATGTTATTTTCAAAGGTAATTTCAAGCTGTGGAGCCAAATAGTTCAATAAAATAGTTTTTAAAAGAAAGTTGAACTGACTTCACAAAAGGCGCTAAAAAGCATAAAATAATTTTTAATTTTATATCTATTACGACATTTTGAAGTCGGTGCAAATCAAACAAACCAAACAACTACAACAAAAATATTTAATTGTCATTTTTTATGATCCCGTAAGCTGAAACGTTCAGGTATTATTTTCAATTGTGGTTCTGTAGTTGTTTCATTTGTTTAATTTACAATTTTTTTTTAAAAAATATTTTATTTTTCACTTTTTATTGTCTCCTACTCTATACAACGAAGAAAGAACCATCCAAATCGGTCCACGTGTTAAAAGTTAGTTTTAACCCCCAACCCCACCCCCATTCCACTAAACTTTTTTTCTCATGGTATCAATCAAGGAACATACTCTACCGAACAGAAAAGGAATCATCGAAGTCGGTCCACGCGTTAAAAGTTACTACCCCTCCCCCTCCCTCACCACCAGCATAGGACCAAATTATTCTCCTATTAGCAATGGGGGATCACACTCTATACAACAGCAAATGAACCATCCAAATCGGTCCACGCGTTACAAAGTTAGGTTCCACCCCCTTCTCCCACCCCAACAATTTGTTTTCTCGTGGTATCAACAAGGGAACATAGTCTACCCAAAAGAAAAAGAAATATCCAGATCGGTCCACGCGTTACGAAGTAAGACTACTCCTCCCCTCGCCCAACTCCCCACCATGGGCCAAATTATTATTATTATCACACTCTATACAACAGCAAAAGAACCATCCAAATCGGTCCACGTGTTACAAAGTTAGGTTCCAAAAAATTTTTTTACATGGTACCAATCGGTGAACATGCTCTACCCAACAAAAAAAGAATCATCAAAATCGGTCCACGCGTTACGAAGTTATGCCCGGTCAGCCATAAAAAACAAAAAATATAAAAAATTAAAAAAAAACATACGCGTCGAACTTAGAACATCTTTGTTTTTGGGAAGTCGGTTAAAAATGAAACATAAGTTTTTAAGAAACCTCACAAGGATTTTAAATTCCCTTGTTAACGATACCAAACTCGATGAAATTATTTTTCCGTCTCTATTTACATGTAGGGGAGGTTCCCTTACCTTTTTTGTCTCCAAAATGCTAATAAATATCTTTGTAGCGGGTATAATTATCTATTCGTCTACCGAATTTGAGCGCTGAATTCCTAATAGTCTCTGAATGAAATGGCTGGGACCTCGGCTGCTGCGGAACCTTCTTGCTTATGGTAACATATGATTACGTTACCATTTAGTTTATTTATATTTATTAATGTTTAGTTTATACCATACTTTATATATAGAAGCATTTTAGTTTATTTTATTCTTAAGGGTGTACCCTTATAAGATCACTCTTGCGTCGGACCTATCACATACGTTTTCCTAGAAAATGAAGTGATCTAAGAATTTAAAAATGTTTTTGTATAGTGAAGGATATCATTTGAAAAGGCAACTTTTGAGAATTCGAAAAATATTTTTTTTCGAAATTTTTTGGTAAACTTGTTATAAAGATATAACTCAAGATATGTGAAAAACACCACTTCCTTTCCTCCTCATTATGTAGTAGATATTGTGTCATATATAATAGGAAAGCTGAAGCTTTTTGGGCAGTCTCATGGTTGCTAAAATAATAAATGTTTATTTAAATAAAAAAAAATTAAAACGATCAATTTATAAAAAAAATAGATCACTAAGCCAATTGTTGAGTCTGATTTAATTTCTTGGCTTTTTGTTTGAGATGATCAATTAAATAATTTTTTATTACAAATTATGATTCTTGATGAAATAACAAGCAGTGCGAACAAACACGTGGAACATATAAGGAAAAATATTAGATATTTAAACTATTATTAATGCTTGAGCTACTGATAAAAGTTCCTTAATTTCTGTCAAGCCGTCAAAATATCAATTAGAAGGTGGAGAGTTACCTTATACCCCATATTGTGCTCTGGAGTGAGATTAATTACAAAGTTGTGTTTATTTAATTATCTATTTTGTTTGTTTATTTTGATATTGCTTATTCTTTTTCCTACATATATTGTTATGTTGTGAATTACATTCATTTTTATCTGGTTGTGATCTGTTTCTTGCTTTATCGTGTATTGGGGTCGTTGCGCTTTTTTTCCTTTTCTTTTTTTTTACTGCTTGCCATTGTTCTTTGTGTTTTTCCCGTTTATATCTTTGTTTTCTGCATTTGTGGGCATTTTTGTTGTATGTTGCATGTTTGTGCTTCGTCCCTGGTTCTCTATTTTTAACCGACTTCCCAAAAACAAAGAGGTTCTAAGTTCGACGCGTTTTTTTATGTGTGACCGGGCATAACTTCGTAACGCGTCCACCGATTTTAATGATTCGTTTTTTGTTGGGTAGAGTATGTTCACCGATTGGTACCATGTCAAAAAAATTTTTGGTTGGGTGGGGGTGGGGGTGAAACCTAACTTTGTAACGCGTGGTCCGATTTGGATGGTTTTTTGTTGTTGTACAGAGTATGATCCCCCATTGCTAACAGGAGAAAAAAATTTGGCCTTGGGTGGGTGGAGGGGGGAGGGGTAGTCTAACTTTGTAACGCGTGGACCGATTTGGATAATTCTTTTTCTGTTGGGTAGAGTATGTTCAGTGGGAGATACCAGCTGAAAAAAATTTTGGGGTGATGGGGTGGGGGCTGAACCTAACTTTGTAACGCGTGGTCCGATTTCGATGGTTCCGTTTCTGTTTCCCCCATTGCTAATAGGAGAATAATTTGGTCCTATGGAGAAAGGTGTGGGTGGGGGGAGGGGTAGTCTAACTTCGTAACGCGTGGACCGATTTGGATAATTCTTTTTCTATTGGGTAGAATATGGTCCTTTGTTGATACTACGAGAAAAAAATGTTGCTGGGGTGGGGGTGGGAGAAGGGGGGTGGAACCTAACTTTGTAACGCCTGAATCGATTTGGATGCTTCTTTTGCTGTTGTACAGAGTGTGATCCACCATTGCTAATAGGACAATAATATGGTGGTGGTGGGGGAGGGGGAGGGGTAGTAACTTCGTAACGCGTGAACCGATTTCGATGATTCCTTTTCTGTTCGGTAGAGTATGTTCCTTGGTTGATACCATGAGAAAAAAAGTTTAGTGAAATGGGGGTGGGGTAGGGGGTTTGTTTGATTTTCACCGACTTCAAAATGTCGTAATAGATATAAAATTAAAAATTATTTTATGCTTTTTAGCGCTTTTTGTGAAGTCGGTTCAACTTTTTTTTTTAAAACTATTTTCTTTATGTCGCGTTTCGGTCTACCATTTTTTGTGTTTGTTGTTGATTCTGTTGTATTTTGGCTGTTTTGTTCTCCGCAATTTAATTCTGTTTGAATATTGTACAGTGCTGGTTGTCCTATGTTTCTCTTGCTTTATATTATAATAATTTAGTTTACTTGCCTTATTTTATTATTTTTCTTGTTGCAGTTGTTCCGTTTTTTATTATGGCTGCATGCATATGTCACGTCCTTCGCATGATGAGTGATATCTTTGCCCGTCTGTCCAGTAATATCTCTATTGTGGCGGACAAGGTCTGCTCGTTTTCCCAGCATTTAGCCTCCACTCGTCAATTTTCCGAAGACGTTAATCTGCTTAATATCAAACTGGACAACATGTCTCTCCGCGACAATTCTGAAGTCGTCTTGACCAGATCTATCTAGCTCAATTCTAAGTTCTCAGTCCTCACTGCAGTTGTCGATGATCTTCAAACTGCACCTCTATATCCTCCTCCCCTTGTATTAATTTTTTACCGATTAAGCCAGCCCTGGACGACATCCGAGGGGATGTTAAACATCTGAGAGGTGATATTTAATCCTGTTCAGCCTCTGTATCCAGTGACTCCGCTCATTTCTTATGTAGCGGCGGAAGTTAGGAGTTTGGTCCCCAAGGCTTTTACCCATCCAGTTGAGGTCCCTTCTGATTTGTCTGTGATCCCTGTCATTTCTGTCGCCCCTTTCTCGGGTCGATCACAAAGGTAGAAGCTCTGTTGATGACGTACTAAATTATGTGAGAATGAAGTCCAAGATTGACGACACTGTACTTCTACTTTGTCAGCGTCTTATTTTCCGCCTGTATCGTCTTTCAAGTTGATGACTTCCCCGGGTCTTTTCTAGATTATTTCTTCTCCGGACTTCTGGCCTAAGAATTCCATTGCACATGAATTTGTGCCTCGAGGCAGGTTTTCTAACGGTACCCATGACGGAGCAATGACGAATGCTCCAAAAAACTAAGTACGCTGTCCCTTTACTATCAGAATGTAAGGGGACTAAGAACTAAAACAAACCATATACTTCAGGCATCCGTTGCCTCCTGCTACGATGTTATAGTGTTGACTGAGACTTGGCTTCATCATGGTTTAAATGATGCAGAGATTCTTCATGAATCCTATCAGATTTATCGTAGGGACAGACATTCTGAATCTCTGTGTCGGTCGGGGTGTTGGTGTACTGGTTGCTTGCAAATCAAACTTTAACTGCAGCTTAGTTGATGTTCCTGCCTTCTTTAGTTCACTCACTATTGAACCATTGGTTCTTAAGTTGTCGCTACCTAAGTTCAATATCTTTTTGCTCTGTTGCTATATTCCCCCTAATCTGACAAACTTCATTCATAATGATAATTTTTCGGTATTGCTGGACAATAATAATATTGATGTCTGCTCCTCCTTATTTCATAACAAGAAATATGATTTTTTTAACTCCTTTGTTCCATTAAAACGGATTAGGTGCTCCTCTCGCCCGTGATACAATGCCGAACTCCGTTGCCTTAGGAACAGGAAGAACCAGCTCTGGAAAAATTACTTGCGTTGTAATAGCGCAATAGCGTATTCTGACTTTTTGACCTGTTATGAAAGCTTTAAGGTACTATCCTCCTCGCTCTATAAGAAATACCTTGTTAGTGTTCGCGATGATATGCATAACTTCTTCTAGTAATTACGTGTCCGTCATAGCAAACAATTTTGTTTCTTCGGATAACTTTGAGTCTTGTGTGAATAATATTGATCATATTCTGGATCGTTCCGCTTCATCCGATTTTTTGCCGCTTATATCACGGGATCTTATTTTGATTAAAATCAATGAACTTAAATCGGACTTTTTCTATGGTCCTGACGGTATTCCTCCAGCCTTCGTCAAGTCCTGTTCCGTTGCTCTTCTTACTCCATTATTGATTCTCTTTAATAGGTCCCTTCATGCTGGTTAATTTCCTGCATTGTGGAAGTGCTCTTTTAGAGACTTTGTTCATAAAAAGGGCTATAAGGATATTATAACTTATTATAGACCAATCTCAAACTTATCTTGCACACCTAAATTGTTTGAATCAATAGTGTATTCGCAGCTTATAGATCGTTGTATTGGCTTAATCTCTCCCAATCATCATGGGTTCTTCCACGGTAGATTAACGACTACTAACTTACTTGAATTTACCTTCCACGTTATTTCTGGCAGCGAGGCATGCAAACTGACTGTATATACACGGATTTCAGTACAGCATTTGATTAACTCCTTCACTCCGTAATTATATTTAAACTCCGGAGGCTGGGTTTTAACCCTGCTCTTCTCGAATGGATTTCTTCCTATCTAAGGAACAGAACATATTGTGTGTTCTCCGTGGCTCTAC
The DNA here is from genome assembly GCA_964036015.1 of Leptarthrus brevirostris. NCBI lineage: Eukaryota > Metazoa > Arthropoda > Insecta > Diptera > Asilidae > Leptarthrus > Leptarthrus brevirostris. The sequence goes on along the minus strand of OZ038373.1, from coordinate 68,617,472 downwards.
CTCTAGAATCTTCAGGGTTTTCTCTGCTGTGCCACAAGGCAGCCATCTTGGCTCTCTACTATTCGTTCTTGCCATTGACGACATTGTCTCTCTGATCTCGTATTCTAATGTTCTAATCTACGCTGATGACATGAAGATCTTCTCTTATGTTAAGGATAGTGGTGACGCCGCCCTCACTCAAAAAGACTTAGATACGGTTCTGGAGTGGGCTAGCATAATGGCTTACACCTCAATTTTGAGAAATGTGAGGATGACGTTTTCCAGGAGACCTAATCCACAAGCCTGGGATTACAACTTTGCGGGGAATGGTCTCCGTCGCGTGCTGTCCGTAACCGACCTTGGGTTAAAACTTGAAAGGAAACTTGACTTTACTCTGCATATTAACTATATCGTGTCTAGAGGCAGTTTAATTTTGGGATTTCTTAAGCGTTGGTCTAGATAGTTCTCGGATATACCAACATTGATTCATTTGTACTGCTCCTTGGTTAGAGCTATTCTAAAGTATGAATCTCAGGTCTGGTCACCCTACTACAAGCGTACTACATTCCAAGCGTATCGAATCGGTGCAGCGTAATTTTCTTATATTTGCGCTAAAAGAGCTCCCATGGGAAGATCCGCTTAGACTCCCGCCCTGCACCGACCGCCTTAAAGAGTATTCTCACAGTCAGTATACAGTCAGATATCGCCAGAAATAGTCCAAATGCCAGACAAGTTGAAAGGTATAAAGTATTGTTGCAATCCTTTGAAAGTGAAGAATACGTGGAAAAACAAGGGTATAAGAAGAATGACTTCACAAATTCATAAACAGTTTCTGATCCTTCCTGTCATCATAAAAGTATGTGGATCATGCAGAAACAAAGTGAAACTCTTACTCTTTAACGCGCCATCTACATTTTCTTATGTTATGTTATGTTCATCTGTTCTAAGCAACAAACAAGCAAAAAAGGCGTGCGCGGGCTTTCAAAAATCAAAAATTTACACTTAACATTGCTTTGCCACTCTAAATGATAGATGATTTTAAAGCTGAGATGACTTTTCAGTTCAGAAAAAAATTTATGATCAAGTATTGTGTAAAAAACCAAAAAATATTTTTCAAAGTCAAAATTTTTTCTTTTAATTTTGTTTTTTGGAAAATTATATTTTTATTCTGAACGGCATGTAACGACCTTTACAAATCACTAAAGATTACTGTTCTACTGCAATGGTGGCGATAGTTATGACTTTTCAAAAAAGATATGATCACGAGAAAAAGTGCAAAAATGCAAAAGTTTACAACCCAACTTTTGCACAAAAATTTTTTTTAAATCCTTTAGCACCATAATTACTTATACCAGTAACAATATTTTGGTGAAGTTTGAACAAAATCGGAGACATCGAATTTCTTCACCTGGTACACTTGAGGAATTTTGCCCCATATAAGTTATCCCATTTAAACTACTCTATAAGAAATGTGAGGAATTTTTTGCAAATTACAGCTAAACCAAGGACTTTAGGAAAAAAATGCTTCAGACATAAATTGTTTAAAATCAAAAGATCTTTCACATAAAGTTGGTTAATAATTTTAATTTTGTTTATTTTTTTGGAAAATTCAGAAAAACCAGCAATTTTGACTAAAATCGGGCCATATCTCGAAAACGACAAATTGTTGAGTCTGGTAACCTCGAAAAATCGATTCTCCGTGCCGAAAAACATAAAAATATGACAAGTTACCGAGGGGACCCCAAATTGCATACATGACCCCCCCCATTGCGCCCGGACTATTTCAAAACCGCTGATAATCCGTGTTGGTTTTAAAGTAATATTATATTCTACAGCTAGTCGACAGAGTTTGTAGAAAAATTCGAAGTAGACATCTTTGCTTTTACCATTCATTAGACAAAAAATGAAGGGTACGATTGCGGAGTCGATTTTCCCATGAATCGTAAACAATTTACGCATAATAGAGGGGACAACGCGAAATGTTTCATCCATTATCCCACATGTAGCTTGACTCAGAACATTTAAACTGCTATAAATACCAAGTATTATAATTTTATTGGTTCCAAAACTTTTTTCTGATAAAACAGATAATTCTCCTTCTACAAATTTTAAATGACTTGGGATCTGGATATCGTTTAGACAAGTAGGCTCTTTTATATTATCATTGTTTATACTTGCATAGTGCATTGTAGAACACAATGGGATGCTGTCTTTAAGAGAAAAGGTGGGATTTTAAAAAGCGGGTATTATAATTAAACGGGATTTCAAAAAGCGGGAAAACAAAAAGCGTGATTTAAGAAACGGCATTTTGAGTAGCGGGATTTCATACCCAACCCGTTAATTCTAATAATATATAATTATCACTAGTGATAGGTTGCTGGCGAATGGACGGACGAGTTGAAGCCTTCTAGGATACGGTGATCCTCATCTGGATATTCTCAAGTGTTAGTTACACCTCCAAGTGGTAGCAACCGGCAATGCATCCTAGAATGTAGCCAAGTAACTAATGCGGGAGGAGATAGCCTCTTGAAAAATCCCCCTAACTCCAAGTGAGTCTGCAGTGTTGGGTCCCCTCTGCAGGACCCAGGGGTAATTGGGTCGCGAATGGCGTTTTCCTCAGGCGCTTCTGTGGTAGTGGAGGTGGATTGTATGGGAGACCCCAACAGGTTGGCTATACCCACGGTACCCACAACACAACAGTAGCAGTTTTGGGAGAATTACCTTTCGAAGGAACTGTGGCGGCCATAGAGGCTGGCTCGCTTCCACCGTCTGAAACTGCTGTAGCAGTCCTGGAAAAGGGTGCCATTGGCATAATAACAACTAGCACTTCTTCAAGTGCGGCGGTGCAGATACGGGAGACTCTAACGAGTTGGCTATCTCCGCGATACGCACACCAGAAGAAGATGGAAATCTGCCTTCCAAAGGGTTAGCTGCGGTTAATCCGGAGGGGTTTCTTGTCCTGGCTCAGGACTAAAGCGTTACGGCCTGGAACCCTTCAATGCCGTAGACAGAGAAGGGATGAAGGTTGTAACTAACGCATGGACCAAAAAGGAACACTGGAAACGGTGGGAAATTATGGATTTATGCAGATCTGCCCTCCGTAGGGTTAGCTGCGGTCAATCTGGAGGGGGTTCCTTGTCCTGGCTCAGGACTAAAACGTTACGGCCTGGAACCCTTCAATGTCGTCGACACTGAAGGGGTAAATGATGTAACTAACGCATGGACCAAGAAGGAACATTGGAGATGGTAGGAAATCATGGATTTATGCAGATAGGCTAGGATTCTAGCAGTGACCCAGGAAACCGAGGTTAGTGGCGACAGTGGGATAACTGGATACTCAGTTGCCCCCACTAAGGGAGACTGGGAGGGGACGAAAAGGGACCCGGTTATGCGGTCTGTTTCGGCTTATCCCCAGAGAGGTGTTTTTAGTGAGTAAGAATCTCACACTACCGGAGGGCACGGGCTGTCTGGTGTCTTTTGGAAAATTTTCACCTCTCCCGCAAAAAAAAAAAATCACTAGTGATAAATAGTGCTCACTAGTGCACTGAATGCGGAGAATTGTTGTGTCAAATCAACTTACCTTCAAGCACTTAGTATTAAATTATCAATTTAATTTAATTTCAGTTGACAGTTTGGCACTAAAAACTACTCGACGTTTCAGTATTTCACTGCAGTGATACCCTGATTTTAACACTGAGTTTTTGGCATCGAAAATAAATAATAGTGTGAAAAAACTAACTAAATCAATTAATGTTTTATGTAAAGTACAAAAATATTTAAAAAATTGTTGCATTGAAAATAACTTAAGTATGGAATCCTCGAAGTATGAACAACGTTCATACTTGACTTCTCTTTTTTATTCTTAAATGGAATTTCCCCTCTGTTTTGAAAATTTTTAAAAATTATTTTGATACGTGCGATTATTGGTTTTTTTTGTAAACGTGAGGCTAACTTCTTCGTACAAAGTTGTCTGTGTTTATAAAAATTGCAGTTTAAAATTTTTTTGTTACGAACCATTATAATACACTTATAGCAGATTATAGTAGTATATATTCTATATAATTTTGTGTTTTTTTAAATACAAAATAGCGGGGTTAACTGAGTAGATGTCAGTCTTATTTCAAAAAGAAATGACAGTTTCAGACTGGTCAGCCCATAAGCCAGACCTGAACCGTATTGTTCATTTATGATATTGGTTGTAAAGGTATACCAGAATAAACGATAATAAAATATGTAAATTAAACGTTGATATTCGAGCTTGCTGCTTTTAAATTACTCAAGGAAACCATCAATCGCAATACCAGTGGTAAATTGTGCTTTTCCCTTAAAGTTTTCAAATGTGTTGCAGATCGACGGTGCCAAAATAGTTTTCATCTAGACAACAACATTTTAAGGCAGGGTGGCGAAGGGAAATCTCAACCGTTTGGGAGCTACAGGATGATTCATAAATTAGCAATTTTAATAGTATGCACATCACTCTTTCATTCTATCTTTTAATTTACTCAATGCAGCAACATGAAACAACTACTAAAAAGCTCCTATCCTAATGTCATTTCCAAAATTTTCAATAATGCTGATCTTCCTCCTACCATTACAGGACACTCACTTCCAAAATTGAGAAAAAGATACCAAAAAGTTTGTATTTTAAATTTTCTCCGAAATGCATGTAATTCATAAACCTCTTATTTAATTTTACTACATTATCTTACACTATCTTATTAGCTTTACAAAAAGGTTCAACCTGTCTAGGTAGAGAAAGGATTCGATAAACCGCATCCTTATAAATCCCTGACTATCTAATTATTTTATTTTATCTGTACGTTTGAAGACACTAGAAGGTGAAAAATAAAATAGTTTTTAAAAAGACAATTTAACCGACTTCACAAAAAGCGCTAAAAGGCATTAACTAATTTTTAATATAAGTATTTTACAACTAAGTCTGAATTAACTCATACTAAATATGCATATATGTTTATAAAATTATAAATTTTTTTATAACACTATATTAGAGTATATTTTAAGAAATAACATATTATAAGAAATATAAAAAATAAGAAACATATGACTAGTCCCTCCATAATCTACTCTCTTACAAAGCAAAATATTTAATTAAAACTCATGAAATATAAATTAAAAAAATTAAATTTTCGAGGTATTGGACCTCAAACACACACACACACACAGACATATATATATATATATATATATATATATATATATATATATATATATATATATATATATATATATATATATATATATTATCAATGATGTGACCCTGCCTAATTCCCAGTATGTTAATTTCAACAACTGCAGCTAAATTCACGACATTGTGCGAACATCAGACAAGTTGTCATTGAATTGCTTTCTTTTTCTTCTAGTATTGAATGTTAAAATAAAGTCTAATTGAATTCGTGGTTTTAGTTACCGACCTGATAATAGCCTAACATAAATATATATATCTGAGATATAACAATAAACGATCTCTTCTAAATAATCACCTGAGGGCTCTCCCAAGCCAGTCTAAGATTGAAGCTGAGACATCCACCAGTATCAAAACAATTTTAGACCAAACCGAGGAATGTATTTATGAGCTAAAAGCTCTAGAATTACCCGTGGACAAGTGAGACGCCATTTTTATTCACATATTAGTTCAAAAATTACCCCAATAGTCTCATTACCATTGGGAGCAAAAGTGACAAAAAGAAACTAAATTCCCAACTTATAGCGAATTTACAAAACTTCTCGACACGAGATTTAGAATGCTTGAAGCTTAAAAGGAAGGAAAGAAAAATTGCCCACCCAAAACAACTTACGGAGTCTTAAAACAAGCAAGGCTTCAGCACCAATTCAAAAGACATGTTCCCCTAATAATATAAAATCATCTTGCTGCCATTGCAGAGGAAACCATATAATTTTCCATTGTCGCATATTTAGAAATTTAAAAATTCGACAAAGACATGATATCACCAGTAACACTCACTTATGTAAAAACTGTCTCTCATCCAACCATATAACTTAACAATGTGCTAGTAACAAAAAATTCTATCGCTGTGGCAAAAATCATAAAACGTTGCTTCACTATGAACAAGGTTCTTCAAATACAAAACCAACTTTTGAATCCACTCACAAATGACATAAATTTGCACCCACTCTTTAAACATATGAACAACAAGTTTAAAACTTGTTCACTTCTAATACGAGAATAGCTTTGCTCCCTACATCATTAACAACTAAAACTGCGACACCTGGAGTAACTATAGTCTTCCGAGCAACACATCAAGCCCATAAAAGACCGCAGGTCAAAGCAACCCCAACAAATAACCAACTAATTGGACTTGACACAACTCCAACCACAACCAAAACAGCTTTAAAACAAACTAGTCGGAGTTAATTCGTTCCACCCCAATTTTAGAATAAAAGTTAACATATTGATAAATGAACAAATCACCAGCTCAAACAATTAAAATTTCAAATTGGAAACACCTCATAACCTCTCTCTGGCGAACCCAACTTTTGCAACTCCAGCCGAGATCGGCATTCTTCTCGAAGCAGACATCACCGCCACCCCCACTCCAAAAACATTTTTTGTTCGTGGTATCAACCAGAGAACATCCTCTACCCAACAGAAAAATAATTATCCAAATCGGTCCTCCCCCCTCCCACAACCAAATTATTCTCCTATTAGCAATGGCGGATCATACTCTGTACAACAACAAAAAAACCATCCAAACCGGTCCACGCGTTACAAAGTTAAGTATCACTCCCACCCCACCAAAAATTGTTTGGACATGGTACCGATCGGTGAACATACTCTACCCAACCAAAAAATTATCATCAAAATTGGTGAACGCGTTACGAAATTATGCCCAGTCAGACATAATACACTTTGAACTTAGAACCTCTTTGTTTTTGGGAAGCCGGTTAAAAAGTTCTCGAATAAGCAACAACTCGTTTACCCTGCGCAAAATAGGATTAACGCATTTGTCATTAAAGGACCAATTTGTACCGCATCTCAATCAATTATGGAATACGATAGTCTGGTAATTACCCTAATTCCCTTCCGGCCAAAACCATGCTAACGCATCAAAGGGTTGTCCCCTAGGATTTGGCCACATCGTATAAAAAAAAAAAAAAAAAAATTATAAATTGATAAAAAACTCTCAGCTTGGACACATGAAATCGATTCCCGCTACACAATTGCAAACAGAGATCAACCACTGCAATTATTTTCCTTGTTATTATTTACCACACCACGCGGTAATCAAAAAGAGTACAACAAGTAAACTACGAATTGTGTTCAACGGTTCAACACGCACGTCAAATGAAAAGTCTTTATTTGACCAATCGCTAATTGGACGAACGGTACAACCAAATCTTTAAGCCACCCTATAATGATGGCAATTATATAAATGCGTATTCACAACAGATATTGAAAAAATGTATGGGGTAATTCATACCTAAACACCAAAATTTAAAGAGAGTAATCTAGAGAAATACCCAAATGAAGACCGGAGAGGGGGGAGGGGGTGGGGGGTATTTTTGTTTAATTTTGTTTGCAATTTATTATTATTATTGTTTCATCCTATAGCACAGCTCTTCAAGAGTATCCCGTTAAAATTTAAGGTCGATTGGAGCAAAACTGCCGGAGATACAGTGCCTCGGGAATCGATGATTCTGTGTGAGTATATACAAAAAAACAGTGTTAAAACGCGTTTTTCTCGAATATAGCATTTTCAAAGGCAGTGGTCACTGTAACTCAAGAACTACTCATCCGATCCTTCTCCAATTTTGAACACTTCTTTTATACATAAACAACGAGGTAACAACGTCGAGATTTTGTATTTTTTATTATTATAATTAATTTGACAACAACAGATTCCCCGATTTTTAACTATAAATTTTCATAAATTCAAAAAATTCGTCTTTTTTATTTCTAAAAATTGAAAAATTATAAAAATAAACAAAATCTCGACGTTGCTACCTCGAGAAACTCATAAACTAAGGAAATCTTTTTGGTTTTTTGTCAACATATGATCCAGTAATGAGCTATGATGATCACCGCAAGGTACCTTTTTTTGTGTTTACGAAGATTTCCTGTCAGTCGCTCAATTCACCATATTTTTACCAAAAAATTTAACAGGACATTCTTGAAATGCTGTACTATTATGTTCTTAACTTAAAAATAAATTTATATTAATAAATAAATGCCCTGATCACAGTCACATTTGGAACCGAGCCAGCTTTATACCTCGAAATGAAAACTTTGTAGCAATTAGGAAAGGACGAAGATAACAATTACCCACAAGCCAAAAGAAGTATAATGAAAGATTTTTACGTCACCGACTTGATTACTTGTGCCCATAACTTCAAGGAGGCTCAACGATTTCAACAGAAATTCATCGAGGTTTTACAGAAAGAGAATTTTAATTGACTGCAAACCATCCCTATCTGCTAAAGAAAATATTCTGAGCACCAAGAGGTAAAAACTATTTTGGAATTTTCAGAACACGGGTCCATTACGACAGTTTGGACTGACTTTAATATAGCTCTGGCATTATTGCGTAAACACCCATCAACTTGAAAAATATTCGTGACCAATCGTGTCTCCGAAATACACGAAAATATACCACATGCAGTTTGGAAACACGTCCCATCGAAAGAAAACCCTGCAGACGTAGTCTCATGAGGAAATCGGCCAAAAGCATTGTCAACGACTTCAATTTTCTGACAGACAGACATACCCTATCCGAAATAAAACCTGCCCCGATAACCAACCAACCAGCCTTTGCTACTCTCCATTGGCTCTCTCACAGTTTTTGGTCAACAGATTATCTTCAAACCCTACAACAACGGCAAAAATGGAATACCCAAAAAGAAAATTGAAAAATAGACACTCTCGTTCTACTAAAAGATGACCAAGTACCTATCGAACATTTACCTAGGTTACAGACAAATTAAAAGTAAACCGAGCTCACTTTGAACTGAGTTCACAATTTTGGTTTATTGTTAGATGCCGGGTCCAAAAATGAAACTTTAAATGTCATATGAGTTTGATAGCTTAAAATGAGCAAATCCAATATAAATATTTATGCGTTTTTGCATCTTGAAATTAGAAAATGTAATTGCGTTTCAATAAAAGGTATGGTTTCCCTTATTAAGATTATCACGACTGAAGCATGAAGAAACGAAGTTTAATGCTATGAAAACACTTCACTACTGGTCGCTAGTGAAATGTAAATCAAACTGAAAAGTGTACTCAACCAAGCAAAATCTTTAAACCGAACTCGGTTGTCTTCTTAATTCTGATTCCTTAGATTCCTTGACAACCCCACCGTGCACAGCAAAAAAGAAGTTATGGGATCTATTTGAAGAAATGCGGTATATCTCTGTACCAATACACCTATAAAAGCGACTCTGATCAAGCCAGTTTTCTTGCCGAAAGTAAATACAATAAAGGGCGCTAAGTACAAACATCCACTGTACCAAGAAAAATAGGAATAGGAAGACACTTAAAATCAGTCATTATCCGACCATATTAACCTCACTCCTCACCAGTAAAAATCAAAAGCAGACCTTTTGAAAGTCGGAGGTAGGCAGTGCGAGATATCCACAAAAAAAAAGGATTTCTTCTGACAAAAACTTAATTTATTTCTCAGAAGCATCAACACTGCCAATACAATTTCTACGCGACTTCTAATTAACTTATCTGTAAAGGAAGCAGCACCAAAGACATCACCAAAGGCAACAGCATCCAAAATCACTCCGCCAAATCCACCAGCCACCCCGTCATCAACCACATCAATGATGACTAAGCCGCCGATAGACTGTCCTGGCATCAGAGATTTGGAACCCCTTATCGAGACAATTTCAGTCTTGATTCAATATCGAAAATGACAAAAAACCATAGGAAAGCATTAAGAAGGTAAATAAGTTCTTCCGGTGGCACCTTCCTGGAAAGGTTTCCATTAAAATTTTATGGAAAAAAAGGAATATTACACATCTTCCATCAAAAAATCGCTAGTTTATTTAAAAAAAAAAACATATACAGTGACTCAACTTACTGCCCAAATGTTGAAGGATTTCTCATTTCACTCGATTTTTTTTCTACTTGTAGTATTTAAATTGGAAGGAAAAGTAAAGCCACTTTTAGGTTCTATTAAGGGGACCCGGTGGTCTAGCGCGCGTAAATTTAAGGCATATTCAGGATTTTTTTAAGGTAAAACCAATTAAAAAAACGATAATCAAACAAACCAACTACAACAAAAATATTAAATCGTCATTTCTTATGATACCGTAAGCTGAAACGTTCAGGTAGTATTATGTATTATTTTCAATTCTGGTACTTAAGTTGTTTTATTTGTTTAATTTGCACCGACTTCAAAATGTCATAAAAGATATAAAATTAAAAATTATTTTATGCTTTTTAGCGCTTTTTGTGAAGTCGGTTCAACTTTTTTTTTTTGGAAAACTATTTTATTTTTCACTTTTTAGAGTCTTCTACTCTATACAACGAAGAAATAACCTTTCAAATCGGTCCACGCGTTACAAAGTTAGGTTCCACCCTTATCTGAATGCACGGAAAACATGTGCCCCTGTGCACCGAGCCAGTTCCTTGTCTCCATTGGAACCAGTTCACAGGGAGTTAAAATTAATTTAGCTGGGATGTCAAGGGTGATCAGCCTTAACCCGTCGTCGGGAAAAATTTGCAACTCCTGATAAATTGAGCTAGGTCTCCGACGTCGGTGGAGCGTAATTCGGTAACCTCTTCAAAGAAGGGGAGCCCAGTAAGAGGTTCCTACGGTTGGCTAGGGCCGGGCAGTTACCGGGGAGGTGAAGTATGGTTTGCACTTCCTCTTCGTCATGGCAACTCCTGCAGAAGTCGTTTGAAGGTGCGCCCAGCCTATCGGCCTGTCAACCTAAGTAGCCCTAACGGCTACGGTTCTGCTAATTGTTTTGCGTCCGAGTAGGATGAGCTCTCTTGACCATTTAGGGTCAAGATTGGGCCATATCTGTCGGGTAATCAGCCAGGTGTGTTCCCCTTGCCAATTAATATGAGAGAGTCCTGTAAGAGTTCCAGATTGCAAGTGGCCAGCGGTTTACCCAGCTCGTGGTTAATGTATCAGGACGAGTGGTACCGATTCCCGCTAGTTCGTCTACAGTTACCCGGAATATTACTATGTCCAGGCACCCATACTAGCCGTACTTTAGTCTCAAAGAAAGGCTTGCGCGAGGTATAGTCGATATTGATGGCAGTTCTAATGTCCAGGATTTTGGAGTGACCGAAGTCGGTTCGCTTCCAGGTCTGTATTGAGTTAAGCCTAATAGCGGCTAAGGATGCGGTTTGCTTACCAAAGAGATCCAACGGTGGAAGGTGGAAAATAGTGTTCAGGGCTTTGGATGCTGTGGTTCTGATGCTGTTATCAGCAGTGTTGTCATCCTCTGAACTTAATCCATTGCTTTATGATGGGTTGATATATTTAGTGCCGGCCACCAGATAATCACTCCTTACATATGTCGTATGACACTTGTTTTGCCTTCTTACACGACTAGAGCGCTAATGTAGCCTTCCGTACTCTTTCTTGGATGTTAGGCTTCCAGGTAAGTTTTCTATCTAGGACTAGACCTAGATATTTAACTTGATTACACAGTTTCAGCCTAACCCCGTTTAGTGTAGGGCAATTCATGGGAGGTGATTTATGTCTCCGAAAGAAGAGTATTTACTCTGATTTGTTCAGGTTTATGCCCAGACCACAACCATCACTCCATGATAATATCTTGGAGAGGGCGTGTTTTAACACTTCAGCCAGTATGTTGGCGTGCTTTCCTAAACATATCAGGGCAGTATCATCGGCGTGGGCGTAAACGTGTGACCAGACAGCTCCAGATATGTGAGTAACTCATCCAGAGTTATATTCCATAAGAGTGGTAAAAGGATTCCTCCCTGAAGGGTACCTATAGTGACCACTCTTTGAATATTATATCATCCTAAACTTCACACAAAGACCCTGCTTTTTAGCATGAGGTCAATAAGTTTGATAAGAGGATCGGGAAGTTCAAGCCTCCTCAAGTATGCCATTATCGCCTCTGAACCGATATTGTCAAAAGCACCCTCAATATCGAGGAAGGCTTCAAGTGAGTATTCTTTCTGTAGTAGCGAGTGCTCTATGATTGCGTTAGGTTCGTGCAGGGCTCTCTCTCTCCAGACTTGGAAGGATTGATTCTCTTTAATATAGATATCTAAGAGTCTCTTCAGGGTTTTAAGCAGGAAAGCTTATAATGTGAGGCTTTTCCTTCTTTAGGAATATAGACCACCTTTATCTTCGTCCATGAGGATGGAATATAGGTTAGGTTAAGGCAAGCCTCATGACCATTGGCCACGAAATTAGTATCACATAAGTTAATTGTAGTTCAGCTGGGATGATGGCATCTAATCCCAGTAATTTATAGGGCTTGCAACTTCGTATCGTCCATTTCAGTTTTCTTTTATCAAGTATCTTGTAGACCAGTTCATATCCGCTCGGAGTATCCGGCAACTGAAAGTACGTGTTGACTAGTAGCTCTAGCGACTCAAGACTGGATGAAGTCCAACTACCGCCTCTTTTGGTCAATAGACTTTGGGTAATGGGCGTTGTTGAGAGGATTTTCCGCAAGCGACTCGCTTCATAGGTGCTTTCGATTTTATTACTGCAGCCCTCCCATGAGGATTGTTTTGCTTTCCTAATTAGTTTCTTAAATTTTTTTGAGGCATTTTTTATAAGAAGTTCAGACATTAGTTAAAAAGCTTACGACACGCTTTTCTTAGAGTCATGATTTCACTCGACCACCACAAGATTTGAGCTTACCTCTGGGGACCCTGTCGGGGCAAGAAATTTGTGTCGCCAAATTATATGCAATCGTGAGGGTGTCCACCACCTTGTCAACGGTTTGATTGTTTCCAATTATAGGTGGATCTGTGACAGGCAGAGTATTTGCTGAGGACCATCCTGTAGAGGCCCCAGTTTGTTCTTAACCTGTTTTTATAAGGAGAACATGGAGTGTTATCCTAAATTGGATGTATGCGTGGTCGGAAAAGGATTGTTCCTTGGATACCTTTCACTCTGTTATAAAGTGGGCGGATTGCTCCGCGACTAAAGTAATGTCTAGAAATTCCCGCCTAATTGAGTTAGTAAAAGTGGGTTCTGCACACACGTTACAAATCTGGAGGTTAGTTCCAAAAATCAAATCAAAAAGTCACTCACCTCTTTCGTTGCGTTGGCGTCCGCTCGGATCACCAGCGTCCTCTTTTGTTCAATGGCTTCCTTGACCGCATTCCTGAGTGTTGTGCGCCACATCGTGCGCCATATAACTGAAGGTTATCTAAATATTGTGGGCTTTAAGCTCCAGTGTGGCTGTTATGGTGTACTTATCACTGAACTGAGGAAGGATGAGGGCATTATTATCATTCTTAATGAGGATACATGACCTTGGTTTACCTGTACCTTGTATGAAAAGGAGCTTACAGCCTTTCATGTTGAGTCCTCAAACCTTATCTCTGACGAGTGTTTGAACTGAATGTATCCCATCTATATTTTTCAAAACTTTATTTCAAAATTTCCTGTCGGAAAAACTTTACCTGTAATCCTGTCATAGAAACTGTAAATCCTGTCACAGAAACTTAATTCTGCATTCAAAACATATAAACTGAATTTTTATTTTGCGGAATTTTAATTCTACCCGATATAATAAATATATTCTTCTTCTTCTTTCAGCACCAGGGAACTTCATAACCGGTGAATTAATTGCTTTATTGAATTTATTTGGATTTATTTGTGAATTATTTTTGTATTATTTAATCTTGAATTATTGAATTATTTATTATTGAAGTTATACTGAATTTATTTGAATATTGACTGTGATATTAGGATTAAGTTTACACTGCATTTTTATGAATTATTAAATATTTTGAATAAACAATTAACTTTTAAAGTTTTATGGGGCATTTTCAATACCAGCACCTCCCATTATTGCGCACAGCTTGCAAGATATATAACGTACAATTTATAAAAAAAAAAAAAAAAAATTTTATATATCTTTTCACGGAGAAAGCGTCCAATCTTTCAGATGTTCGATGACATGAATATTAGGTACTTCGCTGGATTCATCTGTCATATTCCCATCGATGATTATATCTTCTTCTGGAAATCACATAGGTGATTCAACTGAATATAGTAAGCAAGGCGCTAATTCTATTTCTAATGAAAATCTTACGTAAGATTTGTCCGCTACAAACGTGTTTTATTATGGGTTATGTACAGTATTCATACTAGGTTTCAAAAAATCCGATAAAAAACATGTTTTCCAATACAAACTTCTACACCTCCCTTTAACCCATTATGGGTTGATTTCCAAAAACAACTGAGAAATACGTTTTTAATTGTTTATGTTTTAGGGTACTTTTACCAAGTTTTAAGTCAGTAGATCCGCTAAATATTGTTTCTCCATAAAAATTTTAATCACTCCATAACTTCTTTAGAAATTGAATTTTTTTTAAATTCTTTATTAGTGAGTCTCTGCATTATAAAATGATACTACTGACCAAATTTCGTTTATAGGTTTAGCGGTTTCGGCTCGATGATGATGAACCAGTGAATCAGGACATATTTCTCTGCGTATATACATATGTAGTTGCTTTATGTGTTTATATGGATGTGGATATGTGATAATTTCCTTTAATGTATAAAGTGTTGCTTTTTACCTAATGCGTAAAGTGCTGCTTTTAATAATATTGCAATTATGATCTTAAGGACGTTTACGTAGTTAACATTTCTGAACTGATAAGATTTTCCAATAATAATAAAACAATTATAAGTGGTTTTAATGTAATTAAATTTCTATTTACCTTGTTTATCTAATATTGAACTATAAATTGAGCATTTATTAAAGAAATTTCTCCATGTCTAGTGTCAAGTGGTGAAAGATGAAGTCTATCGTTGCATTTTCTTTATTGTTAACTGCGTGTTTTGCTTCCCCTGCAAAGCAGTTTTACTCTGTTCAAAACAGAATTGCAGGTGGTGATCTTGCTCAAGACGGCCAATTTCCCTTCCAAGTGGGAGTTCAAACACATTACCTCACTGAAGATAATGAAGAATATACAGCTTGGTGTGGAGGATCCCTTATTTCAAATAGGGTTGTACTAACTGCTGCACACTGCGTTCATGGGTACATTTTGTTATAATGCAGTTTTCTTAAAAATGTTTTAACAATTGTCATCTGCAGAGGTATTTCCACAGAAATATTCCTGGGTGCAGTTGATCTTGCAAATAATCCGTTGATCATTAATGTCGGCAAAGAAGGTTTAATCCCACATGAAAAATACGGCTTACAGTCAGTAGAACACGATATTGCTGTAGTACTGCTTCCAGACGAAGTTAAACTGAACGGTAAGTTTTGAGCCTGTTCCTAAACAATTGTATGTGTAGCCATACTTTAAAAAGAAAAACCTTCTGGGTTAATTTCACAGTCTGCAATTCAGCCAAATATTTAACTAAGCAAATCGGTTGCTGATTTTCACAATTTCAATTTTTAAAATATTATATCAGATTTTTCCGGTATTTAATCGTCTTAGATTTATTACTGTCCCTTCAATATGTGGAATAAAAAGAGAGCGTCGTTTTTATTGGGCAAAGCTGCCGGAAAATGCAAAATAGTTCGTCCAGTTAAAAATTTCTTTAAAAAAGTTCGAATGAATGTAATTATTAATTTAAACCACTATAGGTGAAATATTTTTCGACTTCTTATTCTATATAGGGTTGTCGATTGATTAAAAATGGTAAGAAAGCTGAAGTTCAAGAGCTTGGAGCACCCTACATAAAAATTTGTTAAATTTAAAAGTTTTCTATTCAGACATAATTACATATAAAGTATTTCTATTTAGTAAGCATAGATAGTTCAATATTAAGCTACTATTTCAAAGGAAAATAACTAAAAAAAATGTATAACAACTCAAAAAGGAATTTGCACTTATTTTCCTAAAATCGCTAAGGTGATTCAAACTTTTTACTAGTATTGCATATCTGAACAACTGACGAAGAGGTAAAATTAGAAACAAATAGCGATTTAACCGCAACTAAGCTTCATTTGATATTGGACATTGAAACTTCTTTGCTTAAGTAATTTATTTTTTTTTTCGTTGCGAACTTTAAAGAGTATGGCATAATAAAATTAATAAAATTTGCATACGTTTCTCAACTGGTGGAATTTGGTTTTTTTTTCCTTTCAGATAAAATACAAACTGTAAATTTGCCTAAACGAACGCAGAAAGATATGTCTTTTGAGAAAACAGTAGGATGGATATCTGGTTGGGGAAGACTTGGCGATGAAAAGGGTTCAACAGAAAAGCTTCAATACACTAGACGCTGGATTTTACCAAGTGACTACTGTGAATATAGCTTCCCCGGTTCATTCAAAAAGGAGACCCAAGTCTGTGTCGATGGTTCTCATGGAATATCAGCATGTAAAGGCGATTCTGGTGGACCTTTAACAATTGAAGAGCAAGATGGAAGCAGAACACTTATTGGTTGTACTTCTTATGGAAAGTTTGTATGCGAGAAGGGACATCCTACTGTTTACACTCGAGTGACAGCATACTTAGAATGGATTGCAGAAAAAACCGGAATAACCTTAAGGGAGTAAAAGAAAGGGCACCATTTCTGTTCTTGTAAAAACTTTTATTTTGATAAAACAGTCAAAATTATGTGAAAATAAATGAATAAAATTACAAGATATAAATGGTTGGAATTTTTTAATTTTTTAGATTAGATTTAATATTACTTAATTTAACAAAAATGCCAGGGATGTCTGCTCGTTTGCGACTGATCCCAAATTCATTTTTTTTGCATTTACAACAATTAAAATTTTCACGATTACGTTTAAAATATTAAGAAAAATTGTCAAATTCTTTTTGAAAACAAAACTAGGAACTTAGTATATCGTATCTTAAATTGTGGAGTGTTTGATTTATTAAGATACTTGTATTTATATTCTGACGGTAAAAACAAATTCAGAATGGATTTAATTGATTTGGCTTGTAACTAAATAGCACCCAACGTCAATAGAGTATTGTATGCGTGATCCCAAAAACTATTATGAATTCGAGATTAACCGATTATTTTTTCTGATCCTTCCTTCTCACCCCATGCCTAAGGGTGGGCACTTATATCGGTCCTTTAGGTTATTCGTGCATGTCCCCCCCCCCCCCCCACCCAAATATATAAAAAAACATTATCGTACTGGTTTCCCCTTTAATATTCTATATCAATTAAAAAAAATTATAAATTGGAATTGAAAAAATCAGTGTTTATTTTTATTTAGTTTTCGCTTTTATTTCGAAGATATCCAGCTGCTAGAGAAAAGCTAACCCTTTGGTGCTGCTATTGAGAAAGGGCCAAAAGAACTTGGCGTGTTTTTATTAGAAACGCCGATCGTGTTAAGAAATATT
This sequence comes from Leptarthrus brevirostris, assembly GCA_964036015.1. NCBI lineage: Eukaryota > Metazoa > Arthropoda > Insecta > Diptera > Asilidae > Leptarthrus > Leptarthrus brevirostris. The sequence continues at coordinate 68,600,014 of OZ038373.1, read as the reverse complement.
TTAATATTTCTTACTCCGCTCGAGTTTTAAATGGTTTTTTTTATACATTCCAAGTATTTACTCAATATTTCATGTCCATGTCAGAAATGGTATTTTTCACTGATTTTCTTATGTTCGATATTCTGTATGGGTCAAATATAGTGATTGAAATTTGACCCACATAGCTGGCTTACGTTCTCTTTACAACTTCCTTGACAGAATGACCCTAAAACCTGACACCCTTAAATTACCTTTTCCTTCACAACATCATGGGGCATTGGTTTCAAATGAATGAATTGATAATTAGATAGGTTATAAAAGTTACAATGTCAAAGCGAAATCTTACCCGAAATTATTCTGTTTTCCGAGTGTTAGAAACATCCATGCTGTTGTTGTGAATGAAGAAATTGCATTATACGATTTTTCTTAATTGTAAAGTACACTTTTATATTGAATTATTATAGCAAAGCTAACTTCAATTTCACAACGACTCCTTGCATATTCAACAATTTGAATTCTTGCTTTCAAATTTCCGCGCGTTAAAATTTGAAATCGTTAGAGCAGCCATACTTAAAATCGTACAAGCGACATCTTTATTAGCAATGCCACATTATCACTCCTCCTGGGAATCATGTATTTTTTAGAAAAGGTATAAATAAAGGCAGAGATGAACGGCTCGCGGTTTGTATTTTTTTGCGAGCTTTTTGCTGGTGGAACACAGTATTTTAATCGGACAGTTTACTCTTCTGTTTTGGATCAGCAGTTTTTATTTCTTATTTTATAGAATTGAAATCATGTACTTTGGAGCATCAACTCATAGTTTGGAGTATAATTGGATGGGCAAGTAGCTTTAAGAGCAATAATACTTTTGAAATTACACTTATTTATATCCCAACTATAATATAAATCATAAATTATTGCCAACATATTAGCTGCGTTCCATTGAACCTGGCAAAGTACCCGCAAGTACTCGCGAGTAATCGTTCAATGGAACGCTCTTTTGTTTCTTTTGGTTAGAGTTATTTACACATCCTCCAATGATTTATGAACTATTCTTTCACGGAATGTCAAGATGTTTGTATGTGCGAAGAATTAAATGGCATCGAGGTGGCTAAAACTGCCATGCCGCTAACGTACAACTACCCAAGTTGCACTAGAAAAGTAGAAAATCATTTTGTGCCTATGATTTGCTGATCACAATAATTTTCAACATTTGCAAAAAACAAACCATAAAATATTACTGTTGCTGTTGTTTCAAGAACATGCAATTCATAGCATTGTAACGTGCACTGTACGGAGCATAGACTACATGATGAAAACGAAATTCAAATTGTATAATGCGCATATCTCAGCTTTTGGAAATTAGAAAGTCCTCACCTGTCGTATAAATTCAACGCCGACTCGAACCTGTGGTGACTTGGTGTGTTGAAAATGAATAAGAAAAATATCTCGAACTAAGTGTCTGAAATTTCTAGAATTAAACTAAGTAGTATAAATAGGGCTGAGTAGCATTCTGGTGGCAGTGAAGTAACAGTGAATAAAGACTGTAATTGTAATTGTGATTAAACATACATATGTAAGTGCCTTAATTAATCCACCAAGCCCGAAGAGCCCCTTCATTACAGTACGTTTATCACAACGGTAATTGTTAAAGAAATCAATCATAAAATGTATTACTTAAGAAAATGAATATACTCGTAAGTATGACTTAATACTTTCTACAAATATATAATAACTTGACCACAAAATATTGTTTTTGACCGTATAGGTGAAGAATTCTACAAGGCTTTAATTGTATACAATAAAACATACAAGATTTTCACTTGAAAACAGAAAAAGGCTTGACTTTGCAAAGAGAAATTTTGACTGCCATAAAAACACGATTTGGGAACAACGAATCCAAATTTATTCTTGCGACTGCTACAATTTTGGACCCGAGGTTCAAAAAGTTTGACTTTAAGAACCTTTGCTTGCTTCTAAAGCAGTGTCTCGCATCAAGGAGCTTTTAAATACTGAGGAACAAAATGTCCTTAACCAAAGAAGGTCAATATATCACGATGATTTAGCGTCATCTTCAATCGGTTCTAATGACGAGCTGGGTAGATACTTGAGAGAACCAGTGAGCGAGCGATTACAAAATCACTTGATGTATTGGAAAAGTAAGGAGCAATCCTACCCAGCCTTGTACCGTTTAGGATTAAAGTTCTACAGTCGGATCAACTAGTCGGTTCCGTGAGCATTTGAATCAACTTCTATTCTTAAATTCTCGCCCTAAAGAAGATTAGGACGAGTTTTAAAACGTTTCACACATTTTTTGCGTAATGCATGTTTGATGTTTTCCTTTTATAATTTTGTGGTATTGTTTGCTGCACAAATCCCATTATTTGAATGTTGTTTGTTTTTGTTGCGTCAGATAAAATATATGATATGATGTGATAGTTTTTATTGTGCAGACAAACACATCTGATGTAAAATTAGCATTTTGTATCACTTTTTACGTCGTTCATTTCTATTATTAATACACTTTATTCGCACATCCTTCGCTGTCTTTTTGAGCCCACCTTTTACACATAACTTTAGGCTTATTATACATAACGTAATGGTACCGAATTCCGACCACCTAAGGTTTGAGTAGATATAATTATTTTTACTGGATTAACAAAAAGATTTATTTTAATTGTGCTAAGGGTTTCTAGAAGAGAAAACGATTCTTAACCATAATAAATTAATCCCGTTCATTTATATATATATGTATATAATATATTTAAAAATCATTTTTAGGAAAACACTAGCCATTGTTGGACTAGGACCCTAATTCCGTCCGCTATTTTGCACTGATCCTAATACCGACCACTTATGCTCCTAATTCTGACCGCTCGATTTTTCTCGATTTTTTCACATGAACTTCTTTTCTGGTTCAAAAACCTATGATTGCTAATAGCAGCAACAGTTTTGCTCCTTCGGCAAAATTCGTGAACTATATTTTATAGTACTCGACGAGCGCTACCTAGAACTCTTATCAGAACTCTTGGGGCATTAGTTTTACATTTTCGCAGGTGGAAAATTTGAAAAAAATATAATTTTCTTAATTTTCCGGAACTATTTTTAAATGTTATCAGGAACTCTAGAAGTCTTTAAAATACATCGAAAAAAATGTCAGAACTCTTTTTTGCGAAGAAAGCGGTGAAGTTAGCGCCGGACTTTTTCTCTTATGAGTTCTACCTGTAATTTTCCAGAACTATTCAAAATTTCTATAAAGAACTCCAGAGCTCTTGCGAATCTACCCAGAACTCTAATAAAATATTTCAAGATTCAAGATTATTTATTTGTACGAATGTTAAATGATGGTGTCTATTGTAAATTTTACAACCCCTAATTCCGACCACTCTATTTTTTTAATTTTTTTAATAAAAAAAATGATAATTACAAAAATCTTCGTAATTATAATATCGTTAAAGAATAGATAAGTCGATAAAAATTATTAAAATCATGATAAATAATCGAGATCATATTAAAAATCTCTTATTTTTAAAGTATCGATTTTTAGAATTTCATCGATCTATTGAAGCAAAATCTAACAACCGACCATATAAATAATTTTACTTTTTTTTCTAAACTAATTACAAGTCTTATAATTAAATCATATTTTTTACTAATAAAAATGAATTTATATTTAGTTTTTGCATAGAAATTTATTATATAACTAAGTAGTCGAAATTAGGTAGCCGGTCGGAATTCGGTGCCTTTACGTTACTTAACATTGCTATTTAAACAAATACCTTCGTACCTGCCTGAATTTTTCCTGCTACTAATTAAAATGTGGATGAGGATTCGAAGAATAGAACGTAGAAGGTGAATTTATAAAAATATTTTATTTTTGATTTTATTCTGTAAATCATTAGTATAAAGTGTAGCCATACGTACAAAGTACATATTTTATTTTCATATTATTTTCTGATTCCTAGAAAACCGTCTTATTATAAAAATAAAATGAATCATAAATATATATTATAGTTTCGTTGCTATACACTTTTAATGTATTTTTGAACCTCTTTTAAAAAGTCTATAATAATCGATTAAAAATCAACGGAGGATTTTTAAGAGTCGATTTATTAAAAATCGTTGTCGTAAAAAATCGATTATGTAAAATCTATTTTTTTTTTCAATAATTGCCGATCACTATTCAACATTATTCAGGAAATGAGAGAAAAATTAGCAACTGACGTGATCTAGTCTTGAACCAAGGACCATCCGCTTGATACTCCATCACCCTAAGAACTTGGTTACCGAGCTGTGTCTGATTTTTCGTTTCAACTGCAAAGTATTTTTATGAAGAAGCCTCAATATACCACAACTGGTCTGCCTGACATGACATTTGCTGTAGATCCAGCTTTTCGTCACAATTATAATTATTTAATTGTGAGGTTTCCTTCAACTAATTTAAAAAAAAATTGTTTCGTCACTAATTTAAACAATTTTATCTTCTAGTTATTTTTACATAACATAATTAAGAGAATGCCTTCAAGTATTTAATCATATTAATTGATTGCAAGTAAATATTTTATCTAAATCAAATTGATTGATAAAAGTCTTATCAGAATAACTAAATGCTCCTAAAGGTATATAAACTGCTCGCATACAAAGAGGGCGAACACTAAAACTAGCAAGCACAAAATGCTGACTATAGTTGTTATTTCATCGCTTGTGGCAGCCATAGCGGCCCTTCCGCCAATGGAAATGAAAATTCCGTTTTCAATCCAAAATCGAATTGCTGGAGGAGATCCTGCTGAACCTGCCGAATTTCCGTTTCAAGTTGGAGTTCAAACTCGTAAAAGCAATGGCGAATATGAATACAATTCATGGTGTGGTGGATCACTGATTTCGGAATCATTTGTTTTGACAGCTGCACATTGCTTACATGGGTATAATAATATTACTGTGATTATAAGCTCATATAATATTAGTGTTATTTTGATTATTTTTTTCCCATAGTGGTTTATCGGCTGAGATCTTTCTTGGTGCTACTGACCTTTCAAAAGATGAGCCCGGCCGAATCGTTATGAATGTCCCAAAAGAAAATTTAATTGTTCATGAAAATTATATTCCCCAGCAAATTAGGAACGACATAGCTTTAGTAAAGCTTTCTGAACCGGTCACGCCCAACAGTAAGTTTTCCATAGTATAATCAAGAACTCTACATTAAAAAGTTTACTTGATAGAATATATCCAAATTGTGAATCTGCCACGCAACAGTCAAAGGAGTGAGACTTTTATAAAATTTGTCGGATGGATTTCTGGTTGGGGTAGAATGGGAGATGAGAAAGGATCAACACAACAGCTTCAATATACTCGTCGGTGGATTTTACCTCATGAATATTGTGATTATGAATACAGCAGTGCGTACGAAAAGGAGACACAAGTATGTATTGACGGTTCTCACGGTATATCAGCTTGTAGTGGAGACTCTGGTGGTCCATTAACCATTGAAGAAAAAGATGGATCTCGGACACTTGTTGGTGCCACATCTTACGGTCGAGCACGTTGTGAAATGGGGTATCCAATTGTGTACACTAGAGTTACAGCATTTTTGGATTGGATAGTTGAAAAAAGTGGAATTACATTGCGAGATTAACTGAAATATATTACTATTGTCTTGAAGAAAAAATAACCTATCATTAATCGGTATTTTCCGGGGCTGTAATGTAATGAACACCAATACCTGAACCACTCATAAGTAAATTGTGATAGGGCCGAATTTAAAAATAATATTTAACAAAACTGCAATGGGACATCTTTTTTTTACTATGATGCCAAATTTAGAGGAAATTGTTAAGGGGGAAGTAAGGTTAATTCGATACAAAGAAGCATATTTTCGATAATTTTTTTTGGCAACACGGTTAATATATATTTATTTCTATAATTACTACATAATAATATAACACTTGAAGAACATTTTGTGAAATTAATTTTTATTTCTATGAAGAAATGAGCCATTGACAGTGAATCTCCGCAGAGGTCTCAAAAAAAAGTTTGATTGCGGTTCCCCTCATAACTCATTGGATCATCTGAAATCAAAAAACCAAAATGGTTTTTTTAGTTCATAAGTTTATGCAGATACTGACGTCGAGTTTTTTTTATTGATTATTCAATTTTTTACAGCACTTGGAAGTCAAAATGCCGATTTTTCATCAAAAAAATAGAAATGATTGTGATTTTAAAAAACGTTAAAATTGAAAAAAAAATAACTCGACGTCAGTACCTCGTCATTTTTGTAAAGAAAAAGGGTGCAAAATTTCAAAAGGATCGGTGCAGTAGATTTTTAGCTACAGTGGGCACCGACTCTGAAAAAGCTAAGTGTGAGAAAAACGCGTTTAAAGTTTTAACACTGATCTTTTGTATATGGGATGTATCGGATGGAGGGAGACTCGAGGCACTGTATCTCCGGAATTTTTGCTCCAATCGACCTCAAATTTTAACAAGATACTCTTGAAGAGTTATACTATCAAATAAAAAATATGCAAGTTCTTCCACAAGGTAGAAAATCTACCGGCCTGAAGAGATTTGTTGAAGATGAGTTCCAATGGAGTGAGTAAAGCATCAGAACAGGATTTCAAGAATACAGGTGGAACACCATCAGGACCAAAAGAAAAGTCCAGTTTGAGTTCCTTGATAGCATTCATGAAATTATCCCGAGATATAATGGGCAAAGAAATGGAGGTAGCGGGACGATTTTGGATATGACAAAACTCTTCCAGGAAAGGCACAAAGTTGCCTGATAAAAAGGCACCCTCAAAAAACAATGCAAAGTTATCAGCTATATCAGGCGCGCTACAACTAGAGGATCTATTATATCACATTGTAGATGGATAATTATCAGTTTTCTTTTTCAGATTTATAAATTTAAAAAAGGTACGAGGATCATTGTGCAAGCTATTGCGAACATTATCAAGGTATTCCCTGTATAAAGATGACGATAACGCTAAGAAGCGTTCATGACAATAAACGAATTCAGAATAAGCTGACGCACTTCTACAGCGTAAGTAGGTTTTCAATCATCGATTTTTTTATTCTTAAGACTCCGTAGTTCCCTAGTATACCACGGGGGAGAATGACAGGATCATCTCACCCGTTTCAGTGGTACGCACGAATTAAACAGATCATAAATCCTATCATAAAACACGGAAACGCAATCGTCGATATCGTTATCATGAAAAAGGGATGGGAAATCAATTGAGAGAATCCTGTTCGAAAGATCAGAGAAGTCCGCCCTTTAAAAATCAAGAACGTACTGATCAACGTTGGGGTCAACAATAAGTTAAAGTCACCAATAAGGATTATTTCGTCATCAGGGTTCGTCATATTATTAATAAAATCTAGGCAAAGAATTAAAATATCGTAGAGACTTCGACCATCTGCATCAGCATGTTTTGTCAAGTTTGGAGGGATATAACAACATAGAAGGAATATATTCATCCTTCCCAGAGCTATCTTAAGAGCTCAGAGCTCGATTGTGAGCGTGACGGATAAAGCAGGGATATCAACCAAACTGCAAACCAAGTGCGACTGAGGGGGGCCAGGAGATATGTTCCCAGCTGGGTCCGATGAAAGGGGAACACGAACAGCACTACTACGACGCCTCCGTCTACGAACGGTCTGCGGTCGGCGCGGGGGCTGGTCGAGCACGGGCAAGTCATTGTCCACAGAGCGAGAAGGTGGTGGAATTACCGCCAGCCCCGAGGAAGAAGTTTCTAGACATTCGCAGGCAGAAGTGGGGCACGGAGAAGAAGGGTGGGGTTCGGTGCAGGGCGGCGAAACAGACGACTGCAATCGAGAAGAAGCCGAGTGATGCGAGGACAGGACACTCAGGTCAGAAGTAATAGAGCCCAGCACCTTGGAGTTAGCGGATACAGCCTCAGAGCAAGCACTCAGGTCACATTTTACCTGCTTAACACCGCGGCGGATGTCGTCGACATTGGAGAGGATGGGTGATGGACCCGCTGAAGAAGACACGCTCGGGTCGGGACCAGCAAGAGAGGCATGAATATCGTCCAGAGAGCCCGACAGCGACAACATTCGAGAGGAAATCTCCTGCGACCTCGCCAAGAGGACACCAGAGTTTGACTCAAGAGTTTCAACGACGCCCAGCAACTTATCGATTTTATTGGATAAGGTGTACGTGTCATCCGACAGAAGATGAAGGTCAGCCCAGCGAGAAGAGAAGTTACCGGCAACAAGAGAGAGGTCACCAGAGAGCGCATCGACCATGCTTTTCACCAACCTCAGGACGTGGCAGGGCTTAATGTTAGAGCATTCTTTGCACGTCGAGGAACCAGATGATCTGGTTCCATGCCTCAGACAATATGGGTGAAAGATCAGCCCACAAACGCCATCACAGGCTATTCCGTCGCGGGAAATCAACCTCGCACAGGCTCCACAGGAGGACATACTGCTTGTGATGACACAAAAAACAGATGCAGAAGAATATGTCAGCAATAGAGAACAATAAAAAAATAAAAATAAATATATAAATATAAACAATAAAAAGTCAGTCGATAAAAAGATATTCAAGTCGTTAAAAAAGAAAAAAAAATTAATAAATAAATTAAGAGAAGATCCCCTGAAGATTAAAAAAATAACAAAAACGAAATAAATAAATAAAAGTAAATAAATAAAAAAAAAAGAAAGAATCGAACATCCACAAAAATATAATCAAAACACGAAACCCAACAAGAACAAAATAAATATCAAAAATTAAAATCAAACTACCAACAGGAAAAGGTCAGTGAACCTCCCAGACAAAACAACCAAACACAAACAACAAAACAGCACAAAATCAATAGAACCATGAAAACAGATAAGATGACACAATAAACAAATGCAGGAAAAAATCGAAGTGGACAAAATATCGCAAATATTGAGTGAAAAAATGACAGCACAAAATAAATAAAAGAATGAACACAGGTGGAACTGTAGAACCAAATAGAGTAAAAACACGCAAATACTAACAACAAAAACAAAATGAATATTCACAGAAAGAGAGCAAGCGCACGAACGGGATCGGAAACGAACAGTGAGAAACAAAACAGTGACAAACAGATAACCGCACCGAAACTCAGAAAAATGCACCGGTAAGTGAAACAGTGGAATGCATGTGAGAGGACAAAAACCGCACAAACAAAAACATATACACACAATCGTAAAGGCAGGACTAACGGATCGATCAGAAAATTGAACAGCAAAAAGTAAAACACAGATATTCCACAGAAAAAGCCTGATACCAATCACGGAAACAATAATTCACAAGTACACAAATTGACAAAATTGATAAATAGACAAAATTACACAAGAAAAAACCACATGCGATCACAGATTGGGTCGAAAATTAGACAAAAATGGATCGCACAACTCTCCACAGCAAATGGTAATTGGCGGAAAATAAAACAAAACAAAACTATGTAAAACGTAAATTCCACAGTAACACTAAACTAATAAAACAACACAATGAAAAACAACACCACACAATTATAATTATTGTAAACACCGAAAAATCACAGAAAACTACACGAATGACAAGAAAGGCAGAAACACGTCCGAACGCTATGGCATACAACTCGCAACCGAACCAAACCAATTTAAACAATCTAAAAATCAATCCCAAAAAAAAAATAAAGTAATTAGATAATCTAAGAGAAAACTAAATAAATTAAATAATCTAAAATCTAAAGCACCGAATAAATTCAATTTCAAGAAACAAAAAAATTAAACTTGAAATTCAATGCCGAGTTATTGCAGGTAGCTTGGCACACACTTTTCACACCAAAACCAAAACGTCTATATATGTATGTAGATTTATAGAAATAAAAGCAAAAACCACACTTATCTTTTTAGTTCCTTTCTGTTGTCCTTTAACTTCTGCCGGCTCACCGATTCGCCATCCAGAAATCTTCCTTCCTAGGCACTGCGACCGTTGTTTCCACCAACAATGACGAACACCTTGACTTTGACTAACGTTACGACTTCACTCTTAATATAATACTCGCTGCACTTTTCAGGAAAAACTGCCTGCTTCACCTACCAAAGCAGTTAATTTTATGTAATTTTGCCCACTATTGGAAATCCTTTCCATATTATTCCAATCAGAACTATCTTCAGCGTTGAATTTTCCAATCGGTTTGATATTTCAAAATAATATTATTTATATTTTCAGTTGATTTTGTTCCTTTTAATTCAACTTTTACCAGAATTATGCCAGAAATATTCTCAGGCTCTTTGAAATTATGTTTTTTCCCAGAAAATTATTTTTTTGACAGTCACTGGCACTTGCAAAAATTTTATTATTTTAAGGCTTTCGTCCAAAATTTTATAAATCAACATTAGCTTTGCGTTACAGGAGTTCTTCAGCATTGTTTCGATTTACCGGAACTATAAAGTTTCTAGTGAAATTTCAAAATATCTTCTTTCTAGGTTATCCTTGGTTTATTTTCGCTCCTCCATTCATATTAGGCTGAGAAAAGATCTGGATGGGTCTAAAAACACCATTCTGAGAAAAACGCGTTTAAAGATTGTCCATTTTGATTATTTTCTTGGGGGTTTCACTCGTATGTCTATCCGTGGTTGATGTCGAAAACGAACTGAAATGCTTGGCCAGTTTATTTTGGAAAGTTATAGAACGTAAGCACCTTAGAAAGATACACATGCAGGTAGAAAAATAAACAAAAGGAATAACGTTCGAGCGGAGCGCCGAACGAGGCAGATGTCTCGCTCCGTTCCCCACTCCGTTCCCTTTCAACAAGAAACGCTGTAGCGACCGTAATAATTTTAAGTTCGAATTGAAAATTTGAGAGAATGTTTATTAGTGCATACTATCCGATAATGGAAAAAAAATCGATTTTTCAAAAATTTCACACTGAGACGATCCCTTTCTCTAAATCAAGCGATAAGCATGGTTTCCCTTATGATTGCCAAAAGAAAATTTAATTTCCAAAGTGTGCATAACGCAGTCCAATCCCGTCCAGTATGGCTATTATGTCGTTGAGTTTTGATTTTGTTCTTCGATGCGAGGTAAATGTAAATCGGTCGAATACGAATTTCGGTTATCGCTGTCTCCTTTTGAAAATATCCTCAATTGAGATATTTAAGGTGTTGTGAAAGTGACGTTCATTATTTCTTCTTTGTTAAGTGTATATTCCATTGAATTATTTGAATTGACTCCAACATCTAGGTAAGTGGTACTATTTTAAATTACTACTTCCTATTTAGCTATTGCCAATTTGTTTCAGTTTTCTTCACAAAAAGAAGGTTCGCCACGAAGATGATGGTCGATTCTCCAGCCCAAATACAACTGACCACACTCCATATTTGCAGCAGTAACGGTTCGATAATACCACATAATGGACATCACAACATCCAATTTCTTCCTTTCTTACTCCTTTATAACTATCATATATTCTAGGTCGAATACTGGAATTCATAAAAACCGGAACCATAAAACCGGAATAAGTTTTCAAACTAAGTACTTATAGTAAAACAGGTGTTTTACTTTTACCATTTTAAATATATTAATTTTAATGTCATGCTGTATATTTTTCGGCTTCTTCTTCTTGTTTGCAACTATCTTTCTTTTACTACCTGCATATTATCTTAATACTTTCCCAGACTTAACGGGGTACCCCACCCTGACGGCTTTAAAAAACAGCAATTTTCACGAATTTATTAATTTATTTATTTATATTATATTTATAATTTATTATTTCTTTGAATAATAATATCAATATTTGAAGCGGTGGTAGCTTTAGGCGTTAGATATGTTATAAAAAAGGCACTTTGAATAGTTCCAAGCGCGATCAGTCCTGAAATAAAATAGAACAAAACCTTTTAAATTTCCTTAAACTATATTAGACTGGCTATCGTGTAGCATAGAACTTTTTGAAAATTCAAAAAATTTGCAGTTTGAAATGGCAGTTTGAAAAAAAGATCCATTTTTCGTAAAAAAAAATGTTATAAAGTTGTTTATAAAAAATCAAAAAATTAATATATAAAAAAAATGCTATGCTACACGATAGAGAAAACAGTTTTAGACATTTCGAAAAAGATTGAATCGATTTCATTGAATGGTTCCCGAGAAAAACTCGAACTCAGTTTGAAAAATGTGGTGTCGAGAAAAATGCGTTTAAAGTTGTTGGTACTGTTTTTTTTTTCTATGATAAGTTCCGCCACCGGCCCACAATTCTTTTTGTCTAATATCAAACTCTTTTAGAGGGTTATTCTAAAAACTATCAGGAATAGATTCATGCCAAAAAAATAATAGATTTTTTCAAACTTTCAGAGTGGGGTCCTCCCTTAAACGGTCTGGCTCCTAATCAAACAACCGAATTATTGTCTGGCAAATTAATTTTATATCTTTTGATAGCTGACTAACGTCATATTAAAATTTCAGCCATACTAAAATTCTTTAAAAATACCTGGACCTGGAATTCTTGTTTTGACGGTTGCTAGCTCTCGTACTATATGGCTTTTCTGTAAGCAGGTGCTTTGGTACTCCTTTCGTGTTGAGAAAAAGCAACCACATTTTTATTTGATGTAACTTATAAGCGTGAAAATAGACTTAAAATTTGTCAGCTCAACATTCGCAGTTTGTTGCCTAAAATAGATGAGTTTAGACATCTTTTTCATAATTCATCTGTTGACATATGATGCTGTCCGAAACGTGGTTAAAAGCCTATACTGGTAATGAACTGGAGAATATTTCTGGGTACAGGTTTTTTAGGTGTGATCGCGTTGGGCGTCGTGGAGGTCAGGGTCGCCAGATGTGGCGATTTTTCGCCAAATTGGCGATTTTTCATCAGTCCTGGCGACAAAAAATATGAAATTGGCGATGGCGACTTTTTTGGCGATTTTTCATCGATTTTCGGCGTTTTTATGGCGATTTTTCTTGAAAGAAAAATTGACAGATTATTTGCCTTTCAAAAATTAGTCAAATATTCCACCTCAAATAAAAATACGTAAAAAATATTTTCTAAAGTTTTACAAATGTAATATAAGTCATTGTAGCACAGTTTTCTGAAAAATTTAGCTAATTTAAGTAAAAGTTGCCGCAATTGCAAGTGACACTAGAAGTGACCGAAAATTATGTTCTACGACACGTCTCATGAGTTAATTGTCGGCTGATTTTTGATAACTGTTAGGAGAAATAATGGAAAATGGTTTATCAAAAGTGAGAGCTCCTATTTTAGCAAAAAGTCCTATATTTTAAGGAAGCCTGCCAACATGTACCAGAGAAGAACTCGAAAGTATCTAATAGATACGGAACAATTCTTGGCTCTTTGGAGCAAAACGTTTCGGATTTGTACAATTTGAAACAGAAAAGACTGCTAATATGGCAGCTCAAGCACACGTAACTGGACTTTTGAATATGTAAAGATTCGTTAGTTTCTTTTTACGTTACATAAAGAATATGCCGAATATATAGACCAACGTCTGAAAAGGTTACATTTAAAAGTTGATTTGTTTTTCCGAAATGAAGAGGTACCAATTGGGAAAGTTCTTGTAAATATTTCAGTATCAAAGTATCACAGTAAACATATTTTAAGGACAACCAGCGGAACACCGAAATATGTCAGTGGGTGATGCCATTAACTTAATAGCGAATGATTTTTAAATCAAATTGCGCGCAGAGAGGCAGCAATAATTGCCGACAGCTGTGCCAATCATTCCTCCAACTAGATCAGTTGCAAGGCGTGAGTTACAGTTGATGGGCTGAGAGTAAAAGTGACCTATTTATTTCCGGGCAAAAACGACTTAACTACTTAACTGCATTAACTTTGCATTACTTTTTGTAGGTAAATCGTTTTTGCCCGGAAATTTTCTACGATTCGTTTTTGCCCGGAATCTCAAACGATTCGTTTTTGCGCGGAATATTTTCTAAGCCACTTTTGTGCGAACCTTATAAATATGTCACTTTTACTCTCAGCCCGTCAGTTAAAGGCTGAGTTAGGAGACGCATCTGACATTCCAGCTCCTCAACAGAAAATTGTCGAACCTGATCCAGAGATCGAGTTGCAGAAGAAAATTCTAAGCATCCTCAATAAGTCATCTATATCGGAGTCAAAATACGATTTATTGTACCCAAATGTATTATACAATCCCTGCAAAACGATCCAGACACAATTGAACTTCTAAAAGATAATAAGGTGCGACGAGCGTTGGATTCACTGATAAAAACAGCGTTAGTATCAACAATTGCAAATCACTTTAACTTTATGTAGACTATGAAATACATTTTATTAGAAGTCTTTAATTGTTTTGCGTTCTTCCCGAAACTAATTGATATTTGGCCCGAAGATAGGAATTAGAGGCAGAATAACAGCCGTGTAGTTAAATTTTGATGTTTGAGTCTAATTTTCATTGGGGTGAAATGGGAATCAAATGAAATTGTTTTTAATGTCATCGAGTGGGGTTAAAGAATGTAAAAACGAGTTTAAAAATATAAATGTCCTAGAAAAAGTCATTATTAGTGGCTTAAGAAACATTCTGGTAACGATTGCTGGATTAAAAACCAACGGAACTTGGGGTATGTAATTAAAGAAATTACTCGTACTATACATACCCAATAAAAAAACAATTTATTGTAATATTATCGCGATAAGCTAAATGCAGTGACTATTTGCACTTACGTGTACTTCCGTGTCTACACTTATTCGCCATTTTGATTTCCACTTTGTTATTTTGGCGATAATCATGGCTACAAAAAAGTAATAGATTGGCGATTTTGGCGACTTTTTAATGTACATTTGGCGATACTGTCTGTGTTATGTCTGACGACCCTGGTGGAGGTGGAACTGCGTTTTATGTAAAAAATTATTTGGCAGTTGAAGTTGTATGAAAGTCTGATGATGATAAGCTACAATATTTGTTTTTGAATGTTCAAAGTAGTGGTGTTAGATATCTTTTGGGTGTTGTGTATAAGCCGCCGCATGTGACTGATATGCAAGCTCTTCGGGATATTCTGCTGGATTAATGTCCTAGATATGTACACATAATTATTGTAGGTGATTTTAATATTAATCCTTTTGAATCCTGTCGACCTTCTCGCATTTTCAAGGATTTTTTTATCGACTATTGATTTGCATGTCGTCAAAAGGGCACCTACTCGATTTGCTTCACCATCAGCGACTTTGTTGGACTTATTTCTGGTGAGTTGCTCAGATTATGTACTTTTCTTTCATCAACTAACTTCTGCTGGCTTATCGGATCATGACATGCTCTTTCTAACGTATCGCTTTAATTTACTGACAAATAATACACGTTTCTTCACATATCGTGGTTTCAATAGTATTGATTATGTTGCCCTTTCTGTACCACGGGAATTCGTTTATTCTCGTAGTGATGTTAATATACAGGTCGTCTATGTTGAAAGCATCGTCACATACCTTTTCAATAAGTATGTGCCATTTAAAGTAAAACGAAGTAGGCTTCCCATGGTTTGATGGTTATACACATACTTGGGTTAATAAAACAGCGTGATCCTGCCTATAAAAGGTGGAGACAGTTTCAAGTGAACATTTTTATTTAGATATTTGTTGTCCAATTCGATTTTTCGCATCCAGCGAAGAAATTATGGTAAAATCTAAGGCAATTGAGGCTAAGTAAACGTAAGGACTATTGTTTTAATGCCGATACTAATAATTTAAATCAAAGTTTTTTGTCATTCCATTTTTAATAGTCCACCAATAACTGTGATCACACATGATCAAAGTACATTCAATTTTCCTTAATTTTTGTTTAAAGGAGTTTATACTTATGAAATTGACATATGTGTTAAATCTATTAAGACGAATTGTGCTGGTGTTGATGACTTACACACTAAGTTTATTAAAATCGTATTGCCTTTTGTTTTGCCAGCGAACACACATATCTGTAATACAATCTTTAAGCTTGTATGTCCGCCTTTCCGATTAACTGGAAGAGAGCAAAGACGATTCCTATCCCAAAGTAATTTACTTCTAATTCACCCGAATATAGGGCGATTAGCATTCTGTTCTGATCATGTTTGAGCAGGTTCATTCCTACTTACTAGCTCATCCCCTACTATGCACAAATGCATTCTGGCCTTGAAAAGCATCACATTTGCTCGATGGCTTTAATAAGAATATCCGAATTTATTCGTAGCAGCATTGAGCAGGATGAATTGACTATACTTACTTTACTGGACTTCAGTAAAAAGTTTGATACTGTGAATCACCATCTTTTACTTTATAAACTAAGCTCTAATTTTAATTTTAGTTCGTCTGCTGTAAATCTATTTAAAAGCTATCTTTATAGACGCTCAGCATTTGTTTTTTGCGATTTAAAAATGTCGGGTCGTTGAGTGCGGCGTCCTCCAGGGGTCCACGTAGGGTTCGCTTTTATTAATGACATTTTCTCAACTGTTACACATTTCCAACTGCATCTATATGCTGATCATGTTCAGCTGTACCTATTGGAATCATGCAGTTGAGCGTTTTAATGACGATCTGCTACAGATCAGCTTATGGGCAGCATCCAATTGTTTTGTTGTCCTCAAATAATGATAGACATTCCAGCGATTCCTCATGCTAACACTGTATGCAACTTCTAACGAAGCATTTTGCTCCGTACATAAATTTACGTTGTCGCCCATGTCATTTTCTCGACATTTCACTTTTTGCACAAACTCTTTCTTGTACATGTTAATAAAAATTCCAGTTCCATGTTCTGCAAATGTGCGTGACATCATCCGGTGGCACAGTCATAAGAGACTGAACCAGATGAAACCGATTTTTCTACTAGCAGCGTAGCCCTCCCGTAGTATGCACACCATGTACATGGTAAGAAAACCAGTCCAGCAGGTTTTGTTTGTGTATTTCCGTTGTATCACGCCGTTTAGTAGGAATATGTAGAAATGCCACAAGTAGGAATAGATAGTTACTTGGTGGGGGGAATAATTCTGGGCCTCGCCAAAAGTATAAAAGCGAGCATGGCCAATGAGAATTTGAGCAGTGGTCAGGTTCATATCTAATAGTACTGGGGCCTTATAAGTAGAACCGAAGATCCAAGCACAAGTAAGCCTTCGTGGTTTATAATTGTAGCTAATTATTAGTTGGTTTTACCTGTCTTGACCCGTTGGCTTTCTGTGGCGTGACCTGTTAGTCGAATCCGTTCCTATAGACCTTCGTTGGCGCAGCCTGTTAGTCATTCCGCTTATACATACTTCAGGTGGCATAGTCTGTTAGTCTTTCCAGCTTACACCGACTTTCTGTGGCGTAGTCTATAGGTTATCCCTCTTACACTCACACCGACTTTCTGTGGCGTAGCCTATTAGTTGTTCCCGCTTACAGCGACATTCTGTGGCGTAGCCTGTTGGTCATACCGCTTACACACCGGCCTGCTATATCATACCACTTACACATACCGGCTTTCTGAAACGTAAGCTATTAGTCGTTCCTGATTCACTCACACCGAATTTCTGTGGCGTAGCCTGTTAGTCGCACACACAGACCTTCCATGGCGTAGCCAACTGTTCAGCTAACTTAGCCATAAATCACCGATCCCGGTATAAACGTGTATATAAAAGCTGGATAATGCTAATTAAAACACTTAATTTGATCGACAAATCCATCTCTCTCTCTCTCCAGCAGTGTCGTATTATTTTTTCACTCAAGCCATCAGCCCAGTATCAATAGAAAGTCTTGGAGAAAATTGGATATTAAGACATAAGAAAAACAAATACCTAATTAAAGAATTTATAAATTTATTTTTTTACTGAGTCTTTTCAATTAAAAAGAATATTGGATGACTCCAGAGCTCCGGGCAACCCCCCTATTGAGGCTTCAGGGGGAAAGAACCATGACAAACTTAGAGATGGGTTTCAATAAAACGCTCATCTGGTAGATCCATATTAATTAAGAACACTCTTAATTCCACTAATTACGTACGGAGCTATAGTGTATTGCAGTCTTGGCTCCAACTCAATGATTAGGTATATTTACAAATTATGAAAATTTTGATCACATTTCGGCTTATACAGGGACACATTGATTGGCTATTCTTCACCTACTTATGTCAAATATAGGGTACGTTCAAGAAGTCAGTTAAATGCGCATTCTCAGCATGCAGTCGTTCAACAAATACAATGTCAATGTAAATGCATTGCATTCGCTCGATCAATTTGACAGTTGCTGCAAATTAAAAAAATATGTTATTATTGCTCAAATTGCTGTTAAGAGAATCACTACAGGGTTATAATACCAAATTCAATATTTCTAGAAATATTTAAGTTTGACTTGGTCTACGGCGTGGTGGTCGGCTTCACAGCTCAATTCAATGCTCATATTTCTACTTTGAAAAAGTTCAGCGTGAATTTTGACAGTAAGCATATGATTGAAATGTTATTTGAAGTCAGTTCATTTTGTGTTTGAAATTCGTTTATTTGCGAAAGTATAGTAATAATATGGAAAATATAGACATAATTCTCAATTTTTATGTAGAAGGACAATTCATTTAACACGTAGTCAAAGCCGACGACCAAGTCGAACTTTTGGATGTAGAATGGCCTTTATAGACTGTCAAACAAACAGCCTTCTTCCTTTTTCATTTAATCGTTCATCCCAGTAGTCAGTTTTGAATGCATTTTGTATGCATTCGCATGTGTATAATGGCTGCTTTTGCATGAGGGTTGAAACTAAATGCGCATTTGACTGACTTGTTGTTCTAGTTTTCTCTCATAAGCTAATGTACAAAAAAAACTGAATATTTGTTTGAGAAATTATGTGGAATTCTCTGCTTAGTGGTCTGCGTCTCATCAGGTATGCCAAACAATTTTCGAGTGAATTATTTGAACACTTACGGTCGTAACATTTGGTAAATGTTAAAATATGTAGAGTCCTTCTTGATCTTTCTAATATATCTTTTTTTGCTTACTTTTTTTTGCTTCATTTATTTTCAGTATTTTTAGTATTTTAAGTTACTTTCTTCCATACTTGAAATTTGTAATTATCGATTTTTGTTTTCTATTTATTTTGTTGCATAATGCACTATTTCTGTATCTAGCTTGTACTTCTTAAAGAGTATATCTTAATGTACAAAGTTTTTTCTTAAATAAATAATAATATAGCCCGAGAGAAACCAGTGAGATTACTCTTAAAGTTTTTAAAACTAGAGGTAAAAGCACTAGGAAAAGCTGTGTATAGGCAGCTTCATATACGTACATAAACAATGGGCAGTAGATTGACGCAATAATCAGAACTGTATTTTTTATATGGCCCCCAACAGATAATAGATAAAAGGAAGAAGTACTACATATAACGAGAAGGAAGGTGTTACAGATGTACACGGCAGGTCCATAATTATAAGTTTTGTAAGTCGCGTGGCGTACATTGTAATAAGTAAGATGGACGACACGCTATTTCTGTGTGTGACCCTTCAAGACGGAAAACACAAGTGCAAACAGCAAATGAAAAAATTTCCCCTTCAAGAAACAAAAACACTCAATTTGCATTGCTAAAGCAGTTAATATGATTCTGCTGTAGTATTTTTTTCAAACAGTCTACACGAGGATAACTCCACCCGATCTATCTAATTCATTGCTGGTTCGAATAATACTAGATGGTAGAACTCGTGCGTAAATGGTGCATCCTCATTGTTACGATAAAAATTAACGAAATCTGCCCGGACATGCTGAAGAAGAGATCCCTCAACGAGACAACGAGTGAGATGATTCGAAAGTGCGTATTTCTACCTTCCGCATAAGGCAGTGTACTGGGAAGACAAGGCTACCAATCGTTTTCCCCGCCTCTGTTAAACTTCCGCACGGGGATAATTGCCGCCATAGAAAAGGTGTACTTACAAGTTATGCTGAAACCCGTAGATCTTGATTCACATAGATTTTTTTACAGTCAATACACATACGGAACTGAAAGAGTCGGAACTACCACCTCAATGTCCTTTCTGAAAATGTCAACAATATTGATCTAACTCCTACAATTGCAGGTACAGTCAACTGCGAAAGTGAAAAAATGTTTTGTGATTACCTAAAATTCAGTATTTTCCTAAATTTTCTGCGAAATGAATATAAAATTAATACCTGTTTTTTATCTTTCTTAAATTGCCTATTTTATAACCTTTCTAAAAAGGTACAACATGTCATACCATTTCTCTAAAAGTGGTTCGACACCAGACGTGGAGGAATGGGATGTAGTTTTAGTGCATGATTTACAAACTCCTTGAGTATTATGCAAATTAGTCGTCTGTTGCAGATTGGATTCGCTTATTTTAAGATAAGCCAAATTCCATCGAATATAATCTGTCATAAGAAAATATAAATAGTAAAAATTTTATGAGTTGGATTTCAAATATCGAATTATGTTGCAACAAAGTTGCAACACATTCAAATCCAACTTATGAACAAATAAAATTAAAACAAACAAATATCCAATGATTTGGATTTCGTACAACGAGTTTCGTTGCAATATACTCAAATCCAACTCATGACAAACAACGCGCTCGGGTTACCGTCGACATTCCTTTCACACGGTAGCCAAGTACACGATAAGCAAAAGGAATTTGCTTAATCAGCGCGAAAAACAACGATTTACAGCGGCTTTGCCCAATGACAGCCATCTACATCAAGGGCAAAAGCCAAAAAGCGAAGAAAAAAGCGCGAAAGCTTTGTCTTCATGTAGATTGGGTGTGAATATTTCTTTTGAAGAAAAAAAGATAGTCGAGTTTGAAACACGCAGGGGCTCAGACACGAATGAGGTAGGGGTCGGTTTTTTATATAGACAGTGAGCGGTCGGTCGTAGAGATGGGCGATACTGTATCGGTATACCGAGGTATCGATACTTTCCTTTCAATACTTCGAGGTTTTGTAATCGGTACTTTTAGCCCCCGATACTACCGATCCTCGATACTTTTCGTTCAATACTCGAAGTATTGACAGTACAGCACACATCGTCTTATTATTTGCTAGCCGTGAGGCAGTATGTACAAGCTAAAAATAGATCTCGTGTTTATCGAAAAAAATATTGAATTTCACCTTAACTTTCCTTTCTAGTCGACGACGTTCCATCTAATCGCAATTGAATGTGCATAAATGCACATGAATATACTTTAAAAGAAAATGTAATTATAACACATTTTCTATTATTGTAGATGCATGTGCATTTATGCACATTCAATTGCGATTAAAAGAGACGTCGTCGACTAGAAAGGAATGTTAATGAATATATAAGTAAAATATTATTATGTATATTCAAATTCAATATCATATTTGAAAAAGTTTATATTCTGTTGAAATAAAAATTTGTTTATTATTTCATCTGCTTTTTTAGCTGTTCTTGCGAAATTTCAAATTATTTATTTGCTAAAACTATTTATGAAATCATCCGCTCAGATGCGTCTTCATTTGAAAAAAATTATCAATCAAATATATCTTCTGAGAAAATCCATAATTTGATATTTCTCAACGATAAAGTTGAGAAAAATAACCAATATGATAATAATTGTAATTTCAATGCATTTCTACATGTTGGAAGGAGAGGAGAATTGGAGCTTGGTCGCGAAGTTCGTGGAAAATACGCTCCGCACCAGTAACATGGAAGCTGCGACGCAGGTCCTGCCGCATTAGGAGTCCTTTGGGCTAAGCGAAAAGGCCCAGCCCGAAGTAATGTGGAAAACGGTCCCGGGCTGGTGTCCTTGTAGCTGGGAGGAGAGGTTTTAACCTGTAGTCCACCGGTTGGGGCGGGAGTCCGGCACTCTGTAAGTAAATAGATTCCCCCTCCTCCTTAAAAAAGAAAAAGAAATGCAATTTCTACACCATATATAACTTTTTTAATTTTTTATCCATATGGTTCCAATACTTTTGAGTATCGATACTTTGTCAACGGTATATTTGTATCTAAGTACCGAAAGATGCGGATATATTGCAATGCCAAGTATCGATACTTTTCGATTCTGTTCCCATCTCTAGTCGGTCGTATCAGAAAGCATTAAAGTTTAAGATTGTGAAAGTACACGTCAATAATCAAGTACCCACTATATGTTATTAAATAATAAATCTCAGAAAGTGTTAAAGTTTAAGGTTGTGTTGGATATGGATGTAAGAACCAGAGCGTGCTTCGTAGATTTTCAAAATGGAACGCATTTGCGATGAGCGATATAATTCCTAAAGCTGTTGTGGCGTCTATGTAAAAGGTTGAGGCTGGACTGATATTTGTAGGGCGCAGTCCTGGTATAGATGGGGCCCATGCACCTGAAAGCTTTATTATTAAAAATGATTAATTTACATAAAAAAATGCACAGCTTAAATATTTATTTATTTATTAAAAAGATGCTATTTCTTTTTAGGATCCGGTTAGACTAAAAACAATTTCATAAAGTTTGTATTCTCCTTTGCAACTAACACTCATATATCGTATTTCATTTTTCAAATTTAGCACAGAATTTCGTAGCTATGATCAAGTAATTATTTTAGTTCCCACAGAATTTGTGTTTCATACTTATCAAAATTCATCCAAATGTACAGGTTTACTAAAGATATTTGAAATTTATGTTTTGCACATTATGAATAAATATTGGCAAGTAGAATTTAAGATAGTGTTATCGTAATGATATAATCAAATAATTTTATATCATTGTAATTAATTAATCGTGCAGAAATCGCTACAACTCCTTTATCCACTGGAAGTTAAAAATATTGCTAATGCCATCCCCGGCCCGGACCCTGCAGATGTTAAAAATTATAGAGCCGCCGTCACTGACCAGAATGCTTTCTATATCTCTATATTCATAACGTGAAGAGATTTGTAGACCTATTTTTCTCTTTTACATTTTTGTTCTTTTTGTCGTCCATACTGAAGTTAATAAAATCTTAGAGGCTTAGTCAGTTCCCTTTTATAAGTGGTCGTGAAAAAAGATATTCTTTTAATGTTATACCCTATTCTTTCTAGTTTATCACCTGAATATCACTCTCTGAATTATTTTCGACAGTTGTTTAGTTTGTTTAATTTACAGATGCTTCAAAATGTCGTAATAAATAAAATTAAATATTATTTTATAATTTTTATCGCTTTTTGTGAGGTCGGTTCAACATTTTTTTAACGCTATTTTATTTTTCACTTTATAGTTTCTACAGATATGCTACTCGAGAAATGCTGCTGTATGAGCAAAAAGTTCTAGAGGTAGTGTACTGTATACAAAGGAAACATAATCATCCAAATCCAACCACACATAACGAACTAAGATGGTGCTTTCTTTCCATACCATCATCCTAGGTACAAAGTTTTTATCACGATGCTAACTGTTAAAGATAATATTGATATAGGAGTGGTAATAATAAATACTCATCGTGATACATACATACTAATCCATGTAAAACATCAATCACTGAAAATATAATTTAAAAGCCATTTCAATTTATAATTTTACATTCCCACGAGAATATTCTTTATCTTATCATAAGGAATATTCACACCCGTTCTCAGGCTGTTAAGTATCGCGGATTCTTAGTATTTTATTCCCATATTTATTCCATCGTAATGACATATTGCACGTACATATGTAATAATTCCCAAGCGAAGAGTACAAATCTTCAAATTACATGAAAACAATTTGCTAGATGCTACTTCAGCATAAGTTGGTCAAGTTCACGGGAAGAAAGATTTGTTTAAAGCTCTGAAACAGTGCGGAAACACGTTTTTATCTGAAAGTCGTGTCAAAGAAAATTAATTGAGTTTAAGTTATTTGTGAATGAATTGAGAAAAATAAATTTCGAAATAAAAGCACATTGGTGGTTTAATTTATATATTCTTTAAAGTGACTGAATTTAAAAGTGAAACTGCTAGCGCGGCAACATACTCCATTGGAAGAATCATTTATTTAAAGCATCATCCCTGTCCGCTCTAAGTACACAATTTATATTATAAGCATCATTTAAGAAACGTTGTCCGTTAAAGGGAATCAAATTTATCGAAGTCGATCCACGCGTTACGAAGTTAGGCAAGACCCCTCCCTAGGAGCATAATTGTTCTCTTAGTAGCAATGGGAACGTACTGCATGCAACAATAGGAAATGCCTATAAACAGATCAACACGTTCTGAAGTTACGCTCCATCAACCTAGGTATCGCTTTTGCGAGGTCGGTTAAAAAGTCTTCCCTACATCGGTTCACAAAGTATATCACTCCTTCATCCAACCCACCTTTAACCCACCAAGCCATACTCTATAGAATGGAAAAATAGCCACTCAAATCGCTCTACTCATTACAAAATTAGATTCCACACCCCACCCGACCAGAAATGAATGTTTTGGAATGATATCAGTGGTTAATCATGCTGTATACAACAACAACAAAAAACCATCCAAAACAATTAATGCGTCCCGAAATTAAGCTACAATGACAATTATTCCACCGCTCCAGCTCCAGCTTAGAGCTTTTAGTAAGTCTTTAGTAGAACGATCAGCGAGGATTGGTTATTGCCTAGATGTGGAGGGAGGGGGTGGGGGTGGAACCTAACTTTGCAACTCGTGGACCGATTTGGATAATTCTTTTTCTGTTGCGTAGAGTATGTTCCCTGGTTGATACCACGAGAAAAAATGGGGGGAGGGTGGGGGGTGAAACTTAACTTTGTAAAAACATATTGGTGGGGTGGGGGGGGGGTTGGTATTGGTGCTTGAACCTAACTATTAAACGCGTGGACCAATTTGGATGGTTCTTTTTTTGTTGACTAGGGTAGAAGACACTTGAAAACAAAGTATAAAAAAAAACTTGTTGGGTCCATCAAATATTTCAATATTTACTTTAATTTTCTAATGTTTACTTTCCAACAATTTTGTAATACACTGTAATAATTCGTTGCCATTTAGTTATTTTGTTGAAGAGAATTTTCTATTGCATTCAAGTCATAAAAGTATAACTGTAGGTACAGTTTATTTTTGCTATTCTGTTATCATATGAAATCAGTCTTCTTGCTACTTTTCTGTGAACTACATCAAATATAAATTTTGAAAGTTTTAGTTGTTTTAGTCAAACCTGTGTAAGGTAAGCCACAGAAACAAAAGGTCACAGAATAAAAGTGCTAAGTGCTGCACCTTGTTCGCAACTCATGAGCTCACCTCATTTCCGGACAAGAAACCAGGTAGAGAGAAGACCAGAGGAATCTCAGATCTCACTTAACTTCAAGGAACCGAAGCAAAGCAGAGATAAAAGGGATTCAAAATACATACAGTCCACACAAACTCGAACAGCAGTTCTTTAGAAAAGGTTAAATTTGAATGTTTATTTCCCCCTTTTCTATGTTTTGAACTGAACGAGTTTAACGAGAAAGGGACATAGAAAAATAGTGATGACAGATGAAATGTCGTGGTGTGGTGCAATAATTAGGTAAGTATTTATTTATTTATTTACCTTTATAATTTGATTGTTATTTTTATTAAAAATTCTTGTGTCTTAATTGTTTGTGATGTGAAATTTGTATATGTACATACTTGTCTAAATGGTAAATTACACATTCGAATTTTGTTTACATTTCAAGATCTATATAATTTTAACAATTTTCTATTAACAGATATACTATAATTCAAAAACTACAACAAGTCGACATATAAAGCGTTTCCAAAGTAACAATTTCATTAGAAAAGTATTCTATCAAATTTTTTTATAAGATTTGTTTCTTTGTGATGATTTTTGTCGTTTTAGGTTGAGTAGAAGACACTAAAAAGTGAAAAATAAAATAGTTTTTTTTAAAAAAAAGTTGAACCGACTTCACAAAAAGCGCTAAAAAGCATAAAATAATTTTTAATTTTGTATCTATTTCGACATTTTGAAGTGGGTGCAAATCATACAAACCAATCAACTTCAAAAAAGTATTTAATCGTCCTTCCTTATTATCACGTGAGCTGAAACGTTTAGGTAGTTTTATATAGTATCTCCGATTGTGGTTGGGTAGTTGTTTTGTTTGTTTAATTTGCAAAGACTTCAAAATGTCGTAATAGATATAAAATTAAAAATTATTTTATGCTTTTTAGCGTTTTTTGTGATGTCAGTTAAACTTTTTTTATAAAGCATTTTATTATAATCACATATTTCTTACAAGCACGGATCCGTCAGAGTCTCTAACATAATCTTCAGTTTGCAGTTTCCTCTAAATTTATTGGCGATTTCGAGTTAATCCACAGAGTTATCATGACAGGGCAATTTTTCTGGCTCACCTTGTTTACCATTGATGTTATTGCATTGATGTGTCACGTCTACAATTTATGCGGTATTTAATGTACTTCCGTTCTTGAATTTTAGAACGTGTTACGTTAATATTGATTTAACTTCCGTTAATATTGATTTAACTTCCGCTCTCTAATCGATGTATTCCGTACCACAGCTCGACGGATCCATCGGTGTTATTTCATTGTGGCGGAATGTGGGCAGCGAATATTTAAAGCTTTGAATTGTGCCCAATTATACATTGTAACTAATAGGCATATTGCTGATGTGCATAAGAGAAATTTCGCTGCTATAAGATTCTTCTAGAGAGAGCCAAGATGCTAAATGAAATTTTTTGCGTTAAAACTAGGATTCGATGACAGATATCAAAACAACACTCCACTTACATACGAATCTTACAATAAAAATACCTTTCATAGGATTGAAATTATAATAGAATATATCAAGGTGTAAAACATTTATTTCTTATTAAAAGCTTAAAAACAAAAAAAATAGCAGGTAAAAGTAGGAACAGCAAACACAGCCAAAAACAAGTTATTAAATTTCAGTTTGTTGATGATAGAACACACATTTAATTAGAAGAAACTTCTTTGCTTTCAAAAGAATCTTCAAACCAGTACTGTTCTATTTTAGGATTCCGAAGATTTCTACTTCAATTGAAGACTGAATATCGACAATGACATTAAACCATTTATTGCTAATGCGTTGGATGACAATTTAACTAATTGAAAACTTTCTCAAGTACCTACCTGTTCACTATATTCGGAGATATAAATTATCTGACTCAAGTGCAACCCGTAAGTTGTAATTTAACAGTCGCCAAATGAAGACATTAAACGTATTTGCTGTGCTTTCAGCAGCTTCACTTGTTTCCTCAGCTGATTATTCAGGGAGCCGTGAAACTATACTTTCCATTCAAAATCGCATAGCTGGAGGAAGCAATGCTGAAGTTGGCCAGTTTCCACACCAAGTGGGCGTCCAAACCCATAGGCTTACAGACGATGGTTGGGATTACACCGCTTTCTGTGGAGGATCTTTGATCTCAGATCAGTTTGTCCTTACAGCAGCTCATTGTCTACATGGGTATGTTTAAGATCATGTTCGGTAAATCCTTTGTAATCGATCATTTTTAGTGGCATTTATACGGAAATATTTTTGGGGGCTACTAATTTTACTGGAGTCTGGATACGTATGAAAGTGGAGAAGGAAAATATGATTATACATGAAAACTTTCATCTTGAAAAAATAAGAGATGACATAGCTCTTGCCAAATTACCGCAGAAGGCACCTTTTTCATGTAAGTTAAATTACTTCTTTCGGAAAAATAGTTCTTTTAAAGAAAATTTTCTTTTCAGCTCTGCCCGGCCGAATTAACACAATCAACTTACCTCGTCTGAGCCAAAAAAATTGGACCTTTGAAAATACAGTCGGGTGGATATTGGGTTGGGGTAGACTTGGTGATGGAGAAAAGGCTGGAGCATCAGCTCATCTTCAGTACGCGCGACGATGGATACTACCAGATGCTTATTGTTACGTACATTATCCTTCTTTCGATAAAAATACTCAAGTATGTGTGGATGGTTCAAATGGTGTATCAGCTTGTCCGGGAGATTCAGGTGGTCCTGTTTACATTGAGGAAAAAGATGGTTCAAGAGTGGTAGTAGGAGTCGCATCGTATGAACGAATTGAGGGTTGCGAAAAGAATTTTCCAGTTGTTTACACAAGGATTACAGCTTATCTGGGCTGGATTGCTGACAAAACTGAAATAACTATTAGAGATTAAATTACGTTTGCTTTTGTTTTTTGCTTTACTAGCTAAAAATAATTTATTGTTTTCATAAAGAGAATAAAGGACCTTGTTTATTGAGGTAAGAGAATTTAATAGCGCTTTTGTTTTCTATTGACCGAAGGCATGTTTGCTTGTGTATGGTAGTAAGCAGCCATAAGTTGAGAGGTTTCTCTTCCTTTTGTTTAATTTTAAGTAAATGGCATCTTCTTTTCAGAATTAAATATGCCTGCACATCCTTTAAGTTTTCGTGCCCGACTCTTTTACAGTTACAAAATTAACCCTTAAACCCTGGTCACTTAAAAACCGTTTTTTTCTGTATATTAGATCATTTTATACCATTATAATTTCTGTTAATCTGCCAAAACCTGAAAATAAAGAGTTAGAGAAAAGGACATCACTCCGAAAAATGTAAGCTGTTTTCTATATGTGGTAAACGCCAAGCGATGTGTGCGTTTTGAACATGAAAGTAGTAAAATTTTGTTTGTATACAAGAGGAGCTAACTTATTTTGGTTATATTTTAAGTTTGGTGTTATAAAAATATATTCTAATAAAACTTTTAATATAATATAATTTTTCCCTGCCCTATCTTCTTAATTTAATTAATTTTATTATTTAAAAACGCTTACGCCTCCAAATATTTCGTTACTACGGAGACGGTTATGATCTCATAAGGCGACGCCAGAAAGAAAATTGCAAAACACAACTTGAGCAAACCAATCTGTCTAATCTGACAATCATTGGCGACACCTCACCTAACCCCCTCTACACTTTTCATAAAAACAAAATGATTATCACACTTGCTGGTCTTTTACTTGTGAAATCCTTTCTTCTCGTTCTTTATTATAAGGAAAAACTAATTTAAAAAAATATGTTTGCTAAATAGAGTTCACTGGCGTATGTTTGGAATAATCACCATATTTATCTGGTATATCTACAATAATTCTTTTTAAATGGCCATACCCTTTCAAATCCGCTACGCATTATCGTAAATCGTGGCAATTGGAGGCACCGGCAACAGTGCTATCGAGCCTTTGCAAGAAATCAGATACAGTTGAAGACTGTTGTCCAGTGGTTCGACTTCAAATTTAACCCCAATAAAGTCGTACTCATTCGTTTTAATAGGCAGAGGATTGGATCGCTTAGTTGAACGTAGTTAGTAGATACTAACCTTTAGTGAGGACATTAAATATCTAGAGATAAAAGTGACTTCTAAATATGCTGGAATCTACACCTATACAACATAAACGAGAAAGCAAGAAAACTCTTCCGGGCACAGAGCTAAACTAAATGTGATCAGAGCAAAACTCACAGGTTAACAACTGTGGTACGAGTTGTCTTGGATTAAAAATAGTTGTGGGCCGAGGGCCAAAAATCCACAAACCTAAAAGAGGGCCTTCGACCGGAAAATTTTTTTCACGCCAGCGTCTTTCAGGCAAAGGTGCTGGTTATTCTCAAGGCGTGTGAGCTCTTCGCAGGAATTAACAGGGCCCACCGTCGCTATTTTGCCGGGCAGTCTGGCTGTTATTAAGGCTTTTGACTCAACTACTCTCACCTCTAAATTGGTAGAGAGATGCATCGAAGAACTGGATGTGTGGTAATAAAACGTTTACAGTAGGTCATAAAATAATTGTTTTGCAAAAACTCCCACAGAAGGAAATAATTATTGTTGTACTTGGACTGGAACTCCCACAAAAGGAAATAACCAGGTGTCTTTCAAATACCGTTTCAAAGTTCTGAGAAACTGGAAGCGTTCCTACACTTTCGACTCAAGCGGAGGTCAATGTTGCGCCCATTTCAGGGGAAATGAAAGAGAAAAATCCTAAAGCAAGCAGAACTGATCTTACTACAAGTAAAAGGCGCATAGCGTGTGGCGTAGGGGTAAGAGCACCGACAGTATGAAGCGTATTACAAATAGAAGTACTTTATCCTGTCCATGTGACACCTGTACAGGAACAGGACTTATCAACATGACGGACCGCCTATTGCGGAATAACTCCAGTGGTTGAATGTAGGTAGGTTGATACGACTGCGAACTAAGGAATTTTTTTTTTTTTGTGGGGAACCATGAGAGAAATTGTAGAAGATTCTACAAGAGATGAACTAATAGGAGGTGTCTTAGAAGAAGAAATAAAATGAAACAAAATCTATGAGGAAAAGAATATTTCTGTGCATTCAAAATGACGAAGGACATTTTGAAAATATGTTAAGTAATTAATTTGACTTTCTTTTTAGCGCTATTAAAAACCCAGTTCTTTCGAGGACTACCAAACTTTAACACAAAGAGTAAAAGGATCAACAATTTCGGAGGCAGGTAGAATTTTTTCTCAGAAGAGCAGGGATGAGTGCTACGTTTGATCATGTAAATTGAGAATGTAAAAGATATTTGTATTTTTTAAATTGCGTTTGAGAGATTTCATGTTGGTCACTATTTTAAACCCGAAAATAAATATTAAAGGGAAAGTTTTCAAAATATTTCCGTTTGAAAGGAAAAAATGAAGAGTTTGAAAATCAATTTTACAGTTACACAGTCTCAAAAATCATTGCGTTACTTGTTAACTGAAACATTAGTAAGGTGAGGTAAAATAAGGTAATAGGAAATAAAGTCATATGACTTGATATGATAGAGCGAACGTGTTTGCAGAGCCGGATATTGCTTTTTCTACGACGTTTTTTACACCTGTTTTACTCAATGTGTTCCGGTCTCCTCTTCCCACTCTGCTCGCTCTTCTCAGCCCTAGATGGGCAGCTCCAAGGCAGCTCAAAAATTTGAGCAGCAAGGCGAGGAAAAAGTGCCCCTCTAGGTGCGACGCAGACTTCCAGACTTATTAGGACCTCTACCTTCAGTTCTCTCGCGATCTCAATACGCCCTACAATAGTTTTCTATTCAATTCAACAGACACTCTGCTTTTCAACCGTAGACAATTCTGGAGATTTATAAATTCAAACGACGCAGCGACATTTACACGTCCTCTCTTAGGTTTGGTGGTCGCGAGAGCAGCGACTCCACTGAGGTGGCCAATTTCTTTGCCGACTTCTTTCTGGTTTCTTTTCTGTGATTCTGACTGTGATACAATTTCTGCCGATTTTTCCCACTTTTTTAAGCTTCCACGCACTTCTCTTGAGCCCAAGGACATCGTTTTTGACGTCGTCACTGTCACTGAATTCCTACCTGTTCGGGCGCACTCAACGTGTCTTAATCCGCGGTGCCTTATCCAAGGTAACCTCTGTTCATTGCGGCGTGCCTCAGAGCAGTATTCTCGGCCCTGTCCTTTTTATTTACTTTTTTAATGATGTTTCGTTGCTCCTGACTAACTCCAGCATCCTCTGTTTTTCCGATGATGCCAAAATCGTCCGCGTCGTCTCTTGTGATGACAACTGTGCTTTATTAGAATCCGACATTCCCATTTTCCATGATTGGTGCTCTTGTAACCGTCTCATTTTAATGCTAACAAGTGCACTGTAATGACGTTTACCCTCAAAAAGAGTCCCATTCTCTCTGACTACTCTTTGAATGGAACTACGTTGTAAAAACAGGAAATTCTGGGATTTCTAAGGGTGAGGTTCCTTTAATCCTTTTTCTATTATTTGGAAGCGTAATATGATGGACAGTTTAATAAAAATAAAAACCAGATTTAAAAATTAATGACATTAATTTCGGAGAAAATTTGGTAAAATTCTGATTAACATTGTTGAGAATTTTGCAAAGGTCATTGGGGTAGTAGTTTTTTGACGTTTGTTTTTAACAATTTTGATGGAATTCACATCAATATTTTATTTTTAACCTTTGATCTCAACAAAGAGACATCAATTATTGACAATATACATAGATCTAGCTCCTATTTTTGTACGTATCGTCAAATACAAAATTGAAAAAAATGTTTTGCGATTTCCAAAAATTCAATTTAAATTTTTTTGGAAATTCATTAATTAATTCATGTTTTTCATTTTTGTTAAATTTCCCATCTTAAACTTTTCCAAAAAGGTATAACATGGCACGGTAGAGAAAGGATTAGAAAAACTGCCTCCTCAGAAATTGACTGGCTACCTGGCCTGGACTGACCTGGCTACACTTTATGTGAGAAATTCTTTAAATAAACAAAAAATTTTAAGACAAGGAATCGAAATGGTTATTTAGGGTACACATACTCAACTCAACTCATTTTATTACTGCTGCAAAAAAGCTATAAAAATGGTGTAATTTTGTTTTATTGCCGACATTAGCTTGTGTTTAGTAGAGTCCAAACCCTAGCATCCTGGCGTTCTGTTACTAATACCTGATGGAATTTTAGCTATAAAGGAGAGTCATTCAGCAAGTATATCGATAATAGTTGAAAAACAAATCGATAACTACGGGTGTTCGCTAAAATTAATAAGAAATGGCAAAATTTGGTTTTGAGGAATACTTAGATATATTTTACATTTATTGTGTAGTAGACCGGAACAAAAAACAGGCTGTACTGAAATATATAGTGAGACTCCCTCGACGTGCACTCCAAAGATGGCATTTTCGAAGATTACCCGAAGGTTAGGAGAAACCGTAAGTGGAATTTCAAACAGCAAGGAATCGCGATCTGAAACATAGAAAGATTCTTCCGACGTCGACCTGCACTTAATCGCCTTCGTCAGGTAAAACTTTGAGAAATGCCCGAGACGAATCGAAAGGCGACTAGGAGTGTCTTTACGTTCATATCATCACATCCCACTCCAAGGACTACTGGTAGGACATTCAGAGAGGAGATTAAACTTTCGTATTTGGCTTTTGGAATGCAACATGGTGAACGGGACGAATTATGTGGACGGATGAATCGCAGTTCAACGGGGATGGTATCAAAAAATTCCACAACCTCCATACCTGGTCGAGGACCAACCCATATAGGACGGGGCACCTCCTTTCAGCAAAATTCTGAGCCAATGTTTGGACTGGTATTATCGACACCCATATAATAGGTGCATTCATTTTGCCATAATTGCTTAACAATAAAATTTATGCGGATTTTTTGAAGAATACCCTGGAGGATCCACTAGAGGACATCACTATGGATAATCTTAGGGCTGTGTTTTACAATCACAATGGAGCATGGAGCAACAGCGCTTTCGCGTACCATTATAAAACCTTTACTGAATTATAAATTTCCTGACCGCTGGCTTGTTCAAAGTGCACTGATTCTCCGAACTGCGACGTCTCTAAATCTTCCCCCTTTGGACTTTTCCTTATGCAGAAAAATGAAGGATGGAGTTTATTGTAGGCCTATTAACAATAAAGATGATTTTTTTTTGCGAAATTGGGACTGCAGCGACGTAAATACGGAAGAGGCTAGCTACAATACACCTTAAAAACGGAATTACATGAAGGTAATTGGCGTGCATCGAAAGAAACGAAGTGCACTTCGAACAGCTTCTGTAATATAGTGAGATTAATTATAAGAAGTTTTCAAGTCAATAAAAAGCAATTTGAGTAAATTGCATATCTTTAATAGTGCTAAAAAAGAAGTCAAATTAATTAGTTAAAATATTTTTAAAGTGTAATCTGTCTTTTTGAATACACAAAAAAGCTCTTTTTCTCATGGATGATTTCGGCTTCCAAAATTCTATACCATTTATCTCATGGTCGGTAGATAAATTTCCATCAGGTATTAGTAACAGGACGCCAGGATGCTAGGCTTTGAACTCTGCGTAACACAAGCTAATCTCGGCAATACAACAAAATAACAGCATTTTTATAGCTTTTTTGCAGGAGGAATAAAATGAATTACCTGTAAGGTCGGGATAATTTGGCAATTTTTTTCGTATATTTTTTGAAATTCCTCTGAGTCACATGCTGTGATTGACTTTTTAGTGTACTAATATTTTTAGTTG
Source organism: Leptarthrus brevirostris (assembly GCA_964036015.1). NCBI lineage: Eukaryota > Metazoa > Arthropoda > Insecta > Diptera > Asilidae > Leptarthrus > Leptarthrus brevirostris. Next base: position 68,566,160 of record OZ038373.1, on the reverse strand, counting down.
ATAGATATTGTAACGTAAGTGGGGCTCTTTGGGCTCGACGGATTAATTTAGACAATTATTTTTTATCACAAATGTTCACAAGTTTATTCTCTTCACCTAATTAGTTCGTTTAACGATTTCCTCGACAATATTTCTTCACAATATTACGTTTCACTTTAATTATTTACACTTATCACTTCACTGGTTAAAACTATTCCCGTTATCACATGTAAACGCTTCGCAGTCTAAATCACGACTAAACTACCTAGGCTACTGCTCAGCCCTATTTATACTACTTAGCTTAGTTCTAGAAAGTTCAGTAACTTAGTTCTAGATATTTCTGTCACACATTTTCACCTCATATATTCACCATGGGTTCGAGTCGTCCTTGACTTTCCCCTTTTGGCATTTCCTTTTCTTGATTTCTGGCCACCTGGGACATGCGCATTACACGGTTGAATATTTCCGTTTTCGTGACCTAACTCGTGCACGTTACACCGCCCCTCACTTAGAGCTGTTCGTCCCGAACAGCTTTGATCCTCAATGGCTTTTCTGTGGTCCTTCTGTTTTAATAATCCTTCCTTGGCTTGTGGCGACTGTTCCTCAGATCTCAACTGCTTCTCTTGTTGTCCATCAGATTTCTATTCTTCGAACAAAGAATTAAGGTCGCTTATCTCGAATTCTTTCATGTTAGCCCTCTCTTCGCGCTTGCATTCTTCGCCATCCTTCAATTTCCGGTGAAGTTGAACAATCTCATCTTCCTCCGTTTGAGCGTTGATCGGCTTACATCCTTGAATTTCCAACTCCTCCGTCAATTCAGGCTATTCTTCCATTGAAGTTTCCATTGCCTCCTCGAAATCTTGCAGTTCCTGATTCGCAGTCTGCATTTTCCGCTTTCCTTTGCTCGATGTCCGTAACACATTCAGTATTCGTAGATCCTCAATCTTCCGCTCTCGTGATGCATTCCCATGTTTCAAATGTCCAAATTGGTCTTCTACTCGTCTCACTTTGTACCATTTCTTTCTTCATTCGCTGCTCTTCGTTAGTCCTCCGCCATCGATGTCCTGTCAAAACACCTCCATCGTTTCGGGCACTTTCCATTGTACGGTATTTATCTAACAAGTGATCAAGGCTCTTCCTTCTGCAATCACTTTGCAGGTGACCTTCTTTACCGCAGGACCAGCATCTGTACTTTTGACGGGGCACTTTACCTTCGTTGTTCCGATCGGTACCACTCCTCAATCCAAATTCTTCTTGCGTAAGCCAAAATCTCAGCGTTGGTGTTCTTCCCAGCCAGTCACACTGCTCGCTGCAGGTCACTATCTGCAAGTGAATTTATAAATGCTTCTCTTGCGACCTCATTGACATAATCTTGGCTAAGCTTAGGATAAGCCAAATGTGTCAGCCTTTCTATGTTCAGGCCTCTGTGTTGGACTGCGTTGATGTAGACGGTAGACCTCCTGCATGTGCTGGCTTCCATACCGCAATTCTAAGGCTTGAATTAGAGATGAATAATTATACCTTTGCTCTGCCGGTATAGTCTGTAGCAGTTCTGCAGCTGCACCTCTAAGTGCCATGATTAAAGCTGTAGCTTTTTCCTCGTCAGTCCAGAAATTTACTACCGCTGCTGTCTCGAACTGTAATCTGTATGTCTGCCAGGGATTTTGACCATCAAATGTTGGAGAAGGAATTCTTTTATTCACAGTGACGTCTGTAGATAACGTAGTTAAATGACGTTTTGTTACAGTCTCTAACTTTGTCCTTATTTCTTCGAAATTTTTCTTCATTGATAGTTCCATTTTACATTCAGATTCTTTTATTTTGAGTTGTCCAGATAACTCTACCTCTTCCAATCTCCTTTCAATATTTGATTTTATCTCTCCCATTTTATTATCCATATGGCTTTCGAGATTGACTTTCATAGAGTTTTCTATTGTCTCCAGCTTCTTCTCTACAGTTGACTCTAGACCTGCAAACTGTCTTTGCATAGAAGTTTCCATTTCAGCTTTCACTTCCTCAACAGAGACCTTAAGTTAAGCTACTATTAATGACTTCAACTCGGCTGTCGATAATTTCTGTTCTTCAATAGATGCCCTTAACTCAGCTGTCGACGATTTCTGTTCTTCCATTGCCGCTTTCAATTCGCTTACGGACCCTTCCATCGATGTTTTCTGTTCTTCCAACGCTGACTTTAACTCATTTACGGAACCCTCCATTGTTGGTTTCTGTTCTGCCATTGATGCTTCTACTGATGATTTCTGTTCGTCCATTGCTGTCTTTAACTGCTCCTAGGAAGATTTCAGTTCACACATCAGAGCATTGGGAAGATCTGTCATGCTTGGAGTACTTGTTTCTTCTTCGTCTTCAAAAATGAAAGCCTCTGGATCCTTTCCTTTTTTTTCCATAGCTTCTTGTAGGCACATTTTACTTTACTGAACTCCCCCTTCAAGTCTTGGACACGTAATTCCTTCAGTTTGCGCCCCATATTCAGACTGGCAGCACTATTTGACTTCAAATTCACAATCACACTTTTTTTTCCAAGTTCACTTTTTCTTTAGTCTGTCTTAATTAATCCCACTTCTGACACCAATTGTAACGTAAATGGGCTCTTTGGGCTCGACGGATTAATTAAGAGAATTATTTTTAATCACAAATGTTCACAGTTTTATTCACTTCACTTAATTATTTCGTTTAACAATTTCTTTTACAAGTTTTCTTCACAATATAACGTTTCACTTTTCTAATTAACACTTATCACTTCGCTGGTTAAAGTAGAACTGACTCACTAGGTTGCTACTCAGCCCTATTTATACTACTTAGCTTAATTCTAGAAAGTTCAGCAACTTAGTTCTAGCAAATTCCGTTATTCATTTCGACCACACTAAGTCAGCACAGGCTCTAGTTGTCCTTGACTTTACCCGTTTGACATTTCCTTTTCTTCATTTCTGGCCACCTGCGACATGCGCATTACACGGTTGACTACTTCCCTTTTCGTGGCCTTACTCGTACACTTTACAATATTGATATCAACTATTCAGTTAAAGTACTAAATATAACTTGAAAATTGTAAAAATATTTCTTTATTTCTTTAATTTTAAGACAAAGTTGTTCTTTGAAGAGGGAAACATTGGCTCGCATGGCACAAATTTATACTAAACCAAGCACAGAACCAAAGTAACACGTTTGAAATGAAAGATAATAAAACAAACATCATTCATCTCCTAAATATATTTCTATCCCGATCAAATGTAATATTAAACGAAACTTACCTTAAACACTCCGCTACACTAAAAAGTTTGCAGACGCAAATAAAACACGTTTTCACATGACAGAAGTCCGAAATGCCAACGGGGGCTTTAATCTTCAAAAAATTCGTATATGGACGGAGTTGGATCAATACGTTGTGCGACAAGATCAACATGTCATGAGTCCCGGGTTCGGGACCAGATAACCCCGTGAGCTTTTATTAAGAAATTAAAATAATCCACTCCGTCTCTGGGCTGTTGTCTAGCTCGCGGCCATGCAAAAACAAGACTCAAGTTTTCTCACTTCCCTTACCCTAATTCCCTTCCGGCCAAAACCATGCTAACGCATCAAAGAATTGTCCCCTAGATTTGGACACATCGTATAAAAATTTTTTTTTACCAAAACTAAGCGCCAGTAACGCCATCTAACATTTGCGGCTTAAACTAAATCGATTACTATCATTTGTCTTTAAAAATTTTGTTTATTTAAAGAATTTCTCTAATAAAATGCAATAAAATAGCCAGTCAATTTCTAAGGATGCGCGTTTTCTAAACCGTTCTCTACCGTGCCATGTTATACCTTTCTGGAAAGGTTTAAGATGGAGAATTTAACAAAAATTAAAAGCAGATGCATTAATTAATGAATTACCAAAAAAAACATTTAATTTAATTTTCGGAAATCGCAAAACATTTTTTTTCAATTTTGGATTTAACGATACGACATCCTTGTAAAGTCAAGCAGAAGTTCTTGTTTTTTATGTTATGTATATATATATATATATATATATATATATATATATATATATATATATATATATATATATAGAAAGAGAGAGAGAGAGAGAGAATATCTGCCGACGCCGAGTGGAGCAGGCAAGACAGGCGAGTCGCAAGACGATTAGGAGTATATTAAGTTTAAGTTAAGGGTTATTCATTCAGAAGGGCGACGTTGATAACATCTTATCCCAGTCCAAGGACTGCTGAAAGGAAATTCCGTGACAAGATTACAATTTTTCATTTCAGTTCTGCGACATTGAGAACGGAGCATAATGGAATTCTGTGGACGGATGAATCGCAGTTCACAGAGGATATTATCACAATCTCACTAGTCAGCTTTTATTTTTATTTTTACACATTAAACGTATTGCAATATAACGTATACATTTAATGTAGACTATTTGCCACACCACAGGTAGAGCCCAAGGCGTGCTCTGTGCTCTTTTCCTCTGCTCTTCTTCACTGTGATTTTCTCGTTCGTTTAGGTCTTCCCTCGATTTTTTCGGTTGCATTTTCGTCTCCTGCACAATTACCCTTGTTTCGTTGAGTGTCTTCTAAATTGTCCACAGTAGTATTAAAAACGAATTATGAGCTTAAGTTCATAAATTGTACTGACAAAGTCGCGAAATTATCATAGCACTGTCAAAAATATTATTAATGTAGATATAGGAAATAGTAAATTTCAATGAAAAAAAAATGTGTGCTCCGAAAATGTTTCCCCCCGTGATAAGGGTTGACGATAGTGCAAAAGTCGTCATGGACAAAGTTGTAGCGCCCTCTACGATCGTATCTTTTTTATCGCCGTGGCGATGAAAAACGGCCGAGATATAGGCGACACAAGTTTTCTACCTGTTTGCCCCCCCCCCCCCCCCCCCCTGGAAACAGAAAAAATATAGCTAAATGTGGATTTAGTGTTTCCAGGGGGGCCTAAAACAGCATGCACTAATTCAGCGAGGTAGGTGAACTTGTAATTAAAAGGTTGGTAAATGCTCCCTGACGCCTGGACTATAATTCAACTGTCATTAATTCGCCTGATTGACTCACTATCTAAGCGAGTGGATGAATAACTGACTTTAATATTATCCTCATCCTATATATAAAAGAAAGGCCCCATCTTCTACCCTGGGTTTATTAGTAAATTTTTAAGCACCGCCTGTATTAGAGAAAATCATATGGGAAAGAAAATATTTGTAATCATAACTATGAATTGAGTCACCGTGATTGGCTTACCCTTGTATGTAGTACTATGTAAGTATTCATAATATTTTGCTCTCTTTTGTGTGGACGGGGAAATGCTCACGAGAACAGCAGGCAATGCACTTACTTCAGCTGATTGTACGTAGTACATTCCATTCTAGGTCACTTGATATTTTTCAATTTCTCAAGTAGTACTTAATTTGAGAAGGTGAAAGACAATTTAAGAATTTAGCTAAGAAAATTTGGCTAGAGCAATTTGTGAAATTTGTTTGGTTTTGTAATTTATAATTCAATAAATTGGGACAGAATTTCCTTTTGGTGGATAGATGACATATTTGGGTTTTTATGGGTTCACGTGTTTACGTGAACACAATATTGGATGAAACAACTCGGATGTAAATTTATTGCTATCGTTTTTGGTTCTCTTAGGTGATGACTTTAAACAGATGAGGGTGGTTCAAGGAGAGCTGGACGCATAACAAAAATAAACTTAGTCAAACGACTTTTCTCCTAAAACGACATTTCTCAAAAAATCGAAAAGCAAAAGAGCAATTTCGCAAAATGATAATATTGTATAAAAGTGCACATATCAAAAATACTCTTTCAAGTTGCCATTTCGCAACTCTTTCACAAAAGATCATTTCGCGAAAAGCTCTTTTTTCAAACCATTTATTTTGAAAAACTATTCAGATTGGTTCAAAGAAATTTATGTTTGTGGAAGGAATAGTAGACCACCTTTTTTTCCATCCAGTCTCTGGAATTGTTTTGAAGTAGATGAACAAAATATTCCACGAACCCAAAATATCATGATTCACCATATAAGATAAATAAAATGTTACTGGAAGAACTTCGGAAGGAAGTTCGGTTTGTTGGAGCTGAAGTTGCAAAGTTTCAGAATGGGTGACCACCAGCTGTAAAAAGAGAAAAGAATTCACAGAATATTATAACAAAGAGTATGAAGCCCTTGATTTTATATATGCTATAGCATCTAACGTTTATTTGAAATAAAGCGAAAAAAAATGGAAATTTGTTTCTTTTTTAAATTTTCACAGTTACATAGTGTTGTTTTCGTGCAATGGATCATTTAATGTTTATGCCAGAAATGTCCCTTTGCCAAACATCTTCTTGCTAAATGTCTTTACGTGCAACATCCGTTTTTGTAAAAGAACCATTTGCCAAACTGCATTTTTTGCCAAAGGGTTTTTTGTGGAACGTCTTTTTTGCGAAATGACCTTGGAAAATTGTTCATTTTGTCATATTTCTTTAGGCGAAATGAGTAGTATCCGTGGTTCAAGCGATCTTAGGTGATGAGTGATCTGAGAGATAATTGAAATAAATAAATGTGGTTCAAGCACTCATTACACCAGTATATCCAGGTTTAGTCAATAACCACTAACCAAAGGATTGGTGGTTTCACCGCCGACCTTGTGGTTTTCCTCTGGGTACTACTTTACGGCTGAGGAGTATAAAAACAATCCAGCCACATAGGCCCTTATTACTACTCCTCTTCAGCCGGTTGTAGGTGACTTCCGTCTTAACGTTATGGAACGCTCCCTCTACGTCCAGGAAAGCACCCAGAGTGTATTTGTTAAATTCCATAGAACTTTCAATCGCCGGCTCCACTGCGTGCAGAACCGTCTCTACCGATTTCCCTTTACCATAGTATAGGCATGCTGGTTTTTTTAAATGTGATAGCATTGCTTTACCTCTCTTTTGTGCACATCCAGTAGTCTCTCTATCACTTTGAGCATGACGACATCAGCCGCGTCATTATGTGACTTAGTGTCTCCTGAAGCATAACTGGCCTTACCCCATTAACTCCCGGAGATTTTATTGGATGAAATGAGCTTACTGTCCATGCTATGGCACTTACGCTGACTGCAGACTATGGATTTTATAACGTCCCAATCCTTTCATCGTAAGAGCCAACCTAAAGCAGTCTCGCATTTTGGGAAACGATCACACTATCTGGAAAGTAAATATCGAGAAGTGTATTTATCATCTTCTCATCTGTATTGGTCCAGACTCCATTTTCCATTCCTATTGAAGACGGAATAGGCTGAATAGGATAAGACCCTTCTAAGTCTGGATGCCTCGGCATTCGGTACAAACTTCTTCAATGAGGAACTTCCTCTATGAGGACTGTTTGTTGATCTTATCGCCGTCTTAAAAGACCTTAGACCATCCTTATATCTGGACCAGTCTATTTGATCCCTAATTAACTTAGTCTCGTTGAAAAGTCTACGCGATTGTGCCCTAAGTTTAACCAAATCCGCAATCCACCACGGCGGCCTAGATTTATAATGTGTCCTGCTTATAATAGATAATAATAATAATATAGATAGGCTTCTATTACTTTCTTCACAGCTTTCATCATCTCTTTTTTTAATTCGTTTTTATAAGCACTTTTTGTACTTGTCTTTTTGCATTTGTTTTTGTTTTGGTCTTATTTTACAGCCTTTTATAATTTGCTTACAGCTTTTTCACCGTATCTCATTAATCCCTCTTTTTAATAATCAGGTCACTCCAAATTGTAACAATGTAATTTTAAGTTCACACTACTAAAACGATTTTTAGATTACGCCGATCCTAACGGCTGCACCATTGCGCCACTTATATTAGAATTACTGAATTATAACTTCACTGATTATTAGTGACGAAAACGCGGTTTCCCCGCAGGACTTTACTTTGTCCGTGTCTCTATGTGACTCCCCGATTCATCGCAAAATCATTTTCCAAGTTACGGCGTCAAATTATAAAACACTACAGGCGTTCACGAACCCGACTACGCAATGCTGATCGCGAGAATTGAGCTTTTTTTGTTGTTAAAGTAAAAATAATGTCAATTGCCTATTAAGGAATTATAAGTTTATAAAATGTGTAATATTTCCATGGCAAAATTTAATTTTAGCCGATGCAACCTTCAGTATTCCTGGACATATCGATTTAATTATCGGAGCAGACGTTTTTAGTTACATTATCGGCGACAAGACAATAAAATATCAAAATGGACCATACGGTCCAGAAACGAAATGTGGGTGGATCCTATCCGGATCGGTGCTTAATAGTACTAAAAGTACTACTAAATTCACAGGTATGATTTTATATACAGATCTAGACCGAAACATATGAACATTTTGGGAGGTAGAAAATGTTGAATCATCAGACAATAAGTCATCCAGTGACTATAAAATTTTTGGAGAACACTTTTCACAAACTTACACTCGTAACCCAGATGGGCGCTATATGGTACGAATACCATTTAAGCACAACAGAAAACAATTAGGATAATCAAAACGGACCAAAATGGACCAAAATTTATTCAGAATGAAAAAAAGTTTAAAATTAACAAGGATTACAAGGCCTTTATGCAGGAATAATAGAATTAACCCTTCTAACTCAGAAGGCGCACTTCACAAGCAGAAGCCTGGAAACAATTGACCTATTCACCAGAATATATTGAGGCGAAAGAGGCTCCCATAACCCATGCAATAAAATATTAGTAAAAATCCAAAACACTAACAAACACTACAATCAGGGGTGCAGAGATAAGAGAGAACGTTTAAGCACATTCTTAGTAAGAGCCAGGTCAAAAATAGGACACATATTCACGGCCCTACACATGCGGTTAATAGGCTCATGCATACCATAGTTAGATCGAGAGTATATAACATGTAGTAAAGGCAATCTCCTTAACCTATACGGAGCATGCCTATAAGTTACCAAACTTGCAAGAGAGCGAGAATCTATATTCGAGTTCAAAAGCTGGTGAATAAATACTAGGTCAGCAACTCTACGTCGTTCCTCCAACGAGTGCATATTAAGCAATCTGAGGCGATCCTCATAAGGAGGAAGCCTTAATGGATCATTCCACGGGAGGTCCCTTAGTCCGAACCTAACAAAGTTCCGCTGCACCGATTCAATGCGTCTAGAATGAACAGCATAGCAAGGAGACCAAACCTGAGATGCATATTCGAGAATTGGTCTAACTAAAGAAAAAAATAAGTGAATGAGGGTCTGTCGATCACAAAACTCCCTTGACCAGCGCTTAACAAAACCCAGGACTGAATTACTCCGAGATACGATATGGTTTATGTGCAGAGTGAAATCGAGTTTTCTGTCTAGCTTTACACCAAGGTCAGTAACGGACTCCACATGACGGATAGTAGTTTCCGCAAAGGTATAATCAAAGACAAGCTCATTGATGATCCTAGAAAAAGACATAACTTCACATTTATCCAGGTTAAGTTGCAGTCCATTTGAGGCACACCAAACCCTGAAGGTATTCAAATCCTCCTGGATGCAGGAAGAATCATAACTGTTTCTAACGCATGAGAAAATCTTCGTATCATCAGCGTAGATTAAAACTTTGGAGTGCTTAATCAGTGGCTTAATCAATGGCTAGAATAAACAGCAACGGCCCCAGATGGCTACCTTGCGGCACACCAGATGAAGCCCTAACGACTCTAGATAAAGTATTACGGAAAGAGACACGGTAAGTCCTATTTTTTAACTAAGAGCAGATCCAGTCGAGCAACAAAGGCGGAAAACCAAACCTTTCAAGCTTAAGTATAATCACGGAGTGAGGGAGCTTATCAAATGCCTTGCTGAAGTCGGTGTAGACACAATCAGTCTGGAGACCCTGTTGGAAGGCAGAGATAATGTGGGATGTAAATTCAAGCAGGTTAGTTGTTGATTAGATGAGATTAACCCCTTGCATTGCCCAACAAGCTGTGAATATATAACAGATTCAAACAACTTGGGTATGCAGGAAAGCTTCGCGATTGGCCTATAATTTGTAATGAAGTTTTTATGCCCCTTTTTATAAACAGGAATTATAAAGGAGCACTTCCATAACGTCGGAAATCTACCGGCCTGAAGAGATTTATTGAAGATGAGTTCCAATGGAGTGAGTAAGGCATCAGAACAGGATCTCAAGAATGCGGGTGGAACACCATCAGGACCAGAGGAAAAGTCCAGTTTAAGCTCCTTGATACCATTCAAGATAATATCACGAAATATGATGGGCAAAGCAATGGAGGTAGCGGGACGGTTTCGGATATGGCCAAAATCATCCAGGGAAGGCACAAAGTTGCCTGGTGAAAAGGCGCCCACAAAAAACGTCCAAAGTTATCGGCAATATCGGGCGCGCTACAACTAGAGGATCCATTATACCACATTGTAGATGGATAATTATCAGTTTTCTTCTTCAAATTTACAAATTTAAAAAAGTACGAGGATCATTATGCAAGTTACTGTGAATATCATCAAGGTATTCCCTGTATAAGGATGAAGATAACGCTAAAAAGCAGTCATGACAATATACGAATTCAGAATAAGCTGACGTGCTACTACAGCGTAAGTAGGTTTTCCATAATTTATTTTTTTTTATTCTTAAGACTCCGTAGTTCCGTAGTATACCACGGGGGCGAATGGCAGGATGATCTCGACCGCTTAAGTGGTACACATGAATTAAACAGATCATAAATCTTATCATAAAATACAGAAACACAATCGTCGACATCACAATCATAAAAAAGTGATGGGAAATCGATTGAGAGGATCCTGTTTGAAAGATCTGAGAAGTACGCCCTTTTAAAATCAAGAACGTACTGATCTACGTTGGGGTCAACAATATTAGAACCATCGTAGCAAAAATAGATGGAAATGGGCGGGTGTAAACTGTCGATAGCGGATAATTTGCGAGAAGTTGGCTCAACTACGGTATTACTCGAATCGGAAGAAAAGATAAGATCTAACTGCCTTCCCATAGAGTTCTTTACATCACTCATTTGGTGTAAACCAGAGAAGGAGATGGCGTCAAGAAAATGGGAGTCTTTAGCAGTAAGACAATTTGAAAGAAGGTAGTCATCGTCATCAGCGTTGAATACCCATTGAACATTGGGTAAGTTAAGGTCACCAAGAAGGATAATTTCGTCCTCAGGGTTTGTCATATTATTAATAAAATCTAAGCTAAGAATTATAATATCGTAAAGACTTCGACCATTTGCATCAGCAAAGTTTGTCAAGTTTGGAGGGATATAACAACATAGCAGGAAAATATGCAACTTCCCCAGAGATATCTTAAGAGCTAAGAGCTCTATTGAGAGTGTGTCGGAATAAGCAGGTATATCAACAACGCCGCAATCCAAATGCGATTTACATGCAACCAGCACACCGCCACCTCGAGCCATAGAGTCAGAGTATCTATCCTTACGAAAAATCTGATAGGACTCGTCAAGAATTTCTGCATCGTTAAAACCATTATGAAGCCAGGTCTCGGTCAGAGCGATGACGTCGTAACAACAAGCAAGAGAAGCGTGAAATAACTGGCTTGTTCTTGTTCTTAATCCCCTTACATTTTGATAGTAAAGGGATAGCGTACTTAGTTTTTTTGGTTGTTAGAAGAGGTTCTGTTTTGAGTGCTTCCCGCGACCCTACGACGGGGCACAAACTCGTGTGCAATGATATTTTCGGGCCAGAACTCGGGGACAGACATAATCTCAAAAAGCTCTGGCGACGATGTCAACTTAAAAGACGACATGAGTCCTTGAGAATGACGAGATCCTAGAAGTTGACAACGGAGGAGTACAGAGTCTTCAGCACCACTCCTCTCTCTCACGTAGCCAATAACGTCGTCAACAGAAGTAGATGGATCAAGTCGGGAAACAAAAAAGGACCGCGGTGGTTGCGCAATCCTCAGAATGAAACCCTCGAGACACATTAATAGATCTTAATGGAAATGCGCCATGCGATGGGTGAGGATTAGACTGAGAGGGGGCGGGAGATATGTTCGCAGCTGGGTTCGATGCAGGGGGGGGGGGGGGGGAGGGGGAGTAACAGCCTGCAGAGATGCCCAGCCGGAGGACAAACTATTAATTTTGTTGGCAACGAAAGATTGTTCAGCAGAAAACGAATCTGCAATACTCTTCATGAGTCTAAGGACATGACAGGGCTTAATGTCAAGACACTCATTACACGTAGTGAGCGCCCTCGCAGATGATTTTGAGGGGCGTTTCAAACATGCAGGATGAAACGAACCACCGCAAACACTATCGCAAACGATTTCTTCTTTGGAAATCACCAAAGAACAGGCCCTACACGTTGCCATAGGGGAAGAGGTAACGAAAACGAATAAAAAGAAAAGGTCAACAGACGAGACAGAGTAATAAAGATTAAAAGAATAATTAAGAAATTTAAAGAAGAAAAAAAAATAAAAAATAAATAAATAAAAATAAATTAAGTCTAAGTCTATTCTAACGAGAATAGATCAAACAGAAAATATTAAAATTAAATGAAAAGAAACCTGGTGCCACAAGGGACAAAATAAAATAACAAAGTTACACGGACAAAATAAATGGAGGAATATAAATTATGGACAATCACACAAAAAGCGAAGGGGAAAAAAGCAATATAAATTTATATAAAAAGATAAGAAAATGCCTAATAAACGAAAGCGATAACATAAAAAGTTGGTGTGAGAACGGTAACGCAAACAAAAAACCGCAATTAAAGTAAAATAACTAATTAAAAAGGACCAAAATCAGCAACGAGTATAAACAAAAATATTAACAAAAGTAGCGGAACACGGCAATTACGCAAGGTCGCCAAGCGAAATACCGAAGAGCGACGGAAAAAATAAAATCGTTCACTACAAGCACGGATAGAGGCCACGGAAAATAAAAACAAACCAAATCAAGCGAAATCAGCTGGACAGCAATGACTAGAACTCACGCAAAAATTTCAAAAAAATTCGGAAAATCTGGCAGCAATTAACCGAAAAGGCCCCAACAAAGCGAGAGAATTTAATACCGTAAACTGAAATACACAGCAATCAAAGCAGCAAGAGTTCGAAAAATCAAATCAAGAAAAATCAAAATCAAAACAAGTAAATAAGGCAAGATCGATCGCAGCCACGATAACAAAAATTAGTAAATAAATAACAATCCAAACTCACAGTAACAAAAGCACCAAGTAATCCACCACCAAACACATGAAATTTCACAAGAACTGCAGAAAAACAAAAACACATCTGCACCACACGAAGTTACAATTGAAACTGATACTTAATACTTAAAACTAGGACACATGGTACCAGTAAAACAAGTCACACTCCCACAAGAAGAATACTATTTGCCACTCCGTGCTATCATAAAACAAAACAGTTCAACTACTAAGCTTCGTGTCGTATTTGATGCGTCATCAAAAACTTCAACGGGTTTAAGTGTTAATGAAACCATGCACATAGGAACAAAGTAACAAAACGACTTAACAGACATCATAATCCGTTGGAGAAAACACCGCTATATTTTTACTACCGATATTGAGAAAATGTATCGGCAGATAAAAATTCATCCAGATGACCAAAACTATCTAAAAATTCTATGGAGACCAGCACGGCAAGTCCCCATACAGGATTTTCAACTGACAACTGTGACATATGGGACGCCAGAGGCACTTTTTTAGCGATAAGAACTCTTCATCAACTAGCCAAGGATGAGAAAGCGGAATATCCTCAAGCATCTGTTGCATTAAAAACCGACTTTTACGTAGACGACCTCCTGAATGGAGCAGATTCTCTACGAGACGCAAAAGCATTACCAACAAGCACTACTTCAAAACCTTACAGATGAGATGGAGATATCTGAGGAAGGGTCGGTCAAAACCTTAGGCTTGCATTGGTTGCCTTCAAGTGATACTTTTCAATTTCAAGTGTCAGCTTACCTTAAGCATAACGGACACAAAGCGAACAGTGTTATCCGACGTCGCCAGGTTTACGCAAGAGTTGTGGTCTGAGAAAGCATTCGCCGCAGTAGTCTATACAAGGATAATAACGGAACAAGGGGATTCAGTAATAACGATGATAGCGGCAAAAACAAAGGTGGCACCTATTTAAAAGTAGATCACATTGCCAAGACTAGAACTCTGCGCGGCAGTACTATTAACAAAACTAATGACCAGGATAAGAAAGATATTTCTGATATTTGACTTTAAGGTTTTTAACGCCTATGCTGGACTGACTCAAAACTCACGCTCATATGGATTCAAAGCGAAGGAAAAAAGTGGAATAACTTTGTCCAATCCGGAGTCGAAGAAATACAAGAAAGCCTTTCACCCGCGACATGGCATTATGTGAAATCTGATCACAAACCTGCGGACTGCGCTTCTAGGGGAATCTTGCCCGCCCAACTCAAAGCTCACCCATTATGGTGGGCTGGTCCCGAATGGTTAATACGATCCAAAGGAGAATGGCCTATTTTTCAATCAATCGGTGAAAAGGAAGATACCCGTGCCATAACCATCAACTAAACAACTGCTACCTTTTCAACTCCCACTGAGAGCAATGTTACCAAAATGTTACGCGTTACTAACATATTGCTATAGATTTATGAATGCCTCGCGTAGCTCACCTGGGGTACTAAAGCACACAAGGGCTACATAGTCGTGTTTGTGTGCATGTCAACAAAAGCTATTCATCTGGAAGCAGTGAGTGACCTAACCACTGAAGCATTCCTGCCCTCCTGCAAACGTTTTGCACCCAAAAGAGGTCCCTGCAGTGACATCTACAGTGATAATGGTACCACCTTTGTGAATCGATTGCACTAATCATCTGACCCATTGGAGATTGATCAATAAGTCACAGAATGACTTTCGGAAAATCTGTTCATCTGAACATTTATCACGACTTCAGCAAAGTACTAACTGGTATGATCAAGCTGAAACTGTTAAAACAGGCGATCTCCTCATCTTGAAGGAGGATAACCTTCCGCCCGGTTGCTGGGGGTTAGGACGAATTAACGACATTTATCCGGTAGCAGATGGCCTGGTACGATCAAAACTTCGAACAACATGTTGAAAAGACCAATATAAAAGATTTTTCGAGTATCGTTTGAAACGAACGAATTGCCCACAACCGAATTACAAACCGAAACTACAGCCAAGCCAACTGTGAACACTACCACGGTCACCATACATCCCAGGCGTCTGTCACCAGACGCAGGTAACGCCAACCCGAAGCCTTCAACTAGAAAGCGATCAGCAGGAATAATGATATATCGGACATATATTCACTGAATTGAAAATGTTAAAACAGGCGATCTCCTCATCTTGAAGGAGGATAACCTTCCGCCCGGTTGCTGTGGGTTAGGACGAATTAACGACATTTATCCGGTAGCAGATGGCCTGGTACGATCAAAACTTCGAACATGTTGAAAAGACCAATATAAAAGATTTTTTGAGTATCGTTTGAAACGAACGAATTGCCCACAACCGAATTACAAACCGAAACTACAGCCAAGCCAACTGTGAACACTTCCACGGTCACCATACATCCCAGGCGTCTGTCACCAGACGCAGGTAACGCCAACCAGCCTTCAACTAAAAAGCGATCAGCAGGAATAATGATATATCGGACGAATATTCCCAATTGAAGAACTGAAAAGAAACACTCCGGACACCCGAAACGAGCCAAAATGTCGAGCACTCTTTTGTTACTGAATTGTAATTTAGCCGTGTTTACACAACCATCCGTTCGTGACCAAAAACAACAACCAGCAAGGCAGCTAGTGGAAATTACAACCTTAGAGCACTGCCCAGGTATCTACATGGAAAACATTTCCCCATGACTTCAAAATGTCGTAATAAATATAAAATTAAAAATTATTTAATGCTTTTTGGCGCTTTTTGTGACGTTGGTTCAACTTTTATTTTAAAAAACTATTTTATTTTTTCACTTATTAGTGTCTTTTACTCTATACAAAAAAAACAGAACCATCTAAATCGGCTCACTCGTTCGTAAGTTAGGTTCAACCCTGTACCTCCACCTCCATTCCACTAAAATTTATTTCTCGTGGTATCAATCAGGGAATATACTCGAGCCAACAGAAAAAGAATCAGCGAAATCGGTCAACGCGTTACGAAGTTAGACCGCCGCTCCCCCACACCCTACCATACGACCAAATTATTCTCCTATTAGTAATGGGGGATCACGCTCTATTTAACAGCAAACGAACCCTCCAAATCGGTTCCCGCGTTACAAAGTTAGATTCCGCCCCCACCCAAGCAACATTTTTTTTCTCGCGGTATCAACCAGGGAATATACTCTACGCAACAAAAAAAAGAATTATCCAAATCGGTCCAAGCGTTACGAAGTTAGACCACCCCTCCCCTTTCCCTCCACTATAGGCCAAATTTTTTTCTCCTGTTAGCAATGGGGGATCATACTACAACGAAAAAAGAACCATCCAAATCGATCCACGCGTTACAAAGTCAGGATTCACAGGAATGATCTTTTCTACCGAGGACGAATATATCATCTCTACTAACAGATACTCTAAACAACTCTACAATTACAGTTCCACCTATTCCGCTTGTACATTTGGATACAAAACCGTTAGATGAACTTCAGCATGCAAAAGTTCTCGATAACATTCCTGCAGTAAGTACTCATCACTTGCATCACTACATCAGTATCTATATTATTGCACCCGTTCTAATCATTGGCGCATTCTGGTATTTTTTCCACATCTCCGAAAATGTACAACATCCAGACTTCCCCAGCACGCTACGTTTACGGTCCCGGAAGTAAGACCAACCGCTCGGACAACTCTTCACAACTCGCTGGCCCCAGTGTAACAAAGCATTTTGCTCCGTACATAAATTTACGCCATCGCCCATGTCATTTTAGACATCGCACTTTTGTCCAAACTCTTCGATATACATGTCCATGAAAAACTCTAAAGCTCCATGGCACGCAGGTGGGCATGACGTAATCCACAAATATGGAAGCAGAATTATTCCCACTAGCTGCGTTGTCATCCTAAATTCTTAGCAGATCAACCCATAATCAGTTGGGTGTGTGCGTCTCCGTTGCAAATCGTTGGTTCAAGCAGCACAAAGACGCCACTCACAAATGCTCCAGTGAACGGGCATGAAAATGTGCGTGACGTCATCCATCATCGGAGTTCTGTTCTGTTCTCTGCATAAAAACCCATAATCAGTTGGGTGTATGCATCTCCGTTGTCTCAAGTGGATTCACATAAAGAATCTGAAAATAAGTGGTGGGGAATAATTCTGGGCCTCGCCAAAAGTATAAAAGCGGGCATCACAGTAGAAAAATCGAGCAGTCGTACCATGAAAATGGTCAGGTTCCCATCTAATAGTGCTGCGGCATTATAAGTATAACCCACGCTCCAAGCACAAATATGCCCTCGTGGCTTATAATTGACTTACAAAAGTCAACCGTACCGTAGTTAGCAGTAGGTAGTTTTGCTTATCCGTAGTAATAGTATTTTTCCGCTAGATTGGCCGTGGTGTTAGCCTGTCAATCTATCCGAATCCCCATACGTTAAGAATACGACGTACCCAACTCATCATCCACTGACGAAAGAACCGCCTTCCGTACCACATCGCATCTCTCTCTCACTGCAAGTGTCGACCATAACCCTCTCTCTTCACCCACTTTCAGTAGTATTAGATATACAAAAAGAACTAGAACTAAGACACAATTGATTGTCAACCGAAAAGAAAGAAACCCTGAATAAAATAATTTATATTTATTTTGTAAATGAGTCTTTTCAATTAGTTAAAAACCTTGGACGACTCCAGAGCTCCCGGCAACCCCTCCATTGAGGATTCAGGGGAAAAGACCCATTACACCAGTATGTTCAAAATCATCAGGCCGTCACAAATTTAATTCAGATTACCTGAACCAAAAGCATGCGAAGCGGCGTCGAATTTCAAAACACTACAGGCGTTCACGAACCCGACTACGTAATGCTGATCGCGTCAATTGAGTTTTTTGTTTGTTTAAAAAATAAAATAATGTCAATTGCCTTTTAAGGAATTGTGAATTTATATATGCAAAATGTATTTAATTATCATATACCCTATCTAATTTGTTATAGCTAAGTAATCAATATTTGCAAAGTATATGGAATTGTCAAATATGAACTTTATTGTTATGATTATAGCTAACTAAGCAATATTGGTATATAAAAATGAGAAATAAAACTGACTTTGGTCACTGACTCTTCATTCTTTGAAGTGTTCGTCTCATTGTTGCGAATTCCCCCCACCAACGGTAAGGGTTCCAGCAATAGCGGTACAATAAGTAATCTCCCCCACCAGTGGTAAGAGATTAACTTAATAATTTGTACACAAAGTGTCTCAGACCACCCGTACCACCCTAATAGTTATCTATGAAAAGTTCATCGATAAATGGGAAAATAAAAAATATCTGTCTAATAATTTTTGAAAAGCTGTTGACTGGTACCAAAATTGGCACCTAAACCCCATGACCTGGTGGTGAGGCGGGGGGTAACTTAAAAAAGTTAAACGGTAACCCTTTTTTTTATTGCAGATGCGTATTCTTTGCGTAAAGGTGAACAGATTTTGTGAAAAAAATTTTGTTTTGAAAAGGTAATTTTTTTTAGATTTTTGAAGAAGATAATTGAAAATTTTGGAAATTAATAATAGATAGGTTTACAGAAAAATTACAGAGGAACAGAAGTGCTTAGATTTCTTCAGGGGATGCAAAATTGTCTAAAAATTTTTTTTTATGCAAAATTTAAAAAAAAAACTTCTCACAAAATTTTCTCAGATTCCCTGTATAAATCTAAGCACTTTTACTCCTTCGCAATTTTTCTGTAAACCTAACCATTTTCGAGCAAAAAGTCTTTAAATATCTAAAATTTTTAATGATGTACTTCAAAAATATCAAAAAATTGACGTTTTGAAAAATAATGTTTGTGACAAATGTTTTTCAAAAGTTAAGCAAAGCCCAATTGCTGCAGTAATATTTTGCTTGGGTAGTTTTACCTAATTAGCTGTGCTGCGATAGCCTTTTAAATGCAAACTGCTTTGCTGCTTGAAACCTTATGTTCGTTCTTGTTTAAGAATGCTTTGCTGTGAAGTGGTACTGAATACTCCGTTGTGCTTACAGTTGCTGCAGTTTGTAATATCTACTGATACAGAGCAGACGATAAAAACATAGTTATTGTGGCATCAAGTGAATAAATAACGTCTTACATAATTTACAACTATAAGAAATTTTATTTAAAGTTGCTTTTTACAAGACAAGTAAGAAAATGTAATACATTAAAATATTTGTTAATATTTAACGAGTGTTGCTTTGTAGCTATGACGCGCGTGTAAAAAGATGATGTGTGGCCAAATAGTTATTAGTTCTTTGTGTGTGGCACTATTTTGACAAAAATGGAGAGAAGAACGCTACATGTTAAAAATATGGGATTAATTTGAACGGTGAAAGGACCAAGAATTTAAAAACACATTTGGAGAGGATACATAATATAATTTTCACGGATAACGGTGTTCAATTATCTGCATCATCGTCCTCAATTTTAGAACTCAATCATCAATATCAAAAAAGGACTAAGTGAGGTAGGTTGATGTCTCGAAAAGAAATCTTTTTAAGGCATACATTGACTTGTTGCGGAAGATAACTTACCATTCAATGTGTTGAATTTACGATCAATTCTAGAACCAATTTGTGACGGTTTGAATACACTTCATGGTAAAAAATTTGGTTTAAATGCGGGAGCTGTAGAAAAACAGTTCCTCTCGTTGCTAAGAAAATTCGTGATTTGATTAAATTAGAAGTAGAAGGAAAACTTCTGTCTCTCAAGATTGATAAAGCAAGTAGATTATCTCGGACTGTATTTGGAATAAGTGTGCAGTACAGCTTTGAAATTGTGTCGGTTACTTTAGATAATGGGGCCAATATGATTAAAGCTTAAAAACTTATATCTCAAGCTCCTGTATCTGAGGATGAGCACGATGCAGAGGAGAGTAAAGAAGTATACTTAGAAAACTTGAAAAGTTTTGAACATTTTGATGAAAATGCTTTGAAAGTTGTCGATGTGCTGCACATACCTTTCAGCACTGTGCCCTTGATGTGTATATGGATACCACAGTTAAAAAAAACTTACTGCAATGTAGGAATCTAACAAAATTCCTTCGAAAATTGCCTAACGGATATAGAGAATTATTCGGAATAAAACGTCTAAGAGTTCCCGGACTAGATTGTGCCACCAGATGGGGATCGACACATAGAATGGTCGAAGATCTTAGAAATGCTAAAAGTATTATCGAAAATATTGACAATGTAACAAATAAATCTGATGATGATAACTTTAAATTAAATATATCAGTATGGAATTTCATGGAGGCTTACATACACAAACATTTTTGGGCCACTTCAAAAGTCGATCATTAAATTCCAAGAGGAGCAGCTTAACTACGGAGATTTCTATGGATTTTGCCAAAAGTGTAAGTTGTTGACAAAAAAGCTTGTTGACACCGGAGAGCACAACTACATCTCAGAAGCATCTTTATTAAAAACTTTGGGACAAAAACTGCTAATCTCTTGAGACGAGAGGAAAGAGATTATTGAATAACTAGGGCTTTAATGCATGTTTGTTTTTGGGTCCTAGATTTCATAATTTCCTAAGCTCAGACAAGAAGATGGAAGCGAAAAATTTACTACTAAAGTTATGGGAATAGTTTAAAAAGATTGCTCCCTGAGTATGTGGTCCAGAAGGTTGCTGGAGAATGGACGGACGAGTTGATGCGGTGATCCTCATTTGGATATTCTCAAGTGTTAGTTACACCTCCAAGTGATAGCAACCGGGCAATGCATCCTAGAATGTAGCCAAGTAACTAATGCGAGAGGAAATAACCTCTTGAAAAAATCCCCCTAACACTCCAAGGGAGTCTGCAGTGTCGTCGTCCCCTCTGCAGGACCCAGGGGTAATTGGGTCGCGAATGGCGTTTCCTCGGGCACTTCTGTGGTAGTGGAGGTTGATTTTATTGGAGACACCAACAGGTTGGCTATACCCACGGTACCCACAACACAACAGTAGCAGCTTTGGGAAAATTACCTTCCGTGGAAACTGTGGCGGCTATGGAGGCTAGCTTGCCCCGCCGGCTGAAACTGCTGTAGCAGTCCTGCAAGAGGGTGCCATTGGATGCAGATCTGCATTCGGAAGGGTTAGCTGCGGTTAATCCGGAGGGGGTTCCTTGTCCTGGCTTAGGACTAAATCGTTACGGCCTGAAACCCTTCAATGCCGTAGGCAGAGAAGGGGTGAAGGTTGTAATTAACGCATGGACCAAGAAGGAGCACTGGAAACGGTGGGAAAACATGGATTTATGCAGATCTCCCTTCCGTAGGGTTAGCTGCGGTTAATCCGCAGGGGGTTCCTTGTTCTGGCTCAAGACTAAAGCGTTACGGCCTGGAAACCTTCAATGTCGTAGACAGTGAAGAGTTGAAGGTTGTAACTAACGCATGGACCAAGGAGAAACACTGGAGACGATAGGAAAACATGGATTTATGAGAGGTGTTTTTAGTGAGTAAGAATCTCACACTACCGGAGTGCACGGGCTGTCTGGTGTCTTTTGAAAGATTTTCACCTGTCCCGCAAAAAATAAAAATAAAAAAAAATTCGTCCAGAAGATTAAGCAGATGGTTCAGATAAATTAAATACAATAGCTGTTAATGATGATGATGATGAAAATAATATTTTAAACAATTTCCTACAACAATGTATAGAGAAAGAGAATAGCTCAAAACAATACATAGACTTGAGAAGAAAATTAGAAATATTTTGTACAACATTTACTGGTAGTGATAAATATAAGTTTTTGGAAAGAAAAAAAAAATATTCGGATCCTGAGTTATATGCGCTGTCGACTGTATACTTCGGGGAATTGTGGAAATGGAATTTTATGCTCTGAAACTAAAATTATCTGATTTAAGAAACCAATTGAAAAAGGATGTTCTTGAGGATATTCTATTAATCAAACTTAATCGGGACTTTCTTGATAAGATTATCAGAACATTAACTTTATTTGAGGAAGAAGAGGACTTTCAAATACAATAAGTTTAATACTTGTTACAATAATTTTCTGTGGTTAAGAATACTTATGAAAACTGATTTAAGTTAATTTTGCAGAAACGAATATTATTATTTTTATGTTTCAAACATTTTTTTTTAAATTTTTGTTCTTTTGGATTTTAATAAAAAATAAAATAAGCATTCTAAAATGAACAAAATTGGACAGGTTTCTATAGAAAAATTTCGATTTATCATTTCTAATAACTGAGAACTTAAAGCAGATCACACAGAAATATCATATAAAACTCTCCCAATACATACTTTAAACTTTTGCTACTTTCCTTCAAATCATCGGATCCGTGAACTCCGTGTACGCAACACGTTTAATCAAATTTTAATTACACTTTCTGGGTGGAACAGATGTATTAATCAGGCTTCTATCAGGTTTCTATCTATAATAGGCTGTGAAAAACTATTACCAGTAATATAAATATGGAAGTGACTATTTGCACTTATCGTGTACTTACGTGTAGTCCGTGTAAATGTTGCGTGTACACTGACACGGTCGATGCAAATAGACACTTCCTTAATAAAAATAAAACAACTAAAAATAGAGATAAAGTAAATTATTAAAAAAGTCGAAAAACTGGAAAAAAGATCTATAATCTAGAATTATTTTTAAGCAATATTGAATGTCCTACAAAATGATTTCTTGTTCGCTACAATAGTAAAATATACTTTTTTTTAAATACTAGCTGGGTCTGATCGGCGTTACTCATACTTTTGTTAAGTGAATGTTGTTTTCAATTATTTTACATATTACTCACACTCCCATACTTAATCGTAAGAACATTAGCACTAGTAATAACATAATCTCTCATCACTCTTCCGCACCTCTCACCTTTAGCCCTAAACCTAGTGATCCTTACTCCAATTGGCAGCTCAAAATGGGAGTATTTCCAAACTTTAATCTATGTACCTCAGTCAAGTATCCTAACTTTATATATTCTCACACTCTTAACCCCTCGGTTCAACTTACAACGAAGCTCTCGAACACTTACATCCCAGCCGTCAACCCTACCACCACTGATTTGAGTTCTGTACATCCAGCGCATCCACCTAACCATGCACTCCCAACATCTTCCGTGTGTCGACCTAACCACAAGCCATCATTTTCCGACCACCCCACCACCTGGCACTTGCTACTTCCTCCGCATGCCCACCTAATTACAAGCCATCATCCTCCTTCACTATCGCCCCATATCACACTACTTCTACCTCCACTAATTCGCCCCTTCCGCTAACCAAAACTACTTCATCCCAACATCACTCATTTATCGATCCCCTAACCCCACCTACAGTTAAATTGACTTTACGCTCTGCGGATTCCAACGATGGACGATACCTTTTATCCCGTTTACGAGACCGCCGAATTAATGAAAACGTTCGTCTATTTCTAGCTTATCTGCACGACAAACCGAATTCCGTCTGTATTGCCGGTAAAACCAGCACCAACGTCATGTTAAGTATACACCAAGAAGGCCTACCCACAGACCCAGCCATGAATCATTCGAAATCACTTCCCAGAAGGTTTCAGAAGATCTATCCACCTATGCTGCGTACGTCAGTTCTCGCCGCATTTCCCATCTCCAAAAAAGTCGCAACGACTCCTTAAACTACTTTCGTTCCTAACCGCCCCCCCCACCCCTATCTCTATTTTTGGCTTCCCCCTTAATGCTCCTGCGGTCTCTGATCAAGTACCTCTCCCCAGCAGCTTGTCAGTCTATTACCAGAACGTAAGAGGACTTCGCACAAAAACATCCAATATTTTTCTTAACTCCCACAAATTCCTGCATGATATCTTTGCCTTAACTGAAACCAATCTAACAGCAGGAATTCTCGAAAACGAACTATTCCCTCCGAACTATACCATTTTCCGTGTCGACGGTTGTGTATGCACCAATGATCCACCAGGTCGCGGGGTTCTCATAGCTGCTCACAACCGTTATGACGCCACAACGCTAAAGACCTCCGACTCTACAATATCAGAATTTGTATGTATCAAATTAGTACTAAATAAGTGTTTCCTGTATATTATTTGTTGTTATATTCGTCCCTCTCAACCTCTAGATGCCTACGAGCCCATAATTGAAGCGATCGACACCCTGATTGAGAACGCTAACGACTCCGATGAATTTATTTTATTGTGTGACTTTAACCTCCCCCGTATTCAATGGTTATTGTCTGAGGACTGTTCTCACTTTGTCCCCCTTAACGCATCTTCGGCCAAAGAAGCCTTTTTTACCGATCAGCTCTCCGTTTCTGGTCTCTTTCAAGTATGTGGAGTCAGGAACTTTCTGGACAGACAATTAGACTTAATCTTTTCTTCAGACCCAGTTAATTCGGCTGTCGCGGAAAGCAACCATCTCCTTTCCTCTCTCGATCGTCACCATCCTCCCCTGCTCCTTGTTTTCTCCTAGGAACACCCTCATGCAATTTCAAGCTCCGAGTCTTCTCTTTCCTTCAATTTTCGTAAAGCCGACTTTGAAAAATTAAATCACTTGCTCCTCAACTCTAACATTACCACTATCCCTCAACATCTTCAAGTTGACGTTGCTTTAGAAGCGTTCTATTCAGAAATGCACGCTTGTCTTACACAATCTATCCCCCTATTTCCTCGTAAAAACTACTCCTCATCCTCCGAATCCGACAAGGAATTACGCTCTCTCCGCAACAGGACAAATAAACGTTGGCAAACTTTTCTTCTATCCCAGACCGAGTCCGACAACCTATCTGCTTATACCTCTTTTTCTGGACGTTGTGATATCCTCTACTATGAGTACCTCCAACGGATGGAAACTAGCCTCATATCTGACCCCAAGCGATTTTATAACTTTATTAATTCCAAGAAGAAATCCAATGGTTGCCCCTCTACCCTAAAACTTGAGAATACCTCTTCGTCTGATCCTAAGGTTATCGCCAACCTCTTCACTTCAACCCAGGTCCTGACGGCATTCCGGCCATCGTTCTCAAAAAGTTTGCCATGCATCTAATGCAACCCCTTACCCTGCTTTTCCGCCTCTCGGTCACTCAAGGGGTTTTCCCTCATTTATGGAAAGGCTCGTATATTATTCCTATCTTCAAAAAAGGTTGCAAGAACGATGTGTCCAACTATAGACCCATCGCTAAATTATCATCCATACCTAAACTATTCGAAAAATTGGTGTATGATTCCATGTTCTTCCACTGTAAGTCTATCCTCTCCCTCTCCCAGCATGACTTCCTCAAAGGAAGATATACAACCACCAACCTCACTAACTTCGTCTCCAAAACACTATGTGCCCTGGAAAACGGTAAAGATGTTGATGTTATCGCCACCGATTTTAGTAAAGCCTTCGACAAGATCTTTCTTAATGTTATCTTGTTCAAACTTGATCGCCTAGGCTTCACCTCCCGATCCATCTCCTGGATTCAATCCTCAACAACCGTCGGTACAATGTTCTTTTCAGCTCATCCATTTCTAACACTATTGTCGCTCGTTTCGGCGTCCCCCAGGGCAGCCACCTCGGTCCATTAATTTTCATCCTTACAATAAATGATGTTGAATGTGTCATCAATCACTCAGAGCTGTCTATTTATGTTGATGACATGAAAATAATAAAACATATCTCCTCCGCAACCGACTCTCTTCTCCTGCAAAAAGATCTCGATTCCTTCACCACATGTTGCATGAAAAACTTTCTTGAACTCAATGTCTCCAAATACCAGTCCATCTCTTATTCCCGCAAGCGTCTTACACCCACCCAAAGAGTTCTCCAATCCTTATGTTTCCAAATCGCTCTATATCTCCTTCGTTAGACCTCTCCTTGAATATGCCAGCCAGGTATGGTCAGCTACACAAACACCTCACATTAATAGGATTGAATCTGTCCAGCGTAGGTTCATTCACTTCGCTCTACGTGATCTTCCGTGGGTAGACAGATTCAACCTTCCACATTATGAAAACCGTCTGAAACTGATAGACTTACAACCTTTAAGTAAACGTCGTGATGATGATTCCGACATTCTCTTCATTCATCAGCTATTAAGTGGTGCCATAGACTGCCCTTCAATCCTGCAATCTTTACCCATCTATACCAATCCTCGCAACTTTAGTTCCACTCCCCTTTTCCGACTCGACCGCCATCGCACAAACTACGGTCAAAGTGAACCAATTACCAGGATGCTACGAAAAGTCAACGACCTTTCCTCCTTTGACTTCCATCTGAGTAAATCATCCCTTCACAAAGCCTTATATCTTGATCCCGCCCATCTTGATCGCCTTTCTTAATTCTTCTTCCTTCCAGCCCGTATCTACTTTAATTAGAGCTCATATTGTAGCTTTTACTATTTATTTCTTATGTCATAATTTATTATAGCTGGTAGTATTAGTGTTATGTTATAGCTTGTAATTGTAGTATGTCAATAGCTTGTATTAAGCTAAATAAATAAATAAATAAATAAAGCTTAAATAAATAGAAATCACAAACAGACACTCCAACTTTATTACCTAGAGAAGCAAGGGAAGATATGACAACTTCAATATAAAAAGGTATAAAATTACAATATATTTTATTTGTTGTTGTTGTTTGACGGAAGGTCAAAACCTCAACTCCTATAAGTACTCAGTTTGAAAACTAAGTACGAATATTATGAAGAGGATTTTTAGTCCATCAATTTCATAAAATACCAATACTGGTTAAATATTGCTTTATTAGAAAGTTTCCTTTCAAAAGACTCTTGGTGGAAGTTGTTTAACTTTGAAAAAAAGAAGCCACTCCGATTACGTGGAAGTAAAACAAGTGGTTTTTTTTCAAGATTAGGAGTGTCTTCAACTAAGGTTTGGAGGGTTATTAATCGAGAGAGATTACGTCCGTATCACCATCAGCCAGTCCTTGGACTACTGGATGGAGATTCTGAGAGAAGACTTCAATTTAGCAGTTGGCTTCTGGAACGCGACGTTGACGACAAGGCATTTCTGGACCGAATTCTGTGGACTCATGAATCTTAATTCACCAGGGATGGCATCAGAAACTTCGGTAACCTCCATGCCTGGTCGAAGATTAACCCACACAAGACAAAGGTGACTTCATTCCAGCAGAGATTCAATCTCAATGTTTGGGCTGGTATCATCGGCAAACCTTTGGTAGGACCATTCATTTTATGAAAATGCTCAACAGTCAAATTTATGCTGACTTTTTGGAGAATACACGCCGGATATAATAGCGGAGGTCTCTCTGCATAATCAATCGGACATATTTTACCAACACGATGGAGCACCAGCGCATACTGCTAACATTGTGAAGGCAATACTAAATGAAAAATTTCGTAACCGCTGGATTGGACGAGGTTCACCGATTTCTTGGCCTGCTAGACCTGCCGACCTTACCCCATTGGACAATTTCTTAAAAGGAACAATGAGGGACGAAGTTTTTTCAAGCCTTGTTAACACTAGGGATGATTTAGTTAGCAGAATTGGGAATGCAGCGACGAAAATACGGGAGTGGCTGGCTGCATCACGCCTTAAACAGGGACTTGGAAGGAGATTTTTGGTATGCCTATAAAGTGGCATTGGACATTTTTAACAGCTTTCGTAACCTATCAGGATTAATTGCAATTATTTTCAAATTCAACAAAAAGCATTTTAGAATTAATTTTAGTTTAATTTCTTTAAATTGTTGATTTTTATAATATTCTCCGATAAGATATCTCTGTATCAATTTCTACATACTTTCTCTACATGGGCATGTTGTTAAGATGGGCAATCCAATAAAAATAAAAAATAGGTATATTAATTACATGAATTTCGGAGAATATTTGGGAAAATTCTGAATTTTAGGTAATCGCAAACAATTTTTTTTATTTTTGGAAGTGACTGTACCTGCAATGGTAGGAGTTAGATCAACATTTTGGAATTTTGGAAAGGTCATTGGGATAGTAGTTTTTTAGCGTTTGTCTGATGTCGCTATGTCAGGTAGATCAAAAGATAATAGTAAAAGAGTAATGTGCATACCATGAAAAACTGATATTTATGAATCACCCGGTAACTCCCAAACGGTTGAGATTGCCCCCCCCCCCTGCCATACAATTTGTTGTTTGCCTAGGTGAGAGCTATATGTAGTATATGTTATTATTCTTTAAGTAGGTATCGAACAAGAAAACATTTCATTGAGCATTCAACATGGCTCATACAGAATTCTAAATTCTAGAGTTTGTTTTCCCCTTTGGAGTTATTTGCGCAGGCGGATGTTTTTTTTAAATATTTTACTTTTCTGTTCCGTCGATTCAACTTGTTTTTTTACAAACTATATTGACTTTTCAGAGCCTTTGGATACGAAAATGCTGCTCGCATTAACAAGGCAGTTACAACAATTTAACGATAGTGTACTCTATACAAATACAGAAAATCAAACAGATCCGGCCACATATACGAAATTTAAAATCTTACCTTGTACAATTTTTATCATGGTGCTGGTTGGAATCATACCTATTGCATCGAAAGAGAATTATACAAATCAGACCACGCAATACTTCATTCCCCACAGTCCCAACATTTTTATCATAGTACCAATAAGGAAACATATTCTGTACAACAAAATAAAAAATCGGTCCCGCGTTACGAAGTTGCCGCCACCTCTCGCCACTCCCAAAATGGGACCTCAGTTTTTGTTATGATGCCTAATAGAAAAAGAAGCTTTGTGCAACAAAAAAGACAATGATCCAAATCGGTCCTCTTCTTATAGGGTTCAAATTTATTAATATTTAAAGTTATCATATTTTGAGGCCGAACAAGGGAGAGGGTGATTTTTTGTTCAAAATACTATTTAACATTATGATGTTAATATTCTTGCATTATTAGTTAATTATTGTAATTAGGCTGCAGCTATCTTTTGAAGTTGACGCTTTGGAGAAAGAAGTAATTATTTAAGAGAATTTGTTATTTTATAAGTAATGTAAATACTTGAACACCAATTGCCACTTATCTATTTCTATCTTGCTAAAAGTAAATTTACTTTATTGCAATGTGAAAAACAAACAAAACTATACAAACGTTTTAAATCTTATCAGAATCAATTAAACTAATTGGAAGAATATTGCATTCTTTTTTGTAGATTTCAAGTATATATAGCAAGATTTCTTGAATTTCATGGAAGTTGTAAATCAAAGGCAGAAATATGAGGACCTTGGTGGCATTAACTTTACTAGCTTCTCTATCTCTTGGAGAACAGCTACCATTTTCCGTTGACAGTCGTATTGCCAACGGGCTTGTAGCAGCTCCAAACCAATTTCCTTACCAAGTGGGACTTTTGATTACCAAGTTAATGAAGGAACACAATGTAAAGGTTAAAACTTGGTGTGGTGGTTCATTGATTTCCGATGACACCGTTCTAACTGCAGCTCATTGTTTGGATGAGTAAAGGTTTCATTACTGACCTAGAAAATTTACTAAATATTATCTATTTTTAACAGTGTCCTTGGAGCGGATGTATTTTTCGGTGCTCACGAGATCTTTAAACCAGACGAACCAGCTCGAGTGATCATGAAGGTTGGACCCGAACACATGGTTATAAACGAAGACTATGATCGAGTTACTGCTGACAATGACATTGGCTTGATTAAGCTTCCACGAAAAATTACACTAAACGGTTAGAAATTTGCAATAATTTTTTAATATATATAAAAAATTTTTAATATATATCACCTTCAGCTTACATAAAAACTATTAAGCTACCTACGCTAAGAGAAAAAGACATGAGCTACGAAAAAATGGTCGGTGTTATTTCCGGATGGGGAAAAATGGGAGATAATCTAGGACAATCACCCCAACTTCGCTTTGCTCAACGAACAATCTTGAGAGACAAATTTTGTGAATTCTACTACTATGGATTCAAGCCTTCGCAAATCTGTGTTGACGGCCGTGACTTGACGTCAGCTTGTCCTGGAGACTCTGGTGGTCCACTCGTTTTAAATGTAGATGGCGAGGAAGTGCTTATTGGTCTTACATCGTATGGACGCATCGAAGGATGCGAAAAGGGATATCCATCTGTCTATACTAAGGTTGCTTATCATCTTAAATGGATTTCTGCCAACTCTAATATTCAAGTCAGGGCTTGAAGTATTATGAAATAAATTAAGCATTGAAAATATATGATCGTTTCAATTAACAATTTAATAGTCGAATTTGGGCTTTGGAGCTGTAGTGATAAAACATTTGTATGATAATTTCACTTTTCCTTTAGTTCCCGTAACGCCTTCTGTGGCAATATTCTACGCTCAAATCTTTTGTTTTGTCGAGTCAGGTTAATACGCTACCGTCATACTTATTCAACACAATATGAAAAATCTTCACTTCTTCAGCATAACAGAGAATTCTCGAGTTAGACAGAATGGCACATATACATATACATCGTGAAAAATAAAGATAATGGGGTCGAGATAGCTATCTTGAGGTAAACCTGAAGCATTAATTATTGTATTGGAAAGTGCACCGCGAAATAAAACACGCTGGTCCAGATTTTCACTAGCGCCTTCAACTGCTCCTGCGATTTTTTTTGGGTACCTTCCTTTACAGCAAATCTTCTTCATGTGTTGCGCAGTCGTCCAATTCAACATCTTCCTTGGGTCAGATGCGGGTCTTCTGCTTTCTTGCTAGCAACTTTATGTAGTTTCGCATGTCACGTCTTCTATACTTCTTTGGACGCCTTCCTGTTAAGACCGGTATGCAATTCTAAGATGTTGTTTTCTGTAATACCGGTGGCAGAATTAATGCGATCTTTCACCTGCTTCAGTTCTTATAGTCGTTCTGTAGCAGAAGTCGCCTAATCCTATTTTTGGTGCATGACTTCGTCGATATTGTGACACAGTGCATCAGCTTTAAGCCTCAGCGCATTGATTCGTGGTACATTAGATGTTGCATTACTTCGGAGTACTTCTGCGGAAGTTAGCTTCAAAAATCCGCAACGGGATTGGACCCTACAACAAGAAGGCTGTTTGTTCAACTTTTTAAAACAACAATATTGTCGATATGGTTCTCAGGTCCGCCATCTGGGGAAACCCAGGATGTAAAATTATTTCTTTTGGGTTTAAACAAAGATCCACATAACTCAAGAAACAATTCCCAATTTGCGTCCTGTTTTTGAGTTTAAAACTTTCAATTAAATGTTGCAGGTCAGCGATGTTTAAGCCAATATTGGAGTTAAGATCCCCGTAACAGTTTCCATCATCTTGTTAAAAGGTGTCACAAAGAGTTGGTAGGCGGGGTCTTTAGTGGTTACAGCCGCTTACTCGACACTGAATTATAGAGTTATTACGCACCTTCGAGTTATTACGCACCTGCTAATAATAATTCGGTCGGATTTAGGTGACCAGCCCGTTCGACAGGCAAGTATAATTAACATCTAAAATTCACCAACCGGGATGTTTCTCATTTTTCCTGTCCAGAATATAGAAGCACGGTTGCAGATATGAATGATATAAACTCTCTACTACCTCGCCATATAATTTACTCAACCCGGAAGTATTTTTACCTGGCTTCACCTCCATAAGCTTTGCGTACCCACGTTCGTACAACAGAGTTCTGAAGAAATGTCGGAGGCGTATCAGACGTTTCGTGTGTAGGAGTTGGCAGTTTCTTTCTCTTTCCGGCTTGGAGTCGGGTACGACTGAGCTGAATGGTTCAATTTGCACTTTACTATTAATTCTGAGCTTTTATTTCTCATATAATTTTTATTTATGTTCATGCTTTTCGTTTTATTTAGCTTTAATATACTTTCAAGTAAAGAAGGGTGTAATAGTTTATTTAAAGTTTCTTATAAACATATGTTTAATTTTGGATACTTTCTTTTAGATTCATTTCTATCGTAATGAAACTATAAATAAATGAAATTATTGTAAATTTATTAGCGGCACCAATAATTGCAATATTTCGATTAACTGTGATAAGATAATCTAATCCTTGCAAATGCACAAAGTTTTTCGACAACTTACCACAGCCACTTTTGAATATATTTGTTTATACCACAATTAAATACCTTGTGAACCAAGAGCTTCATAAGTAATTTTCGAATGTTAATTTATCGGTAGCGTAAGTCGTCGTGACGTGTCGGTCACAACGATTATGATAAAAAGACCATGGCGGTTTCAGAGGAAATGTCAGTGTTTCGGAATCCACTTTAAATTGTAGCGCTATGGTTAAGTTGAAAAATCCACGCATACATACTTATGTATACTTGAAGTGAAAGGGTGAGTTGTACGTCCCGGCTAACTGAGGACTCACAACCAAAAGCATAAGGAAGGATAAGGAATATCTTCGCTGAGCGTTACTAGGTTGCCGTGCAGGCTGATTTATGGCCAAGGAAGTAAAAGCCCCGCCTAGCTACCCTCGTCGAATTGGGGGCAGGGGGGGATACCTCGTTTCCTCCTTTAGCTTGCTCACCCGGATTTCTAAGGGGTGCACATATTTCAATGACAAAAATTATTTGGGAGAAAATGCACTAATATGATGAAAGAATGAGCCTGACAACGAAGTATCCTCAGCTCAGGGATGTAACTGGGTTTGCTGGGCTATCCCATTCTAATGACTATGCTGTATCCTAAAATATTAGTAAAATCACTATAACTCGGACAATTTTCCGTTACTAGTTGAGGTAGAGTGCGCCAGAGGCTCCAGAGATTAACTACATCAAGAAATGAATTCAATTCATCATAACGTACACACTGGTGTCGAAGGAATGAGGACTAAATTTGATCATAACACAAAAGGACAGAATGGGGGTGGTATTCTAGTATTTCATTCTTATAACTTAACTTTTTTTAAATTGAATTAAAGATCCATTCCGTCTCTGGGTTGTTGTCTAGCTCGCAGCAGTGCAAAAGCAAGACATTCAAGGTTCCTCACTCCCCTTAGCCGAAATTCCCTTCCGAGCAAAACCATGCAAATGCCTTGGGTTGTCCCCTAGGCCTTAGCCACATCGTAAAAAAATTCAAGAGAAAGCTTCAATGGATTGCTAATTATTGTCAATGCAAACAGGTCTCGTTTGCCTGATTTGAGATTTTCCCAAGCTATTAATTCAATTGAACGAAATGCTCGCTTATATGTCACTTACCTTGAATATAATTAAACATAATTAGACCACTCATTCTTCACTAAACTAAAGAGAGGGAAATTGTTCCATCAGTTCGTAGATCAAATATACTTCTCGGTAGCTAAAGATAGCTACTAGAATTTTTCTCCAATGAATTCTTATGAATTATGATCAATTTTGTGAAAACAGAATCTTAATCCTGGCCTGGTTTTATGAATGACCGATTAAGATTAAAAAATATTTAAATATTGTAACGTAATTACGTAATTGGCTCTTCGGGCTCGACGGATTAATTAAGACATTTATTTAGAGTCACAGCTGTTCACAATTTTTATTCACTTAATTTAATTAGTTCGTTTCACAATTATCTTCTCACTTCACTCGTTAAAATACAACTGACTCAATAGGCAGCTACTCAGCCCAATTTATACTACTTAGCTTAATTCTAGAAATATCAGCAACCTAGTTCAGTTCTAGATATTTCCGTTATTTATTTTTACCACACCAAGTCACCAGAGTTTCGAGTCGGCCTTGACTTCATACGGCATCTGAAGCTTTTCTAGTAGCCTACGCTAGCCTACAGTTCATGTTACAATATCCCCTAGGGATCTATATAAGTGTATAAGTTGATGGATGAGTATGGCTATAAAAATAAGGATGAACTTCATCTTTGTCCTTAGTAGAATTCAGAATATTTGAGTTTTATATCTTTATCATTTCTATTTCCTTCGCAGTTAATTTAATTTTTGTTGTTCAATTCAAAAGGTGATAGACCAATAACTAATGTATTGGCTTTATCTTTATTTGTATGTTATCTATATATATATATTAGAAATTGCCAATTCATTCATATGTTGGTATAGTCAACTAATCAGAAAGATTCCCTGTTCTATTAGTAAACGTTTAATACAGGGTGTTTCAGATCTGACGTGCCAAAATGAGGGTGACAGATCTCACCTAGGCAAATCAAAAATTGTATGGCAGGGGGGGGGGGGTCAACCTCAACCGTTTGGGAGTTACAGGGTGATTCATAAATTTACAATTTTCATGGTATGCACAATACTCTTTTATTTTCATCTCTTCATCTAGCCAACATAGCGACGTAAAACAAACTCTAAAAAACTACTATCTCAATCACCTTTCCAAAATTGTCAATAATGTTAATCTAACTCCTACCATTGCAGGTACAGTAACTTTCAAAAGTGAAAAAAAATAGTTTGGAACTACTTAAAACTCAGCTATTTTTCCAATCTTTTTTTAATTCATGTAATTAGTACACCTTTTTTTAGTTTTATGAAATTTCCCATCTTATTACCTTTCCCAAAAGGTACAACATGCCCATGTAGAGAAAGGTGCAGAAATTTATAAGTAGAAAACTTATCAGGAAATATATGAAAATCTGCAATTTAAAGTAAATAAACTCATATTGACTCTAAAATCCTTTTTATTGAATCTAAAACGCATTACAATTAATCTTAGTGAATTACAAATGCTGTTCAGGATGTCCACCACCACTTTGGATGCATGCCAAAAATCTCCTAAGTCCCTGTTTAAGGCCTACTGCAGCCAGCCTCTCCCGTAATTTCGTCGATGCATTCCCAATTCCGTTAACTTAGTCACTTAGTTCTGAAGTTACAGGGCTTGAATAAACTTCATCCTTTATTGTTTCCCATAAGGAAAAGTCCAATGGGGTAAGCTCTGGAGATCAAGCGTGAAGTTACACTTTTTGTTTCTCTTAATCTTCGGAAAGTTGATTAGGGAATCTCCTTTGATATTACAGTACAGCCGCTCTTTTGTGTCCGTCTACTACGCCTTAAATGTAAATGCGCATTCCTCAAAATTAAATTCTACAATTTTTTAATAGTTTTTACTTAAAAACACCCATTCTTGTTGATTTGTTTTTTTTAACTATTATAGGTATTCTTGCAGACTGACCACTTTTCATGGCAAAATTTCTATCACACGAGTAACAGAACGCCAAGATAAAAGGGAGTTAATTATGGCTAACACAAGTTAATATCGGCAATAAAACAAAAGTAGAATAACATTTTTATAACTTTTTTGAAGCAATAATTAAAATTAATTACCGATTAACCCAAAACCAACATTTTCGACCCTTTATCTTAAAATTTTGTTTATTTAAAGTATTTCCTTAGTAACGTGCTATAAAATAATCCGAGTCAGGGATTTCTAAGGATGCGGTTTTTCTAATCCTTTGTCTAGAAAAACCGATGTATTAATTACATGAATTTCGGAAACATTTTTTTCTTTTTTGGAACTAACTGTACCTTCAACGGTAGGAGTTCGATTTACTATGTCAAAATTGTCGACATATCATTGGGATAGTATTTTTTTAGCGTTTGTTTGATGAAAGCTGTGTTTGGCAGATCAAAAGATAAAAATCAAAGAGTAATGTACATAACATGAAAAACTGAAATTTATGAATCACCCTGTAACTCCCAAACGGTTGAAATTGCCATACAATTTTTTGTTTGGCTAGGTAAGATCTATCACCCCACTTATTTCACTTATTTTGGCACGTCAGATCTGAAACACCCTGTATGTAGAGGATTTGGAGGTACATTCATAAACATGTTGCGAGACACAATAGTTGGCTCGAATTGGGTAAACTTATTCTCCCATCCCATGACCCACAAGTTACAGAAACTAGATAGAGGGATTCGAAAATTAATGATGCTTTAAATATATACAGCTTATTGGTAAATATCTTTTATAGAATTAAATAAAATGTTACAAAAATAATGAAATCTTATACCTTATGTGGAAATGTACGAAATGTCAGGATTATAAATTAATATTTCTACGTAAAGACGTATTCAGAGTCATACTTTTAGGTCCTTAGCAAAATTTTATTTTAATTCTTAGATTTTAATAATCTTAAAAGGAGGAAAGAGGCCGAGGCATATGTATTACTTTTGCCCACAATGGACCTATTTCCAGCCTTATAAAAAATCTACACTAACAAATGTGTTGACCTAGTTACATATACAAAATAAAACGTGTTCAGTGGAGTAAGTGTTAAAAAAGTATACAGAATTTTCCTTCTAACTCAAACAGCGGACTTCTTGGCTAATGACTTACGGAACCTTAGTTTAGTGGGGCGCTTTAAAAAGGAAGTGTAACGTTAAGTAGCTTACCAAAATTCAAAGAGCCGCCTGCTTGGGCATCTCAGACAATGCTCCATTTTCCCCACTGGACATCCACGGTAGGTGTATAGCTGCTCGTAATGCCATTATACTGAAGGAATCCAACAGTTGGAAAACTTCGGACTACGGACACAGCAGCATACATAGAGCTTATTCGGGAGTTCATCTGCAGGAGTACACTGACTACAATATGCTTTGAGAAAGCCTTCTCTACTCGAATACCTTGCAAGGAAGAGTGAAGAGATGTCAATGGCTGCCGATGGGAGGTATACCGGTCTTCACGGATGGCTTAAAAGTGGGAAACAGGGTGGGAGCGGGAGTTTTCTTCGACCGCCTGAACATACGGAACTCGTATCGACTGACAGATCACTGCAGAGTGTTTCATGCGGAGGTCCTAGCCATCGAAAGGGTGACAGAAGTATTGCTATCGCACGAGGATCTACAAAAGCCAGTGAAATTCGCCTGTATAGCGATAGTCAAGCGGTCATTAAATCGGTTGACTCAAACACGATTAAATCATTGCTGGTGCATAGATGCCGGACCGGTATCGAAAGCTTGGCGGCTCTGCACAGGGTGATTTCCTGCTGGGTTTCTGGTCACAGTGATGGGACGGGTAATGAGGCAGCGGATGCTCAAGCGAAAGAAGGTTCGCAGATGAATTCTTCGCAAATAAGAAGATCAATCGGACGGCAACTAATCTCATTTAAAAGAGAGATCGACCTAAAAGCTATACAACTCGCCGAGAGCAGGTGGATCGATCTGTCAACCGCCATGCGTATTCTAGCCAATGATTTCTACCATAGTTGTATGAACGAGGCAGAGGTTTAAAGCATTCAGCATTTGCTTTGAGAATGTCCTGGACTAGCCAGGAGGAGTCTTCAGGCCTTTGGCAAGCACTTACTTAATGGACTATAGGACTTTTCGACCGTGGAGCTGAAGGACCTAACCAAGTTCTTCAATAGCCCCGGCTTGTTCAATTAACCACGCATGGCGGTGCTAGAGTGTTCCAGGTTGAAATTCCTTTTAAAGTAGTAACACAATGGACCATATCAAGGTCTATGTAAGATCGAATGGCTTACTACCGGTGGCCGCCAGCTAACCTAACCGGCAGGAGCCAAAAAACGGTTGACGTATTAACCCAAATACAACAATATATTGAGTTGAAATGAGGCTTACAAACCAGCATGCATAAAGCGTCAAAAGCAAAAACTGGAATATGCACACAGACAACAGTCAGAGAAGCACAGAACAGAGATCGCTTCAGCGATCCTGGGAAGACCAAAGCCGAAAGCGAGACATATATTACCGTCCTAACACATGCGATTCATAGGCTCATGCATAACATAGTTAAACCCAGAGTGATCGACATATAGTAAAGGAAATCTCCTAAAGCTATACGCGGCATACCTATAAGAAACCTCACCTGATAGAGGCCACTAGAGACATTTTTCCAAGTTAAGCTGCAAAAGTTCAAATAGATCCAATCGAGCAATAAAGGCGGTAAGCCAAACTTTCTAAGCCTAAGCATAATTAAAGAGTGAAGAAATTTATCAAATGTCTTGCTGAAGTCACTGTAGATGTAGTCGTTCTGAAGAACAAGTTGGAAATGAAAATTATATGGGAGGTAAATTCTAGCAGGTTAGTTGTCGCCGTTCTACCAGGTAGAAAGCCACGATGTCAGAAACTGTAAATATATAATAGATGCGAACAACTCGGGTATGCAGAAAGAAAGATTGGCCTTTAATTTGTTCTCAAGTTTTTATTACCCTTTTTTTAAACAGGAATTTCATAGGAACTGTTCGTTCAAACACCGAAATAACTACACTTACTTACACTCAAAAATTTGTTTTTGATTACTTTAATCCAACACACATTAAAAAAAATTCAAAAAAATTTCTCACCTTTACCAGAAATCGAACCCAGGAACTTCGCTTAACAACCCAGCTCACTACACGTTAGCATTATTATTACGAATGACTTTGTTTTAATAGGAAATAAGAAAGATCGATTGTTAACACAAATTCACTTATTTTTATTGTTTGCAAGTTCAGTGTTTACCAAGTTCAAGATTTCCAAAGTTTTGATAAATTTCTACCACCACAAAGCTTAGTGGTGTGTAACCTTTCATACGCAATTTTTAAGTACGACAAATTGCACGACTTCTTTGCACTTTCTTTTTTGACTTTAAAAAATGCGGTGTTCACATTATTCACCTACAAATAGATTTGATTAAAAAACAAGAACTGAATTTGAAACGTTACAAGTTTTGTGACCAGTGTACTTACCTGTTAATTCCACAGATCCAAAGACTGAAAACTGCATCTGAAATGAATAAAAGGTTTACTTAAGAACAAAATTGTTGAATAGAATGAATTAATAATGAATTATAGACTGACAAATGCAATTAGTATACAAATTAAGAAGTCAATTGAATTAAGTAAATGACTACAAAGACAATGTTAACAAAGTTTAGTTACTTGCACTACAGAGCATAATAATAAACATGAATTACATATTAAATTAAAGGGTTTACCTGTTTATTGTTGAATTCCTGCTCCAAATGCACTTCCTGGACACTATCTTTAGGCAAACTAAACAAACCGATGATATCTGGAATTGACACAAAAATCAATAATATTTGGTGCACTTCAACTAATTTCACTTATTACACTTGCACAACACAAAATTAACTTAAAAACACAACTTAAATCACTGAACTTACCTCAGAAAAGCAAAATAACAATATACTCGCGATGACATTAAACGTCAACTTGAGTGCGAAACCTGTCAAACTTTATGTGCTGCCAAGAAGGCGCACATGAATTCCAGGTAACATTTCGCGGGAAATAAATACGTAAAAATACTATTATTGTCTTCTTAAAAAGTTATTAATAAAAAACAATTTTCCCAATACTTCCAATGAGTGGGAAAGAGATAACAGGAGTACAAGGATAAAATATGACTTCAAAATGGCAACTTCAAAGTGGAGAAAAGAGACTTTAAGTGCCACCTAGATGTGCAATTTACTACCACTACATTTAATTTGGATTATTTTCACAATAACGAATTTGAAAAATGTAGGAAATTAATATTCACATCGAATTAAATGAAATTAATTTCACATCGAATACAGTTTTCAAAAACAATTAATTCAAATATGGATAGCACACCTCTGTTTAAATTGAGCGACAATGCAAAGCGAAAGTCACAAACTCTCCAAAATAATGTCGGATAACAACATGGCGATAACGATATCTTAAGAAAATGGGTGACAACATTATATAAGCAGCAATCTCCAGCATATCGCCCTATTTTCTGTTCTCTTCTTGGTTGAGGTAGTTGGTATCAGACTGTCACGGTGAACAACAAATTCTCTAAGGTATTTTGTTCACCACGTGCCTCTTCATTAATTATCATTTTCTCTTCAGCAGTGAATTTTAATTGATTGAATTTATTGTGATTTAGGCCCGAATTACAATTCCGACTGATCAGCCGACTGCGACTTTGCTCAAATGGGAAATCCATGTGACATGATTAAATTGCAGCTTCCACTTCTCAGTCGACTGCGATTGAACTTAGACTTTGAACAAAGTGCAAAGTCGCAGTCACAAAACTTGACTGCGGCCAACTTCATTTGAAATATTCATGTAAATATCTCTGAAGCTGAAGCTGCAATTTAATTTCAAATTTGGATATGGCGTTGGCTTCGACTGAAAATTCAGTTGCAGTCAACTGATCAGTCGCAATTGCAATTCGGGCCTTATTTTGTTTTAAATTGAATTTTGTTTATTCCTTTATTTTTTGATATTGTTTGTATACATGGATATTAAGGACATATTCCTTTTATTATTATTATATATATATATATATATATATATATATATATATATATATATATATATATATATATATATATATATATATAAATGTTTGATTTCGGGTTGATTTCGATTGCGTCGATCATTAGCTTTCACAATCGTATATTGTTACCTTACCACTTATCATTGCCACTATTTTAACTAACATTTCTATATATGGAAATGATTCGATCACGAAGTTTTTAATATTACCATTTTTGGTAATTATTCTAGAATGTTTCCCCTTAACAATATATTTATCTCTTTTGACAATGTATCTTTATTTCATTTCTGCAATTTTTGAAAAGCTTAGTGTGGTGAAAGTTTTTGGATTAACAAAGAAAATGCAAAAAAGATAATTGTAAAAAACAAGCCGTGTTGTTGTGCAATTTTTGTTTTTGGTAAGTATATTTGTTATAGAAAATATGTATTATCGTGAACGTATTTATGTTTTATACAAGTTTTGTGGCAGTGTTATGCGTTAATTAACAATCGTGATTTTGGTATGTCTCAATTCCTATCTATTTAATGATTTCTGTTCAAACTAACTAAAAATTCTGAGTTATTATTATTCTTTCAGATTACATGACAACTTGTGGATTACAAATAAGAAAAAGCTTTGCAATTCAGATAAGTATAATTTTATCTTTGTTTATGTCTTGATTCATTGTGGTTCCTTTTTTCTTCAGCTTCAGATCGGATGGATTGTTTCGAATGACGTCATAGACCAGTACCAAACATTCTCCCCGCCTTGGGAACGCAGGTCGCAGAAAGAAGCAACCTTGACCTAGTTTTTGTTGTTTACCACTTGTTTGAGTTTTCTTGATGATTTATTGTTTTGATTCTGGAAATATAAACAAAGTGGACAGGGGGATCAAGGAGTTGAGTAAATTGGAGAGGATTAATTGATTGGGCATAAGGTTGTTGATTTGAATTGTTTTGATATCTTAGTTCATTGTGAATTTTTGTGTATTGATTTTTGCGAGATCTTTATGTTATTCTCGATTTCTATCTTCGAAATTCGCCTTTCATCGAATTTGTGTATCGATTTTACACGGTTCGATTGGAAGTCGACATATTTTTGACACCAATCCTTTGAAAATAGAGTTTTTCGTTTTCACAATGACAACGCGCACTAATTTATCCGTACCGGGATGTGTTTCTAGCACTCTCGCGAGGAGCCAACGTGACACGGTGGTGGATTTTCCTGTTTTATGATGACCAAATCGCCAACCCTTAGATTTTGCTGCTTCTGCATCCACTCGGGACGTTACAGAAGTCGGCATAAATATTCCGAGGTCTATTTTTTCCAAAATGATTGATGGAGATGTTGTATATGTTGCTATCTATCTATGCTGCGGATATTTTTATCAAGAATGGACGGCTCCGATGGCGATTATCCAGAATGGACGGCTGATTTTCACCTTTCAGAAACTGAATGATATATAATGTGTGCGCGTGTGCAACGAGAAGTTGCCGCGGGATGTTCAATTGGCACGCGCTAGCTGACAGCACGTCCTAGCTCGTCGGTTTGGTGTGAGGGTTCTTGAACATCCGAGTCACACACTCATAACTGAGTTCCGCATGCCTGTGTCTAAAGAAGGTTGTGGATTCCTTTTTTCAGGTCTGCCACTAAAAATAGAAAGAAAACAAGAAACAGATATTGAAGGAAGAACAACATGTCTGGTGTCACCTTTGGTTCCTAGCCGCACTGAACTGTCATGAAAAAATGCACAAAAAAGAAAATTTACCCCCTTGATCGGCAGTTCAGGCTCTAACTCGCTCCATTCCTACACCT
The DNA here is from genome assembly GCA_964036015.1 of Leptarthrus brevirostris. NCBI lineage: Eukaryota > Metazoa > Arthropoda > Insecta > Diptera > Asilidae > Leptarthrus > Leptarthrus brevirostris. The sequence goes on along the minus strand of OZ038373.1, from coordinate 68,524,164 downwards.
GGCTAGGGTGTAGGACCAACCTAAAAAAAGGATACTGAAAAAATTTTTTTAATCAAACACAAATAAAAATAAACAGTATGAAAATCTAGGATAAAGGGCAGGGGATGAGGGAAACAAGAGGGAGAAGAAGCTTCATAGGTTTTCCTGAAATAAAAGAGCAAAATTTTACTCATATACGAGGGTCATTCAATAATTAAAGAGACAAATTGGTCTGGGGAAAAATGGTTGGTAGGACAAGTTTGGTACTTTTAGGACTTTAAGTTGGCATCACTGAGATGAGTCCTGATCAGCTATTGGATCAACATTGCTGTGTTTATAACCTCAAAATTAAGTTTAACGATGGCAAGTCCACTTGAAAATTCTACATTGTTTGAACAACGTTCTGTGATTCATTTTTTACTTTCTGAAGGTGAAAAACCAGCTAATATATACTCTAGAATCACTTAAGTGTATGGTGAAAGCCAATACTACTCAGATATGCTTTTGAGCAAAGTGAAGCCAACTATGAGAGAGAAACGTCCTGGATCTCAGAGGAGAGGTCATCCATCATTACAACGCACGTCCCCACACTGCTCAACTAACCCGTGAAATCATCAACAAAATAGGCCGGGAGTTACTGCCTCATCCTCCTTACAGTCCCGATTTAGCACCATGTAATTTCCATTTGTTTGGGCCATTGAAGGATGCATTACGTGGGAAGAAGTTCCAGGATAACAAATATGTCAAAAATTTGTGAGAAATTGGCTCAAACACCAAAACAAAGAGTTCTTTGTAGCCGGTATAAAAAATTTAGTAACCCGTTGGAACAAGTGCATAAATGTTGGTGGGGATTATGTTGAAAAGTAGGAAAAGTAAAAATAAAAGTTTTTTTTTCAGACCAATTTGTCTCTTTAATTATTGAATGACCCTCGTATTTCATTTAAATATATCCTATTGACAAAAATATACTGTTCTCACAACAATAGATTAAGACTACAAATCATACTCATTACTTTAAGTTTTAATTAGTTAAAAAAAAATCTATCTCAATTCTCTACTACTTAGAATAATTATCTGCCCTAAAAGCATGCAATGTGTAAACATGACGTTTCAAAATAAACTTAACTTTGGTAAATTGGCAAAAAGAATTACAACTGAACGAATCATGGGAGTGTATAGACTAAATTTCTAATCAAGGTTGGGGTTTCCTTTTCTTTTTTAGCAACAAAATTTTACCGGCGCTGGTATCTAGCTAGATATCGCGTGCGAATGAGAGGTGTACGAATCAAAATGTATAAAAATTGCGAAATTCTTTTTAAAAAAAAAATCAGACTAGTAGGCTAATCCCTATTCGTTTGGCTAAATATGGAGGTTGATATTTGTTTCCTTTTTGATACATTGTTTATTTAAATAACTAAAGCACTCAAAATGGACGGTATGAATGTAATCATGGATGAATTATCTTACTGCTTACACGAGTCTACACTTAATTAGTCTGTTCATTGAACATAAAAAAGAACTAGTTATAAATTTGAGAATTTGTTTTGGAATGTTTTAAAAGTTATTTACACTGATTCTAAGGTAAAAATAAGGTTTTGAATATCATTTTCGTGCTAATAATATTACAGAATACCATAGTATTTTGAAAACCAGCAATCATCTTACTAATAGATGACAATTTTTGATGTTATTAGATTTGCATTAAATGTTCTACAATCTAAGGTAAAGTTAGTAGAATGATCAGTACGCAAAACAAAAAAAATCACAATAAAAAAAATCTTGGTTGTGCTTTGTACCTGGCATTGCATATGAAGAATGTTTTAATATAAATTACATACACGCAATCGTATTATTAATCATTTGCTACCTTTGTCTAGTTAATATCGAATCGCCTCCAATGAAATTTATCCCACAGCTACATAGTCCACGCCGAGTGGAGAATCGCCGAAAGGCTGCTACGAAACCTTGTGCACTAAGGTCAGTCACGACTTATAAATGGATGACCTTGACAGCCATGCAGACGAATATATGTACATATGTAGCCCTTATATATTTTTGAACCTCGCCCTCGATTTCTTCGGATTTCAAATGGTCCACAATAGTCCATGCCCGTATGAAAAAAGGGTCTTGACATGGTTACTCTGGGACGAGGAAGATTATCCTTCAATTGTATTTGGACCTTAGCTCGCTGTTTATAGCACATCACGCATCGATGCGCATGAAATGGAGAATGGCGTTGAGAAGCCAATATTTCTTTGCTAGAACTCTCATCATGATATGAGGTCCGCCATGCATAGTATCTTTGTGTGTTTTATCTATGCAATCCATCTGAATGAAGAAATGGAGTCAACTTGATCAGACGGCCGGTTTTTACATCGTTTTCGTGCTTTAAGGCTGCGATGTCTTCTGGAAAGTGTTCAGCTTGTATCTTCCTTAACCATAGAGTCAGTGTTTCGATTTGAAGCGGTAACAATATGCGGTGATCCTTGTGAGTTTCGTGAGTGATGAATAGTTTTCTTCCATTTTGTTCGACCAGATTTGAGTGCAAGTCACCATCGTTTTTCATGTCTCTAAGTTTGTGGTAAGTATGACCTTCTGTTTGAGCTATGACGATTTTGATTTCTCCAACCGCGACGGTCCATTCCACCACAACGACTGCGTTTTATATTCAGACGGTAGAAGCCCTCTCGTTGCACAGCCAGCAGGATTTTCCTTTGATGATACGTGCCTCCACATCGCTTCCTTTGCTAGCTCATGGATGTGCGAGACCCTGTTGGCAATGAAGGTTTTCCACTTAGATGGATGATATTTTAGCCAACCGAAAACTATTTCAGAATCAGTCCAACATTCTGTCACAAATTTAAGAAGCTTTGTAAGCAAGACTGCCCCAAATAATTCCTAACGTAGTAACGACACGGTTTGAATTGGTGCAACCTTTGTTTTTGCAGTTCTAAGAGGGGGCAGTGTAACGTGCGCGAGGTAGGTCACGAAAAGGGAAGTAGTGAACCGTGTAATGCGCATTCCTCAGGTGGCCAGAAATCTAGAGAAGGAAATGTCAAACGCACACACCATGCAAACAGAGAGACACGGGAGCACAGAAAATAGACAGTTCTTAAACAACACCTTACTAAGAGTTAAATCAAAATTAGACATGCATTACCAGCGATTAATTGGTTCATGCATGCCATAATTAGATCTCGATGGTTCAACATAACTGCATGTCAACATAACTGGCAGTCTTCGAAGGTTATGTTGGGACTGTCAGAAAGAAACCTTTCTAACAAGTAAACCTGAGTCAATATTTGAGTTCAAGAGCTGGTGAATAAAGACCAAGTCAGCGGCTTTGTGCCCTTTATCACGCGAGCGCAAACCGATTAACCGGAGGCGATCGGTGTAGGGCGGCAGTCTAAGCGAATCGTCCAATGGGAGCCCTCTTAGCGCAAATTTAAGAAAATTACGCTGCACCGATTGAATACGCTTGGAATGAACAGCGTAGTAGGGCGACCAGCCGTGAGACGCATACTCAAGAATACTCAGTTACGGACGGCACACGACGAAGACCATTCCCCGCAAAGTTGTAATCCGAAACTTGTGGATTAGGGCTCCTGAAAAAAGGCATAGCCTCACATTTCTCAAAATTGAGGTGTAAGCCATTATGCTCGCACCACTTACATGAAACGTATCTAAGTCCTTTTGAATAAGGGCGATGTCACCACCATCTATAAAATAAGAGAAAATCTTCATGTCATCAGTGTAGATTAGAACATTAGAGTGCGAGATCACGACAATGTCGTCAATGGCAAGAACTAATATTAGAGGGCCGAGCTGACTGCGTTGTGGTAGACCAGTTGAAGCCCTGAAGATTCTAGAGGTAGCGCCACAGAGCAACACACGATATGACCTATCTCTGAGCTAGGAAGAAATTCAGTCAAGAAGAATAGGAGGGAAACCCAGCCTCCCGAGTTTAAATATAATTACGGAGTGAGGGAGTTTATCAAAGGCTGTACTCAAAACCGTGTATATGCAGTCAGTTTGCATGCCTCGCTGGAAGCCAGAAATAACTTGGGAGGTAAATTCAAGTAAGTTAATAGTCGTTGATCTGCCGGGCAAAAACCCATGCTGATTGGGAGAGATTAAGCCAATACAACGCTCTATAAGCTGCGAATACACTATTGATTCAAATAATTCAGGTATTCAAGACAACTTCGCGATTGGTCTATAATTTGTTATAATATTCTTATGGCCCTTTTTATGAACAGGGACTATAAAAGAGCGCTTCCACAATGTAGAAAATTTATCACCTTGATTGAAGAGAATCGCTAATGGAGTAAGAAAGGCATCGGAACAGGACTTGACGAAGGCTGGAGGGATACCGTCAGGACCAGAGAAAAAGTCCTATTTAAGTTCATTGATTTTTTCCAAAATAAGATCCCGTGAATATAAACGGCAAGAAATTGGATGAAGTGGGACGATCCATAAGGGATGCTGATGATATGATGCTAACGCCTTTCAAAAAGCTCACAGCCTTATTTGAAAAAGCTCGCAGCATCATTTTAAAAACCTCGTGTGCGTATGCATTTTGATGTGTTGACTGCATCGCGCATTTTAGATGTTTGATATGTGAATGTTCTATCGCAAACGAGTGTATCATGAAGGTTAGCTGCTCATGAGTCGTATACTTCACCCATGAGTACATTTTAATTTCATTTATTAATAACCTTAATTACGGTGCGATTAACTGTTAGAAAGAGATGGACATATGATCATTCGAGGCGCTCTGCGTCGCGGCCAGTAAACAAGTGACTGTGAACCGCGTGACCATTTTCGTATGTACGTTATAGAATAAAAAACGATTTTTGGACTACAAATTTTGAAATTCCGAGGTATCTATATCACAAATTACTCTGTAACTGTTAAAATTGTACTTCCATTGATACCAGCCAAAGAATGTGCCTATAATAGTGTGTTGTAATTCAACTTAACTTTTGCATGTCGACTACTCACGACTACTACGACTTGCCCGTAGTAGTCGTGACTTAAGTTGATTACCGATATCTTTTTTTTAAGGAAACCTTAGCATAATCTTCTTTCCCGTCCGTCCGCTACTCTTAGTGAAGTTTACTTTAGTCATTACATAGTGAAATGGACATATTGTAAATTTATTTATATTTAATGAAAACTTTATCAAACAAACAATCGAACCTTACGACACATTTAACAGTATGTAGCCGTATTCAAGTATTTTACAGTAACTGGTTGACATGGGAGCGCCGACTTAGGTGATATTTCATCGAATAGATAATATGCAATATCGCTGCGCAAAGCGATAGAGTAAAGAATACAAAAACTATTAGAAAATAAGGCATTTGCTACTGCTTTAACAAGCACCCGCGATTTAACTCTAACGGCTCATATGTGCTGTATGAAGAGCAAAAGCAATGGTAATATATATATATATATATATATATATATATATATATATATATATATATATATATATATATATATATACATATATATATACATATATTTTAATTGCAAAAGTCTTTAAGTTCAAACGATAACAAAATTAAAATTAATTAATACTGTAACGTAACGGGGCTCCTCTGGCTCGACGAATTAATTAAGACACTTATTTTCAATCACAAATTTTAGCACTTATTACTTCACTGGTTAAAATACATCTAACTAACTAGGCTGCTACACAGCCCTATTTGTACTAATTAGCTTGATTCTAAAAAGTTCAGGAACTTAATTCTAGGAATTTTCGTTATTTATTTTCACCACACAAGTTACCACAAGTCGGCCTTAACTTCATATGGCATCTGACGTTTTTCTGACTTCCGAAATCTTGGAGATGCGCATTGCACAACTTGGTTTCGTTTTCATCTTAACACTGTTTGTCTTTCGATACCAGCTGTACACTGTAAACCACATCATTGATGCGCGTAAAGATCTTGTAGGGTTCTTCCGATTGCTATTGAATAGCCAAACGAAGTTTTCTTTCATGAATTCTCTAGATGTCTTCAGGTTCTTTTTATCAGTTGATAGATTTCTGTAAGACGTTTCCGAAGCATGGTTGTGTACTGTTTAGCAGGTTCAGTATCCTTTTCCGATGTTCCGAAATTCAAGTCACTGGGCAGTTGAATCTGTATTCCAAACACAAGTTAAAAGGTGCTGTAACGTTGTATTGCGGCATGGTTTCACTTGTTTTGATGTGAGTTCTTATGCTACAGGCACAAACAACGTCCTCTCGCTTATACAACCAGTAAAACCGTTCTCGCAATTATTCAATAATATTCAATATTCAATATATTCTTGTCTTCTCGCTGGGCTCCTCGAAATTCCTGTTCAATCCTGTCTAGGGTACGACAGTTTTTCTTTGCAAAATTACATGGTCGCAATCACATGTGTTAAACAGTGTTAAAAAACCGACTTCTATGGCCATCGTAAAAGTGCATCCGTATTTCCATGACATCTACCCTTCCTGTAAAAGAAATCTAAATCTTAAGACTCTTTGTCCGTAGAGGAATTTGTGCAAATGCTTCGTTGAATCAACAATAGCAAACAGTTCTTTCCTCGTAACACAGAAATTTCTTTCTTGTTTTGATAGAGCTCTGTCATAGTATGCCAATACTTTTTCTGGCTCGTTTACTTCTTGTGACAGCACAGAACTAATCCCAACATTACTTGCATCGGTATCCAATATAAATGTCTCGCTGCCTTAGGATAAGTAAAGCTCATTCTTTAGTGCTATAAAAATATTTTCTGTTTTTACTGTCCGGACAAATGCTTTATCCTATTCTGAAAATACTGTCTTTTCCTTGTCATCTGAAATGATCTCGACTTGCCAGTATCTGCTTTTTATGTCCAACGTTGAAAGCCACTTGCATAATGATAGGGTGTCGCCTATACGAGGTAGTGGGTAACTATCTTTCTTCCAGTCATCATTTAGACGACGGTAGTCTACGCAGAAACTTGTAACGATATCCCTATTTACCAGCAGCACTGGGGACATCCGCGACCTTGTTTACACATTGTTTCAACCATTTCGTCTGGTCCTTCTCGCTTTGCCAGTGGTAATATTCCTGGTGGCTGCTTGATAGGGCGGCGTCCCAGGTGTCAATTTTATATTGCACTCTATCAGTTTTCCCACAACCCTCGGCTCCTAGCGCAAAAATTTCGCCAAATTCTTAGATTAACTTCTTTGCTTTAGAATATTCCATTTGGCGAAGTATCATTTCGGCTAGCTTTGCAACGTTTTTTCTTGGTGGTTTCGTCTAAGTTTGAACATCTCTTCGGCTGGTTTGCAGACTTTACTTTTCTTTAATTTAATGGTTTTTTCATGAGAATGTAGGATCCGTACCACAACTCCCTTCTTTATATCGATGGCCAATAAACTTTTTCCAACGGCAAAATTTTTTAATTGCTGTGTACGATTTGGTTCTATTAGATAGAATTGATAGCTCGCGGGATCACCAATAACACACAAGGAAGAAGCTTGAGATCTTCGGATGCCACGATGTTCAGCTTCGAGTAAAAATTTGATCCCAAAGCCATAGGAATCTCTCTGTTGTTGTACTTTATGACTCCTCTTCTACTGTGCTTTCAATAAATAGAGGTCAGGTATGTACTTATCCGTTATATCTGTGATATTACTATTAATTTTTCTCCATACACTTCAACTGATTCCCCTGTAGCAGTCCTCAAAATGTATCGATTTTTGTTACTTAACCAGGTTTTACTGTCATGGTCAACTGTAATGTTTCATTTTCTTCTTGACCGTCCAAAGCTGCAATCGTTACGCTGCAATTTCTTTATATTGACGGTGATACTGGGGCCATCGGTTCTACTGGCTAACTCCTCGACCTAAATTGTTTTCCTGTGAATTAATTGATGCTTTTCTTGCGACCTCGCTGACATAATCTTAAAAGTGGGATAAGCCAAATATGTCAGCCTTTCTATGTCCGCACATAACTGCTGCGTCTCCCAGCTTCTGTGCTCGAGTCCGTAGCTGAAGATGGTAAACCTCTTGCTGGTCTTATACCGCAATTCTAAAGCTTGTATTAGAAATGTATAACTATAACTTTGCTCCGACAGGATGGTCAGTTACAATTCTGCTTCTCCGCCTCTAAGTGCCAAGGTTAAGGCTGTAGCTTGTTCTTCGTCACTCCAAAACTTCATTGCTGCTGTCCTCTCGAACTGGAGTCTGTATGTGTGTCAGGGTGTTCGACCGTCAAATGTTGAAGGATGAAGTCTTTTACTCACAGTCACGTTTGTAAATAAAGTCGCTGATTGCCGTTTCTGGGCACTTGTTAATTTGGTCCTAATTTGTTCCAAATTTCTCTTCATTGGTAGTTCCATTTCACATTTAGCTTCTTTTATTTTGAGTTGTCCAGAAACGTCTGCCTCTTCCAATCTCTTTTCTATATCTGTTTTTCACTCTCCCATTTTATTTTCCATTTAAGGTTTCATTTCTTCAACAGAAGCCTTACGCACAACTATTATTAACAGTGTCAACTCTGCCGTTGACGCTTTCTATTCTTTTATTGATGCTTTCAATTCGTTGACGATCTCTTCCAGCGACGATTTCTGTTCTTCTATTAATGCTTCTAACTCATTAACGGAAAAAATGAAAAGGAAAAAACACTTGTTTTTCTTCCACAAATTACGAATGAGATGGATGTTTCGACCGGAGTGCAAGTGGTTATCATCAGCGTGGCTCTTGCACTCCTTACCACGGACATCCATGACGAAAAGTCAAAAACTCAAGTCCTATAAATACTCAGTTTTAAATCTGAGTATGTATTATATGAAGAGGATTTTTAATCCATCAATTTCATATAAAACCAAAAATGGTTAAAAATTGTGTGATCAGAAAGTTACCTTTCAGCAGCAACGGAACCTTCCATCGATGATTTCAACTCGGCCTATAAAGTCTTCTGACTTTAAATCATTTTCGTACCTTTCCATCAATAACTTATGTTCCTCCATTGCTGACTTTAACTCGTTAGCGGAACCTTCCATGGGCATTTTATGTTCTTTCAACGCTGACTGTAACTCATTTACAAATCTTTCCATTGATAATTTAAACTCGGCCGATGACGTTTTCTATCATCTTTGGCGACTTTCTTCTTCTTCTAGCTTGTCTTCAAAAACAAAATTCTCTGGATCCTTTCGTCCGTATTCCATGGCTTCTTGTAGTAACGCTACCAGGGCTTTTATTTCCAGCCGTTCGTAGCATTTACTTAATACCTTGTAATAGCTGGTATTAATCTTAAATAAATAAATAAATTAACGCGTAAATCCTTTAATTTTCGGTTCATCTTTAGATTAACTGCTTTATTTTATTTTTTTTAGTTAACTTTGTAGTTTTTCTTAATTAATGCCACTTCTTACACTTCGGGCGACGGATTAATCAAGACACATATTTTCAATCAAAAATATTCACAGTTTTTATTTAGTTCACTGATTAATTCGTTTCCCAATTTCCTTTTACAATTTTACTTCACAATACACCATTTCACTTTATTAATTTGCACTTATCACTTCACTGGTTAAAATACAACTAACTAGCCCTATTTATACTACTTATCTTAATTCTGGTAACGACTTTCAGGAATTTAGTTGTATGATACTTCCGTTATTCATTTCCACCACACCAAGTCACCACAAATTCGTGTCAGCCTTGATAGCAAACGGCATTTGATGTTTTTCTGATATCCGAAATCTGGGACATGCGCGTTGCACAACTTGGTTTCGTCTTCAATACGTAGGCTATGTCGCCCTAGAGTGCATTTTACAATTTTACAATAGAATAAAGGGCTAAAGGAAGAGCAGTACCGTGTAAAATTCCTTTCCGTGAGTGAAGCTACTTCAGGAACTGCGGTCGTTAAATTGTAGAGACAAAAGCATGTTAAAAAGAGTAGTGTCAAAGATTGGTTTTTTTTTGTGCGTGAAAAAGTTTCCTCGAGTGAATTGAGTTTAATTTTGTTAAATTTGTTAAAATGGCTTCTTTTAAACTTTATGTTATCATTCCAATTAAATTATTCGACTATTTTTAATGTTTTGTGAACCGACTTTGCTTAAACGTCCAGAATTTGTTTAAGGGGTTTCCTCGGGTAAAAAACGGCTTATTTAAAAAATATTTTTTTTTATATAAAAAATTAAATATTTCATTAAAACTTTTTATTTATTTGAAAAAGAATTTCTGAAATTTTTGTAGAAAAATATTTAAAACTCTGCCATTGCTACGTCATTTCCGGTGACCCCTCGGAAATAAGGTGCTTGCGCGTTGACAGCAAAACTCATGACAGAATCAACTGAAGTAAAAAAAAATGTCGGTAAAAGTTGCTCAACATTTTTTTAAATAGTTGCAATTAAAAAAAATCCTTCGTCCAAGTCCTTGTTAATAATATCTCGAAGACGTGTGTAAAATTTCATCAAGATCGGTTCAGTACATAAAGTAAAGGACCTGCTGGGCTTCCTTTTGTTTTTGTCTGTGACGAATCCCGGCTTCGCGAATTTCGCTGGCATATTTTTTCTGAGCAGCTATTACTCCGATCGACTTGAAAATTTATGAGAGTATTCTAGAGATGTAGAATTTAATAAGACAATCGATTTTTTGAAGCCGCGAAACCAATGTAACCTCTTAGGTAAAGCAGCATGAAGTGTCGGTTTTTTCTTGCGCAAATAATTAGAAATAAGATGATGGGAAATCATTTTTTCTGTAAATACATTATTCGAATTACTTTTAAATTCATACAATAAACATATGAAGTTCAATTAAAATCTCAATTTATGGAAAAAAAGAAAAGTTTCATAAAAATATTTGTGAGGTTAGTGTGAAAACTGATTTAGTGTTCCGGGTTGTTTGTACTAGTAGAGGCGTCAAACAAAATTTTTAATTGGCATCCATAGAATATCTTAAATAAGATTTCATCAATTAAAACTAAAACTGCTGGTTCGCTTGACCTATAATACAACATCAAAATTAATATGCAGCTTAAATATTTTATTCACACAAGTTAAAATCAGTTTCGACCTACTTTAAATCTGACTTAGTTTACGCCAATATTGTTGCTAACGCTACACAGCCAGAAATTCTACTACATAAATGAAATTTGCTTCACTAAAATCGGGTTTCAGCTCTTCCTTTTGTTCTTAATTCTAAGGTTACAATACCTTTTTGAATTTAAAAGACTTGAAGACTCTATTGAGGCAGATCTGAAAGAAACCACCTCTGGTTTGAATTTCTAATACGCACGATCATTTCGCAAAACCTGCGGAACAAGCTCCGCAATGCCCGTTTTTCTATGAGCTCATCATTTTGTGATTTTGATCGGTGCTCAAATTGGTTTTTCTGGGCGACTGCTGGAGAGGAGTTTCCAGCCTGATCTGTGTTCGTTTAGCCCAAGCGACAACCTTTTCCCGGCCTAGGTTTTCTTTTAGGCTGCGATGGCGGCTAATATGTCGACGGCTGAGTCGTGCGGCATGTCGACTGGCTTTCACTCGGGTGGCTTGCGCTGGTGCAGCCTCTAGAGTGTCTGGTTCTATGTCTCTTACCCTTTGTTGTATATCCAAATCGGCAATGCCATCTAAGAATTGACGTAGGGTAATTATATTCATTGTCTTTTCTGGACAGTCGCTGAATGCTAAATATACCAACCTTTGCAGGTCCGTGGCAAATTCGGATAAGTTTTCGTGAGATTTTTAAGTCCTTTACTTTAACTGGCAGTGGGCAATAGATAGATACAAGACAAAGTAGGGGAGAGCATGTGCCTGTGACATCCAAACAGAATGCAGTAGGTGTGTCGAGCTTGTGGTGGCTGCATCACTCTGGGCAGTGCTACTGTAGATTTGGTAGCGAATGCAATCATGCAAAGGGTTACAGCTGCTTAGGTGATTAACATTAATGCTGCCCACGCATGGCTAATGGTGGGACTTATGTTGGTAGTTTGTGGGGCTAAGTTGGATACTGTATGTACTGTTGTATATCCAAATCGGCAATGCCATCTAAGAATTGACGTAGGGTAATTCTATTCATTGTCCTTTCTGGACAGTCGCTGAATGCTAAATATACCAACCTTTGCAGGTCCGTGGCAAATTCGGATAAGTTTTCGTGAGATTTTTAAGTCCTTTACTTTAACTGGCAGTGGGCAATAGATAGGTACAAGACAAAGTAGGGGAGAGCATGTGCCTGTGACATCCAAACAGAATGCAGTAGGTGTGTCGAGCTTGTGGTGGCTGCATCACTCTGGGCAGTGCTACTGTAGATTTGGTAGCGAATGCAATCATGCAAAGGGTTACAGCTGCTTAGGTGATTAACATTAATGCTGCCCACGCATGGCTAATGGTGGGACTTATGTTGGTAGTTTGTGGGGCTGAGTTGGATACTGTAGTATGTGGGACTGGCTGTAAGATTGGGTCACTGGTAGTAACTGGCCCACCCATATCTGGAAGAGATGTGGTGTGCTCTGCCTCTACTGATAGGTCTCGGCTGCATTGCGATAAAGTTAGTTTTTTCTGGGTCCTCGTACTAAAAGATGGAGTAGCCTGGTTTTCGAATCCGCTGGCTGTACCAACGTTTCTTTGTAGTGTAGCTCAACTTTCTCCAATCAAACTGTCAAACTTCCTACCATATTAAAAATGACCTTCATTTGCTGTGACAACCTAGAAAGAATAGCTGTATGGCCTACACTGTCTTGTTTCAGAGTGCATCGAGGTCTCGGGCAATGGTCCAGGTATTTCCTGCCAAGCTAAGCGGTTTGGTTATAAAAATTTCTGTGACTTTCCATCATAATGCAAACCTTGTGCCGTCTGCAGTGTTTGTTGGCAGTGCAGTGCAGTGTTGCAGTGTGTGAAAACCCAGAAAACACGTCTGACACAAATTTTGTTACCCCTACTGCTACAAATTTCTGCTGATATTATTTTCGCGGTGACTGGTTGCTAACTTTACTCACAAGGTAACACTACGCGGAATTCCTAAAAAGATCTTTCCTCGCCGTGTAAATAATACACCGGATTGCAGTAGGCGCGCTTAGTCCGAAATGGAGGGAATCAAAATTTGTCTGTTAGTGAGGTCGGTCGTTTGCGTGGGGTTTTGTCAGCTCTTTCAGCAGAACTCCAGGGGAAATACCCACTCTTGCCTTATTCAAATTGCGAAGAAAGGAGACTGTTTCAGCGGGAGAGCTTTATTGAAGATTTCCTGAAAATAAAAGGAAAAACACAACACAAAGAATCATTCTTATATAAACCAATACTTAAAATTACTGTTGTCTTCTTCATACTACAATGCTCTTCCGCTATAAGTGTGATATACGCAGGCCCGTAGAAAAATTCGGGCCTGGGGGGTACCACATACGGGCCCCCCACGAAAGGAACTTCGGGCCCTAAGCGTTTACGGGCCCATATACAATCGATATTCAATTCAAGTATATTCAATTTAAAGTCTGTCTAGTACATATATTACACTTTTTCGATCATGAAACATTTTTTATATATAAAATTAAAATGGGAAAAATTTTCTGTTGATGACTTAAATTACGGGGCCCCTTTTGAAAGCCCGGGCCCGGGGGGTTTACCCCCTTCGCCCCCCCCCCCCCCTCTCGACGGCCCTGGATATACGTATGTCATTGCGTACATCAAAAGCAAGACGAGTAGTTAAACGAGTTAACTTTGTCTTCTTCTTATTGCAGTGACATAAGTTTAATACAATTCAACATGTGCAGTGCGAAAAGTATAAATTAAGGGGCCTGCAAATGCTAAGCTAAGTTTTGGGTCGATTACCAAACTGAGAATTCTGTTAGTGTTTAGCTCCTTTTAGCTCCTACTAGCTCATATATTTTGATATTTTATTTTGAACTAATTCTTTTTTTTCTTCTCTTTTGAGAAATTTCATTATTTAAGTAAATTTAGTTTCCTCTTTTTTATAAAAACTGAATTTTGTTATTAGAGTTAAATTTAATTTATTGACATTAGACTTATAAGAAAAGATTTAAATTTTGTTTTTGATTTAAATTTGATTTGTTTTTAAGTATTTATTTTAAATTTAAGAAATAAAAAATGTATTTAAAACTGACCTGGACTTTCAGACAAAGATCAGCCTATCCTATTTCACTTTCACAATCATTTATTTTTTTCATTCATCTATCTCAGCTATAAGAGACCAAGTTTCTGGAAAATGAGCGTAATGGCCAGAGAAGCGTTTGAGAGTTGATTTTCTTTTTAAAACAACAACAATTCCTTTCGCTTCTTCAGTGATGTAACTCAATCAGCATTGGGCCGGTCAATTAATCTTAAGTTCGCGTTTATAGCTTTAAGTCATTTTACTTTTACAGGGTGATTCGTAAATTGGCAATTTTCATTGTATGCACATCACTCTTTTATTTTTATCTTTTGGTCTTCTCTCAGCAGCGACATCAAAGAAACGCTAAACAATTACTATCCCAATGACTTCGCGAAATACCTCAACAATGTTGGTCTAACTCCTACCACTGCAGGCACAGTCACTTTCAGGAATGAAAACATGTTTTGATATTACCAAAAATGCAGTATTTTTCCAAATTTTCTCCGAAATTCCTGATTTTTACTTTTATTAAATTGCACATCTCAGTACCTTTCCAAAAAGATGCAACATTCCCAAATAAAGAAAGGATGTAGAATTTTATAAGTAGAAAACCTATCGGTTATTATAAAAATTTCATTTCATTTCATTTATTCATTGTAAATAAAAACTGTACATATAAGAAAATTTTCTTTATGTTTGTACATGGCAAAGGTTGGAAAAGAAATCAAATTCATAAATTTAAATTTAAATAACTAATAATACAATACTAACAATAGAGCCTGATTTGAGAAGCAATCAGGCATAGGCTACAAAAAGATGACCAATAATTGAAAAAAGAAAAAAAAAGAAAAGAAAAGGAGAAAAACCATCAAATAGTATGTGCAGCAATACAATCTATTCCTGGTAGTGTGATTCCAACCGCGCCCTGAACACCCCAAGCGAACCCGCACGCCTCACGTCCAGTGGAAGCGAATTCCAGAGCGTGACAGCATGAACGAAGAATGAGCGTTTCGACTGCTGACAAGTGTATCTAGGTACTTGAATATTATTCATACGAGACGATCTTAAGAAGAGTAGCTTCTCAGTCAAAAAAAGTGGCTTGCCTTTAAGAACTAATTTAAACAAGAACTGAATCATGCGCATTTTGGAAAAAGATGGAAAAGAGCATCCAAGGAACAAATAGACGAACTGCGAAACATGATCAAATCTTCGAAGCCCGTATACATAGCTTACAATTGAATTTAAACATACGTTGAGCTTATTTCGCGAAGCCGAGTCAAGGCTGCCGCAAACAATGTCGCCCTGTGTAATCAGGGGAAGGAGCAAGGATTTTGCCAAGACAAAGCGCACACTCACAGGAACGAACGAGGCACCACACCACAACCTTCGAAGACCACCATATACCCTGGAAATAATACTGTTGACATGATCCGCCCATGAGAGAGAATTAGACATGATAACTCCCAAGTTTCTTACATTCACTACGAAAGGAATTGATGTAGAACCAATCACTAGAGATGAGAAGGAGTCAGTGTTTATTGACCTTTTGTAGAAAACTATAGCTTGAGATTTGGAGGGATTAAGTTTTAAATCGTTAATAGATGCCCAGTTGGATACAGCACGAAGGTCCTGATTCATGCGCCAGATACAGTCCTCGGTCAACCCAAATGGCAACTTAGATATATCTGAACATCATCAGCATAAATTAAGGTTTAAGAGAATTTGAGTACCTTGGGAAGGTCATTTATGTAAAGGCTGAACAGGAGCGGCCCAAGAATTGAGCCCTGAGGAACACCAGCAAACACTGAAAGGAAGCTAGAAGACTTAGAGCCGAGTGCTATTTTCTGTTTGCGACCTTCTAGAAAACTGCTGATCAATTTTACCGCAGACGTTTCAAAACAAAAGAGATTCGTTAACTTACGAAGAAGACGCTTGTGATTGACTGTATCAAATGCCTTAGAAAAATCAAGAAGAGAAAGAATAGTAAGCCTCTCCCTATCAATTTCCAGTCGAACATCATCGACTAATTTCAGAAGAGCAGTGGTGCAACTGTGGTTCGATCTGAATCCATTCTGCCATTCAGACAGCAGTCCTCGCTTATCAATAAACTCGATAATGTTAGCTGCCATTAACTTTTCAAGAGCCTTACTGAGGCATGCTAGTATACTTATAGGTCTGTAGTCAGAGTAATGAACAGGATTCGGCTTCTTCGCAATAGGAACCACAAGTGCATTTTTCCATATCGAAGGAAATTTCGATGTCATAATGCTAAAGTTAAAGATATGCGTAACGACCGAAAGGAGACATGGAAGAAGGATTTTGATGAATTTTAGAGAAATATTGTCAGACCCGATGGAATCAGATTTAATTGACAATTTAAAGGAACTAAACTCATACTTACTCTAAAATCCTTTTTATTAAATTCAAAACGTATTACAATTAATCTTAGTATATTACAAAAGCTGTTCAAAATTTAAACCCCCCCCCCCCTCCTCCCCCATTCGTCATTCATTCCAAATTCTTGTGATCAAGGTGTCTCTACTGTTAACAGCGCTTCAATAAACTTCATTCTTCATTGTTCCTCATAATAAAAAGTCCAATGGAGTAAGATCTGGAGATCTAGCAGGCCAAGTATTCGGTGTACCGCGTCCTCGGGTGCTCGTTGATTGGTGAATCTCCTTTGATATTCCAGTACAGCCGCTCTATCGCTTCCATCTACTTCACCATAAATGTAAATAATATCCACGTATTCCGCAAAATGAAATTCTAACATTTTTTAATAATTTTTGCTTAAAAACGCCCGTATTTATCTATTTGTTTTCCAAACATGATCGATATTCCTGCTGACTGACCCTCTTTTATAGCTAAACTTCCATCATGCATGAATTACAGAATGCCAGGATACTAGAATGTGAACTCTGGTTAACACCAGCTTTAATTGGCAATAAAACAAAATTACACCAACATTTTTATAATTCTTTTGCAGCAATAATTAAAGCTAATTACATGTGAACCCAAAACAAGGATTCTCGACCCTTTGTCTTAAAATTTTTGTTTATTTAAAGAATTTCCTACCTTAAGTGCAATAAAATAATGAGGAAGTCAGAGATTTATGAGAATGCGGTTTTTCTACACCATCCAAAGTACAACATGTCTAGGTAGTGTTGTACATTTTAGGAAAGGTAATAAGATGAGTACTCTAAAAAAATAAAAAAGAGGTGTACTTACATGAATTTCGCAGGTAATTTAGGAAAATTCTGAGTTTTTGGTAATTTCAAAACGTTTTTATCACTTTCGGAAGTGACTGTACCTGCAATGGTAGGAGTTTTAACAACATTGTTGAGAATTGAGATAGTAGTTTTTCGTCGTTTGTTTGATGTCGCTGCGTTAAATAGATGAAAACACAGAAATAAAAGAGCGATGTGCGTGCATACCATGAAGATTGCAATTTTATGAATCACCCTGTAACTCCCAAACGGTTGAGATTGTTCCCCCCACCTTGTATATTTATGTTCCTAGGCTTAGATATAGTGAGTACGATGAAGAAATATTTTTATGTAACTTTATTTCTAGAAGTTTTTTTTCTGCTACAAAAGCATTGAACTGTAATGAAAAAGTACAAATAAATAAAAGTTCCTTTGTGTATTGGTTTTATTTATTTAACACATCAAATATATTTTTATTTTACAGCATGTTAAGGAATATACTAATCTGTTCTTTGACTTTGAATAATCTCAAAATGTGTAGCCATATAGTTTTTTATATGGTATATAATTTCACTTCGCATACTAGAGCTTTGCGTATTTGATCACGGTTAAATTAAAAAACCTTCCGGGGATCTAACATTTTCATTCCATACCTGTCTATATGGCGCCTTTCTTCACTCTAAAATGTTGTGCAGAATACAGCATGTGGCAACTATATGTGGAACGAAATCCACATTGATATCAATGCGCTTTTGAAGGATCCTCCACCTCCCGTTGAGTCGTCCAAATGTGATTAATTAAATGTTCGTTAAACGACTCCTCTTCCTCTGTTCGTACACCTATGTAGCCCTTGATCAGCCATGAAAGAAGCGGGTAGCAGGGTCTCCTATGAAGAGAGGAGCTATTTCCATTCCGTCTAATATCCCTGAAAAAGCCAAATTAATAAGTTATTTAATTAATATTTCTTAATTTTACATATAGTCCTTGCAACACAATAGAGGCACATTCTTTTCTATTAATGTAGTTCGAATTTTGGGGGAAGGCGTAACAGAAATGTGTGTTAAATATAGCTGCTAAAATTTGAGAAATTCCACATTCCGCGTTGACGGCGGACGATTGCAGAGTAACCAGCCCCACTTCTGACTTGTCGGCCTTTTCTCCCGGAGGCCCCGGGTACGAAAACCACCGGCAG
Source organism: Leptarthrus brevirostris (assembly GCA_964036015.1). Classification (NCBI taxonomy): domain Eukaryota; kingdom Metazoa; phylum Arthropoda; class Insecta; order Diptera; family Asilidae; genus Leptarthrus; species Leptarthrus brevirostris. The sequence goes on along the minus strand of OZ038373.1, from coordinate 68,505,719 downwards.
CGACCCATGGTTGTTTTCTGTAGACAACAGGTTACTATAAAAACCCCATTGGGAGATGCAGAGTAATTTCGGTAGTTCGGAATCCACCTTAAATTCTAGGTCAGCTTGCAATCGTTGTCTCAAATTTGGTTAAGTTCTGCTCCTGCCACATGCCCAACACAGGGTTTCGGGAACTATAGAAAGAGAGAGAGAAAGATATATATATATATATATATATATATATATATATATATATAAATTACGTAGTCTTATCGTGCAATTACTCATCAGTCGTCTTCTTTCCATATGCACAATTCATAAACATTACCACAGTAAATAAGAGTTAGTTTTTAAAGTAAACTATCAGTACGGAGTCCCTGAGTTGGAGTAATGTGTTAAAGCCGAAAGCATCTATTAACGTGAAATGGTCATACGATCAGTCAGTTTAGTAAATACGCCAAAAGCGAATTAAAGGTGCTTGCAATGAGGAAAGTTTCGGACAAGCATCATCTCGTGAAGCTTTAATCACCGACCCAATAAAATCAGATAACAAATTGTTATCTTAAGTTTTATTAAAATCAATACAAGAAAGACATTTTTCAATTCAGAATCATACCGACCTAATTAACTAATTGGGGAACTTATCACATGTGCAATCTTGACCCCATTAAGACTTTCAACGTATAAAACGGTGGACTTAATTGTGAAGTTTCCACATTTCGTCTTTACTGAACAACATGCGGTGGATAATTACTACATTAACTTTGCTATTGATAGCAGCATTTACAAAGTCTGCAGAAAAATCTGAGGCGAAAAATAATGCACACTTTGGTGGGATTTTGCATCGAATTGTGGGCGGACAAATCGCACAACCCAATCAATTTCCTTATCAAGTTTTAATAAGAATGACAAAAATAGTGGACGGTGATATTGGTTATTATAGCTACTGTGGTGGATCGTTGATCTCAGATAAAGTCGTTTTAAGTGCAGCTCATTGTTTAATAGGGTAAGTTGTTAACATCTATTCCTTTTAAAGCTTTAAGTCTCTAGCTTATGATTTTTAAACAGTTCTGTTGATATAACCATTTATCTTGGAGCACACAATCGCGATGAATTTGATGAGCCGGGTCGAGTAACCGTTCACGTCTTCAGGCCAGAAAACATAATCGTTCACGAAAGCTTCGACCCAGAACTTTTCGAAGATGACATAGGGCTAGTTATTCTACCAGAAAGCGTTAAACTTAATGGTAAAGTGAGAATATTAAAAGAAGTCTGGAATGTTTTCAATCTAATCTTCTTTTATTTAAGATAAAATAAACACAATTGCATTGCCATCTTTAAGTCAAGGTGATATCGTTGGGCGAATGGCTATAACTTCTGGTTGGGGAAAGACGGGTGATTTTAAGCCACCTTCAGATGAACTTCGATTCGTTCAAAGGAAGGTTCTTAAAAACGATTACTGCCGAAACTTTTATGGACCACTTGTTGATTCGCAAATATGCGTAGATGGTTATCAAAAGAAGTCAATATGTCAGGGTGATTCCGGCGGTCCACTTGTAGTTGAGGAAAATGATGGTTCTAAGGTGTTAGCTGGTATTACTTCATTTGCTAGATCTGACGGCTGTGAAAAAGGTGTTCCAACAGTTTTCACCCGAGTGTCATCATATTTAAATTGGATAAATAATCACAGCGGCATTCTAATTAAAATATAGAGATTAATATTGTTTTGCTGGAGTTCCTCAAACAATTATAATACTATGGATATTAACAAAATTTTATTGTATTATCCTTACAATATATTACTGTACGTGCCTTAACATTTTCCCATTTAAACTCAATATATTTCTGCTATTCGAATGAAAATACTAACAAATATCCTCAATCATTTGTTGGAACAATTTCTAACAATTTTACATTGCCTCTCGTCTATCGTTTATGGTATATGTATATTAAAAAATAAAACACTAATCCTTTACAGAGGTCTGCAAAGTTTAACTGTTAATTTCCTCCTTTAATAATAGTGTTTTTTTTTTTTTGGAGTTTGTTGCTGATTTCAGAAATAGTATTGGTTTTTTCATATCATATCAAATTTATATAATATTTGTTTGATAATTTTAAGATACGATATTTATATCGGATGGAATTTCAATTCGGCGTCTTCCTTGCATTCCGTGGGGGTTTCAATCTATAGCTTCTTGTGCGATATTTGTTGGCCCTTTTCTTAGTGTGCCTATCCATTGCCACTTTCGCCACCGAATATTGGCGTCTTGGCCTGTTAACCTGTGTAGGTTTTCGTTGGTAATGACCTGCGGTCAATGGATGTTAAGGATGCGCCGGAGACACCGGTTGACAAAAGTTAATGTAGCTTAAATAATATGTGACAGGTCACTTTACATGTTAGACAATTATACAACAAAACATATTTTACGTTCGATTCGAAGATCTAGAGGTGTTGTTATTGGACCAGATCTCATCGAGAGTATCAAATGCAACTCGAGCGTTATTGACGCGAGTCTGTACATTTCGTTTTTGTTCCTAGTGTGTTCAACTTATACAAACTCTTTTGAGAAATATTTTGACATTTTTTTTTTCCAATTTTTAATAATTAATTTTTGGAGCTGTCAAATAAAATCAAGTAGCCCAAAGCAACTACGAATCAAAGTAACGTTGACTACTGTCCTCAAATGAGCGACAGTAGTAGTGATAGTGCTTCTGGGGGGAAGAAAAAACCCCCTAATACTCGCAAAAAGAGGGATCGACCGCAAAAAATAGACCTTGCATCTTTCCTGCCATCATTACCACCAACAAAAGAGCCCACAGAAGAGGCTAGAAAGGGCCCAATAGAAGAGGCCAAACCTAAGAAGGACATGCTACCCAAGAAGTTTTCGACAGCATCTGCAGGTTCTCAGAAGGCAATAACCATCCAAGATGAAACATCTGTGTTTGCTGAAGATACTACAGCACCCCTTGCTAAAGCGGCTGCGACAACTGTTGCAACCAGCAAACTTTCGGCAGCAACAGCTGTGAAGGCTTCTATGTCGGGAGCTGCAACAAACAAACTGTTGCCAGTACCTAAGCTAGTAGAAGTAGTAAAAGAAGCGTCGAGAACAGCACCAGCACCGCAACCTGTCACGTTTCGCCCAAAGCTTTCTGGGACTAAGAATATTGCACCCACTAAGCCAGTGCCTAAAGGACCAGCACCTGTCAGTGTAGAGGTAGTAGCAGGGACTAGCTACGCCCAGCAGGTGAGTGGTAGCTATAAGAAAAGTTCAAACATTATAATTCAGGGAAGCTACGTAACTCCACGTCAGCCGCCGGCTGACTTGGGCAAGTCTCGGCCTAAGACAGTCGCGGGGCTTCAAGGTCTCTTTGACTGTCAGTGGCAGGATGAACGCTATGGTATGCACTTTGAGCACCTTCGAGGGTGCACCCAAAGTGCATACCTTAAGGCCTTGTCACTGGTGGTCCCGTTGGAAAATATTTTCTCCTTCGGACTGGTTGGCCGCGGTATGGTGGAGGTCTATACCACTACCATCGACGCAGCCACTAAGCTGATGCTTGAGGGCATCGACGTGGGTGGTAGGCACCTCCAACCTTACCCGGTCTCAGTGAAGCCGACGAGAGTCTGCTTTTCTCGGGTCCCCCTCCGGGCCAGGTCTGAGGATCTTGAGGCCTTCTTAGGAAGGTTCGGAAAGATCCACGGCAAGGTCCGGGCAGTACCACTTCGAATTGGGGATGAGGGACTCGGTCGCGGCATCTTGAGTTTAAGCCGTGAAGCACACGTCACTTTAAACCAGGGGTGTGTGCTTCCAGACGGCTTTTACTGGAGTGTTGCTGGATCGATGACCTGGATTGAGGTAAGCACCGAAGCGAAATGCCATGCTTGCCATCTGGCAGGGCACTTTATTGCGGAGTGTCCTAAGAGGCTCAGGAAAGTGGCTGAGGCCACTGTGGAGGAGGCACTTGCGCCAGCAAAGGTTTCCGAAACAGTGACTTCGCCCGGTGCTGCGCCTGTTCTCTTGGAGCAGCCTGTCACTAAGGTGTCTGAGGAACCACTCCCTGAGGCAACTCCGACGCCGGCTATAAACGGTGCTACTCCAACACAAGAAAAGGCAGACACTTCGGACGAGGAGGTCACAAGTGGCAGTCAGAAGAAAAAGAAGAAGAGGATGAAGAGGAAGACGAAGGGAAAGCCTGACCAGGAGGTGATGCCACCACCGAAGAAGGCAGTGAGCGCTGGGAGGGTCTCGGGGGAAGAGGCTACACCTTGCGCTCCGAGTGCACCTTCAGTGACTCCAATGGAAGTCACTGAAGTTCTCTCGGACGTAGAGGTTGTCTCTGCTCTCGAGACGGCCGGTCCAACTCAAAGCGGCTATGAATCGTGTGGAAGTTCCATTTCGATTAGTAGCCGCTTTGAAGTGGATCCTGCTTTGGTGGAGGTCCCGAGGGAGAAGCTGCGCTCGCTCCTCGATAGCCTTCATTATAAGAAGAGTTCGGACAGGATCCTGACCATTCTCAGGCGTGAGCTTGGAGATCCAGCCAGGATCCTGCCCCAACTGAAACTCCTCATGGCAGAGGCCAGAAAGAAGGCCAAATATAATGAGGTGTCGAGGTGTGAGCGCCTCTTCAATAAAGTCTCGGGAATCCTTGAGGATCTCCAACTGGACAGGACTCTTCATCATTAGAGTCGTACAGTCATTGTCTGAGTTCTTGCGATTTCTTGAATGTGTAAGATAACATCGATAAATGCAGGGGGCTTGAGTGCACCCACTAGACTACACAGTATTTTTGAAGACATAAAACAATGGAACACGGACATTGCACTTATACAGGAGACAAATTTTACACATGACACATTTACACGTCTTGAACAAAATTCTAATTTACACAAGGGTTACACAGTTTTTGCCACAGAAACACCCCGTAGAGGTTCCGGTGTGGCAATTGCTGTGTCCCACAGCTTTACACTGATGTCTCCTGTATACACAGACATCTTCCCAGGTTTCGCGTCTTCCTTAGATTTCCTCTTAGGGGACAAAACGCTAAGGGTAGTAAACGTGTACCTGCCGCATGACCAGGATACTGCAAGACAGGTGTTGGACTCAATCCTGTCGCATATTACGAACTTCGGTGGTGAGGTTATCCTTGGTGGTGACTTCAACTGCACACTAGATTCTTCAATCGATCGTCATTCTAGAGTTGAATTCAACTCAGTGAACGCCGCGCGATTATCGAGCCTAGTCAGACATAGCAACCTTGTGGATGTCTACCGTTGGCTTAATCCAACGACTAGGTCATACACAAGGGTTTCCCGAAATGTCCAGGGTAGCTTTTCGGGTTCGAGGATAGACAGACTTTACGTCTCGTCTAGCCTTCTTAACTTTTTCGTTAGTGTCACTCATGAAGTGTGTTCATTAAGTGATCACCTTCTTGTTGTGGCGACTAGCACTTTGGTCGAAAAGCGAACTGCTTACTGGATTTTCAACAATAACTTGTTGAATTCAGAGCAGTTCATCGAAGAATTCATTCAGTTTTGGCACCAATGGCGTGATAACAAGAATATTTATTCAAACCTTAGCCATTGGTGGGATGTTGGAAAGCTTCAGATTCGCTCATTTATCGAGACGAGATTCAATCTGAGCAGATATCATGCATCGAGTTTGACGGCCGAAGTCACCCGGATTGGTACGCTTCTGCCCGCGCAACCAGAGTTACTCGCACAATACGAGAGACTTAAAGAACGACTGACAGCACAAAACTACAAGCATAGCTTGGAGTTTGTGCTCCGAAACCAGTCGCGCTGGTTGCGAGAGGGCGAGTCTCCGACCGAGTACTTCTTCCAGACAACTCGACGTCGTACCGCTTCTTGTGAAGTAGACTCGATTCTTGCCGAATCGGGCCAGATCCTATACGGAGAGGAACTTGCGAATTATATTCGCAACTACTACACGCGGCTTTATGCTGCATCGACGTTGCCAACATTCTCGTCCAACGATGAATTCTTTCATCATGTTCCTACTTTCTCTGATGATAGTAGAGAATTCCTGGACAGAACGCTTACTCTCGATGATATGCTTACCGCAACGAAGGATCTTCGACGTCATACTTCTCCTGGTTATGATGGTCTAACTCCAGAATTCTTTGTTCGTTTTAGGAATCTTTTGATTCCGGACCTTTTGGATGTCTCTAATTCTGCAGTGGTTGGACATACCGAATTTCCCTCAAGTTGGCGGAGATCCGTTATGCGTCTAATACCTAAGAAGGGGGATCTTCAGAGGATGGGAAACTGGAGGCCAGTTACTCTGTGTAATGTCGACTACAAAATAGTTTGCAAAACACTGGGAACTCAACTTCGCTCAGTGATTGCCTCAGTAATACACCCGTCACAGTCCTACTGCATTCCAGGTCGTAGTATCTACGACAACATCGCCGTAGCAAAGCATCTTTTCGCCTACCATGAAAAAACTGGTTCGCAAATGGCCATGATCTCTTTGGATCAAGAAAAGGCGTTTGATAGCGTCTCACATGAGTACCTACTGAGAGTGCTCGATAAATTTGGGCTTCCGTCCAGATGGATTGAGATCATCAGTGGTCTGTATAGAGATTCAGTGATTCTCATAAAGCATAATGGGCATATATTGTCTCCTATTCCGTTTCGTCGGGGTATCAGGCAGGGATGCCCGTTGTCAGGAATGCTTTATGACTTTTCACTGGAGCCGCTGCTAGTAAATCTTCGTCAATCGTTGAGACAATATTCAATTCACTTACCATACACTACTATAAGGCCACTTATTCTAGCGTATGCGGACGACCTGTCTATATTTGTAACGAAAGATGAAGCATTTCCAGTCGCTCGTAGGGTTTTCGAACAATATGAGCGATTAGCGGGCGCTAGGGTTAACCTAAGCAAAAGCCAAGGCCTATGGTGTGGGAGGTGGCGGATTCGAACAGATTCTCCCCTCGGCATACAATGGACGAATACTTGCCTGAAATATTTAGGTGTATATGTGGGGCTCGATGGTAAAACATATAATAGCCGCATGGCTCTGAAGAAACTCTCCGGAGCTGTGAATTCGTGGCGGACTAGACTGCATCCACTTTCGCTGAAAGGACGTGCGGTCGTTGTCAATTATTTGATTACCTCGTCCATCGTGCATCTGTTAAAATCAGAGTGCTTCGAAGAAGGCTTCGTAAAACTTTTACAGTCGAAGGTCGTTGACGCCTTCTGGGGAGGAAGACGATGGGTCGCTGAAAGCACGCTCTGCCGACCAGTAGCGGAGGGTGGTTTGGGTCTTACAGACATGGTCGTGAAATTTCGTTGTCTTCAGGTACGGGCATTCCAACGAGTGTTCTGTCAAAGAGATAACTTAATTTCGCAGCTTTGGGTAAGTTCTATGGGGGGTAGCGGCGCAGGGGAGCACTACTATCTGCTCTCGGTTCGCCCACCATATCCGCATGACTGGTCCCAGGACATGATCTCCACGATTACAACCTGGGGCAGAATAAGACCAACATTTCATTTGCGATGGAATGAACTTGGGTACGGGGATTTCTCAGCAATTCCGATCAGGTTGAACCCTGAGTTAGTAGATTCGGTGTTTAGTAATGCTCGAGGTGTAACGGCTGATACAGGACAACTCACAGTTCTTGGAGACATCATTGATGCTTCTGGGAACACACTTATACACCCCCACACAACACAATTACACGAATTGGTGGATACAGCCCGAGAGCGTTTTAGTCGTCTCTCTACTAGGGAACCTAGCACTGAGGTGATAAACGCATTCGTAACGAATCGACCACCGCACACGACATTCAGTACACTCACTTCACGTAGGCTGCGCGAGCTCTTCGTAGGAGTAAATCCTACGGATACCTTAGGGGTTAATAGATGGCGCGCACATCTTGGGGTGGACTTGGGAGTAATGGGGACCATAACTAGCAGAGTCATCTATAGTTATCCGTCCAATTACAGAGACTCTGATGTGGCATTCAAACTGCTCCATCACAGCCTCGTGCATCCAAACCAGCTGTCACATATCGATCGAAGAATTCAAAGAGTCTGCACGGTTTGTGGTGGTGAAGGAACCCTGTTCCACAGATACTTCACATGCCCGACCTTGTGCGACATTAATAATCTTGTTCGCGATATGTGCCAGCATATCTGCCCGACATTCAGCATTACAAGAACGTCGTTTTTACTGGGGCCAAGGACATGTAACCAGGTAAATTGCTTGATAAGCTTTATCTTAACACTTGCTAAATCGACAATTCATCTGTACTGCATGCGGATCGAGCCTGGGCAACAGCCCACTAACCCACAGTTCCACACACACGCACTTAAGAACCACTTCGTTGCCAGATTGAAGAGGCGATTACGTCTAGAGTTCATGGCAACGAAGGCCGACACATTCAACTGCACCTGGCAACCTTTATCAGCGGTGCGGAACGGAAGCCTCGTCTTTCACTGGGAATAACAGGCCGCAGACTTGCAGCAGCTTGTCCACGAAGCTTCTCTTCGCTTTGGTATTGCTGCAAGTGCTGCGGGAAGGACAAGTCTCACGTTGGAATCGTAGAACTGGGAGGATGATGGGAGCAGTTTGCAGACGTCAATGACTCTGCAGACTGGTCCCGCGGGACTCTAATCGGTTCGAAATTTTTGTGCGTTCGTTTAGAACATGTTTGGATGAGTGCTCCCGGAGGACTAGAAAAGTGGCGAACGGCTCTACGGAGAGGGCATTTGCTTGGGAGCAGTGGTTCCCGAAGTAGGAACTTCGCCCGGTGCTGCATCTACCCTCTGGGAACACTCAAACAATCATGTTCCAGTTTAAGTTTCTTCACGGTTTCGGTGATTTCTGTTTAGTGCTAGGATTAGTTTTGGAATTTTTTTTTTTAAAAAATTTAGGAACTTTTCTTAGAGCTGACACTCGCTTGGAGGCATTTTAAAATTTCTTGTATTTTCTTTTTTACAGGTTTTTTACTATTTTTTTCTGCCTTCAGGTTTTAGAGTCGTTTTTACGAAACATTTTTAGAATAACGTAGCGTGTCATTTCTTATGTTCTTTTTGATCGTTAACTATTGTGTCTTTTTGTTTTGAATATTGTACATTTTTTAGGGTAGCTAGAGTTTTGTAGGATTTTTTGTTTATAACGATTGTGCCGAATAAAGTGTCATTATATACATAAAAAAAAAAAAAAAAAAAACTATTAACTTAATATATTAAAATTTACTAGGTATGAACCGAAATTATTTGTGCCAATTCTTTAATAAAACAGCCACGCAAAGACATGACCAAACGATGGAATTAGCGATATATTCATACTTATTCAACGATAGAATTCCCTCATTTCAGTGTTACGATATGTAGGAGACTTGAAATCTGAATAACCATTAAAAAAATTCCGTATTAAATTCGTAAAACCAGTTTTAAGTGAAATTCCGTATTAAAATACAACAAAAGTTATGTGTTAAATCTATTAAATTGTTGGAAACTTATTTTTATAATAATTTCAAAGCTCAGGGCATTCCCTATGATACTTAAATACAGCTGTGGCAGGAAAGGAATTAACGGTAAGAGAAATGTGTTAGTTAAGGGGTTGAGAAGGTGACGATGAATGCCTCGCTTAAAAGTTTCGGGCTCATAAGACGGCGAAAAAAGAGAATATGGTAAACTGTCCCACACTGGAATTGTTCTGATTGAAAAGATACCCGAAATATGAGGGTACGTCCAAATTTGACCGAAAGATTATAGAGGGGAGCGACTTAAGGGGGGAAGTACATGAAGACGTTTTCAAAAATCGATTTTTTTTTATTGTCTTAATCGATAAGTATATGCTCTAAGAATATAATTCCAAAATTGCAAAAGCCTATCTCGAAAATTGTGAAAGATATGCCACTTGAAAGTGGTTGGCGCCGATCCGGGATCGAGGATCTCTGCTGCGCGCGTGATTCCACTTACCGGATTTTTTTTCTGCTCTGGAATTTACAGTGATGAATGCGACTTTGTTAAAGAGCGTTCTCGATGTTTTCAGTCCAAATACCGATTTTTCTCAGAATACCCCTCCCCTCTTACCTTCCTTCTCCTTATCTGCATCTTTTTCGTCAGTTTTTCGGGACAAACTTTAAACGGCGTTTTCTCAAAACCATATTTTTCAAATTGGCGTAAAAGATTACAAAAAAACTAGTGAACCGATTTTCTTCATCCAGCACTCATTTTAAAGGGCATAAACAACTACTCTAGATAGACTACGGACATAGCAAAAAAATCATTTTAAGACCATTTTTGACGCGAAAATAATCAAAATGTTTGCCAAAAAAGCCAACTTTTTTTTCCATGCCCGATTTTTATAGTTAATGTTCGAATTTCGAAAAGATCGTAGTCTATCTAGAATAAACAACCCACTCGAGTATAAAAATGTTTGCTTTTTTGATTTCAGATGAAAATTGCGGCCAGGAGAATTTACGCCGATTTCGATGTCAGCCGCGACACGAGTTACGAAACCCACAAAAAGTTGATTAATTTTTCATTTTTCTAAATGTAAAAAATGTTTTTTCTCTTCTTAAGACATTGCCCTAAGTACATATAATATCGATTTCATGTGGACCTTTTTCATTTTCCCAAAAATAAATCCCAAAAAAGTCCTTTTTTTTCGGCCTCTTTATGTACTTCCCCCCTTAAAGCTCGTTGTGATGTGTCTACAACTCTACAATGAATCAGGTAAGCAATTTTGTTAGAACAATAGCCGTAACAATAGCGATACAAGAGTGAAACAAAACCGAGATTCCGTCTATTGCTCCATAGAGTATTGATTCCTAGAGATTGTGCGATCGCCAACATGTTTAGTAGGGATGGGCGATCTTCGATTCGATCTCGAGAGATCGATTTTCCGCGCGACCGATTCAGCTCAAATCGATTTATTGATTTACGATTTCGATCTATGCAAGCCGTGCCAAAAATTAAACAAGTTCACTGCTGATTTTTTTTTTTGCATTTTGTCTTTAATTTGTGTAATAATCCGACAAATGTAAACTAATGTGAAAAGAAACGTAAATGTTAGATGAATGCGTTTTGATCGCTATAATATTTTAGTGTTAACTGTGTAGTTTAGTGACTACTGCATGATATTGTCATCGGAGGCTTTTATGTTTTATTTCTGGTTTGGTGATTTCAAAACGATAAAGCATTAAGTTATTTAAAGAAAAATCTAAAATAAGTGATATTCGAATGTGCGATTTTAAGTTTTTATACAAATTATTGTTTTTTGCTGCGAAGTCAATCCCAGTAAAACAAATCAAGAGGAGTCCACGATTTGACTTGGAATTGCTTCGAAAGTAAATTGAATTCTGTATACAGATGTCCTAGACGTTATGCATATTAGTTTACGCGGAAATGCCACATCAACTCCAAGTGGAATATAACTAGAGGAATAGGCAAGTATATATGCCGCCACGTATAATCCTAGTAAGAAACTCATGCGGAATACACGCAGATTTAGATCTTAATCTCCTGAAAGAATCATATATATTTTTTTGAGTTGTGCCCACTTTTACTCTATCAAAGATTTGACACTTATTAATAGTTTTCTTAATCTAAAGTCTCAAATTTGGCAGATTTTATACTTTTGAAATAATATGGATTTAGATATTTAAGCTATGGGTGAGTGATGTAAGAAAACCTTTCTACAAAATAAATTAAAAAGATAAAGAATTTATTTTGAGTGCTTTAAAATCTTACATAGTCTTTTACTAATACAGTCTTATATGAAAAGTCTTTAAGTTTTTTCGATCACAATTACCACTTGAATAGTAAACCAAAATTGCGTTAATTTTGAAATTTTCAACTGAGAGGTTGTTATGGTTCTTTCTTTCCTTATGTAATTATCGAAAGGGGAAATCAGGGTACACTTTTCACTGACTATCGACGGTGAGCAGGCTGTTCAAATCTTATCTTTCACAATTACTTTTTTCGAATAGTATACCAGTGGATTTGTGGTAGTGTTTGAATACATGTTTGAATTTAACGTTGGCCATTTGTTCTTTGACAAGGTGAAGACAGGGAAGAAGATACAGTTGAACCGTGAACTTTTATTTGCGGTGTTTTCCGTTTAAAACGAAAGAATAAAACATTCAAAGAATATTTTCAAAAAACGTCCCCAAGATGTTCATTTTTAGGACTGAGACCAGAAATCTTCACAGACATTTTACGAGAATGTTCTTCGTACATACTCATAAAATGCCCTGGAATCGCTTCTGAAATCAATCATAGAAATGCCTTCGGGACGTTTTTTGAAAATATTCCTGGAATGTTTCTGGAACATGTTATGCTATTAGCAAAAAAAATAATTTTGCGCTTGCAAATACGTGACACAAAAGTTGTGCTTCTCTTTTACTTTGGGGTGTATATTTTTAGTTGTGTTCGTTTAATGAGGACCAGTCAGTAATAGTACTTTCAAAAAAGACTCTTCCATTATCGCACTTTTTTTCGATTAAATAAGCAAAATTTGTGAAATAGCCATTGTTGCTTAATCAAGATTTTTAAGCTATAAAGGCTGTTTTCTATTATTTATTACATTGGTTTACTAATTAATTGCTGCTATTTTAATTGCTTGTAATTGCACAATACTTAAATAAATTGAAATGCTTAACTGATTTGATCTGTTCGAACTATGGATATCGATCTTTTTAAGGCGATTAATCGATCTACAAAATCGGAAAAAAATTACAGATCGATCCGTACTGAATCGATTTTCTCAATTCGATCCCCCATACCTAAAGTTTAGTGCGCTTGAGTTGAATTTTGTCTACCGCAGACAATGCGGGGTGTCCCGACCCTATCCAAATATGAAAATTTCATTAGAGGCTTGGCCTGACGGCAGGCAATCGAGCTTGAAACAGTGTGCGTATACAACGCTATTTGTAGGTCGTATGTTTATACAAAATCAAGGATTCAGTTTATTTTTAAAAATTTCTCTGTTACTTAAAAGAAAAGTTCCGAATTGAATTTTTTAAAGGATTCAATTGACATTTGATTGAGTCAAATTTATTTTATTTTAACTCCGTACTACCTCTAATAAAAGAAAAGAAATAAATTTTTTTTAGTATCATTTTCACTTCAGTAATTATTTAATCTAAGTGATAAAATATTCCCCAAATTGATGTCGTTTAATTTCACCTGCAGGCACTTCAAACAAACTTTAGGGCAAAAAATTACGGCTATACGCTAACTTGAGTCGCAGGTGTTGAAAGTGTAACTTTTGTAAATCTGGTTATTCTAAATACGTTTTTCATACTAAAATCTTAAAACATTTTTGAAAGCGATTCTATGCATGGATAACTAATTTTGCAAATTATTGTTATTATAATGGTCGATTTTACAACTTTTTGTTTTCATATTACAAATATATTTTAATATCATAGTCATATTATTTTAAATTTTCAGCCTAAGATAATAAACAATCATAGAAGGCAGACCGTCACTTACACCTAATATTTTAATATTCTTTCTTTCTTTAATGTTCGAAGCCTTGAGCAAAGAAGGTCGCAGAGCAGGGTTTAAGATCAACGCTGCTAAAATCAAATTTATGAGCTTGGACTCCAGGAAACAACACAAAATTTACCTGGAAGAGCAGCAAATAGAGCAAGTGGACAGTGTTGCCGCCGAGCTTAATTATTTTGTATCCAAATTTCCGAAAAAATTTATCCAGTGACCCAAAAATGTATCCACTTCTACTTTTATGATACAACTTGCAAAATCACAATGAATAATATCATAACTAAAAAATAACGATTTAAATAAATATATTTCACACACTTGTAACGGAAGCAGTAAATATATTAAAAATTTGTTTGAAATTTTTTATTAACTTTTACCCATTATTATATTATTGTAGGAGTATTAACAACTTCTTTTAATTCACTCATGCACAATGCTCTATAGCAAGCAAATGTACCTGCTCTTCTTGAATTTTCCCACTGCATACCATAATTGGTATCTGCCAAACTGTCCTGCCAAATAAGTTTGAATAAAATTCTTTGCAAACAACAACTTTCGAGGTGGTATAAAATAAAATTCGTAAACCTCATATGTAAATTAAGATTTAATTTTATTTAAAAGCTTTTCTTAGTTTAAACATTAAGAGAAATCTTTCCTGAACACAAGAGCTAGTTTCATCGAAAACCTTTCTAACTAGCACAAGGGCTTTGGACGCGCTAACATCCGTAGTTTCGTCCCCTATACGAGAAAAATTCCTCTTTTCCAGTTCTGCAGAAATATCCCCAAGGCCTTTTCTTCCAAAGAGTACTAGTCAACAGTAATAGTCAATTATAATGAAATGGAATAGCTTTGCCGCCGTCGTGTGTTCATAAGTTAAAACGCTTTTTTAAATTTTTCTCACTACTTTAAGGGAAAATGTATCCATTGCGGAAAAAAAGTATTCATGTATCCAAAATAAAAATTCTACAAAAAATGTATCCAAATGGATACATTTGTATCCAAGTGGCATCACTGCAAGTGGATACATTTTGCTATCCCGAAAGCTTAGTTACAGCAGACGGCGGAGCTGAAGCTGATGTACATGCTCGCATCAATAAGGCTCGAGTTTCATTTAATACACTTGCTGAGATCTGGGGCAACAATAACATCTCCAGACGCACAAAACTCCGGATCTTCGTAAAATCCGGAGTCGAACGTAAAATCTGTTCTATTGTACTGCTGTTCAACATGGAAAGTGACCTGTCAAATATCATCTGAGCGACAAGCCTTAATCAGCCCGTGTCTCCGGCGCATCCTTAAAATCAATTGGCTGAAGATCATTACCAACGAAAACCTACACACTTGCAGACGTAGAGTTACTTAATACATAGATAACACTAAAATATTATTGCGATTACAAACGCATTAATCTAACATTAACGATTATTTCGGTATGACATTTTACACTTATTTTCCGGTTTAGATCAGAATCGCAAATAAAGAAATCGATTTGAGCTGAATCGGTCCCGCTAAAATCGGTCCGGAAATCGGCAGATCGAAGGATTAAAATTGATCTTTCGAGATCGAATCGAAGATCGTCCTTTCCTATAGTTAATTGGGATTGCGGCTTTGGCGGCGGCGTTTTGCTGCCTTCTTCGTTGGCTGCTCCTCTTTCCTGCTCATCTTTCATCAATAGCATTGCGGCTTCTGGATTGACTCACTGCAACGGAGTTTTGAATGGCTCGGATAAGCTCCTTGATCCGGTATTCTCTACTGAAGCATATGGTACTGATGTGAGAAGATGCTTGTCGCCCGTGGTCTCTAAAACTGATAATCACGGTGCACTTCATATTACTTTCTGTATTGCTCGTCTAATTATTGATTCTTACGATTCTATAGTGTAATGCTGGAATTAAGGAAGCCAAATTTTTACCTTGTTTCGCTGTGTTCTTGCGTAAAACCTGGGAGCAGCCACAAGGCTTAAATTCCGAAATTGGATCAGCCAGAAAAAGCAGAGCAGCTAAACAGCATAAAGCCTGTTAAGTCAAAGGCTCAATTGCGGACTAATTACTTTATTGGATATTATTAGGCTCTATTACCTATTACACTAGATTATTGTTATAACTTTAAATAGGCTGATTTTGCGATACTTAACGAACGTCGTTCTGACTTAAATGTATTCCCATTTCAAAATCTAAAAGACAGCATACTTTTCAACCATGGCTGAATAGCTCTGTTAAACACATGAAGTACTTAAAAAATAAGACTTGGAAGAGGTTTTGTTTCTTTTGGGATGACGCTGATTACTCACCTTACTACGATTTACACAATCAATTTATATTTGTATAGAGTCCACTTACACCAATTATTTAGATATAATTAAATCAACTTTGCGCAGTGATCCGATGTAGTTCTGGAGATGCGTGAACTCGAAACGTACCTTTGATGGATATCTCTCTACGTTAAACCTGGAAGATTGCGAGAGAGGCGACCCCCTTGTGGGTTTCATTCTCTTCGGTCGCCTTTTCGAAACCGCTCTTCTTTACAATGACTGTGATATTAGTAATAAGCATTCTACTCACTTGACGAAGCTTTCACCAACTACCCTTGAGCTGAAGGATCTTGTATTGACGAGGCTACCATCTTAAAGTACACCACGAATTTGACTAATAGCTTCTCGAGCGGTTGAGATGGTATCACAACCTCCTTTTTGAAAGCATGTAGCCCGTCTTTTGTTTGTGTTGTTTGTTATTTACTTAATTTATCTATTCAACGTGGAATCTTTCAGAGACCGAATTATGAAGAATTATGTGATTATTCCCCTGCATAACAAGGGGAATAAGAGCGACATTATGAATTATAGACCTATTACTAATTTATGTTGCATTACCAAGGTTTTTGAAGCTTTAGCTTGTGGGTTTTTTCGGTTTCACTGTAAACCATTTCTTGGCTCGTTTCAGCATGGTTTTATGAAGAATCAATCATAGAATTCTCCTTCATAAGTTACACGTTCAAGGTTTTTCTTCTGTTTTCGTAAACTGAATGTGTTCGTATCCGCTCGGTCGTACACAGTGTGTTGTGTTTCGTGGGGCGCTTTTATATAAAATACTTAACACCTCAGGGTTGCCACAGGGCAGCCATCTTGGACCATTGCTTTTTATAATTTGCATCAATGATGTTATTATGATACATGTATTGATGATCCTATATAACTCAAGAATTCTTTGCTATGCTGATGATACTAAAATTTTTCGTACTGTTGCTAATGTAAATGAGTATTCACTTTTAAACTCTGACTTAGACGCCCTTCATATATGGTGTTCCATTGACTATCTCCCTCTGAACATCCTCAAGTGCAAATTATGACATTTTCACGCCCATCTGTACTTTAACTTTCTTATTGATGGTAGCTCCTTAACTAGACTTGAAAAAACCAGGGATTTGGGGGCCTCACTTGATACTCACTTTTCCTTTGATGACCGCATAGATTCTCTTGGTCAAAAGATATATCAAAACTTCTCTATTGTTCTTTTGTTAGGCTAATTCTGGAATACGCTAGTCCTGTTTGGTCACCCTATTATGCGTTCCATATTAATCGCATCGAGGCCGTCCAGCGTAGGTTTTTTTGAAAGTTTCCATTAGGGGCCTTCAATGGAATAATCCTCATAATCTGCCTCTTTATTTGGACTTAAATTATTCTCGCTGAATTCTCTTAAGAACATACGTAACAACTATAAAATTATTTTTGCTTTCGATTATTTGCAGGGCACAACAAATTCTCCAGAGCTTAATATCTCCGTTCCAGTACGTTCCCTGCGGGCTCACAGTTTTTTCGGAGTTCCTTATCACCGCATTAAGTACGGTATAAAGGAGCCATTGGCATCGATGTCGCGTCTCTTTAATGAAATTTAACTACATTGATTTTGATCTCTCGAGAAATCGGATAAAATATCAGCTTAGTTAAGGTTACTTTATCTTTCTTAACGGACTGTTACATATATTGTTCTTATAATTTGTAGTAATCAGGTATTTGATGAATTTTTGTATTTTATTAATTAATAAATGTCATCATATTTGGGGGTCATCAATTTACGTCTGTATATAAATTAGTGGATGGACTATCAAAATAAAGGCATTTTATCGAACCGCCACTTCCAAACTATGTTTCTAAGATTTTAAATTTTCAATTTAAAAATCCGAAATTCATGTCTGACACTCTGCAAATATAGCACTTGAAGAGTATCAGACATGAATTTCAGATTTTTTAATTCAAAATTTAAAATTTGAGAAATTTTTTTTTGTAAAAAACTTAACATTGTCGATTTTTACAAAGTTTCTAATTTTATAAATATATTCAATGTTATGTTAAAAAAGGCGTTTGAATCATAAAGCTACCGTTCAATAATGACCAGGTAATTTTTTCAAATTAAAATAATCAATTGATTTCTAGTAGAATTTAAGAGTTTAACAGAAGCATAACTTAAGAAGACCAAAGCTTTTACCATAACAATTGAAATGCTGAACGGCACACCACTTCAGGTTTTTTATTAATTAAATCTTTTTAATGTGCTATCTGAATTAATTTTCAATGTCGGCAGATGTGAAGCTTATATGTATGAATTAAATCGAATTATCTGCACAAAATATTGCTGTGAAATCTACCCAGCAGTGTTCAGTGTATATAAAATTATATGAAGGAAATTCGTCATTGAAACAGTTTGTTGATCTACAGAACTTCTGGAATCTGTTAGACGGATTGCAAGAAATGGGTATACATTTTGCTTATATAAGACAGTATTTGATTACTTTTACGTCAATTCAAATAAAAATTGCTAATGTTCATTTGTCACCTTTCTTTTGAATTGATAAGGGAATCGCGTTTAAAGTGCCTGTTAAGATAGCGCAAACTTTATTTGACATATCTTAAGAGCTAAAACTAATTAATTAAGAACTTCATCAAAACTTTAGGAGTAATTTTTTTCAAATATATAATCTAGTGGTTGTGAGTTCAGTGTTGAATTTGCTCTAAAGAGCGCAAAAATGATGGCAGGTCGCCTTACAATACTTCTGTTTTCGTTAGCTTTTGCAGTAGCTCGAAATTTAGATAGTAAAGATGCAGATCTTGCTATTAGCCCACGAATCGCTGGAGGTCAAATTGCGAAACCTCATCAATTTCCGTATCAAGTTGGGTTAAAAATGACTAAATTTATCAATGGAGGAATATTCAGTGCTTGGTGTGGTGGTTCTTTAATATCGGACAAAGTAGTTCTTACTGCAGCCCACTGTCTGGAAAGGTAAGTACACAGTTTATATATACAAATTATTCAGTTTACTTAATAAGTTCGACGTGCTAAACTTAAAGCTTTTGTCATCTGATATTTCATTATGCTTTTACTATCATGCAACAGCACATCTGGAGGGACAGTATATCTTGGCGCGCATAACCGAAATTTGGCTAAGGAGGACGATCGCATAACTCTTAAAATAAGAAAGAACAATATGATAATTCATGAAAAATACGATAATTTCTTACACACTGATGACATTGCCCTGATTGAGCTTCCTGAAAAAGTTCAACTGAATGGTAAACAGTTTGGTTTTTTGTTTGAATTACATTTTTTTAATTGATGTCAATTTAGAAAATATAAGTCTCATCAGTTTACCTCAATCGAGCAATATAAATATTGAAGGGCGAATGGCTGTTGCCTCGGGTTGGGGTAAAGTAGGAGATGGACAACCTGGATCTGATGTCCTTCGCTTTGTCGAACAACAAATTTTACCCGACAAAAGTTGTATGCCGAACTATGGAATACTTGCCCCTGGACAGGTTTGTGTTGATTCGTCAAATGGAAAGTCCACTTGTCAAGGAGATTCAGGTGGTCCCCTCGTTATAGAAGAAAGTAATGGAACTAAGATGATAATCGGTTTAACATCATATGGAAAAACTAAAGGTTGTGAAAAAGGAATTCCAGTGGTGTTCACACGAGTTTCTGCTTATTTGAAGTGGATTAAAGAAAATATAAAAAGTTCTGTCTAGAAGTTTTGGCTTTTATATGTAGAATAAAGTTGAAAGTTACGTTATTTTTAACAAAGACAATGTTTATTTATGAAAAATTAAATAACATAACATTATTGGGACGGGAATTTCAGACACAATAATGCTTTTCCGATCTTTTCGGGCATTTAAATATGCGGTGTTATAGAAGCTAGAAGATATGCTAATCTGGTGGTTCTTAGTGTAGTGACTAAACCACATATGGGAGACTTTGCTAATACTAGTAGAATAAAAATAGAGTGTATCGAAAACACAAGAGCCCCGCATCTTTGTTTGCAACACAATGAGAGCACATGTAACACCCGACGCCTCTTTAATTTTCCCAAGTTTTTTTTTAAATTATATTTTGTGTATTCTTGCAATAGCTTGAAAACTACCAGTCCATTTGAATTAAAATGTTTCTAACAGCTGTTCAAAATCATGGATTGGCACAAAAGGTAGGTAGCAGACGGCTAGCACAGGCCTCTGATTACTGCATAACCCTATTTAAACTGCATCGACTACAAATATTTGTGATCGTGCACGGGAATAGTCAGCACACTGTCACTCTTTTTCTGGAAGAGTGCTTTTGTGCTGATTCCAAGTATTGTTCACAAACATTTTGACCAATATTAATCTCGAAAAATTTTCTTTGGCAGTAGCAGAAGAAATTCCATATCCCTCTTAACAGGATCATTTACGAAATGCCCCAAATATCGTTTATCGGTGTGTCTTGGCATTTTAAGTTATATTCTGCTGTTTCAGGGAAACTGATTCCATATCTTATTTCATGAGTCAGTCTAAGAGATCGTTACAAAACACTCCTTGATGACCACGGAAACCGTACAGTATAATGGTTTAAATTAAGCTTTCACTAACATTTTTCGAAAATTTTTAAGCATGACATAGGGTTCTCAAGGGATCTCAGTCTGGCTATTGCAGATTTTCCTCTTCATCACTTTATTGGAATTGCCCAGTCTGCGTCTCTGAGATGCGTAAAGATTCTATTTGAAAAACTGTTGCCAATCAACCGAAAAAGTATGGATTTTTAATACCCTAAATATATATCATCCAATTTAAGTACTTTCATTAGGATTCTTTTTACTATTTCTCCTAAAATATCAGACCACATATTTCCTATCAAATATGTATTATATTTAAAATCATGTCATTCAGTAAAATGCAGAACAAAACGCACTTATTCACTAGACCGCATGGTCTATAAATATAATGTTTGACGTTCTAGAGTCCACTTTCCTTAAGTCTTCCACTAATGAACAATATCTATTATTAATACTTAAAATTATTAGATAAGGATATAAGGCGTTGAAATATTCTTCTATAACTTCGACCAACTTTGTCCTTTTGACAGTCATGCAGTCCGCATTCATATTCATTCCAATGATTTTTGTCGGAATTACCTGTACGAGGAAGAAGTTCAAAGCATTGAAAATTTGCTTTGCGAACGCCCTGCACTAGCCAGCAGACGGTTTCAGGCCTTTCGCAAGCACTTTCTTAATGGATTAGAGGAGTTCGCCAGAGTAGAATTGAAGGACATAACCAGGTTCCTCAATAGCTGCGGCTTGTTCAACTAATCACTGCACAACAGTTCTAGGTCGATCCAGGTTGAGGTTCCTTCGTAGTGGTAACACAACGGCCCATATCAAGGTCGATGTGACGTCAACTGGTTTACTACCGGTGGCCGCCATCTAACCTAACTTAACTGTGGGCCAGTTTGTTAATTTCATTAAGGCCGTCCTAGACAATTTTAGATATAGATAGGTAAATGACTTAAATTATAGACCCTTTTTGACAGGTGTAGCTGTTGTTAAGCCAGTGTTCTCTGCTTTCAAGGGTAAGCTTAAAAGTTATGTCTTTTCAGCATGACATCTAGAGTTGAGCTGGAGGGGGGAGGGGGGGCATGGTCTTAACCCGTTTTTTGGAAATAAAAGGTTGTTGAATGAGGATTATGTGAGGACATTACTTTCACATATGCTTGAAAACCTATTTAATGATATAGGGTTATTTTTTCTTGAAAACATTCAAAGCTGTTACAAAATCTTATATTGAAATATTTGTCTTTCTTTTCTTAGTAGCAACACTTACAGTATACAATATATTTACTTCTAGTTGAAAATGTAACTACGGCTTAAAGTATCTAACCAAACCACAGGACTTATTTTACAATCCCTTATTAATATGGATCCATGTACATAGGTGGAACTGAACTGCGGTTCTCAAAACAGAAAGTTTTATTACACCCTGACGACTTATTTTTTCAAGACAAACTTTACTCAAAATCATAAACCACATTACTAATTGAAGTTTACTTAGTTCTTTATTTTAATACCTGTATGTTTGGCTATCCAATCAAGATACGCCGAAACTCGTGTAAAAACAGCAGGATATTCTTCTTCACAGGTGCTTCCACCAAAAGAAGTAACTCCAACAAGAACTTTAGATCCATCCTTTTCTTCAACAACAAATGGGCCTCCAGAGTCGCCTTCGCAAGTAGATTTCGGACCCTTACCTTCACCACACAATTGCGTATCTTTAAGTGTTCCAAAATTGAGACATTTATCGTTATTTAGAATTCTCATTTGGACAAAGCGAAGTTCGTCTGAGGAACCAATTTTATATCCAGCTTTACCCCATCCAGTTGCAACAGCCATACGGCCTTCAAAGTTTTGACCCCTTCGTGGTAAACTAGCCGTACTTATTTTATCTGTTAAGAAATAAGGAAGAGCAAAATTAAAAAAAATCATTAGTGGTGTTCAAAATTAGCACGTACCGCTGAGTTCAACATCTTTCGGTATCTTTATTATGGCAATGTCATTATATAAAAATTTTAGACTAAAATCTTCGTGAACGACAAAATTTTCCTTTCCAACTTCGACAACGATTCGATTCGGTTCTTCCTTCTCATAACGATTGTGAGCTGCTAAATACAATAGAACACGAACAGTGCTTAAGATTACATTAATTAGTTAGAATATTGAAAAAAATTGCGTTGTAATACATACTTTTCCATACAGTGACCTCCAGTTATAACTGCTTTATTTGATATCAGGGTACCACCGCACCAGGAAGTATATTCGACGCCATTTTTCTGTCTTATTAATCTTATGCCAACTTGATATGGAAATTGATGCAGTCTGGTAATCTGTCCACCAACAATACGAAATTGGATTTTGACATTATTTGTTTGGAAAGCAAGGGATCCTGCAAGAAGAAAAGAAAACACCAAAGCGACATTCATCTTCCAAAGTGTGCTGAATTTTTAAAGAAGGCAATTTATACCTGTTATATTGCGATTTAATTTGATGAACTTTTCGATTTTACCTTGAACCTTGCACAGAGATAACAATTTTTACAAGTTCGAGTTCAACGTCATAAACCTTTCTAAAATGTTTGATGTTTACATAAAAAATATTTACCTTCGTATTGAAAAACCACATGTGTTATATCAGGTGTTTAGAATTTTTGTGTTTGCTTATGATCGCAGAATTTCACAAGCAAAGGTTTATTGTTCTTGTTATTAATTTGTTACACAATTTCGTTTTAGGTTCAAGGCAAAGTTAACTTTTCGTCTAAGCATGTGTAGATCTAGTTTCCACTCAATTACAGAAAGGGAAGAGAAGAAGGTAGAGAAACTTTTTTTCGTTTAGTTTTTTAATGTTTTTAAATTTTTTTTATGTATGATGATGTCAAAGCTCAAGGGATGCCCTATGATGCCTAAGCACAGCCTTGGCAGGAAAGGAATTAAAGATGAGTGTCTATCCGCCAACATTTTTTATTTAATTATGACATCATAAGGTGTAGTAAAGGATTGCTATCACTGGATAAGCAAGTAGTGAACAATTTTTTGTATCAGGCGGGCCTTACAGTCGGAATTAAAAATTTTGTTTTCCGGGAGAATTTGTGAATGCATTTGCAAATATCGGATGTGCTTCGCTCATTGAAAAAATCAGAATACATCAACGGTTTGCGCGCTCAGTTATGTGATTCACATAAATTTTTTGCTATTGGTGGTGTTTTTGGGTACATTTTTCTCTTTGACAAGATTTGGCGGTTTTGAACAGAAGCTACAAACTTACTACTAACGAATAATAACTGCTGAATACAGTTGAAACCATTTTTTAAACTCGCCACTAACCACTTTCTTATTGATAAAATCCCGGAATTACGTTCTTCATTTATAATTGTCTTTGGCATATCGAACAGAACAAATATTGTTCTGGGAAGCAAAAACATACTCCATATTGGTCTTTTTTGCGTGGAAACTAGAATGCATCTGTCTCCAGCAATTCTGACCATATCATTTCCAAGGAAATCTTACATAAGTTTTCTTTACAATCCTAAAAGAGAAGAAAGGAAATTAAATAAAAGTGCCAGAGCCCTTATTCGCCAGTCACTAAGACTGTTGCCCAACTTACGCCACGGGGAGGCTAAGGGTTGGTCTTCGTAAGTTAAAATTTTATTTTACTTACCTCAAAATTCAATTGCACTAAGCAAGTGCAATTACATCAATTCACTATATCACGTCTCCACAAACAAAACTTTAATTTGCTTTCAACACGAATTGAAAGCAATTTTAGTTAATGCACTTGTAATATTATTAAACACAAAAACCATAAGCACATAAAACAAACAAAGCACTTATTAAACACTTTTTAAAAAACTCAACATAAATAGTTTTCACAACACAATATTTTCAAAACAAAACCATGAAATGTCAAATACTTTCCGATAACGAATAGAACAAATAAAAAATCGTAGTGGGCACAGTTCTATTCTAAGATTTTTGTTAACCAAATAATTTAGTACTGCCGCACTTAGAATTAAAACTTCATAACCAACAGCAGTACTACATCTCGCCACATTGCGCTGCTTGCAATCGACGAGAGCAGGTCGGCTGGCATGAAGCTGATCTCTTCGCTCTAATTTCAGTAGTAATGAAACTGAAAACTAGACGGCGCACATACGATTTTGCTTAAAAACTATTCCGTCAATTTTAAAATGTTATAGTACCGAATTTAAAAGTTAATACTTTTCAATTGTGTTGTACTAACACAATTATATATTTATATAATTTCGTGTAAACGAAATGATATAAATAGAGCGTTCTGAACTCACAAAATCATTGTGTCTTGAACAATCATCAAAGTAACATCAGCGGTCTTGAAGCTGAAACAATATCTTAAACTATTTGGTGGATTTTTTGAATCCAAAACTATATTAATAATAGAATTGTGTCGTGAACAATTCTGACCATATCAGCTGTTTTGAAGCTGACAATTACAGCATACAAAAACGCACACACCTATTTTCTGCAACTAGTCTAGCGATCATAGCTAGTTGTCTCAACTCCTTTCGGTGGATTTTTTGAAACCGACAAACTCTGTCTTTACGACAAATACCCCGCTCGGTACATATAAATAAACGTAGACGATCCTACCTTTGGCATTGCGTTCTGAGCAATCGAGCCGAGAACATCAATACGACACTTGCGGTATTGAAGCAAGTTAGCAGTTAATATAAATCTTTTCTCTTGCAGCTTACAGTTGAGGAGTTTTTGAATCCAACTTATTGACACCAGCGAAGTGAGCTGGAAATACAAATATTTCTATATTTTTACAAAAAAATTAATTTATTTTTTTCATTCACAGAAACCAATCTAAACGGACTTCGCTATTGAATTCTTTTGGTTTTAATTTGAATTTTGATTTTCTTGTTATTTCATTATTTATTTTGGAGTATTATTTTGTTTATTATTTTATTATTTGTTCTTTATTATTTTGTATTATTTAATTTCTTTATTTTTTTTTTCTTTATTATTTTGAATTGTTCCTTTTTTATCATATTGGCTGTAGATAGTTTATAATTTACATCTTCAATAAAAATATATTTACGAAAATCTCCAATTGTTATTATTGTTACCCGGCAACCCTCCTTTTTTCGCTTGAGCCAAGTTGGGGCTCAAACAATGAGGGAAATGGGTTAGGAGGTTGGGTGAAGGAGGTGTCGATGTACGCCCCGTTTGAAAGTTTCAGGCTCATAAGACGAGGGAAAAACAGAAGGTGGTAAACTGTTCCACATTCGTGGATTCCCGAAATTTGACGGTACGTCCAAATTTGACCTGGAGAGTATAGGGGTGGGAGCAGTTTGTAGATCTTGTATCACGCGTTGCCAGGTGTCGACAAGGAATCAGGCTAGCAATTTCGTTAGAACAACGACCATAGAAATAACGATAGAAGAGTGAGAGACAACCGACATTCCGTCGATGCTCCAGAGAGTCAAGGCCCTCAGAGATTGAGGGATCGCCAATAAGTTTAATAGCTTTACGCTGGACTTTGTCTAACGCGGACAGTGCGGTGTGTCCGGCCACTGCCCAAATATGTGAATTATATTCAAGTCTAGGTCTAATTTGGGACTTGTAGATCAGCGCTAAGTCAGGTGGGGTGAAATATTTCTTACATCTCTGTAGAAAACCCAAACATTTCATCGCACTTTTAGGGATTGCAAATATATGATCAGTCCAGCTAAGATTGCTGGATATCTCGATACCCAAGATATTTAGGTAGGGCGAATTTGGTATATTCACTCCGTCGACTTTAATGGGTTGGGGAAGAGCCGGGCGCTTTTTAAGGGACATTAAACAGCATTGAGTTTTGGATGCATTAAAGGTAACACGATTTGCTCTGCCCCAAGCATGGGCCATAGAAATGTCGTTGTTTAATGATCTAAACAAGGGTGATCAAGGGTGCTGTCGTCGGCGAAACTATGAATAGGATTGAGAGTAAGGGATAAGAGATCATTAATAAAAAGAAGAAATAAGGTTGGTGAAAGAACTGAACCGTGAGGTACACCGGCATTTATTTCGTAGGATGCAGATGTAACGCCATCAATTACTACACGGATTGATCGACCTGACAAAAAACTCTCTATCCATTTAACGAGCGTAGGGTGCAGACCAAATATTTGAAGTTTGGCTAAAAGGGCAGCATGCCAGACTCTATCAAAAGCCTTTGAAATATCAACAGCGACGATTTCGGACTCACCAAAATTATGAAGACAATGATTCCAACGTTCCGTTAGAGCCGTTAGTAAGTCTCCGGTTGAGTGGCCAGTGCGGAAGCCGTAGTGGCAATCGTTGATAAGATGGTTGTTTTCTAGATATTTCAACAACTGAGAGTTGATGAGTGATTCAAAAACTTTAGATAATGATCGAGGTTAGTGCAATTGGTCTGTAGTTGGAGGGGTCGCATGCCTCTCCTTTTTTAAGTATCGGCTGGACATGAGCAAGTTTCCATACACTTAGAAACGTTCCTGTTGAATATGACAGGTGAAAAAGTTTGCGCAGAGGTTTAGCCAAAGCAGAGGCGCAGCATTTTAAAACAAGGGGCGAGAAACCATCAGGCTCAGTAGCTTTGGACACGTCGAGTTTTGAAAGTACTCTGAAAACTTCGCGAGTGCGAAAGTGTAGCGGCTTTTGCCTACTAGTACACTGTGATGGAGATGGAAGTGGCTGCGATGAAGGTAGTAAGTATGAATTAGCAGCAAAATTAGCAGCAAACAGGTTGGCCTTGTCCAATGAGTCAGTAAAAACATTCCCATTTTAAATGAGTGGTGGTGTTGACGAACAGGTGAAATTGTTCTTTACGGTTTTTACTAGAGACCAGAAGCCCTTACTACCCTTTTGGGTAGAAAAAACCTTCCGTCTGATGTTCTCGTCGAAATTGAACTTTGCCCGACTAATTGCTGAGTTGCAAATATTCCGCGCATCTCTATAGATACGTCTCAATTCCTCTGAAGGGCACAATTTATATGCCTGGAAGGCTGCTTCCTTCTTTTTAATGGCTGCGAAACAGTCATTATTGAACCAATTGGTGTTAGTTGGTTTGATGTTCTTGAAGCTTTGAGGAATAAAGCGATGCATTCCAAACGAAAGGATGTTTAAGATGTAATCGGTGCATTTGTTAACGTCTCTCACAGAAAAACAATCTGACTAATCCAGCTCTCTTAGATACCCAAGGGAGACGTCACCGAAACCGAGTATTTTTCAGGATGCGATGTTAGAAATAGATCTAAAAGATGCGTGTTGTGCCCCAAAGTATCAGGAACACGAGTCGGACACTCAACCAGTTGCTGTAAATTAAAAGACCCGACGTGTCTTCCAGACGGGCTTGTGGTAGAAGAATGCCTGAGCCACTGTGTGTTGTGGACGTTGAAATCGCCAGCAATGATGTGCCGATAGATTTTAAATCTAATCCAGGCATAATTAAATTCTGGATTAGTAGAAGAGAATTGAGGGAGATTGTACTACATTGAATGTTGGATGGAAATAAAATATATTCAAAAGGAACGGACTCATCAGACTGTGCTTTAAAATAGAGCATGAAAGCCCCTCACCCCGGCTAAGATGGCACCAGCACTTTAAATATATTTAACTAAAAATCCCGCTTTCGCAACCGAATTAAAAGTTTTTTAGGGGGCAAGACACGGCGGCGTCCCTATCAGTAGTTCAACTCCAACATTTGAAAAAGTTAGTTTTGACATGGTCATACACAATAAACTGATTTTAATTGTCTGATTACAGATTTTTTACTCACATTACTTAACTGGGTACTGACTTGGCGATTTTGTCCTCTTGCATCATATTATTCTGGAGATTACGTAAGAGATGACAAGAAAAAGTCATCACGAAAATGTGATAGGCTGCATGACGACAAGGAAATTAAATTATACATATGTTGCAAATAAAGCAAATAACCTCCTGTTTATTAGAGAAATTATTTATCAAGAAAGTATGATAGCCTGCATGACGACAAGAAAATGATGCGGATACGACATCCGGCAGCTGTGAGGTGTACATGTGCCGTAACTGTACACTAATTGTAGTACAATTACAACGTCTTCTTGGTGGCGGTCTTTAACATATTCTAGGCACGGTCATGTCTCTCCCAGGTGTACTGAATAATTGTAGTCGTTCAGAGAGAAGGATACTCTCTTAAAATAACACCTCAATCCAAGGTGGAACAGTGTACGCCAAGGGATAAAAGACTAAGGGGGGAGCTTGGACTCTGCGTGGACTCTAGATACCTGTCGACCTCCAGTTTCAATGCAGATATCTCGTGGCAACCGGTTCTACTGCGGGTGACTCTCACTATCCATTAACTGGTGGGAATCACATGGATTCTAATGAAATCTACAAACATTGTGTGTGTATTAAAATGTGACCAGCCCAGTAGGGCTACGGTCACAGAAGACATTACAGTAGCCAGTGGGCTACAACTTTCCGATTCTCCGGATGGAGCCTCTGAGCATATAACTGGAGATCCTGGCAGGATAGCAATCCTTGTCCCCCAAAATTTGGCCGCACATTATCAATAAGATAAATTTAAAAGTGAGGTTGAGCCCACACCCCCATCCCGGCTTTACCAACAAAATTGTTTAATTGATGGTACCCAAAAATAAAAAATTAAGAATTCTTCCATTCCGGCTGTCAATAGGGGAAAATGTTTGAGTTTTGCTTTGATACGTTATGATGCGGCGGCAGGCCTTAGTAAAATTTTTGTTCGCCAGTAATGTGACTTTCTGAAGATATTTGTTTAGAATTCCTTTATAAAAGTGATTACGAGTGGGTTTTCGCAGTGGTGGCACAATAAAGTGTTCTAAATTCTGCCGGTCGCACTCAGTATTGCCAACAATGAAACTGATAATTTCAGTCTGTTTCACAGTGCGATAAAACCATTTCGTCACATTGCCGTGTCACACTGTCGGGTGTAATGTGCTTCAGCCATGACTCGTGATAGTTAATCATAAACTTTACGTGCATACCTTTTCGTTGCATCGTAGAACAGCACGAACAAAAAATATATTATTATTAATATAAAGTATATTTATATAAATAATATATATTTTTATAAACCCCTAATAATTAATTGAAAGTTATCTATTTATATGTATATAATAATTTAATTTAAATATATTAATTTATTTTATATAATTATATATTAATACAACAAAATTTAAATATTATATATATTATTTAGCGAATATATAATGATTTATTAATACAACAAAATTTAAATTAAATATATAATTTACTTATATATATTATATATATTTAATATAAATTATTTATATATTATATAATATTTATATTCAAATTTAATTAAATTATTATTAGTTATTAAATAAAATTATATTATTTTTATTAATTTTTTATTAGTTAATTAAAATATTATATAAAAGTTTTATTTTGGCTTATTAATTTGTTAATAGTTTATTTTATATGTAAATTTTTGTGAGATTTATAAATATATTTTAATAATTATTTATTTTTTATTATTTGCAGTGATTAATTTTATTAAGTTTTAAAGAGATTTAGAAATAGTAATATTATTTGGTATTGACTAAATTTGTGCCAGCAGTCGCGGTTATACATTAAATACAAATAAATTATATTTTTGTAAGTTATATTTATTATATATTTTAACTATATAGTAATTTTATTAGGTGAAATTTTAAATTTATTATAGGGTTGTATTTTATTAATAAAGGCTTTGAAATCTTAATTTTAAACTAGGATTAGATACCCTATTATTTAAGATGTAAATTTTATATCAATTAGGTATTATTAGTTATGTTCTTGAAACTTAAAAAATTTGGCGGTATTTTAGTCTTTTCAGAGGAACCTGTTGTATAATCGATAATCCACGTTGGATCTTACTTAATTTTATGTTTCAATTTGTATACCGCCGTTATTGAATATTTTATAAGAATGATAATTTTCAATGATTTTTATTAAAATTAATATCAGGTCAAGGTGCAGTTTATAATTAAGTAACAAATGGGTTACAATAAATTTATTTATATGGATTTTTAATTGAAATATATTTTTGAAAGTGGATTTGATAGTAAAATTATATGGATTGTTAATTTGATTATAGCTCTAAAATGTGTACATATCGCCCGTCGCTCTTATTATTAAAATAAGATAAGTCGTAACATAGTAGATGTACTGGAAAGTGTATCTGGAAAATCAATTTAAAGCTTATATAGTAAAGTATTTCATTTACATTGAAAGGATTCTTGTGCAAATCAATATAAATTGATTATATTTTATTTATTTATTTATATTGTTTTTATTTATTATATTTTTATTAAAAATAATTATTTAAATTTTTGGTTTTAGTATTTTATATAGAAAAAATATTTTTAATTATAGTTTATTGGTACTGTGAAGGATTATTGAAATATTTTTGAAAAATTTATATTTAATAAGTAGATTTAATTTATTGTACCTTGTGTATTAGCGTTTATCAATTAAATAATATTGATTTTATTTTTCTCGATATTAAGAGAGTTAATTAGATATTTTAGTTGATGTGGAATAATCATTAAATATATTTAGTTGGAAATGAAATGTTATTCGTTCTTATTGATATCTAGTTTTTCAAGAAATAAATTTAATTACATCTGATTCCTACGAAATAAATGCCGGTGTACCTCAGGGTTCAGTTCAGTTTCACCAACCAATTCCTTTTTTTTTTTATTAATGATCTCTTATCCCTTACTCTCAATCCTATTCATAGTTTTGCCGACGACAGCACCCTTGATTTCGCGTACTCATTTGATTCTGTTATGAATGCACGTGGAAATGCTACAGAAGCCAATCGGGAACGCATGTTTAGATCATTAAACAACGACATTTCCAAGGTCCTTGATTGGGGCAGAGCAAATCGTGTTACGTTTAATGCATCCAAAACCCAATGCTGTTTAATGTCCCTTAAAAAACGCCCAGTTCACCCCCAACCCATTTCAGTCGACGGAGTGAATATACCCAATTCACCCTCCCTGAACATCTTGGGTATCGAGATATCCAGCAATCTTAGCTGGACTGATCATATATTTGCAATCGCTAAAAATGCGATGAAATATTTGGGTTTTCTACAGAGATGTAAGAAATATTTCACCCCACCTGACTTAGCGCTGATCTACAAGTCCCACATTAGACCTAGGCTTGAATATAATTCCCATATTTGGGCAGGGGCCGGACACACCGCACTGTCCGCGTTAGACAAAGTCCAGCGTAAAGCTGTTAAACTTATTGGCGATCCCTCAATCTCTGAGGGTCTTGACTCTCTGGAGCATCGACGGAATGTCGGTTGTCTCTCACTCTTCTATCGTTATTTCCATGGCCGTTGTTCTAACGAAATTGCTAGCCAGATTCCTTGTAGACTCATGACAACGCGCGATACAAGATCAACAAGTCGCTCCCACCCCTTTACTCTCCAGGTCAAATTTGGACGTACCGTCAAATTTCGGGAATCTTTTCTAAGCAGAACAACACGAATGTGGAACAGTTTACCATCTTCTGTTTTTCCCTCGTCTTATCAGCGTGAAACTTTCAAACGGGGCGTACATCGACACCTCGTTCACCCAAACTCCTAACCCACTTCCCTCATCCTTAATTCCTTTTCTGCCAAGGCTGTGCTTAAGCATCATAGGGCATCCCCTGAGCTTTGGCATCATCATATATAAAAAAAAAAAAAAATTTAGTTATTATTAATAAAAAATTTTATTTTTAAAAATTTTTATTTAGTGATAGTACTGTTTTATGGGATAAGCTATAAAACATAAGTTTAAAAGTTTTATAAACTTTTTATTAATTATATGATTAAAATTAGCAATTGATTGTAAGTTTGTTATAATTTTGTTTTTTATAATATTATTTATTTTTACTTTAATTATTTAATTGAATTTTTTTTAAAAATTATGTATAATATGTAATAATGATATAATTAGTATATAGTTTTATTTAATAAGTAGTTATTTTTGTTAGATTGATTTAAATAATTCGGCAAATAATAATGCTTGCCTGTTTATCAAAAACATCTCCTTTAGAAATTAATTTAAGGTCTAACCTGCCCATTGAAATTAATTTAAAAGGCCGCAGTATTTTAACTGTGCGCTAAGGTAGCATAATCATTAGTCTTTTAATTGAAGGCTTGTATGAATGGTTGAACAAAGTATTAGCTGTTTCATTTTAATTTATAGAATTTTACTTTTTAGTTAAAAGGCTAAAATATATTTAAAAGACAAGAAGACCCTATAGATCTTTATAAGTGAGTAGTTATAATTACTAAGAATATTTTATTTTTAATTATTTAATTTATTTTGTTGGGGTGACATTGAGACTTATTTAATTCTTAATTTTTTTATACATTTATTTATGAATAATTGATCCTTTATTATAGATTAAAAATTTAAGTTACCTTAGGGATAACAGCGTAAGTTTTTTGGAGAGTTCAAATCGATAAAAAAGATTGCGACCTCGATGTTGGATTAAGATAAATTATTGGTTTCTATCTTTAAGTAATTAAAACAGTTTAGTACGAAAGGGCCAATTGTTTGAAAGATTACTTTTTTTTTATTGGATAAAGCTAATGTTAATAATTATTAACTATTTTGGCAGATTAGTGCAGTAAATTTAGAATTTATTAATGTAAATTTAATTTTACAAATAGTACTTGTTTAATATAGAAATTTTTTTATCTATTACTGGGGGGATTTTATTAATTATTTGTGTTTTAGTGGGGGTTGCTTTTTTGACTTTATTAGAACGTAAAGTATTAGGTTATATCCAAATTCGTAAAGGCCCTAATAAAGTTGGATTAATAGGTATTCCTCAACCGTTTTGTGATGCAATTAAGTTATTTACTAAGGAGCAAACTTATCCTTTAGTATCTAATTATATTTCTTATTATTTTTCTCCTATTTTTTCTTTATTTCTATCTTTATTAGTATGAATATGTATACCTATATTTATTAAATTATACTCTTTTAATTTAGGTATTTTATTTTTTTTATGTTGTACTAGTTTAGGATTTTTATACTGTAATGGTAGCAGGTTGATCTTCTAATTCCAACTATGCTTTATTAGGTGGTTAACGGGGAGTAGCTCAAACTATTTCTTATGAGGTTAGTTTGGCTTTAGTATTATTGAGATTTGTATTTTAAGTTAATAGATTTAATATAATTGATTTTTATACTTATCAGTTATGTCTTTGATTTATAATTATTATATTTCCTTTATGTTTAGTTTGATTTACTTCTTGTTTAGCTGAAACAAATCGTACTCCTTTTGATTTTGCTGAAGGAGAATCTGAATTAGTTTCAGGGTTTAATGTTGAATATAGAAGAAGGGGATTTGTTTTAATTTTTTTAACTTAATATGCTAGAATTTTATTTATGTCAATGTTTTTTGTAGTATTATTTATAGGCTGTAATGTTTATAATTTTAGATTTTATTTTAAATTATTATTTATTTCTTTTATTTTTATTTGAGTACGAGGTACTTTACCTCGATTTCGTTATGATAAATTAATATATTTGGCTTGAAAGTGTTTTTTACCATTTTCTTTAAATTATTTAATATTTCTTGTAGGACTTAAAAATTATATTAATTTCTATTTTATTAATTTTATTTAGTAAAGTTAATAGAAAATTATATATATATATATATATATATATATATATATTAATTTAGTAAATTATCTCATCATTTAATAATTAGAGGGTTGGTTAAATAATATAAAAAATATACGATTGTTAGGATTTGACCAATAATAATATAAGGATCTTCTACAGGACGAGCTCCAATTCATGTTAGTAAAATAACTGTTACTACTATTATTCAAAATATAAATTGGTTAATAGGATAAAATTGAATTCCTCGAAATTTTCTTAAATGGTAAAATGGTATAATTATTAGAATGGCAATTGATAAAACTAAGGCAATTACTTCTCCTAGTTTATTAGGAATAGATCGTAGAATAGCATAGGCGAATAAAAAATATCATTCAGGTTGAATATGTACTGGTGTTACTAATGGATTAGCAGAGATAAAATTATCTGGGTCACCTAATAAATATGGAGGTGATAGTGTTAATATAGTTAATAATATAATTATAATAATAAATCCTACAATGTCTTTAAAGGTAAAGTATGGGTGGAAAGGAATTTTCTCAATATTAGCTGAAATCCCTAATGGATTGTTAGATTCAGTTTGGTGTAGAAATAGTAAGTGGATTATTGTTATAGCTGATACAATAAATGGTAGAATAAAGTGAAATGTGAAAAATCGAGTTAGAGTAGCATTATCTACAGCAAATCCTCCCCATACTCATTGCACTAACTCAGTTCCTAGGTAGGAGATTGCCGATAATAAATTAGTAATTACTGTTGCTCCTCAAAATGATATTTGTCCTCAAGGAAGTACATAACCTATAAATGCTGTTGCTATTACTAGAAATAAAATAATTACTCCTACTAATCATGTGGTAGTATATAAATATGAACCATAATAAATTTCTCGTTCCTTAGCATGTAAAGTTCGTAGTAGTCATCCATAATTTACATCTCGACAAATATGTGTAACTCTATTAAATGCTATGGAAATATCAGCTGTATAATGTATAGCTAAGAATAATCCTGTTAAAATTTGGATAATTAGACATAGGCCTAATAGAGATCCAAAATTTCATCAGGATGAAATATTGATAGGAGCAGGTAAATCTACTAGTGCATTATTAGCAATTTTTATTAGAGGATGTTGTTGGCGTAAAGCCTTATATTTGTTCATTAGTTAATTTAAGTGTCGTAAAGGACCATAGAAGATATTTGTTAATTTTACGATAGCAATTAATGTAATTAGTAAGTAATTAATAATTATTTAAAATAATACGAAGCGTTGAAAAATCATTTCGCGAACGGTCATTTCGAGAACGTTGACACTTTATTAAAATAAGAGAATCTAAGACATGATAATTTTTACAAAATTTCACATTTCCAAATTCGCCACCTTGGTGATTGTGACCCGTATATCAAGTACGTTAATAAGAAATTTTTTCTCAAATTATTGCATTCCAAATATAAATATTTTTATTTGTAGACCTGTACTATGCCGGTGGTTAAAAAAATAAAAACAAACGATACAAGTTCCAGACCATATCAAACAGAATGCTTTGATAAATATGGTGTGATTGAAAACAATAAAAGGACTATGTATGTAAAATTTTTAACGAGAAAGTCACTTAACTTATATACAATGTAAAAAGACATTTTGAAGTGTTGCATTCTAATCTCGGCATTTGAACAGATGACGAAAAAAAAGAACATATTTTGTACAAAAAAAACAGACATTCATTCACAAACCAGTGTTTTAAAAAACTTTTTGATTCCAAAGATTAACATTACAATTGCTAGTTTTCAAGTTACCCTTCGCATTGCTCGGCACGGGAAACATCTTTCAGAAGGAGAGTTTTTGAAATAAGCGTTTTTAAAACATAATTCTACTTTATTTTCAGATTTTAAAGAAAAATACTTGATTATAAAGCGTGGATGGGCAAACAATAAATCGGAATACAACTAAAGATCGAGTGACAGGATTTAAAAAAGATATTTGTTCGCAAACACATAACGACTTAAATTATGCAGAAATGTATTGAATTGCTTTAGATGAGAGTAGTGATGTAAAGGGCTATGAACAATTAGCAGTCTTGCTCGATATAAAGCAGGCAATATAATAAAAGATGAGCTAATGAAACGAATAACGTTGAAAGAGAAGTGTACTGCTCCTGATATTTTTAAAGAATTTTATATTTCGTTTAAAGAAATGGACATTCACCTAAAAAACTGTTTCTGTAACAACAGGTGGTGGGAAAAAACATTAGTTTTATACAGTATCTTAAGCAAAAAAATTACATATTCTCTGATTGAATTTTATTTTACAATACACCAACAAGCTCTATGTACGAAGCAAGTTTTCCTATGTTATGCCAGCTGTAATAAAATTCACCTATTTTTTAAACGCAAGAGTCTGAATGAAATATTATATTATTAATAAATTAATAATAGTATTCAGGGATTTTGACATACAATTATGTTCGATGGCTTAGTTGCGGTCAAGTTCTTAATCGATTTGAAATTTTATTAGAAGAAATAAGCTCTTTCTAAGTGAAAAAACAGTAATTTTGACGAATTTTCAAATATAGATTGGTTAAATAATTTTATGTTTTTAGGCGACATCACTCAGCATTTCAATGAACTGAATAAAAAACTTCAAGGAAATGGTCAAATTGTTTAAATAATATTAAATGTTTATAAACAAACTTGACATCTTCACTAAGGATTTGGAAATGATAATCATGAAATATCATCCTCAATTACAAAATATAATAATTTTTGAAAATACACTTGACGTTCAAGAAAATGCAATTAAAAAATATTTAATGATTATACAGGAACTAAAACAAGCTTTTTAGGAGAGATTTAATCAACTTAAGGGGGTCATCTACACTTAAAATTTTGAAAATGTCAATTTTTTTGCATATTTTTAGAGTATAACTATCCTAGAATCATCATGCAAAAGGATATTGCTCAATGCGTTAACATTGTTAACATTTCTTAGTAAAACTGCCTCAAGCCGATGTCAAGGGTGAAATGCACGGTTTTAAAACTTTAAACGCGGTTTTTTCGAAAACAAGTTTTTAAAGTTGTCTGAACATTTTCTGAGGAAACTAATTGACCGATTGACATGATTAACAATTTAGAACCCTTTTTTGGAGGTGCAGAACAAGGATTTTTACTGTGCATGAAAAAACAAATTTTTAAGAGCCATTTTTGTGCGAAAAAAATGTAAATTAAAAAAAAGTAGAAAAAATTTTGTGCCGCTCACAATTTTTATCCAATCAGAAAAATCCTAGTTCAGCACCTTCACTGAGTAATACTTTTATAGAAAAAAAATTTATTTTTGCCTTCAGATACGCCAGAATTCGGAAAAATGTGTAGAAACATGGGTCTGCACAAAAACAGCACTTCACTCCGGGGCGTCAACAATCAATGAATCAGTACGAATTTTTTTTTATGTAATTTAATTTCAATCAATTTAATTTAAAACAAATAAAAATTTTTTTGAATATCTTTAGTAGGGTTCGAAAAAAAAAATTCATGAAAATCGGCCTGAAAAATGGCGTTCAAGTGCGGACGACACCCTTAAAAGTTTGGAAAATGCATTTCACTTTATTTTATAAAATCATATAACCGAATTTATATGGCTAGTGCGGAGAAATAAATTTGGAAACTTGATTTCTGAAGTAGATGGAAAAATGTCTGAAACTAGTGCAAATAATAATGCTCCCTGTTTGAGCCCTATCTTGGCTCAAGCGAAAAAAGGAGGGTTGCCGGGTAACAAATAATAACAATTGGAGTATTTTGTAAATATGGTTTATTAAAAAATGTACTACAAAGCTATCTACAAATAATATTATAAAATGAAAAAAGGAACAATTCAAATAGTAAAGAAAAATAAAGAAATTAAATAATACAAAATAATAAAGAACAACTAATAAAATAATAAACAAAATAATAATCCAAAATAAATAATGAAATAAAAAGAAAATGAAAAACAAAAGAATTCAAATGCGAAGTCCGTTTAAATTAGTTCCTGTGAATGAAAAAAAATCAATTAATTTTCTTGTAAAATATATAGAAATATTTGTATTTCCAGCTCACTTCGCTGGTGTCAATAAGTGGAGGTTCAAAAACTCCTCAACTGTAAGCTGCAAGAGAACGGATTTATATTAACTGGTAACTTGCTTCAATACCGCAAGTGTCGTGCTGATGTTCTCGGCTCGATTGCTCAAAACGCAATGCCAAAGGTAGGCTCGTGTACGTTTATTTATATGTACCGAGCGGGGTATTTGTCGTAAAGACAGAGTTTGTCGGTTTCAAAAAATCCACCGAAAGGAGTTGAGACAACTAGCTATGATCGCTAGACTAGTTGCAAAAATAGGTGTGTACGTTTTTGTACGCTGTAATTATCAGCTTCAAAACAGCTGATATGGTCAGAATTGTTCACGACACAATTCTATTAATAATATAGTTTTGGCTTCAAAAAATCCACCAAATAGTTTTAGATATTGTTTCAGCTTCAAGACCGCTGATGTTACTTTGATGATTGTTCAAGACACAATGATTTTGTGAGTTCAGAACGCTCTATTTATATCATTTCGTTTACACGAAATTATATAAATATATAATTGTGTTAGTACAACACAATTGAAAAGTATTAACTTTTAAATTCGGTACTATAACATTTTAAAATTGACGGAATAGTTTTTAAGCAAAATCGTATGTGCGCCGTCTAGTTTTCAGTTTCATTACTACTGAAATTAGAGCGAAGAGATCAGCTTCATGCCAGCCGACCAGCTCTCGTCGATTGCAAGCAGCGCAATGTGGCGAGATGTAGTACTGCTGATGCTTATGAAGTTTTAATTCTAAGTGCGTTAGTACTAAATTATTTGGTTAACAAAAATCTTAGAATAGAACTGTGCCCACTACGATTTTTTATTTGTTCTATTCGTTATCGGAAAGTATTTGACATTTCATGGTTTTGTTTTGAAAATATTGTGTTGTGAAAACTATTTATGTTGAGTTTTTTAAAAAGTGTTTAATAAGTGCTTTGTTTGTTTTATGTGTTTAATAATATTACAAGTGCATTATCTAAAATTGCTTTCAATTCGTGTTGAAAGCAAATTAAAGTTTTGTTTGTGGAGACGTGATATAGTGAATTGATGTAATTGCACTTGCTTTCCTTTCTTCTCTTTTAGGATTTATGTAAGATTGCCTTACAAATGATATGGTCAGAATTGCTGGAGACAGATGCATTCTAGTTTGCACGCAAAAAAAGACCAATATGGAGTATGTTCTTGCTTCTCAGAACAATACTTGTTCTGCTCGACATGCCAAAGAC
Source organism: Leptarthrus brevirostris (assembly GCA_964036015.1). NCBI lineage: Eukaryota > Metazoa > Arthropoda > Insecta > Diptera > Asilidae > Leptarthrus > Leptarthrus brevirostris. Next base: position 68,466,413 of record OZ038373.1, on the reverse strand, counting down.
AATCATAAATGAAGAACGTAATTCCGGGATTTTATCAACAAGAAAGTGGTTAGTGGCGAGTTTAAAAAATGGTTTCAACTGTATTCAGCAGTCACCATTTGTTAGCTGAAAGTCCGCTGCTTCCGTTCAAAACCGCCAAATCTTGTCGAAGGGAAAAATGCACCCAAAAACACCACCAATAGCAGAAAATTTATGTGAATGACATAACTGAGCGCGCAAACCGTTGATGTATTCTGATTTTTTTCAATGAGCGAAGCACATCCGATATTTGCAAATGTATTCACAAATTCTCCCGGAAAACAAAATTTTTAATTCCGACTGTAAGGCCCGCCTGATACAAAAAATTATTCACTACTTTGTCTGATATTGCTTATCCAGTGATAGCAATCCTTTACTACACCTTATGATGTCATAATTAAATAAAAAATGTTGGCGGATAGACACTCCCACACTAAAAATTGAAAATATTATATTAAACGTATGGGATCTATAAATAAATAATAATTCGTAATATATATGTGATTTTATTTATTCCTTGTTCATTCAAAAATACTCAGTGCGGGGTGACTGGCCATGGTGTCACGCCATCAATTTTTTCCATCGATTGTTATTCTTTGCCCTTCACTTGCAAAAGTAAAAGTTGTAAAACGAGAAGGAAACCTTATAGGATGTTATAAGCGAGAACCAAAAAAAAATCAGTGTTTAATTATCCTCCCCTCCTCCTTCGCCAGTGACGCCTCTGATATAGAGACCAACGAGCTAGTAGTAAAAAACATAATGAACTCCGTCACTGTGTTGAACAATCTAAATGATAAAAATATTGATTTAGCTAAAAAAGTGTGCGTTTGTCACTGCACACAGCCAAGATGTACTAGATCTAACTCTGGCTGGCAGAGTTCTCTCCGAGTTTATAACGAACTGGCGAGTCTCAAAAAGCTTTGTTTTCGGACCATCAGCACATCCGATTCGAAATTCTGGGGCGTTCTGAAATCTAATAAAATATTGCTATATTCAGAAAAACAAACTGGTATGTCTTTAAAGCTGAGTTCGAAGGCTGATATGCTGATCACCTCTATCAGTTCAATTCTTTAACTAAAAGTGATGGCAAACAAGTAAATGAAGTGTTTATATCCTCCTAGCATGACAACAGCATAGTAGTCTCAACCAAAGCGGTACGTAAGATACTGGTGAGGTGAAAATGCGTAGGCAAGTAAGACGACTATTGAATACAGTTAGACGCTCTCAACAGTGGGATTAATAAAGGATTACACTTTTTTTTGAGTGGGAGAAGTGAAAATCTTCCAAAATATATCGGGAAACTCTCCCCCTCCGGTAATGTGATATTCTTACTCACTAAAACCACCTCTCTGGTGATTAGCCGAAACAGACCACATAGAAGCGGGTCCCTTTCCGTCCCCTCCCATTATCCCTTAGCGGGGTCAACTGTGTATTTAGTTATCCCGCTGTCGCCTCTAACCTCGTTTTTCTGAGTCACTGCTAGATTCCTAGCCTATTAGCAGGAATCCATGTTGTTCCACTGTCTCCAGTGTTCCTACTTGTTCCACGCGTTAATCATAATCTTAAGTCCTTCTGTGCCCACGGCGTTGAGGACAAGTTACCTCATTCGGACTAATCGCAGCTAACCCTTCGGAAGCAGGTCTGCAGCTCTTACTGTTGCATGTACCGCGGAGATAGCTTACTCGTTCAAGTCTACCTACCGCGGCACATAAAGAAGTGCTGGTTATTATTTTACCAATGGAAACTTCTTCCAGAACTGCAACAGTACCTTCAGCCGTCTAAAGCAACCTACATAGCCACCGCAGAACATTCGGAGGGTAATTTTCCCAGAGATGATTCCGTTGTGTTGTGGGTCTGCTATACTCTTAACCTCCACTCCTACAGAAGTGCCTGAGGAGACGTCATTCGCGACCTAATTACCAATGGGTCCTGCAGAGTGGAGGATGCCACTGCAGACCCCTTGACATGGTCTACTACAACCTTGGAGTTTCAAGAGATTTTTCAAGAGGTTATCTTCTCCCGCATTCGTTACTTGGCTACGTTCTAGAATGCGGCGTTCAATTGCTACATCTTGGAGGTTTAACTTATCTTCCATATGAAGATCGCCGTATCCTAGAAGGCTGTAACTCTTCCGTTCATCCTTCAGCAACCAAGATTTGCACTTGCGGAAGATAATAAGGAATAAGAAGCTCCAAACGAGAGTACTGGAGAAGGCGCTGTGAAAGCATGGAGTTTTTTCCAGAGGCAGCTCGCCATCAAAAGTTTCTCAAGGATGAAGTTAAATATGACAAGTCTGCACAGAAGTTAAGTCGAAGCAGAAGCGCAGAAGTTTAGCCAAAACAGAGGCGTAACATTTTGAACCAGTGGCGGAAAACCATCAGGCGCAGTAGCGTTGCGCATATCAAGTTTAGAGCATAACGTCAAAAGCTTCCCGATTGCAAAAGAGTAGCGGTTTTTGCCCACTGGTTGGAGATATAAGAGACTACAATGAAGGTGCTAAGGAATAACGAGCAGCAAAATCACCAGCAAGCAGATTGGCTTTCTCCAAAGAGTAAACACATATATACATTTCCGTTGTGGATGAGAGGTGGAGAGTGGTATTAAGAAACCAGCTAGCCAGATAGACCAATTTCAGAAGATGAAGACATTTCCAGAATCTTATCAGTCATATTCGGGCTGCGATATAAAAGGCAGAAATAATTGGGTCCCGATTAAAAAAACAGTTTGCCATTTTGGAGCAATCACGTAGCCTATGTAGGTACTCCGGGTTTCAAGTTAGTTTCCTGCCAAATTTCATCAGAATCGGAATGGCATTTTTATTGTGACGATGTAACAATTTGCAAATTCAGTGAAGTCACACACTAAATACGTTCAAAAAGTGTATTGCTTGATCTAGTAGTCCATTATTGAGAATACATATAAAGGAGTGTTTTTCTTCCGAAACAGCGCGAAATAAAAACTAAGCAGTTCTTGCAGGTATACTGTTTTTCACAGGATGATGGGTCTTAATAGATGTACGTTCAGTTTACACGGGACAAGTAAATGCCGGGCAAATAATATAATTGGAGTTTACGGATCCATACTTTTCTTCATAGTCAACTCAGTCAAAAACAGCCATTTATTTGAAGATAATGTGTCGCTAGCAATAGCTACAACTGCTATAATTTGGTTATTGGTCGGATTTGTAATGAGATTTCCCTCCATTATGGCAGCAACTTTTGTTTTGATTGAAGATCTTACTTCGAATACGAAACAAGAAAATTGGCTAGGTGTTGTTATTTTAATGCAAACTTTATTTTATTTTTTAGTCTATAAATTTGACCGAAATGAAGAAGATTGGAGCTACTAAGTAACCGGAGACTAGTAGCACTTTTCTATAAATATAAGATAAACTGATATATAGTCATGCAATACATTTATTAATCTCACTTATTGTGAACAAAGGAGATTAAATATAACACAAATAGACGTAAACAAGCAAACTCACTTTTGAATTTATAATATTAGTGTGCTAAGCATGTTTAAAAAATTCCGCGTTACTTCTGGTTATTTTTTCCAATTTCAGGTTTTTATTGACGAAAATGCGGAGTTATGCTAGAATGTCTTACATCTAAATTGATTTATTGCTAACGAAAAATTATATTTTATTATTAAACAATTTTTTTGAAAGCATAATAAATCCTTAGCTGCCACCTAGGGGACAGATTGACCTCAGACTTTGTAATTCCCAATTTTGCTTAATAGTCCGGAAAGGGAGCCTGTTACGCCATACGTCATTACTTGAATAAGCCTTCTTCATTTTGGCCCACAGAAGTGAAGTGAATTAATAAATAAATAAATGCTCAGTATGATTCTTAATACTTTGAAGATTCGGAATTATGATGACGAGGAGAATGCAAGTTTACAAAACCGTATAAAGTGTCAAATAAACTAATAGGTAAATTACCATCCCCAAGGGTAATCACCTCGAAACCTTTCACTCACAATAGAATAGAATATGCGGGTCCATTTAACCTTCGTGTAGCTCCAGGAAGAGGTGTGAAGCATACAAAGGCTACATCGTCTGCCTGTCTACCAAAGCCTTGCATTTATAGCCACGTATGAGAGAACGCAGTAGGAACTAATAGACTTATTAGTGGATGCCCACAATGGCAAAATAAATCATTTCTTATTAACTCCTATGCAACTGCGAGAAGAAATAAAGTTCATAAGAAAACAAATTACAACATATCTTATTATTCCAGGAGAAGGCAGTTCTGAAGATCTTCTGAACCTATACAAGCTCATCACAGTAAAGAGCAGGATCACGAATGAGAACATCATCTGCAAAGTCACCGTACCAATTTCCGCCGAAAGCCTCTACCAAGTGCTTAGGGTATATCCGGTTCCTATCAATCATAAATCAGAGTTTATTTATTAGAACCATAATCAGACTATTTCGCTACCACACTTTATAGGGACTTTCTTTACCCAAGTGAGATTAAGGAGTGCATCAAAATAGAAGACTTGTGCTTGTTATGCAGACAACATCATCCAATTTATTATACGCATACGATGAATCAATGCGAAATGCGACTCCTCTACCACAAAAGAGTTGAACCTGATAACGAAACAACTATAAATATAGTGTGCGGACAAGAAGTCGCAATAAGAACATAACTCAATGAGTATCAGCGCGCAGTCCAGTATTACGATGTACAAAAGGTAATCCTTTCTTCCACCAACTATCCTCTCCGCAATGCTGCCTGATTTAGATACTAGCCATCAACAGTCAACCCGCACCCTTGAATCATCTGGATACGCAATAGATTAATAAACTTACCATTGCAAAAGAGTTCACGAGTTCGATGGATAAACTTCACATTCATCATTACGTAAGTACGTAAGTAATCACCATCCTCAGCATTGCAACTCTCTCATGGATGATATATCAACGCCTTCAACCTCGACAGAAAATAAAAATTAATCAGGATATCAGAATTAATCAAAAATAAGCTAAATAGTCTTCATAATCTTGTTACGCCCCCACCAGTCGTAAGCGCAAACGACATGACTTGGTTGTACCACCAGAGCTTCCATCACCCTGGCTATCTGTGTAAATCGCCCCCCGGTAAATCGCTATAATTTCCGCCTGAAATATGTGTACACTAGATTTGTTAAGTAGTATGATTCATGCCACTGCCGTTCGCTAGAATATATTGCCTCTCTCGCACCTGCATTCATTTTTTCTCCGTAAATATGGATATCTCTATTATTCTTACTACTTCATTCTCGTCCCATTCATTTCTGATAGGAAGTTTTGCATTGAAGCCTTTCTTTAAGTTTAGAACCGGGATTTGGTAATCTGTACCTTCCTGGTACTTAACGTATCTGGCTTTCCTAATAATGTTCGATTGGCCCTAATGGCCTCTGTTTTCATTTTGCAGTATAGATCCAGCAGCAACATACCAAGCAAAACCACTTGTGCCGCCGTTGGCGTTGTATAGAGATCCTCTTATATCAATGCCCGCCACCCTCTGGATCTTAGACAACAGGTCCAGATTGCATTTCTTCTCCAATGTTGTCCACCAGACACAATATTGCCAATATTAAACAAATGTTGAAATAAACAAACAAAAAATATGGTAAATATAAAGTTATTTTTAAGTTAAGAACATAATAGTACAACATCTCAAGAATCTTCTGTTAAATTTTTGGGTAAAAATATAATGAATTGAGCGACTGACAGGAAATAAAAAGATACTTTTGAAAAAAAATATACTCTGCGGTGATCATCATAAGTCATTACTGGAACATTATGTTCCAAAATGACTAATAATAATAAAAAATACAAAATCTCGACGTTGTTACCTCGTAATTTATGTATAAAAGAAGTGTGCAAAATTTGAGAAAGATTGGATGAGTAGTTTTTGAGTTACAGTGATCACCGACTTTGAAAAACTAAATCTGAGAAAAACGCGTTTAAAGTTTTAACACTGCTCTTTTGTATATGGGATGTATCGAATGTAGGGAGACCCGAAACACTGTATCTCCGAGGCAGTTTTGCTCCAATCGACCTCAAATTTTAACTAGATACTTTTGAAGAGTTGTACTATCAAATAAAAAATGCTAACAAAAATTAATACCCCTCCTCCCCTCCGTTAAAACCGTCAGTGTACGTGAAAAAGATGCCCGAATGAATGCTCCTTTGATGAGGGAAAAAGCGGACTTCCTGGCGAAGAAGATGTTCGTTCGATGGCGCGAGAGAGAGAATATTATTTTTCCACGACCTGATGGTGAATCTGGTTCCGCTGATAGACCAGCTACTGACAAGTGGCTTACAGAGGTAAATTTCGCTGATACCATTTTAATTTGATTGGTGAAAATTTGTTCATTTAAATTTTTATTGTTAGATATGGCCCGCATTATTGAGAAATATCATCGTGAGGATATCTATAACGCTGATGAGGCCAGCCTATATTTTCGTGCGATGCCTAAACACCTATATTTTCAAGAGTGAAAAATCGAGTTTGAACGGGCTCAAGGCGTACAAGGATCGTGTGACGTCTGTTGCGCGAATATGGATGGTGTAAAAGAAGATTTGCTGGTCATTGGGAAGAGCAAAAACCCAAGATGTTTCAAGAACGTAAGAAAATTGCCAGTCACCTATAGGAACAACCAGAATGCATTGATGGTCACTAGTACTTTTACAGAATGACTTAAGGATTGGGATTACAGATTAAAAAGAAAAATTCTGTTATTGGTTGACAATTGTGCGGCTCGCAAGTGTACAGTCCCATTGAAAAATATTGAGCTGGTGTACCTGCCAGCAAACACCACTTCAATAATGCAACCGTGTGACCAAGGTATTGTCCGGGCATCCATGAGCCATTACCGACAATAAATACGTGGCATAGTTGTGAAAAATTTAGACAGTGCACATAATGCTCCAGAGGTATCTAAATTGTTTCAAAAAAGTTGGGCTTTTTCAAGGCAACGACGTGGAAATGGACTTTGAAACCGTACATGAAGAAACCGATGATTATGTAAATATTGATGAGGATCTAGAAGTTACGTCTGGGATGACCGAGAAACTTATCTCTGCTCTATATAGGGAAGTTGATAATAATGAAAACAATGAAGTTCAAGATGAGAAGGAACCTCCGAAAATTCCAAGCATAGGGGAAATGACGACGGCCTAACAAATACTACGAAATGGCATTTAATATTACGGCGAACATTTCGAGGTTCATTATAAATATGAAAATATGATTAAATCTATTATTTAAAAAAAGACTGACAAAAATTGAGAAGTTCTTCTCAAGGAAATAATATAAACATTGTATTATGTTAATAATGAATAAATCTTTTTGTTTGATACACTCGATCAATGTTTTTCTTTACGTGTTAACAACCTATCGAATATTAGAATCATCCGCTTAATATGATCAAAGGACCCGGTCTCATAGTGATCACGTTAAGCGGCGACCATTGTATGTCCACTGCACGACTTTGGGTTTTAGTCCCCAGCGAATTCCGACTTTGGGTTTTAGTCCCCAGCGAATTCCGAACGTTCTTTTACACGTATAGGCTTTCTTTACGCGTTCTTCTTCAGTCGAGTCTCGAAAGATTCCGGCCCCTTTCGGTACAAAACTTTGGTATTTTTCTCTTTCTGGCGATGAGTGCCAGATTTTTCTTTGCAAGATTTACTACTACTTCAGTGCTTGAGGCCCAGATCATCTGCATAGGCAACTGTTGGAAATCCTCCTTCTCTAAGGTGCCTAGAATTTCATCCCTAACTACTAACTACAGGAGTGGTGATAACACCCCCTGCCCCCCCCCCCCCCTGCCTAACTAGATCGCCCAGTGACTAAAACCAGTCAAAAAGTCCTTTTTAAATCCTAGCTTCCTCAGGCGAATATATATTACTTCTGTTTTCACATTATTTAAGGTTCCCTCGATGTCCAGGAAAGGACACAAAGTGTACTACTTGTACTCAACGGACTTTCTACGACTGACAGTATGGCGAGTAATGCTTTTCCTCTGGTGTAGACTTGCTGACTATTTGGAGCATATTGGCACTGCCTTACATCTCTTATGTAAACGTCTAACAATCTCTCCAACACTTTTAGTGTAAGAGACTTATTTGCATGTAATCCTTTACTATTACATGACTTGATTCCTCAGCTTTCGAGATAAAGATCATTCTTACTTCTCTTCAAGATGTAGGAATATACCAACCTTATATGGATACTTACCATTCAAAGATGTGGTTTAGCGCTTTCTGGAGCAGATCGTATTTCATGCACAACCGGGTTTTTCAGAGGGTAAAAGGATTTAACTGCCCATTCCGTTTTCTTGTAGTCGACTGTATACTTAATCCAATCTTTATCAAATACAGTATGTTCTGCAGGACTCGTGACCACCTTCGTCCTCCCCGGGACATGTGTGTCGAGTAGTACTTCCAGAAGCTCTTCATTTGTAACTGTCCATTCTCCATCCTCCCTCTAACAGATGAGAAAGTATTTGGATCTTTTAACAAGACCATTCGGAGTTTGGGTGCTTCTGATTTGTCTTCTGTAGGCTTGCAAAACATCCTCCAAGATGCTCTAATTCTGGATCTTATTGCCTTCTCAAATTATCTGAGACTACCCTTACACCTAGACCAGTTTATCTGATCTCTACTCCGTTTGATCGCGTTGAAAGCTCTACGCGAGTTCTCTCCAAATTTCCCCAGTTCCATAATGCATGTTGCTAATGGGACATTATTCCCGAAATTCTTCCTTTGCTCATTGGTAATAGTGTCGTCCGTATTGTCCACTACTGTCTTTCCGATAAAGATGTTGCCATCCTGTCACAGACAAGCTTGTGGAATCTCCCAATCATTTCTACGAATATTCTTAAAGATCTTGGGTTTATGCTGCTAAAGTTAACTTCAGCTGTGTCTGTGTCTGATAGAGATGCCTTCTCAGATACTCTCCAGTTATGGACCTCAAACGTAGCAGAGCTTGTGATTAGAGTTATGTCAAAGACTTTCCTCCTTTAATACAAATACAAAAAAAGAGAATCAGTTCTTTGGTTGATATCCCAGCTACCCGGTATAGTACGACGGGATTTGGCATCGCATCCTAGCAAAAGTTTAATTCCTTCATTAATTCCTTGCAGAAGTTTAATTTATGCTAAAGCCATCCAGCATTTATTTGATCTCCCTTCTCCTCCTAAAATTGCAAAATCCTCAGGCGTGTAATTTGGAAGCGGTAGTGCATGCATACATTTATTAACTGATATACAGGATCTTATCTTGACCGTTACTTAGCCATGAAAGACTCTAATTCTTGAAGCTTGTTCCGACGAACCCGTGGTTCTTGAATCAGGGCCACATTATATGCCCTTCTGCTACAGCAGCAGCAACAAATTTTCCATGGCGGCTCTATTTTGCGGAGGTTTTCTTTTACCACCTTCAGCAAAAGTACAATTCTTAACCTTACCTTGCCCTTTTCCAGGTATATTTCTCTTTAATAGATAATGAATTGCAGTTTTCCGTGTCTACTTCTTACTCTTCTTCCCCCATATTTTGGCTCTGCCGTTGTTGCTACTTCCCAATCCCCCATCTGAATCGTCGTGTATACTTCTTGAAGCATCTTTAGCAGATTTCCTTTCTCAAATTCCACATCCATCCGAACCATATCTCTTTACTTACTTACTTTAAGACAGTTTTCGTGAAAACTCAATAAAATTCATATTATTCGATTTATCGTTTTATTTATCATTAATATCAACTATTTCTGATTTTTTTACCATTTTTTTAATGTTACAAAAAACTATAAAAGTTTTGGGTAAAAATATCTGATTTTTTTTAAAGTATCGAGTTGTATCAGAACCAATTAGATGAGATGAATCTTTTTCAAAAAAAAAAAAACTGTCGCCCACTTTTATGTCATTTAAAAATACTGATTGATATTTTAAATTTATAAATAAATAAATAAAATTTATAAATTATAATAATTTCGTTGTAATTAGATGCAACAAAATTTGAAAAAGCTATTCCATTATAGCACAATTTTTTAATGAAAACCAAATAAATGCACTCTGTTTGGAACTCATTTGTTATTAATAATTTTGAATAGTTTTAAACAATTTATAATTGATATAAACAATTCTTAATTGTTCTAGACCATTTTAATTGATATAAACAAAGTTTATTCATAAAAGAAAGTTTTTGTGGTAAACAAATTTCAATTGTTTATAAGAATTTTTCATTGTTTATAATAATTTTCAATTGCTATGAACAATCTTCAATTTTGTATTCAATTTCCAATTTTCATAATCAATTTTCAACTAGGTTAAACCATTTTTTATGATTATAAATTTATTATTGTTATAAACAATTATTTATCGTTATAAACAATTTTTCATCATTATAAACAATTTCTGTTCACAATAAATTAAATAAATATAAAATTACACAAACATAAAACGTTCCAGGAAATTTACAAGTTACAAAATGTAAACAAAATTTCCTGCAACTTCTAATAACAACAACATATATATTTATGAAATGCAAAAAAGCATATAAATGTTACATATTACCGACACCTAACAACATAAAAACACAATATAGGTTTTGGCAACAGGTGCTGATGCACTTGATCTCAAGTACATAAAATTCAACAATTTATAACCTACTTTTACACAAATAACACTTAACATTTGTATAGGGCACTTACCTGAATACTGTACGTTGAATACCTGTAATCACTGAAAAACTGGCGAACGCGACTCAATAAACCATTTTGCGAAATCTCGCAAAAGCGTTCGCTCACGATCGGAATTCTGAACACTATTCTACACACACATGTACATTTCAATATGTGAGAAAAAGAGGTAAACCGCCATTTTTATTGTTTTTATGTTTTAAAAGTGAAGTGCGGATGTTGTTTTTGTTTTCCTGTGGTTTAAGTTATTATAATTTGTGTGCAATTTTAGACAATTTAATATTTATTTATAAAAATAGTGTAATATAATAGAACATACTATAGTGCATTAGTTATTTTTGTAAGACAATTAAGTGGAACAACTTCGTTAATATAGGTTATATATTATATGAGTATTATACGTGAGTACATATTTAATATTTAAAATGTCTAAAGGAAACATTTATAAAAAGTTAAGGAAAGAGGTGAACTCTTTACTGTCGCTTTCCGAAATATCGGACATACGCGACAACTTTCATGAATGTTTTAGAGAAGAAAATCCCAGGGAAGCAACGGAATCATGTTTACAAGAAGATGTAAATAATGATAATTTGACGTCTTCGGAGGAAGATGATATCTCTGAGGGTGGAGAGGATTTCGGAAGACAATATAATTTAACCGATGAATTGGCTTCCTGGTGCTCTGAATATAATCCCTCCTTTGAATCTGCCAATGCACTGTTAGTAATCCTCAAAAAATATCACCCGGAGTTGCCGAAGGATGTGAGGACCCTAAAACATACGCCGAGAGTTTCAGACTTAGTTGAAATGAGGACTGAAGTTTATCAACACTTCGGTTTGAAAAATGCATTGGAGAGGTTTTTAAGAGACCACCCAAATATTAATATCGAGGAAAACAAACTCGAATTAAACATTGGAATAGATGGATTACCGCTGTCTAAAAGTTCCAATAGCCAACTATGGCCCATTTTGGGAAACGTTCATGGCTATAAAAATGTATTTTTAATCGGAGCATATCATGGTAACAGTAAACCACAAAGTGCAAATATATATGTGAAAAAATTTGTGGAAGAAGCTTTGGAGCTATTCAATGGGGTGTGTTTTAAAAAAAGTTTTTCAAATAAAAATTCGTGCATTTTCCTGCGATGCACCGGCTTAATCTTTTATATTAGGTGTGAAAGGACGTACTGGATATTACGGATGTACAAAGTGTGAAGTAAAAGGTCAGTACAAGAATAGAAAAGTAGTTTTCCCTGAAGTCACAGCTCCTGCAAGAACTGACAGCAGTTTTCGCTGTAGACAACAAAAGGAACATCACCACATACAAGAACAACTTGAGATTGAAAAATTAAATATAGGATGTGTTTCACAATTTCCCGTAGATTATATGCATTGTGTTCTACTAGGTGCAATGAAGCAAAAAATAAACAAGATTACTAAAGTTAAGAATGAATCAAAGCAACAAATAGAATTAATAAATTCGTTAATTGAATCTATTAACTGTGTTAAGGAATTTAATCGAAAACCAAGGTCTCTATACGAACTGGACAGGTGGAAGTCTACAGAATTTAGAATGTTTTTATGTTGTATTGGTGTCGTTGTATTTAAGAATTTTATTCCTGATAAATATTATGAAAATTTTTTACTTCTTTTCTGTGCAATGAGGATTTTGTGTGACAAAAAGGACTGCGTGAGGAATAATGAATGTGCTGAAGCAATGTTATTAAATTATGTTCAAAGCTGCATATTTCTATTCAAAGAAGATTACGCTACATATAATATTCATAATTTAATCCACATTGCAAATGACGCTCGGAAACTAGGGCATGTAGATAGCTACAGCGCCTTTAAATTTGAAAATTATATGCAACATTTAAAAAAGCTTATAAAGAAAAAGTCGCATCCCTTACAACAACTTAGCAATAGAATTAATGAATATGATAGAAATGTTTCAAAAGTATCAGAAACACCACCATATGCTATAGTGGAATACATGTTGAAATAGAACTGCTATAGAGATGTAATCTTTCGGGGGAAAAGATTTTCGACATTCGTACCGAACAACTATTGTTTAGCAAATGGTAGAGTAATTAAAATAAAAAGGATTAGAAAAGAAAACTTGGATATATTCATAGACGGAAATTCGATAATTTCAACAACTGAATTTTTTACGAAACCCATATCCTCGTATAATTTTCAAATCTTCAAAACGGAGAAGGAATGTGAAGGTGATCGTCTAACCGTGACAATTGAAGATGTTCGGAATAAAGTATTCCAAATTAAAGGATACAAGGATATTGTTTACCTTCCAATACTGCACTAAGCGGAAGAGCTGCTCTACTAATCAGTGGACGACAAATATAAAGTAAAGAATAATTTCGTATTTTAAATAATCTTATATTATTAACCACCCAATCTCAGTCGGTTTTGTACAATTACTTAAAAATGGACAGTGCGCGTACACTCATTCCCAATAATAGTTTACCTACGGACCCGGTACATTCAAGCAGCGAAGATAGTAGATATGAAATTGGGTATCAGGAGTTTCTCCAAATAGACGACAATATAAAACCAGCTACTTCTACTCAAAAAACTCAAAAAAGGCCCTGTACAGACAATCAGAATAGCGAAGGTAATGCCGTGTTTTATTTTTTTGTAATAAATATAGTTTATTTTTGAATTCATATAGATATATCAAAACGTATTCTGTTGAAATTGGGGGAACTTGAAGGGGATATTCGGGTAATTAAAAATAACCAAAAAACTATTATTCGGGAATTAGTCATCATGCGGAACAAAATGAAAACTATGCCTGAGGACTGTAACGACACTGAACGTGATATGGATTTACCCTGTTCGGAGAAAGTTCAGTTTATGGAACTTGAAAATCAAACGAAGGAAAACGTTGAATTTGAACAAAGACTTGTAAGTATTGTATTTTAATTGAAACTTCATAACTAAATTATTTTTTTTGTAGAAACGAATTTTTTCTTCGAAAATGGAAGTAGATTTGGGGAAATTCGTTTTATCTGTTCTATCAACGTTGATGACTGACAATGCAGCTGCAGCTTTTTCTTGGAAGGGTCAACAAGGGAATGTTGCAGTCCAAAATTATTTAATAATTAAACTAATAAAAGGTATGACATTATTTCTTTTTACTGTACCTACATACATATGTAAGCACGATGTACAATACTGCCATGTCTAAACGAAATTTAAGGTTCACCAATGAATTGATATTTAGATCTGAGTACACGAGTACTCAGTGTACGAAAGATTAAGTTAAACCGTGAGTTCGACTAATAATGAAAATGAATTTGATCTAAAAATTGCGGTAATATACCCGTTTTAAATAAATTCAAGCAATTTAAAATGGTTTGCAACAAGCACCACTACATTAAATTAAAGCCTAGCAAACTTTCTTAGTTTCGACTAAGATTAATTCAACTCGGACTGCGTACTCATGCATTTTAACTCGGCTTTACATCAGGTTCAGGTCTGCATGTAAAGAATCACTCGCCTGGCTTTAACTTGGGTTCAACCATGCAAGTTAATTATTATTTTTGAAACACTTTTTAGTCTCTATACATATGGTAAGAGGAAAATGAAATCCTAGGAAATAATCAAAATCTGTACAATAACAGTTACCACGTAAATGTTTTTGAACTAACACTATAAAATTGATATCAATTTCACTTTTATGCATTTAAAATTACATTTTTGAAATGATTTAACAAACAACTTTCACGGAGGATAAATATACAGACAGATTTTGATTGACATTTAACTCAATTATGAGTTTCCAACTCAGTATTTATTACCTTCCCTTGTTGTTTAGTATTTTTGAAAAAAAAAATAAGCAGAAGCTGCTCTTACAAAATTTCGCGATGCAACTGAAAAACAAACTGAGGATGCAATAAAAAAGCGGCTGAACTACGCGAAGGACAGATTAAAAAAACAAGCGGAAAAACTTACGAATTATGGAAAAATCATCTAAATGAGTGAATATCCACTATTACTATTTATTTTGTTGGTGTATTTCTTGCTTAGTTGTCTATAGACTATTAGGTTCTTAAGATTTCTTTTATAACATTTTCGTTTCTTTAAGTTGTCTTTTAATGAATTTTATTTTTAGTTATTAATTTGTCTCACTACGTATTATATTTTTATATCTTTTAATATGTTATGTCCATTATTTATAAGAAAGTTTATTTCTCTTCCAAATTTTTAAATTTAATATTTTCATGTTTCTATTTATATGGTTTATTTATTGAAGAAGTTGACTTTTATTTTAAAATGTTATATTTTAATAACATTTCTATATTATATGAAGTTCATAAAAAAATCATAGTACATTTATATTTTTTGGCATCGTATCGAATATTTTTACTGCACATATTTAAGTTAGACTGAAATTTTGACTGAATTTTTCCTCATTTAATGTTTAAATGCTCATATAATTTAAAGTATATAGACATCACCATAATTAAATTCGCATAAATATATTTTTATTATTTGCTATTCATATTTACAAACAGCAATGTTTGTTTAGAATAATTATTAATGTTTGCATATGTGCTATATTTATATTACATGTTTTTCTTGTTTAATTTCTCACTGGACTTATCGCAATGTTACCCATGGCTGTAATTTATTAATAATAATTTTTATATGAAGAAAATTCAATTAGTTTTTATTTTTCGTGTATTTTTTATTGTTCACGATATATAAGCGTATCAAAGTTCCTTGCAATATCATTGTTTACCAGATTTTTGTGATATAATGTTTAAAGACTGCCATTTACGTGTCTTATGTGGATAAAATCCTGCTACCCTAAAATAGTTTGTGTGCGGGAAAATCCGTGGGACCCTATTATATAATTTGAATCCAAGAACCAAACAGGTAATGGCGGAGTAAATTTTAAAACTCATTGGAAATTTCAGTTCATTAACCCTGCTGGAACCTCCCGTGATAAGCAGTTATCGAATTCAAATTATAGAATAGGGCCCCGGGTAGCGAATCTATGTAATCATTTGTGCTTTTAAGCAAAAGGCTCAATTCCCAAAAAAGAGGAATTTCATTCGAATTCATAACATCTTTCCTCGCTTTTAAAGTTCAGAATTCCATTTGTCCAAATTCCAATAAAAAAGAATAATTTCGTTCATATTCATTACATTTTTCATTGATCTTAATCTTTAGAATTCCATTCATCTATATTAAAGAAATCTGTACACAATAATGTCAGAAATTTGCTCCCATTACAACAATTTTGCGATTTTCATATTTTGCCGAATTCTTTTCACTGATTAATTAAAATTTTTCACGATACAAATCAGAACTCTGTTCATAAGCGCACTAATTTGCATTTGCTTATTATTCGTAATTCCATTCTTTTTGTAGATAGAATACTTTTGAAAATCATTCAGAATTCTATTCATTATGGCGAACGCACACACACTGAAAATCATCTGACATTTCGCCAAAAGTGTCCATTCCCTTGGACCAGATGAACGGAATTCTGAGCGATACCGAATTGGATTCCGAATATCGCTGAACAGTTTTCTGAACGCTGTGTTTACTGGGAGGTGTACAGTTTTCGAACAGAATGAGTGCGAAGAAGAAAAAGGAGGGAAAAAGAGAGGAAAAACGCGCAAGGATTTGGGTTGAGTTCGTTGAAATTTATACTTTTTCTTTTGGCGCCATTTTACAGCATAATTGTAAATTAAATACTTTTCTATTAAAAACTTACATTTTAATTGATGAAGATCTTGTAAATAAATTCATCAAATTGTAGGGAATCTAGCAAAAATACTTTGAAAACCAACAACAATTGAAATTTTTATCATTTATTAAAAATTAAGAGGTGGATGGCGACAACAGAAGACATAAAAGGATAATTTTTGGAATCAGTAATATTTTTGAACTTAAAAAAAACTCTAATTATTAATTAGAGTTTTTGATATCTTGCTTAGAATTTTTTTTGGAATCTTGCGCAAATTAAATTAATCTGGCAACACATGCTTACACTAGTATTTTGACTAAATATAAATTAAGGTTTTTTTTTACTTTAGTGAAATTGTATGCCTTTACTTGCATTTCATATTTTATTAATCATTCTCTTTCAGCAGTGCATTTTTTTTTAATAATCATAGAGTGAATTATTTTTTTTCAATCATAGAGTGAATTTATATTATATATATATATATATATATATATATATATATATATATATATATATATATATATACAGTTACTCACATATTCGATCGAATGAGAGCCATTTTTTAGGAAAACCTTTGCCAAAAGTTATAATTACGCAGGATGACAATTCTTGTTATAGAATTTATTGCAGCTTTAAAGCTGAGTACATTGCTGATAAGAAATTCTTGGAAAGGAAATTACCGTTATGCAAAATTTAATTTCTCATTTTACGTGCATTCGATCAGTTTTGTGAGTTCTTTCTTACAGTGAGGTTGTAATACAGCAACTAAGATCTTGAAAAAAATAAATGTAAGTAATATTATTGCAATATCATCGTGTAATAGCTGATGCACTTTATTAGTTTTGTGATTTTATATTATTTTATTTGATGCTACTGTTACTTTGAATTGTAGAAAGAAAAATGAAAGAAATTGGCACTAGATTAAAGGAAAACATTAAAAATTTATGGGAGGAGCACCATACACACCGAGATATTTCGAGGATGCTTAATTGTTCCTTAAGTGGAATAAGCAAATATAGAAAACTATTTCCAATAACCACAAAAAGCCGGCCTTCTGGAAGACATCCCAAGCTTTCTTCAACAATGAAGCGGAGTATCGTAAGATCAGTGATCACAGGGAATTACGATAATGCTGTGCTAATAAAGAAAAGTATCGCGTCAACCCATAACATCGACGTCAGTGCAGAAACCATAAGGCGAGTTCTCAGACAAGCCGGAATGAAAGGACTTTACTAACGGATCGCCATAGAAAACTGCGCTTGAATTTTGCAAAAAAATTATATTGTTTCTGATTGGGGAAACGTCGTGTGGTCCGACGAGACGAAAATAAATCGATTAGGTTCGGATGGCAGAGAATGGGTCTGGAAAAGGCCTAAGGAGCCATTGTCAAAACGTTTGGTGAAAGAAACTTTGAAGTTCGGTTGCGGAAATTTGTTGATGTGGGGATGTATGCACTTCGCAGGGGTTGGGGTGTGTGCAAGAATAACTGGTCGTATGACGGCGCAATCCTACGTCGAAATTTTTAACGATAGCCTTGTATTATCTTTAGAAAAATGGAGTAAAACAACTTCAGACATTGGCTTCCAACAAGACAATGATCCGAAACATACAGCGAGGATCACACGTGAGTGGTTACATAACAAAGGGATCAATGTTCTAGACTGGACACCTCAATCCCCGGATCTGAACCCCATCGAACATCTGTGGGGGATTCTAAAGCGTAAACTGATAAGTTGGGGCCATTCGGCGAGGACTATGGACGAAGTGTGGCAAAGAGTGGAGACAGAGTGGCAAAATATTTCAATTGAAGAGTGTCAAAGACTTATACATAGTGTGCCACGTAGAGTAGGCGCGGTATTAGCTGCGAAAGGTGGACACAAAATACTGATTGGGGTTAGTAAATTTTTTTTTTAAACTCACAAAATTGATCGAATTCCGTTTATTGAAAAATCTCTTAGTTTTCCATTAATTTATGTTTAGTTAGATCATTACATAACGTAAATGGAATTGCTTTTGTTCGTAAATAAATCATAAATAAAAAAAGGATTAAATATTAGCTTTGTTTTATTAAAAATACGAAAAATGTTATATTTCAGATTCATTCGATCGAATGTGTGAGTAACTGTATACATATATATTTAAATATAAAGTTTTTTAGAAAAACGGTTATAGGACCTAACCGTTTGTACAAATTATAATAAATACATACCTTTACGGTTATTTTATTCATGCATGAGATTCATTAGCAGTTAATTATTTTCTCGTCCATTTAGCGTCATTTAGCGATAAAAATACAGGGGTTGGTTGGCACAATCTTAATATTTCTCAGTAAACACGACAGATCTAACCAATACTTAAGTCAACAACGCAGAATGATACTGTGCTCTGGTATCGGTAATTAATATTTATTCATGTGAGGAAGTTTTTACTTTATTTGTATCTGCACTATTTTTTTTAAAGTATTTTCATAACCTCATCATAAGTCACGTTTAAATTCCTAAAACTGACTTGGGGTTGGTTGGCTCCATAGGAATTGAACCAGCTTCGTCACATTCTACAGAACAAGCAGCACCTTCAACAAAAACTTAAGAGAAGCCATTCCCTCAACGTCATGTTCACCGTTGGAAGCTATCAGACCACTTCCTAAGACATCAACAGGAGAAGAAAAAGGAAGACTGCCATATTAACTGATTCAGCTGTAAGAAGAGAATTGGAAGAAACAAAGAAGAGGAAGCAATTTAAGTGTAAACCTACAAAATATTGAAAATATGTATATATATTGTTTTGTTTTATGTATATATATATTATCGTATGTATAAATATAGTTATCTTTTAAAATTGTTTTTTGATTTGCTTAGTTGCTAAATTACGTGCCAACCATCCCCTGCTTCTGTGCCAACCATCCCCATTACGGGGTTTGTTGGCACATTTGCATCCCTTTATTAAAATTCCAACCACAGCCATAAATGGACCAATAAGGGTTTTGCGACAATGTTATAGTAAAGCACAATAGTAAAGCTAAGCTAAGCTATAAATATAAAGTTAATAGCAGTTTTATTCTCCTCAATATGACAGAGTTTCGAAAAGTGTAGCCAACCATACCCGGTCTCCCCTACACTGCGGTTGACGCGATCAGGCTCAACATAATAATGTAAGTTTTCATTCGTTTAGCGTTCTTGTAACCCCGACTGTGATTTTTGTAAACTCAAGTGTTGCAGGATGAGTAGTAAAATAAAAATTGTGGGGAGCCATTCGCGCTTTTTATCACTTAATTTATAAGTAACAACTACAAAATTACTTTTAGTTTTGCTTCCCTTGCCTCAGAAAGAACTTTTCCCAAATAAATAAAAAGAAGTTGGAAATTGAGCTGTGGATTAAAGTATTTCCCCAAACCAAGAGATCTTACTTTACATCCCCAAGAAAAGAAAATATTAATGGATGCATTCAAGAATGTCGGCTGTCGAAACGCAAATCTTCATTACACTACTGATGACTTGCTTTTTAAAGATAAACTTTATTCAATATTATAAAATATATCACATAATCGCACTTAGTTCTTTATTTTAATGCCGGTATGCTTAGTTATCCAATCAAGATACGACGATACTCGTGTAAAAACAGCAGGATATTCTTCTTCACAGGTGCTTGCACCAAACGAAGTAACTCCAACAAGAACTTTAGATCCATCCTTTTCTACAACAACAAATGGGCCTCCAGAGTCACCTTCACAAGTAGATTTCGGACCCTTGCCTTCACCACACAGTTGCGTATCTTTAAGTGTTCCAAAATTGAGACATTCGTCATTATTTAGAATTCTCATTTGGACAAAGCGAAGTTCGTCTGAGGAACCAATTTTGTATCCAGCTTTACCCCATCCAGTTGCAACAGCCATACGTCCTTCAAAGTCTTGGCCTCTTCTCGGTAAGCTAGCTGTATCTATTTTATCTGTCAAAATAAGAAACAGCAAAATTGAAGGAAACCGTAAGTAGTGTTCAAAATTTAGACGTACCGCTGAGTTCAACTCCTTTCGGAATCTTTATTATGGCAATGTCGTTATATAAAAATTTTCGACTGTAATCTTCGTGAACGACAAAATTTTCTTTTCCAACTTCGACAACGACTCGATTCGGTTCCTCTTTCTCATAACGATTATGAGTTGCTAAATACAACAGAACACGAACAGTGCTTAATATTACATTAATCAGTTAGAACATTGAAATTAAACATGTTGAACTACATACTTATCCATGCAGTGACCTGCAGTTATTACCGCTTTATTGGATATCAGGGTGCCACCGCACCAGGAAGTGTACTCGACGCCATTTTTCTGCCTTATTAATCTTATTCCAACTTGATATGGAAATTGATGCGGTCTGGCAATCTGTCCACCAACTATACGAGATTGAATTCCGCCACTCTTTATTGAGAGAGCGAGGGCTCCCGCAAAAAGTAAAGAAAACACTAAAACAACCTTCATCTTCTAAAGTGCGCTTCTTACAGAAGGCAATTTATACCTTATATTGCAATTTAATTTAATGGACTGTTTGATTTGATCTTGAATCTGGCTTAAAGATAGCAATTCTTATCATATTCAGGTGCTTACGTCATAAACATTTCTAAGATGTTTGATATTTATATAAAAGAAAATTGATCTTCTCCTGGAAAAAACCACAAGTGTTGTATCAGCTGCTTAGAATTTTCGTATTTGCTTTTGATAACAGAAATTGACAAGTAAAATTGCTGTTCTTCTTTTTCGTTTTTTGTTACATAATTTCATTTCAATTGTGAAACGGTGTTAAATTTTTCTTTTTAAAAGGTATAAATGTATTTTTTATACAATTACAGACAAGGATAAGAAAATCTTTTCTTCGTTTCATTAAAATGATATCGAAAAAGTTAGTATTGACAGGGTAACTCAAAACTGGGCTGCAGCGCCAGCTATACATTTTTACACTATCCCGCGAGCTTCGAGCGCCGGCGCTACATTTTATTTAAAAATTTAAATAAGCGCACTTGAAAAAGTGGACTTCCTTTTCCGCCAATATGGAGGGACCACATAAAAAGGGTCCAAGGAAAGAACGTGCGTAGTCACATTTTAAAAAATGTTCAGGAGAACATTTCTACAGTGTGAGACTTGCAGGTTCTTTCCCTGTCTGGACATTTTTATACTGGCTATATAACTAGACATGGCGGGATTTTTCCCATTCTTATAATGCGGTTAGGAAGTACATTCGTTGGGCCACTAAATGACATAAAAATCCCAAAATTTAAAAAATGTGACGTTCTTTACGTGGACCCTTCAAATGGAATCAGTTTCTAGAATTGAAAACCTGTACGAGAAGTTGGAATTTGCTGAAGAGCTTGGGTATTTAAAAGCGATCAGTTTCGAGGCGAAGAAGTTGGCCTCTTTTATTTATTTATTAACAACTGGCTACCGAGAAAATCACAAATCATTATATATCATTAAACTAAGTTAGTTTAATGATTTGTAATTTTCAATAGTAGCCTCAGATGGCACTTCAGTTATAAAGGCGAGACATAGAAGCTAAAGGCTCGTGCATACCGTAAAGCGTGCGATGAAAGGGGACATGGAAAAAGTTAAAGTTCCTTAGGGACCGGGCAGGAATAGAAATGCTTGTATCATTCAGCAATTCGGAGGAGTTGATCTTCCCCTGCAATAAATCATATAAAAAAGTAATCTTATAAATTCTACATCTCTTTACAGGGCAGTCGAGAGAAATCACACCGAGCCTAGCATGATGGGATGGAAGGAATAAAGGATCGCGTCAGGAAAGGCCGCGGAGAGCGGAACTAAGGAATCCGCGCTGAACAACATTAATCCGGTTGATGTGGACAGCAAAATAGGATCCAAAACCGGGCAAGCGTATTGCAGAATGGGTCCAACGAATGTGCAAAAGAGGAGCCTAGTTAGATAGGGATCGTCAAGTTCCCGGAACCACCTTTTCAAAAAACCCAGCGTGGCCCTCAACGGATAGGTGGGAATTAATAACCACCCCTAAGTCCTGGACCCTATGGCGCCTACTCAAGACACTGCCATCTAAAGAGTAGTCGAAGAGAACGGGACAGTTTCTGCGGGTAAAAGTCATTACTGTTCATTTGATAGTATTAAGAGGGATACGGTTACTGGAGCGCTAGTCATGAAAAACGTGAATGTCGGAGCTCAACAGAGCACAGTCATGGTCACAAGACAGAATTTTTCACATGGCACAGAATTTTGGAGCTAGAAAGGAGCAACTAGACATCATTAATAAAAATTATAAAGAGGATTGGGCCAAGAATGTTGCCTTGAGGCACCCGAGAAGAAAGAGGGAATTCGTTGAATAGGTCATAACGAAACAAGACACACTGGGTGCGCCCGAAGAGGTAAGTGGACATCCAGTCAGCAAAAAGCAATGGGAACCCGAGCAGATGAAATTTATGAATAAGAATCCTGTGGTAAATTCTGTCGAAGGCCTTACTAAAATCTGTGAAACTGCAATCAACGTGCAAACCAAACTCAGGCAGAGGCAAGTAGTGCTGCACGAATGAAAAAAGAATAGGGGATACAGATGAACAGTAATTTTTCAGGAAAGACGAAGGAACACTATCTGGACCACACGAAAATGCGTTGGACAAAGTCGACAAATATTCGGTGGCAGTACCGTCTTCAAAAACTAAGTCCTTAAGTTCAAGGGAAGTATTTGGAAGCCTAGTCAAGTCGGTAAAATCGGAGTCAGAATCACAGAACGATGTATTGAAGAAGTCGGGGAAAAAAGTGGGCACGACGACGGGGTCGTTGATCTTGCGATCACCAAGCCTAAGAGAAAAAGGGTAGCCATAACTATGACGCTTAGAGTTAATAAATCTCCAAAACTATGTAGGGTTATAATGTAGTATATGTCGGACAGAAATCTGTTGTAGGACGTCTAAAAATCGAGAGAGAAATGGAGGTAGAGGGCGTAGTAAGCCTGGTAATCTTCGTCGCTCCTAGAGGAACAGAACTTCTTCCAGGTCTTATTCTTTTGGTTTTTAAGGGTCTCAAGGAGCTATTCATCTATGGCTGAGATTTATGAGGGCAACCCGAAAAGGAAAACGGCACACACTGAGTAAATCAGGTATAAAGCACGTCAAAGAAGGTGCAAACGGCCCGATTAAAATCGGGCTCAGCGAGTACGTTTGGCTGATTTTTATTGCAGGCCCATGACTGTTCGGCTGATTTTTATTGCAGGCCCATGACTAGGCCTGCAATAAAAATCAGCCGCTTTGAAGTTAAAGTCTTAATCAGAATTACTCGAATTGGATGTTATGGGAGCCGTTGTGGAAGGTGCTACTTAAGCGACGCTCAGGGCACAACCCCAAGTTGTAATTCAACGGTCACAATTTCGACAAGGTCTGACAACCATCGGCAGTTTCACAAAAAACGGCGATGATAAATTTTCCGCACCTCTTCTCCTAAAAGAAAACAATAAAACACAAAGTATCAGTAATTAATTAAATTAATTATTTATACTTCTTACATTATTATCAGCTGTCTTTTGACAACATCAGCACCTCCGTCAATCAGAAAATTTTACCAACGATACGACAAAAGTGCCACCTATACGTCAACGGTAAAACCTTTAAGCAAATGCTCAGTGCAATCTTGCTCTTGACAACACTGGCACGCTAATTAGTCCTATAGGAGAAAAATTGTACAAAATCCGCTGCATTGCAAGTGAAATGAGAATTATGGTATCGACCGAATTCAAAGCAATTATTCACCGCGGAATTCTCTTTCCGTTTTATTCTGGTTTACGCCGAATAAACATCTTCCTACTCTTTCTTGTTTAGCCCGAATAAAATCTTAAGTCCCAAATATGCATTTTTATTCCAGCTTACACCGAATAAAAGCAAACAAAATCCTTTTCTCGTTCATACTGATATAAACCAAATGAATCCATACATTAAAATATTGCTAACATATATTCTGTTGTCGGTCGAATAAAATATTAAATTAATGTCAATACAAAGCCAAGAAATTCAGTTCAAGTTGCTTATTTTTAAGGTTTTTCCCCGTTGAAAAGTAACTTGTATTAATTTTAAGCTAATATACCATTTTGGATTTACTATTGGTTTAATCCATACCTAAAATATTTATTTGCCACTAGTAAAATAATAATAATTTTGAATTTCTTTTAAAAAAAGATATTAAATATTCCTAATTTTATCATTTTGCTTTCTACTCATTATTTTGGATTCAACTGTTAACTTTTGTTGAATTATTATTATTATTATTTTTTGTTTTGAATTATTTTAGTTGTCCCCATATCTCTGCATCCGAGACACTTGGATGTGTCTTTGTGTACTAATTCTAGTTTCTCATCCTCCTAATTATGATATCCAAGTTTTCCTGGGACAAAGATCATCATTCTTATAATGTCTTTAACGACATTCATGCGGCCCACCTTTAAGTGAGTTCTTTGCAAAGGTTAGTCAACATATTGATGGTTTCGCATACCCATTCCTTGGATTGATGGTCCCTTCCTAGTGAACTTATATCTTCCGTACTCGCACAGAAACCTCACTGTTAGCCTGGGCGGGTCTGCTCTTTCGGCAAGCGTTATGAGCTCCCTTTTGCGCAGAAGATGATATCTTGTATGCTAGAAGTATAATTTTTTTTGACCGCTCTACCAATCTTGCTGGGTTCAGCTACCGCTTCTCCAACCCGCGCGCTGAGGCTTCCATCTTAGACGTTCTGCCACCTTGTTCCACTTTGAACTTTCACACATCTGTTGAGTTTCCCGGTTTTACAGTCCCTAAGTTCGCAGCTTGTTTCACCGTACCCGCATCTTCTAATGATTCGCGTTCCGCGGAGATAGCCAGCTCGTGAGAGTCTACCATCTCTGCCACCGCCGCACATGAGGAAGTGGTAGAAATTACATTGTCAATTATATGGTCTACTACAACCTTGAAGTTAGGAGATTTCTCAAGTGATAACCCATTGAAAAATCTCCCGAATTAGTTATTTAACGACGTTCTAGGATGTATTACCCGTCTCCTCCCGCTTGGATGTGTAACTAACACTTAAGAATGTCTAGATGAGAGTCGCCGTGTCCTAGAATGTTTTCGACTCTACCATCAATCCTTCAGAAAACACAAAACAGCATTAAACCTCCGCTTTTACTCGTCAGAGAAATATATTGTTCAAAAACAGTTACTTAGCCTTCTATTTGAGAACATTTACATTGCGTGCATTCAATTATATATAATACGACATCAATTATATAAATAATACAACAGGTTCATTTCTGCAATTTCAGTCGTCAAGCAACACGTTTAGTTTGGTGGTGGCCAAAACGGAGGTTTCTCGAAAAAGTTATCTTCAATAATTTTGTAGGTCCTTTTCCTTATTAAATCTTTTCAAAGTAGCATTGAGGCATTCATTTATTTATTTATCTTCGTTATTTTCAGTGATAAGTGGACAAATACTTGACCGCATTTAAATTGTTGACTGGTCATTCAAATGAAATCGGCTGTTTTTTATTTAGTAAAGTAAAAAGTCTATTTGACCGATTTTTCTTTCTATCAGTTAAAATCGTAAATTTTTTTTTCTGGCAGATATAAAAATACGATTAGAGCGTAAAAGCCGTTAAGTACAATTTTTTTTAAAAAACTATTTTATATAGTTTGGATTCAAACTGTGTATACAAAAATATCGATTTTGATTCATATCGAGAGATAGTCGCCGTGTTAGTTTGAATTCGATATTTTCTCGCCAACGGGATCATCCTCTGTACAACGAAAAAAAACATACAGTCGAATGGAGAACCTCCTCTTTGTTTGAAACAGGTTAAAAAGGGCCGCACGCACATGTCTTCATTCTCTTTGAAGTCGAATATTCAACGAGTTTGGTGAGTGAAACATTAGACATACTTTTTATCAAGAATCCAGCTGTGCGGTTGTGTGGTTGTGAAAGTTACAAAAATATTATTAGATCCTGTTGATTGATTATATTTTTCTTTTGTTTATTAAACTACATATTAATATTTATTTAGTGCTTGGCTACTCCAATAAATTAAACTGTGCTTCCTACTAATATTTGTTAATATATTCAGAGCTCAATTAATTGTCAATATAATTGCAAAACTTGTCAATTATATTTAATTAACTTACTCAGCACTTGTTTTTATATCGAGAAATAGTTCAGAACAAGCTTGTTCAACTTATTTTGAGATAATTATTGAAATAAGTAATTATAATTGTACTTTTAAATATTAGTGTATGTATAAGTTACTTACGTACTACTCTCTGCGCCAACGCCTACAACTGTGGCCACGATTTGTTTGGCTTTCTACCTTCCCTCTCGACGGATTGCTCCATGAGTTACGCGGTCATCCAATTCGGCATCTTACTTGGATCCCGTAGGGATTCCAATCTAGAGCCTGCTGTACGATGTTGCTTGGCTCTTTTCTTAGTGTGTGGCCTATCCATTGCCACTTTCGCCTGCGAATACTGGAATCGATCCCGCCTTGGCCTGTAAGTCTGTGTCTCGTCTGGCCTTCGTCGGCAATGACCGCTCACCAATGGATGTTAATGATAAGCCGGAGACACCTGCTGACAAAGACTTGTAGCTTAAATGTTATTCGACAAGTCACTTTCTATATTGAACAGCCGTTCAACAGAACAGATTTTACGTTCGACTCGAAGATCCGGAGTTTTGTGTGGCTGGAGATGTTGTTGTTTCGCCGGATCTCTTTAAGGGGAGGTTACCGTTCATATGAATGAAAAATGCGTCAATTTTGGGATTTTTTTTTTTTTTCCCCCATAAATAAAGAATATTTAAAATTTTTTGATTAAAAAAAATCTAAAATGGAGGCTATAAACTGAATCCATGCACCGCGTGCAATATTCTGCGCGGGGCGTTCCACCCCCTTGTCAGCTAATTCAAAACAAAAACGGGTAAAAAATTATTAATCTACATGAAATTATCGTTTTTCAATTTTCTGGAAACCCCCGTTTATCAAAATGGCGTGCGTTTGAAAAAAGGCGTCACATTTTCACTGTGTTTTTTTAGCTTCAATGGACGCAAAAAAAAGTTTAAGTCGGAATAAAAAAATCGCCTCGATAAGGCCACCTAAATTAAATTTCCTTTACGGTTGAACAAACTGCAAGTCAATAAGTTCATCCGTTGAAGCTGTAGAGCGCCCGCGCACTGAAAAATGTTGTTTCGAGAAAAATGCATTATTCTCGAAACAGCAGTTTTAAGTTATACCCGATTTAAGTGGGGATCCCGATTCCTACTCGGGTATCCGGTTCCAAGGGAGAATCGGTTCCATTATAAGAGTCGGTTTCAACGCCAGAATGGATTCCGTCACAGGAATCGGTTCCTCTTGAAATCGTGCAGTACTGATTCAGTTTCGAGGCCAACAGTGGTAATTTTGCATTTCACTAAGGAAATGTCTAGTTTCTTTGATAAATACAGATTTTTTTGTAGTGAAAATACAAAATACGACTGAAGATTTATTAATAAAAATATAAAATTCCTTATAATTCCTACTATTAGTGACAATTTTTGCTTTACAATTTCACTCATTCTTATTAACCAGTTCATTCGACGGAATCGATTCCCGGTGGCGGATTCGATTCTCACAGTGGAACCGGTTCCATTGATGGAATCGATTCCTATTTGGAACCGGGTGCTCGCCTGGAACCGGGTACCCGATTGGAATCGAATTTTTGGTAGGAATCGATTCCTACCCGGTCGGGTGGGTACCCGGGTTTTCGGGTTATCCGATTCCAACAGAGAGCTCTAATTTATGGTAGCGGAAAAAGGTCGTTTTGCCAGGTATACCCCGGGCGCCTCAGCTACCTGTTTTTCTACCACTCAATGCGCTGTAATTTTTAAACTACATCAGATTTTACAAATTCCTTTTAACTACATATACTAGACACTATAAGGATTCAAATTATGTCAAAACAAAAAAAACGATTTTTTGAACATCATGAACGGTAACTTCCCCTTAATTGTATTAAATGCAACTCAAGCTTTATTGATGCGATCCTGTACATCAGCTTAAGCTTCGCCTTATGCTGTAGCTTTGAAGATAGCAAAATTTCATGTTGTTTCCTGGAGTCCAAGCTCATAAGTTTGGTTCTAGCAGAATTGATCTTAAAACCTGCTCTGCGACCTTCCATGCTAAAGGCTTATTAAGTAATTAATTACTTAAGTACTAGATTAAAAAATTTAAATGGAATACAATAAATGCAACTATTTAAGATAGACTAGTGAATAAAATTACATCTTATCGGAAATAAATCTTTACTTTTCACAATCCAGCATCCATTTTCAGCGTAGAAACTGAACAGGGGTATTGAACTGCAGAAGAGAAGAAAATATCCGGTTTTCGTTTATGTATGTATTTCGACATAAAAAAATTCATCGGTCGTTTTAAAGCTTCGTCACACGTTTATTTATAATATAATTTACTGATTTAAACGATATCTTTTTTAAAAAAAAAAACCCTGTTGTTGACGATTGAATAATAGGTGGCAATCGGTACTTGAGACGAGTAACGTCGCCGCGGTCGGTCTGAAATGAAAACAAATCACTTGTTATTTTGATTGTTTGTTTTTTTTTAACCTTGGCAAAGATCGATTTGTCTGATATTTTACAAATGGCAATAGAAAGAAAGAAACACGCTTTTTTGTCAATAGTTTTTTCAATAACAAATAAATTTTTATAGACAATTTGCAAATCCAATAGGTTCAACTCATAGAGAAATGTATAATGAACAAATGTTTCAAGTTTTAAGAGGATCGGTCAAATAGCTTTTGAGATATCTGTCTCAAGAGTTTAAAAAACGTTGTTGCGTGAGAAACGAGTTCAAAGTTTTGGAGCGACTTGCCGGCTTGAATACGGCAACGTGAACAAATCGAGCATTAGAGGGGAAAGAGTCTAATTTCGAAAAAAGTTAAGAGCGTATTCTCAGGTTCATAAGGAACAATGTTCTATAAAAAAGTTACCCCCTTAAAATCTGAGATCTATTCAATGCTGGTAAATATGTATATGTCACCTCCTCACAGTCTGGGGGTGCGTTGGATTAAGGTTGTGGAACTGTAGGCACAACTATGTGAAAGGCCTACTTAAGGAAGTATGCATATGTATGTATCTGCAAGCGCAGAAAAAACAACAAGTCATTTTGGGATTTTGTTATAAAGAAACTAATCAAATTAAAAAAAAACTCTTTAATTCTTAATATATAAAATATTTTATTATTTTTATGTAATAGTTTGCAGTGACCACTCCAGAATACAAGTATTTCTCGAAACAAAAAGTTGTAGTGGAGCCTGCTTTTCTTGCTTTTTAAATTGTTTATTGTGCCAAAATTGAACATATAAAATTCTTACTTGCTAATAGAAAGGGGTGAGTTACTTTTTGATTTTATTCTCGGAACTAACCTCCAGATTTGTAATGTGGGTGCAGAACCCACTTTTACTAACTCAATTAGGCGGGAAGTTCTAGACATTACCTTAGTCTCAGAACAATCCGCCCACTTAATAACGGAGTGGAAGGTATCCAAGGAACCATCCTTCTCCGACCATGCCTATATTGAATTTGGAATAGCACTTCACAAGATGATGTGCCCTCCCTATAAAAACAGGCTAAGGACAGACTGGGACCTCTACAGGATGGTCCTCAGCAATAGTCTGCCTACTACAGGTCCACCCGTAACTGACAGTAAACAAACCCTTGATAAGGTGGTGGACACTTTGACGCTTGCGTGTAATGAGGCGACACAAATTTCTTGCCCCGACAGGGTCCCTAGAGGCAAGCCGAAACCTCCGTGGTAGTCGAGTGAGATCATGACCCTAAGAAAGAACTGTCGTAAGCTTTTTAACCAAGCGAAAAAAGTAATGTCGGGACTTCTTATAAAGAATGCCTCAAACAATTTAAGAAACTGATTAGGAAAGCAAAACGATCCTCATGGGAGGGCTTCTGTAATAAAATAACACTTATCGAATTAACCCTTCTAACTCAGAAGGCGCACTTCACAAGCAGAAGCCTGGAATCAATTGACCTATTCACCAGAATATAACATATATTGAGGTAAATGAGGCTCCCACAACCCATGCAATAAAATATTAGTAAACAAAATAGTGAAACACGTCCAAACACTACAGTCAGGGGTGCACAGATAACAGTGAACGTTTAAGCAAATCCTTGGTAAGAGCCAGGTCAAAAATAGGACACATATTTACGGCTCTACACATGCGATTAATAGGCTCATGCATACCATAGTTAGACCGAGAATGGACAACATGTAGTAAAGGCACTCTCCTTAAGCAATACGGGGTATGCCTATAAGTAACCAAACCAGCGAGAGTACGAGAATCTATATTCGAGTTCATAAGCTGGTGAATAAATACTAGGTCAGCAATTCTACGTCGTTCCTCCAACGAGTGCATATTAAGCAATCGGAGGCGATGCTCATATGGAGGAAGCCTTAATTCCACGGGAGGTCCCTTAGTGCGAATCTAACAAAGTTTCGCTGCACTGACTCCATGCGTCTAGAATGAACCGCATAGCAAGGTGACCAAACCTGAGATGCATACTCGAGAAGTGGTCTAACCAAGGAGAAATATAAGTGAATAAGTGTCAGTCGATCAGAAAACTCCCTTGACCACCGTTTAACAAAACCCAGAACTGAATTACTCCGAGACACGATATAGTTAATGTGCAGAGTGAAATCCAGTTTTTTGTCAAGCTTCACACCGAGGTCAGTAACGGACTCAACACGACGGATAGTAGTTTCAGCAAAGGTATAATCAAAGACGAGCTGATTGGGGTTCCTACAGAATGACATAACTTCACATTTATCGAGGTTAAGCCGCAGGCCATTTGAGGCACACCAAACGTTGAAGGTATTCAAATCAGCCTGAATACAAGAAGAATCATAACTGTTTCTAACACATGAGAAGATCTTCATATCATCTGCATAGATTAAGACTTTGGAGTGCTTAATCAGAGGGACAATGTCATCAATGGCAAGAATGAACAGCAACGGCCCCAGATGGCTACCCTGCGGTACACCAGATGAAGCTCTAATAAATCTAGATAAAGTGCTACGGCAAGATACTCGGTATGACCTATCTTTTAAGTAAGAGCGGATCCAGTCGAGCAATAAGGGCGGAAAACCCAGCTTTTCCAATTTACACATAATCACAGAGTGAGGGATCTTATCAAACGCGTTGCTAAAGTCGGTGTATATGCAGTCTGTCTGGAGACCACGCTGGAAGGCAGAGATTATGTGGGATGTAAATTCAAGCAGGTTAGTTGTCGTCGATCTAGCAGGCAAAAAGCCATGCTGATTAGATGAGATTAACCCCTTACACTGCCCAACAAGCTGCGTATATATAACAGATTCGAACAACTTGGGTATGCAGCAAAGCTTCGCGATTGGCCTATAATTTGTTATTAAGTTTTTATGCCCCTTTTTATAAACAGGAATTATAAAGGAGCACTTCCATAACGTAGGAAATATGCCGGCCTGAAGAGATTTGTTGAAGATGAGAACCAGTGGAGTGAGTAAGGCGTCAGAGCAGGATTTCAAGAACACAGGTGGAACACCATCAGGACCAAAAGAAAAGTCAAGTTTAAGCTCATTGATACCATCCATGATAATATCTCGAGATATAATGGGCAAGGCAATGGAGGTAGAGGGACGGTCTTGGATATGACCAAACTCTTCCACGGAAGGCACAAAGTCGTCAGATGAAAAGGCACCCTCAAAAAATAATGCAAAATTGTCGGCTATGTCGGGCGCACTGCATTTAGAGGTTCCATTATACCACATTGTAGATGGGTAATTATCAGATTTCTTCTTCATATTAACAAATGTAAAAAAAAGTACGAGGATCATTATGTAAGTTAACGCGAACATTATCAAGGTACTCTCTGTATAATGATGAAGATAATGCCAAAAATCTGTCATAGCAATCAACAAAATCACAATAAGCTGACGTGCTTCTACAGCGTAAGTAAGTTTTCCATAGTAAATTTTTTTTATTCTTAAGGCTCCGCAGTTCACTAGTATACCACGGGGGAGAATGACAGGATGGTCTCGACCGTTTGAGTGGTACACACGAATTAAACAGATCATAAATTCTATCATAAAACACGGAAACGCACTCATCGACATCGCTATCATCAAAAAGAGATGCAAAATCGATCGAGAGGATCCTGTTTGAGAGAACAGAGAAATCCGCCCTTTTAAAATCAAGAACGTACTGATTCACGTTGGGGTCGGCAGTATAAGAACCATCGTAGCAAAACGAGATGAAAATGGGTGGATGCAAACTGTCGATAGCGGATAAGCTACGAGAAGCCGATTCGACTATAGTGTTACTCGAGTCAGAAGTAAAGATAAGATCTAACTGTCTTCCCATAGAGTTCTTTACATCACTCATTTGGTGTAAACCAAAGGAGGAGATGGCGTCAAGAAAAAGGGAGTCTCTAACAGTAAGACAATTTAAGGGAAGGTATTCATCGTCATCAGTGTTCAATACCCATTGAACATTGGGTAAATTAAAGTCACCAAGAAGAATGATTTCGTCCTCAGGGTTCGTCATATTATTAATAAAATCTAAGCTAAGAATTAAAATGTCAAAGAGACTACGACCGTGTTCATCAACGCGGTTTGTCAAATTTGGAGGAATATAGCAACAGAGCAGGAAAAAGTTCTTCTTATAAAGAGAGAGTTTAAGAGCTATGAGCTCAATTATGAGCGTGTCGGAGAAAGAAGGAACATTAATCAAGCTGCAACCCAAGTGGGACTTACATGCAACCAACACACCGCCGCCAAGAGCTACAGAGTCAGAATATCTATCCCTACGAAAAACCTGATAGGAATCGTCAAGCACTTCAGCATCATTAAAACCGTGGTGAAGCCAAGTTTCGGTCAGAGCTATGACATCGTGACTGCAAGCTTGAGAAGCCTGAAATAGCTGGCCTATTCTTGTTCTTAATCCCCTTACATTTTGATAGTAAAGGGATAGCGTGCTTAGTTTTTTTGGTTATCGACAGTGGCTCTATTGTGAGTGCCGCCTGTGACCTTACGACGGGGCACAAACTCATGTGCGATTATATTCTCAGGCCAGAAATCGGGAGCAGACATTATCCCAAAAAGATCTGGGGAGGATAGCAACTTGAAAGATGACATGAGTCCCCGAGAATTACGAGAACCAAGAAGCTGACAACGGAGGAGTGCAGAGTCATCAGCCCCACTCTTCTGCCTCACGTAACTAATTACGTCATCAACAGATGTAGATGGATCGAGACGAGAAACGAAGAAAGATTTCGGTAATTGCGCTATCCTCAGTGTAAGCGCAGTGGGCTGCAGAGGAATCGTGAGGAGCGCCACGACGACGCCTCCGCAAGCGCGTAGCCCGAGAACGGCACGGGGGCCGGTCACTAACGGGCGGCGGGATGTCCGCAGGGGGAGAACAGATCGGCACAATGTCCCGCAGAGCAGGGGACTCAGGGACAGCAGGGGGTGGGGGAACAACCAAAATAGGAGAGACAGGGCAGCAAGGGGAACGGGGAGCGGAGGAGTGGGCTGAGCAACAGTACCGGACGAGACGGAAAGCAGCTCCGAAGAGGCTGCATGACGAGAGGACAGGATCCTCAAATCGGAAGCGATAGAGCCTAGGAGCTCGGAATTGGCTGAGACAGCAGCAGACCAAGAGCAAAGGTCACCCTTCACCTGTTTTACGTTGCGGCGAATATCATCAACGACGGGGATGATGGGAGAAGGGCCCGCGGAAGGAAACAAGTTGGGGCTAGCAAGCGCAGAATGGACCTCATCCAGCGAACCAGACAATGCAGAAATACGGGTGGATACCTCATGGGACCTCTCTATTAGAACTGAAGAGGCTGACTCAATAGCGTCAACGACGCCAAGCAATCTGTCCATTGGTATTAAGGGCTCCAGTATCCTCGGACAGAAGCTGAAAATCAGCCCAGCGTAAAGAAAAAGAGCTGACTCTATCCGCAACCAGAGTCAGATCGCTGGAAAGGGACTCCACCATGCTCCTCACGAGCCTCAGAACATGGCATGGCTTTATATCCGAGCATTCCCCACAGGTCGAGGAGCTGGAAGATCTTGTCCCGCGCCCTAAACAACCCGGATGGAACTGCGATCCACAAACGCCATCGCAGGCGACCCCATCACGGGAAATCACCTTCGCACAGGCGCCACAGTAGGCCATATCAAAAAAGATCGACAATAAAAAGAGCACCAAAAACAAGAAAAGGAAGCAATAATATATAATAAAAAAATAAATAAAAATAAATAAATATATAAATAAATAAAAATAAATAAATCCAAGAACGAGCAACTCAGCAACACAATTAAGCCTTGCACAAAGAAAAGCAAAACAATAAAAGCAAGCAAGAATCCCAAGAATATAGGCAAATCAAACCACACGCAAGAACGAAGCAAACAACAACATACACGACCCCCAAAAAAAATGCAAGTATGCACGGGATAACGTTCAAATTATTAGTTTCACACAACTACCAGCACAAGCCAACAAGAGATCAACGGCACAAAATGTAAACAAAAACAGTGAGCCGTAAGAGTGACCCCACCAAAAACTGAGAGGAAAAGCCGTAAAAACACAAAAACGCAACCAAATACCGCAAGGTCAACAGAAAGATCACAGCGACAAAAAGAAAAACGGTGAAAACAGATGCAAAACCAAAAAGCAGCAGAACAAAATAGGCAAAATCAAATGATGAGTATCAACACCACACAGAAAATCACAGAAAACACCAGTAGAAACAGCCATACAAAAAAAAAAAATAACAACAAAATTGCACCACAAATCGCAAGGAAAATTTCAAAAACCGAAAACAAGATAACAGGAAAAATCAATAATGGATTGCGGCACACAGCACAAATCCACCACAAAAAGTTTCAAATTTTCAAGCTTTAAAAAGTTTGCAAATAATATCCAAAATCAAACAAAAACTACACAGCAGATCACAAAGAAAAAATATTAGACCAAAACTAAAGCACGTCAGCACTACACGAAATCAGATGCAAGACTGGTGGAAAGCTCCTCTGAAGCGAGTCGTTTGCGGAAAATCCTCTCAACAACGCCCATCACCCCAAGCCTCCTGATCAAGAATGATGGACTTCATCCAGTCTTGAGTCGCTGGAGCTACTTGTAAACACTCACTTTCCGGGTTGCTCGGCGACCAGAAGAGTAGAGATGCCGGATACTCCAAGCGACCATGAACTGGTCCACAAGATACTTGATGCAAGAAAACTGAATTGGGCGATACGAAGTTTCAAGCCCTATAAATTACCGGGATTGGATAACATCATCCCAGCTGAACTACAACTAGCCTCCGAGATACTTATTCCGTGGCTAATGGTCATCTACGAGGCTTGCCTTAACCTCACCTATATTCCATCCTCATGGACGAAGGTGGTGAAGGTGGTCTTTATCCCTAAAGTAGGAAAAGCCTCACATTATAAGCCCAATGATTTTAGACCCATTAGTCTCTCCTCCTTTCTGCTCAAAACCTTGGAGAGACTCCTAGATATCTACATTAAAGAGACAATCAATCATTCCAAGTTGTCTCTTGCTTATACTAAAGGTAAGTCCGTGGAGACAGCCCTACACGAACTTACCACAATCATAGAGCATTCGCTACTACAGAAGGAATATTCACTTGTAACCTTCCTTGATATTGAGGGTGCTTTTAACAATATTAGATCAGAGGCGATAATGGCATCCTTGAGGTGGCTTGAAATCGACGACCCTCTCATCAAACTTATTGACCTCATGCTAAAAAGCAGGGTCATTATCTCCAGCTTAGGAGGATCCAATATCCAAAGAGTGATAACTAGAGGGGGGGAATCCTTTCACCACTCTTATGGAACTTAACTCTGAATGAGTTGCTCATAGACCTGGAGTCATCCGGTCACAAGGTTATTGCCTATGCCGATGATATTGCCCTGTTATGTTCAGGAAAGCACCCCAATACACTGGCTGAGGTTTAACAACACGCCCTCTCCAAGACTTCATCATGGAGTGATGGGTGTGGTCTAGGTATAAACCCTAACAAAACAGAGTTAATACTTTTCTCTCGGAGGCATAAAACACCTCCTATTAATTGCCCTACACTAGACGGGGTTAGGCTGGAACTGTGTAACCAGGTTAAGTATCTAGGTTTAGTCCTAGATAGAAAACTTACCTCTAAGCCTAACATCCAAGAAAGAGTACGGAAAGCTACAGTAGCGCTGTACTCGTGCAAGAAGGCTATAGGGAAAAGATGGGGTATGGAACCACGCATTGTGAATTGGCTCTATACAAGTGTCATACGGCCTATACTCATGTATGGGGTGATTGTTTGGTTGCCGGCACTAAATATAGCAACCCATCTCAAAGCAATGGACAAAGTTCAGAGGATGGCAGCACTGCTGATAACAGGTGCCCTCAGAACCACACCTTCTAAAGCCCTGAACACTATTCTCCACCTTCTACCGTTGGATCTCTTTAGTAAGCAAACCCCATCATCAGCCGCCATTAGGCTTAACTCAATCCAGACCTGGAAGCAAACTGATTTCGGTCACTTCAAAATATTGCACAGTAGAACTGCCAGCAATATCGACTACACCTCACCCAAGCCTTTCTTTGGAGCAAAATTCGATTCCTTCTTTCCCACCAGATCGGAGTGGGAGAAAGGTCCTCCCCAATGGGAGAACTCAGTGCATCTCTACACTGACGGCTCCAAATTGGATGGCAAAGTGGGTGGAGGAATATTCTCGGAACACTTGGACCTCGATGTCTCATTTCGCTTACATGACTACTGCAGCGTGTTTCAAGCAGAAATCATGGCTATAAAAGTAGCTGCGGACCGCCTGAATCAACTAGCTACCTACAGACAATGTATGTATTTTCACAGATAGTCAGGCCGCTATTAAATCCCTTTCGGGAGTATACACAAGCTCCAAAACGGTTATAATATGTCGCTCAACACTAAATGACATAGCTGAGCATCTGAAAGTACGGCTCATCTGGGTGCCTCGACATAGTGATATTCCGGGAAATTGCAGAGTCGACGAACTAGCGAGAATCGGTACCACACGTCCTGATTCGGACATTAACCACCAGCCGGGTAAACCGCTAGCTACATGCAAAATGGAGCTCTCACAGGAGGCTCTCAAGATTGCTAATAATAACTGGCAAGAAGAACACACCTGCCTGATTACCCGACAGATATGGCCAAAGCTTGACATTAAGCGGTCAAGAGGGCTTATCCTGCTCAGACGCAAAAAAATTAGCGCTACAGAAGCCGGGTCACTGCCTCATACGTAGACACGTCGAAAGGCTGGGCGTGCCCTCAAACGACTTCTGTAGGAGGAAAAGGAAACCATACTTCACCTCTTCGGTAGCTGCCCAGCCCTCGAAAACCGTAGAAACCGGTTTTTGGGCTCCCCCTGCTTCAAAGAGCTAACTGAGCTGGGCTCCACGGATGTCAGAAACCTGACTCGATTTATCGGGAGTTCAAAATGGTTCCCGACGACGAACTAAGGATGAACACCCTTCACAACCCAGTCAAAATAATTTTTACTTCCCGTGAACTAGTTCCACTAGATGCAAGAAACTGGTTCGGTGCACGGGGGAAAGAATGTTAACCCTCCTATTCCTTAGGTAATTTTATGGGGTTGTTTAATTTCAAGCCTCAATGTGGTAGCACAAAGGGCCTCTTAGGCCTAAGTATGCCTTCTTAGGCAGCCACTTTAACCTAACCTAACCTAACCTACTTGCTGACAACAAACACTTAGCCTAAGTAAACATTCTCACAAAACATATTGACTCAACTGAGAGTATTCAAAATTTTTAGTTATAATTTTTAATTTAATATCTAGCGCTATCCCTATTTATAGTTTTATTAATTATTTAATATATTTTAACAATTTAGAGAATACAAGAAAAAGTGGCCAAAAACTTATACTACTACAAGGCGAGGAAACCTTAAAAAGTGTTTCCATTCAGTTATATATATATTTTTTGCGCTAGATTGCTTAACTTAAGTGACAAAGTACAAACGATAACTTGTTTTTCCTTTATAAATTTTGTATTGCGTTGTATTTCCACAAATATTTATTGTTCCAAATCTTTTGCAAATCTCGAAAATATTCACCTGAAATGTTGACGTCAAAACGAATAGAAATGTCAGTGTCCGTTGATAGGGTGGGTACTCAATTTTCTTATTACAATTATTTCGCTAAATATGGTAAAGTACGTCAAATGTGGATTTTTTGATTTTTTGGCACTTTAGCGCCACCTACTGCGCACAGTTTTTCTTGTACGACATAGCACCAATGACATTAATTGTAGATAACGATGCCCTATACATTTTTTGTTCAATAAATTTTTCTGTAAAATGCATAGTTTTCGAGAAAAATGCATTTCAAAATATTATTTTGAGTTTTTTTTTTAGTATTAGAACAGGTAGCAGGTGGCCATCGCCAGGTAAGCTTTCTTTCATCATTCTTTAACGACTCACCAAGTTTCATCACTTTGGAGTGATTTACAGAGTTATGATTTTTTTTTCCTAGATTGACTGTACTAGATAGAGAATTTAAGCTTAAATTTTTTTATGTTTCCATACAAAACAATCGCACTGGCCAAACGCCGACTACGCGCTGCACTGTGTTCGAATGCAGATCCCATTATGAAACTGAACAGGCATTTACTATACATTTTAAGTTATTTTTTGAGCTATTTTAAAAAAAAAAATTAAAAAGGTCGAAGTTTGTCAAAATTTAATTTTAAATATTAATTTAGGATTTTTTACATGAAAAAAAATCCAATTTCGAATTCGATACCACGACTGCGAAGAGCATGCAATTTCCTATAAGAATCACTATTTTACTTATTTTTATATAAGTTTCTGAATATGATTAATTACCTTTGAAATAGGTCATACATAACTTTTTCCAAATTGTTGGTTGTCCGCTTCGCGTGAATAATATTAAGTTGAGCTCGTCTAATTACGTTAACGGTTTCGCTCGATATTTTCATAGTTTCAATTTTCGATTTTTCTTAGTTCTTAAAATTTTATTAATCATCGGAAACATATTTGACTCATTTGAATTTATACCTTTAATTTTGTTTTCACAATATCTATTAACCGAAGTTTTAGAATTTTCCTGAATAAACTGATTCACATTTTTCAATAAAGATTTAAGCCGAATGGGGGACGAGTTGTTGTAATTTTGAAGCCGCCCATTAAATTTTTTAATTTGCATTAGAAGTTTACTTTTTATTGCTTGCAATTTTGAAATAGTTCTATTTAAATAACATTTCACCGAATCTTTATATTTAATTTTGGGATTTGTGTTATTAACCCTTTTATGAATTGCGTCATTCAAATGAGTCAAATATGTTTCGATTTCAGTGTTAGACAAATTTCTGTTATTCGCGACCGATCAAATACCCGAAGTTTCCCTATCAAGTTTTTGAAATTCCGCGATAAATTTAGTCCAATCCGTATACCGATAATTTAATTTTGGAATGTATTCTTTTGTTAATAGCCGAAATGGTGTGTTATCCAAACTAGCTTCAATGTTAACCGCGCAGTGGTCACTGTCATATGGTAGCGTTTTTAAACAATTTATGTTAGTCATGTCGAAGTTTTCAATATTTAGTCTCACGTCAGTAATACTCAGGTCAATAAAAGAATTTCCACTTTAAAATGATGGTATGTCTGTGCTTAGTAAAATCGCCTTGAACAACACCTGATTTTACTGAAACCAGCGATTTAATTGGTTCCCTTCGTATTGGAAACACTGTTATTCCAATTACCATGTCTTGAATTCAGATCTCCTGTCAATATATAAAAATTGTCATCCTTTTCCAATTCAAAAATTTTAAATAACGCGCCAAATTTATCAAGAAATAGGAACATATCGTCGGCTTATGTGTGAGAGAACGTATTTTCCCAAAAAAGCCGCGTTTGAGCTCAGTATACGAAATATCATAACTTTTGTTACAGTTAAAATTTTGTAAAAGCCGATTTATTGTTACTTTTCTGTTACCCTTTTCTGCAGAAAACATTTAAAAAAAATTGAAAAAATCAATATGTTTTTAGAAATTATACTGTTTTTTGCGTCTCCTGGAAAGTTGGATTTTTTCAGATACACTTAAGCCGACGATATGCAGAAATTACAAATAAATTACAAGAAACCGAAATTCTGAAAACGATAACCGAAATTTCTAAACATTTAAAATTACTAATTACACTAGTTTTTACAATTTTGAGCTCGTAAGGTTTCTTCACCAACACCGCAGTACCACCCGCCTATGTAAATTATAATTTTGAAATTCCAAAAACAATATCTGGCCTCCGAGTTTCCAACAAGTTCAGTAAACTCGCCTTTCTTTGATTTTTTATTAAAGAGTTCACATTAACTGCAATAACATACAGCGAATTTAGAATAGATTACCCGCTTCTTGTCTAGCCATCCATGTTACCAGAACCGATTAAATCAAAGAGGATATCATTTCTGGATTTCTCTTCCTCCAACATAATTTTAAAGCTACTTTCTATGTATGTTAAGTAGCATTGATTTAGTTTCAGTCATACAATTTGGACTAGAATTTTGATTTGGAACTCCACCATTATCCGAAACCTTACTTGCAACATTAACAAAGGAAACATTTTTATTCTGAATTTATTATCACTGTTAATTTTTATCTGTTCTTTTTTGCATAACATTTTTTGTTTAAGCTCCAAGTATTTTGGACAACCCTTATAGGTAGCAGGATGTCCAAAGTTTTTGCAAAGATTGCAAAATATTTTTAATTTGTCGACTGGATTACCTTTCTCTAATAAACACTTACCCGGTTCATGCGCATTAGCACATTTGACGCACCTATACTTCATAGCACAGTTGCTTGCAGTATGTCCAAATCTTTGACACCTTTTACACTGGATAATTTCACTTTTACTTAAATTTACTTTTACTTGAAATTTGAACAAGGAATATTGGTAATTTAATACCCTTTTCTTTACTAAACCTTGTTTCAAACTTTTTAACCGAAATACACTTTAAATGTTCCACATTATAACTTTGCAATTCACTTAAAATTTCGCTTACATTGCATCCCGGATGTAAACCTTTCAACAGTACCGTTTGCACCTTATCACTTTGCGGACAATACGAATAGTGATCCGCGGCAATACTCTTCAAAGTTTCCTTGACTTTGGTGTAATCAATCTTATTTTCAACAAACAAAGAATGCCTATTTAACTCGTAACGCTTAATTCTAAAATCATTAATTTTTAACACTACCTTAACAATTTTTATGGTGTCCTCCACTTCCGGGTTGAACACTATTATTGGGGGAATCCCTTCTCTTCTTGTTTCTGGATTGGTGTTTGTTGATTGTCTGGATATCTTTTTGATTTCTTCTCAGCTATTTTCTTTAAAATTTCTTTTGCCATTTCGGTTTCTTCTAAATTTTGATGTGATAAAATCTCAAATCTACTAACTTTTCCCGTATAAATATTGACATCACTTGTGTTGGCTATTTCTTCCTTCAAATTGCTTCGTTGTTTAACTTTCTTAGCAACCGTTTGAGCATCTTCGTAACTTTATTTGTCTTTACTTCTGCTACGATTTTTTCCTGCTTTCCTTTAAACCAAATTAAACCTCATTTCTATCTTGCATTTTTTCAATAGTTCCGCAGTGCAGTTAGAACACCTCGGCTTCTCTTTTCCGTTAACTTCGCCCTCCTCCATTATGGAGTTGCGACTTCCGTTTTGAGGCGCTTTCTGAAGATTCTGGACCAAATTGCTGTTGCCGGTTAACACAATCACAAACAAATGATATAATAAAAACACAACAAATAACAATAATTAAAAACTGTCAAAAAAAATTTACTCGTATAAAAATTGAATTGTTTGAAAATTTTTTTCAGAGCACACTTTGCGAAAAAACTCTATCATAGTGGAGCTTGTTACACAAGCGTATAAGCTA
Source organism: Leptarthrus brevirostris (assembly GCA_964036015.1). Classification (NCBI taxonomy): domain Eukaryota; kingdom Metazoa; phylum Arthropoda; class Insecta; order Diptera; family Asilidae; genus Leptarthrus; species Leptarthrus brevirostris. The sequence goes on along the minus strand of OZ038373.1, from coordinate 68,423,938 downwards.
GGTATTAATTATGCCATTTTGAAAAGTATTAGTATGGGTATTAACATATAGTATACAGTATGGGTATTAACAAAATGACAGCCGCATACAGTTGAAGTAAAAAAAACACTAAATATACATTGGAATCGAAAAAGGATTAATTCCCCAAAATTTGTTGTTCCAGATAAACGCTCGCATTGGAGTGGTCACCGCAAGCTGCTACAAAGAAAGAAGAAATCTTTTAATGATAACTTTTTCCTTTTATAAATATTATAAAATATTTTCTAAAGAATATGTATGTAAATAATTAAAATTTTTTTTAAGATCCTTCTTTAGAAACAAAACAAATTCCCAAATCCCAAAATCAACCTTAAGGTTAGCTGTTAGCTAGTTGTGTTAGCGCTACGTGGGAAAAACGATGTGGACGCCTCACACCATCGGGTGCTTGCGTTTGGTGCGTCCCCTCTCCTCTCATCAAACGGACTTACCAAAAACAAAGAAATTCTAAGTTCGAGGTGTATTTTTTTTATGTCTGACCGGGCATAACTTCGTAATGTGTTGACCGATTTTGATGATTCTTTTTTTGTTGCGTTGAGTATGTTTACCAATTGGTACCATATTAAAAAAAATTTGGGTGGGGTGGGGGTGAAACCTAACTTTCTAACGCGTGGACCGATTTGGATGGTTCCTTTTGTTGTACAGAGTCTGATCTCCCATTGCTAATAGGAGAAACAATTTTTGTCTAGGGTGGAGGTAGGGGTAGTCTAACTTTGTAACGCGTGATCGATTTGGATAATTATTCTTCTGTTGGGTAGAGTATGTGCCCTGGTTGATACCACACAAAAAATGCTGGTGGCGTGCGCGTGGGTGTGAGGCGTTTGTCGTGTGGGTGAAACCTAACTTTGAAATGCGTGGACCGATTTGGATGGTTCTTTTGCTGTTGTATAGGGTGTAATCACCCTTTCCTAATAGGAGAATAATATGATCCTAAGGTGGAGGGTGGGGGAGGAGGAGGGGTAGGCTAACTTCGTAACGCGTAGACCGTTTTCGATGATTCTTTTTCTGTTGGGAAGAATATGTTCCCTGATTGATACCACAAGAAAAAACATTTTAGTGGCATAGGGGTTGGACCTAACTTTTTAACACATGGACAGGTTTGGATGGTTCTTTTCTTTTTTGTACAGAATAGAAGACACTAAAAAGCGAAAAATAAAATAGTTTTAAAAAAAAATTGAACAGACTTCATAAAAAGCGCTAAAAATCATAAGATAGTTTGTAATTTTTAATCTTCTACGACATTTTGAAGTCGGATGTTAGGAAAAATATTGGAAAACGGTTTATTATAAGTAAGTGATCCTACTTTAGCAAAAAGTCGTATACTTTTGGGAAACCTACAAACATGTAATAGAGAAGAACTCGAAAGTATCTGTAATAGATGCGGAACAATTCTTGGCTATTTCGGATTCGTAAAATTTGAAACAGAAGCGATTGCTAATAATGCAGCTCAAGCCCTCAACGGATCTTTACTTAAAGAGTAATAATAACAGTCCGGAATAGGTAAAGGTAAGAAACCACAGCTAAAGAAAGAGACTCTAGAGGTAACTCAAGCCAATTTACAATAGGTTCAGCAGCAGTATCATGCTCACGTCCCTCCTGATTACAATGATTGTGAGATAATTGTCTTTAACCAGGCGCACACGTAATTGGACTTTTGAATATGTATAGATTCATTACTTTTTTTACCTTTTATAGAGAATATGTCGAGTATGAAAAGGTTATATTTTAAAAGTTGATTTGCTTTTCTCAAATAAAGAGGAACCAATTGGGAAAGTTAACGCAAATATTTCATGACGTGGATGTTTATATGCAGTACTTGTCACCGCCCAAAACGAAGAGCATCGAAGTATCATATAAACATACTTTATGGACAACCAGCGGAGCACCGAAATATGCCAGTGGATAATGCCATTAACTTGAGGCCCGAATTACAATTCCAACGGATCAGTCGACTGCAACTTTGCTCAAATTGGAAATTCATGCGACATGATTGCTACAATTTAACGACTTATCAGTCGACTCCGACTGAACTTAGACTTTGCTCAAAGTGCAAAGTTGTAGTCACAAAACTCGACTGCGGCTAACTTCATTTGAAATATATATGCAAATATCTCTGAAAATGACAGAAGCTGACTATTTATTTTCAAATTTGATTTTGGCGTTGACTTCGGCTGAAAACTCAGTTGCAGTTAATTGATCAGTCGGAATTTTAATTTGGGCCTAATAGCGAATGATCGAATGATTTTCAAATCAAATTACGCGCAGAGAGGCAGAAATTACTGCCGACAGCTTTGCCAATCATTCCTCCAAATAGCTCAGTTGCTCCTCCTTTAAGAGAATGTCATCCAGACGCGATTCAAACTTTATTTAACGCACTTGCTTTCTTAACGGTTTTACAATTTTTCCAAGAAAGGTGTGAGTTACAAAAAAAGGCAGAGTTAGGCGACGCAGCGGACCTTCCATCTCCTCAACCGAAAATTGATCCAGAGATCGAGTTGCAGAAGAAAATTCTAAGCATCCTCAATAATTACATGCACACAATGTACAAACTAAACACATGACCCGAGCAAATTTTTCAAAACTTTTTAATAAAAATTCCAAACTAAACCGTTCAACTCGAGCAAAGTAAGAAATATTAAAATATTTCTTACCGCGATCGGCTTCGTCAATAGCAGCACCAAAGGGTTAGCTTTTCTTTAGCTTTTGGACGCCTTCGAAAAAACTGAACACTAGATGGAAAACCAACAATTTTAAATTAAAACACCGATCTAGACAGCTGCTTTTTTATTTAAAATCTTCAATAAGTCATCTATAACGGAGTCAATATCCGATCTATTGTATCTGTATGCAAATGTACAATCACTGCAAAACGATTTACACTGATCAAAGCGTTAGTATCTACAATTGAAAATCACTTTAACTATAGGTAGATAATGAAATATATTTTATTGGAAGTCTTTAATTGTTTGGGGTTTTTTCTGAAACTCTTTCATATAGGGAGTTAATATTTTGCACGAAGATAGGAATTGGTGGCAGAATAACAGCCGTACAGTTAAATTTTGATGTTTAGGTCTAATTTTCATTGGGGTGAAATGGGAATCAAATGAAATTGTGCTTGTAACAACGAGTTCAAAAATATTGTTAGTGACTTAAGCAACATGCTGGTAATGATTGCTTTACTAAAAACCAACGAAACTTAAGGTGTGTAATTAAAGAAATTACTCGTACCTTAACACAGTATATTGCATACTAACCCAATAAAACAACATTTCATTGTAGTATTATCGCGATAAGCTAAAGCAAGTGACTATTTGCACTTACGTGTACTTCCGTGTTTACACGTATTTGCCATCTTGATTTCCACTTTGACATTTTGGCTATAATCATGGCTACAAAAAAGTAATAGATTGCCGATTTTGGCGACTTTTTAGTGTCCATTTGGCGATAATGCCTGTGTAAAGTCTGGCGACCCTGAACCACAGAATAACTGCAAGCAGAACAGAATTGCGAGTTGAAACATCGGAAGATTCTGCTGATGTCGACAAAGAAGTAATTACCCTCGTCGGACAGAACTCTGAAACGAGCACGAGACGAGGTACAAGACGATTAACAGTGGCTTCAGTTAAATATTAGAGGGTTATTCATCGAGGAGGAGATTCCGAGAGAAAAATAATATTTTGCATTTGGTTTCTGGACCGAGTTTTTCGGATGGATAAATAGCAGTTGACCGGGTATGGTATCACAAACTTCCTCTTTACCTGATCGGACACTAGCCCACACAGGAAAAGGGTGAACTCATTGCAGCCCAAATTTTGTGCCAATAGGCTGGTGTCATCGATACTTATTAACTTCCCACAAATAGGAAGTTATTGTAATGGGCCCGGCCCGATTTTCAAAATTTTTAGTTTTAATTTTTTTTTACATTTCAAAGTCACCATAGTGTTTTACGCATGTTTTTGAACACATGTGTGTGTGTGTGTGTTTGTGTGTGTACGTACGTACGTACGTACGTTCGGACCCACTTTTTTCGACAACGAAATCTCGCGAACAAAAAATGATAACGACTTGGCTATGGTGCCATTCGAAGCGTATTATTGTCAATAAGAGCTGAAAGAAATTTAATCAATTTCGGTTCAGCCGTTTTTTTGTTTAAACAAAAAAACTGAAAAAAAGTTGATTTCAGACTTTCTTGAAAAGGATTTCTTCGATGTAATTTGTTCTGACATCAAAAAGTCGGATAATAATTTATTATGAACAGAAATTGTTTATAATGATGAAAAATTGTTTATAAAAATAAATAATTGTTTATAAAAATAATAAATTTATAATTATAAAATATGGTTTTACCTGGTTGAAAATTGATTATGAAAATTGGAAATTTAATACAAAATTGCAGATTGTTCATAGCAATTGAAAATTCTTATAAACAATTGATATTTTTTTTGCCACAAAAAATTTCTTTTATGAATAAACTTTGTTTATATCAATTAGAAATGGTCTATAACAATTAAGAATTGTTTATATCCATTATAAATTGCTTATAACCATTCAAAATTATTAATAATAAATGAATTCCAAACAGAGTGCATTTATTTGGATTTCATTAAAAAATAGTGCTATAACGGAATAATTTGTTAAAAATTTTTTTGCATCTAATTACAACGAAATTATCATGATAAATTACATTCATTAATTTATTTATTTATAAATTTGAAATATAAATTTTTTAAGCATTTTTAAATGAGATACAAGTGGGCGAAATTTTTTTTTGAAAAAGATTCATCTGATCTAATTGGTTCTGATACAACTCGATACTTAAAATAAAAATCCAGAACTTTTATAGTTTTTTGTAACATTAAAAAAATGTTTAAAAAAAACCATAAATAGTTGATATTAATGATAAATAAAATGATAAATGAATTTTATTGAGTTTTCACTTACTCGTAATTTAATTGACAATTGTTAATAACAATTGAAAATTGTTATTAACTGGGAAGTTGTTCGTGTGGTCGCACCAATGAAGCGACACGCAGAATCTGGACCTACCCCACTAGTTTAATATGTATGACCATTCATTTTGACGCAATAATAGATAAATTTATACTGACTTTTTGGGGAATACATTGCACCATACTGCCAGCATTGTAAAGGTAATATTCAATGAAGAATTTCCTGACCGCTGGATTACGAGCTGCGGCACTTTCTTGCAATGCTAGATCTCTAGATCTTACTTATTGAACTTTTTTATGGAAAACAATGAAGGATGAAGTTTAGTCAAGGAATATTAACGATAGAGACGAATTAGTTAAGAGAATTTGGACTACAGCGCCGAAAATGCGGGAGAGGCTGGCTACAATACACCTCAAAGGGGGAATTACTGGCATGAATCGAAAGTAGCGGAGTACTTTCCGAAAAGCTTTTGCAGCATACAAAGATCAATTATAATAAGATTTGATTTCAATTTAAAGCATTTTAGTGTTGATTTCAGTATAATTTCTTTAAATCCCAAAAAGTTTTTCTACGTATAAATTTCTCCATCCTTTCTCTACCTGTGCCTGTTTTGAAAGGAAATAAGATGTGCAAATTAAATAGCACGAGAGGCATTGCATTTAATATTCACATAATTTATTGAAGGAAACCTTAATAACTCTATTCTAGAGGAACGTAATGAACAACTAAGAAGTATAGCTTTCAAGACAAATTATGTGAATTTCTATAATGAAATGGAAATTGCATTGAGAAGGCTAAACGTGAAAACAAAGCTCATTCTCTGAGAGGATCTTCTTCTTGATTGACAACATTAAGAAATAAAGTCCCTGAGCCCATGCGCTCAATTGTGTATTGCAGAAATCTTAAAACACTTGAAGATGCAATATATATGGATGGATATAATATGTATAGGATGCAGGGTACGCGTATAACAGCACAAACCTAAAACAGTAAACATTAACCCTATAAACAGGGGAAACAGTAGAAATAATTGTTTTAACAATGCTACAAATTTCAATGGAAACACTTATTTAAAAAACAATGTGGGCATGAATAGGAACAATCATTTTATTATTAATAAAAATAACCACAACAGAAATAACCAATCTTAAAATTAACGTTTCATATACAAATCACAAAAACAGTAACCCGACCAATATAAGTACTTATAATAACATACACTTCCCTAATAGGAACCCAGATATCGACCGAAATCGCAATTCTTTCGACAAGCCTTAATACAGCCAGCGTTATCAAAGAGTAAATGCAACATAACACCCAACAATGTAACAACCATTTCGCACGTAAGTACCCTTTTTTGGCGGATCCAGCAACCTTGAGATAACTCCTTTGGAAATGCACCCTTCAGAAATTCAACTAACTCTTCTCAAACCTTTCAACTTCTACATCCTGAACCTATTAATTTTAATGCGATAAAGATATCGGAAACGCTAAACAATCGGCAGCCCCAACTCCAATCGCAAAATTTACATTAACCAGCCTCTGCTGCCACTTACTACATACACAATCAGACGTAATATAAGGCCAGTAAAATTTGCTGTTGACTCCGGTGTCACACACTCTATCATAAATCCACAAATTTGTAACCCAAATTTATAAGAACCTGTTAACGGACCAAATTACCTTAAAACAAAAAGTTAAAGTGTAACCATAAAATAAAGGACAACAGTGCCACTGTTCAAAGAACTATGAATTTCAAAAAAAAAAAATGTTATCCTATGTTTTCCGTTTCCATCAGAATTATCTAAGATAGATCTTAAAAGTGAAGTTATTATAACAAAAGGAAAAGAGATAGAGTTACATTTGAATCATAAGAATGGCACAAAAAGTTAAAGAGTAACCATAAAATAAAGGACAACAGTGCCACTGTTCAAAGAACTATGAATTTCAAAAAAAAAAAAAAATTTTATCCTATGTTTTCCGTTTCCATCAGAATTATCTAAGATAGATCTTAAAAGTGAAGTTATTATAACAAAAGGAAAAGAGATAGAGTTACATTTGAATCATAAGAATGGCAAGCTTACTGTACACGATGAAATATATAACGTAGAAGATTTAGGATAGATGTAGATCAAAAAGGCGGTTCTCAATCTGAAGTTTTAACCCGTTCTAGGCTCAAGTAGTTATAGAACAGGATACGTATAGGAAACGACCTTTACCGATCAAGTAACAAAACGAAACCTATTTTTTATAAAATAAAATGTGTTAACAAAAGTAACGGTGATCGGTTGCCTAAAGAAATCTGTTCAAGGCTATGTATAATTAAAAAGTCAAGAACTAATTTTTGTCCCATACCTTCACCGATCTTCTAACCAAAAAAAATTAACACTAATCGAAAGTAGGAAGCCTAAAGAAGTTGCCAGGTTTAAACAGGTGAATTAAAAGTGGTACCTTCACCGATCTAGTAACTAAATAAATTTTATATCAAAATTAAGATAATTTTATTGCAAAACGAGTAGTATAAGGTTATTTTAGGATAATCGTCCAAGAGTTATGGTTGCCGGGCTTCAAAATATAAAAATTAAAGCGTATGAAAATGTGCGACAAAGAGATCTAACGCGATAGAGGAGGACGTAGCATAGCAGCTGCTCGCGCCACGTCTGCCGTTTAAAATTGTGCGGGAGAGATATTCTATGCGTTTTATCGAATGCGAAAGAGGAGGACGCAGCATAGCAACGGGCCCGCCACTTCGGACGTATGCGCTTGCGTTGTGTGGTTTTAAAGTTAGTTTTCGGCAAGCGTTGTTTTGGAGCAATTTCCCCCCATTTTTATTTGAGTAATAACGTGCTACGCAGTAGAAAATCGTGCTGAGTATTATTCTTATTATTATTCATCAGTGAAATCGTTATTGAATGTTGAAAAAGTGCTTTTTGTGTCACTCGAAAGAGTCTGTTCTCAACTTTGACGATGAAACTTTCAAAAACTGTTTATCAAAACTGGCTTTCCGGAAAATAAAAAACTTTAAATAAAGTGATGTGGACATAACTAATGTATCATTCGATTTAGTTAGTTACCACACGCAGTTTTATAAAAACTGTTTTGAAACAAAATTATAATGAAGAATACAAAAATATATAATTTTCTAAATTACCATTCTAAATAAATTGTCTATATTTTATTTATAATAAAACGGAAAGACAAATAAATTATTATGAAAATAATACTTAAAAATTTGGACCTATGATTTTTGAAATTTTTTACAAACGCATACTATTTAGTAATTTTTTAAATGATTTAATTGATAAAAAAAATAAGTCAAGAAATTGTCAGATATTTGGCACTATCTATAACATCATGAATATCTATTTTTTTGTCACTTATATGAATTAAATATTTGGGGCATTTCACGCGAAGCGGACAACCAACAATTTTGAAGAAGTTTTGTATGACCTATTTCAAAGGCAATTAATCATATTAAGAAACTTATATAAAAATAATTAAAATAGTGATTCTTATAGGAAATTGCTTGCTCTTCACAGTCGTGGTATCGAATTCGAAATTGGATTTTTTTTTCATGTAAAAAAACCAAAATTAATATTTAAAATTAAATTTTGACAAACTTCGACAGGTTTAATTTTTTTTTTTAAATAGCTCAAAAAATAACTTAAAATGTATAGTAAATGCCTGTTTAGTTTCATAATGTGATCTGCATTCGAACACAGTGCAGCGCGTAGTCGGCATTTGGCCAGTGCGATAGTTTTGTATGGAAACGTGAAAAAATTTAAGTTTAAATTCTCTATCTCTAAAATTTTACACATATTATTTATGAACTATAAGCTACATTTTGAGATAAGAACAGAAATTTTTAAACATGTCGAAGTTAAGTAAAATCCGATTTGATATGTTTACTTCCGGTTTTATATAGGAAAAAAATTTTTTTTTCAACTCTGTAATAACAGCCAAGAAAAACATTTATTTGTCTTTAAAATAACACTATTTACTTTTTTTCTATCACTTTGAATAAAAGCAAATTTTTTTTTCAAAAAACCCGCTCCTCCAATTTTGTCAATTCTTTAAAAGCTTAGAAAAGGGCAACTAGGCTTCATAGAAAAAAAATAAAAATTCACATTCATTCAGGACATATAGAAGTACAATTAAACCAAAAATGAACAAAATCCAGAACCTGACATTTTTTTCGCTGTCCGCTTCGCGTGAAATGCCCCATATTATAAAAATGTAAATGATGATACAAAATGTCCGAATTCCGGTGGTGAGTCATCCACAAAAGTTATTGAGGGTGAAGAGAGAGGTGAAGAGACGGAGGTTGATGCCATAACTCAAAATTTGATGGATTTGGATCAGGTAAGAAAACATTTTTGTTATTTACAATTTACGAAGATGGAACACCTAATAAATGGCCTTGTCAGGCTCAATTACTTATATAGCAGGGGTGTTAGACCCAAAAAGAATCAAAAAGTTGGATCTCTTATTTTTGTTCAATACAGATAATGAATCTGAATATGTTGAAAAACATCCATAAAAATGGAAAAACAATTTTTACAAATTCCCATTTCAGAATGTCATAATTGAAGAGAAATTTAATATTATCATTAATAGAAAATACATTTTTAGTTGAAATTTTTTTTTTAATACCTTACAGAGGATTGTATTTGATGATTTTTAAGAATTTTTTTTTATTTCGATAATACAAACAGTAACATAATGATCATTATCAATTAATGAACTTTAAAAAATTTTTTTTTTAAATTATAAAACATAATGTTTAATTTAATTTACTGTTTATTAAGAGACAAAAAAACTATTTTTGTAATTCGTAGAATGTATATAAATATTTAATATGTTTATTTTTCGCAATGCTATTGTATTGATTTTGTTTAACTAATAAAATTTCAATATAATACAACACCCTCATAAAATTTGTTTCTCTCATTTGGAACTGTTTTTTTTTATATTAATTTATTTACAAAAAGAAATATCAGACATTTCCCAACAAAATTCCGTGTGTGTAAAATTTTTGTAACAATGATGACACAATTTATTTTATTTATTATTTTTTTATATTTGGTTCCTTTATAAAATAGATAAATTTGTCAAGATACGTACATATGTATGTATCACTAACATGTTTTTAATTGTATTTGTGAAATAAATTCTTAATGAACTTTTTTTAAAGATATTGTATAAGAAACGTCATAAAAATCTGTCATAAAAATCTTTATTTTTATAATTTTTCATGCTAAATCATTAAGACTAATATGATACAAATTTTCATTTTTAAAAATTCGATGTTTTTACGTCACTCTTATGTTAATATTTGGCTAGTTCAATACCGCAGTATCCTTATTACAACAATAATAAAAAAGCACTATGACAGAAACAAAATTTTATTTTCGAAAGACTTTAATATATTTTCTTGTATATTGCCAGTTGCTCCAAAACAATCCTTGCCATTAGTTAACTTTTCAACCGCACTGCACAAGTGCACTTTCTTTCATATGTCCGAAGTGGTGGGCCCCGTTGCTATGCTGCTTCCTCCTCTTTCGCATTCGATAATATGCATAGACTATCTCTCCCGCACAGTTTCAAACGGCAGACGTAGCGCGATCAGCTGCTATGCTACGTCCTCCTCTATCGCATTAAATAAAATTAATAGACTCTCTTTGTTGCGCATTTTCACACGCTTTAATTTTTATATTTTGAAGCCCGGCAACTAGAACTCTTGAACGATTATCCTAAAGCAACCTTATTTAGTTTCTAGATCGGTGAAAGTACCACTTTTGATTCACCTGTTTAAGCCTGGCAACCGTATAGTCTTGAACAGAAAACGGTAGGCAACCCTATGTTTGCATATTCTATAGGTTTCCTACTTTCGATTAGTGTTAATTTTTTTTGGTTTTTTTTTTTTTTTTTTTTTTTTTGTATACGATGTGGCCAAATCCTAGGGGACAACCCTTTGATGCGTTTGCATGGTTTTGGCCGGAAGGGAATTAGGGTAAGGGAAGTGAGGAAACTTGAGTCTTGTTTGCATTGCTGCGAGCTAGACAACAGCCCAGAGACGGAGTGGATTATTTTAATTTCTTAATAAAAGCTCACGGTCATCTGGGCTCGAACCCGGGACCCACGGCATGTTGGTCTTGCCGCTCAACGCATTGATCCAACTCCGTCTTGGTTAGAAGATCGGTGAAGGTATGGGACAAAAATTATTTATTGACTTTTTAATTATACATAGCCTTGAACAGATGTCTTAAGGCAACCGATCACCGTTACTTTTGCTAACACATTGTATTTCATAAAAAATAGGTTTCATTCAGTTACTTGATCGGTGAAGTTCGTTTCCTATACGGCTCTTATACTATTAGTGATCTAAAGAGGGAGATCGGAAGAAGAATTCAAACCTCTTTTAGAGCGGGTCTCCACAAATCATCTTATTGAAGAAGAAAAACGTGGCCTTCTCAAAGTGATTAAAAGTTTTATGAATATTTTCTTTTACTAATGCTATTAAAAATAATATTTAAATGGTAAACGATGTACGGGTACCTGTAAAGTCGTACAGGTACTCATTTGTTAATAAACAGAAAGTTGAAAAACTTATTGACGACATGTTGAATAAGGGAATCATTAGGTAAAGTAGCTCGCTCTACTCTCACCTGTCTGGATCATCCAGGAGAAGGCGGACATTAGCACCAAACTGAAATGGCGAATTGTCATGGACTTTCGGAAGCTAAATGAGATATTGCTTGATGACAAATATTCCGTACCTAACCTTAATAAGATATTGAGAAAATTGGGTAGATGTCAATATTTTACTATAGTAGATCTTAGATAGACTCATGGTCTCTCCACGAAGTTGCACGTGCGGTTGTGTGATAGTACTCGCCACTTAAGCCAACCAACTATTCCGAAATTACGAAACATATCACAAGGTACCTGCAAAAGAATCAGAAGTTAATATAAATGAACCGGAACAGATAAACAGCCTTTAATTGCTAAAAAAAGGTCCTCTTCACTGGCCCAATTTTAATACTCCCACTTTCACATACTGCCAACGAATACAAACCGGTTTGTACTGGGTGCTATGTTTAGCAGGTAGGACACCCAATATGATACGCAAGTCGCACGCATAACCTCCGCAAACAACACTACAGTATCATCTACTTATTTATTTATTTATTTAATATTTATCAAAGGGATGATTACTTAACATGTAAATATAAATATAAAATAAAATATAAAAATAAAAATAACTAGAAAAATAGTTATAATACATAATCACAAAACAATAATAGAGTAGTTAAGAAAGTTTGGCCTTCATAGAATTTTTCGACAGATTAAAATCAAAACCGAGACATTGACGCGACGGGCTCGTGAAATCCGTAATTTTTGCGATTCTGCGGAATTTTAAGAAAATCTCGATTTTTCAAGGAGCGGCTCGGAATCGATATATTAAAAGAAGACAGCAAGACTGGAGAGTAAATATTACCTTGAAGAAATTCAAAAGCGAAAACAGTTTTAGAGATGTTACGTCTAAATTCAAGAGAGTCTAGTTTTATGAGCTTAAGCCTATCTGAGTTCGGCGGCAGAATTAGAGAGTCGCCCCAAGGAAGCCCATGAAGTGCAAAGCGAACAAAACGGCTGGACTGCCTCTACCCGGTCAATTGAGTCACGATAAAATGGTGACCAAACACAACTAGCATACTCCATAATAGGCCTGACAAAGGAGCAATAGAGGAACCTAGTGATTTAAGGGTCGTCAAATTCCTTTGCCCATCTTTTTATAAAACCCAATGTAGAAATAGCTTTAATAAGAAACGTAAAACGGCTGTTAAACCAGACACCCAAGTCCTTCGCCCTATTAATTTTTTCCAGAACACAGCCATGCATGGTGTAGTTGAAGTCGAGAGGATTCTTTCTACGAGTAAAAGACATAGATGTACATTAACTAATATTGAGGGGAAGATAGTTAACAGAACACCAGTTGTAGAAGGCGTCTAAGTCAGAACTTAAAAGTTCACAGTCTCGAAAAGAGGACACAACACGGAAAATTTTGGCGTCGTCAGCATAACAAAGAATTTTTGAATATTTCAAGAATAAAGATACATCATTGATGTAAATGATAAATAAAATCGGGCCCAGATTACTTTCCTGAGGTACACCAAACGAATTAAAAATAAACTTGGATAGTGATCCACGGAAAGATACACGCTGGGTGCGACTTAGTAGGTAAGAACGAACCCAGTTTACAAACAATGATGGACACCCGAGGGCAGTCAACTTGTGAATCAAACTTTGGTGGCCTATTCTGTCAAATGCCTTGCTAAAATCTGTAAAGATACTATCCACTTGCTTTCCAGCCTCAATTTTGGATAAGCAGAAATTTGAGAATTCCAGAAGGTTAGTCTAGTAGACCTACCTTTCATAAAGCTATGCTGGAAAGTTCCAAGGAAAGGTTTGCAATGAAAGTATAGTGTATCGAAAACGAATGCCTCAAAAATCTTAGCAATAATAATAATAATAATTTTTCTTATGTATAGTGGCACTTTATTTGGCACAATCGTTATGAACAAAAAATACTACAAAACTCTAGCTACCCTAAAAAATGTACAATATCCAAAGCAAAACCACACAATAGTTAATCATCAAAAAGAACAAAAGAAATGACACGGTACGTTACTCTAAAAATGTTTCGTAAAAACAACTCTAAAACTTGAAGGCAAAAAATAGTTAAAAAACCTGTAAAAAAGAAAATAAAAGAAATTTTAAAATACCTCCAAGCGAGTGCTAGCGCTAAGAAAAATTCCCAAACGTTTTGAAAAAATTTCGAAACTAATCCTAGCACTAAACACAAATTACTAAAACCGTGAAGAAACTTAAACAAGAACATGATTGTCTGACTGTTCCCAGAGGGAAGATGCAGCAGATGCATATTCGGGAACCACTGCTCCCCAGCAAATGCCCTCTCCGTAGAGTCGTTCGCCACTTTTCTAGTCCTCCGGGAGCACTCATCCAAACATGTCCTAAACGAACGCACAAAAATTTCAAACCGATTAGAGTCTCGCGGGACCAGTCTGCAAAGTAATTAACGTCTGCAAACTGCTCCCATCATCCTCCCAGTTCTACGATTCCAACGTGAGACTTGTCCTTCCCGCAGCACTTGCAGCAATACCAAAGCGCAGAGAAGCTTCGTGGACAAGCTGCTGCAAGTCTGCGGCCTGTTATTCCCAGTGAAAGACGAGGCTTCCGTTCCGCACCGACGATAGAGGTTGCCAGGTGGAGTTGAATGTGTCGGCCTTCGTTGCCATGAACTCTAGACGTAATCGCCTCTTCAATCTGGCAATGAAGTGGTTCTTTAGTGCATATGTGTGAAACTGTGGGTTTGTGAGCTGTTGCCCAGGCTCGTTTCGGATGCAGTATAAATGAATTGTTGACCTAGCAAGTGTTAGAATAAAGCTTATCAAGCAATTCACCTGGTTACATGTCCTTGGCCCCAGTAAAAAGGACGTTCTTGTAATGCTGAATGTCGCGCTGATATTCTGGCACATAACGAAAACAAGATTATTAATGTTGCACAAGGTCGGGCATGTGAAGTATCTATGCAACAGGGTTCCTTCACCACCACAAACTGTGCAGGCTCTTTGAATTCGTCGATTGATATGTGACAGCTGGTTTGAATGCACGAGGCTGTGATGGAGCAGTTTGAATGCCACATCAGAGTCTCTGTAATTGGACGGATAACTATAGATGACTCTGCTAGTTATGGTCCCCATTACTCCCAAGTCCACCCCAAGATGTGCGCGCCATCTATTAACCCCTAAGGTATCCGTAGGATTTACTCCTACGAAGAGCTCGCGCAGCCTACGTGAAGTGAGTGTACTGAATGTCGTGTGCGGCGGTCGATTCATTACGAAAGCATTTATCACCTCAGTGCTAGGTTCGCTAGTAGAGAGACGACTGAAACGCTCTCGTGCTGTATTAACCAATTCGTTTAATTGTGTGGTGTGGGGTGTATCAGTGTGTTCCTAGAAGCATCAATGATTTCTCCAAGAACTGTGAGTTGTCCTGTATCAGCCGTTACACCTTGAGTATTACTGAACAGCGCATCCACTAACTCAGGATTCAACCTGATCGGAATTGCTGAGCATTCTCCGTACTCAAGTTCATTCCATCGCAAATGGAATGGTGGTCTTATTCTGCCCCAGGTCGAAATTGTGGAGATCAGATCCTGCGAACAGTCATGCGGATATGGTGGACGGACCGAGAGCAGATATTAGTGCTCCCCTGCGCCGCTACCCCCCATAGAACTTACCCACAGCTGCGGAATTAAGTTATCTCTTTGACAGAACACTCGTTGGAATGCGCGTACCTGAAGACAACGAAATTTTACAACCATGTCTGTAAGACCCAAACCACCCTCTGGTCGGCAGAGCGTGCTTTCAGCGACCCATTGTCTTCCTCCCTAGAAGGCGTCAACGCCCTTCGCCTGTAAAAGTTTAACGAAGCCTTCTTCGAAGCACTACGATTTTAACAAATGCACGATGGACGAGGTAATCAAATAATTGACAACGACTGCACGTCCTTTTAGCAAAAGTGGATGCAGTCTAGACCGACACGAATTCACAGCTCCAGAGAGTTTCTTCAGAGCCATGCTACTATTATATGTTTTACCATAGATCCCCACATATACACCTAAATATTTAAGGCAAGTATTCATCCATTGTCTGCCGAGGGGAGAATCTGAACGATTTCGCCACCTCCCACACCATAGGCCTTGGCTTTTGCTTAGGTTAACCCTATCACCCGCTAATCGTACATATTGCTCAAAAACCCTACGAGCGAGAATAAGTGGCCTTATAGTAGTGTATGGTAAGTGAACTGAATATTATCTCAACGATTGATGAAGATTTACTAACAGCGGCTCCAGTAAAAAGTCACAAAACATTTCTGACAACAGTCATCCCTGCCTGATACCCCGACGAAACGGAATAGGAGACAATATATGCCCATTATGCTTTATGAGAATCACTGAATCTCTATACAGACCACTGATGATCTCAATCCATTTGGACGTAAGCCCAAATATACCGACCACTATCAGTAGATATTCATGCGAGACGCTATAGAATGCGTTTTCTTGATCTAAAGAGATCATGACCAATTTCGAACCAGTTTTTTCATGGTAGGCAAAAAGATGCTTTGCTACGGTGATGTTGGCTTAGCCACTACGACCTGGAACGCAGTAGGACAGTGACGGGTTTATTACTGATGCAATCACTGAGCGATGTTGAGTTCCCAGTGTTTTGCAAGCTATTTTGTACTCGACATTACACAGAGTAACTGGCCTCCAGTTTCCCATCCTCTGAAGATCCCCCTTCTTAGGTATTAGACGCATAACAGATCTCCACCAACTTGAGGGAAATTCGGTATATCCAACCACTGCAGAATTAGAGACATCCAAAAGGTCCGGAATTAAAAGATTCCTAAAACGAACAAACAATTCTGGAGTTAGACCATCATAACCAGTAGAAGTATGACGTCGAAGATCCTTCGTTGCGCTAAGCATATCATCGAGAGTAAGCATTCTGTCCAGGAATTCTCTACTTTCATCAGAGAAAGTAGGAACGTGATGAAAGAATTCATCGTTGGACGAGAATGTTGGCAACGTCGATGCAGCATAAAGCCGCGTGTAGTAGTTGCGAATATAATTCGCAAGTTGCTCTCCGTATAGGATCTGGTTCGATTCGGCAAGAATCGAGTCTATTTCATAAGAAGCGGTACGACATCGAGTTGTCTGGAAAAAGTACTCGGTCGGAGACTCGCCCTCTCGAGCGAATCTGGAGCTTTCCAATATCCGACCAATGGCTAAGATTTGAATTAATATTCTTGTTATCACGCCATTGGTGCCAAAACTGAATGAATTCTTCGATGAACTGCTCCGAATTCAACAAGTTATTGTTGAAAATCCAGTAAGCTGTTCGCTTTTCGACCAAGTGCCACAACAAGAAGGAGATCACTTAATCAACACACTTCATGAGTTACACTAACGAAAAAGTTAAGAAGGCAAGACGAGACGTACATTCTGTCTATCTTAACCCAAAAAGCTACCCTGAACATTTCGGGAAACCCTTGTGTATGACCTAGTCGTTGGATTAAGCCAACGGTAGACATCCACAGGGTTGCTATGTATGACTAGGCTCGACAATAGCGAGGTGTTAACCGAGTTGAATTCAACTCTACAATGACGATCGATTGAAGAATCTAGTGTGCAGTTGAAGTCACCCCCAAGGATAACTTCATCACCGAAGTTCGTAATATGCGGCAGGATTGATTACAACACCTGTCTTGCAGTATCCTGGTCATGCGGCAGATACACGTGCCAAGTGCCTGTGTATACAGGAGACATCAGTCTAAAGCTGATGAACACAGCAATTGCCACACCAAAACCTCTACGGTGCGTTTCTGTGGCAAAATAATAATAATAATAATGGTTTATTACATTATACTAAATTACAAATAACGACCAGTATTTGCCTATATAACTATAAACTACGACAATGGCTAAAATGCCGTCTGTCGGGGTTCGTACCTTAAATCTATCGTAAATTTACTTAATCTACTAGAATAATCATATAAAAATGATAGGAGAGAAAAATTCAGAAATATACAAACAACAAAAAGTTCAAAATAAAAGTTTACAAATTATCAAATAATAGCAGTGGCAAAAGAAAAGAAAAGCTCCCAGTCAGTTTGAAATTATATTCACCAATTTTTTTAAATTTTTTTAGTATACTCGTATCAGTGCTGAAATAATTTTGTTAAATAAGCTTAAAATTAAAATGAAAAAAAATAGGTGAATACAATTTCAAACTAACCAGGGAAGTTGGAATTTCGATACAGTTTTAGCTCCTTTGAAATGTAATATATAATCACAGACCTCGCTCTTTCCGGGGATTCCTCAATCTCCCGGAAAGAGAGATGTCTGTAGTTCTGGGCCAGAACCTGTAAAATTTGATTTTTTCTTGTTATTAGAATCATAAAAAACTCGTGGGGTGGGTCCAGATTCTGGGTGTCGCATCATTGGTGCGACCCTTGAGGTCCACACGAACAACTTCCCAGTTAATAAAAATTTTCAATTGTTATTAACAACATTCAATTATTATTAACAAAAACTCAATAAAATTCATACTATACATTAATATCAACTATTTATGGCTACAAAAAACTATAAAAGTTCTGGATTTTTCTTTAAAGTATCGAGTTGTATCAGAACCAATTAGATCAGATGAATCTTTTTCAAAAAAAAAAAACTTTCGCCCACTTTTATCTCATTCAAAAATACTTAAAAAATTGATATTTTAAATTTATAAATAAATAAATTAATGAATGTAATTTATCATGATAATTTCGTTGTAATTAGATGCGAAAATTTTTTTAAAAAATTATTCCGTTATAGCACTATTTTTTAATGAAACCCAAATAAATGCACTCTGTTTGGAATTCATTTGTTATTAATAATTTTAAATGGTTATAAACAATTTATAATTGATATAAACAATTCTTAATTGTTATAGACCATTTTAAATTGATATAAATAAAGTTTATTCATAAAAGAAATTTTTTGTGGTAACAAAAATTTCAATTGTTTATAAGAATTTTCAATTGCTATGAACAATCTTCAATTTTGTATTCAATTTCCAATTTTCAAAATCAATTTTCAACCAGGTAAAACCATTTTTTATGATTATAAATTTATTATTTTTATAAACAATTTTTCATCATTATAAACAATTTCTGTTCATAATAAATTGTTTATCCGATTTTTTGATGTCCCGATCGTCATCAGAACAAATTATATCGAAGAAATCCTTTTCAAGAAAGTCTAAAATCAACATTTTTTCAGTTTTTTTGTTTAAACAAAAAAACGGCTGAACCGAAATTGATTAAATTTCTTTCACCTCTTATTGACAATAATACGCTTCGAATGGCACCATAGCGAAGTCGTTATCATTTTTCGTTCGCGAGATTTCGTTGTCGAAAAAAGTGGGTCCGAACGTACGTACGTACGTACACACACACACACACACACACACACACACACACACACACACACACACACACACACACACACATACATGTGTTCAAAAACATGCGTAAAACACTATGGTGACTTCGAAATGTAAAAAAATATTAAAACTAAAAATTTTGAAAATCGGGCCAATTACAATAACTTCCTATATGTGGGAAGTTAACAAGTGAATTGTAACATCTTTTTAATTAAATTTATGATTCTAACAAAAGTAATAAAAATGTTAGCGCTACATTTCTATTGCTAAAAGGAACTTGAAGAACGTGATGAGAAAACGATACCTCAAGTTTTTAGGTCATTAAAATTTTTTTTTATACATTTTTTTATATAATTTTTTTAATTCTTATGGGTTTTTTTACAGTTTTTTTTTATATGTACATACATATTTGGGTTACCAAAATTACAGAAATAAAAGTTAAATCCAGATGTGGGGTACCATATGAAAAGCCTTTATTTGCACATTATAATATAATGCTTTCGCTGAGAGAGGATTTTCAATGAATAAAGGAATTTTAATTGACAACTTTTCCGAGTAATTCCTCATTGCGCAAAGACAAAAAAAATACAAATTATTGAAAAACTTACTCATGTGGCCTGAAATCCAATTATTTTTATCAAGAAGCTTTTAGAAAACAAAAGCAAGAGCAAAAAGCTCAGTCAAACTTGAAAAACGTAAAATCAAGCACCTAAATACTAAAAAACAGAAAATACTAGACAATGCCGGGCATGAAGTCGAAAATTTTAAAAGCTTATAAAGAAACTAGTTTAAAAAAAAAATTTTTTTTTCAGTATTCTTCAAATTGTTAGCTAATTTGAGAGGGGCAATACTGATCAATATAAACAGTCAGTATTATTTTACCATACCTAAAACTACGTGAGTATTTTCTCACAATGTGACGTAAAACTGAATGAATTTGATGTTGAAGACAACAACAGTGAGAAAATGCTCACGAAAGTTGTAGAAACTAGATGCTGGTCTTTTCTTTAATACTACCTTCATGAATTTCCATATTATATTCAAATCCTACTTCTATAACGTTACTGTAGGAATGGATGGTACGTACTTAATATTAAAAGCAAAAACAAGGTGATAACCTACGAAAGTGATGGAGAATATATTTATATTGATAGTTTTTGTACCAGTAAACTTAAATTTTTTTGCTGAATATTGTAAATTTAATGTTTGAATTTGGTTTTACATATTATTCTTAATTTTTAACAGATATTCCAGTGTGCTTGTTAATCCAATCAAGGAAAGAAGATACCCTTGTGAATACGACCGGATATCCCTTTTCACATGTTGGTCTTCCAAATGATGTTAATCCTACTACAACCTTAGTTCCATCGTTCTCTTCAATTACGAGTGGACCACCTGAATCTCCTTGGCAGGTTGATTTTCCGTCTGTTCCTTCTAGACATAATTGTGAAGAAATAATTGGCCCGAAATATTGTTTACAGTAATCGTTTTCTAAAATTTTTCGTTGAACAAAACGAAGGACGTCTGAAGATTCTTTTTTATCGCCCATCTTTCCCCAACCTGAGGCAGTGGCCATAAGTCCTGCCAGGTCAGTTTGGCTAGCACTCGGTAAATTAACGATATTTATGTATTCTAAATGAAAAAGTCGAAGTAATAAAAAGCAATATTCTGCTATTTATAATACTTACGGTTAAGTTTTACCTTTTCCTCAAGCTTTATCAATGCAATATCATTTTCAATTACCTTTGGGTCGTAATTTTCGTGAATTATGAAATTATCCTTTTTGACTTGAATCATTTCCCTTTTAAGTTCTCCAATTGCTACACGATTATGAGCTCCGAGATATACGATAAGTGAAACCGCACTATGGGAATAATAAAAAAATAATAAAATTGTTATTATGTAATTTGTTTGGTCAAAGTCTTATAGTATCATACTTTTCTAAGCAGTGAGCAGCAGTAAGAACAAAGTTGGAAGAAATTAATGAACCACCACACCAAGAACGGTAAACTTCACCATCCCTGTTTTTTATCATTCGAAGTCCTACTTGGTACGGAAACTGATTAGGACTAGCAACTTCTCCTCCAACGATACGTTTTTCGATTTCTAGTAAATCAATGTCATGCTGTAGCTCAATATCCTCCCATATTAAATCTTCTCTGGAGAGGGCAAGAGCACCCACAAAAAAAAGTGATATAGAAAATACAAACTTCATCTTCTCAAAGACTTAAAATTTCTAAATGTCGTAAAAGCCGTTTTGGCTTTATATCTTGAATTGAATTTACAAACTTCACTTAAGTTTATTAAGTTCAAATAGCTAATTTCATTAAAAGCTTTATAAACTCAAGAAATTCAAGTGCACTCAAGCGATAAGGACAAAATCTATGCACTCTCAACGACGAGAAATATACATTAGTTTAGTTTGCTTTTTTTCAAAGTTCAAACTGTAAAAAATAAATGGACATATTCTAGCAAGTGACACATAAGGTTAGCCTCACGTTTTATAAAAGAAAAGTTTCTAAATATTACATTTCGCTTATAACTGCCGTTTTTAAGCATATGCATAATAAGACCACACAAATTTTTTCGAATTTAACATTAATTGTAGATAATCAACAAAATCTTATATTTTCGAAAAATGTATGTTCCATCATTCATGCACTAAACGCTTTAATTGCTCTGGTAAAAGCATATTCACACCGAGAAATCGTGAGAAGAGAGGGAGGTAACATCTTATTAAACACTAACAATAATACCAAAAGTACAGAAGAACAACCGATCAACAGCAGTTAAAGGAAAAGAACGCCTCGAACTGACCGAAGAATCATCCAAACCGCTTTTAAAAAATTGTTTCAAATACCTAAAGCTAGGCTTCACAATAGACAAAACAGTATAATATTGATAAAGTAGCAGATTTTAAAAAAGTTATTCACATAAGCATAACATTAAAAAAAAATTTCTGTTACGGAGAGCCAACAATTCGTTCGAAGAAGACCAACAGAGGCGTACAACGAACTATAAATACATCAACCCGCTACAATGATATGGTCTTACATTTTGTGGATGGCCTTTTTTTCAAGAGACCGATAAATCACCAACCGTACGCCAAGCTTACTTATGACATTATAGTTGAATCGTCTAAAACCGATATGCACGGTGGCGCGCCTCACCATATGAGTAACTCTTATGAGAAAACATAACCAGAGCAGCTTTTTCTATTTTATTGTTTAAATCTGCATGTTAATCAGTGACGGATTCAGGCTTAGGCTCGCGGGGGCCAACATTTAAGGAGCATCCAAATTTCAAATTTTAAGGGCGATTGAAAATTAAAATCAATTGGTTTTTCTTTTCTCGATGTATTGTTATTATTATAATTGATAGTTTTATTCATTAAATAACTAATAACCAAGCTAATAACATAAAAAATAGTTTGTAAAAAAAGTTGAACCGACTTCACAAAAAGCGCTAAAAAGCATAAAATAATTTTTAATTTTATATGCGACATTTTGCAGTCGGTGCAAATCAAACAAACCAAACAACTACAACAAAAATATTTAATCGTCATTTTTTATGATCCCGTAAGCTGAAACGTTCAGGTAGTATTGTTTTATTTGTTTAATTTGCACCGACTTCAAAATGTCGTAATAGATATAAAATTAAAAATTATTTTATGCTTTTTAGCGCCCTTTGTGAAGTCGGTTCAAATTTTTTTTTTAAAAACTATTTTATTTTTCACTTTTTAGTGTCTTCTACTCTATACAACGAAGAAAGAACCATCCAAATCGGTCCACGCGTTAAAAGTTCGTTTTAACCCCCTACCCCACCCCCATTTCACTAAACTTTTTTTCTCATGCTATCAATCAAGGAACATACTCTACCGAACAGAAAAGGAATCATCGAAATCGCTCCACGCGTTACGAAGTTACTACTAAAAGAACCATCGAAATCGGACTACTCGTTACAAAGTTAGGTTCCACCCCCACCCCCCACCATCATCACAACAAAATTTTTTTCTTCTGGTATCAACCACGGAACATACCCTACCCAACAGAAAAAGAATTATCCAAATTGGTCCACGCGTTACAAGGTTAGACTACCTCTCCCCTTCCCACCACCCTAAGCCAAATTTTTTTTTCTCCTATTAGCAATGGGGGATCATATTCTCTACAACAAATCGGACCACGTGTTACAAAGTTAGGTTTCACCCCCACCCCCACCCCCACCCTACCAAAATTTTATTTTACTTGATGAACACACTCTACCGAACAAAAAAAGAATCATCAAAATCGGTCGACGCGTTACGAAGTTATGCCCGGTGAGACGTAAAAAAAAATAAAAAATTAAAATTAAAATAAAACATACGCGTCGAACTTAGAACCTCATTGTTTTTGGGAAGTCGGTTAGAAATAATGTTCCTTTTCATCAGCATTCAAGAATCTTGTAACTGAGGACTTGGTTGACGCAGTTGTTTCAAAGATCGGCAGATTCTTGCTTTGCTGACTGAAGCTTGGCTGTGTGGTAGAATATCTGACGAACTATTCAGCTCAGAGTTTCCTTTGTGATCGATATCCTTTCGCTTTGGACGTTCCTGTGGGAGATGTAGTTTTGTGCGTTGTTCGACGTGATATTCCGTGCTCGATTTTCGATGTTGCTGACTCTGACATCTTGGAATTCTTGTGTGTAGTCTTGAAGATTCATCAGAAGAGGGTGCTGGTTACCCGCCCGGCTCTCCCTCTGACGTTTATGATCTGCCCGCCGCACGAATCGACGGCATTAATGATGCTATGCTGCCTTCTGATGAAATTTTTCTTCTCGGTGACTTCAATATGCCCACAATTGACTGGGGTTATGACTCTGACGGTGAAGGCATGTTGCCTTCTCTGTTGACTTCTCCTCAATGTTGCTCGTCCTTTACCGATGGAATTACGGCTTCTGGCTTGACTCAGTGTAAGAATATTGTGAACGATTCGGGTAAAGTTCTGGATCTGATATTATCTGACTCAATCTTTATTATAGATTGCGTTGTAAGCCATAACTAACAAAAATAAATAAACATATCACAATGTTGTCTACCACACTTACTTTTTTAAACGAACACGTAGTGTAGACCGGTTTCAGCACTCATATAGGATATTTATCCCTGCCCGGCATATCCGCACTCGTATAGGATATTTATCCCTGCCTCTAAACTGTCTGGGTTTCTACAATGGAGGATTAAACGCATGGGTTCTGGCAATTTGTTCTTAAAAATCGTTAGTGCTGAAGTTTTGTTTGATTCCACAGCACTAAGTATTTCTTCACCGTTTTGGATTGTCTGTTTGGTTTTTACATTAAGCCTTCGTAAAGTCGTTTTAATTTCATTATAAAAATCTACGCTATTTGTCTTAAATCTAACTGAGCGGAGTTCATCAAATAACTCTTCTATTGTAAGCCTATCTCCAAAGTTATTTATGAGCGTGGTTTTAATTTCGGTCCACGACGTTGCATGCGCATTTATTTCTATGACTTCCCTAGCTCTACCTCTTAATTTCGATTTGATATAATCTGAGAAGATACTCTGCCCCAGGTCGTCATACCTTAATTGGAGAGGATGTATCTTATCGATGAGATCTATGAAATTTTGCAGGTCCCTAAAGTCTCCGTTGAATTCTGGGAGTTTGGATAGGTATTTTAAAGGGTCGATATTTAAGGATAACATATTTACTTGGGGTTCAAAGAAATTTTGTATTATATTCGAAATTTCTAGGGATCGGGCTCTCGCTTGTTCAATTTCTTCGATTAAATTGCCTGGCATACTACGCGTTGAACGGAAGGTATTTCACATTAATCTTACACACATAATAAATTGTTTCTTAAATTAAATTAATATTATATTCCTAACAGATTGCCCTATCTAAATAATCGGAAACAGAAGAGAGAAAAAAAATCGAAAAGGACTATGAATAAATTTCTGACCTTTCTTATCCGGTTCGTCGGTTTGTTGATTGGAGGATGGTGTTTGAGGTGTCTTCTGATGGTTGTGGTCGGGTAAAAATCTCCGTTGTAGTTTCTAATGAAAATGCTGTATCTTCTATTTCTGGTTTATGTAGATAATTTCACTGCTTCCAAGTTATTGCTTTTTCTTTTACTATTCACACTTTGTAGTGGTAAATGTTCTTAAGGCATAACTTCACTAATTACACAGATTCATATTTTTGAACTTTTCTCACTTATCTGCGGGTTTGCATTTTACTGAGATGAGAAAAAATTTCTTCATGTGAGAATTGCAATTTCACAGGAACAGTTCCACAGGTCGATCTCTTGATCGCACCTTCTTAATAACAGTTCGATCTCTTGATCGCACTCGTAAGATTCAAAAATTTTTTTTTTATTTTGAAACAGTTCGATCCCTTGATCGCACTTTGGTTTCTAAACGATACGCACTTAAGTATAGAAATACACGCGGCACTAGAACAATCTTATGCTCTTTTATTCAACCACGACGCGTATCCTACCGACTGCGCCAAATACAAATTGCTCTTGCAATTTTTAGAAAAAAAATATAATTAAACAAATAAAATGACCGCTTGTTCGATACACTCGATATTTTTATTCAATACTTTATATTAAAAGATTATAAAATATAACAAAGTTGTCGCGACAAGAAAAAGCGACTTAATTCTACCGCGGATTAAAACTAACTCCCTTATCAAAAATTCTAGCTGAGCTAAGTTCTTACCTATTTTACAGGTAATGAGGAAAATTGCAGTGTAATGGGTTTTATTACACTTTAACTTGATCAATTAATGTTTCTAACGAATTTATTTTGTGGGACAGGAAATGTTGACGTTGCGTCTGGGAATATTGCGATAAACAATTCTTGTGAATTGTTTGTTGGACAGGAAGTTGGGTTGCGCGTGTTATGGATAGGATAATTTGGGGTCATTGGGCGAAATGCACTTTATGATTATATTTAATTATATTATATTTCTATTTATTATAACTCCTAGTCTCACTTTGCGCTTATTTGTAGAATTCTGATGCGAACCGAACGGACCTGCATTGAGGGAATTTTTGACGTTTAACATTTTGACCTTTATGAGTTTTTAAATTAAAATTTGTTACAAAATGGATAAAATATTATTTGCGAATATTTTAAAGTAGAACAATTCACTAATTAGCAACTGCAATTCTAATCTTAATTTAGAACGTGCGCTAATTTTCTGTGAAAACTGCTGCGAATCAAACAAACAACAGCTGACTAATGTCAAATTCAATAAGCTAGATAGTGAGGGAACAATTTTATGGCTCACTTCCCTACTATTTCCCTCACTTAGAGCCTCACTAAGGTATTTAACCGAACGCTATCTCTACGTAGCCCCTCAGTATATCGAACGCGACCAGTGTTGCTGGCAATTGAAATTTAGTGTACTGATGATGGCCGAAGGCTGAAACCGATCTACACTCCGTGTTGGTTTAAAAAAGTAAGTGTGGTAGACAACATTGTTATATGTTTATTTATTTTTGTTAGCTCGATATTATCTACTGAGACCTGTGGTACAGTCGTGAGAAGATGCTTGTCGCCCATCCATCATCCTGCGCTTCACATTACTTTCTATTTTGATCATATAATTGTTATTTTTTATGATTCAGTTGATTACTGTTATAACTTTAAAAAGGCTGATTTCTACAATTTTATATTTCCTGTTGTCCTTCTTTTACAGCTTGTTTTAACACCAATTGAACAATACTTGAAGCAGCAGAATGCATGTTATTAATTATCATATCATACGTCGTTTGTTGAAGCGGAGGCGGTAAATCCATGAGTCCACAAAATTTCATAGCTCCACGCAAACCAATCCTCAATAAACGCATAACAAAAAAAAATCGTGTATTTATTTCGTAAGCTGCGTTGATGCACGGGCACGAAGGAATGAAAGTCGGTTTGCACGATGAACACGAAACTACAATTTTAAAACCGAGTCCTCGAGTGCTTTCTATAGAGAATCGAACATCACTATCACACTTTTTGCATTTTACACATTCCGATTAGGTAGAAAACATAGTTAGAAAATTTAAAATTCGATACCCGATGTTTGGATCTTCCGGTGCGGATGTCTCACGATCAGTCTTCAATTTTTTGGCACGGGAACTAATATTCTCGTCGGAAAGTTTTTCGGCAGAATATCGGCGTTATTTTCTTCTTGCTTCGATCTTTGCGAAAATATCCGGATTGATGAGCTTCTCGAGAACCTTTATTTTTTATATGCCCAAAACGCAATAGAATCACAGTCCAGACACGCTTTGTTCGAAGGGTCGCTTGCCGCTACCTGCCTGTCGGTTCGGCGCCGCAAAACATGTTACACTTTCTCGGCTGTAACTGGCTTATTTATCGAAATATTTACTTACCGTTTTCACCAGATATGTCTCCAGAAGTTCAAGAAAATGCAAAAAAAAAATCGATTTTTCCACCATCTAGGTGTATATCTCCCCTTAACCTTGTACTATAATAAATTTTTACAAACATAAAAATTGAAAAGCTGGGAAGCTGTTGTGTTTATATCTCTTGCTGTAACCTGTTGGTGTCTTCTTGTGAAATGAGTTAATATTAGTTCCGCGCGAATACTAATCAATTCCTGGAGGTACAATGATGACCTTGGATTCAACCGTCCTAGGTTAAGACTTAAACTTGATTTGCTCGCTACCGAATTTCGGAATTATCTTTTGCTCTTATTTTATTTTAATTCTACTTGCTTCAATATTTATGTTAAAACTTTGCGGGGTTCCTAAATTTAAAGCCGAATTAAAATTTTCCTTTTCACACCTTGAATTTCATTTCCTACCTCTTAATCAATCTTCATTCTGGTCCACAATTTGCTGTTCCACCTTTTACAAATTTGCTTGTTCGAAATTCGTTGAATGTGATAATATTTGATTCATGTACAATATTCAAAATGAGGTCCAGTGTACTTCACTATCTAATCAATTTATAGTTTTTTTTTTACTTCCTGTAAGAAACTCGTGTGGCTTTTGTTTCGAACGACAACACGGCTTTGAATTCTGACGAGAGTTTTTGAATAAGTGGGTCCCTACGTGTAATTACAGACCATTGTTACTAGGGATATTTCCATAGCCCGCTATAACACTTTGCTCCTCCCACAGTATAAGAGTTCGAGTACTTCTGGAAATTTCTTGATAATGCAACCTGATTTCCGGTTGATAAATTATGCGCAAGGGACTTAGTAAAACCTTGAATAGCCTACATAATTTTCTAGACAATATTTTCACTTTAACTAAATTTTCCGCAAAAATCCACTCCGAACATTATGGATAATGATCGCGCTGGTTTTTGCTTTGGCTGATTTAATCTTTCATTTTTTCTAGCAAGTCATTCGGCTATTAGGTGTCATTAGTTAGGTTTTTCCAAGTACAGATTAATAATTCATTAATAAATTTCCCTCCTTCGATCTCTAATTAATAAGATGTCTAAGATGTCTAAATGGTCTAAGCTCGGCGAACCACTTACTTACTTATTCGATAAAAAATTTATTCTGACGAATACACCAATAAGGATTTCACTCCATTTACGGAATTCCGGAAATTGTTGCCAAGTGTAATATGTAGGCCTAATTTTAAGATCAATACATTTACTATTTCGTTCAGAATCGTATGTTTACACTTGCATTACTTCGTTCTGGCCACGATAGCGGTCAAGTTAGGAATTAAAGACCAATTGACAACTGAGTCGATATACAGGATCGGCAGTGCGGTGCTGCGAGATGGGGCTTAGTGACACCGAATTCAGTCGCCTTCATGCAATTAAGGCAATACTAAAATATTTAATTAATTCATTGCAGAAAGAGAAATAAAGAAAGGTCGTAAGTTAACAATAACGCTCAGCGGCCACATACGGCCACATACGGACGTTAATTTGTTTGCGTATTTCTCCGATTTTTTTTGCTCAATTAAAATAAAAATGCATGACCTTTTTCTAGCTTTAAAAATTCGTCCTTGAAAGGTTAATTATTTAATGGCTTTCTTCGCTACATTTTCGCTTCATCACGAGCAATCACTCGTTACAAACTTTGACGCCTTTCATAAATGGTTTTCAATTAACGTACACTTGAAGATGTGACCAATATGCCCTTATAACGCAAAAGGATTACTCTGCACTTTAACTTTTTTATTGCTGATAGTATATTAACCATTAACCAGGCTTGACAAGAAAAGGGATTTAGGGATCATACTGAATACTCATTTTTCCTTTGAGGACCACATGGATTCCGTAGTAAACGCGCCCCTAGGCTTTATTAAACGCTGGTCCGAAGAGTTCAACGAGTCTTACGTAGCATAACTTCTCTATTGTACTTCTACGTTTAGACCTATTTTAGAATACGATAGTCCTGTTTAGTTCCCTTTTAATGTGGCCCGTATTAACTGTATCGAGACCGTCTAGCTTAGATTTCTGAGATTTAGGGGTCTTCCCTGAAATAAACCTAATTTTCTGCCTTCTTATTCAGGCACACTTAAACTTTTCTCATTGGATTCTCTTGTAGATAGGCGTAACAGGTCTCAAAATATTTTTGCTTTCGATCGTTTGTAGGGCATAATTAATTCACCGGAGCTGCTACGGTCTCTGAATATCTTTGTTCCGGCTCGCTCCCTTCGACTCTCAGTTTCTTCAAAGTTCTTTATCATCACTCAAAATATGCTATGAATAAGCCGGTGACATCGATGTCGCGTCTCTTTAACGACAAGTTTGATTATATTGACTTTAACCTTTCGAGAAATCTAATAAAGGAGGGCAAGAGCACCCACTAATAAAAGATCAGCTACGTTAAGGGTCCATTTTACTTTTTACATTAATTATATCATATTTTTTTATTGAAATTGTAGTAATCAAATGTTTAATGAATTCTTTAAATTAATAAATAAAAAAAAATTTTATTAATTATATTATGCTAAAAATCAAAGAATAAAGCAGCTTTATTATAGTTATATCATCATATTTTCAATATAACATATATATTATTATAAAACAAGCAGAGCGTCAAATCGCTATGGGCCTATTGCGTAATCTGACTTAAATCGGCCTCTGACGGTAATTCATTGTTGGATACCGTCAAAAGCATTTAACAAGTTGCATAAAGTAGAGGCTATGTTTTCTAGATATAATAGGATGTTATGGGAAGCGATATCATCTCACACCAGGTATGAAACAATAAATAGTCAATGTACATCATTCAGATTTCTACCAACGTGTAGTACGTTGAGACATGTCGTAGTGATTCAGGGTATAAATTCCTGCAATCTCACTCATATTTTCTGAAACTGTAAAAGCCATATTTCGTCGGCTTAAGTGTGAGAGAACGTATCTACCAAAAATTACACTTTTGAGCTCAGTATACGAAATACCATAACTTTTGTTACAGTTAAAATGTTGTAATTATTGTTATTTTTCTTGAACCCTTTTCTGCTGAAAAAATAAAAAAAAAATTGAAAAAATCAATATGTTTTTAGAAATTATACTGTTTTTTGCGTCTTCTGGAAAACCCAACTTTTTTAGATACGTTCCCTAACACTTAAGCCTACGATATGACACCTTACAGGATAAATATAATACTTATTTAAAGGTATAAATACATTATTATACCATGGTTTATTTATTAATTAGTAAATTGTGAAACTAGATTCCGCAAACGAAAAGCGAATGGAAAAATGTTGCTGAAGGATTCAAAAGGCAATGGAACTATAATTTATTTCTTTTTTGTATTCAAAAGAATTTTAATGTTAATTTGTATTTTATACGGGAAACATATTGACTTTCACATAGAAGAAAATATGGACCCTATTACTTCAATTATAAGGCTTTAATGGCATTATATTGCTTGATCTCGTTGATGCTAATTCTTCCTTCCTTTATGTGGACGTTGGTTTCAATGGCAAACTAAGTGATGTAGGAGTATTTAATAATTAGTCGCTATGCACTGGCATTGGAAAAAGTTTATTGAATTTTTCAGTAGACAAGTCCTTGACTAAAAGGGCACTAAAGGTTCCATTTGTTATTGTTGTCGATGATGTCTTTAGATCGTTCCGAAGGATTAAAATCTAATGGACAACCAACGGACGTCAACAGAAGAAAAAGTTTTTAATTACAGACTTAGTTGAGGCTGCGGAGTTGTGAAAATGCATTTGGCATTCTAGCAAACAAATTTCAAGTTCTTCAAAAGTAAATTAACCTGTCTGTAGATCACGTTCAAAACCTTACACAGGCAAAATGTGCGCTTCATAATTATTTACGAACAGAAGATGGTTAAAAATATATTAACGTGATTATGAGAACAATAACTATATCACACTTCCACCAGCTAATTGACAAGATAACGTTTTCCTAACCAAACTGGCCTGTCGGAAACAACAATAAAGATATTTAATTTTCAAAAAGCAAAAATGATATATTTCTGACTTTTAGAATTAATTAATTTAGCAATTGAGGAAATATATGAAATTTAAGTTAAAAACCTATTAGCCTCACTTTTCTTCAGTGCAGCCACTCTTTCAAAATTTATTCAAAATTTTTTCGTCTTCTATATGTAGGTTGTCGCTAAGACAAAACTTGGTTTCCGAAATTAAATTTTTTTTTCTATAACGGCTTGGCTTGTTGAGATTGATCACCGACTTCATTTAGCAGTTCTAAAGGTACTAAATGTAAAAATTATAAAAATGCTGGTAATTCACAATCACAAAGTGGTGACAGGAATGATAATACTGACATTGAATTATCAGAAAATGAAAACAGCAGCCGATATTCTGATGTTGAAACTATGGTGATCATAGATGTTTAATTGCATAGAAGTATTAATGAAGCAATTATAGCCATACGAAGAATTCTAAAGGAATTTATAAAGTCGCCCGTAAAGAAAAATATTTAAATAATTATTTTGGAAAAACATGATTACACGATTTATGAGAATAAGAGAACTAATTGAATTAGCACTGATTGAACTAAATTTGAATAATATGTGGAAGGAACCGCTAAAATAAGTACTATAACTAACACTAGAGCACATACGAAATATAATAGAAAATCTCAGCAGAGGAGATTGAGCATTATTAACTTCCGAGGGTGCTGTACAATTTTTATTTAAAAATTTGGAGAAAGTAATGCAATTCTTCTTGCAATAAAAGAGGAGATTGTTAAAAGAAGCGACAAAATTGTATCTCTTATGAAATTTCTACATAATCCTAGATCTAAAAAGATTCAGGAGACACTCTTTTTGATCTAATATCTAAACGGATATATATAGAGCGGCAAAATATATTCTTAGTATACTTTTTGAAGAATTTAACGGCATTGATTGCCTGCAAAATGTTGAAAAATGCTTCACACCCCAAAATGAAGAACTGCCTCTAACAAAACTATTACACTTAACCATCGAAGAAACCCTTCAACAATTTAGAGTTCAGCTAGAAGAAGATAACTTTCGCAAATTTACAAAAGAATTTAAGGCCCGAATTACAATTCCGACTGATCAGCCAACTGCGACTTTGCTCAAATGGGAAATGCATGATTTAGGCCCGAATTACAATTCCGACTGATCAGTTGACTGAACTGAGATTTCAGTCGAAGTCAAGGCCAAATCCAAATTTGAAATTAAATTGCAGCTTCAGCTTCTGTCATTTTCAGAGATATTTGCATGAATATTTCAAATGAAGTTGGCCGCACTCGAGTTTTGTGACTGCGACTTTGCACTTTGAGCAAAGTCTAAGTTCAGTCGCAGTCGACTGAGAAGGCGAAGCTGCAATTTAATCAAGTTACATGCATTTCCCATTTGAGCAAAGTCGCAGTCGGCTGATCAGTCGGAATTGTAATTCGGGCCTAAATTGCAGCTTCGACTTCTCAGTCGACTGCGACTGAATTTAGACTTTGCTCAAAGTGCAAAGTCGCAGTCACAAAACTCGACTGCGGCTAACTTCAGTTTATTTCCAAATGTCAAATCAGCCCGCCAAAGATTACTTTTTCAAGAACTTTGTATTTCTGTAAACATGGACAAAAACTAATCGAACTAGTTCGCGAGCAGGAAATGTTGTGTAATATTAAATCGAAAACATTCAAAAACACGCATTTAAAAGATAAAGCGTGGGATAAGATCGGCGGTTCGATTAATATCACAGATGAGTATTGTCTGTTCATGAAAATAGGAAATAACGTGAATCAAATTTTTCAATAGCTGAAAGGCCAGAAAAAGATTTAGAGGAACCTGATTCTTTTTTTGATGACATTATTGAGGAATGTTTTTCTTATGTTATAGCTTGTATTAAGCTGAAATAAATAAATAAACTTTAAATACCAGATCAAAGCCTGACCCCAAGAAGGGAAGAGCTGCTGCACAGAGGGATATGCTCGCGGCAAAGGTAAAATATGCGATAAAGCCAAAGAGTTCCATACATGCCTTCTTCCACTCTTTAGTTCTTCAAATAGAAGAGGCAAACATAAATTCAATGCAAAGGATGAGACTGCAGCAATAAATTTTAAACAATATAATAAACGCTATACGAGCAGCTCAGTCTTAGAGGCAACTTATATGTATTTAGAAGCAAATGCCAAATATTATTAGTGTAAATGAAATGCTATTTTTTTGAGTGTAAATGAAATTTTCTTTTTTTTCTTTTGTGTAACAGAAATTCTGTGTTTTAGTGTTAATGAAAAAATGTTTAAGTTTAGCAAATATATATATTTTTGTTCATTAATATTTCAAGAGTTTCTATTTGTAAGTAAATAATTGTTTAGGACATCTCTTAACCTAAAAGCATTCCTCGAAGCATTCAGGCCAGCACGTTGTCTAAATAGTCTGAGTTGATGGGGTTCTTGTCTGCAAACACCCTGCGCTATAACGGCGTTCTCTAAATGGTCTACATAATTTATGGAGCAATAAGCGCTGTCATTCAATTTACATAAATCCTTTTACTATTTTCTCACCGTTAACTGGGTAACAATTTGTAGTTGTAAGCAAGTCACGCCATTTACTGGTTAGGACACAGAAAAAGTTTTCTATAAGTCTTCGAGCTATTCAAAGTCTGGTATTGAAATAGTCTTCACCACTTCGCAATAATCTTCCTGGAAAAGGAAGCATCAAATTTCTTTTAAGCGGAAAGGCAATAATGCGGAAACATTATAGTTGCATTTAGAAGGGTCTTATGTTTTGGAAGTGGGAGTGTCTCATTTAAGATTTGCTTTCCGAAAGTACTATTTGAAAAAACTTCTCCATCGTCCAGTCTAGAATCTGCATTCGGGATCGATAGCTTCTCTTCTAGAAAATTCTGTTAATTTCGGTTTTATTAACTTCAATAACAAATTAAATTGGAGATCGCCTATTCGCACAGCCTTATAGAATTGTGGTTCACCTCTGCATTTTTAATAATTTTAAATGTTTGTGCAAAGAATCCATGAAGCTCCCATCCATGCTTTTCGAAAATTTCTCGCAGCCACACCGTAATTCTGCTTTGAAAAATTACATATAAATTTATAAAAGTCTTATATACGGCACAAATTAACAGAAAAATTTCAACTTGGGCGCGAAACATTTTAAAATATTCAAATTAATGATTTCTTCACAAAAAAAGAAATAAACTGGTCGACACCACGTTAGACGCATTGTGTTTTTAAATAGTTTTACTTAGCTTCAATTACGTATATATGTGTGGGGCCAACTGATAATCATATTCTGATTCGTATTCAAATTGAAAAAGTAAGGTTGATTATTGCTTGGCTCACTGTTTTATTTAAATTTGATTAAACTCCATAATTACTTACTTATTCCACTGATACATCGAGCCAAAATGGATCTTGGCCTCCGACACCAGAGGACGCCACAGCTCTACGTCCTACCCGATTCCTTACCAGTAGAAAGTACATATATCTCGATAAGCCCTACATATGTGACTCATAATTATTCGCTAGCTTTTAGTAAATTGTCTAATGTTAACTAAACCCGTTTAACTTAAAAGTATTTTTACCTATTTTTAATAAAAAAAACTATCTTAAAGTAAAATAAAATAGTTTAAAAAAAGTTTAACCGACTTCCCGAAAAGCGATAAAAAGCATAAAATAATATTTAATCTCATACGGCATTTTGCAGTCAGTGCAAATTAAACAGTGGAACAGTTTACCATCTTCTGTTTTTCCCTCGTCTTATGAGCCTGAAACTTTCAAACGGGGCGTACATCGACACCTCCTTCACTCAACCTCCTAACCCATTTCCCTCAACCTTAATTCCTTTCCTGCCAAGGCTGTGCTTTAGCATCATAGGGCATCCCCTGAGCTTTGGCAACATCATATATAAAAAAAAAAAAAACAAACACAACAACATTTAATCCTCCTTCCTTATGATCTCGTGAGCCGAAATATTTTATATTTAGTTTAGTTTTATATAGTATCTTTGATTGTGGTTTGGTAGTTATTTTGTTTGTTTAGTTTGCACCGACTTCAAAATGTCGTAATATATTAAATATTTATTTATGCTTTTTAGCACTATTTGTGAAGTCGGTTTAACTTTTTTTTAAAAAACTATTTTATTTTTCACTTTTAAGTGTCTATGTCAAATTTTTTCCTCATAGTAGCAATGAAGAACCATATTCTATATAAAAAAAAATTATCCAAATAGGTTTACGCGTTAAGCAGTTGAGTTCCGCCTTTTTCCCATTCCCCACCCCATATATTTTTGTCGTGGTATTAATGGGCGAACATATTCTATTAATCACAAACGGACTCATCCAAATCGGCCCACGCGTCACAAAGTTAGCTTCAACCCTTCCTTCCACTCCCCACCACCATAAAATAAACTTATTAAACTGTCTATTCACAATTATTATTAATTATAAACTTAACTAACTTCTTATCTATTTTCATACACTAAGATAATTATTTCTTTACATTAAACAATAATAATAAATTTCCACAAACATTGATTCTATTTCTTAACATGCACTTACTAATAATTTCACTTTCTTTATTTTTTGTTTTTTGTTAATGGTACACTTGCATAAACTCTTTTTCGTTTATCTGTTTTGCACAAATTTTCTCAAACACTGATTATATTTCTTTTTCGTTAAAAGCAGACTCGTTTCCGCGAAGTTTAAATAAAAAGACTCTCTTAAAAACGCGACTTAACTTCCTTTGATGGTAAAATCAGACTCTCGATAACCGCGGCTTGACACGATCGGAATTAGAACCAAACTCTGCTATTCTGCCCAAAAGGAATAGTTAGCAGCCGATCTACATCCATCAAAAGCTTTCGCGCTTTTTTTGTTCCTTTTGGCTTTTGCCCTACATGTTGATGGCTGTCATTGGGCAGAGTTACTGTAGTTTTCTTTCGCGATTATTAAGCAAATTTTTCTTGCTTTGTATTTGTCTACCGTGTAAAAAGAATGTAAACGGTAACCCGAGCGCGTTGTTGATCATGCGTTGGATTTGAGTACATGCCAACTTTGTTGCAGCGTTACGAAATCCAACTCATTAAATATTTGTGGGTTTTATTTTTATTTGTTCATGAGTTGGATTTTAATATGTTGCAACTTTGTTGAAACATAATTCGATACATGAAATCCAACTCATAAAATTTTAATGACTTTTATTTTCTAATGACAGACTGAATTCGATGGAATTTTGACTTATCTTAGAATAAGCGAATCCACAGATTTTGTAAAATATAAAAAATAATAAATAACAAAAACTAAAACCTTCACGTACCGTCAGCGGACAACGCAGACTAAAGTTGGGAGCATAATTCTGGGAACATAACAATAGAATAAAGAGTTGAGAGGGATCATCTTCATTTACATCCAATTTTCAAGGACTTCATTTTCTTGCTCCTTTTGTAGTACCACAATTCTTTTGATTGTGATTTCCTTGCTGAACTGAGAAGAGAGACTTTATCTTATATCTCCACAGAGTTTTTCTGAAATAACATCTAATCATTTTTTAATAATATATATATATATATATATATATATATATATATATATATATATATATACAGTCATGTGCATGAAAATAGCAGTGTTTGAAATATTTACACGCATTAGACAAAATTTTCAATAAAGCTGATATGGAAAACATTATATTGTTATGAAAATAATCTTTATTATATAATTCATCCATTAGAATTAAAAAACATAAAATTCTCCGCTGATATTTTAAATAAATAATTCTTCGTAAATTATATATGCTTATAAAAGTGTTCATTAAAATAGCAGTCTTTTTGTATTAATAACAAAATAATGAAAAAAGAGGAACAAATAAGGAATTTTTAATATGATTATTTCATAATACGTTAGTATTTTGTGTCGTAACCATTATTTTTAATAACGGCTGTGCATCTACGAGGCATGGATTCCACTAATTGACGGCATCTGCTAACATGGACAGACTTCCACGATGACTGAATTATTTCCCATAATTGCTGAGTATTTTTCGGTTTTGCTATAGAAACTGCCTTTTTAACATCTATCCATAGATGCTCGATAGGGTTAAGGTCTGGCGATTGTGAAGGCCACACCATAATGTTAATTTTGTTTTCCTCAAACCACTTTTTAGCCTTTCGGGGAGTGTGTTTGGGATCGTTATCTTGCATGTACATAAGTCCACCATAAAGGCATTTCTTCCCCATCAAATGGAAGCATTACATTTTGCAATATGTTTACATAAACATCTGCATCCATTTTTCCCTTAATGCAATGGATCGGACCCACGCCATACCAAGAAAAACAGCCCCGGACCATAAGACTGCAAACGCCATGTTTGACTGTATTTCTGGTATACTTTGGATTAAATTCTGTACAGATTGGTCTCCGAACATACTTCTGGCATCCACTAGAAGCAAAAACAACTACTTTTGATTCGTCACTCCACAAAATATTACGCAATTTAGAAGAGGGTCACATTTCGTGCTCTCTAGCAAATAATAGGCGGTTTTTTATTTGTCTCATATTTAATAATGGCTCCTTTTTAGGACGTCTCGATCTTAAATTAGTTTTTATGAGGCGTCTTCTTATTGATGAAGTACTGATTGAAAGATTCAGATCCTGCTTAATTTGTGTCGAAGTCTTAAACGGTTGCTTTTTTGAAGAAGTTATAATATTCCTGTCTTCTTGAGGTGTAGTTTTCCTTTTTCCGCCCCGTTTTTCAGTCACATTTTCCCATTTTCTCGCATTACTAATAATTTTGGCTGAACACTTTAAAGTTTCTTGTATAAATTTGTACGTTTTGCCATCTCTAAGTAGCTGCCTGATAAGTGACCTTTCCGCAGGTGTGTAATGCTTTGCCAGGCCCATTTTTTCTAAAGATAAACTTTCTTAATACTATACATTATATTTCACAATAATCCTTACATTGAAATATACACCGATGAAAAAACTAAAGAGCCATTTTCGAATTTTCCAACAAATTTATCAAAGAAACCAAGTAACACTGCTATTTTAATGCACATCAAATTTTGTAGTTTGCTATTAATATAACGGGGAATACCCCAAAAGCATTCTTAATTGAAGTGTTTCCACCACACATTGGTTTAAAACAGTAAAGAGATTAATTACAAGAGATGTCCTTCCAATCACCAAGGGAGGGATGATTAAAATTCACTTTTTTGAAAACTGATTCAGGCACTGCTATTTTAATGCACATGAAGATTGGTATATCTATAATAAGAGTGAAATATAAAAGAAAAAAATTATCAATATTAATATGAACAACTTGTCTACGTTATTTTTATTCTTAATGTTATTTTATAATATTTAATGTTCATCGCACTGGAAAATTGTGGACCTCAAGGTTTGCTGTTAAGGGGCTACATCCACCTAGAGATATGAAAAATTAACTATAAAATATAAATATTAATAATAAATAAACATTTTATTATTAAATTTATTTTTTATATGGCGAAATAGACACAATTTAGAAATATTGAAAACCGGAAGAGATATACCCACCGGAAGTGGAGTGTAACCACACTCTTGCAAAAACTTATCAGCTGAAACAAAAATAGAAACCTATCATAAAGTTAACTGCATATAAAACATATAGAGGTACAAAAATTCGGTAAAAAAACAGTTATTTTCGTAATATGTTTACACAATTTTAGTTTTGAAAGTTGCGATAGTCAATTTGTTACCACTGGCCGTGCCAAATTTCAGAAGAGTCCATCGGTCGGTTCTAGATAAACAATGTTCTGAGAAAAACGCGTTTAAAGTCTGAGATAAAATGGTACTTGAATTTTTTTTTTGTGCCGTGCTTAAATGTTTCCCTGAAAAAAATCTTTGTAGAGACTATTAAAAGTTGTCACCACATTCTATGGAAATTCATAATTAGGTGTCAGACGAGATTTGGATCGACAACACTAATCTTTAAAAATCAGTGTGTCTTAATAGCGTAAATCCAGCAATGCTTATAAAAATCTGTATTCACTTATTATCCGCATTAGACCTTGAAAATAAGTACGGACGAATCCGCAAATATGGTAATACTGTCTCATTTCTAAGAAGAAACAACTTAGCTGTAGAAAGAACTTTTTTTGGGAATAGGTGAATGGAATAGAGGTGGAGTTGGATCGACGGATGAGTGGCAAGTCTAGGTTTCACGCTATAGCAGAAAGGAGGGCTGCGCCTTGAGGTGTATTGGGATTCACCGAGAATACATTTTTATAGTGCATACATTTTCTCTAACACGATATATTCTGCGGCACGGGATTCCCTCCTCCATTTTATAGCAAAATTCCGCACTGGGCAGGTACGGGGCAATCTCAACCGTTTGGGAGTTACAGGGTGATTCATTATTTGCTATTTTCATAGTATTTACATCATTGTTTTATTTATTTTTATTTTTATTTACATCATTATTTTATTTTTAATCTACTATTCTAATTACCCTTTAAACATTTTCTGCAGTGTCGAACTAACTCAAAAATGTTTTATAACCACCTTAAATTTAGAATTTTCGCAAATTTTCTCCGAAACTCATGCAATTAATTC
This sequence comes from Leptarthrus brevirostris, assembly GCA_964036015.1. Lineage (NCBI taxonomy): Eukaryota > Metazoa > Arthropoda > Insecta > Diptera > Asilidae > Leptarthrus > Leptarthrus brevirostris. The sequence goes on along the minus strand of OZ038373.1, from coordinate 68,383,871 downwards.
ACCTGGAGAAAAGATTAGGAAAAGCGCATCCTTGGAATTCCCTGACTACATAATTAATTTATTGCACTTTGTGTAGGAAATTCTTTAAATAAACAAAACTTTTAAGACAAAGAGTCAAAACTGTTTTTTTGGGTACAAAATTTTGTTATAAAAGTCAGCGAGAATTTCGGTCATATAAAAACTAATAGATAAATACGGGTGGTTCTAAGCTAAAATTATTAAAAATTGGCCGAATTTACTTTTGAGGAATACGCAGAAAGAATTTACATTTATTGTATATCAGACTGAAACGAAAAAGCAGTTGTACTAGAATATGAAAGGAGATTCCCTAATCTATATGCACCCGAAGGAAGGGTATTTTCGTGGACTTTGCAAAGGTTAGAGAAACCGGAAGTGCAACTTCAAACAGAACCGAATTGAAAGCTGAAACATCTTAAGATTCTGCTGACGTCGAACATCAAATAATCACACTCGTCGGGCAAGGCACTGGATAGAGAACGAGTCCAGTCGCAGGACGATTGGGAGTATCTTCAGCTAAACTTTGGAAGGTAATTTATCAAGGAGGATTATGTCCAAATTTTCATTTCCCATTCTGGAGACTACTGGAAGGAATATCCGAAAGAAGTTTAGAATTTTTCATTTGGCGTCTGGAATGTGACATGGAGAACGGGGCGTTCGTGGGTAGAATTCTGTGAATCGCAGTTCACCGGGGATAGCATCAGAAACTTTCATAACCTCCTAATCTATACTAACCCACATTTGACAAAAGCGACCTCCTTCCAACTCAAATTCTGAGCCAATATTGGGTCTGGTGTCATCGGCACACATTTAATGTGACCATTTATTTTACCGCAGCTGCTTAATAGCAAAATATACCTATGCCAACTTTTTGGAGAATACACTGTCAGATCTAATAAAGAACATCCCTCTCGATAACCTTAGCACAATAGTTTAACAACACTATGTAGTACCAGCGTATTTTGGTATCATTACTGAATTACAAATTTCCTGACCGCTGGACTGGACGAGGTGCACCACTTTCTAGGCCTGCGAGATCTCAAGATTAGCCAACAAAAGAGGGGATTTAATTAGAAAAATTGCGAGAGGACGGCTATAATACGCTTTAAACAGGGAATTAAAAATAGGTTATAAGCATGTACCGAAAGTGGCAGAAGACATTTTAAACAGAGTAGATAAGCTATGCCGGTTCTAGCGCAAAGTCCCATGTATTTTTTTATGGAGATCCCAAAACGCATTGTCGGCCATCTTTGATTTTGGGGATTCGGTCTTGGAGGCTACAATTGGGGTTTGCGTGGATATCAATTCGGAAGTAAATATTTCAGCATATTATTTTCGTTGACCGCAGTGTCTATTACATTGAAATGTTTTGCTTTGGGGCTTGAGGTAGTGTTCTATTCTAGACCGCAGAGCCTCTTATCTTGAGATGTGTTTCTTTTCGGCTTGAGCTCTCGTTCTCGAGCAAAGATAAGTCAGCATATTTGATTTAGGTGTTGGCTTTAGGAATTTGCTTTAGATTATACGTATTGAGCAATGTTGTGAAATAGAATTTTATGTGAATGGAAATCCTGAGGTATGTCAATTTATGTTATTTTCGTAGACTCATAGATGTTTTGATTTTTTGGTTCAAGCTTTCGTATTCGAGAGAAGATAAGATTTGTTATGTCCGCAAATTTTGCTGCTGGGGCCATTGTCATTGCTGTGAAATAGTATAGAAACCTTGAACTTTAGATAGGAAGAAGAAATTAACATGATCATTGCGGCCGTTATCAGAATAGAAATTTACCTTCGCGTATAGGCAAGGCAAGAGCGTCTCTTATCCGAAGATGTGGTCAAAAGCTTTGACACTATTTCGACTACGAGTAAATTCGTGCGTGTCAACTCTTATCATGGAATTTGTATTTCCATCGAATTTTTGATGGTTTCAATAAAATAATTTCTAAAAATCTTGAATAGCAATGGTCTAATTATTGAGAACTCTGCAAGACGCCCCACAAAAGAAGAAAAAAAAGGAAAAGGCTAGGAAAACTGCTCACTTGACACCTATTACGCAAGAAATCTTTGATTTTGGACGACAGAACAAACAAAATTGAGGTAGCTGGAATATCTTCTTTCGCTACTTTGGAGAGGTTTTCATGTCTTGCTTGAACTTGCAAGAAAATAAATATAATAATGCTGTCCTCTCTAGGTCGAACCAGGATAGGGGCCAAAGTAAAGAGGTGGAATTATTGTTGTAGTGTCTACTACATTTATAGTTCAATAAAACTTTATTATAAGTGTGCATTGTGTTTTTCTTTGTAGCATTGGTCTGCATTGCAACTGAACACACTTTTCAATTTTCGAACTAACATGTAATCTGGAACTATGCCGAAAAGTGTACTGAAAGTCAACTGAGTTCGGTTTAAAAATTTTGCTTGGTTGAGTACACTCTTCTAAATGTTCGTTGGCTTGAACCTTCATTTGATACCTTAATTGGTGCTTGCGTCTCTGATACCGAAGTTACATGACAAACTGAGTTGCAACTGAACACACTTTTAAATATTCGATGAGAAATTTTCCATGTTCTCAACAATGTAGATTCAAAAGGAAATTGCGACATTTAATATTTTTTATTTTCAAGCATGTTCTAACATGCCCAACAAGCTTGCATTTAAAAGGATATTGCGGTTATAAGAATTTTGTTTGTAGGGGCCTTATCTTTGATTATATGCCAGTTCGAGTATAGAATCCAAGTATTTTGAGTTAAATTTTAGCTTTTAATGTAAAGTCAATCAGTGATCTGCAATACGTGAAGTTCGTGTTCCTAGTATAGTAATCTAACATGCATCAACAACCGATAACACTAGTTTAACAAATTAAAAAAAATGATTTTCTTATGCATTTTGGCCCCCTAAACACGGAAATCACATTAAAAAAATTTTTTATGGAAGCATTTTTGAAATAAAAATTTTCACAAAATTGTTTTTGATTTTCGGAGATATTTAGAAGTTGTTGTGTATATCTCGAGTTCTAATCAACCAATTTGGCCATACAAGCATTCAAATTAATTGCGCTCTAGTAGGTACTACAAGTTCAGATGCTAGCGATTTTAATATGTTAAAAAAGTCGTTATTGGTGCTAAAATCTAGGTCGACAATTCACATATCGTCCTGTGAAAATTAGAAATCGCAAAGGTAAGTCCAGTTGGAAGTGACACTCAAACGAAATAAACAAGCTACTATTTATGAAAATTCACGAATTATGTTCTGAATTTTTCACCGTTTGTCTTTTTTTTATTAATAATATTTTTTTTTTTTATGTATATATGGCTCTTTATTTGGCACAATCGTTATAAAGCGTAAAAATCCTACAAAAACTAGCTACCCTAAAAATCACATAAACATTAAAAAGACACAGTAATAAGGACAAAAAGAACATAACAAAAATGACTCAATATACTACGTTACTGTAAATAGGTTAAATAAAAAAGACTCAAAAACTTGAAGGCAAAAACCTGTAAAAAAGAAAATACAAAGAAATTTTGAAATGCCTCCAAGCGAGTGCCAGCTCTAAGAAAAGTTCAGGAAAATTTTGAAAAGAATCCGAAACAAAACCTAGAGCTTAACCTAAAACGAACGAACAAAATGAACCGAAACCGAAAAAACAAACAAGAACATGGTTGTCTGAGTGTTCCCAGAGGGTAGATGCAGCACCGGGCGAAGTTTCTGCTTCGGGAACCACTGCTCCCAAGCAAATGCCCTCTCTGTAGAGCCGTTCGCCACTTTTCTAGTCCTCCGGGAGCACTCATCTAAACATGTTCTAAACGAACGCACAAAAATTTCGAACCGATTAGAGTCCCGCGGGACCAGTCTGCAGAGTCATTGACGTCTGCAAACTGCTCCCATCATCCTCCCAGTTCTACGATTCCAACGTGAGACTTGTCCTTCCCGCAGCACTTGCAGCAGTACCAAAGCGAAGAGAAGCTTCGTGGACGAGCTGCTGCAAGTCTGCGGCCTGTTATTCCCAGTGAAAGACGAGGCTTCCGTTCCGCACCGACGATAAAGGTTGCCAGGTGCAGTTGAATGTGTCGGCCTTCATTGCCATGAACTCTAGGCGTAGTCGCCTCTTCAATCTGGCAACGAAGTGGTTCTTAAGTGCGTGTGTGTGAAACTGTGGGTTAGTGGGCTGTTGCCCAGGGTCGATCCGCATGCAGTACAGATGAATTGTCGATTTAGCAAGTGTTAAGATAAAGCTTATCAAGCAATTTACCTGGTTACATGTCCTTGGCCCCAGTAAAAACGACGTTCTTGTAATGCTGAATGTCGGGCAGATATGCTGACACATATCGCGAACAAGATTATTACTGTCGCACAAGGTCGGGCATGTGAAGTATCTGTGGAACAGGGTTCCTTCACCACCACAAACCGTGCAGACTCTTTGAATTCTTCGATCGATATGTGACAGCTGGTTTGGATGCACGAGGCTGTGATGGAGCAGTTTGAATGCCACATCAGAGTCTCTGTAATTGGACGGATAACTATAGATGACTCTGCTAGTTATGGTCCCCATTACTCCCAAGTCCACCCCAAGATGTGCGCGCCATCTATTAACCCCTAAGGTATCCGTAGGATTTACTCCTACGAAGAGCTCGCGCAGCCTACGTGAAGTGGGTGTACTGAATGTCGTGTGCGGTGGTCGATTCGTTACGAATGCGTTTATCACCTCAGTGCTAGGTTCCCTAGTAGACAGACGACTAAAACGCTCTCGGGCTGTATCCACCAATTCGTATAATTGTGTTGTGTGGGGGTGTATAAGTGTGTTCCCAGAAGCATCAATGATGTCTCCAAGAACTGTGAGTTGTCCTGTATCGGCCGTTACACCTTGAGCATTACTAAACACCGAATATACTAACTCAGGGTTCAACCTGATCGGAATTGCTGAGAAATCCCCGTACCCAAGTTCATTCCATCGCAAATAAAATGTTGGTCTTATTCTGCCCCAGGTTGTAATCGTGGAGATCATGTCCTGGGACCAGTCATGCGGATATGGTGGGCGAACCGAGAGCAGATAGTAGTGCTCCCCTGTGCCGCTACCCCCCATAGAACTTACCCACAGCTGCGAAATTAAGTTATCTGTTTGACAGAACACTCGTTGGAATGCCCGTACCTGAAGACAACGAAATTTCACGACCATGTCTGTAAGACCCAAACCACCCTCCGCTACTGGTCGGCAGAGCGTGCTTTCAGCGACCCATCGTCTTCCTCCCCAGAAGGCGTCAACGACCTTCGACTGTAAAAGTTTTACGAAGCCTTCTTCGAAGCACTCTGATTTTAACAGATGCACGATGGACGAGGTAATCAAATAATTGACAACGACTGCACGTCCTTTCAGCGAAAGTGGATGCAGTCTAGTCCGCCACGAATTCACAGCTCCGGAGAGTTTCTTCAGAGCCATGCGGCTATTATGTTTTACCATCGAGCCCCACATATACACCTAAATATTTCAGGCAAGTATTCGTCCATTGTATGCCGAGGGGAGAATCTGAACGATTCCGCCACCTCCCACACCATAGGCCTTGGCTTTTGCTTAGGTTAACCCTAGCGCCCGCTAATCGCTCATATTGTTCGAAAACCCTACGAGCGACTGGAAATGCATCATCTTTCGTTACAAATATAGACAGGTCGTCCGCATACGCTAGAATAAGTGGCCTTATAGTAGTGTATGGTAAGTGAATTGAATATTGTCTCAACGATTGACGAAGATTTACTAGCAGCGGCTCCAGTGAAAAGTCATAAAGCATTCCTGACAACGGGCATCCCTGCCCAATACCCCGACGAAACGGAATAGGAGACAATATATGCCCATTATGCTTTATGAGAATCACTGAATCTCTATACTGATGATCTCAATCCATTTGGACGGAAGCCCAAATTTATCGAGCACTCTCAGTAGATTCTCATGCGAGACGCTATCAAACGCCTTTTCTTGATCCAAAGAGATCATGGCCATTTGCGAACCAGTTTTTTCGTGGTAGGCGAAAAGATGCTTTGCTACGGCGATGTTGTCGTAGATACTACGACCTGGAATGCAGTAGGACTGTGACGGGTGTATTACTGAGGCAATCACTGAGCGAAGTTGAGTTCCCAGTGTTTTGCAAACTATTTTGTAGTCGACATTACACAGAGTAACTGGCCTCCAGTTTCCCATCCTCTGAAGATCCCCCTTCTTAGGTCTTAGACGCATAACGGATCTCCGCCAACTTGAGGGAAATTCGGTATGTCCAACCACTGCAGAATTAGAGACATCCAAAAGGTCCGGAATCAAAAGATTCCTAAAACGAACAAAGAATTCTGGAGTTAGACCATCATAACCAGGAGAAGTATGACGTCGAAGATCCTTCGTTGCGGTAAGCATATCATCGAGAGTAAGCGTTCTGTCCAGGAATTCTCTACTATCATCAGAGAAAGTAGGAACATGATGAAAGAATTCATCGTTGGACGAGAATGTTGGCAAAGTCGATGCAGCATAAAGCCGCGTGTAGTAGTTGCGAATATAATTCGCAAGTTCCTCTCCGTATAGGATCTGGCCCGATTCGGCAAGAATCGAGTCTACTTCACAAGAAGCGGTACGACGTCGAGTTGTCTGGAAGAAGTACTCGGTCGGAGACTCGCCCTCTCGCAACCAGCGCGACTGGTTTCGGAGCACAAACTCCAAGCTATGCTTGTAGTTTTGTGCTGTCAGTCGTTCTTTAAGTCTCTCGTATTGTGCGAGTAACTCTGGTTGCGCGGGCAGAAGCGTCCCAATCCGGGTGATTTCGGCCGTCAAACTCGATGCATGATATCTGCTCCGATTGAATCTCGTCTCGATAAATGAGTGAATCTGAAGCTTTTCAACATCCCACCAATGGCTAAGGTTTGAATAAATATTCTTGTTATCACGCCATTGGTGCCAAAACTGAATGAATTCTTCGATGAACTGCTCTGAATTCAACAAGTTATTGTTGAAAATCCAGTAAGCAGTTCGCTTTTCGACCAAAGTACTAGTCGCCACAGCAAGAAGGTGATCACTTAATGAACACACTTCATGAGTGACACTAACGAAAAAGTTAAGAAGGCTAGACGAAACGTAAAGTCTGTCTATCCTCGAACCCGAAAAGCTACCCTGGACATTTCGGGAAACCCTTGTGTATGACCTAGTCGTTGGACTAAGTCAACGGTAGACATCCACAAGGTTGCTATGTCTGACTAGGCTCGATAATCGCGCGGCGTTCACCGAGTTGAATTCAACTCTAGAATGACGATCGATTGAAGAATCTAGTGTGCAGTTGAAGTCACCACCAACGATAACCTCACCACCGAAGTTCGTAATATGCGACAGGATTGAGTCCAACACCTGTCTTGCAGTATCCTGGTCATGCGGCAGGTACACGTTTACTACCTTTAGCGTTTTGTCCCCTAAGACAAAATCCAAGGAAGATGCGAAACCTGGGAAGATGTCTGTGTATACAGGAGACATCAGTGTAAAGCTGTGGGACACAGCAATTGCCACACCGGAACCTCTACGGGGTGTTTCTGTGGCAAAAACTGTGTAACCCTTGTGTAAATTGGAATTTTGTTCAAGACGTGTAAATGTGTTATGTGTAAAATTTGTCTCCTGTATAAGTGCAATGTCCGTGTTCGATTGTTTTATGTCTTCGAAAATACTATGTAGTCTAGCGGGTGCATTCAAGCCCCCTGCACTTATCGATGTTATCTTACACATTCAAGATGTTATCTTACATCCTCAAGGATCCCCGAGACTTTATTGAAGAGGCGCTCACACCTCGACACCTCATTATATTTGGCCTTCTTTCTGGCTTCTGCTATGAGGAGTTTCAGTTGGGGCAGGATCCTGGCTGGATCTCCAAGCTCACGCCTAAGAATGGTCAGGATCCTGTCCGAACTCTTCTTATAATGAAGGCTATCGAGGAGCGAGCGCAGCTTCTCCCTCGGGACCTCCACCAAAGCAGGATCCACTTCAAAGCGGCTACTAATCGAAATGGAACTTCCACACGATTCATAGCCGCTTTGAGTTGGACCGGCCGTCTCGAGAGCAGAGACAACCTCTACGTCCGAGAGAACTTCAGTGACTTCCATTGGAGTCACTGATGGTGCACTCGGAGCCCAAGGTGTAGCCTCTTCCCCCGAGACCCTCCCAGCGGTCACTGCCTTCTTCGGTGGTGGCATCACCTCCTGGTCAGGCTTTCCCTTCGTCTTCCTCTTCATCCTCTTCTTCTTTTTCTTCTGACTGCCACTTGTGACCTCCTGGTCCGAAGTGTCTGCCTTTTCTTGCGTTGGAGTAGCACCGTTTATAGCCGGCGTCGGAGTTGCCTCAGGGAGTGGTTCCTCAGACACCTTAGTGACAGGCTGCTCCAAGAGAACAGGCGCAGCACCGGGCGAAGTCACTGTTTCGGAAACCTTTGCTGGCGCAAGTGCCTCCTCCACAGTGGCCTCAGCCACTTTCCTGAGCCTCTTAGGACACTCCGCAATAAAGTGCCCTGCCTGATGGCAAGCATGGCATTTCGCTTCGGTGCTTACCTCAATCCAGGTCATCGATCCAGCAACACTCCAGTAAAAGCCGTCTGGAAGCACACACCCCTGGTTTAAAGTGACGTGTGCTTCACGGCTTAAACTCAAGATGCCGCGACCGAGTCCCTCATCCCCAATTCGAAGTGGCACTGCCCGGACCTTGCCGTGGATCTTTCCGAACCTTCCTAAGAAGGCCTCAAGATCCTCAGACCTGGCCCGGAGGGGGACCCGAGAAAATCAAACCCTCGTCGGCTTTACTGAAACCGGGTAAGGCTGGAGGTGTCTACCACCCACGTCGATGCCCTCAAGCATCAGCTTAGTGGCTGCGTCGATGGTAGTGGTATAAACCTCCACCATACCGCGGCCAACCAGTCCGAAGGAGAAGATATTCTCCAACGGGACCACCAGCGACAAGGCCTTAAGGTATGCACTTTGGGTGCACCCACGAAGGTGCTCAAAGTGCATACCATAGCGTTCATCCTGCCACTGACAGTCAAAGAGACCTTGAAGCCCCGCTACCGTCTTAGGGCGAGACTTTCCCAAGTCGGCCGGTGGCTGACGTGGAGTCACGTAGCTGCCCTGAATCACAATGTTAGAACTTCTCTTAGAGATACCACTCACCTGCTGGGCGTAGCTAGACCCTACTACTGCCCCTGCACTAAGTTGTTCTCTTGCTGGTCCTGGTGGTACTGGTTGACTCCCCGCTGATTTATTTCTTTGCCCCAGAGAGACTAGGGCGCATTATCACTGGATTGGGTGCTGGTGCTGTTTTGGATGCTGCTTTGACAACTTCGATTAGCTTTGGTGCTCCAAAATTTTTCAATGCGGCTAAGGCCACTGGCACTTTGGCAGCCGATTCTGTCGAGGTCTTCGCGATCGATGTCGCCGGAGAATACACTGCAGAAGCCGCTGATGCTTTTAAGACGGATGTCTTATCTTTGTTGGCGATTGAAGTCGCTGAGACTTTAGTAGTGGATGCCACTGCTCCGGTGCCTACGCTGTTTGTCACCACGACTGCACTAACTAGTGACGTAGAATCACTGGTCAGTGTTGCTGCTTCCGCTTCTACTGAGGTTTTGGCCTCTTCTTTTGGGCCCTTTCTAGCCTCTTCAGTGGGCTCTTTGGTGTTGAGGAAAGTTGGTAAATTAAATTTTTGACCACGGTCTTTTTTTCTTCGAACATTTGGGGGTTTTTTAGTTCCCCTCGAACTACTCTCACTACTACTGCCACTCATTTTGTGGCAGTAGCCAATATATTTGAACTCGTTCAAAAGTCTAAGGCAACTAATTATCAAAGAACTGACACTTCAAAATTTAATTAATTTATAACACGAACAACGAAACCAAACGGAACAGGAACAAGACACGGAACAATAAATTGTTGTGTATATCTCGAGTTCTAATCAACCAATTTGGCCATAAAAGCATTCAAATTAATTGCGCTCTAGTAATAATATTTGTTTTTTTTTATATATGTATGTCGCTTTATTGGCACAAACGTTATAAATTTAAAAGTGTAAAAATACTATAAAAAAGAACACAAGAAAACCTGACTAACCTAAACAATTTATACAAAAAAAAAAAGGTTTAAAAAGTCAGTTATGGAACAATAAAATACTTAAAAACGAGCAATAACATATTTAAAACGAAGAACGAATAACTAGGAATGAATAAAATGAGAACTAAGAACTATTTTAAACGAAGAATGAATAACTAAGAACAAGCAGAATAAGAACTAAGAACAAATGTAAAGAAAAAAGGACAAAACGCGTAGTATCAAAAGGAATAAAGGGAAATGAAGATCAACAAGCAATTTATAAAGCCACCCGGTAAGTGGCAGCTCCAAGAAGAGTTCCCTAAAATTTTGAATATTTTTTTGTAATTGAACCTAAACTAGCGAAAAAATGAACCGAAAATGAAACAGAAAATTTTGGATAACTAGAACACTGTACACTGAGTGTTCCCGGGGATAGACGCAGCACCGGGCGAAGTCACTGCATCGAGAACCCCTGCTTGCGTGCAAACATAAAACGCTCTCCGCAGGGACGTTCGCCACTTTTCTACTCCCCCGGAACACTCAGCATCAAGTGTTCTAGACGAACGTACGAAAAATTTTGACCGCGATAGAGTCCCGCGGGACCAGTCTGCAGAGTCGTAGACATCTGCAAACTGATCCCATCATCCTCTCAGTTCTTCTCTCCCAACGGGAGAATCACTTTCCCCGCAGCACTTGCAGCAAATCCAAAGCGGAGAGAAGCTCCGTGGACAAGATGCTACAAGGCTGCGGCCTATTGTCACCAGCGGCTGCCAGGTACAGTTGAATGTGTCGGCGTTCGTTGACAGAAACTCGAGACGGAGTCGTTTACTCAGCCTAACAACGAAGTGTCTCTTAAGTGCACGTGTATGTAACTGTGTGTCAGTGGCCTGTTGCCCAGGCTCGATCCGCATGCAATACAAATGAACTGTTGATTAAGCCAGTGTAAGAACAAAGCTAATTAAACAATTTACCTGGCTGCAAGTCCTTGGCCCCAGTAAAAACGATGTTCTAGTAATGCCGAAACGCGGGCAGATTACCTGGCACAAGTGACGGACCAGTAGCATCAATTCGCACAAGGCCGGGCATGTGAAGTATCGGTGGAACAAAGTTCCTTCACCCCCACAGACCGTGCAGACTCTTTGAACGCTCTGGTCAATGTGCGACAGCTGATTTGGATGCACGAGGCTATGATGTAACAGTTTGAATGCTACATCAGAGTCTCTATAATTGGATGGATAACTGTAGATCACTCTGCAAGTCACCCCTCCGATTACTCCCAATTCTACCCCGAGATGTGCGCTCCATCTATTAACACCTAAGTGTTCTGCAGGAAACGCATCTGCAAATAGATCGCGCAGCCGACGTGATGTCAGTGTACTGAATGGCGTGTGCGGCGGTTGATTCACCACAAAAGCGTTCACCACCTCTGTGCCGGGCGACCTGGTACTGAGTTGGCTGAAACGCTCTCGTGCTGTATCAACCAATTGGTTTAATTGTGTTGTATGTGGGTGTATTAGTATGTTCCCAGAGGCATCAATGATATCTCCGAGAACTGTAAGCTGTCCTGTATCGGCTGTTACACCTCGAGCATTACTGAACACCGAATCCACTAATTCAGGATTTAACCTGATCGGTAAAGCTGAAAAATCCCCGTACCCAATTTCATCCCATTGCAAATGGAATGCCGGTCTTATTCTGCCCCAGGTCGTGATCGTAGAGATCATTTCCTGAGACCAGTCGTGTGGATAGGGTGGGCGGACTGAAAGCAGATAGTAATGCTTTCCTACTCCGGCACCCCCCAAGGCGCTTACCCACAGCTGAGAAATCAAGCTGTCTTCAAACCGGAACACTCGTTGGAATGCTCTGATCTGAAGGCAACGAGTTTTAACGACCATGTCCGTAAGACCCAATCCACCCATCGCTAATGGTCGACAGAGCGTGCTTTCAGCGACCCATCTTCTTCCCCCCCAAAATGCGTCAATAATTTTTGCCTGCAAAAGTTTAACGAAGCCTTCCTCGAAGCACTCCGACTTAAGCAGGTGAACGATGGACGAGGTAATCAGGTAATTGACAACGACTGCACGTCCTTTCAGCGAAAGGGGGAACAATCTAGTCCGCCACGAATTCACTGCTCCGGAAAGTTTCTCCAGAGCCATGCGGCGATTACGTGTTTTACCTTCGAGCCCGATATACACACCTAAATACTTCAAGCAAGTATTGGTCCATTGTATGCCGAGGGGAGAATCTGAACGATTCCGCCACCTCCCACACCATAGGTCTTGGCTTTTGCTTAGGTTAACCCTAGCGCCCGCTAATCGCTCATGTTGTTCGAAAACCCTACGAGCGACTGGAAATGCATCTTCTTTCGTAACGAAAATAGACAGGTCATCAGCATACGCTAGAATAAGTGGCCTTATAGTAGTGTATGGTAGATGAACTGAATATTGTCTCAACGACAGGCGAATATTTACTAGCAGCGGCTCCAGTGAAAAGTCATAAAGCATTCCTGACAACGGGCATCCCTGCCTGATACCCCGACGAAACGGAATAGGAGACAATATATGCCCATTATGCTTTATGAGAATCACTGAATCTCTATACAGACCAGTGATGATCTCAATCCATCTGGACGGAAGCCCAAATTTATCGAGCACTCTCAGTAGATACTCATGAGAGACGCTATCAAACGCCTTTTCTTGATCTAACGAGAACATGGCCATCTGCGAACCAGTATTTTCGTGGTAGGCGAAAAGATGTTTTGCTACGGCGATGTTGTCGTAAATAGTACGACCTGGTATGCAGTAGGACTGTTCCGGGTGTATTACCGATGCTATCACTGAGCTTAATATCGTTCCGAGCGCTTTGCAAACTATCTTGTAGTCGACATTGCACAACGTAACTGGCCTTCAGTTTCCCAGCCTCTGAAGATCTCCCTTCTTGGGTATTAGACGCATAACGGATCTCCGCCAACTTGAGGGAAATTCGGTATGTCCAACCACTGCAGAACTGGAGACCTCCAATAGGTCTGGAATCAAAAGATTCCTGAGGCGTAGAAAAAATTCTGGAGTTAGACCATCATAACCAGGAGAGGTATGACGGTGAAGATCCTTCGTTGCGGTAAGCATATCGTCGAGGGTTAATGCTCTGTCCACGAATTCTCTACTTTCATTGGAGAAAGCAGGAACGTACTGGAAGAATTCATCCGTGGACGTAGATGTTAGCAACGTCGGCACAGCATATAGCCGTGTGTAGTAGTTTCGGATATATTCCGCAAGCTCGTCTCCGTATAGGAGTTGTCCAGATTCGGCAAGAATCGAATCTACTTCACAAGAAGCGGTACGTCGTCGTGTTGTCTGGAAGAAGTACTCGGTCGGAGACTCGCCCTCTCGCAACCAGCGCGACTGATTCCGGAGTACAAAATCCAAACTATGTTTGTAATTTTGTACTCTCAGCCGTTCTTTTAATCTCTCGTATTGCGAGAGCAATTCTGGTTGCGCGGGCAGAAGCGTACCAATCCGGGTGACTTCGGCCGTCAAACTCGATGCTATATACCTGCTTCGATTGAATCTCGTCTCGATAAATGAGCGAATCTGAAGCTTTCCAACATCCCACCAATGACTAAGGTTCGTGTAGTCATTTTTCCTTTCTCGCCATTGATGCCAAAACTGTATGAATTCTTCAATGAACTGCTCTGAATTCAACAAGTTATTGTTGAAAATCCAGTAAGCAGTTTGCTTTTCGACCAAAGTGCTAGTCGCCACAACAAGAAGGTGATCACTAAGTGAGCACACTTCATGAGTGACACTAACGAAAAAGTTCAGAAGGCTAGACGAGACGTAAAGTCTGTCTATCCTCGAACCCGAAAAGCTACCCCGGACATTTCGGGAAACCCTTGTGTATGACCTAGTCGTTGGATTAAGCCAACGGTAGACATCGACAAGGTTGAGCTGTCTGACTAGGTTCCGCAATCGTCCCGCGTTCACTGAGTTGAATTCAACTCCGGAATGGCGGTCGAGCGCAGAATCCAGTGTACAGTTGAAGTCACCCCCAAGGATAACTTCACCACCGAAGTTCGCAAGATGCAACAGGACAGAGTCCATTACCTGTCTTGCGATATCCTGGTCATGCGGTAGGTACACGTTTACTATCCTTAGTATTTTGTCTCGCAAGACGAATTCTAAGGAAGACGCGAAACCTGAGCAGATGTCTGTGTATACAGGAGACGGTAGTGTAAAACTGTTCGACACAGCAATTGCCACACCAGATCCTCTACGAGGTGCTGGTGTGGCAAAAACTGTGTAACCTTTGTGTAATATAGTGTTTCGTTCGAGTTGTGTAAATGTGTCGAGTGTGAAATTTGTCTCCTGTAAGAGTGCAATGTCAGTATTCCAATGTTTTATGTCTTCAAATATGGCGTGTAGACGTGTAGGTGCACTTAAGCCCCCAGTATTTAGGGAGACTATCCTACACATTCAATGGGAGAGCTGCACTGGGATTATGAGTGTTCGACTCTATTGAAGAAGAGCCCTGTCCAGGCGCTGCTCTTTGAGGGCATCCACTACTTTATTGTAGAGGCGCTCGAGCCTCGACACCTCATTGTAACGAGCCCGCTTTTTAGCCTCTTGCTTTAAGAGCAATAACTGAGGCAGGATCCTGGCCGGCTCACCAAGCTCTCGCTTGAGTATAGCCAAGATCCTGTCTCCACTCTTTCTGTAGTGGAGACTGTCGAGGATCGTGCGCAGCTTCGCCCTCGGCACCTCCACCAAATCGGGGTCCACCTCGAAGCGGCTATTCATCGACGCGGTACTGCCGCACGATTCGTAGCCGCTCTGAGTCGGACCGGCCGTCTCGGTAGCGGAGAGAACCTCGACGTCCGAGAGGGCATCAGTGACATCTTCTGATGCCACCGACGACGCACTCGGAGCGACAGGTTTTGTCTCCTCTGCCGAAACCCCCCTCTTGCTCAGCACCTTCTTTGGTGGAGGTGCAGGCATAACGTCCTGGTCAGGTTTGCGCTTTGTGTGCCTCTTCCTCTTCTTCTTCTCCTGACCTGATTTTGTGAGCTCCTCATCCGAGCTCACTTCCTCTACCCGTGTTGAGGTGGCACCGTTTATAGCCAGGACCGGATGGGTCTCTGGAGAAATTTCCTCGGGCACTTTGACTATGGGTTGCACCAAGAGAGGAGGCGCAGCAACAGGCGAAGTCACTATTTCGGGCGCAACTGCAGGTGCAGGAGCACTCTCCACGGTGTTTTCTGCCACTTTCCTCTCTCTCTTCGGGCACTCCGCTGCAAAATGCCCTACCTGATGGCAGGCGAAACATCTTGCCTCGGTGGTCACCTCAATCCAATGACGCGACCCGAGCATGCTCCAGAAAAAGCCTTCTGGAAGCACACATCCCTGGTTTAGGGAGACGTATGCTTCCCGGCTAGAGCTGAGAATGCCCCGGCCGAGCCCTTGGTCTCCAAGTTTTAGGGGTACTGCCCGAACTTTACCGTGGACCTTTTCGAATCTTCTTAAGAAGCCTTCAAGGTCCTCAGGCTTAGCTCGGAGTGGGACCCGGGAGAAGCAGACTCTCGTCGGCTTCACTGTCACCGGGTACGGTTGGAGGTTTCTACCACCCACTTCGATACCTTCGAGCATTAGCTTCGTAGATGCTTCTATGGTGGTCGTACACACCTCCACCATACCGCGTCCGACCAGACCAAAGGAGAAAATCCTCTCCAATGGGACGACCTGTGACACAGCTCGCAGGTACATACTTTGAGTAACTCCGCGAAGGTGCTCAAAGTACATCCCGTACCTGTCGTCCTGCCACTGGGCGTCAAAAAGCCCTTGAAGGTCCCCGCCTGATTTGGGCCGAGACTTGCTCAAATCAGCCGGAGGCTGACGAGGAGTCACGTAGCTGCCTGCAATCGTAATGAAAGAACTCTTAACTGAACTACCACTTACCTGCTGGGCGTAACTGGTCCCTGTTACTAGCCCTGCTGAAATCGGTGCTGCTGTTGACGCTGGTTTACTGGCTCCAGTGTTCTTGGACCCAGAAAGACTCGGTCGCATTATTACAGCGGACGAAGTTGGAGCATCCTTCGATGCAGCTCTCACGACATCCACTTATTTCGGCGCAGCGGCCAGTGACTTCTTTGCAGCGGAAGCTGCAGGCACATTTGCAGCAATTATTGCTGCATTACTTGTGGCAGCTGCCACGGGAACAGTTGCAGCTGTTGCTGCTGCTTTCTTCGCGGCGGATGCCACCGATGCTGATGTAATGTTCTTTGGTGAGAGATTAGCGGCGGATGCCGCTCATGTCGCACCAGCCGTTGTCACTGCAGCCGAAGCTGTTGTTGTTGCAGTCTTGGTGACTGATCTTCTTCCTCCATCTTCTACTTTGGCCTTTTCAGTGGGCCCTGAATTAGCCTTTTCGGTGGGCTCTTTGCATTTAAGGAAGGAGCCGAGGTCCACCTTTGTACCTCGCTCCTTCTTCTTCTTCCTGGTGTTGGGGGGCTTTTTGCTCCCCCCGGTATCACTGCTGCTACTGCCACTCATTTTGAGTGCAGTAGCATTCACACTGTTATTTTTTTTGCCTTTGTGGCTACTTTGTATGGCACGAATTCACTAGTAACTATGGCAACCACAATTCAATAAAATTTTAATAGAATTGTCAAAAATTTTTCTAATTTGTCTAAAGTTTCACTTGATAATTAATAACTAATTTCGCACAAATTTCAATGTTTTCAACCTTCTTCACACACAGAGTTCACACTTTAATAAATAGCTCTCGTTTTTAACTCAAACAGATTCCTTCTTTGGCACTTTTTGTCACTTTTTATTTGTAGCTTTAAAACACGTCTGCACACTCCCGATTATTCAATAATAATAATAATAATGTTTATTTCCAAAAATTCATTAAGTTTAAAGTACATATAAGTTCTTGTTTTTCTGCTCCTAATTCTTTTATAAAGCTAACCTAAGTTTTAAAATAAAAAATAAAAAATTCAGTAAACCAAGTACCTACTCTAAGAATTTAACCAACTAAACTTCAACAATGGCACCAAGGCCGTCTGTCGAGATTGACAATAAAAACTAATACAATAATTAAGTACAATTTTACTAAACTATACGAGAACATATAGGAATCCTAATTAAATTCATGTTTATAGCATTAATTTTAAGTTCATTAAGGATGTAGAAAAGAAAAAAAAACGAAAAAGGAGAATAATACAACACTAATTAGTTATTATATTCAGAAATAAGAAATTCCCTATACCTCCAGGCTGTTACAGCAAATTGATAAAGGTCGTCATATTTATTTTTTCCGTTTAAAACTTCAACTAATTCGCTGTCAGATTACCGTTTTTTGCCAAAAGCATTGCTTCGAAATTCAGCAAGGATGGGGCACCTGCCGAGATAATGAACCAAGTCTTCATTTTCCATGAGATTACAGAGGGAACAAATACTACTACCTTCCCTTCTCCATGGGCTAGCATTAAGATTTAAAAGACCACATCTATATCTCAGGATAAGGTTTATCTTTTGAATAGAAAACTCATTTAGAAAATAATTTGTCTCCACAGAATAGCTAAGTTTGTCATACACTCCGTGTCATACTGTTGCTCTTGCTCTGTCTAATGCTCTATTCTTGAACCAACTCTCTTCTAGTTGCATAATTTTGAATAAAGAGTCGTTCAGTTCATTTGCCGAAGCATGATGTACATTCAGGAAAATGTCATGTTTTTCCGCCAATTCTTGCCAACTCTCAAACCAGAAGATATTCTTTTCCACTATTCTCCAGCTCAATTTATGAGGAAGTCTTTCCGTGCTATATTCAAATAGTGCTCGTAATATATACCTAAAGTGACAACTCAATGTATAGATGTATAAATGTGGTAGGTCTGTTTCTAACAAAAGTGCGTAATTTGGAGTTTGAGATGGTAAATGGAACATTTTTTTCAAAAAGAATCATTGTAGTTTTTCAACCTCCTCATAATGATTATAACCCCATATTTGCGCAGCATAGCATAGCACCGATCTACTGACTGCATTAAATAGTTTGACCTTATGCGAATGAGTGTTGCCATGTAGAATTAAGGCTAGCTTTAGCCGAACACAAACGGGATCTCAAATGCATAGTCATAGATAGTTTTGGGGAAACAATGACACCTAAGTATGTATATTTTTTAACTATTTCAATGTTATGGCCATTAATAACCCAGTTTTCAGAAGTTTTTCTCGGGCCAGTTCCCCTCTGGAAAATCATTATTTTTGATTTTTCCAAGTTAATTATTAGCCCCCAAAGCCTGCAATACTCATGTACTTTATCTATTTGATATTGTAATTTAATCGGATCATCGGATAATAAAACTATATCATCCGCATACATGAGGATTTTGATCTCAATATCCTCTAAAAGGAAACCCTCTCCTAAATAATCCTCCAAGTCATTTATAAAAATGGAGAATAACAGTGGGCTAAGAACGCATCCTTGCTTAAGACCACAATTTGTACCAAAACTATTTGATAATCCTGTACCATTCCATACCTGTGCTGTAGTGTCACGGTAAAGCCCTTCAATAATACGAATTAGCTTAGACGAGACTCCACAGTTATACAATTTATAGAATAGAGCGCTGCGTACAATTGTATCAAAAGCCGCCTTAAAATCGATAAAAAAAAGCGTAAACCTTCTTTTTGTTGTAATAATGAGCTAATTTAACTATACTCATAAGATTGTAAATATTATCCATTGTAGAGTATCCGGCACGAAATCCTGCTTGGCTTTCCGTAAGAATTCCATGCATTCTTTCCCACACGATCAATCTTTGGTAAATTATTGAGGTAAAAATTTTTACTATACTATCCATAAAGGAGAGGCCGCGATAATTTTCAACGTTATCAGCATCCCCCTTCTTGAATATCGGGAAGATAACCGTTCTGGTGAAACTGGCAGGAATCTCTTCATTATCTACAATTAGGTTATATGTACACAATAATTTCTCAAGGAAAACATCGGGTGCATATTTATAGAACTCATATGGAATTCGGTTAACTCCAGGCGCTTCTCCATTCTTCAAATTATTCAATACAAATGTTAATTCGTCCATAGTTATATTACCGTCTAAAATTGTATCATGTACATATGGTGCCGCATATAATATGGGATCAAAAGCAATCGTTGGGTTATATAGAGATTGAAAGTGAGTTCTGAAACCCCTACGCTAATCGAGTTGCCCACTGTGAATTTATTTTGGCGTAATTCCTTGGCCAGATTCCACCAACGTTTAGAATCTCTAATTGATCCTAATTTATTTGCCAGGTTTTCAAAGTAATCAGCTTTCTTATTTTTACATAACTTCTTAAAAATTTTATTTGTTTTTAAGAGTTTGTTTTCCTAAACAAATTGAGCCATTTAAAAGAACGATTTCTAGCACGTAAACATTCTCCATCAAACCATTTCTGCCTATAAACAATAGCTGTTTTGCCTTGTTTTCTTGCTGCCCTAATTATCACCTCATTTAAACTTTCAATGGACTGTAACAAAACATTATTCGGAGTTTCCGTACATATATTGGTGATCTTTTCTTTGTATTCACTGGAATTTTGAATACTCCAATTAAGTTTTGGTAAAAGCGCTAAATTTTTTTCTTTCCTATTCATAGCTGTGCTAATGTTCAAATCAAGGCAGATAGGGAAGTGATCAGAGTAGATCTCATCCTGAATATTAAAACCCATTACTTGACTTATAATGCTAACAGACACTGCTACATAATCATTTACAGAGGACCCATTACCGCCGATATACGTCATTCTACCCTCAAGATCCCCATCAGTTCGGCCATTTAGAATAATCAGGCCATATTCCTCACACAATTCCAAAAATTTCTTTCCTCTATTATTAACTAATAAATCAGACGATTTTCTATTGTTTCGAACATGTGGGCCTAGATCTATTTCATCAGATAATGATTGTTCCTGCCCTACTCTAGCATTAAGATCACCAAGGATAATTAGGCTGTCGTTATTGATTTCCTCAATGCATTCGGCAAAGCCGTTAAAATCATTTTCCCAATTGTTACAATTAATGTACGATGGTGATGTGCATGGTGTTTTAATTTAATATACGGTCGGCTATTGGCCGATAAATAACAGCATAAGGACTTAGAAACTAGTTCATTTTTAATGCCAAGAAGCCAGCCGCCACTTGCTCTACCATAGCGTGAATTCCTCGATGCGCTGACCCAGCATAAACTGTAGCCGCCAAAATACTTAGTAAACATATCGTAGTTGCCATCCTGTACATGAGTTTCAAACAAGCAAAATATATCAAAAGATTTTATGTATTTAAAAAATCCGGGAATAATCAATTTGCTGCGTAAACCCGCGATATTATAAGATAAAATCCTAACAGCATTTCTCTTCTCATCCTCACTAAAATTCAAATAAGTTTGCCTTAATTCTAAACAATTTAAACTGTTACTAACACTGCTACTACTCACAAATTCAAAATCTTTCGTATGACTAACATCTTGACAGACGGACAACTCCTATTTATTTTGATTTGGCAAAACTCTAGCTTCCATATGTTTATTTATTTCAGAATATTTACTAACATCGTTCTCATACTTGTAAACAATCCCTTTCGCTTCTTCGCTTTTTTTAAACAGACTACCAATTACATCAACTGCGAAGTTACTTCCTACTTCTTTCTTTTATTAAATCAGTTAGAATTGATCACGTTGATATTTACATTTTTGTAAAGATATGTAGTACATGTACATGATAGAAATAATTCTGGCTTCTTCTTTCTTTTATGTAGCTTTTGTTGTCCGTTTCTCCTATGAGAGTCCAAATATAATCGCTATCATGGCTACAGCTCAGAAGCCGTGGTATTGCCGTTCCATGTCCTTCATTTGTTGGTGGAAACGTTCTCCGTGCTCTTCACTCACGTCGCCCGGAAAAAAATTCAAATGAGAAAGTGAGTACCGGAAAAATAAAAAAAATTGAATAATTTATTTTTCATGTATGACAGTGAAGTAGAATGAAATAACATATTAAAAAAAAATTAAAACATACCTAATAGCCTTGTAGTTCGGGCTATAGTGGGTTAGAATGTTTCGATACAGTAATATCACCTAATTTACATCCTTCTCTGGATGAAAAGTGCACCGAAAGGCCTAAACTGTTTTTTGGGTAATTACATTTAGTTTCCTCCATTCTCAGTTGGATTTTTTTCGGACAATATGGGCGACGTGAATGACGAGCACGGAGAAACACCAACAAATGAAGGCCATGGAACGGCGATATCATTGCTTCTGGGATAGAGCCATGATGGGTGATTATACATATTTGGTCTCTTATACGAGAAACGGACAACAAAAGCTATTAAAAACAAAGAAAAAGCCAGAACTACTTCTAACATGTTCATATCTTTACAAAAATGTAATTATCAACATGATCAATTCCAACTGATTCGATAAAAGAAGACAAACGGTGAAAATCGTCAAACGCTAAATTTTAGTGTTCGACTGAAAAATTCATAACTTTCCTATTTATCCATTTTCATTAATATGTAGTAGCTTGTTTATTTCGTTTGAGTGTCAGCTTCATGTAGAATAATTTAGACTGGACTTATCTTTGTGATTTCTAATTTTCTTAAACTTATTAAAATCGCTAGCATCTGAACTATTGACGCAATCTTAAAAGTATCTTTAAGAAAGTTGTAGCATGCTTTACTACTATTAATTTAAGTGCTTCTTTTGTTAAATCGGGCAAGTAGCACTCGTGAAGTACTCAAAAACTTTCAAACATCTCCAAAATTAAAAAAAATTAAAATTTTGAAATTTTTTTTCAAAATTAATTCCATGAAAAAATGTTTTAATGTGATTTTCGTGATCAGTGACCCAAAATGCATGAGAAAATAATAGTTAGATATGGTGGGCTAAATGGCTGTAAACTAGTGTAATCAGTGAAGCAGTCATTGAAGACTTTGAAGTACTGGAAGAACTGAACTGTGCAAATTTAAAACCTAATCTTGTAGTTAAAGACATGAAAGAGTTATTAGAGTATAAAATTATAGGCTGCAGTAATGTAATAACTAAGTATGGGCCCAGGATCCTTTTAGAACTGGAGAATTACCAAGTTTTTCTCACGCCGAGATACAGCGCTAAAATTACTCACCGCGCAATCGAGAAACTTGACGTTAAAGGTTTCTACATATGTTGCTAAGAAACCAGCAAGTGTGAACTATTTTAACTTAATGTTTACAAAAATAACACCTAGTAGTGCATATTACTTAAATTTGTAAATAAATGGAAGAAAGTTCTATTAAATATATGTTTTATTTCACTTTACCTCTACCAATTCTCTATTTTTGGGTCTGTGAAGGAGGGTGGAAAAATTTCAGGATTGTCAATGTGAGTATGGATCCTTATGATATTTTAAAGGTATATATACACGACTACAGAAGATTTCAAGAGGAGTCTAATATTATGGTTGTGATCTGACGAGCCCATTTCTTCTACATTTCATTTTGAGTTCAATGTTATGCCCTGGGGGTGAATGTACTAAGTGTATGCGATTAGAGGATCGTGGCCAACTTCATTAGGTGATAAGGTGATAGCTCGATTTCTGACAGTAACAGATGACATGTCAGAAAAGTAAATCGCGACTTTGTTGCCTAATTATATCATGCTTCCCATGACTTTTAATTAAAACAATTTAATTAATTTTTATATCGCCCGGTTTTCCAAGCAGACGGCTATTTTTAATTTAGTTGATAGGAAGATTTTGGTGGCAGGCACTAAATTTGCGGATGTTTTTTCGCAAGAGATGTTAATTTAAATATTTGGTGATAAGGGTGATTAGATAAAGCTGCTACCGAAATTCTACAGAAATAAGTGAGGACTATTTTAGTATTTAAACAGGCGGTTCAAGTTGTTCAATACAAAGTTGGATTAAGTCAGCCGTCATGACCGGAATAATTATTGAGATCATAAATATTTTCGAAACTCTCAAAATGTTCGAGGACTCCCATACAAGCCTGCGGGAGTTAGTCGATGCCCCCCCCCCCCCCCCTACAAAAGTAAATCTGGAGTATATGCTGCGAGGTGAGGAAGAGTGGTACGAGGTAGCCACCTCGTGCACGGAGGGGTAACTGACCAGTTATTTACTTTATTATGAAAAAAAGGAATATTAAATTGTGAATTGAATTATTTTCTTCTTGCGCCCTGCAGAATCGTTACTATTTTTTAGTACATAAATACTATAGAATAAACGTAATCAATATTATTCTTGGGTACATGCATCAAACCCTTGCCTTCATGAGAAACCAGTTTACTTATAATTTATAGGTACTTTGAATATCTAGTACCTTTTATTTGACCATCCGTTCTGTATTCTTTTTTATAGGCATTAGTTTCTTTTAAGATATCTTAATAATCTTTCAAGTCATCCTTACTATAAAAGGTTTCTACAGGTTGTTTCGTAAAAGGCAATCTACATATACCTAGCATTATATTATACGATTTTCCGTTAATAAGGAAATAAGATTTCTCAATTAACTCTCCTGAACGTCAGCAATTAATTCATTTGTATATAATTCGTATGCTATTTTCAGTTTGTTCACTTGTTGTATATATTATAATGTATATCTCCTTAAGCTCTTCTTATTTAAGTATTAGTTTAGTTAGATTAATGCTAACTGATTTTTTTCATTATCGTGGGAATTACTTAAATGTTTTACCTTATCAGCTACATCGTCGACATATATTTTCTTGTATGCATCATCTCTTTCCATCGGGCTTTTAATATATTTTAAATTTTTAAAACCTACATTGAAATCATCATCTTAAGTGAGCTTAAAACCTGTGCTCTTCTTTTCATACATATAATTTCATATATTTCGAAACTGAAGGGGTATTGGGTGAATAATCGATAGAACGTGTCCATGGCTCTATTTTAAGGTATTTATGGATAGGTTAAGATTTATCAATCCCAAGGTCCATTTTCAAGAATTTACTTTTATAGGAGATCTTTGAATCACCGCTTTTTGGTTCAGCCTTTATTTGTGTAACAAGTGTCTCAAGTTGGTTGGGTATGGGTTTAAAAGTTTGCTTTTTGCTAGCAGTTTTAAAAAAACAGCTGGGGTAACAGCTAGAAGTTTACAAAAACAGGTGGGGGAAACAGCTCTTAGTATAAGGTGAACAGCAGGCTGTTTACAAAATCAGCTGGCGAAAGGGCTAGCTGCTTATAAAAACAGCTGGCGAAACAGCTGCTTGCTGTTTGCAAAAACAGCTAAGCTATTTACAAATCCAGTTAGCAGTTAACAAAAGCAATAATCACCTATAAGAAGTATTCCCTGAACCTTTTTCATAAAAGTGATGGTATTAACTAATAAGTCATTGTTCATTCCTTTTCATTTATAGTATTATGAAGACATAAAAACCCTTTCGGAGTGATTTCGGCTTATCAATCACCAGAAATGAATACTTAGCCAACCAAAATTCAGTACATGCAATGCGGAATATCTCAAAGTTCATATCTGTACCTATACGTGATCATTAAATATATTGGTTCCTATTGGCTTTCAGTAATTCGGGCATTGGAAACATCCACTTTTACGCGGCAGTAAATAATGGATTTTTTTATATTTTAAGAAAAAACCTTTAATGTGCATCTATAATTAGTATTTAGTAACTTTATGTCCTTATTCTCCTGTATCATCCTCTTCATCTACATCAGATGATTCGCTGTCAGCCCAAGCATCTGCGTCTACTTAGTAATCAGAATAGTTATCACTGTGATATATTTGAGTTTTTCTTTGATGACGTTTATATCCTGAATACCATAAAACTGATGCTATATGAGCACAACATCCAACCATTTGATCACCATTTTTACATTGGCAGTGCCAGCCTTTTATGCGATCAAATCTGCCTTTTTCATAACGAATCCACAATTGGTATATCTTCCATGATGTATGACGTGATTGTAATTTGATTCTCAAGAAATATCAGATTCTTACTTTTGTTAAAAAAGTATATAATCACCATCACAATATATATGTTCTCTTGCATAACAGGATGCTTGTTTAAGTTTATATACTCCATGTGATCCTTTAAAGATCAGCTAAAGTCAACTGTTAATGAAATTGCCTCTATTTTTACCAAATTACGACTTTTTTATTGTCTTCAATATACTTCTGAAGGTCATTAGATTTGTTACTTTGGGCCAGCATTCTTTCTGCAATTATTTCATCGTCCGGTGTTGTTTGCATCCGCGGAGGACGATAAGCATTGCAAAGTGCAGCTACTATAATTACGTAATCTGCAATGTAAGGAATCTGTGAATTCGGAACAACATTTTGTAACATTAGCCGGGTCTTGAGTAGCCCGTTCACAGATTATACAACCCAACGAATCTTCGTTCCAAGCCGAGATTCAGTGGCACACATGGTATCATGTTGGCTTCCACTAGACAACAAATTCGACATTTTTGATATCAAATTGTATTCTTCTAAGGTTTCAATTTCCCCTATCAACAAAATATCTGCTGGATTTATCCATTCTAAAAGTTTCCATCGAACCCTGAGAATTAATCTGTTTAGTATGCTAGCATCATTATTTTTACCGACTGTGAAATAAGAGTTAGTGGAGTTAGTTCGTCTCTGAAACGAGTAATTGCTACTTTTTTCAATTTACATATACGTTCCATCAACAACTATCATTACAACATCGTCTTCATTTGCAAATAACATTTCTTCTTGATAATCCGAAGAAGGTTGATAGAAGAGAATGATATAAGCCTATTTTAAGTTTTACTAAAAGAATCGCTAAACATGTACATGCACCTCTTCTTCACGTATTACGTAATTGAACCTTTGCCTTACTGAAGTCTTCTGTGTACAGAAGAGCAAAGCTGATTTAGCAAATCAGTTATTTCTGGCGAAGTCAATGCTGTGTTATCAGATATTCAATCAATACCATTTGCATCGTTATCTTTAAAATAACAATCTTTTAAATGCATCTTACAACATCTAGCCTTTCCAGGAAGTAATGTATGTATATATATATATATATATATATATATACATATATATATATACATATATATATATATATATATATATTTATATATATATATATATATATATATATATATATTTATATATATATATATGTATGTATATTAACAAGCGCCTACTAACATTTGCAAACAATACAATAATTATGGGTTGCAGGTTTTCTACTGTAAGGGATGGTTATTTTATTATTCTCTCTGTTATTATTATAATATTTTCTTTCATATCGCTTAATTAACTATTTACGAAATTGTGAAACGAAAATATTTATTAATATCAATGTAAAATCAAACCAAATACTAATGTAATATATTTATAAAATCAACTGCATATGTATGTTTTCATTTATTTTTAAGAACTTGTCGTTTTTTAAGAATATCAGTGCACTCAGCCAACCCCCCCCCCTCCGCTCCCAGAGGACATTTTTAACCCCGCTCCCGATTTTTCATACCCCATACCTAACTGACTTTTTGCTGCCCTACAAACAGAAACTACATTCCTCCCTTAAAGCGAACACATTTCTCGTTTGATGTCGCTGCGTTGAGTAGATCAAAAGATAAAAATAAAAGAGTGATGTACATACCATGAATATTTTAATGACCCTGTAACTCCCAAACGGTTGAGATTTTCCCTGCCCTGCCATCCATTTTTTTGTTTGACTAGATGAGATCTATCACACCATTTATTTTGGCACACCTTATGAGAAATACCCTGTATATGTTATGCGTGTCACAAAAACCTAATATTGTAACAAATTTCAATTCCTACTTCACGCTGTCTTCGAGAAAAACGTCTGTGATAGACAGACGGACGGAAGTGCGAGTGATCTTACAAGGGTCCGTTTGAGGCATGGCAGTGGTACCCTAAAAACGAAGCAATTTTATCGTTTCTTTAAAGTGCTACGGAAATTTTTAATTAATCAAGTTAAATTACCTAGTGGACTACTCGTATCTTATCTTAAAATTCTTAAGTATGTTTTGCGGTATAAATATCGAAATTTTATAAGTTCTCAGAAGTGTTGCGGTAAACATGAACTCAGTAGGGATATTTAGTTTAATTTTGGCGGTTTCTTTCTGCAACGTAACAGGCACTTCTCAATGGGAAGATGCTAAAGAGCGTGTCCGAGAAGGAATAGAGAATCGTATTGTTGGCGGAGACCCTGCAAAATACGAACAGTTTCCATATCAAGCAAGATTAGTTTTAACAAAAAAAGTCAAAGAAAAATTGGCTAACACTTTATGTGGGGGTGTCCTAATTTCTAACAAGATTGTTCTTACTGCTGGACATTGCGTGAGAGGGTATGGTATAAAAATACAATTTAAATATATATTTTCATGACACTTTGATTTTCTACTAGAGCTGTTGGGGGATATGTATTTCTAGGAACTACAAATTTGAAAAATAAAGAAGAAAGTCGAGTTATCCTTCAGTTAAACGAAAAGAGTTTTCTGGAGCATCAAAATCATAATCCTAAGGCTTTTGAAAATGATATTGGAATGGTTATACTGCCTAATCCTGTAAAGTTTACCAGTGCGTTATTTGGATTAAAATTTTACCACAGTTTAAAGCAGGTTTATTTTTTCCAGTGGGAATTAGGCCTATAAGATTACCTCGACTCAGTGAAGGTAGCTTGGAAAATTATGTAGGCATTGCTTCCGGTTTCGGAAAAACAGGCGATAAAGAGCCTCCATCAATGCAACTATTATACGCTAAACGTCGAATTTCGCCTATGAATTTCTGCCGCAATTGGTTCCCGTACAATTTTAGACCACAAATGCACATATGTTTGGATGGAAATAAGAAGTCGACATGCCTTGGTGATTCCGGTGGCCCACTTGTGGTGAAAGAACAAGACGGCTATTACTCTGTTGTAGGTGTTACATCTTATGGCAAAATAAGCTGCGAAATGGGCGCTCCTACTGTCTTCACTCGGATTTCAGCTTATCTTTATTGGATTAATAAGCATACCGGAATTCCGATACGAAGATAACTTCTTTTGAAAGTCCCTGATTTTATATAAATAAACATGAACTTACACGGAACTTTTTATTTTTTATATCTACATAATTATGTTAACAGGTATTTCAAAATTTTTCATAAAGACGATATGGTTTGGTACTTTTAGTGCCTTATTTTGGAAGAACATTTTTCAGTTATTATTCTATACTACCCTGATTCGAAATGGTGGAGTTTATACTGCTTCACTGGACAAATCTAACCTGCTTGATTCTAATTTTCTGCGTATTCTCACTTGCCACCTTCTTCGCAGCATCTGGCATTTAGCCAAACTTCAAGCATTTCCCGAGTGAAAATGATCGAGGCCGTACAGCGGTCGTACACGGGTTGTTCAGTTTTCCTAAGGGCGTACACGGGCTGTATAGGGTCCGGAAAATTTTACGGGCTGTACACTGGGGCGCACAAGGGGCGAACTTGAGTGTAAAGCCCGAACGGCCATACTCGAGTGAATCCCAAACGGCCGTACACAGCAGGAATAGACAACCGTATAATAATTATATTGTGAATAAAATGTAGTTTATTTTCTTTATCAATATCACTTTTGTTTTGTTTTATATGGTATTTCTTGAGTTGAAAGACTGCCCGTATTATTGAAGTTCATTTATTTAAAAACTTAATCCTTAATCCATTTACGTTATATGATTTCATTACACTGTCCTATAAAATTAACTGTGTGTGATATACTGAAATATTCAAACATTGAGCAAACTTAAATTTGATCAATAGACTGCGAATAATTTCAGTTTCGTTCGACCTAACAACGAAATCCGAACTGTAAATGAAGACTAAGTTTAAGTTTAAGTTATGCAAATATATAAGAGTAAATTGTATTATGTAAAAAAACACATAAGCTGAAAAAAAATGATTTAACGGAGCCTCGAGCGCCGCTCATTGAAATTATATTAGGAAGCTTGAACGTTAACGCTGCGGTACAGAAGAACATTACAGCAAAATTAAAAACTATAGCTCTGACATAAAGAATATTAAGATGGCTCTTTACTAGTTTTCCGTTCTTTTGCTGACAACCAAAAACGGAAATAAACACGAATTTTTGGGTTGTTTTATGACAATTGAACTTAATAGCTCATGGTGTCGGTTTCATTTGTCCACCGAACTAATCTGCTTCAAGTTAGCAAGAATAAACTTCATGACAGCCGATGTGTTTTGGATTATTGCTATTGGTCCTGATCACAGGGACAGTACAAAGTTGCTGTTATTCTATTGGACTACCTCAGCAAGAATAAACGCTGCAATCCAGAGAATCAGGAAAGGCACTCTTGGCAAGAGCGTGCCCAAAGGCAGGGTTTTTTTTTAAAACAGAAGGCATTCATGGCTAAAGTCCCGAGCTAATTAGGCCCTTGGAGAGAATCGCGAAAAATGCTATCAAGTTAAGATGAGCTACTACATATTATCAAAAAGGAAAAAGTCACCTTGAGCTTGTCCTTGAATCCTGGATAGCAGCCAGGGCAGCACTAACGGACTCGCGACAAAGAACTATAAACCCTTTTTCTCGCAGGGTTAAGGTAAGACGCGTTCGGTCACATTGATTAAAAACGAACTTAATATTAACCCTTGCTCTAATTTCAGTAGTAACGGCTTAACAGTTGTTCTGTGTGAAGTTGGAAAAAATGACCCATAGCTGATCATTGCATCGACTTACATCGCACATGACAGGGAAGCGCCGCAGGAAGAATGCCAAACATTAGTGCAGAAAGCAAAGAAGAGAAAGCTTAACCTAGTAATCGAAAGAGACCTACCTATATCCCAACCCAACATCTAGGACCCAACATGCATATACAAGTCGGCAAGTCGATGGTGTTGGTGTTCAAGATCGTAAAGTCCCTGCACTATATTACTTCAACAAGCTAACTATCGAGGCGACCGCAGACGATCTGGAAGCAGGAAAGGTGGACAAATCCTTCAGTTGATGGATAGTCACGCTACTAGAAGTCAAAATGATAATCTGAGAGGGGGGCGAGTGCATTCTCAGCAAAGCAGTCGACCCGGGCAAACAGCATGGAGAATTATTATCGAATCTTCTGTGGCTACTGGTTATGAACAATATCTTAGTGACACTTGAGAGAAGGGGTGTAAAAGTGATCACTTACGCCGATTATGTTGTTGCATTAGTCTCAGGCAAGTGCCCTAACACGACTAGCGAAATCATGTTAGGAGTTCTTAAGAAACTAAGTTCATGGGCGAAAACCAGGGGCTTGGCATCAATCCACACAGGACCGAAATTGTACCAGTCTTCGTGGCACCACGATTAGACGGTATGTTGCTGGATGACCTCTAAAATAAATGTAGAAGAAAGGATTTCTAAAGCAAACGGAAAGCGGAACAAATACTTCCTCCAATACAATGTTGCCCCATCTCTCAACGATAGGCTGTTAGATATTTCGGAAAAAATACGGGAAGAAATCACTAGGTGTGGGATAGCGAAGACGGTGTGGAAAACCTATGATAAAAAGGAGACTAATCGCTTACTTAACCTATTTATTACATGTAGAACTTTAGTCAGGGGCAACGGAGACGGGTATCTTTGATACTAATAGAGTAGCTCTCCGGCGATCGCAAAACGAAAACGCCAAGACATAGGACATCTAATTCTGGACGCGATATGGACCCGATGTGAACAATGTGAGTCTTTTTCACCACCGCTGTAACCTAACCTAACCTAAATTGGATTTCAAGTTTTTATAAAACTTTTCGATTCGTGTAACGTGTACCAACATTATTTCTTTTTATCTGTGACTGTTTATATCTTACTTTCAATCCCATTCATGGTGTAGACCAAAAATGTTGCCTATACGGGACTGTGTTGTACACAGGTATATAGGAGAGGGCGAAGCCTAACCAAAGATTACTTACTACTAGATAAACGGTTTAACAAAGTAGTGTACAATTTTTGGTTACTTTTGTATATTTCCCGCATCGGGAATGTGATGTGAATAAGAAACATGTATATATACTTTTCTTATGTGCGGCGTGATTTAAATAGCTTCGACAAAAACGTTAAAATATCAATCCGTGATGATAAAATGGTGATGTGGTTTGCACCAAATTTCATCCACTAACAATATGTAAATGAATGGAAATGAGCCGGCTATGGATTTAGTTGTAAGTTACTTCACCACAAAAAGATGAAATTATTTCATTGCTAACAAAATTTGAAAGCAGTAGTAGTAGGCAATTAGCACAATAGGTAATGCAAGTCTGTCGGGATAGAACAATTTAGTTACGAGAAAAGTAAAAATAATTTATCATAAAATTCTAATCGGATTAAGATTGGCAGCCATAATTATGAACGTAATAGCAAAGATTACTTACTACTAGATAACCGGCTCCCTAAATTACCCAGCTAGTCTTGAAAAAAGTAACACTGGCGCCACAGTAATACGAAATATATCCAGCTTTTAAAGTCATAAGAATATACATGTAAATAAAGAGTCCAGGTAGTGTGCAGTCATTTACTCCTATCAAAATTAGTTGAGAGAATCACTTACTCCTGTCAAAACTCTGTTCTCATCCGGAGAGAATCACATACTCCTGTCAAAAAAGTACCACCAAATCATGTTGGAGAGAAAAATGTACCAAAATGTACCCCAATTAAAAAGAATTGATGTGAAGCACATGAATGAGCAAGCTACTTGTGTGCGTAAGAGATTTTCAAACAGACAATGTATTCTTATCATTTAATGAGTGAAGTATATTTGACATTTACAAATGCACATAAGAAAAGTATACATGTCTCTTATCCACAAACTCTCCCAGATATATGTATATACAAAAGCAACCAAAAATTGTTCACTACTTTGTTTAAAGCCGTTTCTCTAGTAGTAAGTAATCTTTGGTAATAGTGTGAATTTTTCTGGAACAGAAGATGAAGATACTTTGAAAATACTCTCCTATAATATTGCAGGCTTGAAAAACAAATTAATTCTTCATGGATTTTTTGATTTTGTCAGGAATTTTGATATGTTCTGTCTTTTTGAGACCCATGTTACGGAACAATACTTTGAATATTATTTAAAATTTGTTGGTGGCTTTGATTTATGCTAAGGGAGTGCAGCGAGGAAGGACAAGTCGAGGGTACCTTCTAGCTATAATAAAAAATTTTAGTGAAGCCGGTCTATGTAATTTGCTGTAGATTTATAATCGGAACTGTAATAAACTGAAGTGTGGATCAGATTGTATCTGCTTTATACCTGCATATATTAACTGTTCAAAGTGGGAAGCTGCTTTTGAATCCCTTGTTAATTTTAAAAATAAGTTGGATGGCGAAAATTGTATCTTCCTAGGTGGTATGAATGTCAGATTTGGTGAATGCCAGCTGGTACCGGAAGACTTAGATTTTGCTGCAAGAATTAGAAGTTAAAGGTTATCAAACATCTAATACTAAACGCAAAAAGTAAAACCTTTTTGGAAGTCTGCGATGATCTTGGGTTACTTGTTTTGAACGGTACAAGCTTTAGTGACTTGGTAGGTTGCTCTAGATATGCTGAGGCTAACGGTGCTTCGGTCAATGATATAATTACCATGTCATATGACATATCGGCTCTCATAAAAAGTTTTACGATAGAAGATCAAACCTTATCGGACCATTTTAGGCAATAATGACAGTAGAATTTGGAATGAAAAATTTTGTCCCACAGCTTTACACTGATGTCTCTTACACAGGCATCTGCCCAGTTTTGTGTCTTCCTTAGATTTCGTCTTTGGGGACAAAACGCTAAGAGTATTAAACGTTTACCTGCAGGATTACCAGGATACTGCAAGCCAGGTTTTGGACTCAATCCATCGAAGAATTCATTCAGTTTTGGCACCAATGGCGTGCAGTTTTGGCACCATCGGAGCAGATATCATGCATCGAGTTTGACGGCCAAAGTCACCCAGATTGGTACACTCCTACCCGTGCAACCAGAGTTTCTCTCACAATACGAGAGACTTAAAGAACGACTGACAGCACAAAACTTCAAGCATAGCTTGGAGTTTGTGTTCCAAAAGCAATCGCGCTGGTTGCGAGAGGGCGATTATCCGACCGCTTGGTGACCCCGAACTTTTGGTGACCCCGAACTTTTTTTTTTGTTAAAACAGAAGTACCTCATAGCCAAGGTAACTTACTTTCTGCTTTTTTAAAAAAAAAAGACTCAAAAAACAACGAAGAATCAACAAACCTCAAAAAATCAACACAATTTTAAAACAGAGATACCACTTTCCAAAGGTAAGGTATTCCCTCATTTAAAAAAAAAGAAGACAACGAAGATTTACCAACTCAAGCAACAAAATTTTAATAAGAGGTGCCCCCCCCCCACCCAGGGTAAAGCATCCTCATTATTACGAACATCATCAGGGTAAGGCATCCTCTTCAAAAAAATTTTCAAATAAAATCAACAATCAAGTTCAACAATATTTGAACTATGAGGTGCCCCCACCCAGGGTAAGGCATCCTCTAGTTTAAAAAATCATCAACATATCAACACATCAAAGAGAAATTTACATCTATAGGATGAAAGAAGAAAAGACAACAAATTAACAAAACAGAAGTCAATACTTTAATTTCAAAGAAAAAAAAATATATCAACAAATGGTGAAGACAACATGGTACGTTTTTTATAATTAAAATTACTTTTATTGTACCACATTCACATAATTAAAAACTCATAAACAACACTTTCTCACATATTCAAACTATTTATCTAAATAAAATCATATTCTTCTTTTCTACTAAAAATAATATATATACATATATTTTTCAATATATTATCATTCTCGAAATAATACCATAACTTAAAAAATATAATAAGGGGTTGTACTTTCAATTTGTGATTCGCGAAGCTAAGTTTCGTTAAAATCAGTGTATAATAAAAAAGTGAAATTTTACTTTCAAAAAGTGAACAAATACAATCATGATGACTAGTGAAGACGAGGCGAATATTTCGCAACAAACTTTACATACAAACGCTACAAATTTCAACGCAAACATTTATGTAGCCACGACTTCAATTAAACTACCAAGCTTTTGGACTCCATATCGAGAAGCTTGGTTCATTCAAGCCGAAGCCCAATTTGATTCTAAACGAATAACGGTAGACGAAACAAAATACAGTCACGTTGTAAAGTCTTTACCAGTGGAAGTCATAACAAATGTTCAAGATTTTTTACAAAATATTCCACTTTTAAATAAATATGAAAGTTTGAAAAATCCTCTAATAAAAAGATTTACAGAATCAGAAGAAAACAAGTTAGAGCAACTTCTATCTACTACCGAAATCTTAGATAGAAGACCTTCAGAATTTTATCGCTCTATGGAAATTTTTGCAGGCAATTCATCCACATTTAGCAAATCTTTAATAAAAAACTATGGATGAGAAATTTGCCAGCAAATGTAAACATAGCCTGAATATCTTCCGGAAAACAAGATATTAAAATATTTTTAGATTAGGCAAATAATATATATGATATTTAAAAAATTCAATTTTTATCGGAAATAAACAAAAATCTACCAACACCAAATTACAAATTTATAGATAACAATTTTCTTTCAACAAAAATAAATAATTTAGAAAACAAATGAGAAAATCTCGAAAATTTAATAAAAGAATTATCGTATCAAAACCAATTTTCTCACTCACGTTCTAGAAACAGATCGAGAGATAATTCATTCTCCAATTCGCATGGCAGACAAGTTTCAAACTCTAGAAATAACAATTCTTATTGTTGGTATCAGAATAAATTTGGTACCAAAGCGACTAAATGCATTTCGCCGTGTTCTTTCAAAACCATTAATAATCAAAAAAACTAATTATTCCCCCAGTGAACAATATATTTAACAATAACATTTCTAAACGTTTATTCATTTTTGACAAAGAAAACAAATTTAAATTTCTAATAGATACAGGTGCTGATATTTCAGTAACGAATTCTTTAGAAAATTTAACAATTTATTTATCCGCAGCAAACTTAAAGTAGATTTCGGTCTTAGGAGAGAATTCATTTTCCCATTTATAATTGCTAATGCCAAAAAGCATCGGAGCAGATTTTTTGAGAAAATTTAATATACTGGTCGATTTAAAAAACAAAAGATTATTCGACGGTACAACAACATTAAGTGTTAATGGAATCACGGTAAACGCAAATACTCCAACTCCTCGTTACTATGCAATCAGTAGCGAGTACGGTAAAATTTTGCAAAGATTTCCCACATTAACGCAACCACCTCGTTATGATATTCCAGTTAAACATAACGTAGAACATCACATAGAAACTAAAGTACTACTTCCTTTTTCTCGTCCAAGACGTTTAGATGGACATAAATACAAAATTGCAAAATTAGAATTTGATGACTTGGTTAAATTAAGTCTGTGCCAATTATCATCTTCTTCAGTATCTTCTGCACTACATCTAGTAGCAAAGAAAAATTCTACAGATACAGGAGATTATCGCAGACTCAACGCAATCACAGTTCCGGATAGATACCAATTACCACACATAGAAAATTTCTCAATGAACTTAAATAGTTGCACCATTTTTCCAAAAATTGATTTAGTAAGAGCTTACCACCGAATTCCAATGGCTAAAGAAGACATACACAAAACAGCCAATACAACTCCATTCGGATTATTGGAATTCACAAGGATGCCTTTTGGTCTAAGAAATGCTGCACAAACATTTCAACGATTCATGGACCAAATTATTAAAAATTTAGATTTCGCTTTTGTCTATATTGACGATATTTTAGTTGCCAGCAAATCTGAATCCGAACATCAAAATCATTTAAACCAAATTTTTAAACAACTATCAGATTTCGGAATCAAAATATCAATCCATCCAAATGCATTTTCGGAGTTGAAACTTTGGACTTCCTCAGTTCCAAATCTTGCAAAATTACTAAACCCAATTCACACTCATTTGGACCTACTTCTCAAAAAGAAACCAAATAACGCTAAAAATTTCCAAATGCATTTTCGGAGTTGAAACTTTGGACTTCCTCAGTTCCAAATCTTGCAAAATTACTAAACCCAATTCACACTCATTTGGACCTACTTCTCAAAAAGAAACCAAATAACGCTAAGAATTTTTCTTGGCCAGTAGAATGTGAATAACAATTTAATAAAATTAAACAATCATTTTCAAAAACAACTTTATTAATTTATCCTATTAAAAATTAAAAATTCAATTTAACCGTAGACGCTTCTGCTAGCGCTGTTGGTGCAGTTCTCCAACAATCTAATACAAACCATTGGGAACCCATTGCATTTTTCTCTAAAAAGCTAAAAGAAGCAGAAATAAAATATTCAGAAGTCGACCGAGAACTTTTGGCATTATATCTAGCCATCAAACATTTTAGACATTTTCTAGAAGGTCGAGAATTTATAGCTTTTACAGACGACAAATCACTCATTTCAGCAATATGGTCTAAAACAGAAAGAAGTCCAAGACAAACTAGACATCTGGACTACATAACTCAATTTACTTCCGGTATCAGACATATCAAAGGCAAATCAAATACAGTAGCAGATACTTTATCTAGAATTTCTATCGAAAATTTCGAACATTCAAAACATAACAACACCAAATTTGATTTAAAAACTGTTGCTGAGTATCAAAATAGTGACGAAGAACTTACACATCTTTTGATAACTCAACATAACACACCAGATTATTCAAAATATAAGCTTGTAAAAATTAAATTAAACACTTCTGAGTCTGACATTTGGTTCGAAGTTTCTACTAAAAATTCACGGTCATATATACCCAAAGAACTTCGAAAAATTATTGTTAATACCATTCAGAATTTATCTCATCCAGGAATTAGATCAACACGAAAATCTATTGTTTCTAAGTACTTTTGGCTGGAATGAATACAGAAATTATCAATTGGAATAAAAATTGTGTCAATTTCCAAAAAGCCAAAATAACCAAACACACGAAACCAGAAATTGGTAAATTCGAACTACCCAAAGCAAGATTCGAACATATCCATTTAGATTTGGTAGGTCCTTTACCGTCTTCAAATGGATATTCTTACATTCTAACAATAATAGATAGATTTACTCGTTGGCCAGAAGCTTATCCAATCAAAGATATACAGGTTAGCACAGTTATCAACACGTTATATGAACAATATTTCCACGTTTTGGTATTCCAGTAGAAATTACCACAGATCAGGGTAGTCAATTCGAATCCAAATTATTCGAAGAATTTACAAAAATTTTAGGATCACATCGAATCGGCACTACTCCTTATCATCCAAAACGGAATGATAGAATGGTTTCATCGACAGTTAAAAGCAGCCATACGCGCTCGTGAGGGCCAAAATAATTGGGTCACACAATTACCTGGTTTCCGAACCACGATTAAAGAAGACTTGCAATGTTCTCCAGCAGAATTTGTTTATGGGCAACCTCTTCGCGTTCCAGGAGAATTTATCATTAACAACAATTCAACAATTCAAGATCCATTAAATTTCTTAAGTAAAATCAGATCTTGCATAAATAACTTCAAACCATCAAATTCTCGAAAACAAAATTCTAAAATCTACGTACCTAAAGATTTAAAAGATACAAAATTTGTTGTTAGAATCGACAGAAGCAAATCTTCTTTACAAAACCCATATGAAGGTCCTTTCAAAGTATTAAACAAAGTATTATCAAATCGACTACCGTGGTAAAGCAACGAACATTTCAACGACAGACTAAAACCAGCATTTATCGAAGACACAGAACAAATAATTACACCAATCAAAAACAAGACAAAAAAGAAAGTAAAATTTCAATTATAAAAGATTATTACTAACAATATTATTATTCATCATATTCTTAATTTTACGATTCACTTAAAAATGACGTTTTCACTAAGGGGGGGAGTAATGTAGCAGTAGCTACAAATTTAATTTTTAATTAAAATTTTATCAGTTTTATTATATTATTTTAAGGGGAAGGAACCCGACCTTGTGCGACATTAATAATCTTGTTCGCGATATGTGACAGCATATCTGCGCGACATTCAGCATTACAAGAACCTCCTTTTTACTAGGGCCAACCAGATAAATTGCTTAATCAGCTTCCTTATCAGATTGCGGAGGGGATTTCGTCTGCAGTTTCGTCAACGAAGGCCGACACATTTAACTGCATCTGGCAACCTGGAAATAGCAGGCCGCAGACTTGCAACAGCTTGTCCACGAAGCTTTTCTTCGCTTTGGTATTGCTGCAAGTGCTGTGTGAAGGACAAGTGTCATGATGGAATCATAGAACTGGGATGATGATGGGAGCAGTTTGCAGACGTCAATGACTCTGCAGACTGGTCCCGCGGGACTTTAATCGGTTCGAAATTTTTGTGCATTCGTTAGGGACATATTAAGATGAGTGCTCCCGGAGGACTAGACAAGTGGCGAACGGCTCTACGGAGAGGACATTTAATTGGGAGGAGTGGTTCCCGAAGTAGTAACTTCGCCCGGTGCTGCATCTGCCCTCTGGGAGCACTCATTATCATGTTCTAGTTTGATATTTATTTTCGGTTCATTAATTCGTACGTTTTAGGTTTAGGTGTAGGCTTTGTTTCGGATTTTTTTCAAAATTTTTGAGAACTTTTCTGATACACGCTTGGATGCATTTAAAAATTTCTTCTGTTTTTTCAGGTTTTTGTCTTCAAGTTTTAGAGTCTTTTTTATTTAACCTATTTTCAGTAACTTCAAGAAATTGAACAGCTGATCGTATTTCCCCTGTTACCCAAATGTAAATATTTTACCCACGATCTAGAGTGTGAACTAAATTGAAGAAAAAGATTTTCTTGCAAAAAAATTTTGAAATCTATTTTACAACGCTGTTACTGGTGTTTAAATTAAAAATTCCAAGAGGTATAGGTAAAGTTACAACTGAGCAGGGCACGGTCCAAATTACTTGCTCTCCTAGTACCTACAAATTACTGGAAAATAGTAACCTACTAATTTATTTTTTGAAAGTTCTCTGTTATCATCAATTTACCCATTTGTCCGTTCACAAAAATCACAAAGTAGTCTAATAATTTTATTACAATGATAATATACAGTTTTAATAGGAGGTATCTTAACAAATGGAACGAAATTTAACTTAATTCACTTGAGGACAAATTTTCACGCACAAAAGTAAACAACCTTTGACAGTACGAAATATATTTGTTTCTGTTTTGGTCTCTTTAATTGAACAACCACAGCTGATTTTAAATTCCTCGAGCAGCTTCACTCATGAATAGGAAATTTGAATTTGACTGAATTTTTGAATTTTTTCGGATAAGTCTAAATTTACTTTAATAGGGCCGGATGGAACGTCTTTGTTTTTCGCAAATTCGGCGAAATGTGCATAACTTACAATGTGCAAATTTCTTCCTGCGTTATGGTCATTATGCATTACAGCCTACGCTGGCGGGCGAATAATTATAGTTGTAGTACAAAAATATTGTTAATGAGGGCGCTATACCGGCAAGAGGGGAGTTATCCAAGAAAGTTGAATAACCTGTATTTCAAGAGGATTCGACAACTTGCCGTCGAGCTAAATCGGTAAGTATTTTAGTGCATATTTATTGTAATAATGACAGCAAGTGGATTGCGTTTTAACTGACTTTAGTAAAGCCTTTGATAGAATTAATCATAGGATTCTTTTTCTTTTCTATGAGGACGTATCCAGCGCTTTTTGCTCTGAAGTTTATAACACATTTTGTACGCTCCAGGAAGCCATTTAGCACCATAAGTTTTCATAATTTACGTATACACGACTGTGCTCTTTTAAATTCTGACTTATGCGCCTTTTATTATAATTTGTATTAATATCCTTTCTGTGAATGGTGAGAAATGCGCCACGATATTATTCTCTCGCAGAAAAGATCCGCTGAACATTAAGATCACCATCAATGGTAGCGTATTAACCAAACTTGACATTGCTTAACATCTTGGGGTCCCAATATTATGTTCTTTCAATCATCAGAAAGACGCTTTTGTGAATAGGGTTAACAAAGCCTTGGGTTTTGTTAAAAATTGATCAATTGAGTTCAATGACTTTCACTTCGAAGCTCCTTTATTGTACTTTCGTTAAACGAATCCTAGAGTACACTACATCTTAAAAAATTCTTAGTTATCACTACATAAAGTTCGACGTTTACATCAAAACGTATAATGTTTAGTGCACATGAATTCATTTATAGAAATCTTGACAAAACAACAAATATCCTTTGTATTGTCATTCATCAAACTAACTGCGGAAACTACTATCCGTCATGTGGAGTCCGTTACTGATCTTGGTGTAAAGCTAGACAGAAAACTCGATTTCAGTCTGCACATAAACCATATCGTATCTCGGAGTAATTCAGTCCCGGGTTTTGTTAAGCGGTGGTCAAGGGGGTTTTCTGATCGACAGACCCTTATTCACTTATTTTTTTCTTTAGTTAGACCAATTCTCGAGTACGCATCTCAGGTTTGGTCTCCTTGCTATGCTGTTCATTCTAGACGCATTGAATCGGTGCAGCGGAACTTTGTTAGGTTCGCACTAAGGGACCTCCGGTGGAATGATCCATTAAGGCTTCCTCCTTATGAGGATCGCCTCCGATTGCTTAATATGCACTCGTTGGAGGAACGATGTAGAGTTGCTGACCTCGTATTTATTCACCAACTTTTAAACTCGAATATAGATTCTCGGTATCTTGCAAGTTTGGTTACTTATAGGCATACTCCGTATAGGTTAAGGAGATTGTCTTTACTACATGTTGTTCATTCTCGGTCTAACTATGGTATGCATGAGCCTATTAATCGCATGTGTAGAGCCGTGAATATGTGTCCTATATTTGACCTGGCTCTTGCTAAGGATTTGCTTAAACGATCTCTGTTATCAATGCACCCCTGATTGTTTTGTTTGGACGTGTTTTGGTTTTTTTGTTTACTAATATTTTTCTTTGCATGGGTTGTGGGAGCCTCATTCACCTCAATATATGTTATATTCTGGTGAATAGGTCAATTGGTTCCAGGCTTCTGCCTGTGAAGTGCGCCTTCTGAGTTAGAAGGGTTAATTCTATTATGATTCATCATTAAAGTCGTAACAAAACGTACCTTTTCAACGAGGAACAAATTAATCACTTTGAAATAGTGGAATAAAATATTATTATGTTCTATTGTAAAATAATTTTACTGTTAGGTTTCATAGTGCAGACAGGAAAAGTAATTAAGCGAAATTTATGTCTAGCCATTCTATCTATGATGTAATAAAATAAAAAGACCTTAAATGCAGGCAATGCATTGAAAAAATTTAAAAAAGTAGACAAGAACTTTCAAGATTAGTGAGCAGGCAATTTAGTATTATGATCCTTGCAAATCCTTTGGAAAAAATTTTTATGGCTAAATTCAGTAAACAAGTAATAGGTGCCTGAACTTTATTACTCTTTGTTCAATACCCTCATGAAGCCTTAATAAATAGAATAAGAAAGAAATAGAAGGCCTTAGTAAATAGAACAAAATTTGTATTCAGATATAAAGTAGGAAGTTTAGTGAGTACGATTCATTCGTATTCCGAAAGAGCTTAAATAATCATTAAAGAGAGTGAATTTATATAAAAAGTTTAAATGTGTTGCTGATATAATCAATACATGTTCCAAGAATATTAAACAAATAATAACCTACCAGAAAGGTTGTGTGTGTTAATATGAATTTTAGTGCGCAACCGCGAGATGAATTACGGTGTATTTGTTATCATACTTTTCGGTGTTTTTAATATAAATCAGCTAAAATGGAGTCCACTGCACTGTGAGAAACCTTAATCAAGTGCAAAGGAAACGTACATCAACAAAATTCGAAGAAAGACGCAAATTAGGTGCGAAGAAGTATGTCTTAATTTTTCGTTTCCGAGCTTATTTGTGACTATCACATTATTATGTACACTCTTATGTGTTTGTGCTTTAACTAATTGTTGATGCTTTTCAGGAACAGGAACAACCCGAGTAAAAATTATCGGGGCCGGACAGCGGTCGTACACGGGCCGTTCAGTTTTCCTAAGGGCGTACACGGGCTGTACAGGGTCCGGAAAATTTTACGGGCTTACACTGGGGCGTACAAGGGCCGAACTCGAGTGTACGGCCCGAACGGCCGTACATCGGGGCGTACACGGTCCAAACTCGAGTGAAAAGCCCAAACGGCCGTACACAGCAGCGATGGGCCACCGTATAATAATTATATTGTGAATAAATTGTAGTTTATTTTCTTTATCAATATCACTTTACAACATTTAAATACTGAAATATTCGAACATTAAGCAAACTTAAAGTTGATCAATAGACTGCGAATAATTTCAGTTTCGTTCGACCCGACAACGAGATCCGAACTGTAAATAAAGACTGAGTTTAAGTTATGCATATCATTATTGAAAATATATAAGAGTAAACTGTATTATGTAAATAAACACAAAAGCTGAAAAAAATAATTTAACGGCGCCTCGAGCTGCACTCATTGAAAATATATTAGACAGCTTGAACATTAGCGCTGCGGTACAGAAGAACATTACAGCAAAATTAAAAACACTATCTCTGGCATAAAGAATATTAAGATGGCTCTTTCCTAGTTTTCCGTTGTTTTGCTGACGACCAAAAACGGAAATAAACACGAATTTTTGGGTTGTTTTATGACAATTGAACTCGGCTTGTTCTTCGGGTTACAGACAGTGGTCAGTTAGCAGTGAACGTTTGTCCTGTTAAAGTTTTGTCGTTCTGATATAGTGCACTTTAATGGTTAATTATAGAAAGAAAATTTGGTGGACATTAATTTTTTGGTCGGAAACTAGTGAAATATCAGTTCATAGTATATAAAAGTTGGCTGGAAAGGTGATCTACCGTGGGTGGATAAAGAAGATATTACAACCTTGCACGAGGCAATATTACAACCCCTGTACGGCCCGTGTACGACCTCTGTACGACCCGTGTACGACCCATGGCAAAATCTTTTACGGCCCAATTGTCCTGCAAGAAAACCATGTACGACAAATGTTCAAACTGCGGCCCTTGTACGGCCCTTGTACAGCCTCACTTAAAAACTTGAATATTTTTACTCGGGAAGGATCCTTTTGTCTTGGAATTCAAAAAACCATGCAGTCACAAGAAAAAAGCAAATTTCAATGCAGCAGTATTAAAGCTCAAGACGTCGTAAAATTAAGAAAGATATTGCATAAAAATGAAAATAAAATTCATCAAGATATATTT
Organism: Leptarthrus brevirostris; assembly: GCA_964036015.1. Classification (NCBI taxonomy): domain Eukaryota; kingdom Metazoa; phylum Arthropoda; class Insecta; order Diptera; family Asilidae; genus Leptarthrus; species Leptarthrus brevirostris. The sequence continues at coordinate 68,340,471 of OZ038373.1, read as the reverse complement.
CTGTCTCGATTTCTTAGTCTATATAAAATTCAACGGCATAGGACATCAAAATCTAACACAAAAAAGCCAAGAAAATTTTTAGTGAGCTATTATGCGTCAAAGAATAAAAAGATGGTGCATGTCTGTAAAGAGGCTTTTGAGCAGACATTTTTAATCAGCATCGCCGTTTAAATACTATCGGACGGACATTACACAAATGTCATACTCCACAAGAGATAAAAGGCGAAGATAGTCTGTCATTTAAATACACAGAGAGGAGAGAACAGGTGTTAAGAATTTTAAAGTACTTGTCTGATGTAGAAAGTCATTATAACCGAAGTAAGCCCAAATGATGTTATCTATCGTGTGATTTGACTATAGCAAAATTAAAAAAAAATCTACAAAAATTCTGTTCATGAGAGTTTAAAAAAAAAAAAAAAACTGATTTCTGGAAGTTGTTTAATTCATTAAATATTGGTTTTTGCGCACCGGTCTCTGATGTGTGTTCCACATGTTCTCTACTTAAACAGAAAACAAAAAGAGGAAGAGCAAGAATATATAAATATACAAAGAACCCAACATTTTATAATTGGACTAAGGATCAGGCTGCGCGAGGATCAGTTTGTGTTCGGATTCCCGAAAAATAATCCTCCAGTATCCTAAAATAGAACCAATAAATTTTGTACCACAAAAATGTACATATTTCTTACCTCATTACATTGCCGACGGCATCCAGCAGAATTCCATCCTCAAGTCCAGATTCCAAAATCATCCCATCCTTGTCCAGCTCCGACTCTGAAAAATAAAAGAGAAAAAATCCACAATCACTTCTTTTTAAAACATAACATAAAACTTACCTAATGAAATAATAAATTTCAATATTTTCCACAGCCACCTACATCCAAAACAAATAAAACTTTGACAGATCTTGACAGATGGCCAGTATCAAGTTTTATCACGGCCTACGAATAAAGAGCTAAAGGAAAGGCCCTAACTCATAAAAGTCGTATATGTGAATGAAGCAAAAAGCTTTTAGGCGAAGTGGCAGAGATGTGGGGGGAATTGTAGATTCGTCAATAAGAATAAGGAACCTGAGCTGTCATTTAATTGGAAATTTATTTTCCGATATCGAAAGTCGTGAAATTGTGCAGTTAAATAGATTTTTTCAACATAATTAGTTGTAAAAAACATTTAAAAAGTGAAAAGTAAAAACGCTTGTTTTTCTTCCACAAATTGGAGTTAAAATTTTCTTTGGGATGGTGATCGCTGAAAAATATCAGCGCTCAAAGAAATGATGGATGTTTCGACCAAAAGTACAAGCTGGTCATCATCAGCGTGATACTTGTACTTTTTACCACGGACATCCATGACGAAAGGTCAAAACACAACTCCTATAAGTACTCAGTTTTAAATCTGAGTACGAATTATATGAAGAGGATTTTTAGTCTATCAATTTCAATTTCTGATTAAACAATTTTTAACCAGTATTGGTTATGTGCCTTGCGGTGGGACTCGCACCCACTAAAAAACTTCCTACTTTCAGGCATGTCCCCACCCCGGGACTACTTTTCGAATTACTTCAGGGTGGTACCTATTACGCCATCATTGGCTTCTTATGTTCTAGGTCTTATCCTACTACAGTTCGTTCAGTGCTTCTGTGGTTTCCTTTTTCTTTTGTTGCAGGATCTTCTGGATAAATACTGCAACTCGGTCCCTTTGCGCTTTACCTCTGAGCATGCTGAGCACTATGTCCTCGGGAGTGAATCCCCCTAGCTCTAGCTCCTGTTCCTCTGCGTTCCACCTTCTGCATTCGAAGAAGGTGTATTGAGCGTCGTCCTTCTGGGAGTTGCCGTATTGGCAGGCTGGGCTTTCTGTTTTTCCCATTGTATGGAGGCAAGCGTTAAAGTACCCGTATCCGGTCAAGCACTGCATCAGGTAGTAGTTTACCTCTCCGATTTCTCGCTTTAGCCACTTCTTTAGATCTGGTATTAGTCTAGCGGTCCATCTCCCTCTTGTGTCTCTATCCCAGTGGTCTTGCCATCTCGTAAGGGCGTATTTGCTAGCTTCAACTTTCGCTGCCTCTTTTCCGATTTCGGCCTGCCTGTCATGACGCTGTTCCCGATCTTGCGCCAATAGATCTACGGGGGCGACGGCTGCCAAAATCAGAACCGCTAGCTCCGACACCGGTCTGTAGCCGGAGGCAACTCTAAAAGCTCCTCTCCTCTGCACTGCCGCCATCCGTTTCCTGTACTTTTCGACCTACAGCACATTAGCCCAGATCTCACATCCGTATAGTAGGATCGAGTGCGTGATCGACATAAGCAGTCGCCTCTTACTCGCTAATGGGCCTCCCACGTTAGCCATGAGCCTGCTCAACTGGGCTGCGGTCTGTGCAGCCCTGTCTGCCGCATGCCTAATGTGTTCCCAAAAGGTGAGTTGGGAGTCCAGCTTAATTCCCAGGTATTTAACTGCCTGGCTCGTCAGGATGTCCTCATCCCCCACTCGCACTTCCTAATCATAGGGATCCGCTTTCTAGTGAGTAGGACAATCTCTGTCTTCTGGTTGGCTAGACATAGGCCATGTTCCTCCATCCAGGTGGTCACCCGTCGCATTACCTGATTCAGTCTAAGCTGCACGGCGTCGACGTCTCGTGCCGCTATTACTGCTGCGATGTCATCCGCGTAACCGACCAAAAAGGTGTCTGCGCCATGTCCATGCGCAGTACGTACGCTATATTTCACAGCTCCGGGCCTAGAATCGACCCTTGCGCGACTCCTGCTGTGATTTTCTTCTTCCTGTCTGGTCCTTCCGTGGTGTCATAGAGGAGAACCTTATCATGTAGGTAGCTCTTTACCATCCGGAGGAGATACTCCGGCGTTCTAAAGGTGTACTCTAGAGCGTTTAGCATGTCGCACCATCTGGCGGAGTTAAAGGCGTTTTTAACATCCAGTGCCACCAGCAGGACTACTTTTTTTGAGTGGCGGTTTCCTTCTTGCGCCGCGTGAAAGGCTTTAACAACTTTTTCTACCGCTCCAATGGTTGATCGCCCTTTTCCAGAAACCATGCTGTTTGTCTGAAAGGCCCCCTGCGTTCTGTATGGCTGATGCTAGACGCGGTTTCAGCAATTCTTCCAATAGTTTCCCGGCCGTATCCAGCATGCACAGTGGTCTGTATGCCGCTGGAGTTCCTGGATCTCCCTTCTCCTTGCTGACAAGTACAAGTCTCTGTGCTTTCTACCGCTTGGGAAAGGTCGCTTCATTCAGACAACCGTTGTACATTTTCAACAGTAAATGTGGGCATGAGTGGGCTATGACTTTCAGGGCTTCTGTTGGGGCTCCATCTGGACCTGGGGCTTTGTTGTTGTGCAAGAATCCCGCGACCTCCTTGAGCTCTTCCACGCTGAAAGGCGGAACTTCTTACATCGTAGTGGGGTGCTATTGGCTATTGCCCACTTGAGCTCCTGCCTTGCGTCCTTGTACGCGGCAGTTTCACCTTCCGGTATGTCATAGATGTATATTCCTCCAATACATTTGAACAACATCATCGTATTTATTCCGCGATTGAAACTGTAAGACTATGCCTTTGAGAAAATTTTATTCTATCGAAGTATGTATCGGAAGGTCTACATATTCTTCAAAGGTAGAATATAGCAGTCAAAAACTTTCTGTAGTCGAGCAGAGCACTTCTGCCGTCTTGGTTAAAACAATGTAATTAATGCAGTAAGGAAGATAGTAAAGATAAATTGACAAAATAATTCTTGAATGATATTTACTTTGCCCGCTACGTCAATTAATTACTTAGCTCTTATCAAAAAGGTGTGAAGTACACTTATGGTATAAATAGAACGGTAAAAATTGTAGATCTCTACAAAATCAAAGTAGAGCAGATATCATGAAGTTGGCTGTAGTGTTTTCCCTACTTTTCGTTGGAGTGTTCGGGCATCTATCCAACGTAGCATCGAAAGAGTCAGATCTTTTTGAAGGAATTCAAAAGCTTATTATTGGTGGAGAAGTCGCACAATCCAAACAATTGCCGTATCATGTTCTAATTCACTCAAAACTCCTGGTAAACGGAAAAATCATAAGCTCATTATGCGGCGGTGCAGTAATTTCCAACAAACATATAATAACTGCTGCTCATTGCTTACATGGGTAAATTAATTTAAGAAACTTAAGACAAACTACAATAAAACTTGGATTTTAATAGGACTGTTGGAGGAAATATGTATCTAGGCATTTCAAGAATTCGAAATGTTGAAACTACTCGAGTTGTTATAAAGCTTAAACCATCATATTTTCACATTCATGAAGAGTACAATCCCCGGAGCGATGTAAATGATATCGCTTTAGTAACACTCCCATCACCTATTGAAATGAATGGTAAGTTCTTCGATAATTCTTAAAATGATAAGCACTACTTTCTTTAAATTTTTAGATGGAATCAAAATCGTCAGATTGCCTAGTGCTAGTCTTGATACTTTAGATAATCGCATAGGAGTTATTTCTGGCTTCGGAAAAACTGGAGACAAATTTGATATATCCAATGAACTTCGATTTGTTCGAAGGAAAATTTTGCCAGATATATTCTGTCGTTCCACTTTCGTTGGATTTATGTCAAAAACTCAAATTTGCGTCGATGGCTCTGAAAAGAAATCAGCCTGTCCCGGTGATTCAGGTGGTCCTCTTGTTATTACTGAAGATGATGGAATTCCAACAGTTGTGGGTGTTACCTCTTATGGTAAAGTTTCATGTGAATCAGGATCACCATCCGTTTATACAAGACTTTCTGCATACCTGGATTGGATCAATAAGCATACTTCAATTTCTATTAGAAAGTGAAACGATTCAAATTTGAGTGTCTTTAAGTAAACAACATTTAAAAATTATTGCTAGTGTTTTTGCATCATAACCGAAACCTTTTTCATTTCTTATATTTTGTTTCTAAGAATTGCAAATTCCATCTATTTAGGAACTTCTTGGGCAATCATCTTTAAGAGAGGTTAATATCTAACATATGCGACAGAAGTGTCTCAGAAATGTTAAAAAACTTCTTAGGAAAGCCAAGCGATCTTGATCGGAGTGATTTAGTAACAAAAGTAGTGCGTCTGAGATTGTTTGCTTAAAATTATATAAATGGCATCAAGCTCACTCAGCCTCGTATTCAGTCAAGGCAGTACTTGCCTGCTGGACCTAATCTAACCTAGACATCCTGGGGCGCACTTTCCGGACTGTAACAGCAACAATAACTGACTGCATTACCTTCAAATTTCCGCATAATTTTAGGTGTCGATTAGAATAAAGGTATTGGCGACTTGAGAGCTCTTCCGTTTCCACCGAAAATTAAAGATGTTCCTACAATATTTATTAAACAAATTTTCTTAATACATATTCTGAAAGCAGTCATCGAAACGAATTCAAAACAATTCTTACTTTTATTTTCTCGATAGTATTAAATTTTTTTTTATTTCCAGTGAAACCGCAAGTAAGTGAAGACGCCAGTAACTTTATTCCTAAAATTATACAGCGAACTTTTAACAATGAGCTATAAGACTCCATTTTTGCAAGAATTTTTATTTTATGTAATACTTTTTACTAAAAAGAATATTTAATATATATATATATATATATATATATATATATATATATGTATATATATATATATATATATATATCTATATATATATATATATTAAACAAACGGTAAGAAACTACTATCACAGTTCCCTTTCCAAAATTCTCAATGTTTATCTCCTCCTCCTCCTACCATTGCAGGTGCAGTCACTAGGGTGAACAACTATAATGACAAAATGTTTTGAAATTACCTAAAATTCAGAAATTTCCCACATTTTCAACGAAATTCATGTAATTAATACACCTGTTTTCTATTTTTATTAAATTACCCATCTTATTACCTTTCAAAAAAGGTACAACGTGCCCAGGCAGGGAAAGGATATATAAATTTATAAGTAGAAAACCTACCTGGGAATATTATTAAAATCTGCAATTTATTGAAACGAAACTCATGCTTATTATATTGCCTTTGCAATGTTAGCAGTATACGCAGGTGCTCCATCGTCTTGGTAAAACATGTCTGTTCGATTATACAAAGAGATATGCTCTATTCGATCTGGCAGTGTATTCTCCAAAAAGTAAGCATAAATTTGACTGTTGAGAATGGTCCTACCAAATGGTTGCCGATAATTCCAGCCCGAATGGAGGTGCTGGAAGTTTGTGTTACTATGTATCCCTGGTGAATTGTGATTCATGCGTCCACAAAATTCGGTCCAGAAGACAACCGTTAAATAACAGTCTGTTCTCGGAATCTCCTTGTAGTAGTCCCTTGTCCGGGTGTAATCTCACTTCCCTCATAAGAGAGAAGGCAATATCGCTCAGAACTACCGTTATTTCCCAACGAAGTGCGACAAATTCCTAAGTTATTATCGGTAGAAAGTTGTTAACTGTGCTTTGTTTGCGAAATCGCACTTTTGGTTTTAGTTTTGGCGAGAACAGGTCAGTTTTGAAAGTTGATTAAGAAAAGGCTGCACAGAAAAAAATCCGTTTAACCAGGACCAATATTCAAATTGCCTTTCCAATTGTTCCCGAACCGACGGGTCGCAGTGAGGAGGCTCCCAAAGGAGCTGTACGATCCACAGTGCGTCAACCCTCAAATGCATTCAGGTGGGGGACAAGTGACGGTATGGGGACAGAGAATGTAACACAGCGGTATGACGTGTCCATACATATATATATATATATATATATATATATATATATATATATATATATATATATATATATATATATATATATATATATATATATATATATATATATATATATATATATATATATATATATATATATATATATATATATATATTAAATATGTATATTTATAACATATATATATATATATATATATATATATGTCAACAATGTTGATCTATCTACTATTATTTCATGTACAGTCACTTCCAAAAGTTATTTTGATTGGATTGGCCATTTTATTACCTTTTTAAAAAGGTACAACATGCCCAAGTAAAGAGATTTATATGTAGACAATTTATCGGGAAGTATTTGAAAATCTGTAATTTAAAAAAACTATACTAATATTAACTCTTAAATCCTTTTTTTTTAATTCAAAACTTATTACAATAATCTTGATAAATTACAAAAGCCGTTCAAAATGTCCAACGCCACATTGGATGCATCCCTGTTTAAGGTGTATTGCAGCCAGCCTCTCCCTTAATTTCATCGCTGCATTCCCAATTCTGCTAACTAAATTCTCCCTAGTGTTAACAGGACTACATCCGTCATTGTTTCCCATAAAAAAAGTCCAATGGGGTAAGGCCTAGAGATCTAGAAGGCCAAGGAATCGGTGCACCTCGGTTAATTCAGCGGTTAGGACATTTTTCACTTAGTATTATCTTCATATGATAGCAGTATGCGCTGGTGCTCCATCGTGTTGGTGAAACATGTCCGTTCGATTATGCAAAGGGATGTCCTCTATTAGATCCGGTAGTGTATTCTACAAAAATTCAGCATGAATTTGAATGTTGAGCACTTGCGGCAAAATGAATGGTCCTACCAAATGGTTGCCGTTGATATCAGCCCAAATATTGACAGTGAATATCTGTTGGAATTAGGTCACCTTCGTCCTGTGCGGGTTAGTTTCCGCCCAGGTATGGAGGTTATTGAAGTTCGTGATACCATCCCTGGTGAATTGAAGTTCATCCGCCCACAGAATCGGCCCAGAAACTCCCTGTCGTAAATGTCACGTTCCAGAAGCCCAGTGCAAACTTCCATCCTTCTCTCGGAATCTCCATCCAGTAGTCCTTGGACTTGGTGATGGTGATATGGACGTAATCCCTCTCTATGAATAATCCCCCTAAACTTAGATTAAGATACTCCTAATCGTCTTGCGACTCGTCTTGTGCTCGTCTCAGGTTCTTGCCTTACGATGGTGATTATTTGCTGCACCACGTCAGCAGAAGTTCTCGAAGTATCTCCCTGTCGTGTGAAGTTACACTTCCTGTTTCTCTTAACTTTCGGAAAGTCCGTGTAAGTACTAAGTAATATCCTTTGATACGCCAGTACAGCCGCTCACTCATTTCCGTCTACTACACCATAAATGTTAATAATAATATCCGCGTATTCCTCAAAAGTAAATTTGACCATTTTTTAATAATTTTTGCTTTAAAACACCCGTACTTAGGTGATTTGTTTTTCAACTATGGTAGGTAGTTTTGCTGACTGACCACTATCAGGTACGAGTAACAGAACGCCAGGATACAAGGGTGTGAAGACTGGCTAGCACAAGCTAATATCGGCAACAATAGAAAATGTTACATTTTTCGAAATTTTTTGCAGCAATAATTAAAAATAATTACCTCTTAACCCAATAGAAACATGTTCGACCGTTTATCTTAATAATTTTGTTTGTTTAAAGAATTTCCTTCCTAAAGTGCAATAAAATAATTAAGTAGTCGAGGGTTTCTAAGGATGCGGTTTTCCTAATCCTTTGTCTACCTTACCATGTTGCACCTTTTTGGAAAGGTAACAAGATGGTCAATTCAGTAAAAATAAAAAAGGAGGTATACTAATTACATGAATTTCGGAGAAAATGTGGACAAATTCTTAATTTTAGGTAATTGCAAACCATTTTTTTCACTTATTACTCTACATTCAATGGTAGGAGGTAGATCAAGATTGTTGACAATTATGAGAGGTTATTGGGATAGTAGATTTTTGGCGTTTGTTTGATGTCGCTGTGCTTTGTAGATCACAAGATAAAAATAAAAGAGTATTGTGCGTACCATGAAAAACTGAAATTTATGAATCACAAACTCCCACACGGTTCAGATTGTCCCCCTCCCTTCCATTCAGTTTTTTGTTCGGCTAGGTGAGATTTATTACCCCACTCATTTTGGAACGTATATATACAATACTTGGCACATGGAGCTTCCGCTACCTGTCGAATGAATTCCAGCTTATCAAATTTTAATCCAAAGGTTCTGCTTAGAACCCAAGCATTATATCGACTCAAAGATTCAGAAAATCAAGGGCAGGTTCCACTTTTTGTCCCTTATAGGAATTTGATTGTTGGATACTGAACAGGTCAACACCTCCCATGAATTTGCTGTAGGCGTGTTTCAAATTTGGTTATGGAATTTCCCCTTTCTTCGCTTGTTTGAACAAGAATCTCTGCGCCCTAATTTGTGGTTCTGTTCCATATTGATTTGAAAGAATCATTACTATATTATTGTCCATCCATTTAACGCCTATTATGTTAATTCTAGCATCGATGGAGCTCTCTGAATTACCTCTGCTTCATCTATTTATTTGGAAAAATTTAATATTTAATATTATCGAGGACAATTCCAGTTGCTCCAAAATTAATTTTGTAGAGCTTAGTCATCAATTTGGCACTCGTAAAGAAGTTATCAAACTGTAGGGAGAAAGAGATATATTTAAATGATTTTTGTAAAATATCAGCAAAATGCAGGACTACAGATCCCCGAGACCAAACGTATCTGGTAAATTGAAAAAGTGTACTTGTATTTTCAGCTGTATGAGTATGTCATCGGTACTTACAACAGAGTTTGCATTTTTCTGTTGTGAATATATAGTGGTATATTTTGCCAAATTAGACACAACGTCAACTTCTGCAGCTCGAACAATTCAACAGAATCTGATGTTGCTGAAAGGGTTAACACCGTCGTAAAAACATAATCTAGGTGGTCGATGTCTTTTATGTCGCGTTCGTTCTTTTATTGGTTAGCTTTTTAAAAGTTGCTAGTTGATCGTAATCATCATCACCGTTGGCCACTTCATCCCCTTCTTGATGATATACCGCCTGTACAGGTAATATTAGTAAGAAAGTTGATTTGAATTTATTTCGTCTTCATCGCCCGATTCTTGATCTATTTCGCCAGAAAAATCATCTAGAGGAAGTATGTCGACATCATCTGGAAAATCCTTAAGATTTTCTAAAATTTTAACTACAGATAATATTTTTCTGTAGTTAAATTTTTAAACAATGTATTACTCATATACCCAACTGGTCAAAAGCGACCGCTTAATTTCCACACCAGAAAATAACACAATTAAAAATTTTCAAGATTTCACTCATTGCAAAAAACTTTAAGAGAACAACTAATTGTCACAATTTAAACCATTATAAACAATCAAATAATATTAATTCCTCTACTTACCGGTAATTTCCACAAGCCATATGCGCAAGAATTTATTGTTCACCTTCTTCACCTTTAAACACACTCACAGAACTGAGCTTGCACAAAAACTGCGTTCTAATTAGGGAATCCACACCATTGTATTTGCATTCGGATAGCTAAGAATCAGCGTTGCCATTTCTACCATAATTCTGGTAGACCTATCCTATTTATGCATCAAATACCATCTACCATAATGAGTTTCATGGTATCTCGAAAATACCATAATTTTTCCGAATTCAAAAATTTCGAATTTTTGAAATGAAAACGTTCGACATTTTTGAATTGTGAAATACCGACAGTGAAAAAATCTTTAGTCAAATCAATTTGACGAAACCCAAAACAAGAAACAAAATGATTGTGCCGAATATAAAAGCACTATTTCTGTCGAAACAGCATGTACAAAATGCATGCTGTCAAGAATGACCACAAAATCACTATACAAGGAAAAAGATGTTTCAGCTGATAAAAGCTGTCAAGATGTTGAAAATCAGGAAGACGGGATTTTATATGAAGGCTTTACGTTTTTAGAAACGTTTTTGTCGACTGAGGCCGAAGACTCCAAAGTAGATAAATAAAAAGTGAGTCCCTGTTCTTGTAAAACTTTTTGACTTGTCATAGAAGATACAATATATTTTATTCCTCTCTGCTCTTTTAAATATGTTCTAAAAATTTTTTTATTTCAAATAATACAGTTCTTAATTTCTTATATTTTAAATTGAGCATTTTACCTTAAATTATCTTCATTACTTACAATACCATCATTTTTCGTCAAATGCCATAATTTTGTCCAGATAATACCATAATCAATTGGCCAAAGACTGGCAACCTTGCTACGCAGTTATTCGTGGAAGAATTTTTACAGAGGAAAAATTGCGGAGGCTTTTATCAACCGCTTGGGCATTTAGTGGATTTGGTCGTTTTCGACCGGTTGGGCTTAAATGGGTCAAACCTCTCAAAACTGCTAGAAATTCTGTTGACAAATACGTAATTGAAGGAATTTACTGAGTTTACAAAATACTGTTTTAGTAGATTTGGAACGAAATATATAAGTAAATTAAACACAGACATATATTATGGAAATTCGCATTTTATAATAGCCTTTCTCATTTTAATTACCGTAATATATAATAACATTAAAAAGTTTTTGTAAAGGTATAAAATCATATATTAGCTCTCAATTTTTACCACCTTTGATAGAATCGGATAAATTTTTTTTCTAAAGTGTTTAATTTTGCAGTGCTTAAAGATATGCGTCCGCGAAAAAATCAATAAATCAATGTTACAATATTTCATTTTCGAATAGGTATTGAAGTAAGCTTATTGATCCAACCCAAGTATGCTGAAAGCCTCGTATAAACAGCTGGCGATCCTGATTCGCAAGACATTTTACCATAGGAGGTAACACCAACAAGTGTTCCAATTCCATCATCATCGGTAATTACAAGAGGGCCACCTGAATCTCCGGGGCAAGCAGATTTTTTTTGAGAACCGTCCACGCAAATTTGAGTATTTGGCATAAATCTCGCGAAGTGGGAATGGCAAGCCGTTTCTGGTAAGATTTTGCGCTTAACAAATCGAAGGCTATCGGATGGACCAAATTTATCTCCGGTTTTTCCAAACCCAGAAATAACGCCCATACGATTATCTAGATCAATAAGATTAGCACCCGGTAACCTGACAACTTGTATTCCATCTAAATAACAAAAATGAAAAAGACTTACACTTACTACAGCAATATCGAGAAAGATTTAAATACTCACCATTGGTTTTAATAGCATTTTCAAGAATAATTAAAGCAATATCGTTCACGAAGAGTTGAGAACTATACTCTGGATGAATGTGAAAATAGCTGGGATTGAGATTTATTACAACACGTGTTGGCTCAGCTTTTTGAATATTTGTAACACCTAAGTACAAAGTTCCACCAATAGCCCTAATTAATAATATCAGTTACTAAGTGTTTTTCTTTTTATTTGTTACATACCCAAGCAAGCAGTGGGCTGCAGTTAAAACGACTTTGTTAGAAATAACAGCACCGCCACATAATGAGCTGACGATTCTTCCTCCGGATATCTTCTGTAAGTGCATCCTTACCTGGTATGGGAATTGTTTAGGTTGTGCGACCTCCCCGCCAACAATACGTTTTTCAATTCCTTCAAAAACATCTGATTCGTCCCATAGAACGTCGAAAGGATATCCGAACGCTGCAACAAAAAGTAAGGAAAATACAACAAACGACTTCATTGTTTACGATTTTGAAAATTTTAATCTTTTTCGCTTCCTATTTATACTACCAAATGTACTTCACTCTAAGGTGATAATAGGTAAGTAATTAAATAATTTATAAATGAAGTGAACTTTTTATTTAAAGTGTTGCCTTATCGCCATTTCTGCTACCAGGAAAGCAAAATACTTATCATCTTAAGTACGACAATATTTAGACGTAATTAATCTATTTAAAAGATCAAAAAACCCTTGTGATGAGACCGTTTTCTGAGTAACTCAGTAACTGCTATTGCTATCAAGTAGAAATTTGGTCAAAGGGTTGTGAAAGTCATTTGCCCGCATCTATCTATATTGCCGGTGAAAGAAGTTCAGAAATATTAATAATGTTATTAATTAATGATATTAATTGAAAATTAAAAAAAATCTATATACAGGGTGTTTCAGATCTGGTGGGTGATAAGTGGGGTGATAGAATCCACCGCGACAAATAAAAAAATATATGGTAGAGAGGGAGGAAGCTATCTCAACCGTTATCTCCGAAAACTACTATCCCAATGACCTTTCCAACATTGTCAATAATGTTGATCTAACTTCTACCATTGCAGGTACAGTTACTTCCATACCTGTATACTGTATGGGGTATCATTTGAAGCACTTTTTTTTAAGGATTCAAGCATTTTTTAAATGAAACTTCTTACACAGTGCCGACGTCTGGAATATTTGGTTGATAAAATGCTGAGTCGATAAAACGAAAATTCATTGGAATCTTTCGTTTGTTGCATACCAAACTTGTGACGTCTATCACTATCTAGGCCACTATATCAACTCGAAACACGCAGTGACTATGATACTCGCTACATATAATGTCGGCTGACGTGCAAAGAAAATATTTTCAGCGGCAGTTAGCTTATACTCTGCAAAAATTTTAGCGAAGGGCTCGCTGTTCGAATAGAATAAAAACTAGTGGGGTGGGTTTAGATTCTGGGTGTAGCATCATTGGTGCGACCCTTGAGGTCCACACGGACAAATTCCCAGTTAATAACAATTTTCAATTGTTATTAACAATCTTCAATTATTATTAACAATATTTAATTGTTAATAGCGATAAATTTCATGATCATAGTACAAACGAGTAAGTGAAAACTCAATAAAATTCATTATATTCGATTTATCATTAATATCAACTATTTATGGTTTTTTTTACCATTTTTTTAATGTTAAAAAAACTATAAAAGTTCTGGATAAAAATATCTGATTTTTTTTTTAAAGTATATCGAGTTGTATCAGAACCAATTAGATCAGATGAATCTTTTTCAAAGAAAGAAATTTATTGCTTATTAATTTCAATTTAAATATATTTTAACCTAAGGAAAAACCTTATCTGACATATGGTCAAAAGAAAAAACGCCTGAATTTTGCCAAAGAACACCTATATTGGACTCTAAGACAATGGCAATCCATTATATGGAGTGATGAGGCCAAATTCGAATTAAAGTTAGGTAAAAATGGTACTCGCGTCATTCGAGATAAGAATGAGGCCTTTATCTCAGAATCCTTGAAGCGAAAATCTAAGTTTCCTTCATCCATAATGGTATGGGGATGCATGTCGTGGCGAGGTGTGGGGAAACTTCACATCATTGACGGAACAGTCAATGGTTTGAAGTACCAAAACATCTTGGAAAATGCACTTTTACCTTCGATTCCTTCATTGGAATCTCCTGAAGGTGAGTACGTTTTCCAGCAAGATGGTGCTTCCTGTCATACGGCGAGGAGCACAAGGAACTGGCTAAATGAAAGAAACATTCCCTTAATGGAATGGCCATCAAACAGCCCCGATTTGTCGCCAATTGAGTCCTTATGGTTCAAAATAACAAAAAAGATTAAATAAAAATCCCGCAAGGACTATAGAGGACTTAAAAACCTCCGTAAAGGATGTTTGGGCCTCAATCAGTAAAGAAGAATGTGCTAAATTAGTAAACACGATGCCCCGAAGAATGAAGGACACCATAACTGCAAAGGGTGATGCAACAAAGTGGTGAAAACGGCTGTGTTCGAACTATTTTGAAATGGAAAGGCGTTGGGCGAACTATTATGAACTGAAATTGTACTTGCATTTGTTTATTTTTTTTACTTATGCTCAATATTTTGAATTAAATAAAATATATCTTATTTGTTATCCTGTAGAGTTTTGTTTTGGTTAATAAAAGTTTTAATTTACCATTAACTTCATCGTTGAATACTTCAAAGAACTTAAAAATTATCATTTGTTTATGGTTGGGCGAACTATTTTGAAAATGAGTAGTAATACGCTTCGCTTATTCGCGAGATTTCGTTGTCGAAAAAAGTTGGTCCTAACCAATGACTTATAACTATGGACCGATTGAGCTGTCAAAATTACATGTAGCAAAGTGAAACACTTTTGTATGTTCGTCCTTTTCCCTATAAGCACATTGCATTGAACTCTAAAAGTTAAATTCGTACACAGTTCATTGAGCTATTTCGGACCTACCAACATGAAGACTCTGGGAATGTTTTGTTTCAAAATACAAATTTTCCTTTATTTAATTATAATCGATATGTTATACTTCGTGTAAGGCACTACAATATTTATTATATTCATTATTTGAGATATAGGAGTGCCCGCCGTTCTAAAATATTTTCCATTAAATTCTCGATCTCGATTTTAAATTGCCGCCAGCAAATACAATTACGTTCTTATGTTGGTGCCACATACAAAACAAGAAAGCACACCACCAAAAATAATTTCAGGGAAGGCAATTTAATCTGTATGTAATAATGTATTTTTCTCTCGCCAGTATTAGCAAAATACTCGAAATAAAAATGCAAGCAAAAAAGGTTTTCCACTCTGGTAAAAAAAATTGTCTCAAAATGAAATAGCATACGATCGGTCCATAGCTATATGTCAGTGGTCCGAACGTACACACGCACACACACACACACACACACACACACACACACACACACACACATACACACACATGTCTTTATAAACTTGCCTAAACACTATGGTAACTTTGAAATATAAAAAAATTTTAAAACTAACAATTTTGAAAATCGGGTTCATTACAATAACTTCCCTATATGTGGGAAGTTAATAAATGAGAAATCCGGGAAATAACTAAAACCGAGAGTTTTCTGTAATCCCTTCGCTTTTCGGATTCTATTACTTCACTTATCTAATATCGCGCTTATTCAGTTATATTCTCTTGATCCAATTAAAAGATAGATAGTTTTACACAAAAGAAAGTAACATGTTCTCACCGTATCGTACGCAGTTTGTTTTGTATTCTGTCGAAAAATAGTTAAAATATTTTAACTAACCTATTGACTAACAATTTAAGTTAAATTAACAACAAAATATTTCTAAATAAAAGAACTCAATATTTTTCATTTGGTATGATGCCCTATGGCCTACAAGGCGTCAAAAATTATATCATCTCAGATATATCATTTCTTATCTCCATTATTAGCTCGACGTATAATTGCTTCGTAATTCTCCGTGGAAAGTAAGTATTACAGTCACAAAAGATCAAATTGGTCGCAGTGACTAAGGATGCGGTTAGTCCTTGATCCAATCCTTAATAATAATAATAATTACGGTGTCCCAGGCTTGATTCACATTAGATTACTAGCATGGTAAATTTGAAACTATTTAAAATGTTTACTAATTATAATTTTTTCAGAGAAAAAATGATTATAACTTGGAGTAATATGAAATTGCGTGCATTTTGAAATTGCCAAAAAGGGGAAATAAGGGTACACTATTCACCGACTTTCCACTCTTGCTGAAAGAAAGAAATTTCACCATTTTTCTTTTTAATTTTAAACTGTACCATAAAATACAATTCCTCCTCCTAATCTCCGCAGTTTGCAAGCCGACAAATTTGAAGAAATTTGTATGAATAAAAGCTCTGATATACAAAAATAAAACATAGTTCCCGTGTCATTTATAATTTCCGAAGAAAATAAATAAATCTATTAATTTTTTTTATATTGTGAGACTGACGCACTTAGCCGAAATTTTCTTATTTGATAAATTAATTCTTTTTAAAATATAGAATAGACAATTTTGAGAATTACAACATAATCTAAGCCTGGCGAATTAATAGTTAACGTTTTCTCCTTTCTGAAAATTAAATCATTAAAACTTAGTTGATTTTAGAATTAGAGATGAGTAAAATTGAAACTGGTATCTGCCAAGGCTTGGCTATAATATCATAGGTCATCACTTAAATCTTGGAATTATCGTAAAAAGGGTAGTTGGTTTATAGAAAATGTTTCTATATTTTGTTAAATTTTTGTCAACTCAACTGAAAAAGGTACAAAAAATTTATTTTTGCAATTTAATTTCGAAATAATTAAAACTAAAACAAAACATTGCAAAATGATAACGCTTAAGGGGAGGTTCTTTCAATTTTTTTTGAAAAAATCGTTTTTTTGTCACATAAAATGAAAGCCGTATGTTCGTAGAATATGTGTACGAAAGGATTTTTCGATACGATCGATATTTAAACAATGAGAGCGACTAAGATCTTGATGTGAGTATAATGCAACATATTCAACAAGAAATTGTTTGGAAAATTTTAGAAATCTTCAAATTTTATTATTTTAAACGTTATTCGAACGTTTCTCAGTATTTATTTCCTGGCTAAATGTTTCGTACAAAAAATGTCATTTTCGGAGCTGCTATCTTTCAACGCGTTTTTCTCGGAACCACGTTTTCCATGTGAATTTCAAGGATATCTCTTGTACTATTGTTCTGATTTCCTTCATATAAACCATGTTTGAAAGGTGATCATTTTTTGAATGGCTTATATCTAAAACGAGCATAAGTTATTATTAAATTGTTATTTATAATTAAGGTTTAATAACAAAAAAAGTGGCAAAAAAAAATTTTTTTTTTCGAGCGTTCATATTTCAGTCAATTTTTGGTCAAAAATCATTGCAGTTAGGCATAAGCCATAGAAAATTTTATCTACTTTCATTTAAAAAAAACCTTTTTCACTTCAGATTACTACAAGAGGCTGTAGGCTTGAAATTCGGAGACGAGATTTTTCAGGCAGTGATCGACGAAAGCCGCCATTGTTCAGCCGCCATTTTGAATTTTGTTACAAAAAATATATCATATTATTGTATAATAAATAACCAATTCAACTGTCAAAACCCGATGTTTCTATGTTTTTTCATCATGCCACAAATCATTTCCAAACTTAGGCCTTTTTTCAGCCAAATTTGAAAGAACCTCCCCTTAAAAGATCAATTCGTTTGAATATTTTGAGCGCACTTAGTAGAACAACTTTTTCACCATTTTTGAAATTAAACTACACTTGTTTTTCTTCTGCAAATAATTAATTAGTTATTGTAAAGAACAAGTGTAGCTTAATTTCAAAAAATGGTGCTTAAAAGGTCATTGTATACACATATATATAACAAGTGAAATCAATTAACTAATTAAAACACTTATCACATATCGCTCAAGTGTATGTTCAACTATGTATAAATAAGGAGAGTTTCTCATTATTCGACAGCGTAGAAAATGAGGTCCATCGTGGTACTTGCATTGCTTTTTGCGGCAGTTTTTGCCTACCCAGAGTTTGAGTTAGATGACTCCGAAGTTACGACTTTAGAAGGGATTAGCAAACGTATAGCAAACGGTCAACTTGCAAAACCCAAGCAATTTCCGTATCAAGTAAGGCTTTCCATTACAAAACGCAAAAATGGGAAATTAGTTGGCTCTCTCTGCGGCGGTGCGCTTCTATCAAATAGGACCGTGCTAACTGCGGCGCATTGCTTAGATGAGTAAAGTTTTATATAAAAAAAAATATATTATATGTGTCTAATAATCTACAATTTTGTAGTGCTGTTTCTGCTATTTTATTCATGGGAACCAATAATGTTTGGGGAAATGACCCAACTCGTGTCATGTCTGGAGTTTGGAAAAAAGACTTTATTGTTCATGAAAGATGGAACTCATCTTCAATGGAAAATGATATTGCACTGATCAACTTCCCATCACCTATAAGACTAAATGGTAAACAAAGTTTTAATTTAGCTACCTTTTAATAACATTTGTTCTTAGATGCTGTTCAACCAATTAAGTTACCTCGCGCTAGTCAAGTTAATTTGGATAACCAAATGGCAGTAATTGCTGGATTTGGCAAAACAGGAACAACCGCGCCTACTTCAAATAATTTGCTTTTCGCTCATAGAAGAATACTTCCTGCTCAAAACTGCATGGGATACTTCCGTAATTATTTCAAAACTAATATGCATCTTTGCGTTGATGGCTCCGATAAGACTTCAACATGCCCAGGAGACTCTGGTGGTCCACTTGCTGTTCAGGAAAGTGATGGATCCAAAGTCGTTGTCGGTCTTACATCTTTTGGAGGATTAAGTTGTGACTCAGGACTTCCTGTTGCATTCACGAGAGTTACAACACACTTAAGTTGGATTCATAAGCATAGTGGCATTCCAATCAGAAACTAAACTATATCTTAGTAAAATAAATATATTTCAATTACTTTGCATTTGTCTGCAAAATAATTTGTTTAATAGCAGTAACACACATTAAATATCAAACCTCTTCATATAGAGGTTGAAAGCCTGGCTATATGTGCGGCCTACAAACTAGAGTGAGCCGGTCTCCTTGGGGTAAACATAGTTAAGGGCCACAAGACTATAAGGGAGATTCTTAAAGCTTCACCTGAGATGGCCATGTTAGCTGATCAGATGCCGGCAAGATTCTTACCATTCCAACCACGGGTGGAGAATCGTGCGACCGGGACGCTTCCAGCTGTCCGTCCAGGGGAACTAGTATGGTATACGGATGGATCCAAGACTGAATCGGGCGTTGGGGCAGGGTTCTGGAGTAACTCTCCTCGATTCAGTTTATCACTGGCCCTGGGAAAGTATACCATGGTATTCCAGGCTGAGATCTTTGCTATACTTTCGAGAACCTAAGAAGAGCTTGTAAAAACAAAAGCATCTTAATTTTTTCGGATAGTCAAACTGTAATCAAAGCAATTGCTTCATCTACCACCAGATCTAAGCTGGTGTGGGACTGCCAAAGGAGCCTAGATGAACTGTGTAGAACTAATCAAGTCAACTTGATCTGAATACCGGGACATCGGGGCTATACGGGGAATGAAAAGGCAGACGAACTTGCTCGGAAGTGGTCCAATACCCCTTTCATAGGGCCGGAGCCGGTCTGTGGAATTCCTCTCTGCACGGCTAAAAGGCTAAAACCAAAACGACATTGAAGGGCACGCTCATTCAAGAAGTCTTATGCCCTCACCGTCGCCGGGTATATCCAGGGAGCTCCTCAAGCTGAGCAGGTCGAATGTTAAAGCTCTGGCTGGCCTACTTACCGGCCACTGTCAGCTAAGGAATCACCTGGTAAGGATAGGTAGAGCCATCGACCCTATCTGCAGACTCTGTCTGGAGGATGATGAGACCCCATTACACGTACTGTGTGAATGCCCTGCAGTGGCCAGTCGCAGATTTAGCCTATTTGGGAAACCGACCCTGGTACCGATCGGGCTGAATGACTGCCAACTGCTGGAGCTGTTGAACCTCTTCAGAGGGACCGGCTTGCTATAAGGAGTTGAGAGGGTTAGCACGATAGGCCCCAGTGGCCGCGGCGCTTGAGAACCTCACACCTCCAATTTAATCAAATCAACACACATTATAATTGGACTTCACCGATTTGCATATTTCCTATTTTAAAACTTAAATTCTTCGTATTTCACTACCTTCAAACGGTGGTAATAAAAATTAAATTTGTTTAATACCGCGTAATTGAGAAAAACACCGGTCAAGTGCAAGTCAGACTCGCGCACCAGGTTCCCTCAAATTAACAGATTTACTTATTTTCTTCTTCGGAAACTGTAATGTCTTAAACGTTATATTTGCTAAAATACATCAGACCTTTTATTATTTTATTTTTTATTAGTCATAAAAATACATAAAAGACATACTTCCTACAAATACATTTTTTACATAAATATGGAATGCACTCTTATAATAAGCGCTTTTGTTGAGTTCTTACACTATAGGGCTAGACTATTTATGGTTTTGTATTGTTAAGCTTTATTTTCAAAAGAGTCCTTTATGCCTCTTTTTATTTTAAATAAATTTTAAACCAATTAGCACGGAACTGTTGGCAGATCGAGAAACTATCTCTTTTTTAGACGAAGCCGAACGAGTTCAACCTCAACTGTTTACAGTGGAAGCGATTAAAGCTGAGTTTAGCTGAAATTTCTTTTATATTTTGGATTGTTTTTCGGAGTACCATTACTATTAAAAGGATTTAACAACGGGATTCGGAGTTAGATCAATTGGTTGAGCGGTACGACCTCCGTGAAATGGTTCTCATGTTTGAGACTCGGTCATGCGTAAATAGAATTAAAAAAAATCCACTCCGTCTCTGAGCTGTTGTCTAGCTCGCAGCAATAAAAAAACAATATTTCCCTTCCGGAAAAAGCCATCGTGTCAAAGGGTTGGCCCCTAGGCTTTGGATACACCCTAGAAAAACAAGAAACATTAAAATTTAAAATAAATCCAAGGCTAACAAGACTGTGAACTAAACACAGCTGCTTCTTGTAAAAAATGTTAAACTCCGGTATTATTTAGCCGTGTATAAAGAGGCTCGAGTGAACGTTAAGCTTTACGATATTCATACCTCCACAAAGGTCAAAGGGACTTCATGGTTGTATAGTAGGCACACCAGAAAGTAAGATAATAGGAAGAGTTAGGGGAAGGAGCAAAATGGCAGATGTTTGTTGGTTGTGTGAGCAGTTTCGTAGCCACTTAAAACGCAGTTATACGTATTATTAACAGTGGATTTCCGATTGATATTTTTGTTTCTGTTGATTGTTCATATTGAGTAATTTATAAACAATTATTTTCATGGTTTTTTTCGAAAGACATAATTTTCTATGACGAAGATTTCATATCCTTAAATTGAACACTTCATTAACCTGCTTTTGTATGAGCAATTTTTAATTTCGATTTTTAAAGATAGATTTAAATTTAGAAGTACCAAAAACCACAAGAAATCTATCTTTTTACAAGGTATAAACTTTATTCTAAAAGTGTAAAGACGATCTTTACCGTACATTTGGTGACCCAGACGTGATGTGATAAACGTTTTAGCATATCACGATTAGCAACATTCACCTTAATTAAAGTCAAGCAGAGGCTAAATCTTCGCCCACGGAGTCAAGTACTTGTCCAGCAGCAGGGACATCTTAGAAGCCTACAGTAATTTGCAACAAAAGGCAAATTACCATCTTCAGTATTTGCCCAGCAGCAGGTACATTTTAGAAACAGCAGTGATTTGCAACAAGAAGCAAATTACCACACCATCATCCGTGCAAAAAACCAACAGGCGAGCTGAGGGTTACAAACGGTTCAAGATAAAATCATCATGACCACCGTAGTCGAAATAGTGGCAGTTCAGTCTGAGACCGGAAAGGCAATCGCCCAACTGTTCGATAATTTCAAAAAGTAGAAGATCGAGAGGAGAACTCCCGATAACACGAGGAGTTATCAGCAGAGTTTTGGACAAAATTCAGTCAAAACCATCAAACAGTAGAACAACTGCAAGACGAAGAGCCAGATCATTCTTACCTCACGTTGAATTACTTTTAGCAGGTCCAGCAAGAGTATAATTTATTCTCTTTTAAATAGCTGGAGGACAAGAGTAAGGAAACAGCCAATCAAGTAAAGGCTGATTCTAACACAAGGTTATTGAGGTTCAACCGCCAATAAGAAGCCGCCATAACAGCGCTCGAGAGTATTATACGCAGTACACAAGGGGAATTATTGGTGCCACACTCAAGGGCCTATCACATACAAAAACTCAAGACAGTAAACAAGTACTGGGCAGAAATGGTCTCCCAACATAGGGAGATCAAAATAAAAATCAAAACAAACTGCTTGTAAACTCGAGCAACGTAAGAAATATAAAAATTGCTTAACACGATCGGTATTTCTAATGAAGAAAAATTGAGCTCCTGTGGCTCGTTCTCAACAGCAGCACCAAAGGGTTAACTTTTCTTCAGCTGCTGGACGCCTTCGTGAAAAAACGAAAACTAGATGAAACTCCAACACATAATTTTTAAAACCGATCTAGACAGCTGTATCAAATTATAATCACTTACACTCACACTTACACTGAAGAAAAGTTAACCCTTTGGTGCTGCTGTTGAGAACGAGCCAATGGAGCTTAATTTTTCTTCATTAGAAACGCCGATCGTGTTAAGAAATTGTTATATTTCTTACGTTACTCGAGTTTACAAGCAGTTTGTTTTTATTTTTATTTTGAAAATTCACTCGGGTCATGTGAATATTTGCTGCACATTGTGTGCATTTTGTGATAGGGAGATCATTGGCGAATCAGCTGAAACTTAATATGATGTCACTAATTATAACCGTATTGAGGATCTCTACCAAACCATAGCCATACAGCCGCAAGAAAGGCTTGATATACATGCCGGTAGCCCATCTAATAACGACAACGTTAAGCTGCCAAAAATATCCTTGCCAGTCTTTGATGGTAGTGTTATTAAATAATGGAAACAATTCAAAGATTTGTTTATTCAGCTAAAACATAACTGTTATACCAAAATAGGAATGTTGAAACGCTACAAGAATTGTTATTGAAATAAATAAAGTAATCCCGTTGTTCCTGTGAAATCTTCAAAATAATATTCAACAAACCAAAAAAAAACCTAATTAGGAAAAAAATAAATAAGAAGTCGAATTTACGTGCTTTAATTCAAATAAAATTTTTATTTAATGAAATATATGTAAGAAAACAATAAAGTTACAATATAATAATATCAAAGATTAAAATTATTATTATTCGCAATATTAAAATTTACAAGAAAAAAAACAAACAAAAGATAATCGTGCAAAATATTTAAATAAATTGAAAGAAGATGAAATCAAAAGGAAATTGCACGGAATGGCCGAGATACCTTTGAAAAAGTATTTTTCTTGCCACTGTGTCAATTCAAAAATAAAATAAAAATATACTCCAAATGTGTTGTTGCCGTTGGGAAATACTACCAAAAAAAGAGAAAGAGCGCTGTCAGCTCGTTGGTTTTATAATGTAGTCGGCCGTCTTTGAGGAAACATCCGTCACCATTTGTAAATCCGACATTATTCGCCATTTTTTGTGTAGAGTTTTTCTTGCCGCCATTGACTTGCACGGGGAATTCAAATAATGCCATTATCCATAATGAGTTCACATGAGTAATTTCATTATAAAAACAACGAAAATAATTTTACTTGTATTAAAATTATTTAAGTAATATTATGGAAGCGTTATTTGTTACTAAATTGCGAAAAAATTAAACAAATGGTATTTGAATATTTTTCTAAGAGATGGCGCTGATGTGTTTTGTAAATCTCCAACATATTTGTTGTTTCGTTCTCTTTCGCACATGCCTTCTCTTTCACTCTCATTAGAGTAATGAGACATTTTTTAAATTCAAATAATTCATTGGGGAATCATTTTTGGTAAAAGTAATTATCATCAATGGATTCCCCGTGAAATTCTACGTGGAATTGGTATGCTGCATGTCGACAGAATTTAAAATTTAACGCGTTTTCTTCGAGTTTTCCGTTGACAGCTTATTCGCGAATTGCCAATCGTGAGTAAAATTGGCTTTATGATTAAAAGGTAAGTACACAATTTTACTTAGTTATTTTGTGTTAATTGTACTCACGTGTGCTTGTAATTTGATTTTTGTTGCAGTGGAGCTAAGTTTATGTTTTTTTGTTGCGTTTTGTAAAACCGCGAAATATCGTATTAACTGACCGCCTGAAGTGGATTTTTTTGTATCAGTTGATGTGGAATGATAATTATATCCGTTTTTGTTACTTATTTTGTATCCATGTATGTTAATTAAGTAGTTTTGGTGATGTCCAGTGGACGTTGGAAATTCATTGTTTACCTTTTTGTTTATAACTCCTTATGTAATTAAGGTAAGAGAATTTATTAAGATACTGCAGACAAAGTTATTTTGTATAATTCATTGTTTATTTCTTATTTGTTTGTTGGTTTTATTTCAAATTCATGTTAATATATGTACTACTTCTGTCTTTTTTTTCTATTTAATCTCATTTCAGGTACTTCATTGTTGTTGGAAAAATTCAGGTACGTATTTTATTGTGTCACAAAAAATGTAATATGCGAAATTATTAATTTGTCATCTTTGAAGGTGAGCTTGGCGAACATTCTCCCCCTGGTGAGCGGTCTGGCTCAATAATTTTTATTTTTTTTTGATTCCCCTTTTGTGATGGTGATCGTAGAGGCGGCGTTGTGAAATTGCGTGACCTTTGAGTTGTTGTTTCAGTTAATATTTGTGGCTGCAGTTGGCTACGTTCTGAGCTAGAATATTCCTGGACCTTAGAATTGTTTGATGGTTGCGGAGGGTGTTGTGTGGGCTTTCGTGGCAGGCCAAAGATGTCATATCCTTCATCCAAAGAAATGTGGGGACTACCAGGTGGAGTGAAGCCAACATCTTCATTATATGTTTAGAACGTCTTGGTCTAGTTCGAAGTCACCCATCTGAAATTAGAACACTAGTTATAGTTGATATAGAAGACATTGAAAGGACAAAACGACGTCGTCTCTTGGGTATACCTTGTTGATTATCCCAAGAGGCCAGACTGTAGGAGACATGTTCTCATTTTTAATAAGAATGACGTCTCCCTCTTGAATGTTGGATTGGGATGCATACCATTTATGTCTCTGCTGTAACTGATTAAGGTAGTTATTTGACCATAGATTCCAGAATTGTTTCGTCATGTCTTGCAACATTTTCCATCGTTGTGATACTGAAGCGTTTGTAGAGTCTGCCTCTGGTAATGCATTGAGTGCTTGGCCAACCAAGAAATGTTCGGGGGTGAGAACGAATAATTCGTCTGAATTATCTCTAATGCAACACAATGGTCTAGAGTTAAGACAGGCTTCTATCTGCGCAAGTACTGTAGCATATTCTTCGAATGTGCAAATGCTACTTCCCAAAGTTCGTCGCAAGTTTTTTTTTATTGACTTGACACCGGCTTCCTACAATCCGCCAAAGGCGAAGCTGGTGGGTTGAAGTGCCACGTTATAGCCTTCAATGTAAGGTAAGCTGCTGCTTCTGGTTCAGATTCTTGAATTGCATGCTTCAGGTTTTTATCAAGAATAGAACTCGCACCGATGAAATTTGTGCCGCAATCGGAGTATATGTTGCGACATAATCCTCCTCTAGCTACGAATCTTTTTAGTGCAGCAACAAAGGCGGAAGAGGTCGAATCTGAAACAAATTCTATGTGTATTGCTCTTGTAGCCATGCAAACGAATATACATAAGTAGCCTTTTTGAAGTTTTGCGTTGCGATTAGTTGACGTCTTTATGGTGAATGGTCCTGCATAATCTAATCCAACTTCTGTAAATGGTTTTGTAAGATTCACTCGACATGCTGGCAGATTACCCATAAGTTGTGTTGTGGTCGTATGCCGATATCGAATGCAAGTTACACACTGGTGCAGTCGACTAGTTATACATCTTTGCGCTTCTAGAATCCAGTATTTATTTCTAATGGTATTAAACATGACGGATGTTCCACCATGCAATGTTTCTAAATGGAAACGCAACTTGTGGTACTATTTTTAAAACCGTAGTTTCTGCTAGTATAAGTTCTAGACTTGTTAATATATTCGTTTATTTCTTCTTACTATTTGTGCAGTTGTATAAAAAGCGCTGTATTGTTGCAACTATCCGGAGCAGCCGAGAAAATGAAGAATACCGAAGAATAATGTTATCTGAAGACAATGTAAGTAAGGAAATTGTGACTGGTTTTCTGACTTCTAGATCAGTTTGTGAATCTTATTTACTAGATTTGGGCCATTCCCTTTGAAGCTTCGTTAACCAACTTGGTCCATGCCACCATAAGCTGTTGTCTATTAAGTTGGATGCTGATGTTCTTCTAGAGGCTAAATCAGCTGGATTGCTTTTGGTGTTGATATGATTCCAGTGGTTGTAGCGTAGAATCTAATGGATCTGTACTACACGATTGGCCACATAAATTTGCCACCGTGACGGATGCTTTTTGATCCACTGCAATACTATCATTGCATTCGTCCATGCAAATATAGGTACATTTTATAGGTTTATATCTCTAATTGTGGCTTCCACCAGTTTTGCAAGTAGTAAAGCTCCATTCAATTCCAGACGCGGTATTGTTGTTGGCTTTAGAGGAGCTACTTTTGTTTTTGATGTCAGTAGAAGTGATGTAAGCCTTGCTGGATGCATCGCAGAAACCATGGAGTTGGGCAGTCAGGTGTGGATAATAGCGCACCAATCTAGGTATTTTCAAAAGTTCCAGTTTTTGTAGTTAGATTTTAAACGTTGTCCATTGATTGCTGATTGAATTTATCACTTGTGCGTCCCAGGTTAAACCGGTTATCCACAAAGCTTGACTTATCAGCTTGGCTACAATTACAGTAGGTGCAAGCCAACCTAAAGGATCGTACAAGGAAGCTACTTCTGAAAGTATAGTACGTTTTGTTATCTTAGTAGTTAATTGTGGTTGTTTGATAACAAAGATGAAATAATCAGGACCAGGATGCCAACGAATTCCGAGCGTTTTAACTGAGTCATGGTTAATGCTTCTTTAAGCTCACGATGTTCTATTGGCAGATGCACCAGTAGTCTGGAGTCATTGCTGGTCCACTTTCTTAAGTTGAACCCTCCTGCATTCATCAATGTCATATTGCAACTCAGCCATCCTTTACTAAATGAGAGAAGCAGTTGCAACAATTTTGCGAACTAGAACAGCACACTGCATCTACCGGACGCGTAACAAAGGAAGAACACGAATGCGAAGAGAACTATCAGAACAGCTTTCAACGCACACCTACTGTACAATTTATGGTTACATTGCCTTTCCGTGAGAATCTCCGTGAGCTTCTCAAAGACGGAGATTTTCAGCTAAAGAAATTCTGTTCCAATCATCCCGATATAATACAAGAGCTCTCAGAAGAATACCGGAAAAAAATGCTGGTCGTTCAGGGTAGTGTAGTCATTAAAACATTAGGACTTATGTGGCAGCCTACTGAAGACGTCTTTCAATATAAAACAAATAACACTCAGTCAGAGAAGGTGACAAAACTCGCTGTGCTATCAGACATAATCCGCATCTTTGATCCCCTTGGCCTTATTGTCATCCCATGACAGAATTTAACGCGGCGAATTTAACGAAAACCCGTTTATATCGTAGAATTATTAATTAAACGAAATATTCGCGAAATTAATAATTCCAATAAGCGCCGTAAGAGGGAAAGAGATAAATTATTGAAAAGAAACGAAAACAATTTCTCCAAATTAAGATGGTGGATTTGAATTCCACAAAAATGTAAGTGCCAGATGCACAATTAAAATATATTTTCGCAATAAAAGAAATATCAATTAGTTTTAAAATTATCAAGTTGAGCCAAATATTTTTCCTCTGAAAATTTTGGACATAAATTATTAAGATTAATTCAGAAAATGCCAGAAAATTTAAAATTCAAATTATGGTTTTAAGTTCCACAAATTTGTGAATTTTCTGGAACTTCTGCCATATTGAAAATCAAGTCTCCAAAGGCTATAAAAGCAGAAGAATTTCTACAATCAATCTCTTTCTTGTTACAGTAAAGCTAGTAAAAAGTACAAAGTGGTAATAGGATCGATTTCAGCAAATTTAAATACATGGTATTGCTGTTAGAAAATTGGTGATAGCAGTTAAAAGCTCTTTTAGTGGCAATTTTTTCTGCGAACCTATTTCTATTAAACAGATATTATTATTAACAATTTTCCTTTTTTAGCATAGGTTTTGTTTAATTGCATAATTTTTATTTTCATTTTATATTTTGAATTCTTTTCTTTATTTCTTCTTTCCTAGTGACTTTCCCATTTCCCCTTTTTTTTTAATTTTTAATTTTTTTGATCATTTACTCCTCTCATTATAGTTGCCAAATATTTCATTCAATTCAACTTTCGTTTATTTATTCTCCCCGCATTTGAATTTATTAATATTTCAATCCATTTAATTTTAAAAAGTACTTTTCTGTTTTGTACTGTTTTGTGCAGTTTGGGAATGGTAGACAGATACACGTAATAGTGGAATTTTGTTTACTGCTCAGTTGTAAAAATTTACAGTTACTTAACAAAACAGTTATATCAGTCTTTATATTAATTAATACCTAACGACATCGTAATATTTCGCGTAATATTAGTTTGTAATTGTACTGTTTGTGCATAGTATTGGGAATTGTGGATAAATACCCAAATTAGGGGGAACTATATCTAATTCTAAACTGTGGAAGTCGCAGTACCGCTACAAACCGATTCGATTTTAATTTTTGTAGATTATTCACAATTTTTTTTTGTAACAATTTATTGAATTAATTTTAATTAAGAATGTTTAATATTGATTTGAATTTTAAAGTTAGCTAAACTTAAGAGCTTGCATTGTAAGTTAATTTTAGAAAAAGTGAATAAATTGAAGTCTAAATTAATTCGTCAATCTCACAAGTCTTTTAATTTATAATCCAGTCCTTTTTTCATAAACAGACTGGATTCTGAAGTATCAAATCTTTCATTTCTCTCACCTGAAATATCACTATAAAAATCAATAGTTTTAATTGTATAAATAAAGGAATCTGTATCCATATAATTTAACTTAACTCTATCCTCATACTTTGATTTTATATATTCGTAATGGAATTCATACATTTTAAATTTCGATATTTCAAGAACTACAAAACCTATGGTAAACTGTTATAAGTCACTTTTACTTTGCTTAATTCTACTGCAGCCATATTTATTGTAAATTGCGTAATACTATGAAAATTGGGATTTGCAATTAAAGCACGAAGACCTAAATGTTTACCTCGACTTTCCCATTCCGTAGCTATTTTAATATCTCTCCTCTTATTAACATTTTTCATTGCTTTGCCGTAGACAACATTATTATCTAATTGGAAAAAAATCTTTTTGGAAAGTGTTAACAGCTTTTGATCTATGCAAAATATTAAGATCAACATATTGTTTTAACCAATACGATTGTCTAAATCAAAGAGCTATTTTTCTACGCTAGAGGGCATAAATCTATATGAATCTAAAAATCGTATTTCTATACTTTGATTTCTTGCAACATAAATTCTTTTCGTGTCAATCTCGCTCCTTATTTAAAGTTATAATATTTATTGCACCTTTAATTACATCTAAGGCTTTAATAAATAAACGACAATCATACTTCCGCTTCAATGTGGATGATTCTTAGAAGAGCCCAGCCGTTATCAATTTCTTGAAATTCTTCAGATTTTGCAATAATTTGTTTCATCATTCTATTGAGTATGTCTGAAAATTGAAAATTATCAGATGCTATGTTCATCTTCGGCTGAGAAGATTTTATATCTAAAGCTACTTCGTTTTCATCTACATCATCAGTTTTAGCATATTTCATAAATTCACAAAATAATTCAATATTGAACTTTATAGCATTGTGTTTCTGTAAACTTGCATCAAGAAGATTTATAACTTGAGGTTTGATTTTGTAGAAAAAATGTTTTGGATCCAAAATTACTTCATCATCATTTTCCAATAGAAAGCTTTCAATACGATTATTAAAGCCCTGTTTAATGCGCTTAAAATTTCTTTAATTGGTTCAGCTGCATTTCTCTACAAATTTTTAAAAGGTCATGGGGATAGTAGTTTTTCGTTTGTTTGCCTTGGTGAGCTCACAATTTGGGTCTATTGTTACATGACGCATGCAAAAATTAAATTTTAAATGTCATATAGGGTTGTTAGCTGTCAGTTTGGTATAAATTTAAAACATAATTACGATTCAAGAAAAAATATGGTTTCCCTTATTAAGTTTATCACGACTGAAAAAAGAAGAAACGAAGTTTAAGGCTATTGAAAGACATGACATGATAAATCTCTCTAAATTACCGAAAGAAGCCATTCCAGCTACCTCGATTTTGTTTGTTCTATCGTCCCAATTCTAAGTTTTTGAGGCTATTTTTATAAAGTGCTGCAACGGCAACAAACCCGGAAGCTGATATTTGCCAAAATTACATGACAAACTCAAACTGAACTCGGTGATATCACAATTTGGGTCCACGCATATAAAACATTTATTTTCTTAAGTTCTTCACATGATTAATCTCTTTAAAGTATCGAAAGAGGACATTTCAGCTACCTCGATTTTGTTTGTTCTAGTCTAAATTCACAGTTTTGAGGCTTTTTTTAGAAAGTGCTACAACGACCGCAATGATCATGTTAATTTCTTCTTCCTATCTGAAGTGCAAGGTTGCTATATGGATTTGGTAGCTGCTAGTTTGGTATAAATTTAAAGCATAATTACGAATCAATGGTTTCCCTTATGAAGATTATTACGGCTGAACCATAAAGAAACGAAATTTAAGGCTATGAAAAGATATTTATTTTCTTTGCAAGTTCTTCACATGATAAACCTCTCCAAAGTACCGAAGGAAGCCATTCTAGCTACCTTGACTAGACGTTTATTACTTATCAACGGATTTATGCAAAGCGATGCATGTTATTTTTAAACATCACATTTTTTCCATTAATTGCAGAAATTCTTTTGGCTATTCCTCAATGGAGTTATTTTAACTAGTAATCAAGGTCCAGATGACGTAATTGGTGGAATGACTTACTTGCTAGTTTCATAAACACGAAATTATTTCATAATATGACCTCGAATTAATGTGTATATCTAGATCTGGAAAAGAAATTGCATGACAAACTTTTAAAGTTCGAGGTTACTACTCTTATCACCCCAAAATATTCTGGGGAATTTAACTCTTATCGGCAAATTTTTTACGCTGACGAATCGAATCCAAACGTTTACTACTACTTATCAGCGGATTTTTTATGTTAAAAGGAAATGCACCAGATATTTATTAATTATTTATCAATGAATTTAGACAAAATTGTTGATGCTATTTTAAAGTCCAGGTGCAAACGAAAAACAACAAACTCTTATCTTGAACACGAGCCCAGGTCCACACTTCCCAGATTAATATTATCACCTACCGACCTCAACATTGCCATCAAACTATTAATTTCTACAGAGTCACCAGTCCCTTATCAATTAGCTCAACATTCATTTACATACCCGTGATCCAGGTCTAGGTCCAGGTGCAAACCAAAGAAGAAGAAGAAGATCAATTGTAGCCTCCAAGACCGAATACCCAAAATCCAAGATGGCCGACAGGTGCAACTCATCCTTATCTTACTAAACAATCACCGACCTTGACCTTGACTTTCGGAACCTGACCTTGACCTATCTCCAGCCATTTCCTTATCTCTCTTCCCAAAATTGATATGGGGTTTCTGGACCAAATGATAAATGAGGAAAAATGTGACGTCAGATCTCGATTTTCAGCCATTTCCTTATCTCTCTCCCCCCAAAAAGTTATGCGAGTTCTGGCGCATGAAAAATGAGCAAAAATGTGACGTCAGACCTCGATTTCCCTCACAATTTGACCGTTTTTAATGTGCTCATTTCTCATTTACGCCAGAACCCGAATATCTATCCTACTGATATCGTTTTTCAGGGAAGTTTTTGATTAAAATAATGTTTTGTTAGTTCTTAAGCTTGATATGATTGCATTGACACGCTAAGAACAGGAACGGAAAGTAAAGAAAAGTGAAGTTTTCTTGGCGTTCTTAGTTTGTTGTCTAAGATCGCATTTTTTGCTTCTGATTAGCTGACCCAGTGCCTCGTGATTTAACTTTTATAAAGGGCCGCTAAAAACTTAAATTCGTGATTAAAATGTTTAAAAGTTTTTATTTAATTTCGTGATATAGATTCGCTAAGAAAGAAAATCATTCGCAATACCTTGAGGTAATTGTAAAATGCGATTACGCTGTAATTTCCAATTTATTTTTGGCCTCCTCTAGAAATGTAGCTGTTTTACTACTGCTATGATGAAACCAAACACAACTCAACGATTCAACTAAATAACAAATATGGAATTAAATAGCGATAACAAAAATTATTAAAATGACATTTTCTCACAGTCACTGAAAACGTGACTAGAAAGATCCCATCTAAACATATTAGATTTCAATATCAAGTAACCTGTGGAACAAATTTTCGCTAGTAAGCTAAATAAGAAAGCTTTCAAATTATATTCGGACAATCGGTCCACGTTAAACTTTTGACATGTAAAGATTACATTTTAATTATCATTAATTAACGGTATCTTTGCATGTTTTCTGTCCGGAATATTCATATAGTAATAAAGTGTTTTGTTAAAAGTTCGGGGTTTTTAAATTAATCTCACCTAAGCGAAGAAGAAATGTAAGTCACGCAGGCAGTAGTTTATAAAACTCGTCTTGCCACTCTAGAATTTTGAAAAATTAGAATATTTTTTTTACTTAAATTATGCCTTAGGGTCTAAAAAATAAGATACAATAGATTTTATAAATCGGAAGCCTTTTTAATACATATTAGTCAAGTTCTGTCTGGGTGGTAGCGAAGCAAACCGTTCCATCAGGTAATGTAATCTAAAGCTTTAAATACGTTTTTCGCGGAACAACTTTAAATTTTAGGCAAAAAAATCACCCACTTGCTTTTAACATGCGCCATTTCGGAAGTAAATAATCATTTTTAAATCCCCTACATACTTCTCTAGATAACCTTATCATAAGCTGAAGAAAATTTGTTTTCCATATCCATAATTACTCAAATTATCCCCACGGCGGCGAGATGATATGGGTGCCATACAGACAGAAGATAAAAAAATTCAGAAGATAACAAAATTCGTTATTCGTAACAAATAAAAGCCTATATAATAATTTTTTAAAATCTTGTTAGTTCTTTGACAATAAATTTTAAAAATCGATAATTTTCTCAGCTGCCAGAGTGGCAGAGTCAGTCAGTCAGAGCACTATGAATAGGATTGAGAGTAAGGGATAAGAGATCATTAATAAAAAGAAGAAATAAGGTTGGTGAAAGAACTGAACCCTGAGGTACACCGGTATTTATTTCGTAGGAATCAGATGTAACTCCGTCAATTACTACACGAATTGAACGGCCTGATAAAAAACTCTCTATCCATTTAACGAGGGTGCAGACCAAATGTTTGAAGTTTGGCTAAAAGGGCAGAATGCCAGACTCTATCAAAAGCCTTTGAAATATCAAGAGCGACGATTTCAGACTCACCAAAATTATGAAGACAATGATTCCAACGTTCCCTTAGAGCCGTAAGTAAGTCTCCGGTTGAGCGGCCAGTGCGGAAACCGTACTGGCAATCGTTGATAAGATGGTTGTTTACTGGATATTTCAACAACTGAGAGTTGATGAGTGATTCAAAAACTTTAGATATGATCGAGGTTAGTGCAATTGGTCTGTAGTTAGAGGGGTCGCATGCCTCTCCTTTTTTAAGTATCGGCTGGACATGAGCAAGTTTCCATACACTTGGAAACATTCCTGTTGAATATGACAGGGGAAAAAGTTTGCGCAGAGGTTTAGCCAAAGCAGAGGCGCAGCATTTTAAAACAAGGGGCGAGAAACCATCAGGCCCAGTAGCTTTGGACACGTCGAGTTTTGAAAGTACTCTAAAAACTTCGCGAGTGCAAAATTAGCAGCAAACAGGTTGGCCTTGTCCAATGAGTCAGTAAAAACATTCCCATTATAAATGAGTGGTGTTGTTGACGAACAGGTGAAATTGTTCTTTACGGTTTTTACTAGAGACCAGAAACCCTTACTACCCTTTTGGGTAGAAAAAACCTTCCGTCTGATGTTCTGGTCGAAATTGAACTTAGCCCGACTAATTGCTGAATTGCAAATATTCCGCGCATCTCTATGGATACGTCTCAATTCCTCTGAAGGGCACAATTTATATGCCTGGAAGGCTGCTTCCTTATTTTTAATGGCTGCGAAACAGTCATTATTGAACCAATTGGTGTTAGTTGGTTTGATGTTCTTGAAGCTATGAGGAATAAAGCGATGGATTCCAAACCAAAGGATGTTTAAGATATAATCGGTTGCAATCGGACCAATCCAGCTCTCTGAGATACTTATTAAGTCCCGCCCAATCAGCATTTTTATAATGCCAAACTAATCTTTTGGTGGAATTTAGGTTAGTGGTTGTCAGAGAGGAGATGGAGAATTGGGCGGAGATTAGACAATGGTCCGAATTACCCAAGAGAGACGTCACCGAAACCGAGTATTTTTCTGGATGCGATGTTAGAAATAGATCTAAAAGATGCGCGTTGTGCCCCAAAGTATCAGGAATACGAGTCGGACACTCAACCAGTTGCTGTAAATTAAAAGACTCACTAAATAACTCGACGTGTCTTCCAGACGGGCTTGTGGTAGAAGAATGCCTGAGCCACTGTGTGTGGACGTTAAAATCGCCAGCAAGAACGATTTCAGAAGAGGGGGATATTTCCAAAATCTTATCAATATCGGAGGACAACTTATCAAAGGAACACACAGTGTCAGTGCCAGACATATTCGGGCTGCGGTATAAAAAACAAAAATGAATGAAGTGCCGATAGAGTTTAAATCTAATCCAGACATAATTAAATTCTGGATTAGTAGAAGAAAATTGAGGGAGATGGGAGAATGGCACATCTTTTCTAATATAAACCGCGATTCCCCTCTGAGGAGAGAAGAGTGGCACTAAGTGATAACCAGGGATGTGATACTGATTAATATCAGAATCGGAAACAACCTTGGTTTCGCTTAGTGCAAAAACAGCCGGATTTTCCGCGATCAAGTGGCAGTAAACCGAAAAATGGTTACTTTTCAAGCCACGAATGTTGCAAAAATTAAATAAAAATTTCTGCATACTCCCGGTCTGAATTTGCCCAAAACAAAACAAAACGAAAACGTACACAAACACAAGGACTAACGAACGGATCCGCAAATGCGAAGCAAAGCCGCCTCTGTGAGAACAATGCCAGCAGCAGTGTTATGCTTGCTGTGCTGAACTTTGATCTCGACAAAGGCAGCCAAATGCTCAGCAGCGGAGACCCGTTAAACGCATTCAATGCAGCACGGTTGTACTACATTGAATGTTGGATGTAAATAAAAGATATTTAAAAAGAACGGACTCACCAAACCGTGCTTTAAAATATAGCATAAAAGCCCCTCACCCCGGCGAAGATGGCACCAGCACTTTAAATATATTTAACTAAAAATCCCGCTTTCGCAACCGAATTTAAAGTTTTTTTTGGGGGCAAGACACGGCGGCACGTCTGTCCCCGTCAGTAGTTCAACTCAAACTTTACTAATTACACTTATTACTTCACTTGTTAAAATACAACTAACTGTTCGCAATTTATTTATAGTACTCAGCTTAGTTCTAGTAACTTTTGCCAATTAGTTCTAGATGTTTTCGTTACACATTTTCACCACACTTATTCACCATAAGTTCGAGTCGTCCTTGACTTTCTACGTTTGACATTTCCTTGCCTTGATTTCTGGCCACCTGCAGAGACATGTGCATTACACGGTTCAAGATATCGCTTGTCGTGGCCTACCCCGTGCACGGTAAAATTCTCCAACTTGTGTTGATGTTTTCGGCGGGACTTAACAAAAATTATTACTCAACGAATATATTTATTTAATGACCACCGTACTGAAACATTGTGCTCCTCCAAATCCATCTAAACAGTTTCCCAGAAAATTTTCCTTTTCCATATTCGATGGTGTTCCTCAGTCCTATCTACATAAGCTCCAATCAAAGCTTTTCCTTCCTCATAAGCACATTTGCTCTTGAGATTCCTGAAAATGTAAAAGACGTTAATACTTTTTCCAAAATTACTTAATCATCGCATCACACAAAATATTTGTCACAGAACATCAAACCACCGCATGTTACCCATGAGATGTTAAACTGACAGCAGCGTGAACTAGACAGGTACCCCGCATGGTCAAATGGAACGCAACTATTAATAATTCAATTCAGTAACGTTTTTTAAAAAACACAAACTGAAATAGACAATCTCAAAAGACATATGTTTGAAATTTCTTCGATTTACGCAAATTTATTGTAAACAATCATTTTTTTTTAAATATTTGTGCGATACATGTTTGGATCACTTTATATTGTTTTCAGCTCTTATATTTTATATTATATTTCAACTCTTTGCAGAAATTCTAATCCAATCAGAGATATAAGATATCATACTTTAGACATAGTTCGTAAGGTGAAAGGTAAGCATATTGTCGGGCAGAGATACTATTAATCAGGTGGTTGATTCGAGAGATATGACAAATATTAAGTCTCCTATATGTATACCTATAGGTGGGCTCAACTAATTAAGTTAATTGAATTGGTTATCAAATATCTTTCAAGTGCATATAGAGCTATATAAATATTGCGGGCAACTTTAGCACTTTAAATTCGCTAAAATGAAGTCGATGGTGGTATTGCCCCTGCTTTACGCAGCAGTTCTTGCCCAACCGGTACTGGATAGTGAAGGTATAGTTCCTCTAGATGGACTACAAAACCGTATTGCTGGAGGCGAAATAGCAAAACCGAAACAATTTCCTTACCAAGTTAGACTTGAATTGACCAAAGTTAAAAATGGACGACTTACAAGATCTCTATGTGGCGGTTCCTTAATCTCAAATAAAACTATATTAACAGCAGCACACTGTTTAGATGGGTATACTGATGTTTTATATCATTGAAAATTATAATATATATTTTCTATTTGTAGGGCAACAAGTGGAATTGCTTATCTGGGTACCTCACATATCCGATCAACAGAAGCCACACGTCTCACCTTAAGCGTATGGAAGAGGGATTTTAAAATACACGAAAAATACAATTCGACATCTATGGAAAACGATATTGCGCTTATATTTCTTCTAGTTCCTCTTCGATTGAATGGTAATATAGTTTTATTTTAAACCTAAATGGAAATTAGGCAAGTTTAAATTGCTTCAGATGGTGTTCGTCCCATAAGTTTGCCTCCTGCACGTTATGAACATTTGGAAAATGCATTGGGTATAATCTCCGGTTATGGAAAAACAGGAACTAATGCCCCAAGCTCAAATGAACTGCGATTCGCTTATCGTAAAATATTGTCTAACCAAAACTGTTCGAGAACTTATCCAGCATACTTTAAGCCTCAGTTACACATTTGCGTTGATGGTTCTCAAAAAATATCGACCTGCCCTGGCGACTCAGGTGGTCCAATTGCAATCACTATAGCAGATGGATCCAAGGCTGTTGTAGGTATCACATCGTTCGGTGGAATTAGTTGTGATTCTGGATATCCTGTTGTGTTCACTAGAGTTACAACACATCTTAACTGGATTCACAAGCTCACAGGAATTCCCATTAAGGAGTAAACTTAACTAATGAACTTTACAAGATATATGTTCGTATATTAAAAATATTGACTATTTTCCATTTAAATGACAATAAAATGCATATGTGTAAAAACAGGGTGTTTCGTAGGTCGTGTGCAAATCTGAAGGAACTCGTAGATCTAGGCGAGAAACGAGAAAAAAAATTTATGGGAGGGGGTCTATCTTCATCCACACAATGGTGTTCCATACTAATATTTTTTTTCATGCCAAGGAATTAAAAAAAATTATTTTAAACTTTTTTTGTGAAAAACAAAAATAAATTTTTGCATTTCAAAAGGAGATATTTTGAAAATTTGCCCTATTATTTTTGGGTTTAAAGTAGTGGCCAATGTGTTCTCTTTCAAAAGAAATTTAAAAAACAAATCTTTTACGATTCTCATCTTACATAACCAAATGTACAGCTGATACTTCCCTTTCTACCTGCCTAATAAATTGTTTACCTTTTTACTATTTGTGTTAAAATTTGGCAGTCCTGAAATAATAGGGCTAAACAGGAAGTTAAATTAATTAGTTAAAATATTATCAAAATGTCCTCCGTCATTTTGAATGCACAGAAAGCTCTTTTTCTCATGAATGTTTTTAAGTAAATTGCTAGATTTTCTTCTATTTCATTTCCGCCTTTTCAAATTTTTGTTGTTACAACTTCTACCATTTCTCTCATGATGCCCCACAAAAAAAATTAAGGTTGGGTTAGGTCGGGAGAACGAGCTGGCCAAGGAAAAGTACCACGCCGCCGTACCCACTTAACCTCATAATTTTCATTCAACCACTGTAGTACGTTTTTTCCATACAGGTGTCACATGGAAAGTGTAAAGTCATACACTTCATACCGCGATATTCATCTTGTAACAGCTAATTTATGCTTATGCAAGCCCACGTAACGCATCTAATACGCAACGGCTCAATGTGCAGATTTTTAACACACACAAAATCCGCAACGCCAATACCACTGCACTGCATCGTAACACCGACGACTCCATCCACCAAAAATGAGAAAGGGCAAAGGAATGTTTTGTGAGCTGTGGTACAGAATATGTAGGCCGATTAGAGAGCGGAAGCAGATTAAAGCCGGCACAATTATGCTACCAACGTTGCAGTTAAACAACATCTCAGACTTCCATACCGATCTCTACAGAAAACAGTCCAAAGAAGTGTAGGACGTGACAAGCGCAACTATATCAAGATGCTAACAGAAAATGTGGCTTAAAAGATCTATACAAGATTGTCAAAAAACTGGAAGAAAAGACTCTTACAACACAACATCCTGTAAGAGATTCTAAAGGATCCCGTCTTGTTATGGACGAACTGCGAAAGTGAAAAGAATATTTCGGTCAAGTCCTAAACAACAACTTTGGACAGTCGAATATCTCTTCACACGAGCCTGAACATCCTCCGGCTGCGGCCAACATTAACATCAGAACTAAGATTAGAATTGGCGGAATCAATTAAGTAGATCGACCTCCGTAAAGTCCCAGGGATTGATGGAATAGCAGTGGAACTATGTACTTAAGTCTGTTATCCAAGAATGTTGGGAAACCCAGACCTAGCTCACTGATTGGAGAACATTGTGAAGATTCCAAAAAAGGCAACCTGAGAAGTTGTAGCAATTGCCGCGGTATCTGTCTTTTAACTGCAGTCTCCAAATTGATGGCAAAAATCATCTTAATAAGAATCAAGAATACATCCCATCGTACTCTGACGAAGGAAGGCCTTCGTAAGGATTTCTCCTGAAGCGATTACATAACACCCTCCGCATTAACATCGAGTAGTCCGCCGAATGAAGATACTCTTTTCATCTAATGTTCGCCGGTTTTGAGAAGGCACCTTATTCATACTGTCACATTTCCTTTTCATGATCGTCATTAATAACGTATTGCGTAGCGCACTAGACGACCACCCATCGCGAAGGATTAGATGGCAACTTATTAACCACCTTACGCTGGATTATGCCAGCGATGTATGTCTCCTATCCAACAAACAGAGTCATGCAGCTCTAATGTCTGAATCCCTGTGTGGAGAAGGTCGCACAGCAAGGCTTAAGATCAATGCTGCTAAAACCAAACTTATGAGCTTGGACTCCAGGAGATAACATGCAATTTATTTGGTAGGGCTGCAAATAGAACAAGTAGATAAATTTTGCTATTTCGAAAGCATAGTTACAGCGGGCGGCGGAGGTGAAGCTGACGTACAGGCTGGCATTAATAATGCTCGAGTTGTGAAATAACAACATTTTCAGATGCATATAATTTCGGATCTTCGAGACGAACGTAAAATCTGTTCTGTTGTGCGGCTGTTCAACATGGAAAATGACCTATCAAATAACATCCAAGCCTTTGCCAACCGGTGTCTTTGGCTTAACGAATACCTACACAGACTTTCAGGCTAAGACGGAATATACCCCAGCATTCGCAGGCAGAAGTCGCAATGGATAGGGAACACACTAAAAAAGGTCCCAACAACATCATATAGAATGCTCTAGATTGGAATCCGCACGGCATTTAAGGAAGATGCCGAATTGGACGACTATGCCACTTATGGAGAAGAGCCGTCGTCAGGGAAAGTACCCAGATCAAAACGCTTGTTGCCACAGTTGAAGACGTCGGGGCAGAACCTGACCACGTCGAGAGTCGGTGTAGTAGATGCTTTATGCCCCACATGGGGTTAAAGGAACCAGATAGATAGCACAAAAACTGTAGAAAATAAGCCCCCACCTGCCATACAATTTTTTCGTTTCTAGCCTAGATTTACTAGTTCCCTCATTTTTGCACACGACCTAAGAACCCTGAATAGTGCGCTCACAGAAAGAAAACAGCGACACATGTATCTAAAATAACGATTTCTCTGCCGGAATCTGGCAACTTTTTCTTTAAGCAAACATCTATCTACTCTTTTGCAATCATTTTAGCAACAAATACAACAAAATCCAGAAAGAGTGCGCGCTGTTTGAAAGTAAAATAAAAACCAAAGTTTTACAATACGAAGAAAACAATTTACTTTACAGTTATCTAGAGTTCTCTGGCGAAAATTGTGTTCTGTAATTGGCTCCATTACGTTTATGGCACTCTTCTAACCTTAAGCGCAGATTGCCCAGTTCTTTGATTTGAGTTGGAATCCGTGGCTTATTTAAGCAATAACTCTAGAACAGTGATGTCCAAACCTATGCCCGCGGGCAAGTGAGCTTTTAAGCTTTTAAATTCGTATATTTTTTTTTTTTTTTTTTTTTTTTTTTATATATGATGTTGCCAAAGCTCAGGGGATGCCCTATGATGCTAAAGCACAGCCTTGGCAGGAAAGGAATTAAGGATGAGGGAAATGGGTTAGAAGGTTGAGTGAAGGAGGTGTCGATGTACGCCCCGTTTGAAAGTTTCAGGCTCATAAGACGAGGGAAAAACAGAAGATGGTAAACTGTTCCACATTCGTGTTGTTCTGCTAAGAAAAGATTCCCGAAATTTGACGGTACGTCCAAATTTGACCCGGAGAGTAAAGGGGTGGGAGCGACTTGTAGATCTTGTATCGCGCGTTGTAATGAGTCTACAAGGAATCAGGCTAGCGATTTCGTTAGAACAATGGCCATGGAAATAGCGATAAAAGAGTGAGAGACAACCGACATTCCGTCGATGCTCAAGAGAGTCAAGGCCCTCAGAGATTGAGGAATCGCCAATAAGTTTAACAGCCTTACGCTGAACTTTGTCTAACGCGGACAATGCGGTGTGTCCTGCCCCTGCCCAAATATGGGAATTATATTCAAGTCTAGGCCTAATGTGGGACTTGTAGATCAACGCTAAGTCGGGTGGGGTGAAATATTTCTTACATCTCTGTAGAAAACCTAAACATTTCATCGCACTTTTGGCGATTGCAAATATATGATCAGTCCAGCTAAGATTGCTGGATATCTCAATACCCAAGATCTTTAGGGAGGGTGAATTGGGTATATTCACTCCGTCGACTGAAATGGGTTGGGGGTGGACTGGGCGTTTTTTAAGGGACATTAAACAGCATTGAGTTTTGGATGCATTAAACGTAACACGATTTGCTCTGCCCCAAGCGAGGACCTTAGAAATGTCGTTGTTTAATGATCTGAACATGCGTTCCCGATTGACTTCTGTAGCATTTCCACGTGAATTCATTACAGAATCAAATGAGTACGCGAAATCAAGGGTGCTGTCGTCGGCAAAACTATGAATAGGATTGAGAGTAAGGGATAAGAGATCATTGATGAAAAGAAGAAATAAAGTTGGTGAAAGAACTGAACCCTGAGGTACACCGGCATTTATTTCGTGGGATGCAGATGTAACGCCGTCAATAACTACACGGATTGAACGGCCTGACAAAAAGCTCTCTATCCATTTAACGAGGGTAGGATGCAGACCAAATGTTTGAAGTTTGGCTAAAAGGGCAGCATGCCAGACTCTATCAAAAGCCTTTGAAATATCAAGAGCGACGATTTCGGACTCACCGAAATTATGGAGACAATGATTCCAACGCTCCGTTAGAGCCGTTAGTAAGTCTCCGGTTGAGCGGCCAGCGCGGAAACCGTACTGGAAATCGTTGATAAGATGGTTATTTTCTAGATATGTCAACAACTGAGAGTTGATGAGTGATTCAAAAACTTTGGATATGATCGAGGTTAGTGCAATTGGTCTGTAGTTAGAGGGGTCGCATGCCTCTCCTTTTTTAAGTATCGGCTGGACATGGGCAAGTTTCCATACACTTGGAAATATTCCTGTTGAATATGACAGGTGAAAAAGTTTGCGCAGAGGTTTAGCCAAAGCAGAGGCGCAGCATTTTAAAACAAGGGGCGAGAAACCATCAGGCCCAGTAGCTTTGGACACGTCGAGTTTCGAAAGTACTCTAAAAACTTCCCGAGTGCGAAAGTGTAGCGGCTTTTGCCTACTAATGCACTGTGATAGAGATGGAAGTGGCTGCGATGATGGTGGCAAGTACGAGTTAGCAGCAAAATTAGCAGCAAACAGGTTGGCCTTGTCCAATGAGTCAGTAAAAACATTCCCATTATAAATGAGTGGTGGTGTTGATGAACAGGTGAAATTGTTCTTTACGGTTTTTACTAGAGACCAGAAGCCCTTACTACCCTTTTGAGTAGAAAATACCTTCCGTCTGATGCTCTGGTCGAAATTGAACTTAGCCCGGCTAATTGCTGAATTGCAAATATTCCGCGCATCTCTATAGATACGTCTCGATTCCTCTGAAGGGCACAATTTATATGCCTGGAAGGCTGCTTCCTTCTTTTTAATGGCTGCGAAACAGTCATTATTGAACCAATTGGTGTTAGTTGGTTTGATGTTCTTGAAGCTATGAGGAATAAAGCGATGCATTCCAAACCATAGGATGTTCAAGATATAATCGGTGCTTCTGTTAACGTCCTTCATAGAAAAGCAATCAGACCAGTCCAGCTCTCTGAGATATTTATTAAGTCCCGCCCAATCAGCATTTTTATAATGCCACACTAATCTTTTGGTGGAGTTTAGATTAGTGGTTGTCAGAGAGGAGATGGAGAATTGGGCGGAGATTAGACAATGGTCCGAATTACCCAAGGGAGACGTCACCGAAACCGAGTATTTTTCTGGATGCGATGTTAGAAATAGATCTAAAAGGTGCGCGTTGTGCCCCGAAGTATCAGGAACACGAGTCGGACACTCAACCAGTTGCTGTAAATTAAAAGACTCACTAAATAACTCGACGTGTCTTCCAGACGGGCTTGTGGTAGAAGAATGCCTGAGCCACTGTGTGTTGTGGACGTTGAAATCTCCAGCAAGAACGATTTCAGAAGAGGGGGATAATTCCAAAACCTTATCGATATCGGAAGACAGTTTATCGAAGGAGCACACAGTGTCAGTGTCAGACATATTCGGGCTGCGGTATAAAAAGCAGAAGTGAATAATGTGCCGATAGAGTTTAAATCTAATCCAGACATAATTAAATTCTGGATTAGTAGAAGAGAATTGAGGGAGATAGGAGAATGGCACATCATTTCTAATATAAACCGCGATTCCCCTCTGAGGAGAGAAGAGCGGCACTAAGTGATAACCAGGGATGTGATACTGATTAATATCAGAATCGGAAACAACCTTGGTTTCGCTTAGTGCAAAAACTGCCGGATTTTCCGCGATCAAGTGGCAGTAAACCGAAAAATGGTTACTTTTTAAGCCACGAATGTTGCAAAAATTAAATAAAAATTTTTGCATAGTCCCGGTCTTAATTTGCCCAAAACAAAACAAACGAAAACGTACACAAACACAAGGACTGACGAACGGGATCCACA
Source organism: Leptarthrus brevirostris (assembly GCA_964036015.1). Lineage (NCBI taxonomy): Eukaryota > Metazoa > Arthropoda > Insecta > Diptera > Asilidae > Leptarthrus > Leptarthrus brevirostris. The sequence continues at coordinate 68,296,322 of OZ038373.1, read as the reverse complement.
GATGCAAAGCAAAGCCTCCTCTGTGAAAACAAAGCCAGCAGCAGTGTTATGCCTGCTGTGCTGAACTTTGATCTCGACGAAGGCAGCTAAATGCTCAGCAGTGGAGACCCGTTAAACGCATTCAATGCAGCACGATTGTACTACATTGAATGCTGGATGGAAGAAAATAAAAAATAGATAGGAACGGACTCACCAGACTGTGCTTTCAAATAGAGCATAAAAGCCCTTCACTCCGGCAAGATGGCACTAGCACTTTGATTTTTTTAAATTCGATTCGCTTTCGCAACCGCTTTAAAAATTTATTGGGGAGCAAGACACGGCGGCACGTCCGTCCCCGTCAGTAGTTCAGCTCAAACTGCACTGTTTGGCTGTATTCGGTTTTCTGTTTTTGCGTTTTTTAATCGTTAAAGCATACAAAAGTTAAAAAGATCGTCATATTTAAGTTGTTTTGTAAGCAATTATACAATATCTTGAAATATACAACCTTTTACAAACATTTTAATGTTCTAAATTAAACAAACAGTACGAAATGGTTCTTAAGCTTTTAAGCATTCCTCACATTAAGTAGTGTGAGTTTGGCCATCACTGCTCTACAAGCTTTACATTTTGTTCAAAAAGTATGACTTTTTCGTTTCATGGAACTATTGCGTGACACAACACTAAAGAGCAGTGACGTACTTACTTACCATAAGTCCATAGGAGTGTCTGTACGACGGCCGCGAAACGGCCAAGCCATACTTTTTGACCAAGATGTAGGGTTTGCATGAAATCTGATAACTTTTTAACAGTGAAAGCGTTGTGAACTTTTGAGCCTTGGCAAGCTTCTTTAGATAGAATATTTTTGCTGTGATTTCATTTATTTTTATATTTTCTAGTGCTGTATTTCTTGCGCGTCAGCTATTCCTTACATAAACATTTTTATTATATATTTTAAAACAAAAAAGTTTCCATTAAAACTGTCATTTAGTTAGTAATATTCTTTGTTAGTTTCTTATGTGGATGATATTTATTTGATTTAAAAATTAATATTGTAAACAATACCTTTGCATTTGACATCTAACGAAAAATAACTGCAACAGACGTTGTAATACTTTATTCATCCCACCATTCAAAAAACATTGCTTTCCACTCAATGTTGGACAGATTAATTAATATACCACTAAATAAAACCAATTTTAAGAAAGAATTAAATATCATCACCCAAATTTCTATTAACAACGGCTATGCCAAAAGGTTCGTGTATAAGTTATAAAAACAAAAAAATAAAACATCCGCGCTAAAACTGATATACCCTCACGGTCCAAAAGAAAAAAATCAGAAAATTTGGAATAAATTTCCTTATATTGAATTAATTTCGGATAAATTACAGAAAACATTAAAAAAGCATAACGCCCAACCGGCTAATTTTTCCATTAAAATGTTAAGTAAACTAATTATTAATAATAAATTAAAACCAAAGAGAGACAATGAAGAAAAAATAGCATAAGTTACAATGCATTTTACATAGGCAAAAGAAAAAGAACAACAAAGAAAAGATATTCTGAATATGTTCATGTTTAAATAAACATTTAATAGATATGATACACTCAACCTCAATTGAATAAAATAGTTTTTAAAAAAAAAATTAACCGACTTCATAAAAAGCGTTAAAAAGCATTAAATAATTTTAATTTTATATCTATTACGACATTTTGAAGTCGGTGCAAATTAAACAAACCAAACAGCTACATCAAAAGTATGTAATTGTTCTTCCTTATAATTTCGTGAGCTGAAATTTTCAGCCAGTTTTATATAGTATCTTCAATTGCGCTTGGGTATTTGTTTTTAACCGACTTCCCAAAAACAAAGATGTTCTAAGTTCGACGCGTATTTTGTTATTTATTTTTTTCTTTATGTATGACCGTGCATAATTTCGTAACGCGTGAACCAATTTTGATGATTCTTTTTTTGTTGTATAGAATATGATAACCCATTGCTACAAATGGAAAATTTGGTCCTGGGATGGGGTGGAGATTGGGTGGTGGTGGAACCTCATTTCTTAATGAGGACAGGTTTGGATGGTTCCTTGTTTTGTTGTATAGAATATGATCGCTTATTGTTAATAATGGAATAAATATTTTGGGGTTGAGCGGGGAAGGGGGAGATGGTAGTCAAACCTCGTAACCATCGGTGCCGCGACAATATTTCAAACGCTGGGGTTGGGGAGCTTCGAATGTCAACTTCTTAACATGTACACTGATTTGGGTGATTCTTCTTTTGATGTGTAGAATATGTTGCCCCACTGGTACTACGACAAAAATTTATAGGGTGGGGTGGGTTGCAAAGCGGTCATTACCCAACATCTTAACGAGTAGACCTATTTGGATGATTCTTTTTTGTTTCATAGGTTGCTACTATAAGGAAACATGTTTACCAAGTGTTGTGGTGGGGGTAGTCTAACTTTGTAACGAATGGACTGATTTAGATGATTCTGAATGTGTAGAGTATCTATTTGTCGCCTGACAAAAAATGTGGCTTATGGAGAGAGTTGAATTAGAGGGTCGCATAGCTTCGTAAAGTGTAGACCGATTTCGATCATTTTGTTTCTGTTGTACAGAATACACTTCCAGATTTGTAAATCATAAAAATTTTCTACCCAGAAAGACTACGAGGATTCTCTGAATATGATGACTCTCTAGCTCAATAGAGTACTTTGGCACACTAGCGCAACGGTAAAAATTTTGTATCTAAGGAAAGTGTATGAAAGGTTAACCGTGACTAATTTCGTATTATGTTGCCGGATTTCTTTTTCAAATGCCGACTTTCCTGTCTATAGAGTCACTACCTCTGCAAGTGTTGAAATTGGTTTGTTCGTATGAGCATAATTTTTCGAGTCGTATATACAAAAGAAAATGAATGAAAAATAAATTAGATAAAAAAAAAGTTGAACCGACTTCACAAAAAGCGCTGAAAGCATAAAACAGTTTTTTATTTTATATCTATTACATTTTGAAGTCAGTGCAAATTAAAGAAAAATAATAAATACGCAACCACAATCGATGATACTATAAAAACTACCGAAACATTTCAGCTCACGCGATCATAAGGAAGGAGCATTAAAGTCTCCTTTTTGTGTAGTTGTTTTGTTTGTTTAATTTCCACTGACTTCAAAATGTGAAGTCGGTTAAAATTTTTTTTTTTAAAACTATTTTATCTTTCACTTTTTAGTGTCTTAATATATACGACCCGAAGATTACAACCAATTCAAAAGTTGCAGAGGTATTATACTCTAAAGAATAGAAAAAGAATTATCCGAATTCGGCAACATATTACGAAATTAGTTACGGTCAACCTTTCATACCCTCACCTTAGAAAATTCTTAGCATATCTCTAGTGCGCCGCCGTACTTTATACAGCAAGAAAGAATTATCGTAATCAAAGAATCATCGTAGTCACTCTAGGTACGAAATTGTTATCATTCATCAATCAGGAAACGTATTCTATGCCTTATGAAGCTAAGGGCCACACTTAATCCAACTCTAACCATTCTAACCAACTCTATGCATTCAGAATCATCTAAATCAGCGCACGCCTTACAAAGTTAGGTTACCCCTTCCCCCGCAACAATTCTAGTGCAAAATTTTTCCATATAGAAGCAATGGTGTATCAAGAATCTTCCAAATGGGTATCTTAATTAAGAAATTGAGTAACAGCCCCTCCGCGCACTAACCCACCTCAAAAATGTTTATCGTCGTACCAGTGGGAAAACATATTCTAAACAGGATGCAGAAAATGTGCAGCAAATATTCACATGACCCGAGTGAATTTTCAAAATAAAAATAAAAACAAACTGCTTGTAAACTCGAGCAACGTAAAAAATATAAAAATTTCTTAACACGATCGGCGTTTCTAATGAAGAAAAGTTAAGCTCCTTCTGCTCGTTATCAACAACAGCACCGAAGGGTTAACTTTATCTCAGCTGCTGGACGCCTTCGCGAGAAGATTAAAAAAATTGTGGGAATTCATCTAGTTTTCGTTTTTTCGCGAAGGCGTAAAGCAGCTGAAGAAAAGTTTTCTTCATTAGAAACGCCGATCGTCGGTCTACACGGTATGAAGTTAACCTACCCCACCACCACCACCACCACCACCCTAGTAAAAAATATATTCTTTTATTAGAAATGGGGGATTATACACTATATAACATAAAAAGAATCATCCAAATCGGTGTATGCGTTAATAAGTTGACATCCAACCCCTCCTCTACTACGCACCAACCGTTTAAAATTGTATCGCGGTAGCAATGGGGGAACATAATCTATACATAAGAAGAAAAATCGTTCAACTGTGTCCACGCGTTACGAAGTTAGACTACCCCTTCCTATTCCCATCGCACTCTAGGAAATTTTATTTTTATTTTTAGCAATGGCGGATCATACTCTATACAACACAAAAGAAGTATCTGAATCGGTCCACGCATTACGAAGGTTTCACCCCCCCACAACCCACTCCACAAACAATTCTTTGACATTGTGCCGAGGAACATACTCTACCCAACAAAAAAGAGTCATCAAAATCGGTCCACGCGTTACGAAGTTAGACTACCCCTATCCCTCCCCACCCCACCATGGGACCTAATTTTTTCATCATTACAGTGGGGTATCATACTCAACCAAAAATGAATTATGCAAATTGGTCCACGCATTACGAAATAAGGCTTCAGCACCACCCCCACAACACTAAAAAAATTTGACATTGTAATATTATTTATTGAATAGCGAGAAAGCCTATGGCAGCGCGTCAACTTACGGAATACGCACTAAAGTTTGGCGTCACCTCCCAACTTGCCTAATTTTCTAAGTGAACAAGACAGCGTTTTAAGTTTAAAATCAACTGTAGTATTTCTTCTTTACACGGTCTTAAATGCTAAAATTTTGAACATGCTTTCTTAAAAATATAACTCATTTTCTTTCTTTTAACAATTAATAATACAAGTTGTTTCATTACTGACGTGCCAAAATGAGTTGGGTGATAGACAAACAAAAAATTGTATGGCAGGGGAGGGCGGGAGGCTAATAATTCTTTTTTAATAATGGGTTTATTGATATCATGTTTCGACAAAGATTTACTTGCGTACGATACGGGTAAATTTGAAGCAATTTCACCTTGCGAGAGAACTGCTCCTAGAACATAATTGGATTCGTCGGTGGTGAAGATGAAAGGTTTGTTGAAGTTTGGATACTGAAGTAGTGATGGTTTTATTAATTTTTCTTTTAATGTTTCGAATGCTGTTTAACAAGATTCGTCCCATGTAAACGGTGTGTTCTTTTTTAGAAGAAAATTTAAATTTTTTGCGATTTCTGCAAAATTCGGAATACAACGTCTGTAGTAGTTACAGAAAGCTACGAATCTGCGTACTTCATCAGCATTTTTAGGCTTTGGGTAATTTTTGATTTCCTCGTATTTGGAAGGGTCTGTTTTTATGCCTTCATTTGTTATCAGATACCCTAGATACATAACTTCTGTTTTGAGGAATTGGCATTTTGCCGGATTAAGTTTGAGATTATATTCACGCAAACTTTGAAATATTTTTGTTAAATTCGTATTATGGTGTTTAAAGCTACAACCAAAGACAATAATATCGTCTACATAAAGAAATGTTTCAGAGCTAAGTCCAGTTAGAGCGGTAGTTAGAATTCTTTGGAAACTATTAGAAGATACTTTTAATCATTATCAGTACGTATCGTTATTCGTTTTTACTGCCGCTTTCTCCGCTTGTGCTGCAGATGTGCCTAGTTAATGTATCTGCAATTGATTCAGTTCACTCACCACGTTTAGTAGTTTATCTTTATAAGTTACAGTGGATCTCTTCTGAGACAAGGTATTAAGAGTTGTGTGGATCTGCGCTATCGTATTATTACTTTCTGTACCTTGCATTAAGTTCTTTTATATATATATATATACTTATTCTTAAACATTAACCGTCCTACTGACGTGTTTCCTAATGTAATTTTTATTGTATCTACTATGTATGAAGTATCCTATCAAAGCGATTAAGAATATACACGATGAAGTTATTGTCTGCTCGTATTTGGTGAAGAATGTGCTTTGCACGTTGGTTGAGCTGCAGTTTCCCATAATGTCTTTTAATGACTTTAATTGCTGTAGCAGTGATTTTTTGAAAAGGAAAAACACTTGTTTTTCTTCCACAGTTTTGGAGTGAGATGGATGTTTCGACCGGAGTGCAAGTGGTCATCATCAGCATGGTGCTTGCACTCCTTACCATGGACATCCATGACGAAAAAGTCACAAACTCAACTCCTATAAATACTCAGTTTTAAATCTGAGTACGAATTATATGAAGAGGATTTTTAATCCATCAATTTCATATAAAACCAAAAATGGTTAAAAATTTTGTGATCAGAAAGTTACCTTTCAGCAGCACTTGGTGGAAGTCATTTGTTCAAAAAATTAAAAGGAAAAACACTTGTTTTTCTTCCACAATTTTGGAGTGAGATGGATGTTTCGACCGGTCGACCGGTCGTTTCAGTTGTCGTATATTGCGATTAGCGTATCGAATTTCTCCAGCGTTGTAATATCTGTCATTGGGAAAAGCCAGGTATTGTCGTACAACCTGATAGTATTTTCATCCTAGTGGGTCCTCAGGATCTCAAATATTTTCTCTAAGATGAATGGGATACCAGTTTTAACCGCTTGTGGTGATAAGGAGAAAAAAATGGTGCAGCAGTCAGACGTTCCTTGGGTTGGACTTGGCTTTCATGTCTTCTTTAACGAATTACTATAATTCCTTGATTTTGGCGCTGGTTACAATAAAAGCAGGATCGCAGGTGTCGAATCAGACGGGATTGCAGGTGTCGAATAGGGCAGGATCGCCATGTAATATTACTTATTGAATATGGAGCGAAGAAGCCTATGGAAGCGCGTCACCTTACGGGCTACGCGCCAAAGTTTGGCGTCACCAAGTTGGGTTACGCTTAATTTTCTAAGTGAACAAGACAGCGTTTTAAGTTTAGAATCAACTGTAGTATTTCTTCTTTACACGGTCTTAAATGCTTAAATTTTGTACATGCTTTCTTAAAAATATGACTCATTTTCTTTCTTTTAACAATTAATAATATAAGTCAATGAACGATTGCTTTTTTTTGTCTATTCATCAAAAGGGTTTCAGTCAGTTATGTTTACATTCAGTTATGTTTACATTTAGTTATATTACAATACTTGCCCCAGATGTGACTCATAAAATTAAGTAAAGGAAACCATTCTGGGCAAGCGTCAATTGATGGGAATTTTATGTCACATAATTTGTTTTGTTTCTGACTGACCTCGGCCTTGTTGAATCACATTTATTTTTACAAGCAATAACCAACGCAACAAAAAAAGAGTCGTCCAAATCGGTTACGACTTACGAAGTTAGACTACCACTTTTGTTTCGACCCCACCCTAGGATCAATTGTTTTTTCATTATATGCAGTGGGGGATCATACTCATCATAAACATCATACAACAGAAAAAGAATCATCCAAATCGGTCCATGCGTTACGAAGTTGGGTTTCACCCCAACCCCCCACCCCCACCACCTCACAAATTTTGTTGACATGGTACTAATCGGTGAACATACTCTACCTAACAAAAATAAATTATCAAAATCGGTCCACGCGTTACAAAATTATACTCGGTCATACGTAAAAAAAAGTAAAAATTAAAAAAACGGGGGAACTTAGAACGTCTTTGATCTTGGGAAGTTGGTTTAAAGGTTGCAAAACAACCAGTGTAAAGTATGACCATGAGCACGATAAATGGTAAAAAGGGTAATAATAGTATCAATCAAGAAAAATATTAAAAATTGTTTACTGCTTAATTTGAAAACATATATATTTTTTTGCCAATGTAAAGCTCAATATACTGGTCAACAAATTTGTAACTTTTTTTTGTCACATGAAAACTTATATCAAATTTTGAATACACTAGGGCCACCAAATAATAATATATCAATGAAAAAAAATGTACACATCAGGTTTTCTTGTGCCATCAAAACATATATTTTCATAACAAGTTCAAAAATCAGCCACACTTACAGAATTATTTCCTAATATCCAATAAATACTTATGATTTTCTTGAATATTTGGCTTTTGGTAGGTCCCATGTAAGGCTCCAACAATAGTCTGCTAGCAATACTAGACTCCATTTCCCTTTATAGCGCTTCTCCATTAAGGAAATGTCCTGATGGAACCTCTCACCTTGTTCGTCACTCACAGCACCCAAATTTGCCGGAAAGAAATCCAGATGAGAGTCCAGCATATGTATTTTTAAGGAAATATTACACCCCAAAGCTTAATATGATATTATAAGTTCATTTATTAAATCGTTGTAATTTTCCGCTTTATGGTTACCTAGAAAATTTTGAACAACATTCACAAAACATTTCCAGGCGAGTTTTTCCTGATCATTCAGTTTTTCTTCAAAGCTCTTATCCTTTATCAATTGCCTTATTTGTGGACCTACAAATATTCCCTCTTTGATTTTTGCCTCGCTGAGTTTGGGGAATTTCTCTTTTAGATTTAAAAATCCATCTCCATCTTTAGGCAAGTAAAACAGCAAAATTTTGTATAACCAAGCTGTAGTCCAAGTAAAAAAGCAATGACTTTAAAATCGCAACAAATTTTCCAAGCGTGTTTAGTGTATTCAATTTTTTCAAGTAGAAATCTCATATTTTCGTAAGGCTCTTTCATATCAGAACCATGAGCAACCGGCACTGAAGGAAGTTTGTATCCGTTATGCAGTAACACTGCTTTCAAACTAGTTTTTGAAGAGTCAATGAACAGTCGCCATTGACTTGGATCATATTCAAAATTTAATAAATTCATCACAACAGGAACGTTATTATAATAGACTAATTCACTTGCTTTAGAAAAGTAAGGTTTTATTTTATCGTCACGATGTCGAAAATAAGAAATCTTCGTATCAGGAGAAAGTAAATTCCAGTCGTTTAATCTGGACCCCAAAAGCTCAGCCTGTTTTTTAGCCAGATTCAAATTACGTACTAAATCGTTTAAATCACGTTGTGTCAATAAGTGCGATGGAGGCGGAGTTGGATCAATGCGTTGAGCGGCAAGACCAACATGCCATGGGTCCCGGGTTCGAGCCCAGATGACCGTGAGCTTTTATTAAGAAATTAAAATAATCCACTCCGTCTCTGGGCTGTTGTCTAGCTCGCAGCAATGCAAACAAGACTCAAGTTTCCTCACTTCCCTTACCCTAATTCCCTTCCGGCCAAAACCATGCTAACGCATCAAAGGGTTGTCCCCTAGGATTTGGCCACATCGCATAAAAAAAAAAAAAAAAAAAAAAAAGTGCGGTTCTTTTGAAGTTGACGGTTCATAACTTGAATCACTATCTTGAGATACATTGTCGTGCTGACTGAGAAAAAATTCCGGACTAGAATCCTCATTTTTTGATCGATTTGGAGGCATCGGCATATGTAGGATGGGGATGGGATGGAAGACAGGTTTGGATACTGGATAGTTTGTTTGGATTTGGTATTAATGCCTTTGTGTTTGAGTCAAACAAAAAAAACAATCACTTACATGATCCTTTGGTTCCGTCTAAATCATTGGTATAGCAAATGGCAATTGTCTAGGTTGTTGTTTAGCCCAACCTAATAGGAGTGTCACACACGTTACACAACATTTATGTGGAACCCAGGGTTCGTCTTGATTCCTCACAGGAAAACCAAAATAGTCTAAATAGCACTGTTCAATTAGTGATGTGAAATTTCGACGCTGAGATGTAAAAGTTAATTGTCCACACACATAACAAAAACTGTCCGGGTTGTTCAAACACTTTCGTGGGATATTTACGATCTAACTAACGTAAATAAAATTTAATTTAGCAAACACAATAGTTACACAGTCGACTAAATGCAGTTATTTAAACAAAGAAACGTATATGAGGTCAGAAATGAATATGGAGCTGCCATACTGAATCACTGAATGTGATGTGATGAGGGTACACCAACATAAACAAAAATCATAACACAGTTCGTGTGACAAAAACAGTGTTTACCAGTATTCTACAAAGTATTTTGTAATATTCTGTCCAATTTCGATCCATCTGCAGGCAGTACGCTACAATAGCTATGCTGTCGTACGTATTTGGATCAATTCCGATAGAAGAATAGAATATTCCAAAAACTTGGCTCTGAAATTCGTTGTTCATACCTCAGCCTGAACTGAAACATGATTTTTCCATGATGTCCTCCTTAATGCTCAATTCATCATCGTTTAGATTGCCTCTACAATATATGGCAAGAATGAATGAAAGTTAAGACAAAACAACATAGGATTAAAACTTATTTTCTTCTTGAAGATGACTGCCGGGTGCGCGATAATTTTCGGGAAACTAAATTTACTGGAAGACACTGAGAACCAATCTAAAGAAATCAAATGAACAATCTAAAAATTCTTTGCAAAACCTCAGTTTCCAGACCATTGACTATGCTTCCACGAAGCAAATGTTTTTGGAAGTGAAACGATTGGAAATTAGTCCAGTCTTGTGACAATAAAAGTCAATAATTTTAAAAGATAACTATGGAAGACGAAAAACTGACTTCAGTTACATTAATTTAGGTATCTTGTGCGGTAAAAAAGCATGAATGGTTAATGCTCTCTTCAAATGCTTATTCCCCTTGTAAGATTTTGAAAAAAAAAACCTTTTTTGGTAGAGAATAAAAATGAGTGCAGAACTTATGGGTGCGCTCTTATCTATTAAATTCTGACAAATTGGATACAAATGAAAATGGATTGCGGCCATGACGCCTGCGTCGTTCCGAAGCGCACGTCATTTTTAGTATTCGAGTGCTTTTCCCACTTATGTTTCCCACCTTGCTTCTCGTCAACGACTTCGTGTAGAACGTACGCTTCAGCGTATCGTGTAATCATGGTTCTTCACTATCTCCTCCCAACTATTGTAGTAACCGTTTTGCAACTATTTAATATTAGTTCAACAAGAAAAAGTTAGTAAGCTTTCATTGTAAATGGAATACAACAAAGATCCGAAAAAGGAATTCGACTTATGTATGTCAGAAATGATTGTAAAAAGCAAAAAGAAGTTGTCATGGATGTTTTGAAGATCACTGCAATTAGCGTAAAGAAGCTACCTACTTCAATTGAAACAGGATTCTAGCGTGGCTGGTGACTCAGCCCTTCGTCCTTGAGAATGGTCAGTATCCTATTCTTGTTTCTGTTTTAGTGGGGCTATCACGGAGAAGAACAGCTTCCCTCTCAGTACCTCTCTCTCAGTATCTATGGGATTGAAGGGTCATCTCGACTACAAATACTACCGTTACGTCTGAAATGGTATTAGCTCTCCATAGATGCGATTAATAACACACTCAGATAGCAACGTTCGGCCTCTTCCCTCGAGACCCTCCTCTCACAACCACCGGATTTGTCTCTGGGAGAGAATCTTCAAACAAAGCAGGTGTAAAGCCGAGAAAAGATCTCTGTTTCCGAAACCTATGCAGTACAAATGTTTACTCCAACTCTAAGGAGACGGAGTTGGATCAATTCGTTGAGCGGCGCGACCACCATGCCATGGGTCCCGGGTTCGAGAGCAGGTCTCTACGTGAGCTTTCATTAAGAAATTAAAATAATCCACTCCGTCTGTGGGCTGTTGTCTAGCTCGCAGCAATGCAAACAAGAGATTTTCAAGTTTCCTCACTTCCCTTACCCTAATTTCCTTCCGGCCAAAACCATGCTAACGCATCAAAGGGTTGTCCCCTAAGCTTTGGTCACATCGTATAAAAAAAGATATTTTCTTGGTAGTCTTAACGCTACAGTGAACCGCGTGATGATGGCAAGGATGAAATGTCGCTTCGATGCTTAGCGCATGCTTCAAACCTTCGTAAGAAGACTTGAATATTCTCCGACCGGCCCTAAGACCCGGGAAAAGTAGATTTTCATCGACTTTCCTGAAGCTCGATATATCTAGAGATCTCTACAACCCACATCGATGCCCTCCGGTATCAGTATCGTGGCCAGTTCTCCACCATACCTCGGCTAACCAATACGAAATTAAATAATTAATTATTATTTGCTGCAGCACTACGGAGCACTGAAAAAGCAGTAAATATTGAAATAGAAGATAAAGTTATATATATTCATGTGTTATTTCTCATTTGAAAGAGGTTTTTTTTATTATTTTTCCTAGGTTTTATCTTAGAGTATACGAACAATTTGCCAGAAAAATTACCTAAGCTTTATTTTGCAAAATTTGTGTTCTATGATTAATTAAGAAAAGTAAAATTTCCGAAAAAACTTCTTAAGAAAAACAAATACTTCCCAACATGACATACTCGATGGGTCATTGGGAAGACAGAATTTAATTAATTAATGAAGTACTTTGATAAGCCTCTGTAACTACCTCCTATAAATACGACAGCACAAAACAAACTGACGATTAGTTTTGAAAATGAATTCAATCGCGGTACTTTCGTTGTTTTTAGCGGTAGCTTGCGCATATCCTTCGGCTGATACTGCCTGGGACAATGTAGATTTTCTTCCTTTTATTGGTATTGAAAAGCGCATAGTTGGAGGTGAAGTTGCAGCACCCAACCAATTTCCGTACCAAGTGAGATTGCAACTAACAAAAAGAGCGGCAGGAGGAAGGTTAACTAGCTCCTTATGTGGAGGATCTTTAATTTCAAATAAGGTTGTAATAACAGCTGCTCACTGTGTGGAAGGGTACGAGCTCTACTTTGGCATTTTGCACTACTTTCTTATTTTATTTTGGTACGTTTTTCTAATAGTGCTATTTCTGGAATTGTTCATCTTGGTGCTACAAATGTTCGTCGCCCAGAGGCAACTTATGTTGCAGTCAATGTGCAAGCAAAAGATTTTGTCATTCACGAAAACTGGAGCCGTACCCAATTGATAAATGATATTGCACTGATCAAGCTTCCAGTTCCGGTACAATTAAATGGTAAGATGCATTATATTTATAGAGTTGTTAAAATAGCTTCTTTGTCTGAATTTAGCTGCCATCCAAACTGTAAATTTGCCGAAGACCAATCAACCAAATTTGGATAATCAGATGGGAATAATTTCTGGATTTGGAAGAATTGGTAATATACCTGGTGGATCAAATGAGCTTCGTTTCGTTGCCAGGACAATTTTACCTGCTAAGGACTGTGAAATATATTTCCGATCAAACTTTAAGAATACACACGTTTGTGTGGACGGCTCTCAGAGAAAGTCAGCTTGTCCAGGAGATTCAGGTGGTCCTTTGGTAATAACAGAATCCAATGGTTCAAAAACTCTTGTTGGCTTGACTTCATTTGGAAGCATTAGTTGCGAAATTGGACTGCCTAGTGTGTACACAAGAATAACATCTTATCTTAGTTGGATCAGTAGGCATTCTGGAATTCCAGTTAACCATTAAAACAGATGTTAAATCCAGAAGAACAAAATTAAAATCTTTCAAAATTTGTTTGTAAATTAAAAGAATATTTTCATTTATATTCAGTTTCAGTTCCATAGTCAAAATTTAAGTATTAAATTAATTTGATTTGTATGTCCCTTAATAAATAAATTATACTATTGAATGATTTAATTAAATTAATAAAGGAATTGTATAATAAGCTTGCATTTCATGTTGTCTGAAGTTCAAGAGGTAAAGCTTTCCTCTTAAACACGACTATCGTCGGAAGAGAGTTTAATACAAAAAATAATAAGTAAATGAAAAATAAATAAATGGGATAAAGCTAATTAACCTGGTTGCATGTTCTTGGCTGCAGCAAAAATTATGTTTTTGTGAGTCTCGGGCAGATAATCGGGCAAATACAGCATCATCCTTTACATTCGTCGATATATGACAGCCGGTTCGGACTCACAATACTATGATGGAGCAGTTTGAAAGCTACATTAGAGTATCTATAATTAATATATACTACGTCCTAATTACTACCAAATCTACAAAAGTTGTGCGCGCCAAATATTAATACCTAAAAAATCTGCAGGATATACTCCTGCAAAGTGATCGCGAAATGGATATGAATTGAATGCAGGTACTGAATGGATTGTGCGACGGTCGATTCAGCGATTCAGTACAAAAGCACTTATCACTTGAGTTCTAGGCTCCTTGATATTGAGAAGACTGAAGGACTGTCATGTTATATCCACCAATTCGTTTAATTGTATGGTTGTTTGTTACTCAATACCGAATCTACTAACTCAGGGTTCAGCCTGACAGGAATTGTTGAGAATTCCCGGTACATAACTTCATTCCACCGCAAATAAAATGTTGGCCCTAGGTCGTAATCGTGAAGATCAGATCCTGAGCGCAGTCACGGGAATATTGTGTTCTGACTTACGTCAAATATCAGCCCCCTCAGCCGTAGCTGTGAAATTCAGTTATCCTTGAACTTACTCGCTGTAATACCCGTCCCTGAAGGCAACGAATTGTACGACTGTGAGACTCCAAATATCCTCCGCTACTGATGGCAGACCCATCGTCAACCTCCCCCCCCCCCCGCGACGACAACTATCTTCGCATGAAGAAAGTTCACGAAGCCTTTCTCGAAGCACCCCAATTTCAACAGTGTACGATTGACGGGGTAATTAAGTTATTGACATCGGTTGTTTTACCATCCAGCCTCACATACCCACCTAAACACTACAGGCAAGTATTCGTCCACTATATGCCGAGAATCATTGCAAGTCTGCTATCCTCCAAAGCGTAGGCGTTGGCTTTTAGCACTAGCGCACCTAAATTGTTCGTATTGTTCGAAAACTGTACGAGAAATTGGAAATGCGACGAAAACGTACATACAATGAGATCCCTAGTAAGAGATCCTGCTATCAAACGATGTATTAGAAGCTGAGTATTGATACGAATACTGGTATTGGTATCGGAAATAAAATATTATCTAACCAGTTGATACAAAGAAATTTGTTACATAATTTGAACCAAATTATTCTCCTATTAGCAATCGGGGATTATACTCTATACAACAGAAAAAGAACCAACGAAATCGGACTACGCGTTACAAAATTAGGTTCCACTCCCACCCGCCACCACCATCCCTCCAAAATTTTTTTCTCCTGGTATCATCCACGGAACATACTCTACCCAACAGAAAAAGAATTATTCAAATCGATCCACGCGTTACAAAGTTAGCCTATCCCTCCCCCCTCCCCCACCCTAGGCCAAATGTTTTTCTCCTATTAGCAATGGTGTATCATACTCTGTAAAACAAAAAAAGAACCATCAAAATCGGAGCACGTGTTACAAAGTTAGGTTTCACCCCCACCCCCTACCCCACCCTACCAAAAATTTTTTTGACATGGTACCAATCGGTGAACATACTCTACCCAACAAAAAAAAGAATTATCAAAATCGGTAGACGCTTTACGAAGTTATGCCCGGTCAGAAATAAAAAAAACAAAAATACGCGTCGAACTTAGAACCTCTTTGTTTTTGGGAAGTCGGTTAAAAATAAATAAAAATCTTTAATTGCTGCAGTGCGCTGCGAAAAGGTAATGTTTCGATCAATCAAAACATAAAAAGAACTAAGCGAGAAGTATAGTAATGGCCACCCTAGCGATGATAATTTGTCATCGGTTTTAATATATTAAATATTCAGGAAATAACCTGATTGAAATAAATAAACATATGTAAAGAAAGTTGCAGCTTTTATTACAAAATACAATATTTAGTGATTTGCCATTGAACAGTTTTTAAGTTTAAAAATTTTGAGCATATATTATTATTAATCAACATTAATAGCGACCTAAGAAAGACTCATATAAGTTTAAGTATGTATGCCGAGAATCACAGTATTATTTCCTACCCTATTCAGAGCTACTTATGAAAAGTAGTTGTTTCATTATGTATTTGTTCACAATTGTTCGCTTTGGATAACAACCTTTCTGCAGGCACAGAAGTTCACTCCTATGGGTATAAATAGTATCGTCACCTTAGTATCGGATATCGATATATTCGGTATCGAAGCGAAACAATCGATACTAAAATTATTTCAGTATTGTCGCAACGTCCCTACATGGAACGCAGTAGGACTGTAATGGACGTACTACTGTGGCAGTAGTAGAGTTTCCAGTTGACATTGTACAAAGTACCTTTAAAGAATTTCTTAAACGCATGACGGATATCTACAAAGACATTGTCCACAGCAGTTTAAAAGCTATGCAAGCCAACTAACATTATTGCGCCAAGGGAAATAAAATGTTACCGACACCTGCGCTCTCAATTCAGCGCATGTGTAACATTTTAAAGGAAAGTCGCAAGGGGATATACGCAGACACTTTTAAATTATTTAAAAAGACCTGACACAAATGAGTAATTTTTAGAAATTTTAGATTTTTCTCCTTAGATATCTCTCCCACCCCCTGTAGATCAGCAAAAGCTCTGATCCTGTCGTCCGAGAATAATCCATTGTGCTAAGATAAACCAGAGAATATTGTTATTCGACCTCTATTTAACCAAGCAAACCTTATAACTGTCAACCAAGCAGCGGACATCCGCATAAAGGTGTTTTGTTACGCGGAGCTCTTAACTAAAAAAGCCACAACCCTAAGCAAACCCCCGAAGAAATTAATTTTGTAAATAAATTTACAAATTGTAGTTAATCAAAACTTTTCCCGTCAATGTCATATTCAAATACGAATTTCTCTCATTCAAACCAAACCAAAATATCGAGCACAAAAATATCATGACGACTATTTATCGATAAAAATAAAATTTGATATTTTTGTACGTTGCATCTGAACCAAAAACACATTGCTTCACTCTCTCTGATTTTGAATCAACAGTGAGTCTAAGAGTTCTGAAAATAACTAAATACGTGGAACGTGGTTGTTCGAAAATTTTTGTTGTTGTAAATTTAAAAGAAATATCGTCAGAGCCACGATGCTTGATTGTATTTTTTTAACCTTTCTTTTTAACTCTTTTAATAATTAAAATTTTTGGATTGCTGGAGAATGGACGGAAGAGTTGAAGCCTTCTAGGATACGGTGTTTCTCATCTGGACACCCTCAAGTGGAAGTTATATCTTCAAGTGGTAACAACTGGGCAATGTATCTTAGAACGTAGCCGAGTAACTAATTCGGGAGATCACCTCTTGAAAAATTCGCCTAACCCTCGAGGGAGTCTGCAGTGGTCTGCTCCTTCCGAAGGTTCTGCGGCGGCTATGGTGGCCGGAGTTGCGCCGACTGAAAGTGGTGTAGCAGTCCTGGAATAAGGCGCCATTTGCAAAATAAGAACTAGAACTTTCTAAGTTGCGAAGGTGGCAGCGATGGTAGACTCTAACGAGTTGGCTATATCCGCGAAGATAGTAGAAGATGCAGATGTCCTGGCTCTGGACTGAAGCGTCATGACACGGAACTCTTCAATGCCGTGGGCAAAGAACATCCACCCCGGTTATAAGTAACGCATGGGCCAAAATGGAACACTGGAGATGGGATTCCTGAAAAATATTTAATTTAAAAATATGGATTTCTGAAGATTGGCTAGGAAAACAGGAAACCGAGTTTTGCGGCTACAGTGGGATAACTAGATAACTTAGTTGCCCCCGCTAAGGGAGACAGTGTGGGGACGAAAAAAACCTGCTCTATGTAGTCTGGTTCAGCTAATCCCCGGAGAGTTTCAGTGAGTTAGCATCTCACACTACCGGATGGTACGGGCTGTCCGTTCTCTTTGTGTTGAATCCTCAACATATATAAGGGAAACAAATTTAAAAATGTTTTCACTAAAATATTCTATTTTACCTGTACCTTTTTCTATTCGCAACTTGATGCCACTACCCAATTTTATTTTCAAGTTAAAAGCTTCTATAAAATAAACAAATTAATTAAAATTTTCCGCAAATTAAAATGATATAAACAGCGCGCGCTCGTCAATCTTCTTTTCAGACATTAAACCGACTGGTTACTCCAAGCTGATTTCGGCTATTAGAGATTTCTCTAAAGAGGTATTGCTGGTTTCAGCATTTCTATTATTTATAGTATATTTTTAATCGATTTCAGCATTTTCTTTACATTTTATATTTCTGTATTTGATTTCCCTTTTTCAACAAATATTCCTTTTCTCTATCCTTTATTATCAATTCGTGCTGTTTCGCGTTATCGTGGTACTGTTTTCAGCAAAATAGTTGTCTTTTTTTTTCGCTCGTAACTAATTTCTCTTTTTTTCTTCTTTTTCACAGAGAAATAATTGGATTGTCGTCGAGATCTTCTTCTTCTTAATTATTTAAATTTATTATTTGTTTGAATTTATTATTTGGAATTATTATATTTATTGAATTCTAATTAAGTTTTAAGTATTTTCTTCGTTTTCAATAAAAACAGATTGAATTTTCAAACTTGGTCTTGTCTTTATTGACCCGACGCTTAATTTTCCAGGCTGCACACTTTGGGAAGATTTTCACCTCTGCCGCTAAAAAAACCTGTTATTCATAATTAATTGTCAATATAATTCGGAGAACTCGATTTTGTCCAATTTATTTAATTGTGTGTGAAGAACCCCACTGCAGCCGATCCTAAACCAGGTAGAGAAAGAAGACCGGAATCCCACGTTGCAGCCAGAAATCCTCGGCTTAGAAAGAATCTACGTGTTATCAAATGCAACCTTGGTAACTCCCACACCGCCTCAAGGAGCAGTCTTTCTTCTGGGATAGGATAGGTTGGCCTAAAACCCGCTTATCTGAAAAACCAAACATACACACGAAATGTCTAGAATACTTAGGATACTTCGGACTTCTAGAACACCTAGAAAACTTCGTCAAAAGCTGCGACATAACACCGACGACTCTATCTACCAACAGTGAGAAAAGTCGAAGTTCTCGTGAGCGGAAGACGGCAACGGACTCCAAATGGTTTAAGATACAAGAACGAAACCAGAATACATTCCACAGTAAATCTACAGCACGGCCTACCATGATGACAGTGGAGATTGCCAAGAAATCCTTCCAAGTGCTGAACGGAGTGGAACGGAGGATGCATAATATCACCTATGCTTCTCCTGCTCGTCATTAATGATATACTGTGTAGCGCCCCAGGTGACCACACAACGCGAGGGATTAGGTGGATATTTTTTAACTCCCTTCCTACTTACTTAATCTGTCAGACGGCTTCTCGAGCGGCCCTGGTGATATTACAGCTTATTTCTTGAAGGTAAAATGTCAATTGTCTCTTGTTTGTGTTCTCAATTAGTTATTTAACTTGTCCTTGTGATTCGGCCGGAAAACAATCGTGGCGTTATAATTATGGCAAACTCCTTAAAAAAATTGTATTTTTCTATTAGCAAAATTTTCATACATCAAACGTCTAATTCTCATACTGGTTCTTAATTTTTCTTAAATAATCTCTAAATGGGTGAAATGCCAGTTGTCAAACGTTCACGTCTAGCGCGCAACTCAAAATCAAAAGTAATTCGCATACACATCCATAGCCTTTTATTCAATTGTAAATCTGACCGTGTAGAGTGGTTTGGAAACGCTGACTGTTGTCAAACTGGTTTGAATACTACTGCAGGAATACTCTTGAGGAAAGGCCCATTGACAGGTGTGATGTCTTTCTTTCCACAGATTCTGTAGTTATTTTCGGCCATTTCAAGAATTTTATCAATTATGGGGAGTCATGTTCTAACGGTCGTTTTCTGATACCCGCAATCATGACTTCTCCTCAGTATGTTCTGTCTGGACGCCTATCTTTCCTCTCTGAGGCATAGTGATGTAAGAAAAACAATTATGTTACTACATATTAGCAATTTATTGAAAGACTTTTTTCTTACTGCTTTCTGTAATTCCAACTGTGACATTTACTTTACTAATTTTACCCACTTTACGGGGCTCCCACCTACTTTCCTTAAATTAACGACTTAACATTTCATGATGTGTATGATGTTGAACACCTACTTAATCTGTCAGACGGCTGCTCGAGCGGCCCTGGTGATATTATAGCTTATTTCTTGATGATAAAATGTCAATTGTCTCTTGATTGTGTTCTCTATTAGTTATTCAACTTGTCCTTGTGCTTCTGCCGCTTCTTTGCTATCTTTGTTGAGGTTTCCTTGTTTTATTGAATAGTTGTCCTCTTACGTGTCTAGTCAGACGCAGCGCTCCCTATACCCAGGGAGGTCTTTCCGACCAAATTTTTGTTACCTTATGGGTGCTCCAGGGCAGCATTCCTGTCTGCTGCTTTTTATATATTCATCTTGACCGTGGTTATCGTCTTTCTTTCAGGAATCATGTGCATTTGTCGTGATTCCCTCTTACCTTGCTCAATTTCGACTTATTTCTTTAGACTTGGGATGTGCATTTTTTATTCGATTTAAGATATTATAATGTTATAGTTATATGTTATTTAATGAACGATTCGCAAATAATGACTTTTTATTGGGCTATCAAGTAATTGTCCGTTAGGTCGACATAAATTAGATATTTAGGAAATTTTGAAGATAAATCACTTCAGACGAAGATAATTCTAATTGCTAAAAAAGTGGCAATGCAATAAACCTTTTATAATAGTTAAAGAAATCAAGAAAATATGTTAATGCCCATTTTATGCATATTTTGGTATTAGAAAATAGTTCGTTACTGGTTGCTGTCCCCATTTTAAATTAAAATAATCTGTTACTATGCCGATCACTTCGTGACTTTCATCATTTCGAATTTAAAATTTAATTATGTGAGGTTCTAAAGCTACAGCGGAAAAAAACCAATACTTAGGTATCACATTAACTAATTTATTTATTTATTTCAAATTAAAATCAACGCTGTCACAATGCAACTTAAAACAACGAGACATTGAAGTGATTGGTTCATAAAAACCATAATTAGTACGGTGTGGAGGTAATTGAAGAAAATTTCGGTTTCTCAAGTAGCGACTTTGAATCGATATATATAAAGAGGACAGTACGACCGAAGAGTCGATATTACCTTGAAGGCAGACAAAAGCGAAGACAATTTGGAGTTGATTAGTCTAGATCCGAGAGAGTCCAACTTTATAAGTTTAAGCCTATCTAAGTAAGGGGGCAAAATGAGAGGGTTGGTCCATGGAAGCCCTCGGAGTGCAAAACAAACGAAACGGTACTGGACTGCCTCAACCCGATCAATGTAGTAGCTATAATAAGGGTTATCGAATTCTTTACCCCATCGTTTAATAGCTTTAGTAACAATCGCATCAATATGGTCGTCGAGGTAAAACGGCTGCTAAGCCAGACTCACAAAGTCTTATTAAGTTTTTCCAGTAAACAACCATGTGTTGTGTAACTGAAGACAAGAGGTCTTTTTACGTGTAAACAACATAGTAGTACGCTTATATTTGTTAAGGGGAAGACAATTAATACAACACCAATTGTCAAAGGCATCTAAGTCCGAATTTAAAATTTCACAGTCGTCAACAGAGCAAACAGCACGAAAAATGTTGGCATCTTCACCTTAACAGTGAATGTTGGAATGTCTTAAGAAAAAAAGGTACATCATTGATGTAAATAATAAATAAAATCGGTCCAAGATGTCTTCCTTGAGGCACACCGGAAGTATTGTAAATATACCTGGAACCTGGTATTGGAAATGTGCCCACGGAAAGACACACGCTGGGTTCGGCATAATAAGTATGAACAAACTCAGTCAACAAACAAGGATGGAAACCCTAGGGTAGCTAACTTGTGAATCACAATTTGGTGATTGATTCTATCAAATGCCTTGCTAAGATCAGCGAAGAGACAGTCGACCTGCTTACCAGCTTCAATTCCAGATTAGCAGAAATTAGAAAATTCCAGAAGGTTAGTCGTAGTTGACCTTCATTTCATGAAGCCGTATTGGAAAGTACCAAAAAATAGTTTTTAAAAAAAAGTTGAACCGACTTCACAAAAAGCGCTAAAAAGCATAAAATAATTTTTAATTTTATATCTATTACGACATTTTGAAGTCGGTGCAAATTAAACAAACCAAACAACTACAACAAAACTATTTAATCGTCATTTCTTATGATCCCGTAAGCTGAATCGTTCAGGTAGTATTATGTATTATTTTCAATTGTGGTTCTGTAGTTGTTTTATTTGTTTAATTTGCACCGACTTCAAAATGTCGTAATAGATATAAAATTAAAAATTATTTTACGCTTTTTAGCGCTTTTTGTGAAGTCGGTTCAACTTTTTCTTAAAAACTATTTTATTTTTCACTTTTTAGTGTCTTCGACTCTATACAACGAAGAACGAACCATCAAAATCGGACCACGCGTTAAAAGTTAGTTTTAACCCCCTACCCCACCCCCATTCCACTAAACTTTTTTTCTCATGGAATCAATCAAGGAACATACTCCACCGAACAGAAAAGGAATCATCGAAATCGGTCCACGCGTTACGAAGTTACTACCCCTCCCCCCCCCCACCACCCCCATAGGACCAGATTATTCTCCTATTAGCAATGGGCATCACACTCTATACAACAACAAAAGAACCATCCAAATCGGTCCACGTGTTACAAAGTTCGGTTCCACCCTCCCCCCCCACCACAGCAACATTTGTTTTCTCGTAGTATCAACCTAGGATCATATTCTACTCAATAGAAAAAGAATTATCCAAATCGGTCCACGCGTTACGAAGTTAGACTACCCCTCCCCCCCACCCACACCTTTCACCATAGGCCCAAATTATTTTCCTATTAGCAATGAGGGATCATACTCTATACAACAGAAAAAGAACCATCGAAATCGAACCACGCGTTACAAAGTTAGCTTCCACCCCACCCCCACCCCCCTCCGCCACAAAATTTTTTTCACCTGGTATCAACCACGGAACATACTCTACCGAACAGAAAAAGAATTATCCAAATAGGTCCACGCGTTACAAAGTTAGACTACCCCTCCCCCCTCCCCCCACCTTAGGACAAATTTTTTTTCTCCTATTAGCAATGGGGGATCATACTCTGTACAATAACAAAAGAACCATCCAAATCGGACCACGTGTTAAATTAAAAATTATTTTATGCTTTTTAGCGCTTTTTGTGAAGTCGGTTCAACTTTTTTTTAAAAACTATTTTATTTTTCACTCTTTAGTGTCTTTTACTCTACGCAACGAAAAAAGCACCATCCAAATCGGTCCACGCGTTAAAAGTTAGTTTTAACCCCCTACCTCACCCCCATTCCTCTAAACTTTTTTTCTCATGGTATCAATCAAGGAACATACTCTACCGAAACTTTTTTTTAAAAACTATTTTATTTTTCACTCTTTAGTGTCTTTTACTCTACGCAACGAAAAAAGCACCATCCAAATCGGTCCACGCGTTAAAAGTTAGTTTTAACCCCCTACCTCACCCCCATTCCTCTAAACTTTTTTTCTCATGGTATCAATCAAGGAACATACTCTACCGAACATAAAAGGAATCATCGAAATCGGTCCACGCGTTACGAAGTTACTACCCGTCCCCCTCCCGCACCACCACCATAGGACCAAATTATTCTCCTATTAGCAATGGGGGTCACACTCTATACAACAGCAAAAGAACCATCCAAATCGATCCACGCGTTACAAAGTTAGGTTCCACCCCCCTTCTCCCACCACCACAACAGCAACATTTGTTTTCTCGTAGTATCAACCAAGGATCATATTCTACCCAATAGAAAACGAATTATCCAAATCGGTCCACGCGTTACGAAGTTAGACTACCCCTCCCCCCCACCCACACCTTTCACCATAGGACCAAATCATTCTCCTATTAGCAATAAGGGATCATACTCTATACAACAGAAAAAGAACCATCGAAATCGGACCACGCGTTACAAAGTTAGGTTCCACCCCCACCCCCCCACCCCACTCCCTCCAAAATTTTGTTCACCTGGTAGCAACCACGGAACATCCTCTACCCAACAGAAAAAGAATTATCCAAATCGGTCCACGCGTTACAAAGTTAGACTACCCCTCCCTCCTCCCCCCACCCTAGGTTAAAGTTTTTTTCTCCTATTAGCAATGGGGGATCATACTCTGTACAATAAAAAAAGAACCATCCAAATCGGACCACGCGTTAAAAAGTTAGGTTTCACCCCCACCCCCCACCCCCACCCTACTAAAAATTTTTTTGACATGGTACCAATCGGTGAACATACTCTACCCAACAAAAAAAGAATCATCTAAATCGGTCGACGCGTTACGAAGTTATGCCCGGTCAGACTTAAAAAAAATAAAAAATAAAAATTAAAAAAAAATACGCGTCGAACTTAGAACCACTTTGTTTTTGGGAAGTCGGTTAAAAATGAACGACAGAAGAAGAACAATTCTTTAAAAGGAAAGCAGGAACACCATCGATGCCACACGAGAAACTATCAGCCAAACCATTAATGTGTTTCGCGTCGTCATCAAATATAAGATCTTGCATTACAAGTGAAGAAGTAAGGAACATTGTCAACTACCTCAAATCCGTAAACCTGGTATAACAGGTATTGTCAGTGAAAGAAGTTATAAAAAAGATAGCAGTATAGATTTGCAATCTGCAAGGGGTCACTACTCTCGATATCACCAAGCTTCAATAAAGTTGGGTAACAAGTAGGTTAACAAATCTCCAAAACTGTTTAAGTTGGTCACGTAAAGTAGACTTCATTCTGTCGATATACTCATCGTATGAGTTGTTCACGCAAACGTAAATAGTGATAAAAATTCGTATCGCTCCCTGACAAGCAGAATCAGACTAGAAAAGGAATAACTTGTTCTAGAGATAGGAAAACATTGCAGAAAACAGGCGGATAGATTATCGTAAAATGCACTGACCGAAACATCGATGTTACGTTCGTCAAAAATATTAGACTTGTAATTGGTCTAATATTTTTATTTTTTTATTTTCAATAAATAATAATTAAAATTAAAAGGGTTATTACTGTGAATGAGAGATGTTGCAGACATCGGATCGAAGACCAGAGCAATCTGAAGAGCATAATGATAAGACGTCTCAGGAGCCAACCAAGCAACGCCTGATCAAAGTTCCAAATGGGTCCAGGAATCTATCATTTGCAATGCTGGAACACTGCGTCAGCCCGGAAGAAGAAAGGCAATCGATAAAACATAAAGATCCCTGCGATGTTGACGAGTGGCATGGTATCATTCCGTAGACATCGGAGGGTATCCAGTTGATTGTTGGCAAATTGAAATCTCCGAAAAGCAACATTTAGTCAGGAAGGAAGCACAGCAGGTCTCAAAGTCACAGCATTGATAGTCTTACCAGCACACGTCGAAGTTTTAGGCCCGACCGAATTATTGGCAGTATCAATATCAGGTCCCCGCTCAGGAATTTCACTTTCAGCTGGCAGCTGCTCAACGTTGTTATTCTCAGTGGCTTGTGGCGCAAAGACAAGATCAGAATTGTCGTTATTATTGTTAACAGCAACTGGTGGAGATGTGCAGCCCTTACGACGGCGGAGACGCCTACCCTCAGGCTGTTGAAGGGAACAGTTCTGGGAGAGAGCTCTAGATGCATGACACAAGTCAGTGGGGCAGGGCTGAGTGATGTTTGAAGTCAGCAGCGCCATAAGATGAGGGAAGAATAGAGCCAAATGAATTTTGTGAGTTTAAGCTCTTGATGTCTGATACCAATGAGCCAATAAGGTCGCAGTTCTTTTAAACTCCTAAAGACCACGATTCGAGGTCCTCCTTGACGTATCGGACATTGCTCCGAATATCAGAGATAAGCTTAGTTCATCCAGGGAAGCAGACACGTAGCCAAACCTAGAGGTCAGCTAATGGGTTTTATTTAATACCGAAGCTGAATTGTCTTCGTAAACCTCAGAAATCTGAATAATTTTGTCAAGTATTGTGCTTAGACTTAAGATGTCGTCAGAAATAATTTGTAGTCCAGCCAAATTTGCAAATATAGAGTTTACTTTATCAGCTATAAGTGATTACTTCGTGGGTAATGTTTCTGCGATCCCCTTCATTAGGCGCAGAGCAATCTTCGCATGTGTAATGAACACCGGAGGCAAGTTTTAAGCAGGCCGCACGGAAACCGTCACCACAAATACCATCGCACGGCACAAAATCCTCGAGCAATTTAGATAAGCAAGCTTTACAAGAAGCCATCACATGTAGAAAATTTCAAAAACAAAATAAATAATCAAAGTAAAATATGTCGTAATTTGTCGCTTACAATAAAAAAATCTTGATATGTGTAAACTTTATATGTGAGACGTTACTACAGAAATAATGATTAAGAATAAAAAAGTTCAATAAGAAGTTTTTTACCAGACTGTACCAATTCCAAGTGTAGAACAAAAATGTTTCCCGGTAAAGTAAAACTTAAGCATGCGCGGAGCGATCAAGTTACACGTCCAATTACCGAGAGTACTCACATCTCCACTTCGTAAATACATTTTTAAAAAAACATACCTAAAAAATAATTATTTCTTTTTTTATTTGCGAATAATACATCAAAAATTGAATGTTAATTTGATTATCAAATAACACACGATTGACTATAATAATTATTTCAGAATAAATTTGATTATCAAACAATGCACGATCGAATAGGAAATAATTATTTAAAATTCAAATAGAAGCACCAAATAACAACTAATTATTTGCGAATAACTTAAAATAATTATTAAATCAAATAAGTTAGTCTTATAATTTTTAACTTCGTTATTTGACTGAAAATTTATTCGAATAATGCCCATCACTGCTTCAGAAAACCTTGTAAAAAACCCAGTATTTTCAAAATAAAATTCATCTTTGATTTATTACAGGGAACGATAAATTCAGTCCAATTACTCCTTGAACAGTCATGACTTACTTCACTTTTCTCGTAACTGAACTCTGAACTATGGTATGCACGAGCCTATTATCGATGGTTGTCTTCTTAAAGGAGCAATTCCCCAATTTTGATTTCAGTCTCTTCAGGTTTCAGTGGAAAAGCACATGTCCTGATTAATCTTATGTTATCGTTATTTGATTAAGTATTGTTTGCTTGTAGTCTCAACTTATTTAGTGTAGTTTAATTTCATTGTAGCAGTCAGCATTGACGAGTCTTTACGAATTAAGAAATAATAAATTATTAATTTCCTTATTTTTTTTAATTTTAAAATTCATTTCCGGTAACAAATTCGAATTTGAGCTTTTCAAAATATCTTATAAGTTCTGTCAATAACAAAGCAATTAAGTATACGGATTTTTATAAGTGATTTGCTATAATTTCCATTTAAAACTTAAAAACCTTCGTACATGTCTATACAGTAATATCACAATTAAGTTTTCATAGATAATAACTAAAAATAACGTATGTTATAACATCATAACTACTTTAATTAATTGATTTCCTATCAGTCAAGTACTCTTATATTGTATAAATAGTGCAACTGTTTCAACGGTATGGAAGTGGTAACAATGAAATTCACAGTCGCGCTTTCCTTGCTTTTTACAGTTGCTGTTGCATTTCCTAGTGCAGATCTCCAATGGGAGGATCTTAAGGTCCATCCTTTTGAGGGCATCGAAAAACGCATTATTGGAGGAAAAATTGCCAGTTCCAAACAGTTTCCATATCAAGTTAGAATGATGCTAACAAAACGAAGATTTGGCAAACTTGTTGATAGTTTATGTGGAGGTGCTCTTATTTCAAACAAAGTTATACTAACAGCAGCCCATTGCTTGGAAGGGTAAGTACGATAGCTACAATTTAAGGAACTTCTTATAAAACAAAACTTAATGACCTGATAGAGCTATTTCTGGGACTATTCTTTTGGGCACTTCAAACGTCCGGAAAATGGAGTCAACAGCGGTTACAGTAAAAGTTCCAAAAGAGAGTTTTATTCTCCATGACGAATGGAATCCACAAGCTTGGAGAAATGATATAGCATTGGTCAAGCTCTCAACACCCATACAGTTAAATGGTAATTTATTGTATTTTATGAGTATTATAATTAAGTAATAAATAAATAATAATAATACTAGATGCAATTAAAACAATAAACCTACCAAGAGCAAGCCAAACAGATCTGGAAAATCGTATGGGTGTTATATCTGGTTTTGGACTAATTGGAAATAGTGCCAGCCCGCCAGATGAGCTTCGATATGTTGAACGAAGAATGCTTCCAAGCAGAAACTGTGAAGGTGCTTACCCCGGAAGATTTAAGTCAACGCATGTGTGTGTTGATGGGTCTTATTCAAAATCTGCTTGTCCAGGAGATTCTGGCGGTCCTCTGGCAATAGATGAATCAGATGGATCTAAGACGATCGTTGGCATTACATCATTTGGAAGTGCGAATTGCGAAATGGGATATCCCACAGTATATACGAAAGTTACTTCTTATTTGGGCTGGATCAACAGGCACACTGGTATTCCCATTCGGAGATAAACTTTCTCATTTTTACAAGAAGTTGAGATGAAAACCAACATTTAATTTGAAATGTGAACGCATACATATTTAAATAATTCAGTAAAACAATTAATTTTTGTTTAAGTTGTAGCCCTTGCATATTTTTCAATTTCCTTTTCAACCATCTTACTTTAGTTCAAGCTACGATTTTCTGGTGAGTGATCTTACTGTAATAACATATATTGCGCAGTTTTCCTAAACCGCTGGGTCGAATGAAATATTTTATTTCAGAACTTTTTGAGATGCGTAATCATATTATGCAAATTGTTCGCATCCTCAAATAGTACTAAGTAATAACTGAATGTACTAAGTAATTGTGAATGGTAAAGAAAAGCAAATATTATTGTATAAAATTGTAATGGCGGTATAAGTAGATCAAGACTCATAGGTGTTACGTGTAGAAACAATCTGCCAGTATTCATTTTAAAACAGAAGAATATTTGCTACTATAGAATTTCAAAGTTCCCTTACTGAAAATGTATGTGAACAATTATCAACGGCAAACAGTGATGTTGATGCAAAAGATTGATATTAAAGTTTCTACCTACCACCTCGATGAAATACTTTAAAAGTAGTTGCGATAGAGTACACTCCAGTTACTTTGCATTTTCAGAATTAACTATTTCAGGAAAATATTAAGGACAAACAAAAAGAGGCAACTCTCACAGGGGAAAGGGAAAGGGTTACATGTATCTGAACGCATCTCAAATGAGCGTTTTTTTAGGGCAGTGTCTATTTACCACTCTCAAATTGCCGTGTAATTTCCGTATACACGGAAGTACACGGAAAGTACGTGACATTTTTATTAGACTTTCTGGGAGAAAGAGGTGTATTAATCAGGTTTTTAATTGCTTTATTAACTGGAGGAGCTGCCGCCCCCCCTTCCCCCGCAAGATTTGTATCTAGAACAGGTTGTGATAAACTATTACTATGGAAGTGACTATTTGCACTTATCGTGTAGTTCCGTGTATTACACGGCAATTTGAGAGTGGTAAATAGACACTTCCTTTTTTTAGCGTCTACACGGTTAACAATTAAATATAAAATAGTTTTTAAAAAAAAAAGTTGAACCGACTTCGCGCTAAAAAGCATAAATAATTTTTACTTTTATATCTTTTACGACATTTTAAAGTCGGTGCAAATCAAACAAACCAAACAACTATTTAATCGTCATTTCTTATGATCCCGTAAGCTGAAACGTTCAGGTAGTATTATGTATTATTTTCATTTGTGGTACTGTAGTTGTTTTAATAATGCACCGACTTCAAAATGTCGTAATTAAAAATTATTTTATGCTTTTTAGCGCTTTTTGTGAAGTCGGTTCAACGTTTTCTTTTAACTATTTTATTTTTCACTTTTTAGTGTCTTCTACTCGGTCCACGCATTACAAAGTTAGGTTTAACCCCCTACCCCACCTCCATTTCACTAAATAATGTTTCTCATGGTATCAATAAAGGAACATACAATGAGGGATCACACTCTATACAACAGCAAAAGAACCATCTAAATCGGTCCACGCGTTACAAAGTTAGGTTCCACCCCCCTTCCCCCACCCCAACCCCACCAACATTTTTTTCTCGTGGCAACACACAGTTAGGTTCCACCCTCCCCCTCCCCACACCACACCAACATTTTTATCTCGTGGTATCAACCAGGGAGCATACTCTACCCAACAGAAATAGAATTATCCAAATCGGTCTACGCGTTACAAAGTTAGACTACTCCCCCCTTCCACCCCCACCCCTCACCATAGGACCAAAGTAATCTCCTATTAGCAAAGGGGGGATCACACTCTATACAACAGAAAAAGAACCATCGAAGTCAAAGCACGCGTTGCAAAGTTAGGTTCCATATAACCAATTCTTATATTGTATAATTCAGAAGCGGAACATGACGTACATACAGACGCCAGCAGTCAAGGAATCGCGGGTATCTTACTGCATAAAGAGCAAGATTCATAATTGAAACCCGTAGCCTGTTATAGTCGATCCACTACACCAATGGAAAGTAACTACTATACTACTATTTGCTGCACAAAAGATTTAAAATTGTCACAGATTGTAATTCACTAAAGCTCACCAAAGAAAAGAAAAACCTTATTCCAAGAATCGCAAGATGGTGGCTTTGCGGTTATGATCGAAAGGGTTAGTTCATCAATTGTTGCATTGCTGATTTAGACCATGTCTTGAAAATTCGATAGCGAAGATATAGAATTGGTCCTTTGTGGTGTTCAAGAGAAACGTATGATTGTTTGTCTTAGTGGTGGATTTAGAAGAATTGAGCTTTCTTTTTTTTAGAAGCATTGGTGGTGTGAAGTAAAATCAAGATTGATACGTGCTATCAATGTTCTGAGTAGCGTTGTTAATTACAATCTAACTGACGACATTAAATGTTGGGAAACTGTCACTGTGGACAGTGACGGGACAGGTTGGCCGAACTGTAGTACGCCACAGTAGGCTAATGACAAAAATGATTATGTGTCGCCAGATGGATATACGAACAGGAAATATTAAAAGGGAGATATTTAATTAGGCTGGTTCAATCTTAATAATCGAGACCAAAAACAATAAAATCTGGCGACGACGGAACAATTAAGAAAATTGATATTATAGTCACAAAGAACCATAATGCAATTGAGGTAAAGAAGATGAATTCAGTCGTGAAGATGATGTCCCAGAGAAATACCCCCAGGGTAGTTATGTTTAGCCAAGCGCTGCTAGGCTTGAAGATCGGTTGTCTTACTCTAGTCCAGGTACTTGCATGTTGATGATAATGAGTATTATATACTGACCCTTGTGTGATTGGATTGGCTAGAAATATTTTTGTGATAGTGTCTTTTATAAATTTTTGAAAACCAACATTTTGAATTTATTCAAATTTACTGACAGGTTTCACTCATCGGGAGCCCCGGATCATCTCAGGTTCGAATTCCAGCGTCGTAGACCCTTGGTTATTTTCTGCTGACAAAAAATTTTGATAAAAAGGCCATTGGGGGATGCATAGAAATATCGGTAGTTCGGAATTCACCTTAAATGGTTACTCAACTTGCAATCGTTGTCTCGAATCGGGTTCAGTACTTCTCCGCCTCCATGCCCCACAAGGAGTTACGGGAACTTGAGAGAGAGAGAATATATGGTTCCGCATACGCTCCAGAATAAAGAGAAGGATTACACAATCCCTCGAAATATGTTATAAACTCAGAAAATGGAACGATATACTGTGTCGTCAACTAATTATTCTTTCTCGCAATTGACAATCAGTCTTTAGGACTTTTAGCCTGTGGAAGTTTTACACCTAAATCCATATAATAAGAACTACAGGTCCCTCAGCAAAAATCCTCATAGTTTCTATTAGACTCTACATAAAGTCGGCAAGCGTCTACAGAATGATTTTTCCTATATAGATTAAGATACTTGAATGAGCACCTAGAATTAAACCTTGCTTAGTATTTGGGCTTTAATTTGTTGCTTTGAGGACCAACTTCTTTAACATTCCAATATCTCGGTAATGTATGTTAAGATTTCTAATTTCGACAAGCAAAATTTCACTTTCTGTAACAAATCAAATGTGTCACGGTCCCCTACAATTTCCTTAAAGTTAACAAAAAATCATGGTTAAGTGATCCGAGAACTGTTCAGCTCTGAATAGTTTTATGCATATTCTAAACTGTCTGAACTAACAACACACAAATCATTCACAGATACCCTAATTCTTCTTATAAATGTAAGTTCGCCAGAATAATCCTTTACATCTGCCATTTAAGATAATTCCACCTATGTATGTCATCAAGAAACTTTATTAGCTTTTCTCCCTGGCCATCTATTTACACATTCTTTGAACATCTACATTGAGTTCCCTGTATCTTATTTTGAATGTATTTCTCAATCATACAAAATATATCTCCCATTTGTTGCAAAATATTTTGCTTTACTTTGACCTAAATAAGTGGAATATCGTTAATAAACTGAAATTCAAAAATTTTTAATTGTTTTTTAAAAGCCAATAACAGTCCTCCACTAGCTCTGCCATATTTAATTTGTTTGACTGCAGTTTGCCACCTTACTTCATTAATGAACTTATTATATTTTCCAAGAATTCTCCATTGATAAATGTTCCGATTTAAATTACAATATCAAATCAAGTTTAAAATATTTATCACTATAACCTTACTACTTAAGCCATTAATATTATACGAGTACAACAATATTTTAACGGAATTACAATGTTCGTTCACAAAACTTCTATCTACTGTTTCAGCTTCTAGTACGTCCCAAAAACCGGCTGCAATCTTGACCGAACAGTTCTGAAACTAGTGATGGGAACCGAATCGAAAAGTATCGATACTTGGCATTGCAATATATCCGCACCTTTCGGTACTTAGATACAAATATACCGTTGAAGAAGTATCGATACTGAAAAGTATTGGAACTATATGGATAAAAAATTTAAAAAGAATTATATATGGTGTAGAAATTTCATAGAAATTACAATTAATATCTTATTGGTTTTTTTGTTGTGTTGCAAAACAATTTGCAACAACTTTATCGTTGAGAAATATCAATATATCGAAAACGCATCTCAGCGGGTGATTTCATATATCTTTTTAGCAACTGAATAATTTTAAATTTCGCAAGAACAACTAAAAAAGCAGATGGAATAAAGAACAATACATTTTTATTTCAATAGAAAACTATTTTTAGCTTTTGCATACTGCGTACGACTAGAGATTGGACACATACACCAAATAATGAGACGGTGTGTGCTGGGCTGACAATACTTCGAGTATTGAAAGAAAAGTATCGAGGTTCAGTAGTATCGGAGGCTGGGAGTACCGATTACAAAACCTCGAAGTATTGAAAGCAAAGTATCGATACTTCGGTATATCGATACAGTATCGCCCATCTCTATCTGAAACACTGTAATAACCTCATTGCCGTGCAAAGCTGGTATTCGCTTACCATCAACTGTCACAATCAAGAATTTTCCTTCAATAAAACAGGTTTACAAGAAAAAGTGATGGTTATTTGACCAGACTATGACTTATGTAATTTGGTGCCCTGAATCCGAATCCGGGCCCTGATTATACGGGTCACGTCATGATTTTGATATAAATCAATTTTTCCAACATGGCGGACGCAATGCGACAACTGATGATAACCGAGTACCTTTTCCTAACAATCCCCCTGATATGGATATCAAATGAAAGGTTTCGACGAGTAGAATACGATAAAATATATGACGACATTCTAACTCTGGCGGACGCCCCAAAATGGCGGATTACCATTTTCCTTACAACTCCCTTGACATGGGTATCAAATGAAAAGATTGAATGAGTAGAATACGATCAGCTACGTGACGTTATTCTACACCCAATATGTCGGACGCCCTAAGATGGCGGATTAGATTTCTGATCAAAGCTTGCTCTATTTATACGTAATAGTTAACTGAATATTCCCCACAATAACAAATTCTCAATAACCATGTAATTTGGTGCGCTGAATCCGAATCCCCGGGCTCAGATTTTACGGGTCACGTCAGAATTTTGATAAAAATCTGTTTTTATGTTGAAAAAAAGGTTTTTTTTTGTATGTAATTTTAGATTTTTTCTTCTCATTGTGTAATAATTAAACTTAAAAGTGAAAATATTACGTAGGATTTGTCTACTAGCCGCCTTCCCACCTTCACTAAGGTAAGCAGGCATAAAGTTTCGACTTGGCTTGCCCTACATTACCGTGCTAACTTATTTTATAAGTAGCCCCCTACTTTTATTCTTGCCAAATTTTGATTGTTTTTAAAGAATTTCTAGAACTAAATTAAATTAAAAATGGCTGCATACGCGATAAACAAGAGTATGCTGAAGCTATTAAAAACGTTATTGAGAAGTACTGAAAACTATTCGGGTGCCATTTTCTTGAAAAGGATCTGTCGAAATATCATTATATATTATATTTTTTGCCAATTATTTTCTTAAGATCAAGAATCAATAAATAACATGCCACTTCTATTTTATTCAGTTGCAACGTTAATTTTCGATACGTTCATGTACATACCAAATGAGTTCTTAATTTAAATCAATGCTTTTTAAGAAAAATATTTTTAGGGTACCTCATTTTGTGTGAGGTTGGTTATTAATTTAATATTGCTAGAAAACGAAAGCTCTAAAAATATCAGAACAGCAGTCGAGGAAATGAAATTTGAATCGAAAATTCGATCTTCTATTAAATTTTTCTTCAATTATTTAGCCTTTAAAAGCAGAAAAATAACATATTTTTTAAATTTATAAGAAATATAGATAAAGCAAATTATAGGAAGACGGATATGACGACGATGGTTTGTTTGTGTCGAATATACAACATACAGATGTTAGAAACAGGTTCAAGTAAATAGCATAAGATGTATTTAATATAAAGTCCAAAAAATGCTACTAACTTTATGAAGCTAAGAATTATGAAACACTTGTCACTTCCAAAAATGTTCGTGCTTTAATTCAATTATTTGCCATCCATACTTATTTACGGTCTAATGGGAATACCAGTGTATCTATAAATCCAGCTAAGATATGATGTTAATCTTGTGTAAACAACAGGACCATTGTCTTCACAAATCACTTTGCCATATGATGTTAAACCGACAAGGGTTCGGGAACCATCGGGCTCTTGAAGAGCTAAAGGACCACCAGAATCTCCTTGGCATGCCGACTGACCACCAGAACCGTCAACACAAATTTGACTTTGCTTAAAGTGTATAGGAAAATAGGCATAGCAGTGAGAGTCTGGAAGTATTAGTCTCTGGATAAATCGAAGTTCAGTTGATACATCTAATTTATTTCCAAGTTTTCCAAATCCAGATAAAAGAGCCCACTGATTTACCAAATTTACCTGACTAGCACGAGGTAAAAGTATAGGTTGAACTCCAGCTAAGAATTTCAGGATTTATTAAAATTATTTTTGAAAAATAATTAAAATCTTACGATTAAAAAGGATAACTGCAGGGATAATAATTAAAGCAACGTCATTTTCGACAGTTTGTGGGTTAAAGTTCTCATGAATTATGAAGTTTTCCTTACTAACTCGAACCGTAATGCGAGTTGTTGGTTCTTCTATCTGGATATTTGTTGTTCCCAATTGCACTACGCCAGAAAGAACTCTGTAATAAGACCACGTGATATTACTTTACAAGTAATATGTATTTAAAAGTAAACTTCTTACCCGTCGATGCAGTGCGCTGCTGTAATTATTGCTCTATCCGAAATAATTGAACCACCGCAAATACTATCCGAATATTGTCCATTGACAAATCTAGTCAAAATAAGTCTCGCTTGATACGGAAATTGATACGGCTGGGCTATTTGTCCCCCAACAATGCGTTTTCCAATTCCTTCGTAAGACAAACCTTTGCCATGCCCCCAGATCAAGTCTGGTTTAAAAAGCAGGGTTAGAAGAACGCAACTGAAAGACACAGAATTCATCTTAACATTGCAACATTATTAGGTCTTACCAATTTATACCCGACAACGTTCCCTTGAGTACACCTGATAAGATTTAATTAATGAAATTGCTTTTCTGTCGATGTTATATCACTCGATATTTAAAGCATAAGCTGGTTTCAAATATATCACGTTATTTCATCAAGTAGGAAAAAACTTAAACATGCTAGCTTACAGTAAGAAATGCGAATTCGCATTTCCTCTTTAGTTATATATATTTCTGCCATACGCTTATGAAACTTAAGTATTGCTTTCAAATCTTAATTGAAAAGATAACGGAACATGACAGAAAAGTTTTGAATGCGCTAGAACAACAGAATAAATCTTCACAAACCAGGGCTCTAATATAATAGATGGTTGGTCAATTCGGACAGACCTAAAATCCTCGAAGCCACTCTACTTCCAAAAGTTTCACTTAGTTAGCTTTGAGTGTGCGTTAAATAAAGTGTTCTTCTACATCCAGAGTTGGGCTCGGTCGTCGGCTTTGTCGTTAGATTACATTTTTAGTTCCGTCAATCCGGCATTTGTCTGTACATTTTAGGTAGGTATAATTTTTTCGTCAAATCTTGTCGAAGAGTAAAAATGTACCAAGAAGTACTACCAATAAAAATAATTCATGTGAAGCACATGACTAAGTTAGTTACTTGTGTACGTAAGAAACTTACAAACTGTCAATGTATTCTGATCTTTTAATGAGTGAAGTACATTTGACATTTGTAAATGCACATAAGAAAAGTATACGTGTCTCTTATCCACAAACTCTACCGGAAAACAAATGTTTAGTTCTGACTGCAGGGTTGCCTGAAGCATCCAAAAAATGTTCACTACTTTGTTCGAAGCCGTTTATCTAGTAGTAAGTAATCTGTAATAATTTAAATGTTAATTAATTAATATTTGTTAATACTTAAATATTGGTTAAGAAAATGTTTATCAAATTAACTGCCACGATGGTTATCTTCTTATTTAATTGTATGAAGTATTTCCCTTGACCAAGTTCTTATTGTAGTTTGTTTTATACTTTATAAATTGAATATATAAACTATTTAAAAGAATCCCAAAGGAATGAAATGATAAACGATTCCTCAGTATCGATAACCATCTCTCGATTATTGTTGGTAGAATATCAGTCGAAGGGGCGGCTGTACGAATATCCCATATAGTTCAAAGGAATAGACAAGGCCCATTTGACTTACTGTCAAACAAATGTTAACCATGTTACAAATACATGCATTTATCAATTTTGCTAAAAAGACTAAAAAATCTCAGAAATCCTCGAAAATTCTGGTTCCTAAAGGCTTGAAAATGCCAAATCCCCAATTTGAAAATGCAGTATACCGCAAATGTGAAAATATGGGATCCCGTGGGACTAAAACTAGTGCAGGATCTCGCTTTGCGGGATTACAAACAATAATTACGCGAGGTCGAGGGCTGCGAAATACGGGTTTTCGCCGATATATTGAAAACGGTAGACTTTTCGGCAATAAAGGTTCAGTATTAAATTGCAGTTGGGTCAGTTTTCTACAAGAGAGGTACTTTTCCGAAAGAGTCATTATTCGTGAAATAAATTGCTCTACAGGATCGCGAGTATTGCGATACTCACTGTATGTACTCTATTTCACTCTCTTCATATTGCGTTTTGTTTTACTAGAATTAACCCTTCTAACTCAGAAGGCGCACTTCGCAGGCAGAGGCCTGGAAACAATTGACCTATAGACCAGAATATAACATATATTCAGGTGAATGAGGCTCCCAGAACCCATGCAATAAAATATTAGTAAACAAAAAAGAGAAGAAAAAAACACTCCCAAACACTAAAAAAGGGGGTGCAAAGACAACAGAGATCGTTTAAGCAAAACCTTAGTCAAAAGTTACCCTAGAAATCGTATCGCCTACATACTACATTTCGATTTCAAAGGCTTATCCAAAGCATTTCAAACAAAAAGAAAGCAGCGCAAACAAAACAAGGAAACTCAGCAACACAACATACAAACAGAGAGTCACGGGAGCACAGAAAATAGATAGTTCTTAAACAACACCTTACTAAGAGTTAAATCAAAATTAGGACATGAATTAACAGCCCTACATAAACGATTCATTGGTTCATGCATGCCGTAATTTGATCTGGATGGTTCAACATGCAACGAAGGCAGTCTTCGAAGCTTATGTTGGGACTGTCTGAAGAAAACCCTGCTAACAAGCAGTCTATATTAGAGTTCAAGAGCTTTTTTTTCGGTTTTTTTTTCTTTTTATACATTTTGATCCAAAAAGTACGTTCTTACGATCTTTTTTGAAAACCTATAGGTTCTTATAGAAGGTATTATCAAAGATTACTTACTACTAGATAACCATCTCGCTAAATTACCCAGCTAGTCTTGAAAAAGTAACACTGGCACCACAGTAAAACAAAATATATCCAGCTTTAAAAATTCATAAGAATATACATGCAAATAAAGAGTACAGGTATTGTGCAGTCATTTACTCCTGTCAAAATTATTTGAGAGAATCACTTACTTACTTACGTCACAGACTCCTGTCTAAAAAGTACCGCCAAATCTTGTCGAAGAGTAAAACTGTACCAAAAAGTACCGTAAGAAACTTTCAAACTGTCAATGTATTCTGATCTTTTAGTGAGTGAAGTACATTGAACATTGTAAATGCACATAAGAAAAGTATCGTGTCTCTTATCCACAAACTCTCCCGGAAAACAAATTTGTGTTCTGACTACAGGATTGCCCGATGCGGGAAATATATAAAAGCGACCAAATTTTGTTCACTACTTTGTTCGAAGCAGTTTATCTAGTAGTAAGTAATCTTTTGTATTATTATACTGTAGACATATGTAAGACCTCAATAGGCTCGAAATTGTTTGAGTTATGTTGTATGCCATTTACCAAAATATTGTTGCTAGCGAAATGCGTTTTAAATTTCTTTCCACGTTACCATCAGTTTTTCAGTAAACCGCCAATTTATATTTTTATCTTGGCGTTTTTCACACTATAAACAACGTAACTCAAATGTTGCCTGAAACGTTTTTTGCGATATTCATGGCCGTCTCTAGTTAACCTTCTCAAAAATATGTCTAGTTAGTCTGTTTTCTGCACAGATAATAACACTTTGTTAGACTTATATATATTTTTGGAACATCACTTTTTAGAATATATGAGCTATGTGATGTAATTAACCAAAAATTAAAATAACATCTAGGGTCTACTATTTTTACATATATTGAACGTTTCACAGCATTGTGGCGTATACCGAGAAACTTTTCGTTATTACAGTATGGCACTCAGAAATCCACAACGAAAACTATAGAAAAGTCAAACATTTTTTTAATTGTACATATGAACAGTTAGCTTAACCTCGCAATTGCAAAGCTTTATTGGGGGTGGGGAGGGGGGGCGGTACAATCGTCAAAATAATAAAAAAAATATTAAACGTACAAATTTTCATCAATAGAAATATTTGAACTTCTCGCCAGTTCAGTCTTATTTTTCCAAAAACCTTACCAAATCTCCTTTATAGGAACATCCGTATACCAAAATTCATCTTATAGGTTTATAAATAAGAGGATGGGAGGAGGGCTATGACATAAAATCGGACAGAAGAATAGACCGAAACTATAGTATTTCCTAGTTGCTATGAAATCCGAAAATCCAAAACCTCGGTTTAAACTTAAAAAACTTCTACCTATCTTTTCATTTCCGGTAAAACTGCAAGTGCTGACAAGACGCCAGTAAGTTAATTTTGATCCACACTTAAAATTATATAGAAATCTCAAATTTGAGTGTCTTGGTTGAGCCGCTTTAGCAGGGAATGTGTTTGTTTTTCAGGAGGCTTGAGCAACCACTTCAGCGACTTTGCGCCTTTTCTCAAACGAGGGCAAATCGAGCAACTGGAGGCGGTCGGTGTAGGGCGGGAGTCTAAGTAGATCGTCCCATGGGAGCCCTCTAAGCGCAAATCTAAGAAAATTACGCTGCACCGATTCGATACGCTTGGAATGAACAGCGTAGTAGGGCGACCAGACCTGAGATGCATACTCAAGAATAGGTCTAACTAAGGAGCAGTACAAATGCATCAATGTATCCGAGAACTCTCTAGACCATCGCTTAACAAAGCCCAAGATTAAACTGCCCCTAGACACAATATAGTTAATATGCAGAGTAAAGTCACGCTTCCTATCAAGCTTTACCCCAAGGTCAGTTACGGACAGCACGCGACGGAGACCATTCATCGCAAAGTTGTAATCATAAACTTGAGAATTAGGGCTCCTGGAGAAAGTCATAGCTTCGCATTTCTCAAAATTGAGGTGTAAGCCGCCAGAAACGTATCTAAGTCCTTTTGAATAAGGGCGGCGTCACCACCATCCTTAATATAAGAGAAGATCTTCATGTCATCAGCGTAGATTAGAACATCAGAGTATGTGATCAGAGGGACAATGTCGTCAATGGCAAGAACGAATAGTAGAGGACCGAGATGACTGCCTTGTGGTACACCAGATGAGGCCTTGAAGATTCTAGAGGTAGAACCGCGAGCGGCACACGATAAGATCTGCCACTAAGATAGGATGAAACCCAGTCGAGAAGAACAGGGGGGAAGCCCAGCCTCCCGAGTTTAAATATTATTATTGTTAAAACAAATAATCATAAAACTTGTACTATATTCATATTCGGGACGACCAACTCTATTTTTTGTCGGAGATCGCTTAAAAGAAACTATCAATTTACATGATGTTTGACTTTAACAGTATATATCAAGCAATTATTGACAGCTTTTGCGAGATCATCACCACGTTCTTAAGCATACTCCATTATTGAATTTCGAAACGATGATGTCGATACATTAGCGTATAGCGTGGCGAAGTTAAGGCTTCTTATTTTTTTCATTTTCTTGGGAAGCCCCAAAATAAAATGCTTCACTTGCTCGTGTTCTCACACAAGGTGGGCTTATAGATAGATCTGTTTTGTCAACATCTCTCAGTCGCTTGACCACAGCAATGCTGCTTTTCTAAGTGTTGTCTTTACGGCACTCACGATCAACATTCATTTCGATCACCTTTTCCAACAATTCACACAATTAACAATTTTATTGCACTTTCAACCGTCAAAATGTCAACAATAATCTTTTATTTACAATGAATCTCACAATATTCAAACTTTATAAAATTACGAACACGCCCGTATACCACGAAGTCGTTCAGAATGAGTGGGGTTGGGATTGGAATGAACGAAAACTTATAGAAACCCAAGGAAAGGTCA
The DNA here is from genome assembly GCA_964036015.1 of Leptarthrus brevirostris. NCBI lineage: Eukaryota > Metazoa > Arthropoda > Insecta > Diptera > Asilidae > Leptarthrus > Leptarthrus brevirostris. Next base: position 68,255,216 of record OZ038373.1, on the reverse strand, counting down.
CGAATGATAGTTGAAATGGGCTTTTTCACGCGTTTAGATATTTTGCTCCTGTTCAGTTGGTATTTAAAATATAAGCTCGCGGTTTTAAACATGCTTTAGAGGACGAATTACGGATTAAAATGAGTGCCAAATAAACCCTGTAACTGTATTAGTGTGAAAGTTATTAAAATTAAAAAATGACAAGAAAAAAATAAAAAATGATAAAAAAAATAAAATTAACTTATTTAGGTACACTTTTCTCCTTAACCACTGGTGCTATATACTCCAAATTTATGGTTAACTTGAAACAAGAGTAAGGCAACATTGTATACCTAATATTTTCAACCTTTTGCCTAAATTGCAATTTTTGTACCATTTTTTTTGAAAAAAGATCAAAAATCATTCTTTAAAAAAATTCATTTGGATTTAAAATAAAGTTAAAAATGGAATACAAAGATGAATTTAGGTATAAAAGATGAAGGACATAAAAGATAAGTACTGTGCAAAATTTCATCAAAATAGGTTGAATAGTTTTTTTGCAAATTGTACCTATAGGTCGAAAAAAGGACTTACAACTGTGTAGACGACCCGTCACCATCTTTTAAAATATCAATTTTTGGTATGACATGTCATACATTTTCTGAAAGGGGAAAGCGCGGGCTTTCAAATAGAACTGTTTTTGAAAAATCGATTTTTTTGACCTCATTCGCGACCTGGTTACCTTAAGGTGATAAGGAAGAGAGTACGTACAAGCACAATACTCGCGAACCTTTAGAGCGCTTTATTTCAGGAATAATTCCTAACATGTTCTGTTTATATATCTTTCACATGTCTACAATTATTTACACATTTTACTTATTTTATTTTATCTTCAGGTTTGACGGTTACCCATCTGGACAGTAAGGGGATATGTCAGATAAGTATTCCGAATAGAATTAACTGTTTTGTGGTGATGTACTGTTTACTTTAAGGTAAAATCTCCCAAGGATCTAAAACAACTTCTTTAACCAAAGAAAAACCAACCAACCAAAAGAAAATATATTAATAGAGCACTTTCCTCCTGAATATTTGACCTGCCTATAATAACAAAGTTCCCCGCTTTTACTGTAAAGACTACAACCTTTACCACTCTTAGGACCTACCCTTGTCCCTTTTGGTCTCTTCTATCTGGTCCCTCCTCTCCCAATAACGTAACCACTCGCAAGAAAATTCGCTTTCCTATCCTTTTATTGTTAAATCAGTGAAGTGCCAATTAATCATAGAAATTCCACAGTGATCCGAGAAAATGTAGATGTTGACAAATTAGTCCACTAGTTGTCATCTCCTGAACGATTCTTGTAGTGACCATAACTAATATCCATCCATCCCACTAATATCCTTTACTGGTGTTATTGCTCACTAACTAATCAAATCTCTCAATTTACTGATTCCAATTTTTTAAGATCTATCATTCAAAAGAAACAAATAAAGTTCTTTAAGCGCACTCTTAAGTTCCATCCAAATTGATAAATCTCTAGCCAACACCAACCCCTTACTTATTTTGAATGAATATTGAATAAGTGTATCAAAGCCCAAACAAATATATTTTGAATATAAAATTGCGACTTTCCAACTATTATTATTTTCAGATAGGGTACTAAGTAATCACTTTTTTATGGATGTAGGCCTTCTGAAGCACTATAAGCCATGACCAAGAAAATACTATAATATTGATGGTGGATATCTTCTGCAAACTGTTTGTTCAACGAAACACATCCTGCAAAGCTATTTTTGAAAAATATGTCAAATATAACTTGAGCTTTTATGCAACTATTGTTGTTGATGTTGACCCAAAAACCTTTGGTAGACCGATTGGAATTATTCTTTTTGTATATCGAGTATATTCGATACTACTACTACGAGAAAAACATTTTAGTACTAAGTTGGGGGTGGGAGATGGGGAGCCTAACTTTGTACCGCCTGGATCGATTTGGAAGATTTAATTTTTGTTATATGCTTCCCCCATATATACATTACAACTTCGTAATTCGTGGACTGATTTGAATGATTATTTTTCAGCTCCCTAGAGTATGTTGTTCTATTAGTAGCAAGATAACTATATTGTATTTAAGTCGGGTCTTGTGGAACTACTTGCTCTTTTATTAACCGACTCTGACGATACGTGTGAGGGTGGGGAAGGTGTAGCGTAACTTTACATTGCATGGACCTATTGGAAACAGTTTTTTTGCGATATGACCAAAGCCTAGGGGACAACCCTTTGATGCGTTAGCATTGCTTTTGCCGGCATGGAATTAGGGTAAGGGGAGTAAGGAAACTTGAATGTCAAAGACGGGATTTATTAATTCAATTTTAAAAACCCACGGGGATACCTCGTCGCGAACCCGGAAACCATGGCTTGGCGGTCGTGCCACTCAACTAATTGATCTAACACCGTCTCCAAACGTATGTATGAAATATGTTTTTTACAAATTAGAGGAGACGATTTGATAATGACATGACTGAAGAACTGAACAGTCCTAATAATATTTTTTATAACATTTTAGGACGCATATCTAAAGACACTACATTCAATGGGGTAAATGAAAAAACAATTTTTCACTTTAACGGTTCAAATTGGAGGTACAATATTTTTCCCGTAGTACTATTGAAGTAATATATTCTGAACAAAAAATCACCCGCGGTACGAAGTTCAGTGCCTACCCCTTTTTGCAGTCTGCTTATTTCAAAATGCGTGCATGATGATTCTTCTTTCTGTATGACCGTGTTGCCGGACTAGCTCAATGATAAAAAAATTTTCTAGGAGACGGAAAAAAGAAGCGATTCATTACATTTCATTTGTTCATCAGATCAAAACATTTTCCCTCAATATATACAGTATTTAAAACTGTGTTAGTTATAGGCTGGTTCTGACTCAGGCTCCCTTGCTGGGCAGGTGCGCAAATCTCTTACAATAGATGAAATTTTAGGTCCCGGTCCTTGTTAATTATTTTTTTATTGGAAATAAAATTCTACGCGTTCAATTTTAGTTTCAAAATTTCGTCATTAATCAATTGTTCATCAAGTCGCTCTGTGCACATGTTGCTCCTTAGCAAATATTTCGAATAATTTTGTGTAATCTTGTCCCGCCAAAAACTCGAAGATTGGTCAACCGATTTTCAATTGACTTCGCAATCGTTGCGGCTAAGTCCGTGATAAGCCGATTTTCAAAGTTTTGATAATTACTATTTATGAAGACCACATTAAGAAATACAAATTTAAAACACTTCTTAAAAATGAAACAACTTCACAAACATCTCGCAAAAATTGGCAATTTTTTGTACCGTAACAGTAGCGTTCCCCACATTACATTTCCGTCGACATTTTGAAGTCGATACAAACTAAAAATAAAAAATATCTTACAGAGCTTACACGTGACTGTACCACGTGACTGTAAACCGTTTAGAGCTACTGTAAAATCAAACTAGCTCCCTGTTGGATTCACCTTGAACCTTCACTGGGGAACGAAGACCAAACAGGAACCTGAAAGGAGAAAATACATTAATTATTAAATTACAGAATTACGTATTTGTTTTAGTCATTCGCCTGTCATTTTGCTATCTCGAAATTGACGGAAATTCTTGATTTGACTTTAGTGCGAGCAGTTGTAACTTAATTTTAATAATAAATTTAATAATAATAATTAATTTGTACAATAAAGGTAATTGAAATATAAAAATTCCTGTTATTTCTTTAAGAAAAGGAAGGCAGGGGCAGAAAATCAAAACGAGTGCGAGCTTATTTAAGAGAAGTATTTGAAATTAATATTTGTCGCTGAAATTCATACAAAGCATTTGGTCCTTCGAGCCGGATGTTCACATATGAGAAGCCAAACTTCTACACATGTCGGAGGAAAATTCAAGAGTTAAAAAAATTTACACCGGATTTTATGAAAACAGCAACGTTGAAACTATAAACCATTAATCAGAAGGATCTCTGAAACCTCGCTCGCTACTCAAATTCATGCATTTATAGTGTAGTGGGATATCACATATAGTCACATGTGGGTATGAAGAGTTATTGATAAGCGGAATTTACTGACGGTATGTAAAGCATGTTTTTATTTAATCATATTGAATTCGGTAAAACACAGCCTGGCTAGTTTAGTTGTGATTTAGACTGCGAAGTGTTAATATGTGATACTGCGAATAGTGAGTTGTATTTTAACCAGTGAAGTGATAAGTGTAATTAAGTCAAGTGAAACAATGTATTGTGAAGAAAAGGTGTAAAGGAAATTGTGAAACGAACTAATTAAGTGAAGTGAATAAAAATGTGAAGATTTGTGATTGAAAATAAGTGTCTTAATTATTCCGTCGACCCCAAAGAGCCCCACTTACGTCGCAATATTTATAAATAATGATTTATATAAAAAAGTAAAGTATCATAAGTTATCACGACAGAAAACATCAGCTAAAGACTAAAATGTAAAAGTTGTGTTATTTATTTATTAGCAAATAAAAGAAAACACCAACTGATCGTCGAAGTTCTTCATTTATGAAGGCCGCTTAGAAATTCTTGAGAAATGTTGGCAACCTTTTCATGACCGTCAAAATGAAATTGGGGACCTTGCGTTTGGTGACGAAAAGGCACGCGACTTAGTTAATTTTAAGAAGGATATATTTTTTGACTTAGAAGAACTTTATCTTGGAGTGAAAGATGAGATTATGCAGAAATTATTAAAGCTTACTCCAGCGGCAAAGATTTCACAAACGTTTGAAACAGTTGATAATAGTCAAAATTCTTCCCTAATTAATAATTTTCATTGCTCTGTTAATATACCCCGAATCAAAAATCCAAAATTCCATGGAAATTATCAGGATTGGTCTTCGTTCAGAGATTTATACACTTCGTTAATTCACGAAAATCCAACTCTAGCTAAATGTCAAAGCTATCGTATTTAAAAACTCTTCTTCATAGAGATGCTGCACAGCTTCTAAAACAAACCAAAGTTACCGAAATAAATTATTATAGTGCAAGGACTAACGGATATATACGAAAATAAGCGGTGCATGGTTAATGCTTACTTTCATGCCCTTTTATCTCAACCCACCATGACATCTGAGTCATCACAAGGCATGCGTAAATTATTAGATACAACGACAGCTGTTCTCATCGCACTCAAAAATTTTTCGGTTGATACTACTTGTAGTATATTTAGTTGTTTAGTTTTTAGTTAAAAAAGGATTTATATCTATAAACCTAAAAATATATAATAATGACAAAAATTTCAAACAAAAAGTGCGAAATCTTCTCACACGCATTTAAATAAAAACTAAATTATTCCAAAATACCAATATGCAAAATTCAGAAAATATATTAATATTTAATAGAACCACCGTCGTTTCTAATTACGCAAAAAATACGTCGTGTTATTTTATTAATGAAATTCTAAAGCATTATTAAAGGTAATTTCTCCCAACAGTTCTTTATGGTATCCTTAAGTGTACTTAATTAACTAAACTAAATTAACTTATTTTCTGAAATTTGTATATTGGTATTTTGAAAATATATTTGTATTTATCTAATGCGTCTCAGAAGATTTCGCACTTTTTGTTTGAAATTTTTGTCATTATTATATATTTTTAGGTTTATAGATATAAGTCCTTTTTTAAATTAATATATTTAAGAAATAAGTGTTGTTTTAACTCACAAATAGTGTGTAGGACTCGCACCCACTAAAAAACCTCCTCCTTTCATGCATGTCTCCACGCCGGAACTACTTTTCGTGGGTGGGGGGTGGTGCCTATTACGCCATCATTGGCTTCTTATGTTCTAGGTCTGATCCTACTACATTTCGTCCAGTGCTTCTGGGGTTCCCTTTTTCCTTTGTTGCAGGAATTTCTGCGCATGCTGTTTACTATGTCCTCGGCCGTAAATCCCCCGAGCTCTTCTTTTAGCTCCTGTCTGTCTGCGTTCTACCTTCTGCATTTAAAGAAGATGTGTTGGGCGTCGTCCTTCTGGTAGTCGCCGTATTGGCAGGCTGGGCTTTTTGTTTTTCCCATTTTATGGAGGTAAGCGTTAAAGTACCCATGTCCGGTCAAGCACTGCGTCAGATAGTAGTTTTCCTCTTCGTGTTCTCGCTTTAGCCACTTCTTTAGGTCTGGTATTAGTCTAGCGGTCGATCTCCCTCTTTTCTCTCCATCCCAGCGGTCTTCCAATCTCGTAAGGGCGTATTAGCTAGCTTCGACTCTCGCTGCCTCTTTTCCTGTTTCGGCCTGCCTGTCATGACGCTGTTTCCAATAGATCTATGGGGTTGACGGCTGCCAAAACCAGAACCACTGGCTGCGGCACCGTTCTATAGCCGGACGCAACTCTAGAGCTCCTCTCCTCTGTACTGCCGGCATACGTTTCCTGTACTTTTTGACCTTCAGCGCATCAGCCCAGATCTCACACCCGTACAGTAGGATCAAGTGCGTGTTCGACATAAGCAGTCGCCTCTTACTTGCTAATGAGCCTTCTACGTTGGCCATGAGACTGCTTAACATGCCTAATGTGTTCGCAAAAGGTGAGTTTGGAGTCCAGCCTTATTCCCCGGTATTTAACTGCCTGGCTCGTCAGGATATCCTCATCCCCCACTCGCACTCCCCTTATTGTAGGGATCCGCTTTCTGGTGAGTAGGACAATCTCGGTCTTCTGGTTGGCTAGACGAAGGCCATGTTCCTCCATCCAGGTGGTCACCCGTCGCATTACCTGATTCAATCTAAGCTGCGCGGCGTCGACGTCTCCTGCCGCGATTACTGCGGCAATGGCATCTGCGTAACCCACTAAAAAGGAGTCTTCTGACATGTCCATGCGCAGTATAATATCGTACGCTATATTCCACAGTTCTGGGCATAGAATCGACCTCCAAACAATAATACGATCCGAACCAAAGGTTTTGTTATAATTACGACAACTACGCCAACGAGCCAAGATCATGATTACAACACGGGTATAAAATAGCTAAAGAGGCACTTCTTCAAAAAAAAGGAGAAGGCAAAGTCATAAGAAGTAATATTGGCGAAAAGGTTCTTTTAAAAAACTTCTCTCGAAAAAACAAGTTCGACCCACTCTGGTCTGATCCATATGAAGTAATAAAAACAAATTCAAGTGAAAACATAACCAACAAGTTAAGAAATAGAAATAAGATCGTCCAAAACAACAACCTTAAATTATTTGTCGATCAAGTAAGAACAGAGACAACCTCATTACAGATTGATCCGTGTCATATTCTTTATTGGAGTTATAACGACGGTAAACGGAGAAGATCCCGTATCAATAACAAACTTAAATACCAAGGCTGGCATACACTTCGAGGGAATCGGACTTTACAGCAACGATTGGAAGGCCATCACTTATTTCAAGCTGGGGAACTTGTATTATGAGACGTCTATCTTACGTAAGTATGCAGCGCGTATTGCCACACTTTACACTAATCTAAAATCATAAGTTCCTCAACTTCAATACTGCCAAGGAATATTCCAAATCATCAACACCACCTTGTTATACATATATCGAGCATAGAGTAACTATTAAAAAAAGGTAACACTCGGGTTAAGCGAGGTTTATTTAAGGCTATAGGGACAATTAGCAAAACATTATTTGGTACACTAGATGAAAATTATGCCAAAATAATAATATATGTATAAGATCTCATAAAAAGCCAAATTGTCATATAAGAAAGTACAACAAACGTTTTTAACAAAACTAGACTCGACATAGAAAACCAAGTCGACAATATCCAGAATAAGTTAGAAAGAGTCAATAACTCCTTACATTACTTGAATAAAGAAGTATACTCACACAGAATAGTAATAGAGTGGGAAATATTGGTTTCTCACATAACACTTATATTACTGCGTCAGCAATACACTTTAGGTCACCTTGTCGATCTATTGATCGATGTTAAAGATGGAAAACCACACCCATCTATAATTACACCAGATCGAATTAAACAACTATTAAAAGATATCCAAAGTAATTTACCAACAAATACCCTACCCCCATTAACCCAAACTGAAAACACAGTCATGCAATCATATATAAAATCAGTCACATAAGCAAACAGCAAACTTATTTCGGAAATCAAAATACCACCACCCTTTACTACGCAATACCAACTTTTCAAACTTATACCTCTACCAATTCCAAGGGCAAATAAATTTTCTTGTAAAAAAACCAAACAAAAATTTTAAATAATAAGAGACTAGAAGAAATTGATTCATTTTAAACTTGATCAATAATAAGTGATAGGTTATAGAATTTTGTAAAAATATACAATTTTTTTTCTCTTTTATACATCTAACGACTTAATGAAAAAAAAATTATAGCAAAGATATTGAAAACTGGAAAAGGTCGAAAAATTTGTAAATTGATAATTCTCTAGGACAGGAAAAATTAAACTCATGTCAATTTCAATTTCAATTTATTCATTAGCTTAGTCATACACTAAGTCTAAGCTAACTCCCTATGCGCTTGGGAGACAAGTCCATAAAGCGCTCCAATAACATTATTGTTTACCCTATTTCTACCCTATACCTGTTTAATCTATTCCTACGAGTATACATGTTTTAACTATTTCTACCGCTTATTACATTTCAATTTTTTTTTTTTTTTTAATTTTTTACTTATTTTCTATATTTATTATGTTTACATGTTCCTTAATTCACAGTGATTGTTGCTTTTTATTTTTCATTTCACAATTCATTTGGTTTACTTTACTTTACTTTACTTTAACAACGCCTTATTTGTCAATTTGTTATTATATTCTTTCTTTCTATCTATTTGTTTTTTGCATCTCATTTAGTTCATTATATTTATTATTTTTGATTTCTGATAAAGTTTTACATTCCTATTTGGTTTATACATTTTTCTTTACATTTTTATTCCATGTTTTGTATCTATTTATTTCAATTTCAATTTATTCATTAACTTACCCTATTTATTTTAATTCTCTTGTTTATCCCTTAGTTTAGTATATCCATAACATTTCAGGTTTTCTTAATTTTATTTTAACATTTCGAAACTATTATTTACTCAGTTCTTTTGCTTATCTGTATCCTATTTTGATCCTTAGTAGTTTGTTTATCCTATTCTTAATTTCCTTATGTTTTTCATTTCACTATTTCCTTTCCTTATTTCTACCTTATTCCTAGTTTCCTGTAAAGATAAAATGTTTATCGTTTAAAACTAAACTATCTAATACGTCTACTGCTGATTCCACTGCGTTGTTGGGTGTCCTCCTTCTTCGTCTTTCTGTTTGCATGTATTCCTCTGTTACTTGCGTGGCCCTGTAAAAACCATGTAATGTTTGGCTATAAAATTGATTGTGGCTTTTAGTATTCTCTCCTGGATTGGGCTTATTCCCGCTTCTATGGTTAATGCTGGGATTGGTGTTGTCCTCAACATTCCTGTCGCCGTTCGTATCGTCTTGTTGATGTTCGTCTGTATCCGTTTTAGGTATGTCTGTTTGGTCCTGCCATACAGAAGCTGCCCGTAACCTATATACCCGGTTAGTAAGGTGTTAGTGATCTTTAGGATATTATTTGTTGTTGCTCCTTTATTTTTTGCGCCCAGCGATTTCGCTAGTCCGTTTATTCGTGCTATCTTGTTACAGACTGCTTCTGTATGCTGTCTCCATGTTAATTTTCTGTCGAATATTAGTCCGAGTATTTTGATCTGCTCTACCCTACATATCTCTACGTCGTAGAAACTAACTGGGCTGGATGTCGGTGCCCTTTTCCTGCTGAAGGATATGGCCTCCCCTTTTTCTATAGGTAGTTTGGCACCCGTTTCTGAACACCATGCCTGGATTTTAAATACTGCTCTCCTGAATGTGACGTTGGGGTAATTTACTGTCGTACCAAGTATTATGTTGTCAGCGTATGTAAAGTAGTTTATGTCATGTTGATCGTCTAGTATTGTTGTTAGTCCGTGTTGATATGTGTTGTACAGGGCTGTTGAAAGCGGTGAGCCTTGAGGTATGCCGTTCGTCTGTGCTCGAGTTCCACCCTAACTCGAAGTGTTCTATTTTTAAGGAATTCTTGGATGAGGTGACAGAATGCTCTGTCAACTCCCCAGATGAGTAGCTGTTTAATGATTATGTGGCTACATACTCTGTCGTAGGCCTTTTCTAGGTCTAAGGATAGGACGTGGTACTCCTTCTTGTTTGCTAGGGCCCGCCCAGCACATGCCTCTAACTCCAGCAGGAGTGAGGTCGTCCCTCTTCTCCTTCTGAAGCCGTGCTGTTGTGTGGACAGTTCCTCTTCTATTAGTTGTCCCAGTCTTTCACCTAGGATCTTTTCGAAGAGCCTCGATATGCAGGGTAGTAGCGAGATGGGTCTTAAATCCTTTGGAGTTATTGATCTTGAATTTGTGATCGACTTTTTCCTTAGAGGAATCTGTATCGCAATCTTCCATGCGCTAGGATAATATTCGCTGGCTAGGATTTTGTTATACAGATTCAGAATTCTGTGCTGGAGCAACAAATCGGCGTTTTTCAGCATGCCGTAGGAAATTCTGTTGTGGCCGGGTGCACTACCTTTGCACTTACTACGCGTATTACTTAGTTGTTGGAAGGTAAACCGATCTGTTAATGTTTTGTTAGGGTCTGGAGCGTATGGTAGGTCATTTATCTTGAATGCGTGTTTTTGGGAGATGACTGAAGATGGGAAGTTGCTGTCTGAAGCATATTGTGACCATAAATTCGCTAATTCAGTGGCAATTTGCATGGAATCGTGAATTGTTCGGCCGTTGAACTCAAGGTTCGATATTACGTATGGGGATTTGTTACCGTAAAAGGATTTGACCTTTTTCCATGCATCGGCGAGGTTGATAGTTGGATCTATGGAGTCAGCGAATCTCTCCCAAGATTCTTTCTTCGCTATTTTTATCATCCTCTTAGCTTTTGGCGATTCCCTACGATAGGAGATGGCGTTCTCCGTAGTAGGGTGCCTCTGAAATGTTCTCCAGGCTTTGTTTTTAACCCTGATTTGTTTTTTTAATTTCGAAGCTCATCCAATGTGGTTGTTTATGTGGGGCTGGGTGGTCAGATGGTATACATTGCGATGCTGCCATCCTGATGGCCTTCCCGATTAAAGGTGCTTCTTTGTTGACGTTGTCCGCTGTCGATAAACCTTTAGCTATCTGACCCGTCATCGCACTGTATCTGACCCAGTCAGCTTTGTGCTCCAGGTATCTAGCCACCGGCTTAGCATTGGCGGTAGCTTTTTCGGCTTTTATTATGATCGGGAAGTGATCACTTCCTTCCGGTTTGCTGTGTACAGTCCATGTTAGTAAGGGTGTGATGCTAGGAGAGGATAGGGATAGGTCGATGGATGTTAGGGTATTGAAATTGGAGAAGTAGGTTGGGGATGTATCGTTGAGTAATACCAAGGGAGCGTCCCCAGCCAGTCCGAGACGACCCTGCCCTTCCGATTCCAATCCACACACCCCCAGATGGGGCTGTGTGCATTGAAATCGCCATCAAGGACTATAGGTCCCGGTAATTGTTCAGTCAGTCGCTCGAGGTCTGTCTGGCTTAGCTCCCGGTCGCACTCAACGTATATGGATGCTATTGTTAAGTTAGGCTTTGTTTAGACCCTTACTGCACAGTATGTCAGTGGTGTTGCAGTCTGTATTTCCGTGAAGGGGAGATCTGCGTGCACCAGGATGGCAGCACCGCCGTGCCTGGTTAGCCTCTCATTGTTGGTACCAACATAATTGAATCCTAATAGCCTGTCAGGCTCTTCCCCTACCAGGATATTAGTTTCATGTAGGATAATGATTTGAGGTCTATAATGTGCAACTAGCAACTGTAGTTGGGGGAGACTATTAGAGAGTCCTCTTGTGTTCCATTGAAGGATGGTTATGTCCTCCATGGAATTTCAAGAGTTAGGGTTTATGGCTTTTTATCTTTCACTCTTGCATAGCCTCGTCTTCCTCAATCTCAATCACTTCAGCAACTGTGCTAGGCCTTATGTTGGGTCCCGCTAGGCTCACGACCTCTATTTCGCGAACATTGCTGGCGAGTCAGCTCCTCCGTGATAACTTTCGTCATTGTATTTGGTGATAGGTTTATGTTTTGTTCTATTTGGTTAAATTTTTCAATATTTTCTTTTATTTTCTGGATGTTCATAAGTGTGTCTTCATGTGTTTGGATATTACCGTATGTGATGTGTCCTTCAGAGCCGGTTGCCACTGAAGTGTAGGCTTTAGGTGTTACCTGTGTGCTTTCACTTGTTCCTGTCACCACCTCTTCCGGTATCACTTCTGTAAATGCTTCCGGTTTCGCAATGTCTTTTTCTGTTACTGCGTTGGAGCTATTGTTTTTTGTATTTGTTCGTTTTCTTTTTGTGCTTGTTTGCTTTGTTGTGTGGTTTGTTCTTTTTGTATTGTTGTGTTTTTTACTTCGTTAGTTCGTTTTGTTGTTGTATTTGTGTGTTTTGTTTGTTAGTGAATTCATTTTGTATTGTTGACTGTTGCCATTGTGTAGTTGGCTTTTGTGTCGTTGTCTGTATGTTTGTTTTTTGTGCTACTTGTGGAAAAGTGTTGATATTCAAGGCTTTTTGAGCCATGGCTAAAATCTGGGCGAACTGCTCCTTCGTGGGTATATTATTTTTGATCTTGGAGAAGTCGAACTCGCCGCTCGGACCTGCCTCTGTGGATTGCAGACTGTGACCCGCCATTTGTGCAAAGGTGGGCTTGCTAGTTGTCGGGTTTAGAGAGTAATATATATTTTTTGCCTCATATAACGTACAATAGTGCTGTTGTTTCAGCCTCAGGAATTCTTTTTGCAATAGAAATTTAGGGCAGTTCCTGTCGTTAGATGCATGACCCTCTGTCTTGCAATTTACGCAGGCTTTCGTTGAGCATAGTCCCTCGTGGGACTTTGCGAGAGCGCACGTCTCGCAGATTTCGTCCCCCGAGGAGCAGGGTATATTTGTTGAATGTCAGGATTATTAGTCCTGACGGGGTTTGTTTGCCGTCAATAGTCTTGTTGGCTTGGTATGCCTCTGTCACACCCTGGATTGTAAGCCCTTCAGCTATTTCGGCCGCTGACATTTTATTTAATCTGGGGCAGTAAATTGTCACTTTGGTGGAGTTAAGCTTATCGTTCATCTCAACTTTCACCGGGATGGGACCTATCTTTTTAGCGTTAATGAATTTTTCTGCAATCCGTTGGTTGTTGCATAGAAGTAAGAGGCTACCATCTCTTAAGTGGGTACATTTTTTATATTGGGTAGATATTGAGTCTACATTTTTTGCGACTAGGAACAGATTATAATTGTCCATGGTCTTCCCTTGTTCTGCGCTCTGAATTGTAATATATTTTGGTTGCTCCATTTCAAGCCTTTCTTGTACTTTAAGCATTGCGAAGTCTCCTTCAATACTTGTAAAATCCCTCTTTTTCTTTTTAGCCGGCCTTTGCGTTCCTGGGATGTCTCCCAGGACCGCGAAGTAATTGTTCTGGCCTTCCGGCCCCATCCTGCCTGCCTTGCAGGCCCCTTATTTAGGTCTTTTACCCTCTCCCTGGTCCTGAATTGTTCCCCCTCTTTTAATGGATTTATTCCCAAATTTTCAAAAATATTGTTTGTCCGACCTTTACTTTCTGATGATTATCTAGTACATCCACCAGATCTTTCGGAGTTTTCGGAGCTCCGAATTCTCCGAATGTCAAATCTTGACCACGTTTTCCAAATTATGGTTATGTTCCTTTTGCTTCGTTTTTTCAAATTTTTAACTATTGGAGTCTATTTCTCCTGAGCTTTTATGCTCTACTAATGCACTATTGCGTCCTTTATTTACTGAAACTGTTTTTCACTATTAATTTCGCTTTTAACTCACTGTTTTACCAAATTTTTTAAGAGCACATTTTGCCGAATTCTTAACTGACGTTTAGTACAGTACGGAATGTCCATGACAATAATAAGCAAAAAAGTTTTATATTAATAATTGACAAATCTTCCACATAAGGAATAGATGTAAGAATGTCAGGTAGAATTAGTCATTTGAATCTTTGCATACTTTCTTGTATATTTATATATAAAATTTAAAAAACGACATTTTGAATTCGGCGCAAATCAAACAAACCAAACAACTACAACAAAAGTATTAAATTGTCCTTATGATTCAGTGAGCTTACAAGTTTAGGTAGTTTTATATATTATCTTCAATTGTCGTTGGGTAGTTGTTTTGTTTGTTTAATTTGCACCGACTTCAAAATATCGTAATATATATAAAATTAAAAAAAATTTGCTTTTTAGCTCTTTTTGTGAAGTCGGTTCCATTTTTTTTTAAAAACTATTTTATTTTTGACTTTTTAGTTTTTTTTTTTTTTTTTTATATACGATGTGGCCAAATCCTAGGGGACAACCCTTTGATGCGTTAGCATGGTTTTGGTCGGAAGGGAATTAGGGTAAGGGAAGTGAGGAAACTTGAGTCTTGTTTTTGCATTGCTGCGAGCTAGACAACAGCCCAGAGACGGAGTGGATTATTTTTTTTAATTTCTTAATAAAAGCTCACGGGGTCATCTGGTATCGAACCCGGGGCCCATGGCATGGTGGTCGTGCGGCTCAACGCATTGATCCAACTCCGTCTTCATATATACGACTAGAAGAATGCTGCTCGAAAACAAAGCAATTTCAAAACTTGCAGAGATAGTGCACTAACAAAATTATCCAAATCCGGCAACATATTACGAAATTAGTCACGGTCACCTTTGAGTACCCTCACCTTAGAAAATTCTTAATACGACCCAAGTGCGCCACTTTTCTCTGTACAGCAAGAGAGAATTACTGTAGTCAGAGAATCATTGTACTCAGTCTAGGTACAAAATTGTTATCATTTATCAATCAGTAAACGTATTCTGCACAATAGAATCAAAATCGATCTATGCCTTATGAAGCTAGGCGCCGTCAATCTTCCAACTGTCGCCATAAGCCACAATTTTTGTCAGAATACAAATAGCTACTCTATGCATTCAGAATAATCTTAATCAGTCCAGGCGTTACAAAGTTAGGTTTCCCCTCCCCAAAGCCCAACCTCAGCGTAGCATTTTTCCATAGAGTAGCAATGGGTGATCATATAATACACAAAAAAAAACGGAATCTTCCAAATAGGTGTGTGAATTAAGAAATTAAAAATTAATTAATTTTTGTCGTCGTATCAGTGAGGCAACATATTCTACACATCAAAAGAAGAATCATCGAAATCGGTCCACGCGTTACGAAGTTAGACTAACCCTCTCCCTCCCTTGCCCCCTCCTTAGGACCAAAGTATTGTTGTATTGTTAGCAATGGGGGATCACACTCTATGCAACAGTAAAAGAACCAACCAAATCGGTCCAAGCGTTAGAATGTTAGGTTCCACCCCCACCCCACAAGCATTTTTCTTCTCGTGCTATTAACCAGGGAACATGCTATACCGAACAGAAAAAGAATTATCCAAATAGGTCCATTCGTTACGAAGTTAGACTACCCCTTATCCAACTACTACGCCAACGCCTCCCCCTCCCCCACCCAAGGCCAAATTTTTTTTCTCACATTACAAATGGGGGATCAAACTCTGTACAACAAGAAAAGAACCATCCGAATCGGTCCACGCGGTACAAAGTTAGGTTTCAGCCCCCCCTCCCCCTACCAAAATTTTCTTGACATCGTACCGATCGATCAACATACTCTGTCCCACAAAAAAAGAATCAATAAAATCGGTCAACGCGTTACGAAGTTATACCCGGTCAGACAAAAAAAAATATATACAGGGTGTTTCAGATCTGACGTGCCAAAATGAGTAGTGTGATAGATCTTAACTAGCCAAATAAACAATTGTTTGGCAGAGGGGGCATTCTCAAACATTTGGGAGTTACAGGGTGATTCATAAATTTCAGGTTTTTATGGTATGCACATTACTCTTTTATTTTTATCTCTTGATCTACCCAACACGGCCGCATCAAACAAACGCTAGAAAACTAAAATTTCAACACTACTGATCTTACTGCTACCATTGCCCGTACAGTCACTTCCAAAAGTGAAAAAAAAATGGTTTGCGATTACCTAAAATTGAGCAGTTTCCCAAATTTTCTCCGAAATTCATGTAATTAGTATATCTCTCTTTTATTTTTATTGGATTTCCCATCTTGTTAACTTTCCAAGAAGGTACAACATGAAAAGGTAGACACATGATTAGAAAAACCGCATCCTTAGAACTCCCTGAGTACCTAATTATTTTATTGTATATTTAGGTAGGAAATTCTTTAAAGAAACAAAATTTTTAAGATAAAAGGTCGAAAATGTTTGTTTTGGGTTAACAGGTAATTAATTTTAATTATTGCCGCAAAACAGTTATAAAAATGTTAGTGTAATTTTGTTTAATTGCCGATATTAGCTTGTGGTAGGCAGAATTCACACCCTTGTATCCTGGCGTTCTGTTACTCGTACCTGATGAAAACTTTGCTATAAAAAAGGGTCAGTCAGTAAGAATACCTATTATAGTTGAAAAATAAATCAATAAGTGAGGGTGTTTTTAAGCAAAAATTATTAAAAAATGGTAGAATTTACATTTGAGGAATATGCAGATATTATTTAAATTTATGATGTATTAGATGGAAAAGAGAGAGCGGGTGTACTGGAATATCAAAGGAGATTCCCTATCCGGCGAGCACCCCAAAGAGGGGTATTGACACGGACTTTCCAAAGGTTAAGAGAAACAGGAAGTGTAACTTCACACGACATGGAGACACGACCCGAAACTTCGTAAAGTTCTGCCGACGTCGAGCAGCAAATAATCACAATCGTGAGGCAGGAGCCTGAGACGAGCACAAAACGAGTCGCAAGGCGATTAGAAGTGTCGTCATCAAAGGTTTGGAATGTTATTCATCGAGGGGGATTACTTCCATATCATCATCACTCAGCGCAAGGACTACCAGAAGGAGACTCTGAGAGAAAACTGAAATTTAACACTTTGCTTCTGGAACGCGACATTGACGATATAGCGTTTCTGGACCGAATTCTATTGACAGAATTCACCAGGGATGGCATCACAAACTTCCATAACCTCCATACGTGGTCGAACACTAACTCGCAAGGGGCAAAGGTGTCCTCATAATTTTCTCTCAGTAATCGAAGAGAGCCTGCAACAAATTACACTAAATGACTGCGCCAACTACATCATGGATATGGTTTTCCTTATTCCTAAGGTGTATAAATTTTGAGGAAAGCTGTTCTTTAATGTTTACTTAACTTCAAATAAAATATTTTAAATAAATTTGTTTGGATTTAAATATATTTGCTAAAGGTTTAGAATTAGTTGCTAAATGTTTAAATCTTTCAGTTAAGGGCTAAATTTCATTTGTTAAAGGTTTCAATATATCAGTAAACGCTTTAAAATATTCCGTTAATAGCTTAACTATATTTGTTCAAAGTTTAAACTCATTTGTTAATGGGTTAAATGTAATTGCCAATAGGTTAGTTGTGTTTGTCATTTGACTAAATGGTTCAAATAAATCTGAGAGTGCCATATATAAATCCCGTGAGGTATCAACCAACTCTCTCTTCTTCTAGGCATACTATCGACGATAAAACAATAAAAGTCGAAAGTGGATAGAGAGAGGTAGATAGATTGATCGGACCCGACAACTTGATTAGGAGAAACCAAGGACTTAGAGATTGTCTACAGATAAGTAAAATTATTTCTAAATTTCATGGCATTTCATTGCATGGCTTGGTTTTTTGAAATGAAGATTGATGTGGCTTTGTGGCGACGGTCATCCCATTGTTACGTGTTGATGGCATATTTCATCTGTTGTCTACTTTATCGTTCAAACCATAATACTTCTTGCAGCAGGTGACTTTGCAAATAGCTTGCATTGAGAAAACAAATATTAGCAGTAAACTATTACAAGAAATTATCCCTACGAGGCTAGAAGTTTCACTTTAAAATTCAGTCACAAACAAAAAAAATATAATAAATTAAACCAACAATTTGTTTTACTTCGAAATTTATTTCACTCACAAATAGCTTGATTAATTAATTTTCTTTTACACAACTTTAAGATAAAACGCTTTCAAATCACGACGGTTATCTCCAGACTAACTGTTTTAGAGCTTTTGGCAAATCTTCATTCCCGTGAACTTGACCGATTTATGCTGAAGTAGCATTAAGCAAAATGTTTTTATGTAATTCGAAGATTTGCACTCTTCGCTTGAGAATCATTGCATACGTGCAATATGTTATTTCGAAAGAATAAATATGGGAATAAAATACTAAGAATCCACGATACTTGAGAGGCTGAGAACGGGTGTGAACATTCTTTATGATAAAATAAAGAATGTTCCCGTGGGAATGTTAAATTATAAATTTGAATGACTTTTAAATTATATGGCCAGTAATTGATGCTGCTTTACAGGGATTGGAATTTGTACCATGTATATTAGGATCTGTATCACCCCCCCCCCCCCCCGCTTTATCTATTTCTGACCACTCCCCTAATGCACCTGCGGTCTCCGATCAAGTACCTCTACCCAGTAGCTTGTCAGTCTATTACCAGAACGTAAGAGGACTTCGCACAAAAACACCAAACATTATCCTTAACTCTCACAAATTCCCGCACGATATCCTTGCCTTAACTGAAACCAATCTAACACCAGGAATTCTCGACAACGAACTGTTCCCTCCAAACTATACCATTTTCCGTGTCGACGGTTGTGTAGGCACCAATGATCCACCAGGTCGCGGGGTTCTCATTGCTGCTCACAACCGTTATGACGCCACAATGCTAAAGACCTCCGACTCTACAATATCAGAATTTTTATGTATCAAATTAGTACTAAATAAGTGTTTTCTGTACATTATTTGTTGTTATATTCGTCCCTCTCAACCTCTAGATGCCTACGAGCCCATAATTGATGCGATCGACCTATTTTATTGGGTGACTTAAACCTCCCCCGTATTCAATGGTCATTGTCTGAGGACTGTTCTCACTTTTTCCCCCTAACGCATCTTCGGCCAAAGAAGCCTTTTTTACCGATCTCATCTTCGTTTCTGGTCTCTTTCAAGTAAGTGTAGTCAGGAACTTTCTGGATGGACAATTAAACTTAATCTTTTCTTCAGACCCAGTTAACTCGGCTGTCGCGGAAAGCAACCATCTCCTTTTCTCTCTCGATCGTCACCATCCATCTCTGCTCCTTGTTTTCTCCTACGAACACCCTGATGCACTTTCAAGCTCCGAGTCTTCTATTTCCTTAATTATTCGTAAAGGCGACTTTGAAAAATTACATCACTTGCTCCTCAACTCTAACATTGCCACTATCCCTCAACATCTTCCAGTTGACGTTGCTTTAGAGGCGTTCTATTCAGAAATACACGCTCGTCTTACACAATCTATCCCCCTTTTTCCTCGTAAAAACTACTACTCATCACCCGTATGGTACGACAAAGAATTACGCTCTCTCCGCAGGAGAAATAAACGTTGGCAAACTTTTCTTCTATCGCAGACCGAGTCCAATTCTTCCTACCTATCTGCTTATACCTCTTTTTCTGAACGTTGTGATATCCTCTACTATGAGAACCTCCAACGGATGGAAACTAGCCTCATATCTGACCCGAAGCGATTTTATAACTTTATTAATTCCAAGAAGAAATCCAATGGTTACCCCTCTACCCTAAAACTTGAGAATACCTCTTCGTCTAATTCTAAGGTTATCGCCAACCTCTTTGCACACTTCTTCAGTAAATCCTTCAGCGACAATTCCCTACAACCTGGCCTTAACTACTTTTCATTCTTGGACAAATGCACTCAAACGTCGTTTACGTCTTTCGACCCTGATCCCGAACTAATCGCCGCCAGTATCAACGGGCTTGAGGACGACTTCAACCCAGGTCCTGACGGCATTCCGGCCATCGTTCTGAAAAAGTGTGCCATGCATCTAATTCAACCCCTTACCCTGCTTTTCCGCCTCTCGGTCACTCAAGGGATTTTCCCTCATTTATGGAAAAACTCGTATATTATTCCAATCTTCAAAAACGGTTGTAAGAACGATGTGTCCAACTACACACCCATCGCTAAATTATCATCCAGACCTAAGCTATTCGAAAAATTGGTCTATGATTCCATGTTCTTCCACTGTAAGTCTTTCTTCTCCCTCTCCCAGCATGGCTACCTCAAAGGAAAATCTACAACCACCAACCTTACTGACTTCGTCTCCAAAATACTATGTGCCCTGGAAAACGGTAAAGATGTTGATGCTATCGCCACCCATTTTAGTAAAGCCTTCGACAAGATCTCCCATAATGTTATCTTGTTCAAACTTGATCGCCTAGGCTTCCCCTCCAGATTCATCTCCTGGATTCAATCCTACCTCAACAACCGTCGGTACAATGTTCTTTTCAGCTCATCCATTTCTAACCCTATTGTCGCTCGTTTCGGCGTCTCCCAGGGCAGCCACCTCGGTCCATTAATTTTCGTCCGTACAATAAATGATGTTGAATGTGTCATCAATCACTCAGAGCTGTCCATTTATGCTGATGACATGAAAATAATTAAACATATCTCCTCCACAAACGACTCGCTTCTCCTGCAAAAGATCTCCTTGAACTCAATGTCTCCAAATGCCAGTCCATCTCTTATTCCCGCAAGCGTCTTTGATTTGATTAGATTTGGAGGTGTGAGGTTCTCAAGCGCCGCGGCCACTGGGGCCTATTGTGCTAACCCTCTCAACTCCTTATAGTAAGTCGGTCCCTCCGAAGAAGTTCAACAGCTCCCGAATAGGCTAAATCTGCTCCTGGCTACTGCAGGGCATTCACATAGCACATGTAATTTGGTCTCATCCTCCTCCAGACAGAGTCTGCAGGTGGGGTCGA
This sequence comes from Leptarthrus brevirostris, assembly GCA_964036015.1. Taxonomy (NCBI): domain Eukaryota; kingdom Metazoa; phylum Arthropoda; class Insecta; order Diptera; family Asilidae; genus Leptarthrus; species Leptarthrus brevirostris. The sequence continues at coordinate 68,234,366 of OZ038373.1, read as the reverse complement.
TGACTCTGCCTATCCTCACCAGGTGCTTCCTTAGCTGACAGTGTTTCCAAATCTCTCTATATCTCCTTCGTTAGACCTCTCCTTGAATATGCCAGCCAGGTATGGTCACCTACACAAACAACTCACATTAATAGGATCAAATCTGTCCAGCGTAGGTTCATTCCCTTCGCTCTACGTGATCTTCCGTGGGTAGACAGATTCAACCTTCCACCTTATGAAAACCGTCTGAAACTGATAGACTTACAACCTTTAAGTAAACGTCATAATGTTTCCGACATTCTCTTCATTCATCAGCTATTAAGTAGTACCATAGACTGCCCATCAATCCTGCAATCTTTACTCATCTATACCAATCCCCGCAACCTTAGGTCCACTCCCCTTTTCCGACTCGACCGCCATCGCACAAACTACGGTCAAAGTGAGCCAATCACCAGAATGCTACGAAAAGTCAACGACATTTCCTCCTTTGACTTCCATCTGAGTAAATCATCTCTTCACAAAGCCTTATATCTTGATCGCCTTTCTTAATTCTTCTTCCTTCCAGCCCGTATCTACTTTAATTAGAGCTCACATTGTAGCTTTTACTATTTATTTATTATGTCATAATTTATTATGGCTTGTAGTATTAGTATTATGTTATAGCTTGTAATTGTAGTATGTATTGTGAGTATTTACTATTTCCGCGCCCATATCAATATTATCTATAACACCCCCCCCACCGTTAGTCTGAGGCTCCGACGAACGTTTTATAACAAAATTTTGCTTTTTGCATACTAACATTTTTAATACATATATTTCTAATAATATAATTATTACCATGATAATGTTTATAGATGAATTTATCACAAAATTCGTATGCTTGTTACTAACTATTTCATTTAGTTTTTCCCTATTATTATTAATATGTTTTATGTGGATTTCCTCCAGTTCTATTAAGTTGGCAGTTTTATTTTCTTTGACTTTAGTTACAAAATGAGGTAGAACAATGATATCTTTTATATTGGTTTAAAAATTTTCATAAACATTGTCATTTATTTATATTTTACAATTTTCATAAGTTATTAAATTATTATCAAGGATATTCATATTAAAGTTATTGGAATTCTGGGAAATGTTTGTTCTCGCAATATTTTTAGTTACAATTAATCCTGGAATTATTTCTTTGCATTGTACAATGTGCTTCTTCAAAATTTATAATATTGCAGATACATTTCTCTTTGACCCTTATTAAATATTTCTTTAAATTATCTTTTACATTACTACTATAAACGTTATTATTATTATCTACTTATACAGTATATTCGTTCAAATATATAGATTTATTTTGAACATTAGGCATAGGCTCGATTAGGATTTCTCTGTATATACAGGAATCAACAAAATAATATAGATTTGATCCAAAATGAACACCACAACGAATTTAATATCTCTGAAATTTTCAAGATTCGGAATTAAATTGAGTTCTTTCTCTGTAAAAATGTTTCTAAATAGAATACCTAATTTGCTAGTTAGTATGACCTGTTCTATATCATCAATATGATTTTCAGTAGATCAATGTCATAGTCTAAATACTTAAAATGCGAGTTGGTTGCGGGTAGAGAAATCTATTGCAGTGTGTCTAAGAAAATTGGTTCGATGGATTTTGATGCGGTAAATGGTATATGATAGTGAAAGAATTAAACTGTGTCGTAACGGAGCCCGATTTTTTAAATTTTTTCTAGAAATATCGAATTTTTGGATGGGGAAAATTTTTTTTTTTTTTTTTACTAAAATATAAAGTGGGTTATTGCCGATGGAATGGTGTATATTTTTTTTACCATAAGGTTGATTGTTTCTAGTAGGCGAGGCCTTAAAGTTGAACCTTTGTGGGGCTATAGCGGAAGAACGGGGTGACGGATAGATGAGTTTGAAATATTTATGGATAGGGGAGAATGTCGTGGATGTGATAAGAGTTTGAATGGATTTTTACCATTGAATATGGCAAAGTTATTAACGTTGCAGATGGAGTCCTTGAAAAAGGATCAAAAAAGGATAATTTTTTGCAATTGGTGGGACCAAAATAGAAAAAACTGTCAAACGGAATGCGTTCATATTAACGGATGCTGTAGATGTTATGGCCGCATGTGAGATAGGCTATTTTTTTCGAGAGTTTTTGAAAAAGTGCGGGACCTATGCGAGTTGGTGTGCTATGTTCGTTTATAACTCGGGGAGTATTGGTCGGAACCCCATCATGTGGGTATTCATTTTACGTAGAATCGTAAGATCTATTCGGAAATGGAAAAAAAAAATTGAAAATGTACTAGAGGAAAATTTTTGCACGAGAGTGTAGTAGTAGAATATTTTTGAAATTTTTCAAAAAACTGTGGCGCACCACATGCTGGACCATCTTGCGAATGGGTGAGATAAAAAAATTTTTTTTTGATTTTGTACCAGACTTTTTTCATCTATTACAAAATGGATTTTCAAAAAATTATAACTTAGGTTGGGGATGTGAGATTGAAAAGAAGAAAATTATTTTCATTTGTTTTGTGATCGAAGCAATTTGGAAAAAATATAAAAAAAATTTTTGCCGTAATTTTTCGGGGGGTGGGGGTGGGGGATGGCTAACCCCGAAGTCGAAATAAGGGATGTGTAGTATCAAATTAAAGGTAAACCGGTCACAAATTGATTGGTGCAGTTTTTGTTTAAATCGAAAAAACTTTATCGCTGACTTTTTTTCGTTAAACATTGAAGCGGGGATGCCATCCTCCAAGTTCTACGGGTTGATCCAAAATGGACCGGTCTTTTTTTTAAAACTATCTACTCCAAAAGTTATGAAACTTTTACAAACAACACACCATTCCATCACTTATAGTTTTCGCGCAAACACGGTGGGAAGATTTTGCTAAAATTTGCTCAAATTTGTCGGAAAAAAGGACTTTTTTCAATCATTTGCGTTAAGTGGTGTGAAGTTTTCGTCGGAGCGAGTTGAAAATTACATCAATCGATAGGTAATCGATTGTAGAAGAGAAATCACCCCCATGTTCCAGATCGAAAATGTATATTTAGGGTAGTTACTAGCGATGGAAAAGCGTCGGAAGGCGACCAAAATGCCGATAAAAGGTGCCGTCGGAAAAGTGAGAAAGTTCAAAAAATTATATCTCCTGGATTTATTAATTTTTTTAAATTATTATTTCAACAGTTGATTAGGGGATGGATTTACTACATCGGAAAATTAATTTGGTTGACAAAAGTTCATTGGGTTAAAATGTACATACAAAAACGGCAAAAGTGAAAAATTGCTAACTTAATAAAGTTAAATTTGTTAAAGAAATTTTCACCCATCCGGAGGTGACTACCCTTATCTGAAAGAGCATGTAAATGGGAAGTGGAGGATGTTTTTCTTATTTCTCTCCGGTTAAATTTTTTATACTAATCGTAGATTTTTCACTTTTCCCAACTTTTCATTATATTATCTCAGATGGGGGTGATTCTTTTGATATGAATTAAGGGTTGCTGATTTATCGGGGATCTTTTAAAAGTTTAAGTAAATACCCTAATATATTTGAAAAGTTAAATCATGCAAATCGGTGCAGCGGTTGTGAAGTTACTAACCAAAGAGCAAAATATGAGGCTCTTTTGCATAATGACCAGTTCAGTTGCTTTATTGCCAATTGCTGTTAATAATAGAAATTTAAGAGATTTTTATTACTCTACCCTTTTCTCCTCTATTAGGGCTAAAATGTGTCCATACATGTGAAAGCTCGATATATAATACTTTATTAGTAATAGCAACATGAAATGGTGTTTTCGGTGTACTCGGTCTTGCTTTCACTAGGAACTGGATACCTACTATTACTAATTACTATTGGAAATTATGAAAACGAAGCAGGTTTATTGGTATACAGCGATAGAGGAGGAATTATAGATATAATTGCTTACCTCATTTGTTCTTGGATGTTTATATTTAGTGAACATTTTGAACTAAATAGCTTCAGTTCCGGTTATTCAAATGAGGTAAGCAAATCTCACCTTATAGGGGGTTGCACATGTTTGAGTACGAATAACTTTGGCGTTTATTGATATATTTTAGTAATTCTTTCAACAGGTGGTGAAGGATACTATTAGCTAAACTGTGAGATACATTGGGTGGATATAAGTACAGTAGTTGAAAAAAAATACACGACACAATGTGAGATATTTGTGATTGACTGGAGGTTTTTGCTAAATTTGCTAAAAAAAATCAATTTTCGTGGGAGTAATTACCTTTATTTGAAAGGGGATGTAAATACGTAGGTATGGTTAAAATTTCATCGAGATTTGAAAATTTAAATGTTGCATCAAAAATTTCCAGTGAAAAAATGAAAAGTTAAATTTTGTTAAGAAAATTTTACAATATCTGCAAAGTGTGGATGTATATTTAAGGGGAAGGCGGTGTGTAAGCGCTATACTAAGTTTCGTCCAAACCAAGATATATTTAGTTGACATTTTAGAGATTTTTATAATATCACTGATTTAGCGACTTGAAGCCATCTGCTGGGTTCAAATGAAACCTTGGAGGTTCACGGGTTATAGTAGTGGAAAGCTACCAATCTCTGCTTTATTCTGGTTTTTAAATTACCAAAATCGGTTAGGTATTTGGCGAGATATTAATTTTTCTCTGTAGCAAGGACCTTTTCAATGCCGAAATCCTGGACGAATCCCTTTTGAAAATTATGAAATTTTTTTTGTCTTCTTTCCCGGCAAGATTGGTATCAAATGAAAGGTATTACTGCGTAGAATTCAAATATGAAAACCATTTTGAATTATCTTTGATACAGTGAGTTTTATAAAGGTTTCTTTTTTCTATAAATTTAATTGAATGCCGTCGGCAAATTGAGAAAATTCAAAAAATTATTATATCTCCGGGAGTTTTTAACTTTTTCTAAAAATTTTTCAACATTTGATTAGGGGTTGGATTTACTACATTATAAAATTAATTTGGTTGATAAAGATACATTGCGTCAAAAAGTACACACCAATACGGTAAAATTGCAAAATCGCTAATTTAATAAAGTTAAATTTGTTAAAGAAATTTTCACCCTTCCGGAGGTGACTACCCTTATCTAAAAGAGGATGTAAATGGGATATGCAGGATGTTTTTTTACTTCGCTACGGTTAAATTTTTCATACTAATCGTAGATTTTTCACTTTTGCTCAACATTTGATTATATTATCTCAGTTGGGGGTGATTCTTTTGATATGAATTAAGGATTGCTGATTTGTGGGGGATGTTTTAAAAGTTTAACTAAATACCCTTATATATTTTAAAAGTTAAATCATGCAAATCGGCGCAGCCGGTATTAAATTACTAACCAAAGAGCAACATGAAATGGTTTTTTCGGTGTACTCTCTCTTGCTTTCACTAGGAACTGGGTAACTACTTTTACTAATTACTATTGGAAATTATGAAAACGAAGCAATTTTATTGGTATATAGCGATAGAGGAGGAATTATAGATATAATTTCTTACCTCATTTGTTTTTAAATGTTTACATTTAGTTAACATTTTGAACTAAATAACTTCACTTCCGGTTATTCAAATGAGGTATACAAACCTCACCAATAACTTTGGCGTTTATTGATATATTTTAGTAATTCTTTTAACAATTGGTTAAGAATGGCATTAGCTAAATTTTGAAATACTTCAGGTGGATATAAGTACAAAGGATACAAAGGTACTAGCTCGCAAGCGGCGGTAATGTACAAGGGTATTTGCTCGCAAAGGGTGATAGACTACAAAGGCGATAGCTCGCAAGGGGCGGTAAGATACAAAGACAGTAGCTCGCAAGGGGCGGGAGGATACAAGGGCACTAGCTCGCAAGAGACGGGAGGATACAAAGGTCATAGCTCGCAAGAGGCGAGAGAATACAAAGGTTGAAGCTCGCTAGAGGCGGGAGGATACAAAGGTCTTAGCTCGCAAGGGGCGGGAGGATACAAGAGTAGTAGCTCGCAAGGGCGGGAGGATATAAGAGTAGAAGCTCGCAAGGGGCGGGAGGATACAAAGGTCGTAGCTCGCAAGAGGCGGGAGGATACAAAGGTCGTAGCTCGCAAGGGGCGGGAGGATACAAAGGTAGTAACTCGCACCATACCATTCGTTAATTCCACAAGGCGTCATTTTTCACACTATAGTTGCTTTAGTCCAATTTTATAACCCGTGTACCGATTTTTATAACTCTTTTTTTGTTAAATAGGGTATGATCCCTTCTTTCAATTGTATATCCTCCCACCCTCACCACACTTTACTTTTATTCAATTTTTTTTTGGAGTAGTATATTAACATTTGATTTAGGGAAAACAGTTTTCATCTATAGTTGCTATTGTCTAACTTCGTAACGTGTGGACCGATTTGCATAATTCTTTTTTTTTAAATAGGGGGGGTCTTCCCTCCTCTTACTCCAATCACTCCCTACCCACACTTTTTTTTAGTCAAATTTTTTAATTTTTTTCTTTTGAATTAAGATTCTGTTGCTACCGGGACAAAACTTTTCACCTTCAGTTGCTTTAGCATATCTCCCGAACGTGTAGACCGATTTGCATAATTCTTTTTTTGTTAAATAGAGCATTATCCCCCGTATTGCTTACCCCCACTATTATCTATCTACACTATAGCCGCAGACGTAGGCGCGGGCACCAGCTAGTTAATTTGATAAACTTGTTGCATATATTCTACTTCATCTTCCAATTTTACTATTTTATTTTCGTTTTTAATGGTGAAATTATTTAGATAGTTTGGTATTAAATTTTGTTAAGTTCTTTATTTGATCTGTTATTTCATTATTTATTAGAATTTGTTTGCTACTATCTTTAATGAGGTTTTTGTTGTTCTTTGACAATGTTTCTAGTTTATCTTTAATTTCAATTTCGTCGTTGTGATCCATTGTACCAGCCAAGTATTTAAGTCCTGTTCCTAATATACCTATTAAACTCCTAGTTTGTCTGGTATGTGGTTTTAGGTTCATTATTTTCTTTTCTAATATGTTGAAATAATGTGTAGGTCTATAATACATGGGTTGTATTAGATTGGCTTTCTCTTCAATTACATTAATGTTTCTGTAGATTAAAGTTTTAGTGTTTTCATATTCTGTTATATTTATTATGTGCATGACTTTTATGAAAGATTTTATAATTCTTACGTCATCTAACTTAACAGTTATGTACCTATTATTATTATTAAGATTCTGTGCGTCCAGTAACTGGAAAAATTTGGAGGGAGGATTATGAGAGCAATGAGGGACATTAAGAGCCTCGCCATTTTGACCTGAAATAGAAATCTTACCTGTAGATTTTCCTTTTTGTTTAGCTTTTGCTTTAATTATCATTGTTTTGAAACTTTTTCTTTCTTTTTATATGCGATTTGTAATATTTAAATCCTGTATCCTTGTCTACTACATGATTTTCGTCTATTCTGTCAATTTCTATTTTTCTAAATTTAGCATGATTCTTCCCTCCTCGTGGATCTACAGTATTTATTTTCCCCAAATCTATTTCTACGTCTTCTCTATAGCGATTTAATTTTTTTATAGTTTTTTCCTTAACTAATTTGATTCTTGCTTGTGTATCGCTATATTCATCATCTTTTATTTTTCCATTGTTAAACTCAACCGGTTTTTTATTGGTCGTTGAATGAATTGCATTGTTGTAGAAATATATCACTTTCAATATTTTTTCTTCGACTGTGCCGATATCTTTATTCGGATCGTGTCTAAGAATTCTCAAGTGCTCGTTAATTGTATTGTGAAGTTTTTCGATATCCGAATTCGATGTATGGTTATTATTTGACGTGAAATGTAGTTCGATGCCTTCGTTTTTTAAAAATTCTCCTAAAGGCAGAGCTTCAAATCCTAGTTCATTCCTCTTTTGAACTCTACCCAACTTCTTGCATTTATTTCAACTGCTTGAGCGAATTTACTAAATTTGTCTACTAACGTGAGAAAAATATTTTTTTCTAAAGTATAGAATACGTCAATATGGACAATTTCATTGGGACTTGAAGGGGTCTCCGTTATTTGAAATTTTTGTTTAGTCGGTTTCCTTTCGTATTTCTCTATGTTGCATATTTCGCAATTATTATTAAATTTTGTTATCCGCGCGTTTAATTTTGGGTGGTAATATTTCAGTTCCAACTAATTGCAGACTTCCGTAATACCCCGATGATTGTTTTTGAGATGTTCTTCCTCGATTAGTTTAGCTAAATGTTCTTCATCTGTTACATCGCTAAGAAATCTGTCACATTTAATTATTTTTAGAACGTTACTATGTACTTGAAAAGTGCGTATGAAATGTTTCCTTTAGGGTTTCAGAAAATTCTGCATCTTCTACATAAATTGTGTTAAGTGATTTAAGGTTAAAATGTGATTTGAAGAGAGTAATTGCTGTCTGTTCATCTAGTGACTTTACATAAATTATTTTCCTAGACTTATTAAAAATTTTTAAATTCTTTAGTGAACCCGAATTCATTTTGGTTATTATTATTTGAGTTTTAAAAGCATTTAAAGGGGATTTGCTTAGTGGGATTTGGTCTTCATCCGTTTTCTAGGTAAGATTTACTTCGATGCGGGAAAGTGCATCTTATTTAATTTCGAAGTCAAATTCCGACAGTTTGAATCGCCATCGAACTAGTTTTGAGTTTGGCTCCTTTATAGGAAATAGCCACTGCAGAGGTTTGTGGTCTGTTTCTATTATGAACTTCCTGCCAAACAAATAGGGGCGAAAATACTTTGTGGCCCATACCACGGCTAGTAACTCTTTTTCCATTGTGCTGTAGTGCTGCTCGTGGTCGTTGATAGTACGACTTGCATAGCATGTCGGATTCCCTTCTTGCGATAACATAGCACCTAAGGCATCAGTTGTCAACGTAAATATTTTTCTGAAGTCCGGGTACTTTCATATTGGTTCGCTAATCAGAAGCATCTTTAACATTGCGAATAAACTCCGGATAAACTCCGGATCATCTATGTTCATTTTCTGATTTTTCTTTAAATATTTTGGAATTGTTTTATTTGTTTCGGGAATTTCGGTACAGGAAACTTTTTCACACATTCGATCTTCTTTGGATTAGGTCGAATACGATCTGATAGTATTATATGTCCCAAAAATTCCGTTTCTTTTTTCAAAAATTCAGACTTATCCAATTGGACCATTAAATTCACTTCTTGAAGTCACTTAAAAATGTTTGCCAAGGAATCTAAATGTTCCTGTAAAGAAGACGAATAGACAATAATATCGTCTAGATACACAAGGCAAATCTTGTTTATGTAACCTCCAATGAATGGAATGGAATGGAAATGGAATGTAGCGAGCACCGTTTTCAGATCAAAAGGCATCCTAAGAAATTCATAGTGCCCATTTTCCACGCTAAAAGCCGTCTTATAAATATCTCTTTCATCAATTTCTATTTGATGAAAGCCCTTTGCGAGATCCAAAGTGGTAAAATATTGGCATGTTCCCAATTTTCCTAATATCTCATCGATATTTGGGAATGGGTATTTGTCATCAATGGTTATCTCATTTAATTTTCGATAATCGATGAAAATACGCCACTTAGCCTTACCGCTGGCATCCGCCTTCTTCGTGACGATCCAGACTGGGGCCGAGTAAGGGGAATTACTGGCCAAATTATACCCATTCTCAGCATTTCACTAATTTGCTTTTCAACTTCTTCTTTATGGACGAATGTGTACCTTAAGATTTTTAATTGATCGGTACGGTTCGTCATTCGAATTCTATGCTTAATGGCATTTGTAAAAGATAAAGTTGATTCATCTTCACACAAAATTTTTTTAAATCGCTTAACAATCTTCAATAATTCTCTTCTGTATTTAAATGATTAACGCGAATCTGTTCTAAGAGAGGCTTATATTCATGTTCTTCTATTATATAATTCGTTATTTATTACTTGAGACTGGAGTGGGTTAACAGAAATAAGTTCGTAACCGTCGCTTTGTATCCGTACATTTTCGACGTTATATACGCCTTCATGTACAGTTATTCTGCCATCTAAGGACTTCTGCTCCTTCAGATAGGTTTAGCCTTCTTTTTGTAATACCGGTATACTTAGTTTAAAGTTTCCTTTCTTATGTAAATTATAGTTAAGTTTTTTCTCCTTGTTAGTGAAATACAATTTTATTTCTCGATCTTGAATTTTAATGACTTCATTTTTATAGTCTATCACTGCTTTCAGTGGGACTAAAACGTTATTGTCAATAGGGCCATCGTATTGATCATGAAAAGGGAAAAAGGACATTTCCACTTTCACCTTGGGATCACCAAATTCGTTAAACAAAGAAACTATTGCCTTTTGATTTATATTAGCTTCGACTTTAAGTATTTTAAGAATAATATTTTCTTTAAGTGGTTCTAGTAAATTAGGGGGACATAGACCAGGATGTATTATTGAGTGCGTAGCTCCTGTATCTATAATAAATTTGAGTGGTCTTGTATTACTGTCCACTACGACATGGAGAAATTGGTAGGTGAGGTTGGCAAAGGAAAATTTAGTGATTTCGGATGTATTTACATCCATAGGTTCTGGAGAAGGTAAATTTTGATTTTGCTGAACATTATTTGAGTGTTCACGATATGTGTTTCTGAACGGGTTTTCTAAGGATCTTTGAGGTCCGTTTTGTGAATAATTATTATTGTATGTGTTTCTGTTAAAGGTTTGCTTTGGAGTTTCATTCCTTAAGGAAGAGTTTGGTAGTTGATAGCGATGATGATTATTGTTATTTCCACGATTATTTCTATATTTGTTTCTATCACCATTAAAATCATTAGTGAAATTATTATTATCACTGTTATCATAATTGTTAAATCTCGAATTATTGTTAAGGTTATTTTTGTTACAATAATTAATATTCATTCCATTGTTTCTTGGATTTTGGTTTATCGGTTTATTAGGAAAAACATTATAATATGCATAACCGGATTCATGGATAATGTCAATTGCTGCTTCTAGTATTTCTGGGTTCCTACAATACAAAATTGATCTCATTGATTCCGGTAATTTATTTTTAAAAATTGTTCAAGCGGAATTTTTATTGTTTGTGATGGTACTTTCCGAAATCTAAGCATTTTCGGCTAAAGTAAGAGCTGTTTTTACGTTAAGTTTTCTTAAGATCACTTTGATTTCATTACAGAAATTCACCGAATTTGTTTTAAGCGTAACACCTCTAAGGTGGTCAAACAATTCTTCCATACTAGTAACTTTCACCGACATTTTTAATTAAAATTTCTTAATTTCAAGCCAGCATGTTACGTGATTATTTATTTCGATAACTTTACGGGCTTTGTTTTTAAGCTTTGACTTAATTACATCTGAGTAAATGCTTTGTGCTAGGTTATCATAACGTAGCAACATTTGATGGACTTTGGTTATCAGACTAATGAAATTTTGGAGATATCTGTAATCACCAAAGAATTCAGGGTGTCTCTCTAGGTATTTAAGTGGATCAATATTAAGAGTTAAAGGTTCCATTTTTACTTCAGAGATATTAAAATCTGTGGTTGTATCTTTTTCAGATTTAAAATAACTTTCTGGAATTTCACCCTTGTAATATTCAAACACTGAATTACTATTAGATCTATTGCGATTTGCAATATGGTTTACTTGATCGCTACCTGAGCTAATGCTACTTAACAAATCTGTTATTTCATTTAATGATTCAAAACTGTTCATAACAAAATTTAATTAAGAAGTATTAGTACTTGCCGATAAAATTCTTTTTTTCTTTCTTGCTTTCTTGTAGATGGATATGATGATTTCTGCTGCTACAGATGAATCCACAATCATTTGGCAGTAAATTGCTGCAGTTTTTCTTGTTTTCTTCCGGTCTGGTGAACTTCTCTTGATACTTGGATTATCGATAAGCTTTCTTAAATTTGCGACACTCTCTGTTCTTTTTCTTTTTTGGGAAAAAAAATTTCACCTTTTACACTTTTTTACATTTTTTATCTTTGACGGATTTCATTAATTAATAAATTTTTTTTAAGCACTTCTTCTGCAATACGCAAATATTCTGTGACTGGAATTTTACTGTTGTTGACAAACCACTTCTGCTGATTTGTGTATTAACAAAGAACGTTTTAACACCTCATTTCAACTGAGAACGCAAAATTCAGTGAAATGCGAAAATAGTTGTACTAATCACTTCTGCTGATTTCGTAGAGCACTTTTATTGATTTTTGTCCTGGGTACATCACTTCTTTTGATGTCACGGTATGATACTTTAAATCAATTTCGATTCACTGAGTTTTATAGGAAATGTGCCATTAAATGTAAACACATAAGTAAAGCAATTGGCACAACCACCAATTTGTTTTAATTCGAAATTTATTTTTCTCAATTCACTAACAAATAGCTTGAACTTAATTAATTTTCTTTTACACAACTTTAAGATTAAAACGAAAGAATAAATATGGGAATAAAATACTAAGAATCCGCGATAATTGAGAGGCTGAGAACTGGTGTGAACATTCTTTCTGATAAGATAAAGAATGTTCCCGTGGGAATGTAAAATTATAAATTTGAATGACTTTTAAATTATATGGCCAGTAATTGATGTTTTAAAATCATTGGAATTTGTACCATGTATATTAGGATCTGTATCACGGTGAGTATTTACTATTTCCGCGTCCACATCAATATTATCTATAACAGCTAGACATAGTTATGACCAATTCGACGTCTTTCGTGAATCCCGTGATAGTTCGAATCCAGAGCCAGTTGAGCAATGCTGTTTGGCCCTTTTCTTAGCGTGTGGCCTACTTATCCATTGCCACTTTTGCCAACGGATACTGATGTCTATGGAGTTTTTATCTGAATCGTTTTTGTTCAAAATTTCACACTGTTCACGTTTTGCGCGGCCCATTTTTTAAGCCACTTTTGCTCGAACCTTGTAGATAGGTCATTTTTACTTTCAGCCTATCAAATGCAACTGGAACCTTATTGATGCGAGGCTGTACATCAGCTTCAGCTACACCGTCTGCTGTTCAATTGTTCTATTTGCTGCTCTACAAGATAAACTTCATGTTGCCCTCTGGATTCCAAGCTCAAAAGGTTGGTTTTAGCAGCACTGCCCTTAAGCCCTGTCCTGCGACCATCTCTACTCAGGGCTTCGTACGTTAGGGCTACTTGACTCTTTTTTTTGGTGTTACATCATTTTTTTAAACACCATTTATTTAACTTGGTTGGCCAGGAGTTTATAATGTTCCTTTACTTTAATTTCACACTAATTCTTTGACATAAACTCATATTATACTTTACTTAACTACCAGGTAGATTAACAATGATGCACTAAATATTTGACATTAATACTCCATGTTCTTAAATAAAAGAACAATTATGCCTTACCGATTTGATATACACACTGTGCCTTGACTTAATTAACTGTTGGAATATAGTTCATAAATACTTAACAATGATGCACTAACTATTTGACTGGAGCGTACTAATGTCGCACTAATTGTTTGACATAGACACACAATGTATCTGACGATGATTTATCATTCTTAGCTTGGACGATTATGCACTAGTTATTTGACTTGAAAGCACTAATTACGCACCGACCATTTGACTCACCCACGCAACGTACTGGACTTGTTAATAAATTTGACAACAATTCTTGATATCTTTTCCACCGACTTATTTTATGACTCGTTAGTTCAAATACCGCGATCAGTCGGATTTCTCCCACTTTATGGTATGTTCAGTTGCCATTGCTGTGGGAAAGGAATTTGATGGTGATTTTTTTTTGCGTTAGATTTGAATATGTTGTAACTTTGGTGCTAACAGATTTTGATTTTAAAATATTACTCGTTAGATTATATATCGAAATACGATAAATAATCGAGTTTAGATAATATGGCATAATTGAATTCGTATGAAATCGGCTTATCAGTATGATAAGCAGAATCCAATCTGTAACATTGGATAGTACATACATCGCCAGCGTATTTTGGACGCTTTATGTGGTTAAAATGTTTCCAACTAATCTCTCACTATTAGCGGTCATCTAGGCCGCTATACAAGACGTCAATAATGACGATCAGAAAATGCAAAGGTGACATTACGCATCCTTGTCTCACTCCATTCAGCACTTGGAAGGTCTGCGACAATTTTCCACTAGGACGTGATATTGGGATATAGAATTTCCTTTCTAACTCAGAAGGCGCACTTCTCGACAGGAGTCAAGAGACAGTTGATATATTCACCAGAATAGAACAATATATTATGTAGATATATAAACCATCCTGGAAAAAACATCAATAGCCAAAACTAGAATGCGCACATTCAACAATCAGGGATGCACAGAAAATAAGCGTAACTGAGCGTTAAGCTGAAAATAGGGCACATATCCACGGCCTTACGCATGCGATTTATAGGCTCATGCATACCATAGCTGGGCCGAGAGTGAGCTTCTTGAAGTACAGGCAACGAGACATGACTAAAAGAAACTTTACCTGCGAGAGCACGAGAATCTATGTTCGAGTTCAAAAACTGGTGAATAAAGGCCAAGTCAGCAATTCCACGTTGATCTTAGATAGAGTGCATGTAAAGCAGCCGGAGGCGATTCACATAAGGAGGAAGCCTGATATTAGTTTCTCTAAGTGCGAACCTAACAAAGCTCCGCTGTACCGACTCAATGCGTCTAGAATGAACACCATAGCAAGGTGACCAGACCTGAGATGCATACTCGAGAATTGGTTTAACCAAACAAAAGAATAACCGAATTAAGGTCTGTCGATCATAAAACTCCCTTGACCACCACTTAACGTAAGCAAAAACTGAATTACTCTTAGAGTTAGTTTATGTGCAGAATGAAATCAAATTTTCTGTCAACCTTCAGACCAAGGTCAGTAACAGACGGCATGCGACTGATATTAGTTTTCGCAAAGGTAATAGACGAGCTGATTGAGGTTCCTAGAGAATGACATAATCTCACGTTTCTCCAAGTTAAGCTGCAGGCTGAATGCGGGAAGAAGTATTACTGTTTCTAACGCATGAGAAAGTCTTCTTATCGTGTGCATATATATGGTCTTTGGAGTGCTCAGGGGGACAATGTCGTCAATGGCAAGAATAAACAGCAGTGAACTCAGATGGCTACCCTGCGGTACACTTTATGAAGCGTTTACTACTCTATTTAAAATATTATGGGAAGATACCCGATATGTACTATCTTTTAGGTAAGAGCAAATCCAATTAAGCAATAAAAGCTAGAAATCCATATTTGTAAAGCTGAGCATGATTACAGAGTGCTTAAGTTTATCAAATGCTTTGCTAAAGTCGGTGTAGACGCAGTCGGTCTGGAGGCCTCGTTGGAAAGAAGGTAATTTAAAGCAGGGTAGTTGTTGTCAAACTACTTGGCAGAAAGCAATGCTGATCGGCTGCGCTTCAACTAGAGTAGCCATTGTACCACTTTGTAGACGGATAATTATTACCTTTCTTCTTCATATTTACGAATTTGAAAAAGGTACGAGGGTGATTATGCAAGTTATCGCGAACAGGTTTAAGGTATTCTATGTATAAAAATGAAAAGAACTCCAAAAAGCTGCCAAGACAAGCGAAGAAATCAAAATAAGCTGACAGGCTGCTACAGCGTGAGTAAGTATTCCATAGTCAATTTGTATATTCTTAAGGCTCCAAAGTTCTCTAATATACCACAGGGGAGAACGGCAGGATGATCTCGACCGTTTGAGTGGTACACACGAATTAAACAGATCGTAAATCCTATCAAAAAACACGGAAACACATTCGTCGATACCGATATTATAAAATAGAGATAGAAAATCGATTGAGAGGATACTGTATATAAGATCAGAGAATTTCGCCGTTTTAAAATTAAGAACGTACTGATCTAAGTTGGAATCAGCAATATTAGAGCCATCAGCAGAAAGCAATGAAAATAGACGGGTGTAAGCTGTCTTTAGTGGATAAGCTACGAGAAGCCGATTCGACTATAGTATTACTCGAATCAGAAGAAAATATAAGATCTAACTACCTTTCCAATACAGTTATTTACATCACACATTTGTTGTAAACCAAACCGGGTTCGTCATATTATTAATAAAATCTTAACTAAGAGTTTAAATGTCGAATTAGTGATTCCCTTGATTAGTTAAGGGAAAGCGTACTAATTTTTTTGGTTGCAGACAGTGGCTCTATTGTGAGTCCCACCTGCAAATTTACCACTGGGCACAAACTCATGTGCGATAATCTATTTGGGCCAGAAGTCAGGTGAGACATTATATCACAAAGATCCGGGGTGGATTTCAACTTGAAAAATAATACATAGTTACGAGATCAAAGAGGTTGACAGCGGAGGAGTAATCAGCCCGACTCCTTTCCTTCACGTTTCCAATTATGTCATCAAGAGAATTTGATGGATCAAGTATGTAAACGTGATTCACATTGAGATAAATATTGTCATGTATTTGGAGACTGCAGCTTAAAGGCAGATACCTCATCTCGCTGAGTTAGGGAATCTTCACAGTTACGCCCGTTATCCATTCAACGGGATAGGTCTCGGTTTACCAACATTCTTGGATTGCGGGAAAAAGAATATCAGCCGCAGTAATGGAATCCGCTATCGATAATTAGCTTAAATTTAATATTTATTTATCTTTGTTAGGTTGTATTTTCAAAATGTGTTAACAATCAAGACATTTGTTAATTTTGACAACTGAACAAATCCCACGCAAATTCCTCTATACCCCAAACATTTATCATACATCCTGTAACAACGGCTAGTATCCTGTCATTTTCTTGCAAACGAGACCATAAACTATTGAAACAATAAATACAGCTGTTGGGAACAAACATAAATCAAGTTGTCATGTCCATATCCACGTCCGTAGAGCCATCCAGAAATGCGAGATCATATCCAACCACATAATTTTGTCAGACATGAAGAACACGTGTAAAATTGCAAGGGACGTTCAGCCCCGTCAAACACATCCATAGCGAAGTTTGAGGGTGGAAACGATTAAGATTTTTGGAGAGCTGCCACTCAGAGAAAAACATTTCTTTGATTTGATTGGAAGCAATGAAATTATTTTAGCTAAAACTGAATTGCTTTTACTGCACATAAGATCCACTTCATCTCCCGTAATTTAAGGGCACTTAGCTTGCTCTTGAGCTTGAAGAATCCTTCGGGTAATTGTCGAATCTACAAATTGTTAATTATTCGATCTACTGCAATCAGAAAAAGAATATGTAGGTAAAAGGCGAAATAAACGTAATCTAAGTGAAATTACCTGGAGAATAAAGAACGGTGTAGCTCGCGGTATTTTTAAAATCGATAGCAGACCCTAGATGGCAATCCGCTCTGTTTTTCTTTCATAAGGTTGTTCATGTAGGAATTTTAACGAGACCATTAAAACGAGCAGCTGCATCAGCTATTTGGAGTACAACAAAAAGAAAAAGGAACTCCCAAGAAGTTAATATTGTCTGATTGCAGCATTTTCAGCTTTTAAAGGACACTTTTATCTGTATTTAAATAGTTGAGCTATTTGGCAAACGATGAATACATTTCCGAAAAGCTAGTTTAACCTAGAAAAAAAAACGTTAATTAAAAACAGCTAAGCTTTTGGGAGCTGTCTTTGCACATATATATATAGTTAAAGTCGAATTTTGTGAATACCTGCAGATTACAATTTTCAATTTGCATCCTATTCTTGCAGTCGGTTGTTTCATAAATATTTGAATGGAACCTAGTTCTGTAACTAAAAGAAAAATATATTCGAGAAAAGGAGTCTGTACTTTTGGGTTTGCCTTCGTAACAAGTAAATTGTCGCAACCTTCAAAAACAAAAGAAAAGAAAAAAGATCTTAGGAACTGCAACTTGGTGCCCAAAAAGGCTGAACCATTGTTTTTGTTTTATAAAAGAATGCCCTCCTCCTTAGAGCTGTTAGAAACAATCTCCTTGACCCTATTTTTTTTAGCTGTGTAAACTTATGCTAATTGTACGTATCTAATGAAGTGTAATTGGAAGAATTAAAACTTTGTTAAGATAATTGGAAACTTTAACGGTTCCTCAGAGCGTGCGTAGATTAACAGAAAAGCACGAAATACTTCACCTGAAGGGTAAATTTTATTTTGTAATTATACAGCCAACACCAAGCACCTTTCAAATTGTGCTTTATGATAAATTTGCTAGTCTCTTTGATCTGCCGCCATTTACGCCTGCCTGAGTACGTACACGAAGTAACTTATTCATTCAACGTAAAGTCATGTAGCCAGAAGTAAATATGTATAGCTACAATGAAGCTTTTTTCACTAAATATAATGGACTACTGGTGACTTTGGAAATCTTTGGTAACGTTTGAAAATTTCCTTTTAAATTAACACAAATTTTAATTTTTTGTACATACGCGTAATGATTTTACTGTCTCAGTAAATTTTGAACTAAAAGCATTAATTTTATGAAAAATCCTCTTCTCTTACCCTGAATTCCTTTCCAACCAAGGCTGTGCTGTATAATCATAGGGCATCCCCTGAGCTTTGTTATTATCATATAAACAAAAACAAGGCTTGGTAGAATACATTTTTGAAAGATAGATTCAAGTATCTCTAAAAAAAACTTCCCAAAAACTACAAATTTATACTGCCTCGCCTAAACAAAAAGTCTAATCACCATTTTCGTAATTTTCAGAATATTAAAGTTTTCGCTCTTCATACACTTCTTACGCCAAATTAAGACGTTGGGGTACTCCTCTAAAAATTGGAAAATCGACTATACATCGATGTCCAATATATGTTAATTCTTTAAAATAAAAAACTTATTAAGTAGAACGAAAGGCAGCAATAAATTAAATTAATATTTTCAAACGATTTTGTAAAAATCCGGGAGAGGGCACTGTTATTTCAATGCATGGAATAGCTACTTAAGGAGGACTGTTCAGTCATGCGGCACAGGCGCGTGGTTAACGACAGACCGAGTTTGACAATGACAGCCTTTGATGAGCTTAAGAAGCAGCTCACTTCTTCTCCAGTGTTGGAAAGCGAAGGAAATGAAAGACCTTTAATCTACGTTTCGAAGAATTTGAATGCGGCACAACGTAACTGCACGATCACAGAATTGAAATGTTTGGCAGCTATCATCAGCGTCGAAAAATTTAGGGTATACGTAGAACTCATGTCATTTAACCATGCGAGCCTGCAATGGTTGATGTGGCAAAAGGAGACTTCAATTGACGCTTGGCCCGGTGGAGTCCAAAGCTTCAAGGCTTCGACTTCACCATTGAATACCGTAAGGGCAGCCTGAACGTGGTACCTGATGCGCTATCACTGCGACGAAATATCCGCAATAGACCAGCTAGCCATCCAGGAACAAGACCCGTAAGTTGAGTTACATGCACCGGAATTCGACTCAGAAGAATACCAGGACCTTCGGGACCAAGTCGAGAAGCACAAATCCTATTTGCCGAAATTAACCACATGCGATGGATATGTCTACATTCGGGCGCAGCCCAGAACTGGTGAACCAGTTCAGGAAGAAGAAGTCTGGAAGCTTTGAATTCCACGGGGACCTGTATTGGCCCAAAATGACTGATGATGTGCGAGAGTATGTATTAGCCTGTGACATCTATAAGGAGACGAAAGCTCCAAATTCCATCTGCGACCGCCTATGGGAGCGCAAGCGACGGCGGAAGGACCGTGACAGCGGGAGTATATGGCTTGTATTTACATTGGGACAATAACTTGTCTCTCCGTTAGTGGGACACTACAGGTGACTGTGTTTTGGTATGTCTGAAAATATTTCAAAACAAGTTACATACATCAATATATGTATTTCCTGTGGCTAGCCAGGAATAGGGAGGTTTTGATATATAGAACTCGGTAGAGGAAGGCCGCAAATTTGGAATATCAGTTTGTTTTTTAAGAATAAGTATAAAAGGTAACGAGTAAGATAAATAAAAAATACATGAAATTATTGGAAAATTATTTAACTTTAATAATACAAACAATGAAACAAAACTAAAATAAGAAACCTTGTTAAAAAATTTTAGCAAACTAAAAGTCTCCAAAAGCGTCATTGCATTTATTGTGTAGGTAATTCAGAAGGCAATAGAAATGTTCACAAAATCAAACCAAAATCATAAACTAATAAGGTTACTTAAAAGTTTAAACAATTATAATGAAAATTTTGTACATCATAGCAAATGATAAGATATCATGGATTGCTTTCTTACCGAAAAAGTTTTCAAAGTATCAAAGATATCGTTCCCGTGTGGCTCTCAACAGAAATGTTAAGATGGCGGCCTGTTTTTAGTACTCATTGACTTCGTATGCCACGTGACGTTATGTTTATGGCAAAAAAACACAGATGGCGTTTACGTACACATAGATATCCGAGTATTCCAAATTACCTGCAGAATTTCAAATTTGCTGCACTTCCTATAATAATAACTCTAATTCATAAAAATTGCTTGGGACATCGATTTTCCAATAAGTAGAAAAACACCTATAAACAAAATAAAAATATTTATTTGACTTCGTAATAAAAGCAAAATGAAAAGATAGAAAAAACCCGATCTACATGATATAAGTTTACTTTGAGGCGGTTCTTCAACTGAACTCTCAAAACATTAAAGTCAATAATGGCAAAGTGGCAATTAAACGAGGTAGGTGGGATGGGGCCTAACCATGTTTCCAGGGTTCGCGCATCGAGCTCCCCGTAAGTTTTTATTAAAACTGTTGTTTAGCTGGCAGGAATGTGAAAACAAGACATTCCAATTCTCTCATTCACCCTTACCCTAATTTTCTTCCGGCAAAAGCCATGCTAACGCATCATAGGGTTGTCCCCTGGGCTTTGGCTGCAAAACAAAACAACAATGGGTTGATTATTAAGCTTCCTAAACCATCTCTTCACAAAACCTAAATTAGTAGTGGCTTTATTCACCATGGCATTGATCTGGTCAGAAAATGAAGTGAGAATTAAGGATAACCCCTATGCTTTTCAGTTTTTTAAGTCTAGATAATTAGCATCCACCAATATTGTAATGGAGACCGATCGGCGATCTCTTACGCGAGAACGACATAACAGTACACTTGTTAATATTCAAAAATTTTTGAATTTCTTAAATGAGTAAATAAATCATTGATGTAAATAAATAAACTCCTGAAAAGTAACAAATTTCATCAGAGCAGGCATCACCAAACACCATACGCTAAGTACGATCATTTAGAGGGAAATTCCATAAAATAAAGCTTTTCATTAAGTATTTTGTGGTTAATACGCCTAAAGGCTTAAAAATAGCTTAAATAGCAGGAATACAGTAAATACAAGATTTTAACAATTCAGTCACCGTAGATTTACCTTTCATAAAACAATGCTGAAAACGATAAAGAAAATATTTGCAATGATGATAAAGAGCATCATACAGAAGCGGGTCAAATATCATTGCAATGTAAGTGTAATAATGTAGTAAGATTATCGATGGGCCTGTAATTAGAAATGACACATTTATTACCTTTCCTGTGTAGGGCAGAGGAAAGTAGCCTAATGTGAGCCACTTTTTGTAAAACTTCCATATTTATTAAATATAATTAAAGATGTCTTTTGTTTTTGCATTGCTGCAAGCGAGACAACAGCCAAGAGACGGAGTGGATTTTTTAGTTTCTTATTAAGTCGCGAAACTTGTGCTCATGGCATTGTGATCTCTTCGCTCAACCAATTGATCCGATTCCGTCTCTTATAATCTTATATCGAAACCAGGTTTTGGTATATTAAATCTATATGTTCGTTGCAAGGGAATATTAGCTTAGATGGTTCAACTGAGCCTCTGACAGTGACATTTATGAGTTTTTAAGGAGTTTTAAGAAGGATGGAAGAGAGATTCATTGAACTAAGCTCCTTAGGTTAACTAGGCGAGGTCCTTCCTCCTTTGAAAAGCTTAAAACTGCTGATTACCTATTTCAGTTTCCTTGTACTGTGTATATTACGGCCTAGAAGATACTGCCGACTTAATTACTCACGGTGTTGAACAGCCCTGAACGTGAGTATAAACTAGTGGCTTCAGGGTTTCCAGGATCGATGAGATCTAGCGTCTATCTCAAGCGACCCTTCGGAGCTGCCATCAACTTTATTGTAAAAGCAGTATCACGAATATTGTTTTGCAATCAAGACAAGTTATTTGACGCTTTCCTTTAAGGTAGCCCATACTTTAGATCTTTTTTTTATGATGTAGTCAAAGCCTAGGGGACAACCCTATGAGCCGTAGTTGATTTTTGTTTTATTAAAACTCACGGGGAGTCCGCAGGTACCCTAGAATCGATACTAAGTGTTCCTTTGTTATGTACATTTTTTTTGGGCGGTTTTGTACTCATCCCAGTTTGACCTATTTCCGACCATGTGGGGAACGTGGTTCCGTCTCTGTATTTCTATTCCGTTTTCATTGTTTCTAAGATACCCGCCAGCCTCTATTTTCCGGATTGTACAGCGCCTATTTTCGTTAATTAAACTGGTTTCAGTTCCCATGTCACATGTTGGTAGGTGATATTCTTCTTTATCGAAGCTACCGCTGATCGTATTTTAACCTCAGATTATGGAATTATTATTAGGGGAAATGTCGTCTGTGCTGTAATGAGTCATATAATTGTAGACCAACCAAAAAATATTATATTGGAGCTCCAGCATGACTCTTATGGTGTTTTTATCATTAAATTTTAAAAGCATAAAGCAGTTTAAGTAATTTTTAGAGTGCTGCATCATACTTATCATTTCTACAGCCGGGAGAGAATGTATAAATCAAAGTTACGTCACCATCTTCTTGTTAGAAGCCAATTTACTCTTCGACGCCGAGGTCAGAAGTTCGTTTTTACTCTTTCACCTAAGATTACGCCAGAAGTTGCCCAATATTCCGGATGTACAATGTGCTTCGCTCTTCCTTGCGAAAGACCCTTAGGTTAATTAGCCGAAACCATAGCATTCGAATTGTGGGACCAGTGCATTGAGTAATCCTTAGCTTCCCTAAACATGCTACCTTCAATCGTGGATGGATAGACTAGGAACCAGATTCTGAATTACGGTCTGTTCGGGACGTGGTGATCCCGGTCAATCTTTACCTGCAACATGTATCGCATGACTGTATAGGTACACGGATCTTTGATACTGGCAAGCAAACAGATTGATGCAATCTTGGAACCGGCTAGCGCTTCGGCAACAGGGAGGTGCAGGACTCTTCAAGGGAAAGTCCATGTAGACCCTTATCACACAACTTCAACTAGCTTCGGAAATATTGCTCCATCGTCGTTGTTGCGGTCTCTTACTACCCGGGTGAAATCTTCTTTTGCCTCGTCGACCTATAGTTACTAGGCCAAGAAGGGAAGCAATCCACCTTGGAGAAGGACTTCTGGCGATCGCTGTCTCGTGGGCGCATCAAGCCTTCATTCACTGCAGTCATGTGTTGTACAAATAACTTTTCGGCTTATAGACACCATACACAGAAGTTGTCTTTTTCCTTGCATAAGATGACAGCAATGTTGTCTATGAATAAATATATAAGGTGCATTCGGGAAGTCAGTCAAATGCGCATTCTCAGCATTCAGTCGTTCAATAAGATCAATTTGACAGTTGCTGTAAATTAGCTGCGCATTTATTGCATATGGAAATTTTTAGCTGCTAAAGAATTTGTTATAGATGGTGTTATCTTAAAAACGGCCTAAAATGGATTCGGACTACTAGCAAAAATATTAATTATTATTTTTTAGTTTATGTTTCAATTTATTTTGTACTCTACAGTGAACTTTAAACTTTAAATAATGAATTATTCGAAAACGGTACAGAATTGGGTGAAAAATCAAAAAAATTTTTTTTAAAAAGATGTTATTATTGCTCGAATTTCTGTTAAGAGAATCACTAGTGTTATTATACCAAATTCAATATTTTTAGAAATTTTTTTAGACTATCAAACAAACAACCTTCTTCCTTTTGCATTTAATCGTTCATCCGAGTAGTCAGTTTTGACTGCATTTTGTACGCATTCGCATATTGCCTTTGCATGAGGGTTGAAACTAAATGCGCATTTGACTGACTTCTTGAACGTGTACCCATAATCACTCTGCTTTCAGAGCTTTTCAGAAGTTTCAAAATGAATTGCTAATTTCAGCATTTGTGTTTGTTTACCTTAAATGTTTATGGATTTCAGCAAAATAAAAAAATCTAATAACTCTACATATTAGGGTTCTTCTGTTTTTGTTTTTTCTTTATGTACATAAAAGCCGGATTTTAGGTTCGTCTTTCTTTCTTATGAATTTTCCTTTTTGCATTAATATAGTTTCCTGTATTTTGTTGTAATTTTTTTTTTGATTCATTTTTTTGAATTACTCCTCATTTTTCTTGGAGTTTTTATTTGAATTATATTTATTTTTATGCATTATAGATTTAATAAGCTACTGCGAATAAAATCATTGCAAAAAAATAGCTGGTCTTTTTTCTACATGCTCAACAATTAATCTCAATCAAGAGGTTTTAAGCAGTCAGAATTTTCAAAAAAAAATTTTTTTTATTTCATTTGAATTTAAATGTCCTCCAGACAGCTGCCTACCTGGAGCACTCCCTCTCTTATTACCTTATTGTATTGCAAGTCAGCAAGGTCATGCGCTCGTTTATACGTTCTGTTTTATTTCTCTTGGGTATTATATGGTCCTGGAATAGATGAATGAGTAAGTAAAAAAATATATGTTTTCCATATGTAAAATGGTTTTGAAACTTGAAACACATTTTTCTCAAGACCAGAACCGAGAACGCCTGAACTGATCGGTCTCAAATTTTTTTTGATTATCTTTTTTAGAAATTAGTCGAAGGATTTGCGAATCCAATAAATATTTTTTATTTTATAAACAATTTAAGGCCAAAATAGCATTTTTTTTTGAGGAGCAGCCATTTTGTGAAAAATCAATATTTTGCTTATTCCTTCTATTAATTTCTAGATAATTTCATTAGGTAACGTAATCTTTCTTGTTTTTTGATTTCAGATGACCCAGTCACGAGATATCGTGTGCACCGCAAAACGCCATTTTTTCAAGGAGGTTTCGCAGATCGTCTTCTGTTGAAAATCATTATTTTTACAAATAAAACATTTTACAAAGTGCTATTATATGCATACAAAATCTCAAGTTAATAAATTAAAATACGTCTCGAAACTACTTCTGACTGCGTGTAACCCCTTAAAAGGTTGAATTAATTTCACAATAAAATAGTTTTTAAAAAAAAAGTTGAACCGACTTCACAAAAAGCGCTAAAAAGCATAAAATAATTTTTAATTTTATATCTATTACGACACTTTGAAGTCGGTGCAAATCAAACAAACCAAACAACTACAACAAAAATATTTAATCCTCATTTCTTATGATCCCGTAAGCTAAAACGTTCAGGTAGTATTATGTATTATTTTCAATTGTGGTACTGTAGTTGTTTTATTTGCTTAATTTGCACCGACTTCAAAATGTCGTAATAGATATAAAATTAAAAATTATTTTATGCTTTTTAGCGCTTTTTGTGAAGTCGGTTCAACTTTTTTTTTAAAAACTATTTTAGTTTTCACTTTTCAGTGTCTTCTACTCTATACAACGAAGAAAGAACCATCCAAATCGGTCCACGCTCCTCCCACCCAACGCCCCACTATGGGCCAAATTATTCTTCTATTAGCAATGGGTGCTCACACTCTATATAACAGCAAAAGAACCATCCAAATCGGTCCACGTGTTACAAAGTTAGGTTCCACAAACCTAAATGCTCATGTTTATACTAATAATAGCACTTCAAAAGCCAAACCCAATTTATAAAACAAAGCCACATCAAATATCTAATCAGAAGTACCATATAAGTATAATATTTAATATTACATTATGATTAACCGACATCCCAAAAACAACAAGGTTCTAAGTTGTATTTTTTTATGTATAGCCACGCATAATTTCGTAAAGCGTGGAGCGATTTTGGTGATTCTTTTTTTTTGTGGGGTATAGTATATACCCCGATTGGTTTTATGTTAAAAAATATTCCAATGGAGTCAGGGTGGGGGTGAAACCTAACTTTGTAATTTGTGGACCGATGTGCATTTTTTCTTGTTGTATTGACTATCCCCCATTGCTAATAATGAAAAAAAATTGTTCCTAGGATGAGGATGGGTAAAGGTAGGGTAGTCTAACTAACGCGTGGACCGATTTGGATGATTTTTTCTTTGTTGGGTAGAGAATGTTCTCCGATTGGAACCATGCCAAAAAAAATTTTCGGAAGAGCGTGGGTTGGGACGGGGGTGAAACCTAACTTAATAATTAACCGATTTGGATAATTCCCCCATTGCTAATAATGAGAAAAGTGTGGTCCCAGTGTAAGGTGGGTAGGAGAGAGGTAGTCTATCTTCATAACGCGTGAACCGATTCAAATGATTCTTTCTTTTTCGTGTAGAGTATATTCGCCGATCGATACCATGTCAAAAAAATGTTTGGTGTTCTGGGGGTGGAACTCAACTTCTTCATGCGGGAACTGATTTGGATCATGTCTCAGCAAAGTGAGTGCAACTCTTTCCCGGTTAATAACTTACCGGACACAGTTTCTTCTTGTTTACTTATTTGTCAGTGACCTTATTTTTAACTGGCCGCTATTTTTTAAGTGACTCAGTTTGTTTTTTTGTTTTTTACAGTGCCGGGAAATATTTTTGTTCTTCAAAGGGAAGTGACTCAGTTTGTTTATTTACATTGCCGGGATTTAGTTTTGTTTTTCACTCGGAATTGCTGCAATCTGGTGAAAAGCTTTTTGTTTAACTTTTTATTTTTAAAATATTTCCGATTAATCTTCACGCGCATAATGGCCCTTTGCAAGGCATGCTCTAATGAGTTACTAAACAATGGTGTTGCCTGTGATGGCATCCGTGGTGGTGTTTTTCATGGCACTTGTCTTTCACATGGTCTTTCTACATGTAAAGAGTGCTCCAATATTAGGCCCTGTCAAACACATGAAGGGTGTCGGACACTCTCCACAGATCAATCTTACATCGCTGATAAGGTCAACGAGATCTCCACAAAATTTGCTGGACTTCAAATATTGTCCGATGACTACGCCAGTCTAAACTCAAAACTGGACAAGCTGCTTAATATCGCTGAGGTTTTGACCAACGACTCGTCGCTTCTTTCCAGTAGGATTTACGAGCTTTCCTTAAAGTTAAGCTGCTTGGTCGCTTCCTTGGATGACCTTCGCGGTGGTTCACCATCGCCTTCCATCGCCCAACCTACGGAGTCTATCATGCCAATCTTAGATGACATTCGGCGCGGTGTCCGGCACGTCAAGCAGGATCTAGATTCGTGCTCCACAGAGATTGAGAAAAACTTTGAATTAATTGGCTCAGTCGGCTCTGATATCAGGAGTTTAACCACAAAAAGCTAGCCCCTCTTTTCCTCTGTCCGACACCACAGCTCCTTCTGGTTTGAATTCTTCTTCTTCTGGACCTACATCTTCTAAAGGGAACTGCTCCACTCTCCGGGATGCAACTTCTGCGGATCCGCCTCGATCTAAGGTGAAAGTGATTCCTAAAACCCCGCATTTCTCCTTGGTGCAGCCTGCTTCAGATGTTGATGCTCCTGTTGGTTTGGTCGAGCCCGTTGTAAATAAGGTTGCTGATGTTGCCATCAATGTCTCTCCGCCAGGGTAATCCCAACCCACTGCCACCACATTTACAATTAACAAATTTGGCACCACCTGGACAGTATCGGAATGGGAGCCGAGACTAAAAAGACAAGGCAGCAAAAATTCATCTTCATCAAGCGACCATACCCCATTCCTTCTCAAGGGTGCACCTCATAACGCCAACGATTCCTGGGCCCACAGCTTTTTTTCCCGGAATTTTGGATTCACCCCCGTTAGCTGCCTGAAGTTACTCTCGTCAGACGCATGGAAATCCAGCAACTTCAAGACCTCCATCCCAAACAAGTATGTCTGGCTCATCAGCAACCCCTCCAGCAAAATCTTCAATCTCGGGACCATCAAAATTTCTAAGTGCACTAGAAAGTACGTTAACTTTAACCCTTAGCCTTCTGCACCTAACCCTAAATTAAATACTAATAAACCCAACCCCACTAACTACCCCAAACGACCTTCTCCCATACTAAATTTAGTATTCACCATAATCTTAAGAACCTTAGAACTAGTAACAACATAATCACTCCTCACTCTTCCGCACCTCTCACCATTAACCCTAAAGCTAGTGATCCAAATTCCAATTGGCAGCTGAAAATAGGAGTATTTCCAAACTTTAATCAAGTACTCCACTCAAGTATCCTAACTTTATATATTCTCACACCCTTAACCCCCCTGTTGAATTTACAACGAAGCCCTCGAACACATCCATTCCAGCCATCAACCCAACCACTACTGTTTTGAGTTCCGTATATCCAGCGCACCCACCTAACCATGCACTCCCAAATTCTTCCGTGCCCCCAACTAACCACAAGCCAACTTCTTCCGACCACTCCACCACCTCGGCAGCCACCTCGGCCCACTGATTTTTATCCTTACAATAAATGATGTCGAATGTGTCATGAAACACTCAGAGCTGTCCATTTATGCTGATGACATGAAAATAATCAAACATATTTCCTCCATAACCGACTCTCTTATCCTGCAAAAAGACCTCGATTCATTCACCACATGGTGCATGAAAAACTTTCTAGAGCTCAATGTCTCCAAATGCCAGTCCATCTCTTATTCCCGCAAGCGTCTTACCACCACCCCGAGAGTCTATATGTTAACCGACGTACCAGTCCCTATCGTTACCTCTTTATGTGACTTAGGAATAATCTGTGATAGTGAACTCAATTTCCGTTCCCACATTGGCAGCATAATCAACGGAGCTAACTCCGCGCTAGGGTTTATGAAGAGTTGAGGATGAAGTGATTTAATTTTTCAGAGTCGCCTTAACGAAAATTGAAGGAAAGAGAAGAGCTTGAAAGGGCGTGAGGCTGTTCGTAGGAGAAAACGAGGAACAGGGGAGGATTGTGACGATCCAGGGAGGAGAGGATATTTTTGCTTTCCGCGACAGCCGAGTTAACTGGGTCTGAGGAAAAGATTAAGTCTAATTGTCTGTCCAGAAAGTTCCTGACTCCACTAACTTGAAAGAGACCAGAAACAGAGAGCTGATCGGTAAAAAAGTCTTCTTTGGCCGAAGATGCGTTAAAGGGCACAAAGTAAGAACAGTCCTCAGACAATGAAAATTGAATACGGGAAAGGTTAAAGTCACTCAATAAAATAAATTCATCGGAGACGTTGCCGTTCTCAAGCAGGGTATCTATCGCTTCTATTATGGGCTCGTAGGCGTCTAGAGGTTAAGAGAGCCGAATGTAACAACAGAAGTTGTACAGAAGACACTTATTTAGTGCTATTTTGATACATACAAATTCTGATGTTGAAGAGACGGAGGTCTTAAGCAGGGTGGCATCATAACGGTTGTGAGCAAGCAGCTATGAGAACCCCGCGACCTGGTGAATCATTGGTGCCTATACAACCGTCAACACGAAAAATGGTATAGTTTAGAGGGAATAGTTCGTTGTCGAGAATTCCTGGTGTAAGATTGGTTTCAGTAAAGGCAAGGATTTCGTGCGGCAATTTGTGAGAGTTAAGGAGAATGCTTAATGTTTTTGTGCGAAGTCCTCTTACGTTCTGGTAATAGACTGACAAGCTGTTGAGGAGAGGTTCTTGATCGGAAACCGCGGGTGCAATAGAGGGGAAGTCAGAAATAGGGAAAGCAGGGGGGTTAGGAACGAAAGTAGTTTAACGAGTCGTTACGACGTTTTTGAAGATGGGAAATACGACGAGAACTGACGTTCGCAGCATAGGTGGATAGATCTTCTGAAACCTTATGGGAAGATATATTGAATGATTCATGGTATTTAGTGAAAAGTTGGAGTAAGACTGATAGGTCTGTGGGCAGGCCTTCTTGTTGTATACTTATCATGATGTTGGTGCTGGTTTTACCGTCAACACAGACGGAGTTCGGTTTGTCGTGCAGATGCGACGGTCCTGTAAACGGGACAAGAGGTATCGTCCATCGCTGGAATCAGCAGAGCGCAAAGCTCCTAGAAGAAGAGGGAGAGGTAGTCTAATTTCGTAACGCATGGACAGAGTTGGATGGTTCTTTTTCTGATGTATAGGTTGGATGTCATATTGCTAAATGAGGATAAATTTTCACTGCGGTGGTGGGGGAGGGGTAGGCTGACTTTGTACCGTGTAAGCCGATTTAGATGATTCTTCTTTTGATGTGTAGAATATGTTGCCCCCCTAGTACCACTTTAAAAATTTATGCTGTTGGATGGTGTGCGGAGAGGGCGTTATCCAATTTCCTAATGCACACACCAATTTGGATTATTCGTTTTTGTTGTATACAGTAAGATCCCCATTACCACTTTATGGAGAAAAGTTTACCTATGTTTGGGATAGGGGGAGGGGTAACCTAAGTTTGTTACGCGTGGACTGCTTTTGATGATTCTGGTATATTGAGGCGAATGAGGCTCCCATACCAACATGCAAAAAAAGAGAAAAAAAAAACAGATATTGCTGCAGCAAATCCTTAGTAAGAGTCAGATCAAAAACAGGACAAATATCCACGGCTCTACACATGCTATTTATAGGCTGATGCATACCATAGTTAGACCGAGAGTGAACAATATGCAGTAAAGGAAGTCTTCTTAAGCTGTACGGGGTATGCCTATAAGAAACCATACCTGCGAGAGTGAGAGAATCTATGTTCGATCAGCAACTCTCTCTACGTTGTTCTTCCGACGAGTACATATTAAGCAACCGGTGGCAACCCACGTAAGGAGGAAGCCTGAGTGGATCATTTCACGGAAGGTCTCTTACTGCGAACATAACAAAGTTCCGCTGCACCTACTCAATGCGTCTAAAATGAACAGCATAACAGGGAGACCAAATCAGAGATGCATACTCGGGAATTGGTCTAACCAAAGAGAAGAATAAGTGAATTCAGGTGTTCCGATCAGAAAATTCCCTTGACCTCCGCTTTACTTAACCCAGAACTAAATTAAGAAAATCTTCATGTCGTCAATGAAAAGAATAAACAGCGACGCCCATAGGTGGCTACCCTGCAGTTCGCCAGATGAAGCCCTAATGATTCTGGATAAAGTATTACGGAAAGATACACGGTATGTCCTATCTTTTAAGTAAGAGCAGATCCAGTCGAGCTATAAAGGCGGAAAGCCCAACTTTTCAAGTTTAAGCATAATCACAGAGTGTGGGCGCTTATCAAATGCCTTGCTAAAGTTGGTGTAGACGCAGTCAGTCAGGAGACCTTGTTGGAAGGCAGAGATAATGTGAGATGTAAATTCAAGCAGGTTAGTTGTCGTCGATCTACTAGGCAGAAATCCATGCTGATTAGTTGAGATTAAAACCTAACACTGCCCAACAAGCTGTGAATATATAACAGATTCGAAGAACTTGGGTATGCAGGAAAGCTTCGCGATTGGCCTATAATTTTTATGAAGTTTTTATGCCCTTTTCTATAAACAGGAATTATAAAGAAGTTCTTCCATAACGTAGGAAATCTATCGGCCTGAAGAGATTTGTTGAAGATTAGTTCCAATGAAATGAGTAAGGCGTCAAAACAGGATCTCAAGAATGCAGCTGGAGCACCATCAGGACCAGAAGAAAAGTCCAGTTTAATATCCTTGATACCATCCATGATAATATCACGAGATATAATGGGAAAAGCAATGGAGGTAGCGGGACGATCCTGGATGAGACCAAACTCTTCCAGAGAAGGAATAAAAATTTCCTGATGAAAAGGCGCCCTCAGAAAACAATGCAAAGTTATCGGCTATATATATGAAACTAAAGGATCCATTGTACCACATTGTAGATGGATAATTATCAGTTTTCTTCTTCATATTTACAAATTTAGAAAAGCCCCGTAGATCAGTATGCAAGTTATTGCGAACATTATCAAGTTATTCCCTGTATAAGGATGAAGAAAACGCTAAAAAGCTGTAATGACAATAAACGAAATCACAATAAGCTGACGTGCTTCTGCAGCGTAAGTTAGTTTTCCATAATCTATTTTTCTGTTCTTAAGGCTTAGTATTTTCTAGTATACCACGATGGAGAATGACAGGATGATCTCGACCGTTTAAGTGGTATACATAAATTAAACAGATCATAAAACACGGAAACACAATAATCTATATCGCTTTCATAAAAAAGAGATAGAAAATCGATTGAGAGGATCCTGTTTGAAAGATCAAAGAAGTCCACCCTTTTAAAATTAATAACGTACTGAACTACGTTGGGGTCAGAAATATTAGTACCATCGTGGAGTTCTTTACATCACTAGTTTGGTGTAAACCAGATTAAGAGATGGCGTCAAGAAAATGGGAGTTTTTGCAGTAAGACAATTTAAGGGAAGGTAGTCATCGTGATCAGGGATAGGGGAGTAGAAGTAATACATGCGAACGAAGTTGGAAAACAGGAGCACGTGGAAGGCGGACACGCCTATGGGCTGTGCGATAACGTTTTGGTGCGATGTCGCGATCATCATGAGGGCCAGTCGAGCCACCACCGGATGGATGTTCAAGCCCAACCGAATCAATAGCAGGGTGGACAAGGGAAGAAGTTGGAAGTAGAGGCGACATGGGAAGCAGGAGGATCCAAGGCAGCCGAAAGCGCAACAGGAGCATCAAGAAGCAGGGGAAACCGCGAAAGCAGGAGCAACAGGGGAAGCAAGGCAGACAGAGACAGCCGAAGGCGCAGAAGGAGCACGGACACGAGCAGATAGAGCCCTGACATCAGCGGCAACCAAACCAATAAAGTTGGCAAAAACCGCGGACGGCCATGAGAAAAGAAAGCTTCAGTAAGCTTCACCTGTTTAACAATTCGGCGAATGTCATCTACGACCGGTAAAATCGGTGAAAGTTCCAACGAGGACACCGGGTCAAGGTCAAGCCTTACAACCGAAGCCTGGACGTCAACGAGCGAATCAGACACGGACGAAACTCTTGAGGACAGCTCATGAGACCCCTCCAGCAAGGCAGTAAAATTAGCCTGCAGCGTGCCGGCAATACTAAGAAGCTTATCTATCTTAGTGGTAAGGATGTTTAAGTCATCAGACAAGAGATGAATATCGCACAAGCGGGAAAAAAAAGGACACGACTTTATCAGCGAGCAGAGTCAGATCACCGGAGAGGGCCTCGGTAATACTCTTCACCAATCTCAACACGTGGCAAGGGCTTATGTCGAGGCATTCTCTACATGTGTTGGAAGATGAAGATCTAGTCGCACCTCTCAAGCAAGCAGCGAGAAAAAGCTGGCCACACACTCCATCACAACTGACCCCATCACGGGCAATAGCAACCCCACAGGCCGGTCAAATGTACATGTCAAAAAAATTTAAATGATACATAATAACCAATATAATAAGAAAAAAAGTAAAAATTAAAATTAAATAATAGGAACAAAAGTAAAAATAAAAAGAGAAGGATGCAACACAGAAGAACAAACATACACAGTACGCTCGCGCCGTCAGAAAATATAAAAAAGTAAAAATACAAAAGCCAAAAGAACAGAGAAAAACGAAACAGCAGCAATAGTAAAACAGCAATCTTCAGGTACCAAGAATAGTCAAGTGTGAATAAAAATTAAGAATAGGAGCAGGAGAAGAAAATCGCAGAACGACAATCTCGCAATAAAAAAGTCAGACGAACGAATCACTAATACAGAAGAAACAAAAACAAAAGAAATATTAAAAACTTTGAAGAATTAAATAGATAAATAAACAAATTAAATTTAAACGATGTAAACAAAACCAAACTAGGCAACGCGATAGGGTCACGGGAACCGCAGCAAAAAATCAAAACAAAAAATCACTCACTCAAAAACCAAACCAGAGGAGCACACAGCATAAACAAATAAAAACATTAAAAAGAACAACACACAAAATTAGAAGAATCGAAAGAAACGGAAAAGCAAAACGGTTAAAACAAAACCAATCACAGCAAACGCAATGAGGTCGAGGAAAAACCCAGTAAAAAAGTCCACAAAAATTCTAAGATTCAAACTAAACTCCGTAAGCAGACTACACCGCAACTAAAGCAATCAGAGTTCGAGGGCACAACGGGATCACATCAAATCATTAAATTTACAGAAACAGAAAAAGAAACAAGAACATAATGAGATCGATCACAGCGAACCAATAAATAACAAATAATAAATAGGAGCAAACCAGGAACACAAAAAGCAACAGATACCAATTGAACACCCGGCACAAAAAAAAATAAAATTATAATAAATGTTGCCAGATTTCTATAATTCTGTTTAAATTCCTTAGAATGCACTACCTCTGTAACTTTTTAAATTGCTTTGTGCGTACGAGCAGCATTCTTCGAGTCGTATATATGAAGATAGTAAAGAATGAAAAATAAAATAGTTTTAAAAACAAATTTGAACCGACTTCACAAAAAGTGCTCAAAGGCATAAAATGATTTTTAACTTTTAACCGACTTCCCAAAAACAAAGAGGTTCTAAGTTCGACACGTATTTTTTTCTGTTTTTTTTTTTTTTATGTCTGACCGGGCATAACTTCGTAACGCGTCGACCGATTTTAATGATTCGTTTTTTGTATGTTCGTTTTTAGTATGTTCACCGATTGGTACCATGTCAAAAAAATTTTTGGTAGGGTGGGGGTGGGGGTGGGGGTGAAAATAATACATAATACTACCTGAACGTTTCAGCTTACGGGATCATAAGAAATGACGATTAAATGTTTTTGTTGTAGTTGTTTGGTTTGTTTGATTTGCACCGACTTCAAAATGTCGTAATATATGTAAAATTAAAAAATATATATTATGCCTTTTAGCGCCTTTTGTGAAGTCGGCTCAACTTTTTTTTAAAAACTATTTCATCTTAATCGCATTATCTATAGTCGGTTAAATTTTGTTAAACTATTTTTTTGTTTTCGTAGTTCTTTGCGGAAAATGTGGCAGGAGAAGAGCCAAACCCGATTCCAACCTTCAACCTAACCTTTAATGAGTTATATGATTGAATACTACACGTTATCTCTTACACTACCGATAACTTATGTTAAATTAAAAAAGTATATGTTACAATAATCCGATAACAGCATTCAATAGATATATTCAATATCCGATAACATACATTCTCTTAGTCGGAAAATTATATAAACGCAAGTTAAATCAATTCTACATCGTCTGGCTGCGTATTATACATACGTATACGTATTTATTTAGTATCATATCTCTGGCGATATCGGCTATATAATCTGAACCCGGAAAAACTGAATGATATAATTTAACCATCTTCCTCGTGCCCTAAATAAATCTACGGGCAAATAGGCGGACCGACGATGATATTCAATTCAATGATAAAAGTAGACGGGTTGGATTAAATTACACTGGAAGTAGAATTGTAAATTAGATCGTCCTTGTACACATGATAGGTCATGCCCATCGATAACATTCTCAATAAAATTGGTTGGAACAGACTTTTCGAATTTATTTCAATTAGTTTTTCATGAGTGTCTGGCGAAGCTCTTTTTGGGAATATTTACTTTTCCTGATGCGCTACAGGTGGAGCAAATATTTTATAAAATTCCACTAAACAAATATTGAATCATATGAATCGATTTTATTTTGAGTTTATTTAATACTGAGTTTAAATGTCGGAAATATCTGTTCACAATTTTGTTACTACGCATAACATGAATCCATCTGAACCATATTTATGACAAGACTAGGGAAATAATTTTGAACAGATTTATTTAGACAGTTCGGTTTTTTTGCTTTGGGGCTTTATACAGAACTCATATCGACACTTGAAAAGCAAAATGTGATAAGTGACAAAATGTAATTCTTACAAGAATTAAATTAAGTATTTAGTGAATTAAAGTTATAATTTCGGAAATTACATCATTACAAATCAGCTAATAACACTGGTCTGCAACGAAATCCTCCTTCAAATAAAAATATTGTGAATATAAAGATGTTCCCGTGCTGAATCTATTATTATTGCTTTACATTTTTTATGTCACGTAGGTATATTCGTATTTTCTTTTTTTGCTTTGTTTTTTATTTGCTCAAAATTCAATATTTGTTGTGTTTTGTTTTAGCATTTACTCTACTTTAATCCATTCAAATCGTATACGTACTTACAAAACCGGTTTTGACTGATAGAAAGAGAAAGAAAGATATCAAGCTTTTAAACCAGCCCATGCGCCTCCGCCTTGCTGTGACTCCGTGGTGCTGAGCAGTGTTGTGCGTGTAGATTACATCGTGTACTCTACATGATAATTTACGTGTACTCTACACTCACTCTACATGGGATACTTTACATCTACACGTAAAGTAAATACATAATTTTGATTTTTACAAGATTTCATGAAAAGGTATCGTTAATAAAAAACAACGTCTATATAGCCCATAATTTTTACTTTATTGATTAGTATTCGTTTGTAACATTTGAGTTTGCGAGTTTTAGGGTAAAGTATAAATGTAACAATTTTTTTAAATGTTCAAGAGATAATCTATTCCTTGTTGGTGAGTGAACGTATACCCAATTGGAAAAGGACCTCTCCAGTTCAGCCGATGAAGTTGGAATTTGCAGAAGTTTATAGGCTAATTTAGATAAAGCTGGATGGTTAAATTCAGTCATGCTCCAAAATACAATAGATTTTTCCACATTTTTCTCTACTAATTTTGGAAAAACAGGCCCTGATTGTTTCCGAAAATGATGCCAGCTTCAATACCGTTGGTATCTAGATGGTCGAAAAGAAAATCGTTTATGATGTCTTGTTGTTCAATAGTCAGAAACACATTGTCATATGAAGGATGAAGGTATGCCACTAAAGAGTACACATTTAAAGCCATTTCCTTTCGTTTTTTTTTAAATTGTCCTTGAATTTTTCTGGTAATTCTAATTTTAGCCACAATAATGCTGAATCTGCGATAGAAACAAAAGAGTTCTAGGAGAAAATGACAAGTTCACCTACTGGATACATAAGCTTAGTTGAGTCCATAACGTTCTTCATGAATTTATCACAAAATAACAATAGTGAGACACTTTGTTTAATTTTTCTGAGACTAGGATCGGCTGCTATTTGCTTCATAATATCTTTGTTTTGAATGAGACAAGAAAAAGAATTACGGTAGAAACACCATCTCTCTGTAAAGACTCGCTGCTGAATGCATCATCATGCTTACGCAGTCGTAATTCGCAATTTCTATAATCTACACCAATACTCTACATAATACATACTCTACTTAATTAACACATACATACTCTACACGTCGATGTAGATTATTGATTTACACGTGTAGACGCACAACCCTGGTGCTGAGTATCTTAAAAAGTTGTATAGGGAGCAACTACAGAAAACAACAACACTATAAACGCAACTACAGAGCAAAAAAAGCGAAATGTTAAGAACATTGATATGATTTTATAGCAAATTCTAGTTTATTTTAGATATAAAATGGCAACGACTTGCAAAAATTGCATAGACTTATTTTGCTTTGTGATGTAATGTGTGCTACTGTAAAATTTCAACGGAATGCAATAACTACTC
Source organism: Leptarthrus brevirostris (assembly GCA_964036015.1). Taxonomy (NCBI): domain Eukaryota; kingdom Metazoa; phylum Arthropoda; class Insecta; order Diptera; family Asilidae; genus Leptarthrus; species Leptarthrus brevirostris. Next base: position 68,196,770 of record OZ038373.1, on the reverse strand, counting down.
TGGGGAAAGAGCTATAATGTACAAACCCAGAAAACATAATTATTAAGTCATAACTAACGATATTTGCAGGACTTGTTAAACCACAGTGACTTACCAAATAACCAAATAACAAGTATAAAATTTGGTCTTATACTATATTGTTATTTGGTTATCGAATGTTATTAGTCACCGTGATTTAATAAGTCCTAATCTGTACGAAAAAAATCTTTACTTATATTAGTATTAATTGTTTGTTTCGACTATCTTGGACATTATTCTATATACACTAAGAAATCCAATTAATTAGAAGTAAAGGGTTTTCGGAGAATGTAACAACATACTCTGTTTGACTATGAACTACCAATATATAATACTTCCAGAAGATAAATAATTGTATGCTTGCATATAATTTTCCAGTAGAATTAAGTTAATGTTTTTTTTTGTGAATTTGACCGCACAAATAAATACAATTTAATATTTCTCAGTAAACTGGTGACGATTTGAAGTATCCGTGTGTTTCTCTCACACATTTTAGCAGTTTTGATTTGTATTTGAATTTACGAGAATATGATAACTTCATGAATGTATAACCTTTAGTAAGTAAGTGTTTTGAGGAGTCACCGATATACCTATTTAATCTTATGAATAAAGAAGTTTTATCTTGTTTTTAATTTATTTAATTGCTGAGATTGTGTAGCGATAATTACGCTGCAGTAGTTATGATACTCCGCATAAGGATAGAATGCTTATGTTTTGTAACTTTTTCTTAATTATTATCCTATATTTACTGATTGTGAGTAGCATTATAGAGGCAAAGGGTAAATGTGAGAGTTTAAGTTACTGAGATCGGGTATTTGTATCTTTGTGTTCCTTTCCTAATCAAATAGATATTTATACGAAAATTTAATTTAATTGTAGATCTCGTTTTAAAACGATGCCGGAGAAACAGCACCGATCTCCTTGAAATCATCATCTCATTCCGTGTATTATTAGACTTTAGTTGTGCTCACAACCCTCGTTTTAATACATGTATTCATGCCATTACATGGATACCTTATTTTACAGAAACATTCTGGACTACGTTTCTCCTGCAATACGCTGGAGATGTTGGTAAGGCCTGTTGCTGCACAGGTGCCACCTGGAAGGGATAAAGTCCTTCGAAAGTATTATGAACGCCTTCAGTTCAACCATTTTTAACTAATAATTGCAAGCTATAAATATGATTTCTGATATGCTATTAAAAATGGCATTGCGTTCGCAACTAATTTATAACTGGAATTGCTTGACAAGCATACGACATACAGTACGTTTTACTACCATACATCGACAACTCCACTTAAATTAGTGTTATTACCGAAAAAAAGCAAAGGACCCAGGTAGAATTTTTTCTTTGAAGGACAGGACTTTGTCTAGTTTAAATTTCTTTTGAAACAGAACACATTCGCAATTTGTTTTTAACCGGAAATAAAAAAAAGTTTCGTGCAAATTTTCAAAATATTGCAGTTTGAATTGGAAACAATGATTTTTTTTCCAAAATTTAAGTTTGGAAATCAATTTTTTTTAAATCCATTAACCCTACCAAAAAAAGTACAGAGTCTTTAACACCATTGTGTTGCCTATCAACTGAGATATTAATAACATCTATAAAGCTAAAAGTGTAAAATATATACGTTAAAATGTAAGGCTAGTTAATTTAATCGTAAAGAAATTGCAAACTTCTTGAAGGGGGGTCGGTTTATATATATATATATATATATATATATATATATATATATATAAATTTATATATCTGGTCATAAATCGAAAACCATGCGCATACTTCTTCACGCTAACAAGTAAGCTGCCAGCGCAGTTGCTATTTCTCCGTTCTAAAATTCTCTTCATGGAGAAGCCTCGGTTACAGAAGAGTCCGAGCTTTTGGATTGTTACGGTAATTACAACACATCATTTCTTTTTCAATTTCACTCATATATTCATTTTTTATCATTAACTTAACGTTAAACAAAATTAATAAACTCCTTTATAATAAAAACAAGTAACTAAAATTATCTTATCTTATATGTAAATTGTTATGTCATTGAATATTATTTGAACAATTTTGTGACTCAATAAATTTTCGAAAGTAATCGCCTTGATATACTTAGTGCAAAAACCTTTTGCCTTGATGAAGCCTGCAATTCGACCAGGCATTGAACTTCTTAATTCAAGTATCAAGTATTTTGTAAAAAACCAAAAAATATTTTTCAAAGTAAAAAAATTTTTTTTAATTTTTTTTTCGAAAATTATATTTTTATTCGTAAGGGCAAATCACTTAAGATCACCGTTCTACGGCTATGGTGGCGATAGTTATGAATTTTCAAAAAAGGTATGATCACGATAAAAAGTGCAAATATGCAAAAGTTTACCAAGCTCTAACTTCTGGACAATTTTTTTTTTCAAAATCCTTTAGCACGATAATTACTTATACCAATAACAATATTTTGGTGAAGTTTGAACAAAATCGGAGACATCGAATTTTTTCACCTGGTACACTTAGGGAATTTTGCCCCATATAAGTAATTCCATTTAAAATACTCTATAAGAAATGTGAAGCATTTTTTGCAAACCATAGCACTTTAGGAAATAAATGCTAGAGACATTAATTGCTTAAAATCAGAAGATCTTTCACATAAAGGAGACGGAGTCGGATCAATACGTGAGCGGCAAGACCAACATGCCATGGGTACCGGGTTCGAGACCAGATGACCCCGTGAGCTTTTATTAAGAAATTTAAATAATCCACTTCGTCTCTGGGCTGTTGTCTAGCTCGCAGCAATGCAAAAACAAGACTCAAGTTTCCTCACTTCCCTTACCCTAATTCCCTTCCGGTCAAAACCATTCTAACGCATCAAAGGATTGTCCCCTAGGATTTGGCCACATCGTATAAAAAAAAGATTAATAATTGTAAATTTTCTTATTTTTCCGAACAATTCAGAAAAACCAACAATTTTGACTAAAATCGGGCCATATCTCGAAAAGGAACCATTTTCGAGCCTGATAAGCTCGAAAAATCGATTCTCCGTGACGAAAAACATAAATATATGACAAGATACCGAGGGGACACGAAGTTGCATACATAACCCTTCCATTGCGCCCGGACTATTTAGTATTTTTTTTCGTAATTACATATCTAAAGATCACAAAGACCCGATTTTTAGAATTTGACAATACTGTTCGGCGTTAATTTTTCCATCAACTTTAACGATTCGTTCAATTCCACCCACACAGAAACACCCCATGTCATCAGATTTCCTCTACCAAATTTTTGGTTTCCTCCAAATACTATATATTCGTGACAAGTTCTATTAATTTTCATATTGTCGCTGATAAAGATCCGCTTCTAGTCTTCTGCACTCCAATTATGATATTTTGGACCAGACTTTTTTAGAAGTCCTCGAATATTTGCAGGTGATACCGAGTAGAACGCCATTTAGATATTCTTACCCACTTCACAGAGTTTTGGACAATTCTTCTCTTTATTAGTTTCACGGCAAGTTCGCGATCGGTGAACGAAAATTTTGGATTTCTTCCACTTTTAGGTTCACATCTTTTCCCAATTATGTTCTTGTCTTACTGATTGTTGACTTTTAAATCCCCACTTAAATGGCAATTTTACGAACAGAACACTTTTTATCAAGAACGGCAATTGTATCCATTTTATTCTGCTTTTGAAATTGGCTTCATATTGTTTACCTAGTAGCGCTTTTAATGGTAGATACAATTTTGGCTTTATCTTAACACTATTAAATATTATCTATTACTTATATTCCAAAAGTATCACATATGTCAATTTTCTATACTGTAAACAAAATCTTCCCTATCAACATGGGTGAAAATGTTACCACGAAATGACCTTCTAAGTACAATTATTTGAATAAACGAAATTCACTTCCAGGAATTACGTAAATTATAGTTTCATTAGTTTCTCTGTAGTTGATTTCACATGAAAACGATACGGCGAAAACAACTTGATTTGCTATAGAATCGCTGATATATCCGAGAAAATGACGGAAAAACGAAGTATAAAACACAGACTAAAGCAATTCCCTAGTAAAAATAATCTGGGTCACAAAAGTATTTACTTTGATTTGTTTGATATAAAATTAAACATGTAAAATGAATATATAACTGAAATTTCATAATATAGATTTATATATACAGGGTGTTTCAGATCTGACGTGCCAAAATGAGTAGGGTGATAGATCTCAACTAGACAAAAACAAATTGTATGCCGGAGGGGGGGACAATCTAAAGCGTTTGAGAGTTACAGGGTGATTCATAAATTATTCTTTTATCTTTTGATCTACCAAACAGTGACATCAAACAAACGCTAAAAAACTACTATCCCAATGGCCTTCCCAAAATGGTCAACAATCTTGATCTAACTCCTACCATTACAGGTACAGTCACTACCAAAAGTGAAAAAAAATGTTTTGCGATTACCTAATGTTCAGCATTTTCCCAAATTTTCTCCGAAGTACATGTTATTAGTATATTTTTTATTTTTACTAGATTGCCTTTCTTATTACCTTTCCAAAAAGGTGCAAGATGTCCACGTATAGAAAATATGTAGAAATTTATACATAGAAACCCTATCGGAGAATATTATAAAAATCGACAAATTAAAGAGATTAAACTCAAATTAATTTAAATTGAATTTAAAAATAATTACAATTATCTTGATAAGTAACAAAAGCCGTTCAAAATGTCCACTGCCACTTTGGATGGATGCCAAAAATCTTCTTCTAAGTCCCTGTTTAAGGCGTATTGCAGCCAGCCTCTCACGTATTTTCGTCCCTGCAATCCCAATTCGGCTAACTAAATCCTTGCTATTGTTAACTGATTTTGAATAGACTTCGTCCTTCCTTCATTGCTTCCAATAAGAAAAAGTCAAATGGGGTTAGGACTGGATATCTAGCAGGCCAAGGAATCGGTGCACCTCGTCCAATCTAGCGGTTAGGAAATTTTTCAGACAGTATTATCTTAACAATTTTAGCCATATGCTCTGGTACTCCATCGTGTTGGTGAAACATTCCTCTAAGGTTATCCATTGGGTTCTCCTCCATTAGATCTGGCAGTGTATTGTCCAAAAAGTCCGAATATATATCACTGTTAAGCACTTGCGGCAAAATGAATAGTCCTACCAAATGGTTGGCGATGATACCAGCCCAAACATTGACACTGAATCTCTTCTGTAATAAGGTCATCTTTGCCCTGTGTGGGTTAGTATTCGACCAGATATGGAGGTTATGGAAGTTCGTGATATCATTCGCTCTGTCTTCAATGTCGCGTTCCAGAAGCCAATCGCAAAATTTCAGTTAGCTCTCAGAATCTCCTTCCAGTAGTCCTTGGGCTGGGTGATGATGATATGGACATAATCCCCCTCGATGAATAAACCTTCAAACCTTAGATGACGATAATCCTACTAGCGTTACGACTCGTTTTGTGCTCGTCTCAGGGTCCTGCCTCACGATGGTGATTATTTGCTGCTCGACGTCGACAGAAGTTCCCGAAGTTTCGGGTCGTGTCTTCATGTTGTGTGCAGTTACACTTCCTTCTTAACCTTTGGAAAGTCCGTGTAAATATCCCTCTTTCGGGTGCTCGCCGGTTGGGAATTTCCTTTGATATTTCAGTACAGCAGCTCTCTTTTTTTCGTCTACCACACCACAAATGTAAATAATATCCGCGTATTCCTCAAATGTAAATTCTACCATTTTTTAATAATTTTTGCTTAAAAACACCCGTACTTATTGATTTCTTTTTCAACTATGATAGTTATTCTTGCTGACTGACCCTTTTTTATACCAAAATTTTCATCAGGTACGAGTAACAGAACGCCAGGATACAGGGTTGTGAATTCTGGCTACTGCAAGCTTATATCGGCAATAAAACAAAATTACACTAACATTTTTGCAACAATAATTAAAATTAATTACCTGTTAACCCAAAACAAATATTTTCAACCTTTTATCTTAAAAATATTTTTTTCTTTAAAGATTTCCTACCTAAAGTGCAATAAAATAATTAGGTACTCAGGGAGTTCTAAGCCCAAAAATTTGGGAACTTCTGTTGACGTCGAATAGCAAATAATCACCATCGTGAGTCAAGACCCTGAGACGAGCAAGAAACGAGTCGCGAGACGATTAGGAGTGTCTTCATCAAAGGTTTGGAGGGTTATTCAGCGAGGGGGATTACGTCCATATCACCATCACCCAGTCAAAGGACTACTAAAAGGAGATTTCGATAGAAGACTGGAATTTAGCGCTTGGCTTCTGTATCGAATTTTGTGGACGGATGAATCTCAATTCACCAGGGATAGTATCACAAAATTCCACAACCTCCACAACCGGTCTGAAACTAACCCACACAGGACAAAGGTGACCTCATTCCCGCAGATATTCAGTTTAAATGTTTAAGCTGATATCATCGGCAACCATTTGGTAGGACCATTCATTTCTCCGCAAATGCTCAACAGTCAAATTTATGCCGACTTTTTGTAGAATACATTGCCAGATCTAATAGAGGACATCCCTGTGCATAATCGAACCATACCAACCGATTCCTTGGCCTGCTAAATCTCCAGACCTTACAAAATTGGACTTTTTCTTATGGGGAACAATGAAGGATGTAGTTTATTCAAGCCCTGTTAACACTAGGGAGGATTTATTTAGCAGAACTGGGAATGCAGCGACGAAAATACGGGATAGGCTGATTGCAATACCTCTAAAACAGGGACTTAGAAGGAAATTATTGGCATGCATCCAATGTGGTGGTGGAAATGTCGAACGGCTTTTGTAATTTACTAAGATTAAATTTAATACGTTTTGAATTCAATAAAAAGGATTGAAAAGAAGAATTGCAGATTTTCAAATAATTCCTGATAAGTTTTCTACTAATAAATTTCTACACCCTTTCTCTACCTAAGCATGTTGTACCTTTTTGGAAAGCTAATAAGATGGACCATGCAATAAAAATAAAAAAGGGTTGTACTAATTACATGTACTTCAGAGAAAATTTGGGAAAATGCTGAATTTCAGATAATCGCCAACCATTTTGTTCACTTTTAGAAGCGAGTGTACCTGTGATGGTAGGAGTTAGATGAACATTGTTGAGAGTTTTGGAAAGGCCATTGGGATAGTTGTTTTTCAGCGTTTGCTTCACGTCGCTGTGTTGGGTAAATCAAAAGACAAAAATAAAAGAGTAATATACATACCATAATAAACTGAAATTTATGAATCACCCTGTAACTCCTAAACGGTTGAGATTACCCCCTCCCTGCCACACAAGTTTTTGTTTTCCTAGGTGAGATCTATCATCCCACTGGTTTGGGCACGTCAGATCTTATACACCCTGTATACGACTCGAAGAATGCTCTTCGTACAAACAAAACTATTTCAAAAGTTACAGAGGTAGTGCACTTTAAGGAATGGAAACAGAATTATCCAATTGCGGCAAAATATTACGAAATTAGGGAAGTTTATCGTTTTCTAACCCCACCTTAGAAAATTCTTAACATGGCCAAAACCATCAAAATCGGTCTATGACTTATGAAGCTAGGCGCCGCCCATCCTCCACCTCTCACCACAAGCCACAATTTTTCTCAGAATACAAATTGATACTCTATGAACTCAGAATCATTTAAATGAGTCCACGCGTTACAAATTTAGGTAACCCCTCCCCCACCCTAACCCAAAAATTAGCTCAAAATTTTTCCATATAGTAGCAATGGGGGATCATACTGTATACGAAAAAAAAGAATCATCCGAATAGGTGTGTGCATTAAAAAATTGGGAAGCGCCTCTCCACACACGACCCCACCTCATAAATTTTTATCTTGGTACAAGCGGGGCAACATATCCTACACATCAAAAGAAGAATCATCCAAATCGGTTCACACGTTTCGAAGTTAACCTACCATTCCCCCATTAACACCTTAGTGAAAAATATACTCCATATTAGCAATGAGGGATTATACTCTATATAACATAAAAAGAATCATACAAATCGGTATACGAGTTAACAAGTTCCTTGTCCTACTACAACCCCACCTCTCCCCACCCCATCCTAGGACAACAATTTTTTCATTATTAGCAACGGGGGATCATACTCGATACAACCAAAGACGAATTAACCAAATCGGTCTATTTATTACGAAGTTAGGTTTCACTCCATCCCCCAAATCATCCAAATCGGTCCACGCGATACGAAGTTGAACTACCCCCAACCATGCGACCAATTTTTTTTCGTTTTCATAGCCGAACAATATTTGGTTACAAAGTTATTAATTTAATTCTATTTTTTTTTGAGAAACTACAATTAGGCGAAGTCTGCAACGGAATACTGTTGGTTATCTGATTTTCTTATGGAATGTGTAAATCTATTTTGGATTTTTATCCATTCTAATAAGAGTTCTCTGAGCTTTTAAATATTGTGAAAATTGTAGGTCCTAAAATTAATTTCAACACTTGATTTACCACCTTTTCTGTATTTCTATCTCCCAGTACAATGCTATTTTTGCAGACCCTATGTATAAATAGATTTTCATCACTCATTTTTACATTTCGCCTGAACTTTGCTGGATTTATTCATCTTCCCACCCGACTAGTTGAATTCGTGCCTGCAGGTACTAAAACCGGGAAAAATCCTACGAATTCCTCGTAAAACGCTGGATATTGTCACGCGACTAAATTTTGTCTCTGCATTAAAATTTATAAAGCTGCGAGGAAAATGTATTCATAAGCACATAAAACGGAACGTAAAATTCCAGGATTACATACATAAACAAATTTTTAGTTATTGTCGGCTAGACTGTGTGAACCATGAATTCTCTTATCACGAGCCCCCAGCTGTACTCGTACCATAAGCTTTCACGTCGCTGCCGCCAAATAATAAACGCAACAATATGTTTTCCCCACAACAAAATAATGGCCTTGCTTTTATGCGCTGTTAAGCAACTGTGACTTTTTTTTGCCTATTTTTATGAACAAGAAGGACTTTCAAGGTAATTCGCTTTTATCTCCAGCAATAAAATTTTATGGGTTCTTTGTTTCTGATCGCATCGAATACACAAAAAATTAAAAAAAAACATTTCTTAATAATACCCCACATTTCATCAAGACAACTTTTATTTATTTCTTGACGACACAAGAATATACCTGTGCGTACAAACCGTATTTAATCTACGAAATATGAAAGAATATTGTTTTAAGAAAGTGCTGCTCCAGGAAGTGAGTGTTTTGCCAAATATATATATATATAACTAAAAAGGGATTCAAAATTTGACTCAGTCATTTGAGATTTTTTCAAGCTTCAAATACCAACTGAGCGAAATTTATATAGTTGTATTTATTTATTTATTTATTTAAGCTTAATACAAGCTATTACATAATAATACATACTACAATTACAAGCTATAACATAATACTAATACTATTATTTATATGTTGATTTTTTGTCGGTGGTGTAAGTAACAAGGTGTAGGCCCTCCATCCCGAAGGTCCCAGGTTCGAGCCCTACCATCGGCTAGAGATGGAAATCATAAGCATAAATATCGATACTTGGCATCGCAATGTATTGAATCATGGCGACACTAAGTATCGATATATTGGAAAAAAATATCGATATTCATTAATATTGGTATCAAATGATATAACTTATTTTAATTATTTAGAAACATAAGAAATACTATTTTATTTATAGTTTACAACGTATCAATTTATATATTTAAAAAATATCATATTAAATCTGTATTTTTAAAAACATTATTAGATTAGTATTTTCATCTGAAGATGTAGTCATATGTGATCATTACGTAAATTTATGTGCTTGGCCGAATTATTCTAAATTGACGACATTAATGTTCAAATCTCCTCATTCATGTTTGCCAAAAATACAATTTGTGAATAAAAGTTCACAAGTTAGATGACTCCGATCACCGGCCATGACTCTCCATGTAAGAAAGAAAAGTCGCTCGGATGGTACAGACGTAGCCACAGCGCTTAAAAATATTCTAGCCAATTTGTATAAATGCTGGTATTCGGACTTAATTGCGCTCCAAATTGATAGGGAATAATAATTATTTACGTGCGCGAAATAGAATTCTGTAGTATTTGGAGATCTGGAAATTTGAGGGATGCAAATGTTATCACTTTTGCTATTTCTAGAAAGCGTTTCAGCATTGCCCAGGCGGAGCCTCATCTTTCTGGCACTTCTTGATTTGACTGCTGCCTCTTTCATCATTGACGGGTTTGATTTCCTTAGAAAAGTTGCCGCTGGTATGCGAGAAAGTTACTATATCCGTCACTTTCTTGAGTAATCCAAGAATCTCAGGGATGTGGGCTACTTTAGTGTTGTTCACAGTTTTAAAACCTAGGACGACTGCAGGTCTATCGAGCACAAAAGCTTCGTTTGCACCTTCTTTTGCATTTATCGCATTGTAAGTCCCAAATTACACGAGAGGAATTTTACCCCATGACTCACAGGAATTCTCTTCTGTGCAAAAGTAGAAAAACCCTCGGGAGTGTTGCTACGAAAGGGGCTTTGATTGACGTTAAAAAATCGGTTCATAAGTGTTTCGCAGGGTTGACAATTTGTATTCACCAGCACAAGCAATACTAAATCAACCTGACGCCAAACATTTTTCGAACCCTACTGAGGAATTTACGAAAATAGACAAAAGCAAATCAGGAAAAACTCAAGCAAAACCCCTACGATTCGTGATTGGCACTCACAGATGACCCTCTTCCTACCTCTCTTCTCTCACCAAGAAAAAAAGCAGGTTTTCGTCACACATGGGGTAAAATCGCTCTCGTGTTATTCAGGACTAAGTAAGGTTCAGAAGGCACCTTTTGGGCTCAAGTTGCCATTTCTGGCAGAATTCCAAATGTTGCTTACACAGACATTGAGAAATAAGAGATTCTGACAATTCCGTCAATCCTATAACTGTCAAATGCATATCGTCGTTAGTCGGAAAATGCGCAGTAACGCCCAGGTAACCTGCTTCTATGTCCAGCAGTAGGAATCCACTTGACTGAGAACTTAACGAACGATACCCGATAAAACTTCGTATTAAGTTTCCAAGAAAGTCGTCAAGTATTCCTTGACGGCGGTTGCCACAAAGGAAACAGGATTATTTGCATAAAACCGAAAGACCTCCTGTTCAGGTGTTAATAGACATATATCGTCCTTCTAAATCCTGTAAAGTAGAGCGTAGTTCATTAACGACTAATGTAGTCTTTTATACCTTACCATAACAATATTTTCAAAATCGGACTTACGTACCCCCAAAACTTATTTGAAATCTCAAAATTTGATAAAATTACATTATTCTTTCGGTACCGATATTATTGTGTAAAATTTATCGATACTTGCGAGTATTGAAAAAATGAAGTATCGAGGAAAAATCTCAATACCAGAACGACCAATGATGTAGTATCGCCCATCTCTACCATCGGCAACACAAATTACGACAAAAATTTGTTGGGGATGACAGAGTAATGATGGTGATTCGGAATTCACCCTAAATAATTGTCGGTCCAATTGTAATTGTGGCCTAGAATCGGGTAACTACCTCACAAAAGATTATGGAAAGATTATGGTGGAGAATATCCTACCAGAATATAGCAGTAGTTAAATTCATGAAAATGCTACAGCGCTTTCTAGCTCTCCTATAAAGATCGAAATTTCGAATTCAAAATATTTATTATTGGGAATTAAAATTATGTACATAATTTAAATTCTCTATGTAAAATTCTTGAATTAAAATTATGTACATAATAACAATTGATTGAATTTTCATTCTAACATATAAAGTCCGGCAACGGTCCAATATTACCCCAATGGTAGATTTTCGTGAAAAAAGTTTCTGACAAAAGTTGCTTGGTTTTGAAGGTGAAATCGTTTGCACACAAAACCACCCCACACCAGCATTTGTTGCGTCAGGGGTTTCGGATAAACAAATGTATCAGGCAAAGGTTGGATATTTTTCCTTGAAGAATCACAATCCGCAAGATGAAATTTTTTGTTATGTTATGGTTGGTAAATACAGGCGAGGGATACTTAATAATTCACTTCTTAACCCTAGGATGTCAATCTTAAAGGCACTTTATATGGCATTGGTTAAACACTGCTAGACGATTTGAAAAGTGTGACTGATTGAAACGAGCTTAGCATAAAGAAAAGGTAAGAAGAAGTATAAATTAAACGAATAAAGAAGAATATTAAACGAGTTAAGTGCCAAATGGAACAGTTAATGAAGAAAAATTTCGAGAAAATCAGGACTGAACGAGAGAGTGTCCAGAAACAGCATTCATCGACTTTATCTACAGATGTGACTGGAAACAATAGACTTCATCCTCCAAAATTTGACAGACAAACTCCCTGGCGAACATGCAGACTACAGTTCGAAAGGGCAGCAGGACGAACTTTTAAAGTGACGAAGAAAAAGCTACAGCTCCTATGTTGACACTTAGGGGTGGAGCAGTAAAATTGCTACAGACTATCCCGGCGGAGGGAAGGTATAGCTTTACGTCTCTAATACAAGCTTTATAATTGCAGCATATTAACCAGCACATGCAAGAGGTTCTCCGTCTTCAGCAGCGGAGTCGGACACAGAAGCCTGGAGAGCAATTGGAAAAGTTATCAGCGGACATAAAAAGACTGACACATTTAGCTTATCCCACGTTTAGCAAAGATTATGTTAACGAGGTCGCAAGAAAAGCAGTTATTAATTTACTTGCAGATCGTGACTTGCAGCAAGCAGTTCAACTGGCTGTTAAAATCACCAAAGCTGAGGTTTTGGATTACGCTCTGGCATATGAATGAGGCAGAAAAACAAGCATCAAGAAGCACCGTCCGCCTAAGAGAAGTAACCGAAATAGAAGATACCTGCTGTCGAGTCAATACATCGGAAAGAGAGACTCGTTTTAAATGATGAACGTGCAACAAATGAGGGCACCTCCACAGAGTTAGCAGAAAGAGGCGAAGGTCAAACTCTCCACAAGACGGCAAGATGACAACGTCTGGATCTGGCTGTGAAAAATGAATAGAAAGAGATCGAGCGGAACAGAGGGAAACAACAACAGGGAAACGTGTAAAGGCCAACTCTGCGGGGCAGGAGTTGGCCAGTAGAATCGACACCCCCGGAATCATCTTCAACATTAAGAAATTGCATCGAAACTATAGCAGCTTCGTAACCAAAGAGTTCAAGAACAAGAATGCACGATTACAGTAGACACAAATACATCTAGCTCTCGCAAAAATCAATAAGTTTTGATAACAGCTACAGGAGAATCCATTGAAATATATGAGAAAATATTAATGACAATATCCCTCGGCGACAATCGATGTTTACACAGATTTCTTGTCGCAGATATAACATACTAAGTGCATAGTTGGCCTCGATTTCATGAGATCCCACAACATTCAACTGGATATTGGAAATGTAATCATGATATACGACTACAGAGAGATTTCTATAGCTCTGGGATCAAATTGCTAGTCGAAGCTGAAGATTGTGGAGTATGAAGACGTCGAGCTTCCTCCTTGTGGAGAAACCTGAGTACGATCAAAAGTTTTTGGTGATCCCGGGAGCTATCGATTCTATCTTGTAGAACCAAACCGAACAGAACAAATAAGAAATGTCGCCGTTGAAAAATGTTTAGTAACTATCGATGAAAAGAATTAAGTTTTGGTATGAATCCTAAATTCCTGTAGAAAACCCATGAAATCAAAGAAAGGTAAAGTCTAGGGTCATGGAGAACCACCCGAAGAGATCTTGTTGGCAGAATATACAGACATAGATGAAACCAAGCAGCCGAAGAAGGATGTTAAAAAACCAACCAAAATAATACTTCAGTCAAATAAACTTAGTCAAGGGGAATATCGTAAAGGAAAGAAGTTAATTGAAGACTTTGCAGATATATTTGCAATAGATGACGAGGACTATGGAAAAACTGATATAGTGCGTCATTGCATCGACACAGGTGACGCCCAACCGATTAAGCAAGCGCCAAGAAGATTACCGCTAATAAAGCGGGAAGTAGAAGATGAGTCGAAGAGCCCGCGGATGTGCCCATTGGTGCTAGTGAAGAATAAGTACGGGAGTACAAGATTCTGCGAAGACTATAGTCGACTAAATGATGTAGAATGGAACTTTATAAGCCAGCATTAAAGCACTGATTAATGAAATTTAAAAATCCTGAAGTGCAAGTAGCAAGATGGCTAGAAAGACTTCAATCCTATGATTTTGAAATTATGCATAGGAAGCATAGATTCCATGGAAATGCACTTTCACGACGACCATGTAAACAGGAATGTAAATACAGTTCCCGTCTGGAAGGCAAATGCGACCATATGGCTGGCAAAGAACAACTGTCGTACCTTGACAGGATGGAACTATAAAGAATTTCGAGCAGCACAAGGAGAATACGAGAATATATCTACAATTTTGACGTGGAAAGATAACGACGAAAGGCCCAACGGAAAAGATATTTCCGACAGAAGTACAACGTTGAAGAGCTATTGGGAGCAATGGAATTCAATGTTTGTTAAAGAAGGAATATTGAAGCGTAAATGGGAGACACCCGACGAGTCGGCATGGCGAATGTAGCTGTTTGTTCAAAGGCACAAAATAAAGGATGTAGTGGAGGAAGTACATAACGGTACTTAGGGACTTCAATGGCGTCAATGAGGCTTTGGATAAATTAAGAAAACGATTATACTGGTTACATATGCGGGAGAATGTAGAGGACTGGTTTCGAAAATGTACCGTTTGTCCCTGTAGCAAAGGATCTCACATCAAAACAAGGGGAGCGATGCAGCAATACAATATTGGAGCGCCTTTTCAGATAGTCACAACTGACATAACCGGAGCATTTCCTGAGTGAGATCGAGGCAACCAATACATTCTAGTTTTAAAGGATTATTTCAGTAAATGGACAGAAGTAATGCGATACCAAACCAAGAAACAAATACAGTGGCAGAAGAGTTAGTAGCAAACTGGATCTGCTGAGTTGGCGTTCCTCATGAGCTTCATTCAGACCAAGGAAGAATATTTGAATCTCAAGTATTCTAGAAGATTTGCGGGATTCTTGGAATAAGAATAAAATTATAATAATAATATTTCTTACTTCGCTCGAGTTGAACGGTTTAGTTCGGAAATTTTTTTGCAATTCCAATTTATCACAAATTTTTGAAAAATTTGCTCGGGTCATGTGTTTCGTTTGTACATTGTGTACATGTGTATAATAATAAGGCTTAATAGAACAGTGTTCGAATATCTCAGAAAAGTACTGTATCTACTCATCGAATTAGAGCCACTAATGAAATTTTAATTTTGCAGGGAAACTTGAATATTATTTCACCTATTGTAATTTTTTTTATTGCGAATATCATTTAAAATTATTGCTGTGTGTATAATCTTCAAAAATATGTACAACATGTTATGTTTACCCCGGTGCCATAAAAGTGTCAGACCCTTTTTCTTGAAACTGCACCTAGGACAAAGCAGGTACGCTTACGGTGATAATGAATTTAATTTACCTATCTCTTTTCTAAGTCGGATTTGTAGTATTACGGTGATTACTTTTGTTGATGGTGCATCTGTAATTTGTGTTGTGTTAATCTGAAGGTGTTTTATTTTAAATTAAAGAGTAAATTATAACATTTTAGTGGAAATATTGTTTTTTGTGAATAAGACAGAAATGGGAAAGTGTAAAGACATTTCGAGTGAAAAAAAGTCGAGTATTGCGGCACTATTGAATTTGGGAACATTGTCCAATCGACAAATTGCCCAACAATTAAATGTTTCCCGCCATACTGTGGACAGAATTTCCAAGTTAGTGAAAAAAAACTTACCTGAAACCAGTAACCGGCGAGAACAGTGTCGTGAAAAACGAAAAACTACTCCACGAACGGATCGCAAAATTATCCAAAGTGGCATTGAAAATCGCAGTGCTCCAGCAAAATCATTAAAGTTAAATTTGGAAGCAGAGGGCATTCAAATATCGGTGTCAACTTTGAGGCGGCGGTTCTACGAAGCAGGCATGAAATGCAGGCGGCCAGCAAAAAAGCCCAAATTAACTTTGCGAATGAAATTTTCTAGATTGAAGTGGGCTAGAGCACATCACCATTACTCTGTAGAAGATTGGAAAAAGGTATTGGAAAATTTTATTCTTTTTAATATTTTTTTTCAACAAAGAAAAGCTTTATTACTTGAATGCTTAAATTTTTTTTTCTGTAGGTGATCTTTAGTGACGAGTGCCGCTTAGAAGCCGTAACGGAGAGCCGTCAATTTGTTCGACGAAGACCAAATGAACGTTATAACGAAGCCTGTATAGTGAAAAAAGTAAAGCACCCCCCTTCAACGATGATCAACGATATGGTCATGCATTATCAACGCGATACCTGGACCAGTTTACTTTGTTCAAGGAACCATGAATCAACATTCATATAAGGAAGTTCTAGAAACAGTTTTTTTCCTTCTACGATACACTCGACCCAGAAGGAGGTCCATATACCTTCATGCAGGACGGGGCACCTTGTCACAGGGCACAATCCATAAAAAAATTGTTAGCAAATAAAAATGTTCCTTTACTACCCTGGCCTGGCAACTTTCCAGATCTTAACCCAATAGAGAACGTGTGGAGTTTTCTAAAACGTATTGTGTATTCTTCTTCAAATCCTACCATTCAATCCTTAGTGATCATGAGGCTATATATGCATCGTTTCGTTTACCGATCGGTGGTGACCCTATCCCAAGTTTACATGAAAGTAGAGACTTCGGTAACGTTAATATGCGGGAGCTCGTCAACTGCTTGGAGGAATTACCATGGGATCCAATATACGAAACGAATGACGTTAATTCCCAAATCTGTTTCTTTAACACTACATTGCTACAACTTTTCAACCATTATGTTCCAACAAAACGCATTATTCACAAGTACAAGAATGAATGGATGAATAGGAATATTGAAACCCTTATACGAGAACGTGATTTTGCACACCACTTGTGGAAGCGGTTTAAAACGAATTATCTGCTTCAAAATTTTAAGTTCCTGCGTAATCAAGTTACTAGGAGCATACGTGAAGCAAAAATTCGCGTATGCGGCCGTAAAGTTAATCTGTCCTTACCCAAACGTCAGCTCTGGCAAAATATTAGGCAATTAGGAATCAACGGTGGGGTAAATCCAGACGAACTTAACAAATTTTTCGTTCAAGGTAGCGATAATACTAGCTCGTATAACAATGCTAATGAGAGCGCTTTCTCTTCTCTTGATGACACAGGAGAATTTTCCTTTAAGCGTGTTACCTGTAACGAGGTCTATTCTGCTTTTTCTTCTATTAAGTCTAAGTCTATGGGTTTGGATGGATTGGAGGGGCGTTGGATTCAGCTTGTCCTACCTTATATAATAGCACATCTCACCCATATCATCAATACATCTATTTTGACATCGACATTTCCTAGTTGCTGAAAATTTGCTAAAGTGGTCCCTATTAATAAGAAACCTAATCCACAAAGTCCTTCGGATTACCGTTCAATTAGTATACTGCCTATTTGCTCAAAAATTGCAGAGAAGCTTTTATATTCACAAATGAACTCTTATATTCAAAATAACAGTCTACTATTTGAATTCCAATTTGCGTTTAGATCTAATCATAGCACAACGACTTATATACGATTGATAAACGTATTGTCTCTCTGCTTGTTCTTTTAGATTTTTCAAAGGCCTTTGACAGCATTGATTTTAACATTATGTGTAATAAATTAAGTGTATTATATAAATTTGATAATACTGCAACAAAACTTA
This sequence comes from Leptarthrus brevirostris, assembly GCA_964036015.1. Taxonomy (NCBI): domain Eukaryota; kingdom Metazoa; phylum Arthropoda; class Insecta; order Diptera; family Asilidae; genus Leptarthrus; species Leptarthrus brevirostris. The sequence continues at coordinate 68,178,945 of OZ038373.1, read as the reverse complement.
TTTATTCTTATCTTACTCACAGATTTCAAAAAGTTGTCATTGGAAACTCAGCGTCAGGTTTCTTGGAACTAATGTCTGGAGTTCCGCAGGGCTCTATACTTGGACCTTTATTGTTTTGTCTTTATATAAACGATCTGAAGAATATTCCCAGGCACATGTTTATTCAAATGTATGCTGATTGACACTCCTTATTAAATCGTCAAACCAGTAATTCAACTAGGTTTGACTAGCAGGGGAGTAATGTGGCGGCTTTAGATTGACTCTGAAGTTAGCTACAATTTCCATACAATGAAAATACCTGCTACTGCTCCAGTTTCAAAAACGCAGTAAACTGGTTGCATATTTTCTGGCTATAAAAGAGCTGAAAATATGTATCACAGTCAGTTCACTTTCAACCTCTAAAGAATGTAATCAGAAAATAATTATAAAATCAAAGTTTTTAAATTAAAATAATTACATAAAAATAAATCAAGAAAATCTTTTATTAAAATATCACAATTAAATAAAATTTTCTGAATTATATTTTAAAGTTACAGAACTCGGTGGAAGGATGGAATCATCCAAAACAGATATGACAGAGAATAAATCATCAATGATTAAACAAGAATCAGCCTCAGAGTCTTCTATTAAACTGAAGGCAAAACAGAAAGACATCAAACGATTGGAACCAAGTAGGAAACCAGTCAATATTAATAAAACGACAATAACGTTGACGACCTTTTGTAAGGACTCTCAAACCATTGAGAAGTCCTACAAACAATAAGGTTAAATAGAAAGTGAACTCATAACTGGAGGTTAACACGTGCCCTCCTCAACGGTAGAGGTAATCAACATTAAATCTACTACCTCCATATTCTTTGTGAGAGGGAAGTCTTATGATATCTGAACGTCGTCTTGCTGTGATGATTGACTTCTTCTATGTGAGAGGGAAGTCTTATGAGGACTGAACGTCTTCTTGCTGTGATGATTGACTTCTTCTATATGAGAGTGAAGTCTTATGAGGACTGAACGTCTTCTTGCTGTGATGAGTGACTTCTTCTATGTGAGAGGAAAGTCTTATGAGGACTGAACGTCTTCTTGCTGTGATGATTGACTTCTTCTATATGAGAGGGAAGTCTTATGAGGACTGAACGTCTTCTTGCTGTGATGAGTGACTTCTTCTATGTGTAAAACAAGAAAGTAGCTTACCTTGGGTAGGGAGTACTTATGTTTTAAATTTAACGTTGTTGTCTTCTGCTTTCTATTTTAAAAACCAGAAAGTACCTTACCTTGGGTAGGGGGTACTTCTGTTTTTAAAATTTTGAGGTCACTAATGTGGGTATGATAGGATTAATGGGGCTCCTTGATGACTGAATATAGGAGGGCGTAGTCCATATAATTGTACATCCCAAATCCTAGTTCCTCTTAGTACCTATAAACTGTTTAGATACATTTTATTTAAATGAAGAAGACTATTTTATTTTAATATTTTTATAATTTTATTTTTATTAATTTTGATACTTTCAGATCGGCAGATCTGGTTTGACTGAAATACTATTTACATTTTTTTTACATTTAACACATAGATAGTTTGTTCAATATTTTCTCTGTATAGAGTACAGTATTTTATTGTCTATGAATAAATGATTATTACATATTTCAAAGTGTTTGTGTTTCACACTATTCAAAATTTATCGAAGTGTACAGGTTGACTAAAATATATTTGACAGTACAGTCTGATTGGATATTAGTAAAGTGGATTTTAATAAAAATATTTTATTAATAATGTAATCAAACTTATGAAGTTTAAATTAAAAATTAAATTTGTAGCTACTGCTACACTGATGATGTTCAGCTACTACCTTCATCCAAAACTGATGACATTGAAACAAATGTCTGTAATGTTAATGAGGATCTCAAACGGATCTCGGAATGGGCCAAAAATAATAAACTTAAATTAAACCCAGATAAATCGCAAGCAATTTTTATTTCGATACGTTCATTTGATACTCGTAACATATCAAATATCATATTGGATCAATCTTGCATAGCTTATGCAGACTCAGTTAAAAGTTTAGGAATTATTTTAAATAGCTTTTCCAAACCTAGATGCAAGAAATAGTAGAGTACTCAATGTTGCATATAATGCCTGCGCGCGGTATATTAACAACTTAAGCAGATTTTCCCGCATCTCAGTCCATTCTTGTAATATATTGAAATGTTCACTCAATAATTACATCAAATTTATTGTAGCCATTTCGATTTTTAAATTGATCAAAAATATATGACCACCATACTTATACAATAAGTTAACATTGTGCAGATCATCAAGAAGCCACCACCTTGTTTTACCTAATTTTGGAACTCTTCAGAGTGAGCGGGCATTCTTCGTCGTTGGTGCCAGAATTTGGAACTCTCTGCCCATTTGCGTGAAGTATAGGGCAACTGTTGGCTGTTTCAGGAAGTTAGCTTTTGAATACTTTTCTTCTTTAACGTAGGTCGTTAAAATGTGTTAAACATTTACTTATATGAAGTTAATTATAATTGTTAGATTGTATTTTCTTCAGAAATGTAGTTTTTCTTTTCTTTTCTTTTCTTTTCACTCTATTTTCTAATTAATCATAAGTCTCTATATAATTGTAGTTCTTTTTATTTTCTTCCTTTTCTATAGCTTAATGTATACTTAGGTTAGTTATTTGCTTAGTTTGGTTTGTAATGATTCGTAAGATGAATATTTAGGGAGTTTTTTTACACTAAAAGAGTTTTTTTTTCTCATGTGTAATATATGAATATAAAGTATTATTATTATTTTCGGTTTTGACGCGTGTCATCTCGGCTTTTAGCCGGCGCGGCGGTAGCTTTCCCCTACGTCGGGCGTAATGCCAATACTTTGGGGATTTGTCATTCGTTCGTTATGTCCTTATGTATTGTCTGTAGCGTCCTGTCCGTAGTTCAGGAATTTGCGAACCGTTCGGCAAGTGTTAAGAACAACCGCTTTCTGTAGTGTGTGTGTAGTGTTCCTATGTAACCCCAGTGATTGTATATTTGTGATTATTTTTTTCGGTACAACGGCTGTGGAAGACAAGATGATTGGCACGATAGTCACTTTGTCCATTTTCCACATCCGCTGCAACTCGTGTGCCAAATCTGTATATTTCGTAATCTTCTCCCTAAAAGTGTTCTGCACATTGTTGGTGTTGGGTACTGCAATGTCAATTAGGTATGTTGTTTTGCTGTATTTATCTATGAGAGTAATATCCGGTCTATTGTGGTGTATTGTCCGATCAGTTATTATTGACCGATCATAATATATTTTATGTGTGGAATTTTCAAGAACACTGTCTGGTGTATATTTGTAATATGGTGTGTATGTGGCGGGTGTAATAAGGTTGTGTTTTAGGGCTAACTGTTGGTGTATGACATTGCAGACCTGGTTGTGCCTATGCAAGTAATCTGTTTGAGTAAGAAGTTTGCATCCAGCCGTTATATGTTCTATTGTTTCAGAAGCTAAATGACAAAGTCTACACGTGTCGTCCTGAACTGCCGCATCCTTAAGGATGTGTTTCCTATAATTCCTCGTGCTAATGACTTTGTCTTGTATAGCAAGCATGAATCCCTCCGTCTCAGGGAATAAATCACCGCGACTGAGCCAAGCGTTCGACGCATCTTTGTCGACATGATTTTGGTTCAAGTCAGCGTAATGTCTTCCGTGGAGAGACTTCTGTGACCATGCTTGCTGTTTATCTGTGTGTGTGGCTATGTTAAGGGTATTATCCAGCATTCGGTTGTGCAAATCAAGTGGTGTTTGTTTGTTGTCGGCTTTGATCACTGCTTATTATTATTATTATTATAATCCTTAAAAAATAAAATTGAAGAAACATGGTCAGGAAACGAAGAAATAAAAAAAATGATTGGAGAATGCGTCAATAGTATGCCAGCAAGAATTGAGGCAGTTATTTCCGCTAAAGGTGGAAACAACAAATATTAATCGAATTTTTTTTTTTAATGTTAAATGTGCTTCAATAAAGTGATAATGCAAACTATAACAAAATGTTTGTTTTCTTTTTGATTCATCATGAATTATTCCTGTTTAAGTTGAGAAATTGCGCAAAAAGTGAAGTGGCTCTAATTCGATGAGTAGATACTGTAGTAGATGAGCATCAACGGGATTGGGATAGCTATATTCCGATATTTCTGCTAGCTTATCTAACATCCGTCCATAACTCAACAGAACAGACAGCCTCTAAAATTGGACGACAGATTCGACTGGCCCGTGATTTGAAGTTCGGATCACTTGTAAAAGATACTGAAAACACTGAAGAGTACATAACAATACTTCGGAAGCGTCTAACAGAAATCCATCAAATGGCAAGAAAGACATTCAGCGATAGAATGAAAACACAATTCGACATAAGAGCTAATTCTAGCGGATTCAGGGAAGGAGAGCTCGCCTGGCTATTCAACCCACGGTGCCGAAAAGGAAAATCACCAAAGCTTCAACAGCAGTGGAAAGACCCTACAAGATCCTTATGTGCATCAACTATGTGGTCTACAGGATACAGCGGGGACCGAAGGACAAAATGAAGATCGCGCACATTGACCGATTAAAGCCATACGAAGGTGATACAACTGTTCGGGATGAATAACGGAAATTTCTAGAACTAAGTTGCTGAACTTTCTAGAATTGACCTACGTAGTATAAACAGGGCTGAGTAGCAGGCTAGTCAGTTCAGTTGTATTTTAACCAGTGAAGTGATAAGTGCTCATTAGAGAAGTAAAACGTTATATTATGAAGAAATACTGACAAGAAAATTGCGCAACGAATTAATAAATGGAACATATTTTATTCACAGACTCTTTTCTCGGTCTTAAATTTTCCCCACGCCCATTAAGGATTTCCCCTAGCCACTCTGATTTTTTTTCAACTCAACTTCGGCTTATGCTACCAGAAGATGAAAAGTGGCCCACTAGCTCAAAATTATCCTCAACAGTTAATTGGGGTATGCTCGGAACGAAGCAATCAACTTCATTGCAGTTGAAATTGGGGCTATTCTCCAAATGCAAAGTCAATAGCATAGAAGTACTGCCAAATTTGATACGCATGCCTTGATGTGGAATGGCTGTCCAAAATTCTTTTAGAAGTGCGTTTCAAACTCTTCCATTTCGCGGTACACTCATCTGCAGTACAGCAAAAACCCAATGCTTTTCTTCATGTGCCTTAAAAAGTTGTTCTTTATTCTGCCGATGTCACATCAGCTGCAATACATCTGCTGGAGAAACGAATACAATAATTTTGTTCTAAAAATATCCCTATATGTATATCACTACTACCTGCATTTGTGGTCTGGCATCATTCTGTAAAATTTAATACTGATTGCTATCCTGCAGAATAACTCATCTAACGTCACTAAACCAAGGATGAATGCGAAAGTCCGACCACGGCACATCCGCAAATGTTGCATATGTCGAACGAATTCTATAAAAGCACAAATTTTTTTACAAATATTGGATTAGAGGTTACGACGGCGCTGCGCGATAAGCAGGGTTCATCGGTGCTAGCACCATTGACATGAGAAAGCAAATGAAAACATAAGTGTGATCGCTCCGGAGACATAAGGATCATAAATAACCCTGTAAACTTGAACATAATTTTGACGGTAGTTGTAACTCCGAAGCAAACTTGGAAACACCCTTTATAGTCAGGGTTCGTATGAAGTTTAAATTGAGAGTTGTCATGTTTTAGCAGTCGTAGTAAAGTATCGCAAGAGCTATTACAGAAGTCACTGTTCTCATTAATGATCACTTAGTAGGCGATTTAATAAAAGATACGGAAACAAAATTATTGGTGTTGTCGATGGTTGCCACATAGCTATTGTTGCTTCTCCAGAGGATGACACAGAATTCAACGAAAATCATTTACGAAACCTCAAAGGATTTCATAGCTTGAATGTATTAATTGTAAATAACTCCATATGTAAATTTATATAACTATGGTAATTAATTAAATGCACCATTAGTGTTGTGATGTAGATATCCGCATTATTTTGGGAGGGCACGATTTCCTGGGTCTGTGCATGATTCAGCAATTTGGACGAAATTGCATAGAAAAATATAATTTGTATCGAACAACTCTATCGCCAATAAGTTGGAATAAGTGATAGGGTGTCGACCTAACAACTTGGAATTCTCCCGGCGGTGACCCATGGTTGTTCTCGACAAATGTTTCTCATAAAAACTGCAAAATCCAGCCACATGATTTCTTTCATACAAATTATAGAGCTCCGGACTAAAGTAAGGAATTCTGATTTCCATAGATCCTATTATGAAAAATTTTCCGTCTTTTCAGATTAAAATCCAAAAGAATCGGTCTATTTTGGATTTACTAATTTCAAAATGTTGCCATATTTAAAAAAAACGACTTTGAGTTCCTCTCAAAACACCTCCATCGTCTCGGGTACCTTCTATTGGACTGTACTTCTCTGACAAGTGATCAAGAATCTTCCTTCTGCAATTGCTTTGCAGGTGACCTTCTTTACCGCAGGACCAGCATCTGTACTTGCGACGGCGCACTTCAGCTTCGTTGTTCTGATCGGTACCGCTCTTCAATGTTAATTCTTCTTGTTTCCTTCTATTGCACTTTATACAACCAGTCTTCCTCGTGTCATATCCCGGAGGTGTTGATCTCCTTTGCTTCCAGCAATCTCGTCGGAGATGACCCTCCTGTACGCATGTCCAGCACCTAGGACGAGAATTAATGACATGGGTATCGATTCGGTAACAAATATCTTTTATGTTGGTCTCTTCTCTTTGCTCAATAGGTCTTCTGGAGGCTTCTTTTGCTGCCTTCCAAACCAGAGCCCAAGCCAAAACCTCAGCGTTGGTGTTCTTTCCAGCCAGTCGTACTGCTTGCTGCAGGTCACGATCACATAACTGCTGCAACTGCTCTCCAGGCTTCTGTGTCCGACTCCGTAGCTGAAGACAGTAAGCCACTTGCATGTGCTGGTTTCCATACCGCACTTCTAAAGCTTGTATTAGAGATGAATAATTATACCTTTGTTCTGCCGGTATAGTCTGTAGCAGTTCTGCTGCTGCGCCTGTAAGTGCCATGATTAAAGCTGTAGCTTTTTCTCGTTAGTTCAGAAATTTACTGCCACTGCTGTCTCGAACTGTAGTCTGTATGTCTGCCAGGGAGTTTGACCATCACCTTTCCCCTGTTCTTTCAGTTTCTTCTTAAGTTCTCCGATTTTCTTTTGCATATAGGATTCGAGATTTAACTTCATAAAGCTTTCTAGGTTTTCAAACTGTTTTCGCACAGACATTTCTTTTTCGGCTTTCACTTCTTCAACAGAAGCTTTAGGTTCCGTTACTGATTACTTTTGTTCTTCCAGCGATGCCTTTAACTCAGTAACGGACGCGTCCATCGTCGCTTTCAACTCTGCCGTTGATGATTTCTGTTCGTCTATTGATGCTTTTAACTCATTTACGGAACCTTCCAATGACGATTTCAACTCGGCTGATGACGATTTCAACTCGGCTGATAGATTTCTGTTCTTCCATTGCTGACTTTAACTCGTCTAATAACGTTTTCTGTTCTTCCATTGATGAGCACTGCCAAATTTGATACGCACGCCTTGATGTGGAATTGAAAAGATCTGTCATGCTTGGAGTATTTACTTCTTCTTCTTCCTCTGGCCCGTCTTCAAAAACAAAAGCCTCTGGATCCTTTCCTTCCTTTTCCATAGCTTCCTGTAGTATCGCTACCAGGGCACATTTATTTCCAATTGTAGGAAGGGAACGTTAACTTAATTTCCCATTCAAGTCTTGAACACGTAAATCCTTTAATTTGCGACCCATATTTAGATTATTCTCTGCACTATTTTACTTAAATTTCACAGTGACTTTTTCTTCTTCTTTTTTTCCAAGTCCACTTTTAAATTTTTCTTAATTAATCCCCCTTCTGACACCAATTGTAACGTAAATGGGGCTCTTTGGGCTCGGCGGATTAATTAAGACACTTATTTACAGTCACAAATATTCACAATTTTTATTCACTTCACTTCATTAATTCGGTGCACAATTTTCTTGACAATATTTCTTCACAATATTACGTTTCACTTTAACAACAAAAACTTATTACTTCACTGGTTAAAATACAACTATTTCCATTATCACACTATTTCCATTATCAAATGTAAACGCTTCGCAGTCTAAATCACGACTAAACTTACATTATATATACTACCCAGTCACAAAAGTATTAGGACACTTGCATTTTTTTTACATTTTCAACTTTGTGGGTATATAAAAAAGTGTTTAATTATAAAAGTAAATTTCGTTATGGTAATAATTACTTTGTTTGTTTTGTTCGAAATTATTTTCACAGTTACAAAAAATTTAAATAAATAACAAAAAAATAACGAAAATAATGCACAATAGCAGAAAGGCAACCGTAGTCATATTATACGGAAAAAGTCCGAAGTATACCTGACAAAATGCTTGAAGCACCCTATCAAATTTCCAACTTCTGTAATGGTTTTGGGGCTGCATGTCCGGATATGGAGTTGGGTTTCTCCATTTTATTGATGGTGCAATTAACTCCGAAAAATACCAAAATGTGCTGCCATCAATACCTCTCCTTCAGTCGCCTAAAGGGAGTTCGTTTTTCAACAGGATGGAGCACCAAGCCATACTTCAAAATCCAGTAAAGTCTGGTTGCAGGTCAATGGAGTACCAACAATGGAGTGGCCCGCTAATAGTCCAGATCTTTCCAGAATAGAGAATTTATGGGGAGTTATTAAGAAAAGACTTGGGGCGGATCACTCCAGGAGGACTAAAACTGTTCTTCGTGAGAAAATAAAGGAAATTTGGAATTCTTTTACCGCCGAGGATTGTGAAGAGGGAGATTAAGACTTTTTAAATCAATGCCACTCCATATTAAAGAGGTTGTAAAACAAAAGCGTAATGAAACAAAATGCTGAACATAAAGAAATCTACAGTAAATTTAATTTATTTTTCCTATTTTTCCAATGAATATGTATTATTTTCGTTATTTTGTTGTTATGTATTTGAATTTTTGTAACTGTGAAAATAATTTTCAACAAAACAAATAAAATAATTATTGCTATAATGAAATTTTCTTTTATAAATATTATAAAATTTTTTATATACCCACAAAGTTGAAAATGTGAAAAAAATGCAAGTGTCCCAATACTTTTGTGGTTGGGTAGTATATATATATATATATATATATATAGATAACGTAATGGGGCTCTTCTTATTTTTAATACTCAGTATCATTCTAGAAAGTTCGGTAACTTAGGTTCTAGATGTTGCCGGTTCACTATTTCCCTTTTGGTGGCCTTCTTCTTTCACGTTACAATGGTTGTTCTCGACAAATGCTTCTCATAAAAACTGCAAAATCCATGAAAAATTTTCCGTCTTTTCAGAATAAAATCCAAAAGAATCGGTCTATTTTGGATTTACTAGTTTCAAAATGTTGCCATATTTAAAAAAAACGACTTTGATGTCCTCTCAAAACACCTCCATCGTCTCGGGCACCTTCTATTGGACTGTACTTCTCTGACAAGTGATCAAGAATCTTCCTTATGCAATTGCTTTGCAGGTGACCTTCTTTACCGCAGGACTAGCAACTGTACTTGCGACGGCGCACTTCAGCTTCGTTGTTCTGATCGGTATCGCTCTTAAATCTTAATTCTTCTTGTTTCCTTCTATTGCACTTTATACAACCAGTCTTCCTCGTGTCATATCCCGGAGGTGTTGATCTCCTTTGCTTTGCGATCTCGTCGGAGATGACCCTCCTGTACGCATGTCCAGCACCTAGGACGACAACCAATGACATGGGTATCGATTCGGTAACAAATATCTTTTATGTTGGTCTCTTCTCTTTGCTCAATAGGTCTTCTGGAGGCTTCTTTTGCTGCCTCCCAAGCCAGACCGCAAGCCAAAACCTCAGCGTTGGTGTTCTTTCCAGCCAGTCGTACTGCTTGCTGCAGGTCACGATCTGCAAATGAATTAATAAATGCTTCTCTGGCTACCTCATTGACATAATCAAATGTGTCAGCCTTTCTATGTCCGCACATAACTGCTGCAACTGCTCTCCAGGCTTCTGTGTCCGACTCCGTAGCTGAAGACAGTAAACCACTTGCATGTGCTGGTTTCCATACCGCACTTCTAAAGCTTGTATTAGAGATGAATAATTATACCTTTGTTCTGCCGGTATAGTCTGTAGCAGTTCTGCTGCTGCGCCTGTAAGTGCCATGATTAAAGCTGTAGCTTTTTCTCGTTAGTTCAGAAATTTACTGCCACTGCTGTCTCGAACTGTAGTCTGTATGTCTGCCAGGGAGTTTGACCATCACCTTTTCCCTGTTCTTTCAGTTTCTTCTTAAGTTCTCCGATTTTCTTTTCCATATAGGATTCGAGATTTAACTTCATAAAGCTTTCTAGGTTTTCAAACCGTTTTCGCACAGACATTTCTTTTTCGGCTTTCACTTCTTCAACAGAAGCTTTAGGTTCCGTTACTGATTACTTTTGTTCTTCCAGCGATGCCTTTAACTCAGTAACGGACGCGTCCATCGTCGCTTTCAACTCTGCCGTTGATGATTTCTGTTCGTCTATTGATGCTTTTAACTCATTTACGGAACCTTCCAATGACGATTTCAACTCGGCTGATGACGATTTCAACTCGGCTGATAGATTTCTGTTCTTCCATTGCTGACTTTAACTCGTCTAATAACGTTTTCTGTTCTTCCATTGATGAGCATTGAAAAGATCTGTCATTCTTGGAGTATTTACTTCTTCTTCTTCCTCTGGCCCGTCTTCAAAAACAAAAGCCTCTGGATCCTTTCCTTCCTTTTCCATAGCTTCCTGTAGTATCGCTACCAGGGCACATTTATTTCCAATTGTAGGAAGGGAACGTTAACTTAATTTCCCATTCAAGTCTTGAACACGTAAATCCTTTAATTTGCGACCCATATTTAGATTATTCTCTGCACTATTTTACTTAAATTTCACAGTGACTTTTTCTTCTTCTTTTTTTCCAAGTCCACTTTTTAATTTTTCTTAATTAATCCCCCTTCTGACACCAATTGTAACGTAAATGGGGCTCTTTGGGCTCGGCGGATTAATTAAGACACTTATTTACAGTCACAAATATTCACAATTTTTATTCACTTCACTTCATTAATTCGGTGCACAATTTTCTTGACAATATTTCTTCACAATATTACGTTTCACTTTAACAACAAAAACTTATTACTTCACTGGTTAAAATACAACTATTTCCATTATCACATGTAAACGCTTCGCAGTCTAAATCACGACTAAACTTACATTATATATACTACCCAGTCACAAAAGTATTAGGACACTTGCATTTTTTTTACATTTTCAACTTTGTGGGTATATAAAAAAGTGTTTAATTATAAAAGTAAATTTCGTTATGGTAATAATTACTTTGTTTGTTTTGTTCGAAATTATTTTCACAGTTACAAAAAATTTAAATAAATAACAAAAAAATAACGAAAATAATGCACAACAGCAGAAAGACAACCGTAGTCATATTATACGGAAAAAGTCCGAAGTATATCTGACAGAATGCTTGAAGCACCCTGTCAAATTTCCAACTTCTGTTATGGTTTTGGGGCTGCATGTCCGGATATGGAGTTGGGTTTCTCCATTTTATTGATGGTGCCATTAACTCCGAAAAATACCAAAATGTGCTGCCATCAATACCACTCCTTCAGTCGCCTAAAGGGAGTTCGTTTTTCAACAGGATGGAGCACCAAGCCATACTTCAAAATCCAGTAAAGTCTGGTTGCAGGTCAATGGAGTACCAACAATGGAGTGGCCCGCTAATAGTCCAGATCTTTCCAGAATAGAGAATTTATGGGGAGTTATTAAGAAAAGACTTGGGGCGGATCCATCCTGGAGGACTAAAACTGTTCTTCGTGAGAAAATAAAGGAAATTTGGAATTCTTTTACCGCCGAGGATTGTGAAGAGGGAGATTAAGACTTTTTAAATCAATGCCACTCCATATTAAAGAGGTTGTAAAACAAAAGCGTAATGAAACAAAATGCTGAACATAAAGAAATCTACAGTAAATTTAATTTATTTTTCCTATTTTTCCAATGAATATGTATTATTTTCGTTATTTTGTTGTTATGTATTTGAATTTTTGTAACTGTGAAAATAATTTTCAACAAAACAAATAAAATAATTATTGCTATAATGAAATTTTCTTTTATAAATATTATACAATTTTTTATATACCCACAAAGTTGAAAATGTGAAAAAAATGCAAGTGTCCCAATACTTTTGTGGTTGGGTAGTATATATATATATATATATATATATAGATAACGTAATGGGGCTCTTCTTATTTTTAATACTCAGTATCATTCTAGAAAGTTCGGTAACTTAGGTTCTAGATGTTGCCGGTTCACTATTTCCCTTTTGGTGGCCTTCTTCTTTCACGTTACAATATATATATATATATATATATATATATATATATATATATATATATATATATATATATATATATATATATATATATATATATATATAGGCAAAAGTCGATTTGTAATTTGGGTTGCAAAAGTTGCAGTTTGCCGTGAGTTTTTCGGAAGATGTATAGTAGTGTCGGAAGCGGTTTTTAGTCGTGTGTTGTTGTTAATATTTGCGAGTGTAACTGCTTAGTATTTAAGTTTAGTGGAAGTTTGAAGAACACGTACCTGTGCAGTTGTGAGCTTAAGTGTAAAGAGCAACAAATGGATGGTGCCTAGCTTTTTGTGGAATCCTTCAGCGATTTCTTGATTATGTGTTGGTGCTGATAGCGACGATTATTTGGCGACTGTGAAAGCCTGTGTGGTGAATAAGATAGTGCTGGTTCTTGTTAAATTGTGCGGTGCTCTAGCGCTCCTTTATTAGGGCTTTCTTCGGTAGATCGGCGTAATTCAAACAGCTGACTTTTGTGGATATCCTTGTTGGAGGACAACTTCCAGCAATATTCCTGTGCCGTGCTAGTGAAGAGACCAAAAAATGGGAATAAACAGCAAACTTAGCCCTTATAAAATGTGTGTATTACCGTGTGAATTTTCAGTGAACAATTCGGTAAAAATTCAACTCCATTGTCTATTTCCGCCCCACGCAACGATTTGGACTTTTTGAAATCTATAGATAATTTCAGTACTATAGACGAAGAGTTAGCGAATGTCACTCGCAGTAAATCCTATCTTTCTTGTAAAAATCTAAACCTGGAACTCCGAGTTGTGAATAATGTATCAGAGCGAGCTGTAGCCCTGACCGATCAATATTATGGTTCACATACAAAAGATCACAAACAATACCAGGAAACGATCCTCACAATCTACGAGAAGAGGAAAAAATCTCTTTCAAAATATTTCACCATTCAATTCATCGCAATGCTTAATGTATTCGTTAACATGATAAGTTAATCCTGTAAAGTTAAATAAAAACAATTCAAAAAAATATTCTCCATGTTATTAAATAATCTTCTGCTACTACCAGTTGCTAAGTATTTTTATTACCTTTTTGCAGCAATAATCAAAATAAATTACCTCTGTACAATAAACAAACATTTTTCATCTATTGTCTTAAAAACAATATTTATTTAAAGAATTTAATGTCCTAGCTTAAGTGCAATAAAATAATTAGGCAGTCAGGGATTTCTAAGGATGTGGTTTTTCTAATCATTTCCCTACCTTGCCATGTTGCACTTTTTTGGAAAGGTAATAAGATGAGCAATTTAATAAAAATAACAAAAGGGGTGTTAATTACGGGAATATCTGATAAAATATCGAAAAATGCTGAATTTTTGGTAATTTCAAAATATTTGTTCACTTTTGGAAGTGATTGTACCTGCAATGGGAGGAGTTACAGAGGGTGATCAACGAATTAGAAACGCATGAACATTTTTACTTTAGCTGTTTATTGGTAGTTTGTAGAAAAAAATCAGACCAAAAATTAAAATTCTTATGTACACATATTTCGGAACAGATAGATTCGAAATTAATATAAACTTAATTATATATTGTGATTCCTCCTCGACTTTTTATTTCCTCCTTAATTTGGTTGTGCATACTTTTTACACAATTAATAATTATTTCTCGCATTTGGTTGTCATTTGTTCAAACATTCTTAATATTTTGCTTCAGTTCTGGAATATTTCGGTTCTGCAGACTGTAAACTTTCGCTTTTGGTAAGGCCCAGCAATTTTCAATTGGATTCAGATCCGGAGAATTGCCGGGCCATGGAAGTATCTCAATTTTCTCCTTCATTAAAAAGTGCTTGACCGATTTCGCTGTATGGCAAGGAGCTTTGTCCTGCATGAAGGTGTAGCAAAAAGGGCGATAATTGAGTGAATTCCTATGTAGAATAAAAACATCCTGGAGGACTTTCTTATACTGATCCTGTCTCATTGTTCCGTCAACAAAGTTTGCAGGGCCAGGACCTTCTCCAGAAATACAGCTCCATACCATTATTGACGGTGGGTGTTTGACCGTTCTTTGTATACAATCTTCTTTGTATCTCTCTCCTCGCCGCCCTCCTTACAAAGCAAAAAGATTCCGTCATCGTTTGCAGCTAAGACTCGTCGCTAAAGATGACCTAAAGTTTAAAAAAAATCATTAGTTTTAATACATTTTATACTATGACCAGAAATTTAATAAAAATAAGCAACATTATCAGCTTACTTTTTTCCAGTCATTAACCGTAAGGTGTTCATGTTGTCTAGCCCACTCAAGCCGGGATTTTTTCATTTTTTGGGTCAACCTTGGCTTTTTAGCTGCTTGCCTCCCTTTCAAATCGCTTTCATATAACCGCCTGCGTAAGGTAACTTGAGATATTTGAATTCCTTCCTCATCCAAACTCCGTTTAAGAACCTTAGTAGGAGCTCTACGTTGTTTTACCGCTATAAGGATTATTCTTCGGTTTGTCTTAGGCGTAGTTTTTCGGATTCCTTGGCACTTAAGTCTCCTATTGTATGTTGCAGGCTTATCATTTTTTAACAATATTGAGATTCTACTCACTGTCGCACATGAAACATTCACTTGACTCGCAATCTCAAGATTTGTTAGCTTTTTTTATTTCAATAGTTCACCAATAGCATATTTTTTCATTTGTTATATCCTTTTTACGACCCATGTTCTCAATATAGTCTTGAATATCAAATTGTACAGTAAATCTTTAATTTACACAAAAATATCACTCAAACGTTTATAATATGACTTAGAAATCTTGCAATTGCATCCTTCAAATAAACCTTTAAGACTGAATTGAAAACTAATTCCAGTTTTTTGCCGAAAACAGATTGTTTGTAATTACCTAGAATCGGTCATAAATGTGGAAATAGTCATTTATCCTGGGTTGACACATTTCTTAATTGGATGAAAATAAGGACATGTCATAAAATAAATATTAACAGATACATCTTTGATCTCAGGTATTCGACTTACAAAAAGATATTGTTTTAGTGTAAAAAAACTTGATTAGCAATATAAAATTCAATAAATTTTAGACGTTTCCAATTCGTTGATCACCCTCTGTAAATCAACATTGTTTTGATTTTTGTTAATTTGAATAGTAAATTTTACCTTTTGTTTTATGCAGCTGCTTTGGGTAGATCAAAAGATAAAAATTAAAGAGTGATGATATAAAGATGGTGGATTACTTTTTGCTTCACAACGCCTTTAAAACAAGATTGCTACCCTAAATGTTTTTTTTTAATTTGTGCGAGGTTTTTCATATCTCGAAGCAAACTTTCAGAATCGACTGATGCCGGCCAGAAAAAAAATATATATGTATATGAATTTGTATATATATATATATATATATATATATATATATTGTTGCAAAAGTTGATTTTGCAAACGTCGATTTTTGATTTGTGTTGTACAAAATTGCTGTCTGCCGCGAGTTTTTCTTTAGATTTTATGATTTAGTGTTGGCCCAGCGGAAGTGGTTTTTATTCGCGACATACGCGGAATAGTGTCTTGTGTTGTGGGTTATATTCGCGAGTGTAACGGCTTAAGTTTAGTGGTAGTTTGAAGAACACGTATCTGTGAAGTATTGTGTTTTCGCGTAGAGAGCAAGAAATGGATAGTCCCTCGATTTTGGTGAAATCCCGCGGCGACTTCTTGGTAAGAGCTGAAAGCTGCGATTTTTGACGACTGTGAAATCCGTTGTGGTGAATAAGATTGTGCCGGGTTCTTGTTAAATTGTGCGGTGCTCTAGCGCCCCTTGAACAGGGTTTTCTTCGGTGGTTCGGCGTAATTCTAACAGCCGACTACTGCGGAAATCCTTGTTGGAGGACGCCTTCCAGAAATATTTGTGTGTGCCGTGCTATTGAAGAGACCAAAAAGAAGGAAAAAAGAATAGCAAACTTGACTCTTATAAAATGTGTGTATTACCGTGCGAATTTTCAATCAACAAAAGAGAGCTTACAAAATGGTGGACGGCCTTTTATAATTTTTGGGTGTTTTCGAAATTCGAAACTGGCTTAAAGGGCCCTCAATTGATTTCCCTACATAAGGTAACAACAATTTTTGTTAAATTTTAATTAAATATTTGCGTTTTCTGTTGCTAGACATTGCATGATTAGTGTTACAAAAAGCAAAAATTTCATTTGGGTTAGTAATTAGCGATTTTGTGTAGTGAGGTTACTTCCAGTATTTCCGCGTACAGACCCGTCTTCCAGTGTGTTTACGTCTTTCTTTTTTCTCGTTTCAGGTGCTCTAGATTCCTGTGGCGGATTTTCTTGTTGTGGATTCCTCGGGGCTATGGAGTTCGTCCAGATATCGTCTCGTCTGGTTGGCAGTTTTGATAGCTGGAAGCTCCAGGTAGGTATCTCAAATTTGGCTGTAATGGGACAAAATGCGGGTGGTTATTTGTTATTTTAGGTCTGGCGGACAACTTTGGATCAAGGATTGGCGGATTGGGTTTTTGGCCGGGAAATATTTATTAGAATATTCGCTTTATGGACATTGCAGGTGAGTTGGATTCGGTGGTGGATTTCGGGTTTTTTTTTTCTGTGTGTTATCTTCTGCGTATTTGTTTTCTTTCGTTACAGTTTTCTGTTTGTTTTACTTTCCTCTTGTTTTTATTCCATCTCTAATGCCTTTTTCCTATTTTAGCAAAGTACAAGGGAAAAGTCTCCCATCTGACTTGGTCTTGACGGGTCCGTAAATTGGTATGACCAGCGATGAGGAATCTTTTGCTGCTTTGAGGGACTCCATGTACTTTTCAGCCGTTGACTGTGTTAATTCCCAGATGAGTCTGGCTAGATGGTGAGTTTGTTTTGATTGTTGGAGTTTGTTTTTGTTTTGTTTCTTGTAAGCTTTTTGTTGGGCGATTTTGTTACATTATATATTCTAAGAACCGAATGAATTATGACCGTCAGCTGTCAGGTACACAGGAGGAACAACGTGTAACTTATGGTTACGCGCCGTAACTGTGTCCTCTGACAGAAGTGTGACTACAACCTCCTAGAGATGGGCGATTTTCCATTCGATCTCGGCGAATCGATCTTTTAGCTTTCGATCTGCCGAATTTTGAATCGATTTTTAGCGGGACCGATTCAGCTCGAATCGATTTATTTATTTCCGATTCCTATTCATTTAAAACAAGATGCAACGCGATATAATAAAACTGAGCAAGCTCACGTGGAAATTTTTTCGCCTCATCATAAATCTGTGTAATAATCCTGCAAATTTTAAATTTCGTACCAAAGAATTGTTAATGTTAGATAAATGCGTTTCAGATTTCTAAAATATGGTAGTGTTATCTGTATCACTGCGTACATATACTGCCAAACAGTGTAGTTGGCAGCATTTAATTTTAGTGCATCCTGGTTAACTCTTGAAAATTTCTCGCTGCTCAACTAGGACAGGTGTTACGTCCGCTCACTCTATCCTTCCGCTAAATGGTATCTAGTCTGGAGCAAGGTCTTCTTCTGAACTATCATCACTCATTTTTAGTTCTTTAGAATTGTAAAATTAATCACTTGGTGAAGAAAATATAATTTATTGCCATGTGAAGTCCAGCGGTTTTTGCTAGTTATGACAAATTGCGCCTCATAAAGCGAAACAAAATTTGTGCTTCTCCAAATTGAAATGTCAAAATAAATGAAATCGATCTATGAAATATCGATCTGTTTAGGGCGATTAATCGATCTTCGAAATCGGAAAAAAGTTACAGATCGATCCGTACTGAATCGATTTTCTCAGTTCGATCCCCCATCCCTACAACCTCCTCGTGGTGGTGGCTGCTAACAGACTCCTGATACGGTCATGTCTCTGCCAGCAGTGCTGGCTAATAGTAGTCGGGCGGAGAGAAGGATACTCTCTTAAATATAATACCCCAGCACAATGTAGAACAGCATACGTCGGAGGACTCGTGGCGAAGGGGGGGCTTGGTCGTTAGTATGCGAACTCCGGATACCTGGTGACCTCCGGTTTTAATTATCCTTGTCGTGGACTTTCAATTCTCCCCTCCTCGTGGGACACACATGGAAACACTAAACGAAATAAATTCTGAGGGTAGTACCCCTCTAAAAGTGCCGACTTCTGAGGCTAATTTAGGGCCAATGGACCTGGACAATGTAAGTCCTGCCAGTCTGTCTGTCTTGTCACTATTTTCCGATTAGGACTTCACTACCAAATTGGTTGACAAAACTGGGCCAAGGGCTCAAGGGAAAGTCCCGAGGGAGTAATGGACAACATCAGCCCAATGAGCAGGAAACTCAGCGGAGCTGGTAAAAACGGTTCGAAAAACTGCTGTCACAGGGACACGTCAGCCAGAATACTAGCGATGGCGCCAAGGTTAGTGGCACCGGACAGCGTTAAACGGAACCGGATGGAGGACATCCCTCCTGGACCAATTTAGCCAAAAGAGAACTCCAAAAATCACGACGGAGAGGGCAAGACTCCTACAGCCCTCGCATTCAAGGAAGTCGTGGCGGAAGTGCGCATGAGCATCCTAGCAGAAAATTACCCTGACGCTGCGCTCTCGACCGAGCATTTTATGCTTGTGCAAAGTGCGATCCTCATGAAAATGCGGGAGAACAAGTATAGCGAAGTCAAACCCGCATTACTTGACACCGGACACAGGCCAGGCTGGTTGATGGTCAACTGCGCTGATAAGGCCACCTCAGAGTGGCTTTAACACTCTATGGTAGAGCTTCAGCTATTGAAAGGGGCAAAGCTAAGGGCGGTAGAGGAGGAGGAGCTTCCTCGTTCAAATGTCCTGGTAGGCTACTTCCCGGAAAGTCTAGAACTGAAGAATGAGGAGATCCTTGATCAAGTTGAGGGTCAAAATCAACAATTAAGGGTCTCAGCCTGGAAGATACTGAAAAGGGAGACAGATGGAACTGCCTCTGTAATAGTCTTCTCAGTAGACAACTTCTCGGCTAAGGATCTCAAGAAGACCTCATTGAAGGTCAACTACATGTTCGGGCAAGTGCAGCTCAGGCCCAAAATTGGGTTTTACTAAGGCCCAGTCTTCGGCGGGGTCTAGATCCAAAGGAGCTAATAACCCGACGAAGCGGGCTACTAATGCAGGTCTTACGGCGTCGAGAGGAGGAGCAACTCCAGCACCGGTCAAAACTGCAGTTGGAGGCAGACGGCTCTAGTTTATTCAACTTCAAGGGGTCAAAAAGTAAGATGTTCTGCGTCCGCACTCACCCCGAACTGATTTGGTTCCCACAACACCCAAGGAGATACCTGAGTTGCCGGAGCCCTCAAGGCCCACATCGAACCAGGTAAAAATCTGGAAGTGGAAGGGAAAAGTACACCAGCCACCGACAAAGTTAAATGCCCTGTAAAAGAGGGGTCGACAGGCCCTTCAAAATCCCGAAGGATCAATGGAAACAAAGGAAAGGGCCCGTCACACTACCAAGGGTAGCCTATAGACCCACTCTAAAGTTCAATCTCCATCACGCTTAAGCTGCCTCTGATGTGCTTAGCAGGAGATTTGTGCTTGAGGGGCTCTTATACAGGAACCTTTGGTTCATGGAAGGTTGATAAAAGGACTTCTATCAAAACAAAGTAAGTTAGTCTATAATGGTGATCACGGAGCTCCTCGTGGTGCCCTATTGTTCAAACCAAAGATTAACAAAAAGCACAATAAAAAGTTCATAATTGGTTGCGACGCGAACGCGCACCACGCAATCTGAGGAAGCACCGGAATAAATAGCCGAGGTGAGTACCCATTAGATTACTTCATTAAAAACAATATTGAAATATTAAACAAAGGCAATAAAGCAACCTTTACTTACGTTCTGGATCTTACGATAGCCAGTCCAAACGTGGAAAACAACATTTCTTACTCACGTACTCAGGAGCCTGGAACGAATACAACCAAGCCCTGACTGATTATAACACAGAATTAAGGAGGTGTAAGAGGAAAACCTGGGGGAAGTTCTGTGAGGAGATTGATAATCTATCTACAACAGCGTGCCTCCAAAAAGTACTCTTAAATGATCACTCCAATGACATAAGCCTCCTTCAGAGGACTGATGGATCCTACACCACTGACTCGGAGGAAACACTGAAATTACTCTTGGAGACCCATTTCCCTGAGTGTTCAGTATCAGAAAAATAGAAAGGAACTTAATCACTCAACGTTTGCTTTGGGTCAACACGCCGAATAAGGAGCAATTCGGGTAAAATCTTACAGCTGGGACAGTAAGGTGGGCCATTAACTTCTTTAAAGCCTACAAATCTCCCGGTGGTTACGGCATCTTCCCAGCTCTCCTGCAGCAGGGCCTAGATGATCTGTTGCCAATACTCATCAAAATCTTTAGGGCCAGCTATCAACTAAGCTATATCCCCAATCTGTGGAGAGTGGTAAGGGTAGCCTTTATACCCAGGGTGCGCTGCGACCAGCGGCTCAACCCAAGGCATATCGTCCGACGAGCCTATCCTAATTCTTTCTTAAGTTAATGCAGAAAATTATTGACCACGGCGCTACACGCAAACCAGCACGCATATCAAGTAGGCAAATCAACCATAACAGCACTACACAGTCTAGTTGAAAAACTAGAAGACGCTGTCAATGGTGAGGGTGTTGCCCTCTGTGCTTTCCTTGATATTGAAGGTGCTTTTGACAACACATCTTTCTTATCCATTGAGGGAGCGGCCATTTTCAAAGGTATTCATCTGCCGAAGCTGGCCCCAGGAGGAGTTTTGCCACACTGCTGTGGTCATTTGTTATCGACGATCTCCTGGTCAAACTGACTGACGCCGGCTACGAATGCCAAGGCTACTCTCTCAATATGGTACAATTCTGGTGTGCTAGGGAACGGCTCAAAGTCAATCCAAGTAAAATAACCATTGTGCCATTGACAAGAAAAAGGAAGCTAAGGGTAGAGGCTCCTACTCTTGAAGGAACACGGATAGAATTCCCAAGTGAAGTCAAATATCTAGGAGTGATTCAAAGACTCACAGGGCTATGACTGCCTTATAGTAATGTCAAGGACTCTTTGGCAAAACTTGGAGTGTAAGGCTTAAAATGGTTCTATTAGACCTCCCTCCTTTACATCTACATCTAAGGAAGGAGGCTGCCTCAAGCGCAATAAGGCTGCTTGGCACCAATCTCCTCTCAGCAGGTAATTGGACTGGTCACAGGAAAATTCTTGAAGAATTCATGGATGGTCCGGTGATCAACTCAATCTCAGACTCCATGTCGAAAAGGCACAACTTTGACATACCATTCAAGCTGATCCTTGAGAGCAAAGATTATTGGCTCAACAATAGACATATCTTTGGGAAGGCATCTCTGGTTTGGTACACGGATGGATCCAAGATGGAAGAAAGAACGGGCATCAGGGTCTACGGACCAGGATAAGGCTTTAGAAATCGCTCGGTTCTGCACCAACAATCTTTCAAGCAGAGATACATGCCATCGAACTCTGCGCACGTGAAATTACTAATAGAGGAGTACGCGATGCTAAAGTATATATTATGTCCCAGAGTTAGGCGGCACTCAAGGCTCTGGGGTCCTACACCTTTGTGTCTAAAATCGTCTGGGACTGTCTCACTGCTCTTGAAGAACTGGCTTAGAGCAACAGCATTACGCTGGCATGGGTACCAGGGCATGAGAACATTGATGGCAATGAGAAGGCCGATCACCTGTCGAAAAAAGGTGCGGATTCTCAGTTTATTGGACCCGAGCTATTCTGTAGCTACTCAAAAAGCCGACGCAGGTCATCGGAGGACGAACGCCAGTACTCACACTGGACAAATATTCCAGGGTTAAGACAAAAAAAGAGGTTTATAACCTACTCAAAACAGAAAACGGAAGTGCTGCTCTCATTCAACAGACCAGATTTAAGGCTAATAGCAGGTCTTCTAACTGGTTACTGCCCCTTGGACTACCACCTAAAAAAGTTAGATCTATCTGAAGATGACGCATGTCGCTTCTGTTTGGAAGAGGAAATGATAGTTGAACACATCCTCTGTCACTGTCGGCTTTCCCATCACCACCAGATATATCTAAGTCGGCACTCAAAGAGATTTTAGGTCTAATTAAAGAACCTGAACCTGGATCAAGTCACAAAAGATCATCTTGGTCGAAGTGACTAAAATAAAAATAATAAGTCCAACTTTGGTAAATACATTAAACCTAATGCAAATCTGTGAACTTTTATTCTTTAATTTATTTGTATACGGTAGGATGTGCAATTAAATTCGTAAGTTGCACACATCATTCCCCTTGTCCTCTATCGCATAAGATAATGGTTTCAAAGAAGCAATTAATTCAGGAGTTGAAATTCTGAGCAATTTCTAAGCCGCACAATTTTTCCAGAAAGCTTTTTTTTAATTGATTTTCCGTCCTTATGAAGTCATGAAATGGCGTAGAAGGGACTACTTGTTGAAGAATTTCCCCGCAAATAGGTCAGTATCAACACTTGTAAACGGGAGTGCCGTTTAATGAAAGCATTCACTTGAACGTTTTTGAAAAACTCCTTTCAATCTAGCTTTCATATGTGAAAAAGGGGAAAACGCTACGTAAGCTGCGACCTCTTTTTACTATGTCCCTAATGATGTTTCGAAATGTATAACTCCTTAATTAGAGCTGTCCTTAACAGCATCCACATGGGCTCTCGTATTCGAGTATTTCAAGCATTTTTCGAGTTACCAGTTCGCTTTTGAAAGCAAATAGTCAAGCAATGCGTGGGTGTCAGGAACAAATTTGCTTCTTAATTAATTACAGTAATGAACTAGGTAAGGTTGCTGACACTATCAAGAGACCTTTCGATGTGTCTTCCAGAAGGCATGCCTGGAGGTAAATAGGAGGCAATGTTAAATCCATCTAGAGCTTACGTACATCTTTCGCCCAGAATAGATAAATATTTGGCAGCAGCTCGAGTGAAGTGCGATAATTACTAAGGAAGATATTTTCCGGAATTCCGTTTAGGTTATATAAGCGGAAACTGATCCTTTGAACTTTCTTCTAAATGAATTACAAAGCTAGTGAGACACGTACTCACAAAAATAGGATAACTTTTTTATAGGGGAAAATTGAAAATAACATGCAATGGTAACTGTATCTTAATTGTAGAATATTTGAAATAAAAAATTTTTTATACATTAGAGGCGAAATAAACCGAATTCGGTAATTAGGGAAATTCACACATTTCTTGTTCATTCTAGCAGAAGTCTAATTTCAGTTTTGTAATAGACAGGGTGTTTCTTAGGTTGTAACCAGTAATAAAATAACCGATAGATCATCTTCTTTCTCACCCCCTCCTCCAAGCTTTACGAGTTCTTACAATGAAATTAATTAGTCTTACATTTGAACGCATATTTTCTACAGTTTTAGTGCTATAGACGTTATTAATATCTTAATTGATAGGTAACAAAATAGTATTAAAGTTTTTTTGTTTGTTACTGCTACTGGATTTAAAAAAAATAGATTTTTAAACTTAAATTTTGGAACAATAATCAATTTTTTCATTTCAAACGGAAATATTTTAAATCTAGTTTTTCAAATCCAGTAGCAGTAACAAAAAAACAAAATCGGTAACACCATTGTGTTTCCAGTCAATTGAGATATTAATAACGTCTATAGCACTAAAAGTGTAGAAAATATGCGTTAAAGAGAGAATTAGCAACAGCGATGTATTCGATTCAGGATTTGATCTCGCAAATCGCTAATTTTTCTTTGATTCCTACATGTATGTATATTGCGTAATCTTAGATAATTCAATAATCTGAATTTATCAATTTTGATTTGGTTAATATTTTCTCTTTCCACTATATATCTATTTAAAAAGTTACGTATTAAGCCTGGTGGATGCTCCACCTATCCTAACTGAGTCCAGCTCTTATGTTTTAGACTCGATTTCTGCCTTGACAACCGGCGGGTAGGCGTCTTCGTTTTCGTAAAGGTCGTGTATCTCAGCCTGCTTCCGATATTAACGGAAATATCGACAACTCGTATACTGTCATGTCGTCTCAATATCCTGCGACTGAAAACATCGTGCGGCAGCCCACTGTGGATTGGGGTTCCGTCTCGGTGCAGCGGACGGCCGAGGAATTGGTTCCTACTGACCTGCATTCTGAATTGGTGCAGTCTGTTCCAGATGCTGATACTGCTGTTGGTGCGGTTGAGCTACATAGGTCTGCGAGTGCTGGTAATGTCTCTGATGTCGTGACTCTGAGACCGGCTGTGCTACCTCGTAGCGTTTTTGTCTCGCGAATTCATCATGATACTACCGCAGAGGTCGTCGTGCATCATATTGCCTCACATTTAGGAATTTCACGAGATGTAATTAACTGTCACGCAACTGTCCTAGCTTCTTCTTCGCGTCTTTCAAGGTTGTCATCTCTGATGCTTTGTTTAATGTCATCGTTTCCCCTGAGATTTGGCCCAACGGAACCATCACTCGGGAACTTGTTCCCAAAAACCGTCCAGGCTCCAGAGATGCTCCAAAAAACTCATCAGCGAGATCACGTTCTACTACGCTAACGTAACCGGCCTTGATGTGGCGGTAAGTGCTTTTTATGACAATTTATTTACTTGTTTTTTGCATTGTGTTCCTGTTTCTCGTTCGTTTTCTTCTTTCTCTAGTCCGCCTTTGCTCAATAGCTCGCTGAAGCATCTTAAAAACTTAAAAAATAAAGCATGGAAGCAGTTCTGCTCATCAAGGAGCGACTCGGATTTTTATATCTACTCACAATTGCGCGATGAGTTCAATTCCGAAATTCATGCCTCATATAATAATTACGTTAACAGGATGAGGTCCATTATACGCGGTGAGCCTAAGCAGTTTTGGAGATTTGTTAACTCTAAGCGTAGCACCCACGGCTACCCTACTTTATTAAAACTAGGTGACACTGAAAGCAGTGATCCCTTGACGATTGTGAACTTTTCCGGCGACATTTTTAAGACAGCTTTTCTTTCTGATAACTGCAATACTAGCTCTAAGGATTTTAGCTACTTGACATTATTTCCTCCTCATCACTGGAAATGAAAGATCTAACATTTGATGACGATACAGTCCCAAAACACATCAATGATTTGGCAGAAATGAGGAATGGAATATTTGCTGAAAAGGAAAAATTTACTATAGAATTATTACAAAGAAAAATAATAAAAAGCAATACCTTTTTAATTGAACAGAGAAATCTCTAAAAACCTTGTTTAACCGAAAGCGGCTTAATTCAAACGATACGTTTGAGTTCTGAAAGCAATATGATTTTTGCTTTCCGAGCGCACTCTATTTATACTGTCCGAAAAGCATTGGTTAAATGGGAAAAATACCGTAGCTGCTTTTCGGACAGGACCAACATCCTCCCGCCTTCACAAACAGCAACGACACATTTTCACCGTATTCTACATCGAAAGACAGCAACACAAACAGAAATTGTAAACTTACTAGTCTTCACTTGCAATTTTATTTTTATTTTCTCTTCTGCAGTTTTCTCAAATCGGAAACAAATGTCGTTTGGGCTGCCTGCATACCTTTTATTTAAAGGTCTGGCTTCACTATGAAGTTGCGGAGATTGGGGATCTTTGCGGCTGGCTTTGAGACTTCAAGGACTGGCTGCTGGAGGTTTTGGGTCCTTTGTGGTTGGAACTGGATGTGGCCATGAAGGGTTGTGAATCCATGGACCAGTGTTCCCTTTGTTTGCAGCTGGTCGAGCTTCAAAGGGCGGCTTGAAGGGTTTCAGTTTTTGTGGAGGAGTTAATTTCCGTAAGGTGTCTTTAATGTTGGTATTCCTTGAATGTTTACCCTTTTCTTCCTCAGCAGAAGTAAATTAAAATAAAGAAATTAAAAAAATGTAAATTGAAAACACTTATTTGTATTTTTACCACAAATGAAAAATAAAGAGTAAAAAAAATAATAAGAAATAAGACAGAAAAAATTATAAAAATGAACAATGCGAACAGAAACAACCACGTTTTTCACTACTGACACATAGAAATTGACAATTAGAGTTAGGTGGATAATTTGTTCAGGATGTGTTCCAATTTGTAAAAGCAAACTTATATATTTTGTGTTGTCTGAATTTTTGCTTCTCTAACCTTGTTATCGATTCCATAATGTATTTCAATAATTCGATCTAATGGCCATTGAGATGGTGGATGCTGATTATTTATTATTAAGACTGGGTCCTTAGGTTGAAATTTATTTTTTGCTGTCATCCATTTTGTTCGTTTTTGGAAGCTGTGCAAATATTGCGTTGACCAGTGTCGTCAAAATTGTTGCATCAAATATTGCATGTGCTGCCAACGTTTGAGTGACGAAATGTTGCAAACGTATTATTGTTCGGGAAGATGAAGTAAATTTCTTCCTGTCAAAAAATGCCCTGGTGTTATTACGTTGTAATCACTAGGATCATTTGACATAGCAAAAAATGGTCGAGAATTCACAAAGGCCTCAATTAGATTAGTGACAGTTGTCAGTTCTTCAAATGTCAAAGTTGTTTTCTGTTTAATTTAACTCCGGCTTCCCAAATACCTCCAAAATGTGGAGCTGCTGGAGGATTCAAATGCCATGTGATTCCTAATTCGGGCAATTTTTCGGGCACTTTATTTAAAGTGTTACGGAGTTCCTTTTCAAATTCTTTTTATGAAGGAAATTGGTACCACAATCTGAATATAAATGAGAACACATGCCTCTTCTGCTAATAAATCTTCGCAATGCTACAATAAAAGCAGATTGGAAACAACTTCAACATGAATGGTCTTTGTCGCTAAGCATATAAATATACTTAAATAGCTTTTTAAAACTTTAGCGTTACGAAGTTTTGACGTTTTAATGTCGATTGGACCTGAGTAGTCAATTCCAGTATGCTCAAATGGCAGTGATTGGTTGACCCTAGGAGTTGGCAAATTACTCATCTATTTAGTAGGTTTAGGGTTTTAATAAGCCAATACTTGTTACGTAATGTATTTAGAATTAATTGTGTTCCGCCATGTAGAGTATATTTGTACATCAATGATTAAATTAGTTACTTTATGGTGGTTAGGGAGAATGGATTTAAGCAAAGTAAGCGACTTTTGCTTTAAATAGCTTTATTTTTCTTTAAATACTTGTACTCTTGAGAAAAACTAGTTGGTTGTATTATTATTATTATTTTCGCCTCAGCGTTTTGTAATTTTTCGACATTAAGATATTTTGTCAAACGTTTGCCTCTTTTTAAACCAGCAATAAAAATAAAACGTAAACAATAGGCAGTCACTCGAATTAGTTTTACGAAGGATGAATAAATTTGTAAATTTTTTTTCTTTTAGGTTGGTATCCGTGATATTGCATTTGTCACTTATCCACTCGATAGTTTTAAGCTATGTGGAAACATTCCACCAGTGTAGTAATTGCTTGGATTGCAAATCTCGTGACGCACAATCTGATGGATTGTGTATAGATGACAGATGGCGCCATGAGTGAGGTGGTATTGTATCTTGGATTTCAGCCACCCTGTTTTCCACAAAAGTTCCATCGTGTGGGTTGACCGAGGATCCAAGCTAATGCTATTTCTGAATCATTCCAAGCATATGTGGTGATACTAGAAAAATTTATGTCAATAAAGAAATGGGAAACATATTTGCTCAACCTGTACACTTCGACAAAATGTTGATAGTGTAAAATAGATACACTTTGAAATTTATAATAATCATTTTAGCACTGAAGAAACTTTATTCTCTATACAAATAAATTTCTGTACTCTATACAAATAAATTTCCAATCAATATATCAACGTGTTAGTTGTAAAGTGATTTAAAAAATAATGTTCTTATATGATTAGTCTAATAAGATCACTAAAAATGTAAAAATTTAAGTAAAATATTTTAATTAAAAATTAAAAACTTGTTTCTTAATCAATTTAATTATAATGTATCTATCAGATATTTCAGATACAAAGAAGAACTAGGTGCTGGGGTTCTAACAAAAGAGACTTCGTCTACATCAAATTATATATCAAAGCCCTTGTCAACCTAATACTTCTCATTGTTGATCCCGACAATTTTCAAAAATAGAAGTACTTCTACCCTAGGTAAGATACTTTCAGGTTTTTAAAAATAAGAAAAACAAGCCATTACTACAATCACCAGTAAATCCAACAACATTTTAAACCAGAGATACCTCCTTCCCAAGGTAAGTTACTATCTTTTTTTTAAATAAGAATTCAACAATCAACAAACAACAAAATTTTAATAAGAGGTGCCCCCCATACAGCGTAAGGTATCCTCGTTATTAAAACTATTCTCAAACATCACAACAACTTCTAGAATGTATCTTTAGGAAAAAATAAGAATAGCCAACACCTCAACAACAGGAAGAAAATATTCAGCAACCCATTTTCAAGAAGAAAGAAATAAAAGCAGCACATTTAGTGAAGTTAATATTGGTATGTTTTATTTACACATGTTTTATTGTACAAAAGAAACATACGCAAATACTACAATAGAACATATTTTTTTTCAAGTTTTCAAAATCTTATCTTTCTTAATAAATAATATATCTTTAACTCAATTAAAAATATATTTCATCACTGCATAATGGTCTAAAAATCTTATCTTATTATAATACCAGTTGTACTTCCATATTTTGTTGATTCGCGAACTTAAAGTTACCGTAAAATCAGCGTAAATCGAAATTTTAGCTTCTACAAAAGCATAATTGATTTATAATTGTTACTGAAGATGAAACAAGCACTTTTCATCAAAGCTTAAATGCAGGTACTACAAATTTTAAGCACAATAACAATGTAGCCGCCACTTCAATTAAATTACCAGGTTTTTGGACTCCATACCAGAAGCTTGGTTTATCCAGGCTGAAGTACAATTCGCTTCTAAAAGAACAACGATTGACGAAACTAAATGCAGTCATGTTACTTAGTTTTGACCGGTCGAAGTAATCACAAACGTTCTGGATTATTTACAAAATCCTCCACAACTTAATAAATATGAATGTTTGAAGAATACTCTAACCAAAGTTTCCTAGAAACGGAAGCGAAAAGTTAGAGCAACTTCTATTTACTACCGAAATCGGAGATAGAAGATCTTACGAATTCTATCGGTCTATGGAAATTCTTGCAGGCAATTCTTTCACATTTAGCAAATTTTGAATAAATAACTATGGATGAGAAAATTGCCGGAGTCTTGGTATTATATTTAAACATCAAACATTTGAGACATTTTCTAGCAGGTCGAGAAGTTATAGTTTTTACAAATTACAAGCTAATAATAACAGCAATATAGTCCAAAGCTTAAAGAAGTCCTAGGCAAACAAAACACCTAGATTACATTAGACTACATTACTTCCGATATCAGAAAAATTCAAGGAATATCAAATACAGCAGCTGAAACCCTATTTAGAATTTCAGTGGAAAATTTCGAAAGTTCAAATCAACACAAAATTCAATTCGATTTCAAAACTATAAGTAAGTATCAAAATAATAATGATCAACTTAAATATCTCTTAATAACTCAGCATAACAGACAAGATAATTCCAAATTTAAACTTGTCAAAATTAAATTGAACACTTCTGAATCTGACATTGGTGCGAAATTCCTATTCAAAATTCGCGATCATACATAATATATAACTATATACGTATATGCATAAAGAACTTTAAAAAATACCATCCATAATTTATCTCATCCAGGAATTATAACAACACAAAAACCTATTGTTTGTAATCACTTTTGGCCTGGAATGAATACATATATTAACAGTTGGACTAACAATTTTATCAATTGCCAAAAATGTTAAATAAACAGGAACACAAAAGCCGAAATCGGTAGATTCGAGTTACCCAAAATAAGATTCGAACATATCCATTAAATTTGGTAGGACCTTTACCGTCTTCAAATGGACATTCTAGCATACCTACTGTAATATATAGACTTACTCGTTGGCCACAAACTTATCCGATCAAAAATATTCTAGCCAGCATGATTAACAACACTTTACTATATATGAGCAATATTTTTCTCGTATTACTATTTCACTCGGAATTACAGCGGATTAAGGTACACCCAAATTATTCGAAGAATGTATAAAAAATTTAGGATCACATCGAATCCGTTCTACGCCTTAGCATCCACAAACAAACGGAATGATAGAAAGCTTGGAATTTGTATATTTATATAAACGCGAAATACATTTTCGCTAAAGTGTTCTGAAGGAGACTGGTGTCATACTTAACCTCTTTTTAAACATATTTATTAGACATAGTTTTTGAGATAATTCTTAAAAAGTAAATTTGAGCTTAAAAAACTAAAAAACAACACTTTTATAAATTACTAAAAAAGAAATAAACAATTCTTTTCTCATCTAATAACACATTTTTTTAAATTTAAACTAAAATAAAATAGTTTTTAAAAAAAAAGTTGAACCGACTTCACAAAAAGCGCTAAAAAGCATAAAATAATTTTTAATTTTATATCTATTACAACATTTTGAAGTCGGTGCAAATCAAACAAACCAAACAACTACAACAAAAATATTTAATCGTCATTTCTTATGATCCCGTAAGCTGAAACGTTCAGGTAGTATTATGTATTATTTTCAATTGTGGTTATGTAGTTGTTTTATTTGTTAAATTTGCTCCGACTTCAAAATGTCGTAATAGATATAAAATTAAAAATTATTTTAAGCTTTTTAGCGCTTTTTGTGAAGTCGGTTCAACTTTTTTTTAAAAAACTATTTTATTTTACACTTTTTAGTGTCTTCTACTCTATACAACGAAGAAAGAACCATCCAAATCGGTCCACACGTTAGACGTTTGTTTTAACCCCCTACCCCACCCCCATTCCACTAAACTTTTTTTCTCATGGTATCAACCAAGGAACATACTCTACCGAACAGAAAAGGAATCATTGAAATCGGTTCACGCTTTACGAAGTTACTACCCCTCCACCTCCCCCACCACCACCATAGGACCAAATTATTCTCCTATTAGCAATGGGAGATCACACTCTATACAACAGCAAAAGAAGCATCCAAATCGATTCAGTTTTACAAAGTTAGGTTCCACCCCCCTTCTCCCACCCCCACCCCAGCAACATTTTTTTTCTCGTAGTATCAACCAAGGATCATACTCTACCCAATAGAAAAAGAATTATCTAAATCGGTCTACGCGTTACGAAGTTAGACTATCCCTCCCCCCCACCCACACCTTTCTCCATAGGACCAAATTATTCTCCTATTAGCAATGGGGGATTATACTCTTTACAACAGAAAAGGAACCATCGAAATCGGACCGCGCGTTACAAAGTTAGGTTCCACCCCCATCCCCCCAAAATTTTTTTCATCTGGTATCTCCCACTGAACATACTCTACCCAACAGAAAAAGAATTATCTAAATCGGTCCACGCGTTACAAAGTTAGACTACCCCTCCCCCCCTCCCCCACCCAAGGCCAAATTTTATTTCTCCTGTTAGCAATGGGGGATCATACTCTGTACAACAAAAAAAGAACCATCCAAATCGGACCACGCCTTACAAAGTTAGGTTTCACCCCCACCCCCCACCCCCACCCAATTAAAAATTTTTTTGACATGTTACCAATCGGTGAACATAATCTACCCAACAAAAAAAGAATCATCAAAATCGGTCGGCGCGTTACGAAGTTATGCCCGGTCAGACATAAAAAAAAAAAAAAAAAAAAAAAAAGTACGCGTCAAACTTAGAACCTCTTTGTTTTTGGGAAGTCGGTTAACTAAAAGTGTGTTGCTCCCTTTTTCTCAGATTATTAGATCAGAAAAAAGTTGTTTTTTCTTCTTAGTACATTTATAAAAGTGTTGTTTTGCATTTTCATAAATTACAATTTATTTGACGGTTTTCTATTTGTACATATATTCTTTGCGTCGTACTCACTTAAAAATCTAAGACCATACGCCATCTTGAAGCCATTATGAAGCCTCCATATTAGTTGTAGAATTACTTCGCATAGGTTATCGTAGTTTACTCGACCATGTCAAGGGAGTTGTAAAGAAAAGGATAATCCGCCATATTGGGTTTAGAATAACGTCACGAAGTTTATCGCATTCTACTCATTAAAACTTTTCATTTGATACTCGTGACAAGGCGACGTCATATAGTTTATCGAACGCTACTCGTCAAACCCTTTGATACCCATATAATGGGGGTTTTACGGTATAGGGTAATCCGCCATCTCACTTACTATTTTACGTTGTCACTGGACTTATACACGTATGCAAAACTTCAACTCAATCGGATATTAGGTATTGGGTCAAAACGGACAGGTGAAGATAAATAAAAGCTTGTAAAATCTGATAGAATCAATATAGCGGAGAGAAGTAAATCCTACTAATCACGAAGGAGTTTTGATAAGAATTATAAATTAAACTTCCAGCAGAAAAAACTTTTATAATTGCGGCATAACTATTCCGAATAAAAGCTTAATATATTACAACATATTTTAGCGTTTCGTTTTTTCAAAATAATTTAACATACAGAGTATTCCAGAATTTATTATGAAACAGGAATTTACTTATGTAGAAAAATTTGCTGATTAATAATCTGTAAATACAAATTTATTTAGAACTGATGTTTTCGAGATCATTTTTTGATTGCAAATTCTTTAACTGTTTATGTTAGCAATTCGAATTTTGCAATAGGTACAAAAATTCATGCGTTAAGGAAATTATTACTAGTAACTTCTGGAACTACCTGTATAAGAGATGACATAATTTCTCTTTATCGCAGAAAGAGTGCAACTAGCAGCTAATAATCACAATATTAAATGTTTATACAAATGATTTTGTAGTTGAATATTTACTAATAACACCTGACTACTTTAAATATCTTAGTTTCAGTTTTCCTAATAATATATATTCTATATATTTAATTCTTGGTGGGGGTTATGACTCCTACGAACCCCACCCACTCTTGTATACGCCCCTGCTCACAGGGGTAAAAACATAACTTTAAGAATCCTCTTACTTAAACCATTATCTGGCATCAATTTTAGTTCATTTAGTTCAAATTGCAGAAAACAGAACTATTGTTAAATGCAATGATAATACTAAAGTAGAATATTCACATCCAAGCGATCGAGTGCGGGGTATTTGATAGTATTATATTTCCAATTATTCTTTTCAACTGGTGCCAGCCAAGTCAAGTTAAATAATCTAATTGAAAGCCTACCTAGACCTAGAGGCCTCGGTGAGAATAGTATTGCCCGACTTAATGATGACCTGCGGCGAGTGCACCTTTGCTGATACACGACTTAAACTTAGAGCTCTGCTTCTACCAATTTATTTTTATTTTTGTGCTTTTTTTTCATCACTTGATGCCAGTTGTTTTTCTTAAATGCGTATAGCGTTTAATGACTGTGTTCGTTTTGTATATAACTTAAAAAGATATTACCATATTTCGCACTTTAGGAACTTGATCTTGGGTTGCTCAATTGATACTTACCTCAATATAAGAATTTTGTGCTTATTGCATAAGCTAGTTTATACTCGCGAGCCCGGTTACTTATTGGAGCATGTGAGCTTCCTGCATTCGTCCAGGACAATGAATTTATCTTTGCCTAGAGTAAGAACAGTTGTTGGGGAAAGATCTTACTTTGTCCAGGCTATTCGTTTGTGGAATACTCTTCCTTTAAATATTAAAAGCACTCGCTCGTCTGGCGGATTTAGGCGACTCTTGGAACGCCACTTTGGCATGGATTAGATATGTAGTGGTTAAATTGATGCATACTCTCTTCTCTTTCAAGTAGTGTAATGTTTATTTTATTGAATATTAATTTCTTTTAGACTATTGTAAAAATTTTATCGTATTATAAAGTACTTATTTATTTATTTATAACTTTCCTTTCTTTCAATTAGTGCAATGTTTATTTATTTTGTATATCTACTTCTTTTAGCTTGATAAATTTAGACTTTGTAACTCATCTTATCATATAGTATTAATTAATTTATTTATTATTGTATTTTCTTTTTATTAGTGTGATATTTTTTTTCTATATATCTTTACTTCTTTTGGCAATTTACATTTTTGGAAAATTGTTTATCATATTGTATTTATTTTCACAATTCTTTACGGTACACTTATAATATTGTAATCTTTTTGTATTATTTTCCGGTTTTGACGCGTGTCATCTCGGCCTCTGGCCGGCGCGGCGGTAGTTTTCCTCTACATCGGGCGTAATGCCAACACTTCGGGGATTTGTCATTCGTTCGTTATGTCCTTATGTATTGTCTGTAGCGTCCTGTCCGTAGTTCAGGAATTTGCGAACCGTTCGGCAAGTGTTAAGAACAACCGCTTTCTGTAGTGTAGTGTTTTTATGTAACTTTAGTGCTTGTATATTTGTGATTAGTGTTTTCGGTACAACGGCTGTGGAAGACAAGATGATTGGCACGATAGTCACTTTGTCCATTTTCGACATCCGCTTAACCTCGTGTGCCAATTATGTGTATTTCGTAATCTTCTCCCTAAAAGTGTTCTGCACATTGTTGGTGTTGGGTACTGCAACTTCAATGAGGTATGTTGTTTTGCTGTGTTTATCTTTGAGAGTAATATCCGGTCTATTGTGGTGTATTGTCCGATCAGATATTATTGACCGATCATAATATATTTTATGTGTGGATGTGGCGGGTGTAATAATGTTGTGTTTTAGTGCTAACTGTTGGTGTATGACATTGCAAACCTGGTTGTGCCTATGCAAGTAATCTGTTTGAGTAAGGAGTTTGCATCCAGTCGTTATATGTTCTATTGTTTCAGAAGATAAATGACAAAGCCTACACGTGTCATTCTAAACTGCCGCATCCTTAAGGATGTGTTTTCTATAATTCTTCGTATTAATGACCTTATCTTGTATAGCAAGCATGAATCCCTCCGTCTGAGGGAATAAATCACCGCGACTGAGCCAAGCGTTCGACGCATCTTTATCGACATGATTTTGGTTCAAGTCAGCGTAATGTCTTCCGTGGAGAGACTTCTGTGACCATGCTTGCTGTTTATCTGTGTGTGTGGCTATGTTAAGGGTATTATCCAGCATTCTGTTGTGCAAATCAAGTGGTGTTTGTTTGATGTCGGCTTTGATCATTGTTGCTTGCAATGGAGAACTATCTTCTTTTCTATAAAAGTAGACTTCACTTGTTTATAATGCAGTGACTTTATGTCTATCAGGCCGCGACCGCCCTCGCACCTCTGTAGCGTTAGTCGTTCTATACAGGAGTTAGGATGGTGTGCCCTGTACCTTCTCAACATCGTTCGCGTTCTTCTGTCTAGTGCTTCTAAGTCCGTCTGTTTCCATTTAATTACCCCAAAGGAATAAGTAAGGACTGGTGTTGCATACTTATTTATAGCCTTAATGAGATTTTCCCATTAAGGCTAGTTTTCAGAAGACTGTTCAAGCGGCCTGTATATTTAGTGCACGCTTTATGTCCGTGTGAGTATATCACGTGATTGTTCGAATCCAAGATACTTGTAGAGTTCGCCCTCCTCCATGGGCTCAATAGTGTCCCCGGATGGGAGATCGAATCCCACAAGTTCATGTTCTCCCCTCGTCACATGAAGTGTCCTATATTTGTCAACTCCGAACTCCATCCGGATGTCATTGGAGAAATCCAGAGTAGTCTGCAGCAGCTGTTGCAGATGAAGTTTCGAGGAAGCGTATAATTTGATGTCGTCCATATACATGAGTTGCGTGATTTTATGAATATTTTCCCTTTCGTGTCGTATATTATACACATAACCGGTAGTATCCAAGGCACGTGAAAGTGGATTCAGAGCGAGACAAAACCATAGCGGACTCAAAGAGTCTCCCTGGAATATACCTCGCCTGATTGGTATCGGGGGTGTTGCAATCTGTTGGTTTTGTGTTTTTATGTTTATTTTTGTGTTCCAGTATTTCATTGAGTGTTGCAGCAAGTAGATGAGTGTTGGATGTATTTTGTATACATTCAGTATATCGACCAGCCAAGAGTGCGGTACAGAGTCTGCTGCATGTATATTCCGGCGAGCAGTTTTTGTTTGTCGCACACATCAGAGAGTCTATGAGCAGTTGTTCTTTACAACCCAATGACCCTTGTCGGCATCCCTTTTGCTGCTCAGACAATATGTTATTTTTATTTATTTATTATTATTTTATGGAAAACCTGCACAATAGGGACCATTCAAAAATTACATAAGCACTCTTTTGTGAACATCTTCACATCTTTCCCTTAGCCACACTACACTAGGTACGCAACAAGTTTTGAATTGATATATAACCCCCGAAATCTTCGGAACTGTAAAACTTACAGACTTAAAATTTGATGAGTATAACTATATATGAGTATTTAGTGCTCAAGAAGTCGCGGTAGTGATATAAAATTGATCCCTTTGTCATTACAACCTCTTTTTCATCCCCACTTAATCTCGGAGTTTTTTCGGAAATTCCGATACAAAATGAAGCATTTTACAATGCCACCCAGGCTTCAACCATCACTCACCCGCCGCAATCCCCACGTAGCCCCCTCGTTAAACAACACTAGCTCAGTTTTACCTACCTACTCAGATACAAAATCATTTTGACTTTACAACCCCTCTTCCACCAACCCAAATATCCCCACCCCACTTATCCGACCTTTCAAAATTGCTTGCCATTCTTACATACAAAAAGAATAATTTTGTCATTATCACCTGTCCTGAGGCAACTCAAGCCACTCCATCAGCCATTGACTGACGCTCACCCCCCACTCACAGAACCACTCACCACCTGCATTCCGCGCATTCCGATACTAAAAGAGTAAGTATAATTGGTTTTTTATATCAATTGAAAGATATCGAAAAATTTAAAATTTTGTTTGTAATAATACGACGATTCAAGCTGAAAATGGTGCCAAAATACATTTCTTATATCCCCCCTCTGACAACTCATTGTCCAATAAGATCAACAATCATACTCAGTACAACTCGCCACCTACTTTTTATTACCTTCGAGTACCCGAATACCCGAGTATTAAACGCCATAAATCATTAAATGTGTTTATTATATTGTTCGTATTCTGCAACCTGACCTCCTTGTATGATTCAGAATGTATTAGTTCACGTTATCAACACTGTACTGTACATACTTACTTAATAGTAAATAATTGTATGCTTTTTTATGGTTCATGCAAAGATAAGTATTGAGAAATTATATTTTTGTATTACATTATAGTATTTTTCTGCATATTTTGATACCGTGCCACTAAGGATGAGCTCAAGTCCTAAATGGTCTATATCCAGTTTCTAGTGAAATATTAGATTTTTTCTTTAATACTTTCTGTACACTCCTTTATTTCGTATCATGTACTTGAAATAAAACATTCAACACGCTCAAGAAAATTCACTAAGTGAAAATTTTTGTAGCTCGAAAAGGTGCACGTGCCATTGCTCTTAACATTTCAGTCACGTACATAAAATCTCAGAGTCAACAGCTTGAAATCGCCCGGAGAAAACTTTTGTTATAGGAGTATTGAAAAAGTGTTGATCGACCATTCGCTTTTCATAAAGGTAGCCAAGAAGAATGAAGGATAGCTATTTGAGGAAATTTGCAGCATTTATGGACGAGAAAATTAAATTTGTTTTTTTAAGTTATGTATTAAATTCCTTAAACTGTTTATAGTTTAGACGATTTTAATTTCAATATTAAGCTCCGTTTTCGGCAGTGGTGTAAGTGCTAGCCCATTTTCAGAAAGGTATAAGCTTGAATTCAGTCGGCATGAACAACACTTTCTGCTGACAGCAAATTATGATTAAAGGTTATTGGGGCAAAGATCTTTTCCTGCTTAGCTACCAGATGTTACAGAAACTTAAGAGATGAGATTTCTTTCGGTGTTATTTGAATAAGTTACAAAACGCATTAAAACATTTTAAATACAAAACATCATGCTAGTTATAGTTATTGAGCATCATGACATTTTTGGACAAAAAGTTTTTAAGAAAATATATAAGGAATCATTATAATATAGGATAGTTTATTTTGCTATCGAAAAATTAAAGAAAACATTTTTTTACACTTTCCTATTGCTTTTTATAACATCTAGTATTCGTTCATTCTATACAAATTTGCATCAAATACCAAAGCTACCTAATAAGAACTCTCCTAAAAAAATTTCCATAATCAAAATTTAATCATTGAGCGGAGAAAATACATTAGTGCTAAAATTAGCACCCATCCAATCCATGTAGTTTGGGGGGGGGGGGGGGGGGGGGAGTAACTTTGAAATCTTAAATAGGAACACTTATTCACTTATTTCTTATTGCAGGTTCGGATTCTTCGACTTAAAAGATAGAAGGTTTTACCATAAACATTTTTTCGATTCTGGATAGATGGCGCTTTAATAGACGAAATGCAATTTTTTCGATTTCTTCTACTGAAAACTTAGGCATACAATTCAGCAATAACTTGGCAATAAAAAAAATACCACGTTGGGAATACTCGAAGTTCAGTCGTCAAAAAAGTTTATTCATTTTGCAATTTATTAATTAACTGCAAAAACATTAACAAAAGTAATAAATAACTATGAGAAATTACTCATTTTATTCCGTTCGAAGATTATTTCGCAAACAGAAAGACATGTTCCCCTTAGCCTGTTAATACTTCTTCAGAATGGAGTATTTAAGTATATATGAGAAAATTGAAATGGCTCTAGTGTATGGAGAAGCTGGTAGAAGTTTTGATAATGCTGTCAATCTCTACGCTTAGCATTTTCCAGATAGAATTCGGTCAACCTTAACTTCCTGGGATCTATCGAAAAGGCAACTTTTAATCATAGATAATGCAGATAGATAACTAATTATCTTATTATAATAGAACTAAAATTAAAAGAAGTAGATAACTTATTCATTACAATTTCATGGCTAGCACAATCTTAGGCTTTGAAAACATCCAAAACGAGTGCATTGAACATTTTAACATCGAGTGAGGCTTTTAAATCGGAAGTTTCGTCTTAAAGCTTATTATCCTCCAAAAAGAAAACTATTTTATTGTACATTATTTTTTTAGAACCTTAGCTAAAACAAACAAAATACTTATTTATCGGAAATCAGGGAAGGATTTTTTCGGTATCGGAAGAACTGTAGCCAATGTCCAATTACAGCGATAGCCTGAGTATATAATCATGGGCGTCGCCAAATGGGGAAGGTAGGGGCAGCTGCCCCCCTCTAGAAATTTTAAAAATTTAATCAAAGTCCTAAATTCATTCACTAGACTTGCTTAGTCAATAATTTTCTCACATCGAAATTTGTGGCTACACAAAGGTCCCGTGATTCCAAGTAGATACTTTCACTAAGGCATTGAAACTTTTTCCGATTATTTTAGGCATTGATGACACACTCGCTTCTTAGTTGAGTAATGCCTCGATGTTAGTTAGATATACAAGCATATATATACACGACGAGAATTACGGGGTAAATTTTAATTAACTGAATAGTATGTTTTTACACAATACAATACATGTAGACAAGAAGTATGTTTTAAAAAACAAGTATACCACAATCTTTGAAAGTATAATTATAGATTCTCACAAAAACGAATTTTTTATAATTTATAATGTGAATCTTTTTTCTAATTTCCTCTTAAACACGAATTAGTAAGCATATAACGATGATTTATGCATTCTTAATACTCAAAATATATTATTTATACCAAATTTTCGAACGTGTCCGAGTACAGCACTCAGTAGGGTTTCAAAGACTCGCACATTGGTTTATGCACCTGTGAACCTGTCCCTATTTATGAAACATGTACATAAATCAATAAAAAATATATTAAATATGATTTTAATACTTATTTTCAACGCACTTATCTAACGATAGAATCTTCATATCGAAGAACTTTTAATTTTCTATATTACTTGTATTTTATTAATATTATAATATATATTATAAGTATATAATAAGAAAGCATTTTACCTGTATTTATGTATGCAGCATTATCCAAATTACACCCAGAGCAGATGCAAACGATGTCAGTGGAAAATCTAACAGAAACAGGTGAAACCATCGACCAATTTTATGACCTACCAAATTTAAAACATGAAATTGAACTTTGGCAGCAATTGTGGTATAATAAATCCAATCTTATAAATCTAACCGCTGTTGTTGAGGCAAAAACCTTCTTTCCCGAAACGGGAAGAGCGTTGAAAATTTTGATCGCATTGTCATGTACAACGTGTACGGTAGAGCGATCGTTTAGTAGCCTCAGGAGGCTAAAAACCTGGTTAAAAAGCACTATGGGGAAAAATCGTCTCAATGGTTTAGCCATGATAAGTGTGCACAGAGAGATTATGAAGGCCATTTACATCCAAAACTTCGACTTGGTCGTCGGCTTTGACTACGTGTTAAATGAATCGTTCTTCTACATCCCGGCTTGGTCGTCGGCGTCGGCGTGGTCGTCAGTTCCAGCTTTGAGAAATTTCAAAGCCGACGCTGAAGAAGCAGGTGAGCCAACTTAATGACCTAAACCAATGTTACCAATTTCTTCACTTGAAAATTGTTTTGACAAGTGTTTCATATGAAAAAAAAGTTAAAATTGAGATGGAAGAAAAACTGATATGATATTCCATATTATTACTATACATTTCACAAATAAACGAATTTCAAACACTAAATGAAGTGACTTCAAGTTTCCTGTCAAAAATCACGCTGAACTTTTCCAATGTAGAAATATGAGCGCTGAATTAATGATTATGTGAAGCCAACGACCCACGCTGACGACCAAGCCGAACTTTTGGATGTATAGTAGAATGGCCTTGAATGAAAACTTAGCAGATTTTCATAATAAAGTAATGAACAATTTTTCAAAAAACCCTGGAAAATTATGTTTTCAATAATATATATATATATATATATATATATATATATATATATATATATATATATATATATATAATAACTATGTTTACAAGTTTTATTTATTCTAGAGTCAAGCAAGAGCTCGGAATACTTGCTTTACATTTTTACAAGCTCTCGACTGTACTTACATAATTCATAATTTTTCCATCCTTCAAATATCAACTGGCCCCCCTCTTGGCCATTTGCTGGCGACGCCCTTGTACATAAACGTACATATAACTGAAGGATATAAGTTAGCATAGTTAACAGATAAGAGTTAGGTATAATTAGGAAAATAATTTGATACATCGTCACGTGCAAGCGACATATCTTCAGTCACATCGTATGCAAGCCATTCGTGGGAATTGCAGCGGTTGCAGTTTAGCGTTTTAAGGTAATTTTAAAGAGAAGTAGTTTAATAAGTTCAGTTTGTGTTCGGATTTAAACGAATAAAGTTGGATTTCGATTCAAAAGTTTAGTTTATACTTTTTATTAACTTATAGTAGCCTACGAGAGGAAGCAAAACTGCGATGAAATGCAGTGGTAGGTTATCTGATTTGCAACCGTCCGATTTTATAAAATAAATAGATAAAATTAAATATACATAAGTACCTACACTGTAGGATATGAAAAAAAATCCAGAGGAAACGAAGATCTAATATCTGATGCAACTTTTTTTATCAATAAAACAGCTGATCTATCGGGTTCACACAAAGAACTGATTAGGTTATTTGGGTGACAAGTTCATAGATACCTTTAGCCGCTTACAGTAGGGTTCGAATTTGGACCTCCGGAATAAAAGGCCGTCTATAGAATGGATAAAAGTACTCAGCCAAAGTAATAAATACATTAATTTCTTTACTGAACCATGGATAGCTTCACACCTGGACTAAGTTGTTGGAGTCCAGGAATTAATCCAATTGTTTCCAGAAGAGCTCATTCGGTTCTCGAACTTGCGTTTTCATTTTGTTGTTGCAGTATACTATTAAGTTGGTTGGATTTTTCAAGACGGAGACGGAGTTGGATCAAAACGTTTAGCGGCAAGACCAACATGCCATGGGTCCCGGGTTCGAGACCAGATGACCCCGTGAGCTTTTATTAAGAAATTAAAATAATCCACTCCGTCTCTGGGCTGTTGTCTAGCTCGCAGCAATGCAAAAATAAACAAGACTCAAGTTTCCTCACTTCCTTTACCATAATTCCCTACCGGCCAAAACCATGCTAACGCATCAAAGGGTTGTCCCCTAGGATTTGGCTACATCGTATAAAAAAAACTATTTTGTATATATTTACTCGTTTCTCAGTGGCGGCATAACGTGACTTAGCACCCAGGGCAGTTTTTTTAATGATCAAACACCAAGTGGCGCCGCAGTCGTAAAATCTCCAAAATAATGTCCTCTACAGAAAATTCATCATAAACAACACCAAATGTTATGAGGATGTCATCCATTGTTCTGCAGCCCTTCTGTCCAGATGTCTGTAAATACTTCTGTGTCTGGTTCGCTTCTTCTAGGACTTCACACCAAAAAGAAAGGTCGCATAAAAGCTGAAGTCACACAAGGCCGGTAAGAGTGTGGATGCTGTTTCTCTTTTATCGATGTTTGCTCTACTGCTGCTGGGATCACGCACCTCTTCAATAATAGCACGCGGTAGCTATGTGCGTGCACTGTACAGTTAGATTGAACTGTTGCTATGATAAAAGAAGTTGCGGAGGATTTCCTTTGTAAAAATGCGTGTTATTGTCACCCCTTGGTGCTTGGACCGTACCACCCCCATTTACGCAACCACTGTCGGCTCTACATTGTTAGTAGAGTGGTTTGTTGGCAGATTTCAGTAAGCCTTTGCACTGATTTTCGTATCGTCGTGAACTTCTTTAAATATGATGATAACTTATAGTCAATAAAAGTTACATTTACTTGAGTATATTTGAATTTTAGTCCTTTGGGTCAAAAGTAATTTTCCTCTATTTTATTATTATGTTGACGAAATAGTGTTTATAGAATGAGTTTTGGTAGTTAAGTTAAAGTAATATCTGGGTGAAATTTGTTTATAGTGGAGTCAATCAGTCGGATGAGTATACACGAAATTCGAGCACCTGAAAAACCAACTGCGCCCTCCCACTGCGTTTTCGAGGTCGCAGTACCCGATTATCACAGTAAGGAAAGTGTGCATCCGGGCCCACCACTCCAAACGACCAAAAACCACCCCTATTTTATATATTGTGTTATATCCTCCAAGGGGGTTAAAATTTGGTTTAATCTAACCGATTTAATGCTTTCTACCTTCTCATATAGGCAAAAACTACCCTCCCTCTTTTCGTTTTTCCGTACAATAATGCTCGGCAAGAATTGTTCACAAGGTGAAAAGGCGCATAATTGGCGTTAGGTTAAAGTTATCTAAAACTATTTTTTTGTAATCAGTATCTCTAAGCACAGGATGGTAAACGCTTAAACTTAGAAGATAGATAAAATCATTTTTCCAGCCCTTGGGAAGTTGCGGTCTTGTCCCTGCCATAATACTTCTACCTTCTCTTGGTCAAAGGAAAAAGAATTATGACAGGGGCATGACATGAATAATGGTTTTATCTAAATTCTGTGTGTTTTCTCTCCGAGTTCATAAGGAACTAGCGAATCTCAGATGACGCTTCATTGTCGAACTATTAGAACACTCAGAATTCCGGGGCGTTCTGAGATCATATCTAGTATTGCTGTTCCTAGGAAAACAACCTGGGATACCTTGTGAGCTCGAAGACTGATATGCTTATCACCACAATTTCCTCAATTGGTGAACTAGAAATGGCGGCTAAACAGCTGAATTATGTGCACATTTCCTACTACCATTGTGGGTGTTGATGAATATGACGGGTGATAGTTGATGCTCCCACAATGCTTTTTTCTTGGCCCTAAATCGTTGACACCTTTTCTCATAACAAAGAATCCAAGCTATCTCCGATATATTGCGTTGCCTTTCTCCTACATATCTCTTACCTGAAAGAGCTTTAAAAGTTTCGCCTCATTAAGAGGACTTGTTTAGGTGGTTCGTATCGAAGACTCCCTTCGGTTGACCGCTTAAAATATGAGATTCCTAAAAAAATATATCACTGATCGGACAAAAGAAATAAACAGGATGACAAGGATAAAAAATGGTTTATAATTTTCTTATTTATTTATTCGTTTATTTCAAAAAAACCTTATAATTTCTGCTAAGAAGTTATTATAGCAAGACTGAATTCAGACTGACTCGGAACAATCAAATTTGATATTTTTATAAAATTTCTAAGAAACAAAAGTATTCTTGCCTACTTAATAACGCTTGCAACAAGTAACTATAAAACACGAACGTAACCCAAAATCATCTGGGTTTTCCAGCGCTGGCTGACAAGACATCCTTTTTTTTTGGCCGGCTGTATTGTGCTGGATCATTAGTCACTGGCTCTTATGACCTTTGTCTTGTTCTATATTTTTCGAGTTTTCGCTTGAATTTGGAGAGTTTCGCA
This sequence comes from Leptarthrus brevirostris, assembly GCA_964036015.1. NCBI lineage: Eukaryota > Metazoa > Arthropoda > Insecta > Diptera > Asilidae > Leptarthrus > Leptarthrus brevirostris. Next base: position 68,134,141 of record OZ038373.1, on the reverse strand, counting down.
ATGTTACTGTCAACCAAAAGACTCCCTACGATAAATTTGGTTGTCGGGAAGATTTTCGCTTGACGTTGGCAGTCGAAATCTTTGTGTAGTCCTAGGTGAGTGTACATCCATATCACCTGAAGTGTTTTGAGACTCTTTAATATGTGAGTTAATGAAACCAGGCTTTAATCTCTGAATTGAAATTTTAATTCCCTTTCCTTTAACAAGAAATTTAAAATATTTTTCATTTCTTTTAAGAACTTCGTATGGCCCTTCGTATGGAGGTTGGAAATCAGCTCGAAAACTATCTACTCTGACGAAAACGAAATGGTAGTCTTTTAGCTCTTTGAAAACATTGAGCCTTGGAGACGGAGTTGGATCAATACGTTGAGCGACAAGACCAACATGCCATGGGTTCCGGGTTCGAGACCAGATGACCCCGTGAGCTTTTATTAAGAAATTAAAATAATCCACTCCGTCTCTGGGCTGTTGTCTAGCTCGCAGCAATGCAAAAACAAGACTCAAGTTTCCTCACTTCCCTTATTCTAATTCCCTTCCGGCCAAGACCATGCTAGCGCATCAAAGGGTTGTCCCCTAGAATTTGGCCACATCGTATAAAAAAAAAATATGTCGGTCACAATATTTTCTTTACCCGAAATGTGCCTAATGTCTCTTGAAAACTGACCAATGAAATCAAGGTACTGGACTTGTCTGGGCGAAGCCTTTTCAGGATTCTGATTAAATGCAAAAGTTAATGGTTTTTGATCAGTGAAAATGCTTTATTCCATAAGAAATTGCCAAAATTTCACGGTTGTATGTGCTATACTGCTTATGTGCTATAACTGCTTTTTTATTGCAGTGAAAGCTTTTGTTGCTTCTAATGTTCAAGCTATTTTTCTTTTACTATCTTTTTTTCCCCCAGTTAGGAATTTGTTCAGAGGCAAATTTACGGTAGAAATTTACCATTACCAAGAAACGTCTCAATTCCTTTACCGTCTCTGTAAGCTTCATGGAATTGATTGATTCAACTCGTTCGGGTTTGATACCGTCAATTGAATGTCCCAAAAATTTAACCTCCTTTGTCATGAAATTATACTTTTCTAAATTTATTGAAAATCCGTATTCATCGAATTTTGAAAAAATGTGTTCAAGATAGTCGAAATGTTCATTATCTGATTTTGAAGGTATTCAAAACAGAAAGTTAAATCTCGTAAAACCGAATGAATAAATCTTTGAAGTGTTTGTGCAGCATTACGTAGGTCAAAAATCATTCGCGTAAATTCGAAAAGGACGAACGGTGTACAAATTGCCATTTTAAGTTATGTCAGAAGAAGCTACCAGGATTTGATGGTATGCTTTTACTAAATCAACTGTCGAAAAAATTTTACTTCCTTCCAATTGATTCGCAAAATTTTGGATATGCGGAATGGGATATTTGTCTGGAGTTGTCTTGGCATTAAGTCTTCTAAAGTCCCCACAAGGTCTCCATTCGGCGTTCATTTTTTTAACAAGATGAAGCGGATGATAGGCGACAAATTCCTTCCTCTAGCAAAAATTTGAATTCCTTTTTTGCTGCTCCAATTTTTCTCCAGTAAGACGCCGCACTTTAGACGAAATTGGATGCCCTTCTATTGGGATGTAGTGCACAACGCCGTGATTAGGTTGTTTTGCGAAATTAATCTCGCTTGATACTGTTTGAAACTTTTTGAGTAATGTGTGTATTCTTGTATCAATCAATGGATCGGTGTAAGATTCACAGTGACCTTTAACTGATTTAGCCGCTGACTGTAAAGAAGTTAGAGGATCTATCAACACCTTATTTTTCAGATCGACTAACAAACCAAATTTTCGCAGAAAATCTGCACCGATGATTGGTTTTTAAACATCCGCAATAATAAATTCCCATTTGAAAGTTTCGTCGTAAACCCAAATCTAGAGTTAACAATGTTTTATCGTATGTGTTGATAACCGACGGGTTAGCTGCCAAAAGTCTAAGATTGTTAAAATTTTTACTTGTTTTGACTGGTAATTTGGAATCACAGAAACGTCTGAACCTGTGTCTGTTAAGAAACGTTTGTTGATAGATCTGTCAAAAATGTGTAGGCGACTTTCGATGAGGTCAGATTTCCCCGTCGCTAAGGGAGATTGACCTCTTAGTTTGTTGACTGCTTAACAAAATTGCACGGTTGTGTGAATTTATTGGCTTTTACACCGAATTTAAAATGAGACCAGCAAAGTTCTTTACCTTTTGATAAACTTCGATTCCTTGAATGATTTAGTAATTTAGTCCTTGCATTAAAATTTCTATTTGTAGGCCTAAAAGATGATCGAGATAATTTTAGAACTTGCTCGGTGAGTTCACTGACTCGAGTGTTGTTATGGCCGAAATATTTACATTTGGTTCGGTTAATACTGAAGACACCTCAGTTCGCCCAGTCACCTCCAAAATTTTTTCAGCCATAACCAACAACTCGTCTAAGGAACCTGAACTACTCCCCAGAATGGCTTGTATGTTACCAGGCAATCGCTGAAGCCATAAAGATTTTAATACTTTTACAACAGTTGCGATGGTTTTGCGCTACCTAAAGTCAACTCATTTAAAAATTGCTTCAGCTTGACGTTATCGGATGTGGAAAGCCGAGAAATTATTGTTTTTTTGAATTTAGAATCTTTATCACTTATTGGTGGGTTGGCTATAATGTCAGTGATTCCCCTAAAAACACTCTCGTCTAAAGCACTTAGTAAATGGTTCTATTTAGTGTTTTCTTCTGTAATACCGGCGAGGTCGAATTAAGCTTCGAGTTGGAGGAACCAGGCTTGTGGATATAAACGCCACAAATTAATTTTTGTGATAGAAACCGCATTGATCGAAAGTGACGTCGGAGAGGGAAAGAGTGGAGTAGCCAATTGACCGGAAACGCATGGCTGTGATTTCGGTTCAACTAGCAAATCAGTTCATGTTGCAAAGGTTTTACAAAAATGCACAAAAATGTTCGGAAATCAAAACACAAAATTGTATATATTTAAAAAAGAAAAAGAAAAGAAATTTAAAATAGAAAACCAAGCGTTTCTTACGCCTCTATCCTTTAAGTTGACTTCTTCCTGAGGTTATTTTCTTCAAATAATTACTGCTCGGTTAGTTAATTTCTTGAATGTCCTTGTGCTGTTCTTGATTATGAATGCTGTTCTCGATTAGGAGTGTTAAGAAAACCTCACGAAAATTGCAATTTTAAATTGTCACCAACAGTAGTTGAAAGGTGCCTTATCACTGAAGAGGGGGCAAACCTTTTGACGATACAATGGCTTATCTTGAGGTGTAGAGCTAGTGAGTGCCTTACCACTGTTGGGGGGACAACCCTGCTAGCCGTACAGGGTGATAACAAGGGTTTCGTTTTTTGATATAAGTGTACCTTACCACTGGTGGAGGGTAACTTTATCAGAATCGGGAGACGGAGTTGGATCAATGCGTTGAGCGGCAAGACCAACATCTCATGGGTCCCGGGTTCGAGACCAGATGACCGTGAGCTTTTGTCCCCTAGGATTTTGTCCCCTAGGATTTGGCCACATCGTAAAAAAAAAATAAAAAAATAGACAACTTCAAGGGACTTCTTTATTTTTTGCTTTTCCCCCTTAATATAGATTGCCTTAACACTGGTATGGGGCGATTCTATTAAGGGGAAATTGTCGCCTGTTGCGCGACAGACTTTTTCTATGGCCGATCGCGGTCACCAATTTTTGGGTGTTGATGAATATGTTTCTTGGTCCTAATTCGTTGACACCTTTTCTCATAACAAAGAATCCAAGCTATCTTCGATATCTTAAGTTGCCTTTGTCCTACAGATCTCTTTCCTAAAAGGGCTTTAAAAGTTTCGCCTCATTAAAAGGACTTGTTAAGGTGCTTCGTATCGAAGGCTTTCTTCGGTTGACGGCTAAATAGCGCCAATAGCTTGACCGCTTAAGATTCCTAAAAATATATATATCACTGATCGGACAAAAGAAATAAACACGATAACAAGGATAAAAAATGGTATTGAATTTTCTTATTTATTTATTCGTTTAATTAAAAAAAAATGTTTTAATTTCTGCTAAGATGTTATTATAGCAAGACTGAATTCAGACTGACTCGGAACAATTAAATTTGATATTTTTACAAAATTTCTAAGAAACCAAAGCATTCTGGCCTATTTAATAACGTTTGCAACAAGTGACTATAAAACACGTTGTAGAGCCTCGATCTTATCTGGTGTCATTTTTGACAATGATAAATTATGACAGGTCTCCTTTTAACCATTTAAATTCCGTGGGGGCGACGGTATCTTCTCAGCCCTCTTCCAGAACTGCGTGGATACCTCCATTGTCCAAATTTGTTTACAGGCCGCTATAATTGGGGCTACATACCGCACTTATGGAGGAAAGTAGTGTTAGTATTTATCACCAAACAAGACAATTGGCCTCTGGAGCTGCCTAGATCATACATAACATTCAGTGACACATCCTTTCTAGTTAATACAATAGAGAGACTGCCAGATATCTACGGAAGGTGCAAACTGGACCAATCATCGGCCCTTGTTTGCGAGATAGAAAAAGCCCTTTACTATAAAGAAATATCTCTATATGCATTTCTTGTCATAGAAGATGCTTTCGACAACAGCTCTTATAAGGACTCCACTATAAATAATTTTGCACGTTCCGTATGGGCCGGTCGAAAACTCTTCTTTTGGCGGATCATCTCGCAGATAATATTCTGCTGATACATTGCGACTGATAAACCGATTGTTGCCTACGCCTCGTGGGGTTTTTCCTCGAGACTTATTAGGAATTGCACGGGACCCTCTCTCTCTCTCTGAGCTGGCCAGAACGGCTTCATCCTCTAGGTGCCAAGGTTCCGGATCTTATTGAAGTCTCAGCTGGTCTTCAGCGAGAGCTGTTATAGAGGATTGGGCGAGCAGGCAAGATCCGCTATGCTGGACAAATGTTGCCGGACTTAACTAGGCTAAGACGCTTTTTATACCCTACGATAAGTAATAGTACCCTACGCTTACTAGTACCTCCTTAAATAGGGTGGATCTCATTAATGCTCCCTCTCAATAACGCCTTAAAATATGGCTGAAACATGATGGATAGATAATCTAGGTTCTGAATTAGATCGTTGGCTACTTTTTATCCCGGAAAAATACATGATACCCTAGGGAGCAACCATTAAATGACGAAGTGTCTTACATTAATTTGCACCCTTCCATCTCTCTCTAGTTCCCGTAATCCTTTGTGCTGCATTGGGTGGGAGAATAATTTCTCCTGATTCGAGAAAACGATTGCAAGTGGACCTACAGGTTAAAGTGGATTCCGAACCACTAACATTTTCTTTGCGATCCATAACAAAAGGCCATAGTTTGTTCATTTATTAGCAGAAAACTACCACCGGATTCGAACCTGAGACCTCCGCGTTAGTGGGTCGATACGTGAAGAAGCGAAATACGATCTTAGGATAGAAATTATTTGTTAATATCATCACATTTAGATATGATCTATTTTTAATACTTGTAACAAACCAAGAGTTTATGAAATGAACTATATATTATGTTTCTAACTCAATTTTTTTTCCATAATTATATTTTTTGGTTTGAAAATGCTTATTTTTTATGTTCAAAATTAAACGACGTCACTTGGAGGAGAATCAGGAAATTATTAAACACCTCGTCTCCACTAATTTCCTTTGGTGAACAGAAGGGAGTAGACCAGGACGACCACAGGATGTTTCGACAGCTCCACTCTCCGAATAATTAAAAAGCTCCATGGAAAACATAAAAAATGTGAGGTTAGTGGCTAATAAAATTTTGAATAGGAATACAATTAAAAGAAAATAACTTAATTTTGTCAAAATCGGACAAAGGTATCGCATTACAATTTTAACTAATTTATTTATTTATTATTACAAATTCGCCAAATACTGACTACCACAAACTAATGAGATTATTAATGTAAATTATTCTAAAAAGGTGAAATAAAGATTTCTTCGTAATGAAACAGTTTGTCTTTACAAAATTTAATGTTGGCCAAGCAGCCGTTTATTTACAGGAATATACAATGTGTCTTCGTTGAGAATTAAACCGAAAAGAAGAAAAGCAAGCACTCAAAAATGAATTGAACAGACCAGTTAACCTCACGATAACAGTACTGACTACAATGATAAGCAGGAGAATTGCAATATTACATGGAAAGATTTCAAAGTAGTTAAGTGCATATTAAACAAATACAATCATGAGGTACAGGTGCGGTAGAAACTAAGTTCTCGGTATAATAAATGTGCAAAGTTTGAAATTTGTGTAATGTATTTTATATAAATTGAAATATTTGCTGAATCGTTAAGTGGTGTTTAACTTGTTGTGAGTTTAGTGATGATTTCCAACAGAGATCTAAACAGTGAATTATGCGGTAGTCCATCCTATTAGAACAGTTTCATTTTCATGTAATGTTCCTACACAACTATTATGTAAGAAACTCGCTAAATTAATTCCGGATTTATTAAATTTAAACTCAAAATACACAATAAAAAATTCCACCGATTTAAGTAAAAAAATAAAAGATTGCACTATTCCATATAATGCCAAATTAATGTCTTTTGTTGTGTAGTCTTTTCCGTCTGGCCCTGTTAATAAACTATTTAATCTGTTTTACAGATCAATTCAAAGAACTCCCTTAATAATTCCACACATTGTACCTGTTTCAAAATTACCGCAGAATGTACCATTGACATAGTATCAATACCATCAAAAAAGTGACAATGATAATTGTAGGAAATCAAATGTTTTTGACTTCCATCAATGCAAACTTTTTACTTTACGTCATTCAATTATTATTAATTATATTGTCACTAATAATTGATCGTGTGTAGGGCGCTGAAGGGACCGCTAGGTTTTCATGAAATTTGTTAAGAAGTATCATCAGATTCTCTGGTGAATGCAAGTTGCAAGATGCAATGGTAAGTTTTCATTAAAATTTATTATGACAATTCTTATAGCGTATATGTATGTAATATTAAGTTAAAGCCAAACTACTTTCATTAAGTATTTACTTTTTTCATTGTTTAAAGCACCCTGGCAGCCGCCATTTCTATCACCCATCCCACTACATGAAGTTATGCCAAATAATCGGCTGGTGCATCACTCTGAGACCCCCTATAAGTAAATACTATCTGATTGCACTTAGGTCTGAAAATGACAATTCAAGATTATCTGGAATGCTGAGTTCTATTAATATTTCATAAATTCAATTTGATTCGAACGTACAATTTGTTTAAGTTTTGTTTTATTGAAATTCTTGGAAATAGCCGTCTTTTATATTTCCTGTCTTCCTTTATTTGAATAAACATGAATTCTCAAATTCCAATTTTCCTTATTTGCATACAAATAGACAATATAAAACTAAAACCAGAGAACCAGATCCACTCCCACTGAGGATTTGTGTTTTCATCAATCACTTTCTATCTGTACCGTGCAAGTTTAGTGGATGCTTCGATTCCAATGACATTTTCCGCAGCACTTCCAAGTGAAGTGACATTTTCTCTCAAGTATCTGCTTCTCGCACATGAATAGCACTCAAGAAAACAGCGACTTGGATGGGATGAAATAGAAAATCAACGTCACTAACAGAAGAAAACTGCGTCAACATGAGCGTGCAAATTTTTAACATGCTTGCAAAGTTATAACTCTCACGAAAGTTTTCACTTTGCACATTGTTTTATGAGGGCATGTTATAACATTTATAAAGATTATAACAAAGTGAAATCTTAAAGATTTCATAAGTGTAAAATTGGATTTAGAAACTTTATCTTTACATTGTGCGGAGAACTTCATCAGGTGGAAATGGAAGCTCCTACGTGACGTTTTAATCAACAGACGAATGCATTCCTCTATGACGATGTCAACGTGTCACTCGCGTTCTCCGGAAATATGAGAAAATACCTAAGTACGTTATACATGCAGAAATATGTGACTTTAATTACTTAAAATGCGGAAACAGCATTTCCTCTTCGCATAAAAATAATCCTTCATCAGAAGGATGTGCGAGGATAATATACTCGCAACTTCTGCAGCAGTGCAGTTAGTGCTGATTAAAATTATTTGAGTCTGCGATTTACACGCACCACCTAACCGAAGTGTAATAAGTGGCTTTGAAGAAGGCGACGCAAATGTTCGGAAAGTGATTTAAGTTTTCATCGTTAGCAAAAGTGTAGTGCATTGAGTGCTGAAAAAATATAGTTTGCTAATAGAGTTAGAATATTACTGTAATCATTAAGGTATATACATATTAGTGGTGGTCGTTGAAAATTATGTAAAAATTCTACCTTGTTGGTTTCAAAAAATCGATATTTTTTTGCATTTTTCTAATCTAGAACGTATCAAGAACATACCCTATAAATAATATAACGAAATCCTTAATATTTCGGGATGTCAGAGACTGTCAAACACAGCTTCGCGTACCGTTTTTGTAACGCTCCGTTGCAGCAGCCCGGAAACTTGTTGTACGAGGTCATACCAAGGACATCCGACCTTGCAAAAAGGGATCGGATTTAACAACGAGAACAGCGAGTAGCACAACGGGAGTTTCTTCTCAAGTAAGAAGATGAATTCTACGGTCCTGAGGAAAGAGTAGTAGAACAAAAAAAGAATAAACAATTTCGATATCTCGCTTAGTTTTCGAGATATCCAATTTTTTATTTTTAAATTCGACTCATTCTTTTTTGCAAAAATCGTCATAATGTAGAAAAACAAATTAAAACTTAAATAAAATAACTTTTTTTTAAATAAAAATATAAATAAAGGCGCCGTTATGTACTACTATACAAATATATTCTCTGGTGGGGGAGGGGGGCAGCCCCCCAGTTAAAAAAGCAAAATTACTTGATCGATTAACTCAAATGTTTTACCAAAATCTTTGGGCTTTTTAAAATATTTTCATTTTTACAATTTTTACACCTGTTTTTGAACCGAAAAACATGAGGAGAAACACATTTTTGTTAAAATGTCGACTATTTTGAAAATTCCGTTCGTCAAACCATATCCAAAGGAATACATAAAACTAAATCTTTTTCGATTTTTGGTTTTAGACGACTTTCATGAGTTGAATCGTGTCAATCGTTTTGATATGAACTTTTCGTAAGGGGTATTTCAAGGGCGAACAAAGGCCGAACAGAAGCAATAAAAATTTAAAAAAATTCATTTCCAAAGTATAAGAATAAACGAGTTGAACCCAAAAAACCGCATATCAATCGCATTATTGGTCTCCCTACGACTTATTCTCGAAAAACAGTATAAAAAACGGCGTCGTAAGGTAGAAGGCCCCCTTAACACGACGTAGCAGTTGTGGATCTGTACATTTAGGTTAAAAAATATATGACCCATAGACTTCATGTACTATCTATATTGGTTAGTAAATTATTCCTCGGACCCAGAAGGGGGTATTGTTATGTCTCTTAACTTTAAGCAATATTTTCTTGAATAAGAGAGATTTTGTATAATTTGAAAATGGAGTCCATACTAAAAAAAATGACAGTGACAAATTCGTATCTAACTGCATAGTTTCAATAATGCTTTACTTCAGGAAAGAATACTATCAGCAGTAATGTGCAATATTTCACTTAAGAACATTCTAAAAACCCTCGTTCGAAATGGAATTAAAACGGCAGTATATGCAGATGATGAGATCTTACAATTAGTGATATTCTGATATCTGCTTTAAGTTAGATGTTACGGTGGGTAAAGGTTAGTGATTTTACGGTTAGTTCCGAAAAGGCAGAGGTGAGCTTCTTTACAAGGGAATATAAACTACATAACTGGAATCCATCAGATTTAAGCGGAAAACCAAATTAGGAGGCCAAATTATAAAGGTTTTTTTGTATTTTTTACAAAGAAGTATTAAATGAAAACTAGCTTTGAAAAAAAAGGTTAACCGACTTCACAAAAGGCGTTAAAAGTCGCCATATAATTTTTAATTTTATATCTATTACGACATTTTGAAGTTGGTGCAAATTAAACAAACAAAACAACAACAACAAAAGTATTTAATACTTCTTCTTTCTGATTCCGTGAGCTAAAATTTTTCAGTAGCTTGATATACGTAGTAACTTCGATTGTGGTTGGGTTGTTGTTTGGTTTGTTCAATTTGCACCGACTAAAAAATGTGTGGTTCAACTTTTTTTATTTTTAACTTTTTAGTGTCTTGAGATGATTAAAAAAATGCTACTAGTACGAATAAAGCGAATTGAACAGTTACATATAGAGGAAGTGCAATCTATAGAATGAAAACAGAATTATCGAAATCCTGCAACATATTACGAAATTAGCCACGATACTCTATTGGATAACGCCTTAGATAAAATATTCTAACCATGACGCGAGTGTGCCACCCACACCGTACTGCGTACAGTGAGAGAATCAAAATTTTGCAAATTATTCGGAAATCGGTACACGTCTTCGATGGGCTTTAAATTTTGATATGTTGAACAGTTCTCTATCCTGATGAAAAATATGCTCATACAGGGTGTTTCAGATCTGCCGTGCTAATCTCCCTAGCCAAACAAACAATTTTATGGCAGGGGGGGGGGGGCAATCTACTTGATCTACTGAACATAGCGACATCAAACAAACGCTAAAAAACTACTACTCCAATGACCTTTCCAAAAATGTCAACAATGTTAATCTCAGTACTACCACTACAGGTACAGTCACTGCCAAAACTGAAAAAAATATTTTGAAATTACCAAAATTTCAGCATTTTCCCAAATTTTCACCGAAATTTATGTAATTAGTATTTTATTTTTGTTCCAAAAAGGTACAACATGTCCACGTAGGGTAAGTATTTAGAAATTTATACGCAGAAATCCTACCGGAGAATATTATAAAAATCAACAATTTAAAGAAATTAAGCTCATATTAACTCAAACATTAGTTTTATTAAATTCAAGACATATTACAATAACTCTTAATAACTTACAAAAGCTGTTCAAAATGTCCACCGTCACTTTGGATGCATGCCAACAATCTCCTTCTAAGTCCCGGTTTAAGGTGTATTGAAGCCAACATCTCCCGTATTTTCGTCGCTGTATTCCCAATCCTGATAACTAAATCCTCCCTACTGTTAACAGGACTTAAATAAGCTTCATCCTTCATTTTTCCCCATAATAAAAAGTCCAATGGGGTAAGATCTGGAGAAATAGCAGGCCAAGGAATCGGTGCACCTTGTCCAATCCAGCGGTTTTAAAATTTTTGACTTAGTATTACCTTCACGATGTTAGCCGTATGCACTCCATCGTTTTGGTGTAAAATTCCCCTATGATTATTCATAGGGTTCTCCTCTATTAGATCTACCAGTGTATTGTCCGCACAAATTTCACTATTAAGCACTTGCGGCAAAATTAATGGTCCTACCAAATGGGTGCCGATGATACCAGCCCATACTTTTCCCTGTGTGGGTTAGTTTCCGACCAGATATGGAGGTTACGGAAGTTCCTTATACCATCCCTGGTGAATTGAGATTGATCCCTACACAGAATTCGGTCCAGAAACGCCCCGTTGTCAATGTCGCGTTCAGAAGCCAAGTGCTAAATTCCAGTCTTCTCTCGGAATCTCCTTCCAGTAGTCCTTGGACTGTGTTATGGTGATATTGACGTAATCTTTCTCGGTGAGTAACCCTCAAAACCGTAGATGAAGACACCCCTAATCGCATTGCGACTCGTCTCGTGCTTTGTTCAGAGTCTTGCCTTAAGATGGTGATTACTTGCTACACGACGTCGGCAGAAGTTCCCAAAGTTTTGGGTCGTGTCTCCATTTCGTGTGAGGTTACACCTCCTGTTTATCTTAACCTTTGGAAAGCCCGTGTAAATACCCCTCTTTAAGGTCCTCGCTGATTAGGGAATCTCCTTTGATATTACGGTACAACCGCTCTCTCTTTTCCGTCTAATACACCTCAAATGTAAGTTATACCATTTTTTAATAATTTTTGCTAAAAAAAAGCCATGCTTATTATTTTGTTTTGTTTAACTATGATAGGTATTCTTGTTTACTGACCCTGTTTTATAGCTAAATTTCCATCAGATACGAGTAACAAATGCCAGGATACAAGGATGTGAATTCTGGTTAACACATGCTAATATCGGAAATAAAACAAAATAACACTAGGTTAGGTTATGTTAGGTAAGGGTGGCGGCTATCAGCCCTACAGCCGATCAGCCTCACATAGACCTATAAATGGTCCGTTGTGCTACTACATCCGTGGAACCGTGCCTGATTGCCGGGTTTAACTAAAACCAGCCGTAGCTGTTAATAAACCTTAGGAGCTGCTTCAGCCCGATGCCGGCTATATCGCCCATGCCATCTAAGAAGTACACGCCCATTGCATTGTACCTTCTTTTTTCTAGGCCTGGACATTCGCAGTTATAACTGCCACAATGTTTCGGAGGTTTATCCGGCTACCGTTTAGCAGGAACGCGGTTTTTCTCAAATCCCATTCAGGCCACATCTGCCTTGATAATCTGCATGTGGTTAAGTTACTCCATCTCTGTTTAGCGAGCTGAGTAGCCTTAAGGTCAATTTCTCTCTTTACTGATTCTAGCGGCCAGCCGATCGATCTGTCAATAGAAGAATCATCCAGTTGTGATCCCTCCTTTGCCAGCTCATCAGATGCCTCATTCCCTTGAACACCACTGTGACCAGGGACCCAGCAGAGAGTTACCTTGTGTCTCGCCCCTAACGTCCGGAGACCCGCCAGACACCTGCCGACCAGCTGTGACCTGACTAAGAGATCAGGATATCGTGTTGACCACTAGGAGCCACAATAATGGTGACAATACGCCCCCTTGGGGTGTTCCTCTGTCTACGGACCTGACTCTCTCGTGGTTGCCCAGTTTTGTGTGGATCTGGCTTGATAGCATTGCGTCAATCCACTGGCAGATAGAGTGGTCTGTGCCGTGAGACATAAGGGCATCGTGAATTGCTTCAGCCTTGACGTTGTTGAAAGGCCCTTCAATATCATGAAACACTCCCAACGTGTATTCCTTGTTACTAAGTGACTGCTCAACCGTTCTTACTACTACATGCAGCACAGTTTCAACTGACTTTCCCTTTGTATATGCGTGCTGGGAGCCACTCACCCCTCTTGGTAGAATACGCTCACGCAAGTATACGTCGAGAAGTCTTTCTAGTGTTTTAAGTAAAAACGATGAAAGGCTAATTGGTCTGAAGTCCTTAGCGATTATGTGTCCACTTTTTCCTGCCTTGGGGATAAAGATCACCTTGACCTGTCTCCAAGCTAGAGGGACATGGGAATGGAAGAGGCAACTTTTAAATATCACCCTAAGCCACGTAATAACTGAAGCGTGTGCTTTTTGCAGCATGATAGGCCAAATCCCGTCTATTCCTGGTGACTTGTATGGCGCAAAAGTTTTTATTGCCCATTCAACCCTGTCCTGTGGTACTATGTAGCTGGCGGAATCCAGGCTTGGTAGCTCCGATCTAGCCAGTCTACCAGCACAACTTGCCGCCCTATTTGTGTCCGAGTTACCGGGAAAATGCGTGCCCATAAGCAGTTCCAGTGTCTCCTCTACCGATTCTGTAAAGGAACCATCGCCCCGCATCAAGAAAGAGGGAACGCTGGGACTGCTTGCGAGGGCCTTCCTGAGCCTAGCGGACTCACTTGCACTCTCAATGGACTTACAGAAAGCCCTCCATTAAGTGCGTTTGGCCTTTTTAATGGAGTTTTTATACTCTTTTAGACCCCTTTTGTAGGCGGTCCAATCCGCAGCTGTTTTTGTTGACTAAGCCCTATTGAAAAGCCTCCGCGCCTCCCGTCTTAACGCGCTCAGGCTCCTGTTCCACCAAGCAGGGTAAGACTTCTTGGCTGGTCTGCTTAGCGGACAGCTTTTCTTGAAGGCGTCAGTACACGCTTTGGATAGTACCTTCACTGAAGCATCAAGGGATTGTGTATTTTCGAGAATCTTGGCGCTGGTACGCTTTGCGCTACTCGTCTTTTGAATTCATCCCAGTCTGCTCTGACCGGGTTTCTAAAGGGGATGCGAGGCTCTGGCAGGAGGTTGATTCTGAAGCGTATCCAGCAGTGGTCCGAAAACGACCTCTTTCCCGATACTCTCCAGTCCTCCACCTTTAGATCATTTGACTCCGTTACGAGTGTCATATCTAAAACCTCTTCCCTATTTGCTGTAATAAATGTGGGCCTGTTGCCCCTGTTACAGATACTAAGTTTAGAATTTTAAATGAAGTTAAATAGAGACTCACCACGTTCGTTGATATCCGTGCTTCCCCAAACCGAATGGTGTGCGTTGGCGTCGCAACCCAACAACAGGTCTCGCCTACCTTCATCCGCTGCTTTTGCCAGTGCCTGAACCTCAGTATGTGGGATGCAGACGTCATGCGCCATGTACGCCGAAGCGATCCATATAGGCGCCATGCTGCTGCCCTCCCATTGAACTACTGTGTGTTAGTGCTGTAATTAGACAATAAAAGTAAATTAATGCCCTTCTTGGCCAGAATACAAGTTCTCGGCTTACCTGCACCCTTTTTATAGAAAAGGGTGAATAATTTGTGCTTTAAACCTAGTATACCGTCTTCTTGGCCATACGGCTCTTGGATTAAAGCGACATCTATGTTCTCCTCCGCTAGGAGGATGAGTAAGCTCTCGGATGCTAGCTTACTGTGATGGCCCGCACTGCCTCCCTTTTGGCCGGCTACCTCCTGGACAGCTGGTTTTCCAGCCTCCGCTCCGGTTGCTGCCACCTCCATTGGCTCGGGTTTCCCAGGACCTTGCTGTTGTGTCCCCCGATAGACGTTTACCGCCACCGAGCTGAAGCCACAGTGCAGCTTAAATCCTGCACGCTTCAGCAGGGACAGGGACTCATCTGTCAGCTGCAGGATGACGTTCCTCCCCGTCGGCTTCGGCTCATCCATCCGGAGGACTTTCCAGTCCCCGCAAGGAATAGTGGGGTTCTGTGATCCCAGAACCGCCAAAAGTTGTTTTGCGGGTAAGACAGGCTCTGGAAACCAGATCCTACCCCTCGGATATTCTGGAATATCCGTGCTTGGGATGACCTGTAACTTCGCCTTGTCCCATACCGCCCCCAGCTTCGACACGCTGCTTCTCAGAAAGTCCAGTGAAAACTGATCCTTGCAGCAGAACAGCTTCACTCCCCTTAGCCAGCCAGTCGTGTCGTATTGTGGGACAGGTCCTCCCGGCTTCGACGCTAGGTGTTCCATTAGGACCGCCATAAGCTTCCTCTCCACCAGGAGCATCTGATCCCCCGTGAGCTTCTACTCTTTGTTGCCAGTGTCTACTTACTACTGCAACTTTCAGGTAGCTACGGGTAGCCTCTGCCATTGTCAAAGCCGTGCCCTACCTTCTCATGCCTGAGGTTGATCACCACTGCCTCCCTTTTCACTTCCCTGAGGTTTGTCGCCTTCGCCAGGTTTTTTATATGTATAGGGGACATGGTATGGATCTGATGCCCGCATCATCTCCCTCCTGCCCCTTTTGCTGATGGACGCCGGGTATATCCTCTCCAGCTTCGTCAGGACATGGCGTGCCTTTTGGCACCGCCTTCTCTTACTCAGTCCTTCTGAAGTTTTCCTTGGTGGCTTCTTCAGACCGGATTTATCATCGTGGTCCTTGTTGGCGATTTGAGGAGCCTTTCCTCCTCTCCTTCGCTCGGGCTCACCACCTCCCCCCCCTGCCTTCGATGTCCGTTAGGTAGTCGTCTGGCAGCCTCTCCTCCGCTTCCTTCTCATCATTTCTTGTATTTTGTTTGTCCATTTTTGGTCCCACGATTTGCGGAGAAAGATTTGGAGCTTTTTATACAGAACGTGGCATTGAAATCATTTAATGCCACAAAACCTTGAACACAACCAAACTGGGCATCTTTAGTTAAATATGCAGAATATATTATATCACATTATAACTTTGGAGTAACCTACACCGTGTTTATAACATAAGTAATCAAACATAGGGAAAGAGTTAGAGTTTGAATTTATCGGAAGCGTTCAAGATTAGCAATTCATAAAAACTTGATGTAAGCAGTCTGAACAGTATCTAGTGCAATTGAATAACAGAGGCGCATGCGAAGAAAGCTGATAATATAAAATAGTTTAAAAAAAAAACAGTTGAATCGACTTCTCAAAAAGCGCTAAACAGCATAAAATAATTTTTCATTTTCTGTCTATTACGACATTTTGAAGTCGTTGCAAAGAAAAGAAACAAAACAACTACAACAAAAGTATTTATTGCTTCTTTCTTATAATTCCGTGAGCTGAAATGGTTAGGTAATTTATCGTCGATTATGGTTGCGTAGTTATTTGGTGTTCTTTGCACCGACTTTAAATTGTCGTAATAGATATAAGAAAAATTACCTTATGCTTTTAAGCGCTTTTGTTTAAACTATTTTATTTTTAACTTTTTAGTGTCTTTACTACATATATGTATGTATACTTCTCGAAAAATGCTGCTCATACAAATAAACCAATTTGAACAGTTGCAAAGGTAGTGCACTCTATAGAAAGGAAATTCAGCATCTCAAATCGATATCCGGCAACATATTACGAAATTAGTCCCCTTTCATACCCTTTACTTCGATACAAAATTTTTACTATTGCGCTAGTGCGCCACAGTATTCTATACAGCAAGAGAGAATCATCATAGTCAAAGAATCATCATAGCCACTATAGGTAGAAATTTTTTATCTTATACTAATCTGGAAGTGTATTCTGTACAACAGAATCAAAATCAAAAGCTAGGCGCCGGCCGTCCTTTAACTGTCACCATAAGCCAAATTTGTTCTCATGACACAAACAGATACTTTATGTATTTAGAATCATCTGAATTAGTCTATTACAAGGTTGAACTACACCTCACAACACTTGGTTAAAAAATATTCTCATAGTGGCAATGTATGCAATAAAATAGAATCATCCAAATAGGTCTATGCGTTAAGATGTTGGATAACGACGCCTTTCCACCCCACTCCAAACCATAAATTTTTGTCGTGGTACCAATGGGGAATCATATTCTACACATCAAACGAAGTATCATCGAAATCGGTATACGCATTAAGAAGTTAGGGTCCTCCCCGCCCTCCACCCCCACCACACTAGTAAGATTTCTGACATGGTACTAATCGGGGAACACACTCTACCCAAAAAAGCAATTGGGGTCATACTTTATACAACCCCAAAAGAATTATCATAATCAGTCCAGGCATTAGGAAGTAAGGGTTCACCCCCACCACCCAACTTCATCCTACCAAAAGTTTTTTGGCATTGTACCCATCGGGGTACATAAAAGTCTGTTCACGCGTTACAAAATTATGCCCGGTCATACATAAAAAAAAAAAAATAAATACGTGCCGAACTAAGAACCTCTTTGTTTTCGGGGAGTCGGTTAAAAATGTCAGGCCTGGGTATTTCTAGAGTACCTAGGAACCTGAAAATTACTCTATACACTTGGGTATTGCCCATATTAGTTTAACTGATAATATCCGGTTTTTGGAGAACTCGAGTTTTGAAGTATGCAAGTATGCGACTCAGCAAAAGTTATACTACATAATTGCTGGATTCCCCATAAGTTAAGTCAGTGGAGAATGCATGTCGTTACTGTGTGCATGTACCGTAACTGTGTCTTTGACTCTATGTTGCTGTAGTTTTGTGCCTGTGGCGCAGTTTCGTTATTTCACTGATATGATCGCACGAGTTACGTTGTCACAATTAAATAGACAAAACAAAGAAAGGTGAAGTAATGTATTTTCAAGGTTCAGAATATACTATACACGAATTAAGACAAAGTACACACTTAATGAATAAAATTCAATTACGAACCTGATCCGTAAGACGAACTCCTTCCCCATAGGCAGAAAGCGAAATATGACAGCATAGACACTAACCTGCAAAAAAAGACAAAATATCATAACTTTACCGTGGGAACAATGATTAGCTAAGCAAATATAAATATATTAAGAAATTCATAATTTGTAAAAACTGAGGGAAAACCATATAAAAAGGAAAAGTTAGTCTTAAGACAAATTTTGTAGCATTACCATGGGCTCTGAAGAAACCGGTTTAAAGAATTTCAAGTGTAATAAGTGCTATAAATTTAAAGTGTAAGAAACAGTGTAGTAAAGCAAGTTTAATAAAGTAATGAAGTAAAATAAAGTTAAGATTCCATTAAGTGAATTCTTTTATTTGATTCCTCTACCAAAGTGATAAATTTAAACTAGTGCAGTGAAGTTAAACTTCCAAAAAAAAATTTTTTTTGGGTTCCACTTAACTGCGAATGCGAAACTGGCACAGTCGGTAGGATCAAAGGGAAATCACTGCTCTAATGCAAGCAATCGCTCAACCAGGAGTACAAATCTTCCAGTTGGCAGCTGATCAAGTCCTAAGCAAATTCCGACATGTCAAATATTTTTGTGGAAAGGAAGACTACTCCCTACAGAATTAGTGCATTGAAAAATTTTGGAGCTTTGTGTGGAAATAATGTAGCCTTTTTTTTAACATGGTCTTCAAATGTTGTTTAAGGAAAAAATCTAAGGAGAGGCCAAAATGTGAATTCAACGTCTCGGTGAAAATATGACTTGGGAAGAAACGAAAACAGAGCTAAAGGTACAATTCAGGCGGAGGAAAAGCTTCAAGAAGTTGATGGACGTATTATTAGGATGATAAAAAACCAATTCGTCCAGAAAATAACGAGAAAAACTTAGTAGACATTGTAAAAGACATGTTTACAGGTAGTTATAGGGCAAATATAAGAAATGTTATGACGCTGAATGAAATATTTAATATGTTTGACGATTTTAAATTACAAAAAATATAATAACAAAGATTCGCGAGATAACAATTTACATCGTAGAGAACTTAAAATAAATAATTTTCTAAATAATAATAATAGAAACTTCGCGCAGCAACAAAATGATTTTGGAACTTTTTGGGACAATACAGACGAATTGAATATCCCAGACAATACCCAGGCAGAAACTTTTACAAGAACAACCGATCAGGACAATATAGATTAAACCCCATCCAACAAAGAACATTTAATAATTTTAATAATTATTCAACGCCATTCAGAAAAAGACAATGTAATAATAATAATGATAATCCCAATAATAATCCCAATAGCCCCGTTCCAATAGAAATTGACAATACACAGCGACGTAAATTTTTAAAACCAGCCTCGGGAGGAAGATTGCCAATATTTAGTCGCACTACCGATAAAACAAAAATAAAATGTCTAATCGACACCGGATCAGAAACGAGTATCTTAAAGCCAGGAATTTTCACAAAATACCCCGTAGAAAACTTAAAAAAATACCTTTTCTTTTCAAACATTAACGGTATATCAAAAGTGACAAATAGGTTAGTTAACCCCATTCCAAATAAATTTAATGTATCAGATACTTTTTAAAAATAAATAAAAAGTAAAGCATAAAATAATTTTTAATTTTATATCTATTACGACATTTTGAAGTCGGGGCAAATCAAACAAACCAAACAACTACAACAAAAATATTTAATCGTCATTTCTTATGATCCTGAACTGAGCTGATACGTTCAGGTAGTATTATGTATTATTTCCAATTGTAATTCTGTAGTTGTTTTATTCGTTTAATTTGCCCCGACTGCAAAATTTAATATATATAAAATTAAAAATTATTTTATGCTTTCTAGCGCTTTTTGTGAAGTCGGTTCAATTTTTTTTTGAAAAACTATTTTATTGTTCACTTTAAGTGTCTCTCTCTAAGCAATGTTCACTTTAAGTGTCTCTCTCTAAGCAATGAAGAAAGAAACATCCAAATCGGTCCACGCGTTAAAAAGTTAGGTTTAACCCCCTACCCAACCTCCATCCCACCTACATTTTTTTCTGGTGGCAGCAACCAGGAAGCAGACTTTACCCAACTGAAAAAGAATTACCGAAATCGGTGCACGCATTACGAAGTTAGACTACTCCTCCCCCCACCCCACCCTCACCCTAGGACTAAATTATTCTCCTATTTGCAATGGGGGATCACACTCTATACAGCAGCAAAGGAACCATCCAAATCGGTCCACGCGTTACAAAGTTAGGTTCAACCCTGCCCCCCCCCCCCCAACCGGTGGGTGGGGGACCTTAGCAACATTTTTTTCTCGTGGTATCAACCAGGGAGCATACTCTAACGAAAAGAAAATTATCCAAACCGGTATACGCGTTACGAAGTTAGACTACTCCTCCTCCCGCCCCCACACCCTACACTACGACCAAATTATTCTTCTATTAGCATTGTGGTATCACACTCTATACAACAAAAAAAGAACCATCGAAATCGGATTACACGTTACAAAGTTAGGTTCCACCCCCACCCCACCAACATTATTTTTTTGTCGTGGTATCAACCAGGGAACATACTTTACCCAACAGAAAAAGAATTATCCAAATCGGTCCACGCGTTACGAACTTAGACCCCCCCCTCCCCTTCCCCACCCCTGGGCCAAATTTTGTCTCCTATTAGCAATGGGGGATCATACTCTGTACAACAAAAAAAGAATCATCCAAAGCGGTCCACGCGTTACAAAGTTACTAATATAACTAATATTTGCGACATTTGTGCAGCAGTTAAGTACGATAGGAATCCAATTAGAAAGAAATTTAAATTAAAAGAAACCCCTTCGACAAATAAATTTCATCGACAAATTCTCCAAACATGTTATCAGTTTTTATCTAGAAGACCGTAATAGCCAAACATTAATCGAAGAACTTAGCCAGTATTTGGCAATTCAAGGAAAAATATAAAAAATTGTCTTAAATAATGAATTTAACGCTAGAAACATTAGGGAATTTTGCGAACAAGAAGGAATCTAGTACCATATTACCAAACCAAATAGCTAGGGCCTGTTCATAAACGCAGCTTTGCGCTGCATCTGCATCATTCAGCAACTCATTCCGTTCAGCTGAATTGGGCAGTTACTGCGCAAATCTGCGTTTATGAATAGGCCCCTACACAGGGAACTCTGATATTAATTGTTTTAATACTATGTATTACAGAGCGAATTAGGACCCTAAATCTCGAAGTGAAATTACCAATCAGAACCCACCTTTCATTCAACTATGTACAAGAACACACACGAAATGTTAGAAAACACGAAAACCAAAATTATTTGAAGAAAAGAAGGGTACATTAGAAACTATAAAACCGTTAGGCATAAAGAAGAACCTAAATTCAGGAAACATAGGCTTGACAGAGTCTATGAAAATAATATTAAAAGACCTTTTAAATTTTCAGTTTGCATTAATAATGGAAATCCTAATACTGATGACACCGTTCAGCCATAAATCAAGATTAACGCAGCATTAGGCAATACAAAAATCCATTCAGGAGAAGCGAAATTCGTTAGTACATCAGTCATTGTCGAACACATTATCAACACCAATGAAATATTAAAAATAGTTGGTAGAACAGAAGAAATCGTGAACACATTTGATTTCGGTAGCAATAAGGAAATGGCAGTACACCAAATCAGAAGTATAACAAACCAGATTAAGACACTTGTTCCACACGCACTCAACCGAGCACTTATTAACTTAGGCGGAACCGTTCTGAAATGGTTATTTGGGACTATGGACCACAATGACAAGAAAGACATTGAAGAACATTTAAACACTATCGACAAAAACAATCATGAAACAATAAGACAGTTAACCAACAAATCAAAATCAAAGACAACTTAAACAAGCCATTTACTCTAATTGAAAGTACAATAAAAGCAGGCCAAAATAACAAATAAACTAAACGAAATTGAAAAACGGACTTATAAAGAAAGCTTATTTTTAGAGCAAATGATTAAGATCGATTTTATTAAAAGACAAGCATTCTGATGGACGAAGAAATAAGAATCTACGACATTGACTCGAGCAAACTAACGCAAATTAGACTCGGAATAGCTAGTTATTATAATGAATTAATCGCAGCTAAAATACCCAAAGAATTTCAGAAATTTGGCATACAACTTTTAATGCCAGTTCCAAACCTGAATAACAAACAAATAGATCAAGAAATTGAATTTGTAATCGAGATAAACAAATCATATACATATGAAGCCGGAAAAACACTAAAATAACTAAAGTTAAGCAAAAATTATATTTTTAGAAATAATTGTAAATTTATTGTAAATTTCGAAGAGTATGTGGAAATTGATGAGAACAGTTCGATATTAAATAATATAAACACAGACAACGAGTGGTTAAAGTATTATTGCGCGGCCAAAAGTTCAACAGTGGTCGGAAATTGTCAAATGCAACACTTCCGCTACACATAAAATCGACTGCATTTAGTGTCCTGAAAGTGCAGCTTACATCTAATATTCCAGTTAGCGACAAGGGCCACGTGGGCAACCTTCAACGCATTACTGGCATAGATACATATGTGCATCGTAACGGACTACGACTAATCGCGCTTCGATAGAAGATTCAGGATTCTCTTTCCTGAGCGAGCATCCTCTCGATGTCAAGGCCCCGGGCGTTATTGCAGCCTCAGCTATTCTTCGGCTAGAGCTTTATAGAATATTAGGCTAGGAGTCGACAGCTGCTATACTGGAGAAATATTTCCGGGCTTACCCAGCCTATGGTGCTTTTTAGACCCTACGCTAACAACGATACTACCGCCTTAAATTAGACAGATCTAAAGCTGCTATAAGGCTACCTACTCTACCTATCCTATCCTATATATTATAAATTTTAAATATTCTGGTGAATCAATGACCCGAATACTAGACAAACCGAGTACTCAGTTGCCCGAGTATCATCAGCGTTAGTAACTATACGATTATGCGTTGTAGTATGATGACAAAGGCAGCAGCTCGTATCGGAACTTATTTGGCCGCGACGAGTTCGAATTAATGAGTTGATGCATTGTCGTGGTTTAGCAACACAAATGGGTTTTCCCTTAGTTTGGCAACAAATCGATACAATTTTAAAAATCGCCTGTGCTATAATTTAGCTTTATTCTAGTAGTAATATTTTAATTTAAAAAATTCACAATTATGTTACCAATTTAGCTCTATAACATACAAAAGCCTAATATCAGAAAAAAATTCATTAAAATTGCCTTTTTCAGTGATAAGGGTTGGGTCTCTGTTGTAAGTAAAAAGTTTTGTTTTTTAGCAATCCTTAAATAAAATAATTTTTAAAGTAGTATTTCTATGTGACGTGCGATTTGCTCAGCTACCGATCAGCGCGACTCGAAAGAATTTTTTTGATGAACTTCGATCCATTTGTCGCGGTAAAAACACTTGGAATTGGAACTTAATTCATTATATATATATATATATATATATATATATATATATATATATATATATATATATATATATATAATGTATACTAATAAATTATTTTACGCCACCTTTCAACAAAAATTCAAATCTTTAGTAATTTTTTAATTTATAAAAGTACAAATAGTTTAGATTTCTCCATCCATGTTTAACTAGGTTGGCGATTTTCTTCCGCGGTACATACTTCTTAAATTTGTTACTTTTCTGCCGGTATTTATGTCGGTCGTGTTAACTCTTTTTTGAACAAACTTTTAAACTAACTACTCATTTAAACTCATTTCCCTCACCATTAAGGAAGTACCTATTCTACTATGAAACTTTGAAAAAATCGAACTTTTTTTTTACGTTTTTCAAAAGTACATATATTCAAGAATTGAATTCCTATGCTCGCTAATTCGACGCGGTGACCCACTGACTTTGAGCGCGGTTATCTCAAAACTACTTTTTTACACAGCTTTTGCAAAACTTTCCGAAACTACTTAACCGATTGTTATAAAATTGTAACCACATATTCTGCACACCTATAGCAACCGGCTGAACGAGAATTAAATTAAATTAAATTAAAAATTTCGATTTTTACTATTTTTTATGGCAAAAAGCAGTGAAAAAACATGCAAGTTTTTATTTTCCTTCTTTTTGTAGCCACCATTTTGTTATTTTTGCATGTACATCAATAATCCTAGTTCAGTCGGTTGCTAGTGATATATTGAATCTAAGAATTTTCTGTTTTAGATGGCCCATAAGCGTTTAGCTTTACAATTTTCCTTCGTTTTAAACTGTGTTCTTGTGTTTGTGTTACAAGTTATTGCTCAGTGTCTCGTCTTGCTTTCTGATGTGAATTTTTATTTATATTTCAGACATAAATAATGTGAGAACGTTGCTCAATATATTTTCCCATAAAACAAGTGGATTTAATATATGTCACTTTAAAGCCTTAAATCAAAGATTTCTGAGGTACAGGTGCTTTTCAATAATATCAATGTGCATTCAATATTTATTTCTGAAACATGGCTTAATAAACATATTTTATCTAAATCAGTTGCAATTCCGGGCTATAAGTTATTCAGGTGTGATCGTGAATGTCGGATTGGTGGAGGAGTCGCTATTTTTGTGAAGGATTGCTTTAAATCCAAAATTATTAAAATATCTAAAGAATGCGGTATTGAGTTTCTAGCTGTCGAAGTGTATTGTGCTACAGAAAAATTACTTCTTATTAGTGTTTATTGCCCGCCAGGGGCTTTTAATCCTGATAGCGCGGTAGAATTAGGAAACTCGCTTTTATACTTCACACAAAAATATTCCAATATAGTTGTTGGTAGGGATTTTAATGTTAACCTATTACTTAAAAACAACGCTGTTGACAGTTTTCTTCACTTCTTTCAAACGTGTTGCCTCGAGAATATCAATAACGGATTGCCAACCTACTATAATTGTAATAACCCCTCCCTTTTGGACTACTTTTTCGTATGTGATAGAAAGAATGTTATTTTTCTAAATCAGATGACATCTCCTAGCCTATTTGATCATGATTTTATTTATCTATCGTACAACATTTGCTTATCAACTTTGCCTAATGTGATTAAATACCGTTCTTACAATAATGTTGATCAGCAAAGATTATGTGAGGAAGCTTCCAGTCTTCCTTGGACCTGTATCCGGGAATATACATCAGCTGAGGATCAACTGAAAACGTTCTATGGCTTCATTACATATCTGCATGACAAATGACACCTCTTCATACTAAACGTATTAAACCAAATTCTATTCCATGGTACTCACGTAAAATCGAGTGCCTAATTGCAGAAAGAGAACACCTTTTTCGTATATATAAGAGATATAAATCAGAGGTTTGTTTTCTCAGGTATAAGAAAATTAGAAATAAGGCTAATGCTGAAATCAGAATAGCAAAGAAAAGCTATTTCGATAACTTATTGAATCCATCCCTTCCTCCTAAGAGGCTGTGGTCCAATCTGAGACGATACGGTATTTGCGGAAAGGATCAGCCAAAATGTTACTTGGATGTCAACGATCTCAATACCTATTTTTCTGTATCATCTAATAACTCTTCAACACAGCCATTCCATAATATAAATTTCTATTCAGAAGACCGCAGTAGTTTTAGTTTCAGATGTGTTTCCCATGATGAGGTTATCAAGGCATGTCTATCCATCAGATCCAACGCCACTGGGTCTAATGATATTGCACCAACATTTTTTAAAATGTTATTACCTGTAGTTCTTGACAGCTTAGTCCATATTTTCAACTCTTGTCTTATATTTTCTGAGTTCCCACAGGTTTGGAAAAATGCAGTGGTTATTCCACTGGCTTAATGCTCTTCACCTAGTGCAGCTTGTGATTATAGACCAATAAGTCTGCTTTGTTATCTTGGCAAAGTTCTTGAGAGACTACAAAGTACGCAAATCATCCAGTATGTTTCGGAAAACAAATTTATTTCGAAGTGGCAATCTGGGTAGGAATTCTCACGAAATTTGTTGTTTCGTTGCCTTGTAATTACGCAAAATTGTAAAAATGTGTAGAGCTTGAATTTAACAAGTGTGTGTTCAATCGGTTGAAGGAAATGCAAACCGTTTTACAAAATTTTTACTCATGGCAGTCCAAACGCTATGAAGTGTCAAAATCACACGCCAGCTCCCAGCCAGGCGACTGAGTATTTAGATGCAAGCTCCGGGGAACGGCATGTGAGAATTACAGATCATGCGCACAAACTTGACATATTTATTCGTTGCTATGAAATATTTTTCTGTTGCCACAACATTTTTTGGGCATGCGCTTAATTTATTGAAACGGTTAGGCAACCAAATTGTCTGAGAATCGCTACCCTGGTTTCCACTCTGGCCATAGCAGCGAAACTGCCTTGTTGAAAGTATCTACTGATATACGCAACTCGCTGGATAATGATTTATTAACTGTCTTAGTACTACTTGATTTTACAAAAGCATTCGATTCTATGAATCATAGGTTGCTTTTATCAAAACTGCATAAAATGTATAATTTCTCACACTCATCCATTAAGATTATATCTGATTTCCTTTCAAATCGCTCTCAGGTTGTGAAAGCTGGGGATGAAAAGTCCAAGTGGATTAAAATCACATGTGGTGTTCCACAAGGTTCAATACTTGGACCTCTTCTGTTTGTCTTATTCATCAATGATCTTCCTGATGTCATTGAAGATGTGAATATCTACTTGTATGCTGATGATATTCAGATTTATCTTTCTCGTCCAATTGGGTTAGTTGAGGACTGCGTATATCGTGTCAACCGTAATCTAATAAATATCTCCACTTGGGCCTCCAGTAATATGTTCTTGCTAAATCCTCTGAAGTCAAATTGTATGGTTTTCTACAGAAGTGACCTTGATAAATCTGATCTTCCCACTATACATCTGAACGGAGTACTATTGCCTTATTCTGACAGAGTAAAGAATCTCGGAGTGTATTTCAATGGTAATATGGAGTGCTGCGACCATATAAAAGCTGCATGTCAAAAGATTTATGGCGGTCTTCGGCTGCTTAGACTGTCGAGTAGCCTGCTTCCTTCTAAGTTAAAGCTAAAGCTTGTTAGAACATTGTTAGTTCCTCACTTCACTTTCTGTAGCACAGTCTATTCGCGGCTAGATTCAAAGTGCAACCGGAAATTAAATGTCGCTTTTAATAATTGCGTACGATTTATTTATAATTTAAGGCATCACGATCACATATCCCATTATAGGGATCTTATTTTAGGGTGTTCCTTAAACACTTACTTAGATATAAGAGCTTTAGTGTTTCTGCGTAATATGGTAAACTCTAAACTCCTACGTATCTATATAATCACTTGCGTTTCTTTAACTCGTCACGTCATGTCAGCATCCTGACAGCCTTCGTGAATTAACCATGTCTTGAACACAGTTTCTACTATAGTTAGATTAAGATACAAATTTTATAATTATTCCTTCTGTAGTTTTGATTCTTTGTTTTGTCGCTTTTGAAATATTTTCTTTTCTTACTTGGTAATAATTTTCTTTTGGATTGCTTGTTATATTAGTTTTTTTTCTTCTTCTTTTAGTTTTATAATATTTGATAGTATTGTAATTTGAATTTTCCTTTTATTTCGTACTGGTAAAAGATGTAGTCTTGTGTACATAGCCTAAATAAATTGAATTGAATTGAATATTTAAAATTTCTACACCAGCGCAGACCCACTTACTAATCGAAGCGCTATGTTCAAATGGCGTTAAAAGTTCATAAAATATATAATAAAAATTGTTTTTATATATTTCAAGAGTGTATTTATTAAGCCTAACAAACCCTACATCAATATCTTCATTCATAATCTCATAAAAATAGCCTTTTTTCGAGCGCCCAAAGTAGAATACTATCTTATGTCCCTTTCTACCCAGCGTCATAGGGCATTCTCTGAGCGTTTTCATCATCATAAAAAACGTTTTTTAAAATTGAATCGATTTATAGTGTCCTGTTATTTGCGCTTACTTTACACCTTGAGAAGATACTTTTGCCAAATCTAACAAAGAATTTCTTCAGTAGTGACGATTACCTTCAGGCAAACCGCTATGACAAAATCAATATTTTCTTTTTGAAAAATTTCGCTATTAGAATGGACACCCGAAAAATCGGAGAGAATTATGACTTGTCATCAATAAAGCCTGACGAGATATCAACCGCCAAAAAACATGGTTGACACGTTAAAAGACCACAACGTATTATCCTGAATTTCCAGGACATTACTCTTCCGCACTTGTAATTTATATCAATGCTCTGTTATGGCCCACCATTTATTACAGGCAAATTTCATTAAAGTAATTGTGAATAATATTTCGTTAAAAATATTTCGCAAGGGCGCCAGCCCAGGTTAATTTTCGCTTCGGTGGAAAAATTGCAATTAAAGCGTAATCGCCCGCGGCAGACATTAATTTAGCAATCAGATTTATTTCAATTACATTTTGATGTCGTGTGAAGGGATGTTTTATTATAAAAATTTATGCAAAGTGCCCTCCTGTTTTATGTGCAACATTTATCGTAAACCGTGTCAACAAACTACCTTCAAGGTGGCAGAAAATCGTTAACCTTGGAGGTAGTGGAAAATGTCGAGCACTTGAAGAAATCAAGTGCTCCAGTTGAGTAAGCGGAAAAGCGTGCCCCTATCAGAATCTCTCTCGGAAAAGAACGTGACTTCTCCGGTTAAGGTGTAATATGACACGAGGTCTACGGAAAGAGGTGATTGCTGCACGTGGGGCATAACTAAAACTCATCCGTGAGGCAAACAACTTGCTGTGACAGGTCTAGGGTAAATTGAATTACCCCTACGTGCTCCCGTCTTGGGTAATGGTGGAACATTCCCACGAAAGACGATTTGTTCCTCGATTAGATTGACAAGGATCTGGGAATGTTTTTCTGGGGCGAAAAAGTACTTTTGGAGATTACATTTTGACGTATAATGGGATAAAAATATACACGTACTCCCATTTTCGCCTTTATTTTTTTGGTATTGAATAAATTCGTTCTATGGATCGAAGACTTTTGTACAAATCAAGCAAGTGACAATAATGAGCTAAAAACCATATATACGTGAGATTTTGTTAAAGCAAAAAAATAATTTAGATAATTTTAGTTTTGTAAGAAAAACCAAACTCATTTATTTTTGACTTTTTTTAATAACAGGGAGGTTGAGCTGAACTACTGACGGGGCCGAACGTGCCGCCGTGTCTTGCTCCCCAAAATTTTTTTAACTCGGTTGCGAAAGCGAACTTTAAAGTTAAACATTTTCAAAGTGCCAGTGCCATCTTGCCGAAGGGAAGCACTTTTATGCTCTATTTAAAAGCACAGTCTGGTGAGTCCTTTCCGATTTATATCTATTTTCTTCCATTCAACATTCAATGTAGTGCAATCGTGCTTCATTGAATGCGTTTAACGGGTCTCCGCTGTTGAGCATTTGGCTGCCTTCGTTGAGATCAAAGTTCAGCACAGCAGGCATAACACTGCTGCTGGCTTTGTTTTCACAGAGGCAGCTTTGCTTCTCATCTGTGGATCCCGTTCGTCAGTCCTTGTGTTTGTGTACGTTCTCGTTTTGTTTTATTTCGGGCAAATTATGAACGGAACTATGCAAAATGGCGATTTCAACGTCCACAAGACACAGTGGCTCAGGCATTATTCTACCCCAAACCCGTCTGGAAGACACGTAGAGTTATTTAGTGAGTCTTTTAATTTACAACAACTGGTTGAGTGTCCGACTCGTGTTTCTGATACTTTGGGGCACAACGCAGATCTTTTGGATCTATTTCTAACATCGCATCCAGAAAAATACTCGGTTTCGGTAACTACTCCCTTGGGTAATTCGGACCTTTGTCTTATCTCCGCCCAATTCTATCTAGTAAAAACTGTAAAGAACAATTTCACCTGTTCGTTAACACCACCACTCATTTATAATGCTAATTCGTACTTGCCAACTTCATCGCAGCCACTTTCATCTTCATCACAGTACACTAGTAAGCAAAAGCGGCTACACTTTCGCACTCGGGAAGTTTTTAGAGTACTTTCGAAACTCAACGTGTCCAAAGCTACTGGGGCTGATGGTTTCTTGCCCCTTGTTTTAAAATACTGCGCTTTTGCACTCAAACTTAACCAATTCAACTCAGAAATAATGTACTTCCCCGGAATATAAATCTCAAAAACACATGCCGTAAATCAACGCATCAAACTGCTCCCAGTCGCGACTATAGAGAAGATAGCCATACATTTTGTGAAAACTATTTCAGCAGAAGACATACTGCCGGTTACGTTAAGGTTAGAAGTTATGGATATTTAAAAAAAATATTGTGTAAGTTTATTAATTACTATAATAAGAAAAAATAAATAAAATGAAAGCTAATCCGCATACAAAAGAAGTTAGAAAAAAGCTAATCCGCATACAACACAATGCGTGGAAAACAATAAAATAAGATCAAATTTGTGTCTCGCAGAAAATCTTCAGCTGCTGAGACTTCATCGGATATACTTTCCCAATTTATTGTTATGGTTGGCTGTAAGTGCCCAGTTGTGAAAGGAATGCGCTGAAAATTAGTTATGCGTCCATTCTATTTATTCATTACTCATAAGTCATAGGCGGTAATAAATTGACCACCACCTGCATAGCCTGTAGTGAATTAGGAACCGATCAAGAGGAACTTATGCGGAATAAATGAGTAAAACTGATGCGTTACGTAACTTATGTTACGCAGTGCTTACTGCCCTTATGGCCTAATAATCTATATATATATGCATGTGCAAGCAAAATCAAATCCTTAAGCATTTTCTTAACCGATACCAGAGTTGGATAAAATCAAGACATTTATGATCCATAGCGTTTATAATAATTTCTATTCGAAGGGTCACAAATGCGTTGATTTGAACCAAATCTGGTACCAATTAAGAAAAGCCTTTAAAATTTGCTTGCGCTTGCATAAGTACATACATATATAGTTTGGTCTTTAGAGATATCGTTATAGGCTCAGTAACAGAACTTTAATTATAATTTAAGTCCTAATTAAAAGAGACTGGAATGATATCTCTAATTAACTAATTAGTTCGCCGTTGTCAAAAATATAGCAAATGGCAAAAAACGACACCTTACAGCGACAATGGGTCAAACCAATATTTCAATATTTAAAATACGACAATGGGTCAAAAGAATATCTTTCATTGACTTTAAGAACAAAAACAGTGGTAAACATATATTTCTTTAAAGAATTTGGTTCGATTTTCGCTTCTTCTAGCCTTGATGATGTGGAATGGTTTTCGAATACACTTTACGAAGGCCGATTTATCGAGTACTCCTGAAAAAATACAGTGATGTGTGAAAATTCTAAATTTCCAAAAAATTTTTGACTTGCAAATAATTATTTATTTGAACAAAATTTTTAAAGAGAAGCTTGCCATGACCTCCATCATAATTGTAGGCAGTTATTATTTTTTTTGAAATAATTCGGCAAGATTCTCTGCAATTTTTCTGGATAATTTTTTTTATGAGGGAAATATTAAAAATTTATTAATTTTAAGTGATATTTTAGCCTTACATAAAAATTTATATTTTCTTCGTTTATTCCCTTTTCGAAATTTTGGATTTCTTCTGTTGATTTTAAGGGAAAATGAAAATCTGCCTTTTTTTTTGTTGTTTTTTAATTAAAGCTGCGTGCTTCTATGATTCCTTGATTTTGTTTGAAGTTAATAATAACAGATTATAGCATTGTTTATATATATATAACTTTAGTAATTACACTTTTTGAAGCAAAAAATAAAAAACTTTTCATTTTTAAATTAATTTTTATTTTAACAAATAAAAGCTTTCGCGAACTACGACCGATCTCTAAGATGGATAAAAACAAACTGCTATTTCTAATTCTGAACTTTTCATTAGGTGCAAACGTGCTTACGCCGTGTGGAAAATGGAATATGATATTTTTGTTTTTTAGGAAAGTTGATAATTTTATTTTGTCAAGTTAGGGGGAAGTCGTTTTCCGGTGGGAAAGGAAATTAGCTGAATTTGCGTCTGGGGTTTACTGGTTGGATTTTTTTATGGGACAAATAGGAGAATTAGGTGGAGCCGTAACCTATATATATATATATATATATATATATATATATATATATATATATATATATATATATATATATATATATATATATATATATATATATAATATCTTTCATGTTTTTAATATTTTGATGAAGAACTTCTTTTTTGATGTATTGAAATTTCCTGAAAATGTATAAACGATTTTAAAGGAAACGAAATTAACTGTGTTATAAATGTTATATTACTTGAATTTGAATTGATTAATTTTTTGTTCGCTTTGTTAATACTTTGGTTATTTCTTAGCAACGACCAAATAATAATCAAAAACTAGTGGGGTAGGTCCAGATTCTGGGTGTCGCATCATTGGTGCGACCCTTGAGGTCCACACGAACAACTTCCCAGGTAATAACAATTTTCAATTATTATTAACAATATTCAATTTCGTTGTCTTCAGGTACGGGCATTCCAACGAGTGTTCTGTCAAAGAGATAACTTAATTTCGCAGCTGTGGGTAAGTTCTATGAGGGGTAACGGCGCAGGGGAGCACTACTATCTGCTCTCGGTTCGCCCACCATATCCGCATGACTGGTCCCAGGATATGATCTCCACGATTACAACCTGGGGCAGAATAAGACCAACATTTCATTTGCGATGGAATGTACTTGGGTACGGGGATTTCTCAGCAATTCCGATGAGTTAGTAGATTCGGTGTTTAGTAATGCTCGAGGTGTAACGGCCGATACAGGACAACTCACAGTTCTTGGAGACATCATTGATGCTTCTGGGAACACACTTATACACCCCCACACAACACAATTACACGAATTGGTAGATACAGCCCGAGAGCGTTTTAGTCGTCTCTCTACTAGGGAACCTAGCACTGAGGTGATAAACGCATTCGTAACGAATCGACCACCGCACACGGCATTCAGTACACTCACTTCACGTAGGCTGCGCGAGCTCTTCGTAGGAGTAAATCCTACGGATACCTTAGGGGTTAATAGATGGCGCGCACATCTTGGGGTGGACTTGGGAGTAATGGGGACCATAACTAGCAGAGTCATCTATAGTTATCCGTCCAATTACAGAGAATCTGATGTGGCATTCAAACTGCTCCATCACAGCCTCGTGCATCCAAACCAGCTGTCACATATCGATCGAAGAATTCAAAGAGTCTGCACGGTTTGTGGTGGTGAAGGAACCCTATTCCACAGATACTTCACATGCCCGACCTTGTGCGACATTAATAATCTTGTTCGCGATATGTGCCAGCATATCTGCCCGACATTCAGCATTACAAGAACGTCGTTTTTACTGGGGCCAAGGACATGTAACCAGGTAAATTGCTTGATAAGCTTTATCTTAACACTTGCTAAATCGACAATTCATCTGTACTGCATGCGGATCGAGCCTGGGCAACAGCCCACTAACCCACAGTTTCACACACACGCACTTAAGAACCACTTCGTTGCCAGATTGAAGAGGCGATTACGCCTCGAGTTCATGGCAACGAAGGCCGACACATTCAACTGCACCTGGCAACCTTTATCGTCGGTGCGGAACGGAAGCCTCGTCTTTCACTGGGAATAACAGGCCGCAGACTTGCAGCAGCGTGTCCACGAAGCTTCTCTTCGCTTTGGTATTGCTGCAAGTGCTGCGGGAAGGACAAGTCTCAAGTTGGAATCGTAGAACTGGGAGGATGATGGGAGCAGTTTGCAGACGTCAATCACTCTGCAAACTGGTCCCGCGGGACTCTAATCGGTTCGAAATTTTTGTGCGTTCGTTTAGAACATGTTTGGATGAGTGCTCCCGGAGGACTAGAAAAGTGGCGAACGGCTCTACGGAGAGGGCATTTGCTTGGGAGCAGTGGTTCCCGAAGTAGGAACTTCGCCCGGTGCTGCATCTACCCTCTGGGAACACTCAGACAACCATGTTCTAGTTTGTTTTTTCGGTTCCGGTTCATTTTGTTCGTTCGTTTTAGGTTAAACTCTAGGTTTTGTTTCGGATTCTTTTCAAAATTTTCCTGAACTTTTCTTAGAGCTGGCACTCGCTTGGAGGCATTTCAAAATTTCTTTGTATTTTCTTTTTTACAGGTTTTTGCCTTCAAGTTTTAGAGTCCTTTTTATTTAACCTATTTACAGTAACGTAGTATATTGAGTCATTTTTGTTATGTTCTTTT
Source organism: Leptarthrus brevirostris (assembly GCA_964036015.1). Lineage (NCBI taxonomy): Eukaryota > Metazoa > Arthropoda > Insecta > Diptera > Asilidae > Leptarthrus > Leptarthrus brevirostris. The sequence goes on along the minus strand of OZ038373.1, from coordinate 68,100,061 downwards.
TGTCCTTATTACTGTGTCTTTTAATGTTTATGTGATTTTTAGGGTAGCTAGTTTTTGTAGAATTTTTACGCTTTATAACGATTGTGCCAAATAAAGAGCCATATATACATAAAAAAAAATATTCAATTATTATTAACAATATCTAATTGTTAATAGCGATAAATTTCATGATCATAGTACAAACGAGTAAGTGAAAACTCAATAAAATTCATACTATTCGATTTATCGTTTTATTTATCATTAATATCAACTATTTAAACCATTTATCATTTTTTTAATGTTACAAAAAACTATAAAAGTTCTGGATTTTTTTTAAGTATCGAGTTGCATCAGAAGCAATTAGATCAGAAGAATCTTTTTAAAAAAAAAACTTTCGCCCACTTGTATCTCATTTAAAAATACTTAAAAAATTGATATTTTAAATTTATAAATAAATAAATTAATGAATTTAATTTGTCATGATAATTTCGTTGTAATTAGATGCAAAAATTTTTTTAAAAAATTATTCCGTTATAGCACTATTTTTTAATGAAAAGCAAATAAATGCACTCTGTTTGGAACTCATTTGTTATTAATAATCTTAAATGGTTATAAACAATTTATAATTGATATAAACAATTCTTAATTGTTATAGACCATTTTTAATTGATATAAACAAAGTTTATTCATAAAAGAAATTTTTTGTGGTAACAACAATTTCAATTGTTTATAAGAATTTTCAATTGCTATGAACAATCTGCAATTTTGTATTCAATTTCCAATTTTCATAATCAATTTTCAACCAGGTAAAACCATTTTTTATAATTATAAATTTATTATTGTTATAAACAATCATTTATTGTTATAAACAATTTTTCATCATTATAAACAATTTCTGTTCAAAATAAATTGTTATTATCCGACTTTTTGATGTCCCGATCATAATCAGAACAAATTACATCGAAGAAATCCTTTTCAAGAAGGTCTGAAATCAACTTTTTTCAGTTTTTTTGTTAAAACAAGAAAACGGCTGAACCGAAATTGATTAAATTTCTTTCAGCTCTTATTTACAATAATACGCTTCGAATGGCACCATAGCGAAGTCGTTATCATTTTTTGTTCGCGAGATTTCGTTGTCGAAAAAAGTGGGTCCGAACGTACGTACACACACACACACACACACACACACACACACACACACACCCACACACATACATGTGTTCAAAAACATGCGTAAAACACTATGGTGACTTTGAAATGTAAAAAAAAATTAAAACTAAAAATTTTGAAAATCGGGCCCATTACAATAACTTCCTATATGTGGGAAGTTAATATATGTGGGAAGTTAATAAATGTAAATTTTGATGGATCCGCATGTTAAGCAATCGCACAGTTAAGTAGCTTTAAAATTAGGCATGTTTTAGAGTTGGACTAAATAATCAAACTAAATTCAAAATATCAAATCAAATGAAGAAATTAAATATTAATTCTTCCTTTCTTCTAATTATGACAGAACAATAACTAATTAGAAGATTACAGTTTTCTCGTCGGCTTATTAAAAAAAAATATTTCACCTAGTAGTACTACTAATAAAAAGTAATAATTTTATTGTCTAAGACTTATCTGTCAATCACTACAGATACTATTTTTTAAAACTGCACTGCACGTTCAAAAACTTTTTATGAAATAAAAATGCGAAGAGTCTTATTTGCGGGGAATAAGCGATTTACTAGGAAAAATGAAACGCGCTTCTCATTAAAAAATCATGTTACATCACATTTAAGGTTGCGATCAGTTGAATTCCCTCCGCAATCCAGTAAAGCAGAGATGGAATCAACTGGGTGGTTGCCAGTGAGTGGCGCATACTGGGAAGGGGATTTTGTGATTAATTATTACTTACTTACTTGTTATTTCCATTTCAGTTTCCACCTCTTTCCAAAGATTTGGTCATACGAGAGGGTTGCTATTCAAGTTTTGACATAGGGGGCATTTCACGCGAAGCGGACAACCAACAATTTGGAAAAAGTTATGTATAACCTGTTTCAAAGGTTATTAATCATATTAAGAAACTTATATAAAAATAAGTAAAATAGTGATTCTTATAGTAAATTGCATGCTCTTCACAGTCGTGGTATCGAATTCGAAATTGGATTTTTTTTCATGTAAAATAGCTCAAAAAATAACTTAAAATGTATAGTAAATGCCTGTTCAGTTTCATAATGGGATCTGCATTCGAACACAGTACAGCGCGTAGTCGGCGTTTGGCCAGTGCGATTGTTTTGTAAATTTAAGTTTAACTTCTCTATCTCCGAAACGACTGTAGATTTCATTATGAAACTTGTCACGCATTTACTATAGATTATGTTATTTTTTGAGCTATTTAAAAAAAACATTAAAAAGGTCGAAGTTTGTCAAAATTTAATTTTTAATATTCATTTTGGATTTTTTACATGAAAAAAAAATCCAATTTCGAATTCGATACCACGACTGCGAAGAGCATGCAATTTCCTATAAGAATCACTATTTTACTTATTATAATTTTCTTAATATGATTAATTACCTTCGAAATAGGTCATACCTAGCTCTTAGCCAAGTTTTCAGAAACCCGTAAGTCGTTAACTACATTTCACACAGGTAAAAAATTATATATACTGGTTAGGGACAGAGATATATCGTACCCAAATATCAACGAATTTAAAAAACTGAAATTTTTTTGCTTGTCCTCTTCACGTGAAATGCCCCATAGACAAGTACAAAGTAATGGTGACATATCCAATTATTCCGAAAAAACAGGCGACCATTTGCTTCGAAGTGTTTCGTGCGCGAACAACTTTTGTTGGATTTGGTTCGTTTTGACAGACCCATATATTCGATTGTTGTTTAGTTCTGGCTTCATATGCACAGATCCATGGTTCGTCGCCTGTCACGATCATATAGATGTCTTTTGAAGCACCACGATTGAATTTTTTCAACATTTCTTTGCACCAACCGACACGAGCCTTATTTTGAGCGATTTTCAAATTATGCGGTATCCAACGCGAACAAATTCTTTTGAATGTTGAATGTATGCGAGTGTAACTTATACCCAAGCATGCCGCAATCTCACGGTATGTCACATGATGATCTTGCAATATCAGTTTACGCACAGCATCGATTTTTTCTGGCAAGACAACTGATTTAGGACGACGTACACCAAATTCGTCCTGTAGCGAATTGTGACCAGGATTGAATTCGAAAAACCCGCGAAATACGGTGGCTTGAGCTGGTGCTTTATTACCAAAAGCCGAAGCAAGTTGATCGGCACACTTTTGTAGGTTTAATCCACGTGGAAAGTCATAGAAAATCATTACACGAAAATGTTCACGATTTAATTCAATTTTTTGACCAAGAAGTATTTACATTCTTCTGACCTGTAAACAACACAAATAACACTCGTATGACAAACCGTTCTGAGTACGATAACCATTAAAAATGTGAAACTTTACGATGATAATGTCAGATTTACGTACTCATACTGGTGTTGACATAACTCAAAACTTAAGTAGCAACCTACGTTTTATCCAATTGCTGTACTGCATACCCTTAAAGGTCGCCTTAAATTACCTGCACATCGTACTAATTATGGTGTTCACGAACCAACCGCTTACTTTATTTTGCATTAGAACTGTATTTTTATATAAATAAATAAAAATTAGACTACCCTTTTCCCCACCATCATTCTAGGTCAACATTTTTCCTCATAGTAGCAATGGAGGATTATATTGCATACAACAAAAAAGAATCATACACATAGGTATATGCGTTAAGAAGTTGTGTAACGACCACTTCCAATCTCACCCAACCATATCAATTTTTGCCGTGGTACCCCACCCACCCCCACCCTAGATCAAAAATTATTAATGTTAGCAATGGTGAATTATAATCTATACAAAAAAAATTATCCAAATCGGTCTACGGGTGAAGAAGTTGAAACACGCCACCTACGCTCCACACTTTATGAAGTTAGATTAGTCCCTCCGCTTCCCCCCACTGTAGGACAAATCCTTTTCCATTATTAACAATGGGAGATCATATTTTATATAGCAAAAAACGAACCATCCAAATCGGTCCACACATTACGAAGTTGGGGCCTCTTCCCATCCCCCTTCAAATATTTATGAAATGGCACCAATCGGGTAGCATACTCTACCACACAAGAACCGAATTATCAAAATAAATCGGTCGACGCTTAACGACATTATGCCCGGTCATACATTAAAAAAAATTTATAAAAAAATACGCGTTGTTCCTGTACCCCTCTATTGGGACATATTACTGATCTTGCCTTTACCGATGAGGCATATGTATATCTAAACTTAACTTAGAAAAAGCTAGAAATGGAGGAAACAGGCGCAAAAATCATGAAAATTAATTTAATAATAAATAAAATAAGCAGGCCAGGCAAGTATGAATAGAGGATATAGTATGAGGAAGAAAACGAGTTCCGTACATAACTCAGTTGTCGTATGAATCAAATAAAAAATGATCGTCAAAATTTATAAGCGGTTTTGCTTGAAAAAAAGGTATCTCCACGAAAAAAATTTAATTTACATTTTTTGTAGAAAATGTCATAAGCTTATAAATTACCTGTAGTCAATTTTTACAAAGAAGTCAATATCTTGCGATACATTCGAGAACAACTATGGGAATTTTTCCACTGACGAATACTAAAGGGATACTAATTACGTGCTTTTAGCAGCACAAACTTAATATGACCAATATTATCTTATTATTATTGGAATACCTTCTTTAAATGAAGAATTTTAAAGAACACGACCGAAGTGTTTATTTCCTCAAACTTCATTCAGATTCAAGAAACGTTTTTATTTTAAGTAGGAAATATTTTAAACCATTGCTGTTAAAACTACGTGTGTTTGTTGACCGAAGATTCATAATGATGTCTGTAACTGACCGTTAACCCGATATTTTACAGACATTGCTGTTAAAGACAGAATTAATGATAAACGCGGAAGAGCATCATCATGCTCACAATGACAAAGCATATCTTTAGAGTGTGGAATATGCAGCGAATGCGAACAGTAAATAGTCAACTTTCGGAACAGACCATTGTCTCCTTTCATTGTAAAACTCCAAATAAAGTATGCGTCATTCTATTAAGTGATGTAATTCAAGATATCACCCCAGGGAGATACTTTTCTCCCGATGTGGATGGAACAATCAGTATCATTGCAATCTATTCGTTCAACTTTTGAAGCGCAATTGGGACCGCCCAACTAAACGTAATATCGAGCAGAGCATTCAACCAAGTCCTGAAAGTTTCCAAAAGTTCAAGGATTCTCCCGCAATACTTGAGAATTGCATTAAGTGTGCAGGCAAGGAAACAAATCCTTGAACAGTTTCTGTAATGCACTTTTAAAGAAACAAGGAAAAGAAAAATTTGGAAAGTATATTACTATATGCCTACGGATATTGGTTTTCTAGTATACCTATAATTAAATCGACCTTCAAGAACTCAAATAGTCTTTCTGTAAACTGAGAATCATTATTTACAAAAGAGTAAATAATCGCTGCTTTGTCAAGCTGTTGCATCGATTTACTTTACTGCATTGTTTAGCGTGCCATAGTTTCTAATCTATTTAGCTTTAAAAAGAAGTGTCATGCAAAATCTGTAAATAATTGTATAGATGACGAAGAAAGAAATATGCTTACAAAAGATTGACACTCTGCACAGTTTTCTAAAAACCCTAAAAAGCTGTCCAAAATACATAAGGTTTTGTCCTTTTCCTTTGTTTTCTTAATGCGCGTCTTTTTTATGCTACTTATTAAGAAACTGAACTCGAATTTCCAAAATACAAAATTTCAGAATCAATATGCCAGATCGAATTTTTGAAAAATCATCCCATTTACATAAAACTCAGTATTCAGAGGCTTTTGGAAACTGAAAAATATAATTGAAATTTCACAATACCAGAATATTAAAAACCATTATTTAATCTAGGAATTTTGTTGACTAATCATTTAGCTATTGTTAAATTTTTAATTTTTCACCTCTCAGTTCTAAATAAAATATTATTTCAAATCTTTTTTCAATTACTATCTGATGAATATTATTTATAGTATGTGTAGTCATAAACTTTGTTGATTTCATGTTGTAATTTCCGACAACATTTTAATGGGACGTTGTTATGCAAAATCTAAGCAACCTACAAGGACTAAAAAAGCAAGTAAATTGTAATTAAATGAATGTGCAAAAATATTCCAAATTGATTTTACGAAGATATGACATCAATAATAGTTTTATTTATCCAACTCACATTAGAGACTCATTTATTAAAATTATATTGAAATTGCAAAAATTACTCAATTAGCTATTTATCAGTATATCTACTAAATCTTAATACTACTTAATTAATTTATTTTATGATTAGTAGAATTTTTTATCGGTATTTAATTATGACCAATTTTATTCTTACTTCCGCTTAACATTGACTTTCTTTTCATAACTTTCAATAACTAGAAATCATTATTCTTTTGAGTCGGATCGTTTTGCATAAAAACATCCAATTTCTTGTGAACAAAAATGCCTGTTTTTTAGGAAGTGTCCGAAAGTCAGCAATAATTAGATCTGATAAAAATCTGAATATGCTTAAATTTTTATTTTATTATGCTTTTATTGATCAGTTATTATATTTAAAAAAATGATTGTTCCGTTACTTAGTTTTTATTCCACAAAATTTAAGAGATGTATGTATAGACATACAAATGTAAATCTTAAAAAGCTTTTTTGTTGTTATGTCGTTAAGAAATTAATTACATTATTTAAATAATTTTCAAAATATAATCAAAAAGGAAGATTCCAAGCTACTATTCGTTTATAATATGTATGTATGACGTATTATATGAGAAGAGGCATCAATAACATGAAATACTCGAAACCGTTTTTAGAGATGCCACCCAGAATCAGAGGTCCAACCGTGACATATATATACAAAAAGTTAAATAACATCTTCATTCGCAGCTAGTATAATGAAAAAGCCTATACTTAACCCTTTCAGTGGAAAATCTATAATCTTTATAATAAAAATCTAAATTACACATTGCATTCATTTAGAGGTCTGCTAATCAAAAATATTTTTTGTTTTATGATTGTATTATTCTAAAGTTGACTTTTAGACTGCTGCCATATGGGAAAAAATAAATTAATGGCATGAAAATATAGGTAATTTTTATAAGTTTATATATGAAGAAGTAATAATAATCATACCTTACTACAGTTATAGGTCATAACTGGAAAAATTTAGCTTTGTAGGGCTCCCCGTAAAAACCTTCTAAAGACGTAGATGGAGGTCCACGTTTTAAATTTGGCTTCAAGCACGTAGCAGAATACAAAATGCCATCTGCAACTTCATTACGAAAATCTAACAAATCCTTTTGCATAGATGTTGGTATATTTATCTTAGCTCTGTCTCGCTTGTATACAAGCCAAGAATTGCAAATAGCGAGGTCAATAAAATGATCAAACATCTTAAGTGTCAATTTTTGGGTTCTGATACTGATGCAATGCAGTGATATTAAAAAGTCGATTTTATCCACGCCGCGCAGTAGATTTTAAAAATGTTAATGCCATTCGATAGTCAACTAAATGCATTACCTTATGGCAGCAATTTTTTTTTACCTGGAAATACTTGTCCCTACCCTATGACCTTTTCTATGTATAGCCGGGACAGATGTTCTATTGTATTCCTATATAAACCTGTACAATTGTCAACACTTCCACCAACAAGTGTAGCAGCTCATCAACATATAAATCGTGTCTACTACCAGATTCAAACGTGGTTAGGGAAGGACTTAGAACCTCAAGAATGGGGCTTGAAAATGAAATCCTGGAGCCCATAAGAACGTTATTGCCTCCAGCACCAGCCGAACTACTAAATATAATATTTTGTAATTGCAAAAACGGTTATGGTTCCCGCTGTGGATGCAGAAAATCAGGGCTACTATGTTCTTTAGCTTGTGGCCAGTGCAATGGACAAGCTTGCCTCAACGCGTCACTATAACCAAGTAATCCCGATGAAGAATGCGCATACGATCCTGAAATTCTGGAAGGTTTGGAGATGAATATGACCGATAATTAGGATGATGACAATGAATTGAACATTTTCGAGCGACAACAAGAAGAAGACGACGAAGAAGAAGAAGATAACTAGCTTCCATTTACAATTTTATTATAATTAAAATCAACAAAAATTCTTTTAATATTTGAACTCACATTTCAATAAATGTATAATATGCTATATTTAATGATAAATAAATATATGTATAAAATATATTCCCTTACTGTCTTTTTAACTTAAAATATAATTAAAATATATAATCCAAAATTAATAATATATTATAGTTAAATATAAATAATTAAATATAAATAATTAAGTCACTTATTTTAATTAAATATAAATAATTAATAATTAGTACATAAATAATGGGCATTGTTTAATAATTATAATTTTGTAAATAATTAACTTTATACAACGTACTGATAACCGTAACTCACGCTTGACCTTGCATTAGGCCATATATGACTGTACGCGGCGCACTCTTCGCGGTCTACCGCAAAAACGGTTGATCGTATGAAAAAAAAGTTCAAACAAAAGTTGTAGAGAATTTTATACTCTACAACTTTTATAATAGGTGCAAATCTCATTTAAGCAATAGAAAGCGAGATATTCGCGAAAACCCGATTTTTATGACCTTTGACCTTCAATATCTTAAGACGCGGACACGAAAACATTTGTGACTTTTGAGACAACATTTAGAACGACAAAACAAATGTTTATACCAATTTACAGCTTATTATCTTTCATTATTATTATAATGTAAAACCAAAAAAGGCAAGTAATTAAAATTTTATAAACCAATAAGCCCGTCACCGTGAAATTATATTTGGTTAAATGCTACCTTAAGCATATACATTACCATTTTTATTTAACCGGAGCAAATTTAAACCAAATTTCCGATAAATTTCAAAGAAAAGAAAATGTATAAAGATAATATAATCCATCAAAAAATACATTTACAATATTTTTTTAAAATTAAATCAATTAAACAAATCCCAAAAAATTAACGAAAAGAAAACAAAAAAAATATTTAAAAGAAAGAAAGAAAAAGAAGAAAAAAACCTTTTTCCAAAAAGATCACAAAATGGCGGAATGATGAACTCAAAAACTTCACTTTTAGCAAATCGCACTACTTCATCTGAAAAAATTACTAACAAAATGAGAGTTACCTCACGTTTTCACGATCCTTTTATGTATGTCTTCTCTTGTCGCCATCCCCCTCTTAAACTTTTGTAAATAATCAAATTTTTAGTTCTTCCCTTTCCTTGAAAATCCTGTATTTTTATTAAATTCCCCGGAAATAGATTGAAATTATGCAATAACTTTATTACTTGAAATGTATAATTTAAACAAGAAATTAATTAATTAAAATTTATACCATAACATGGCGACGACAGGAAAAATGTAAACTTGAACGAACTCAACCCAAAACCTTTGCGAGTTTTATGCTCGTTTTCGTTTTTTCTTCTTTCTCGCACTAATTGCGTAAATATAAATTATAAAAATCGGGAATAATTTAAGAATTACGTAATTCACCGTGATTCTGGTAACGCCATTAAACTGCCGGCGAAAAACTATCTCAATTTCATGTGACGTTCGTTGTCAAAAATTTAAGTTGTGATAGTTCCGCGGTGTTTAAGTGTCGATTCGCGATCGCGATTTTCGCGAAATTAGAGGTGATTAAACAGGTAAGTAGGGCATAAAAGTGTTGCATGTTGTGTGTGAAGTGTTATTTGTGTAAAAAATAGCTAAACTTTAGTGAATTTTTGTGTATTTGTAATCAAGTGTATCAAATGTCAGAGGTGTACAAAATGCTAAATATTCACCCTGGTCTAAAAACAGGTAAAATTCCTGTTGCCGATATCAATGTTATGTTTTTATTATGTTAGGTTTCGCCAGCACATATTATTTTCGTGTTTTTTCGCATAGCTGAAATTTGCATGTTAAAGTTATTGTAAAGTTTGTAATTCAAAAATTAATGTTTTTCTTTTTCACTGAACAAAGGGCATGTTTACCTTAGCATAAGGCAACATGATAGTCCTTTTGATTTCTTAATATTTATGCTAATTAACGAGTCCTTGATTTCTCTAAATCGATTCAACACCTTGCAGAGAAAAGCAACTCCATACCATCATTTTATCTCCGCCATATGTGACTGTTCCTTTTTTGTGTATCGCACGTTAAATCCTTTTCCTCTGGCATCCGAACGTTTCTGTTGCAATATAAGCGAAAGAAATTAACCTTCGTCTCATTACTTCAGAGAATGTTTTAAAACTGTTCGTTGGTAAAATGTTTAAATTTATTTGCAAATAGCAATCTTGCTTTAAGATCGACCTTTCCGCAAAGGGGCTCGTCGTGAAAATCGCCACGGTTTAACTACTTTTGGAAGTCCTTGAGCTTATTTTGCTTCCAATTTCTTGGACGATTCGCAAAGACGTGAATGGGGTCGTTTTTCCTAATCGCAGCATTTTTCTCATGTGAGTATAAGAGCATTAAAAATAAACTGAATGTTTGTATACAGCGAATCAACTATGAATTTGAATATGTCCCTTTTTTCCGAAGCGATGTCATCAGCATCCGTACAAGGTTTTTTTACGGTCTATCTACGTTAACATTTTAATTTTATGTTGCCTGAATTCTACTATATAAATATGCAGATTTACTTATGTCATGTAGAAACAATAAAAGAAAGTCGGTATTTGCACAAAACTGCATTGATAAACTTACTTTTATCACAATTTTCTAGGACCAGGCTGAAATTTCACTTCTACATATTCCAAATTGAATTCAGAGGACAAATGAATAATGGGAATAACACGTTACAAAATTATAACAACAAATTTGTCAATAAACTGAAATGAGTGGATTTCATGGCACGTTTATTTTATATTCTGAACTTTGGGACCATAACAAACCCCTCGACTAAGCAAGCCAGTTTCACTGTCATAATATAAATTTGACCTTAAGTAGACGGCGCGACGTAGTATGACAATTCACGAAATTAGTACAAACAATATTTTTCACTCAATGCACATTTTATTTTAATTGCTAACAAAAGCGATTTCAACTTTTTTTGACTAATAAAAAAATAACATACCTTGTCAGCGGGCAGCAATTAACGGGCTTAAGCGACTATCAAAAGTTAATAAATCTAGTTATAACATCCGCGATTTTAAAGAAGAAGACGAAAAATGAAGAAGACGAAAAAATTCAACACTACACTAGGTCATATTAGCAATGGGAGATTATACTCTATATAACATACCGGAAATTATCCATGCCGTCTCTGGGCTGTTGTCCAGCTCGCAGCAATGCAAAACCAAGACACAAGTTTCCTCACTTCCCTACCCTAATTCCCTTCCGGCCAAAACCATGCTAACGCATCAAAGGGTTGTCCCCTAGGATTTGGCCACATCGTATATAAAAAAAAAATATTTCGCTCATTAATCGCTGCTACGTAGCCGGGGCATTTTTCAGGCCAAACGGCATAGGGGGTAACGAAATCACATTTTTCAATATCTCTTTCCGCTACTAGTATTTAATGGTACCCTTTCGCGAGGTCTAAGGTACTAAAATACTGTGCTTTTCCTAGCTTATCTAAAATGCTATCGATATTAGGAAGACGATATTTGTCGTCAATTGTGTCTTGATTTAGCCTCCTATCCTAAACAATCCTAAATTTTCGAATACCGGAAGTATCCTTGTTTTTAGGTACTAATATAATGGGAGAACTATACCTACTACTACTTTTTCTAATTATGCCTTGCTTCTCTATTTCTTCCATTTGTCGTCGTACTTTAGCTTCAGGCTGGGGTGGTAAATAGGAGGTTGTGATATTTTTGAATTGATTTTTTAAACATATTCCTCTCTCTTTCATTTAAATGTTCTAATACAAGATTTTGAACGGAAGACTCACTTTATTAGTCATAATGATTTCTTTATTGTCTATACCTATTTTTTACGCTTTTTCTTATCCAGTCCATTCGGAAGACTGAATATAAAGTTGCAACTGTTTTATTGGGTTTATTTACTTCCCCTTGAATAGTGTTAATTGCTGTTGATGTATTATTCAGAACTTGATATTTAGAAGATGGGATTTTATTTTCCTAATATAGTAATAGTAATTTGATTAATATATGTGTACAGAAGATTATAAATCTTATCTTAGTACTAATAATAGTGGTAGATTCAGTGTTAATGTTAAACTAAATTAAGAATAAATAAAATAAAAGATGTGAAAAAACTCAAAGAGGTAAAGATAAAAAGAAAGAAAATAAACATGAATTCAAAACAATACTGTTAATAATTATAGAAGTAAGCAAATAAGGATAAAAAACAAAAAGTAGTGTGTCACTCCTATTCCAAGCTTCCTATAAATTGCCAAGAAATTGCAAAAAGAGTCGTTTGGAGCCCGCCCTCTGAATACAATTAGGAAGAGAATTCCACTTACGCACAGCCTGAACAAATTAAGATCGTTCACCATAGCGAGACAAACATCTAGGAGTAATAATGCGAATTCCCCTAGCAGAACTTAAGAAACCCAACTTCTCATATAAGTAGCCAGGACGCCTATTATGTAGCAAATCATACAAGAATATTAGCTGTCGCCGTTGAAGATATTCATCGATAGAGATTCCGAGTATAGGTGGAAGGTGCGACACATGAGCATAACCTGGAAGTCCATACACATATCGGGTAACATCATTAAAAGCGACTGTCAGCTGCCTATGACAAATAGAGTCCAATTTGGTAAAAACATTACTACAATAATTAAAGAATGGTAAGATTAGTGCTTTAGCCAATTTTATGCGCCTTCCGAAAGATAAACAACGAGATGTTATCCCCACAGTTGTCGCAGTCCACCATATATTTTCCCCAGCATATGAGATACCCGACTGCAGCAGCTGAAACTTGAGTTTAGAAATATACCTAGATTCCTAACAACATCGACAAACTCGAGAACAGAATTATTTAGTAAGATGGGTGGCAGTTCCGATTTATCTATAGGGTGTCTACAAACTACCAAACAACTTGATTTGTTTGGGTTAACTAATAGTTTATTCCTTTTAGACCACTCATAAATATTATTGAGATCCTCGTTGATTCTGCAGACGCCATCTTCAATCAGACCAATAGGTCTGCTCAGGTAGATTTGAACATCGTCAGCATATAAATGTATAGCAGAGTTTTTCACAGCTTGTGGTAAATCATTTAAGTATAAACTGAATAGGAGTGGACCAAGGATCGAGCCTTGAGGAACTCCCGAGCGGAGTAGTTCTACACGTGAGACTGAATCCCGAATCCTCACAAACTGGCACCGATCAGATAAGAAGCTTTCAACCAACCTAACGCCCGATGATGAGAATTGGAATTCATTGCTTAACTTAGAGAGTAATTCGGAATGATTAATGGAGTCAAATGCCTTACTAAAGTGGAGCAGCACTAGAAATGCTATGTGGTCATAATCAAGAGACTCATGGATATCAGTCGTTACCTTCAAGAGCGCAGTTTCACAACTATGCCCCGATCTAAAGCCCGATTGTGAGACCGATAACATCGCACCGACGTCCAAATACAGCATTATTTGTTTGAACATGAGTTTCTCAAGTACCCTCGAAAATAAATTCAATAAGCTGATCGGTCTGAAATTGCAGGGATCAGTCGGAGACGTCTTTTTTGGGACGGCAACAACTACAGCTTTTTTCCATTCTTTGGGGTACTGTGACTTAGTTATAGCAAAGTTGAGGATATGAGTAATTGGAATAATTATATGCTACGCTAATAATTTAATAAAACTTGGAGGGAGATCATCAGAACCCGGCCCCGTAGACTTAATAGATTGAATGGTAAGCAAAATCTCTTCGCCGTCAGCACATCTAAAAGAAAATCCGTCAAGAGTGCCAGTAATAGCAGGGTCTCTTGGGGGACCAGACTGCGTTGCAGAACCAGCGGCACACGTAAAAAAACTATTTAGAGTATCAGGGTAAAAATCTGCAACTAGAGAATCACGTCCATGTATACCCAAGCTTCTAACATTTTTCCATAAACCTTTAGGAGGTAAATTTGTGTCTAGTTTACTGGCAAAGTATGCACGTTTTGACAAGCGTATAATTATTAATTTGCTTATAATTTCTTTCAAATCTTTGATTATTTTGTTGACCATTTGTTTTCCTTTCACAATTTTTGTTTTCATTACTTTTATTAAAATGTTTGCTAATTAAATTAACATTTAAATTGCTTTGATCCTAACATATAAAACTATGCACTAAATTTTACCTTGGCTTATTTCGTATCTAACTTTGTTGGACGAGAGAAAAATGCTTCCAACTGAGTGATAATTGTGTTTGAACCACATTAAAAATTCACTTTCTTATTTTTAATTGTGGAGAACTCACATATTATTTTTTCGAATTTCCGAACTATCGGTTTATTGATTCGATATAACTGGACCTCCGTTCTTCTGATAGAGGTCCTACCGACTGCGCCAAATACAGAATCAAGTAATTCCGGTTAGAAAAAAAATAATAAACACAATAATTAAAACACTTGAAATGTTTTAAAAGAAAAATAAACTTTAATTTAAAGAAAATCTACAAAACTAGAAATTAAAATATAGAACTCAACTGTTCATTTACAATATTGTCTTTACAGTCTGGAAAAAAGTGCTGGGATTGTTCTTTTTCTTTTGTGTAGTATAGCGTATGATCCCCCACTATTAATAATGGAAGAAAAGTTTGCCGTCGAGTGCGATGGGAAGGGGGGAGGGAGTTATATAATTTGATTGAGTGTGGACCAATTTTTATTATTCTTTTTGTTGGGTAGAGTATGTTTCCCGATTGGTATCATCTCAAAAATCTTGGGTTTGGGGAGGGGGCGAGGGTGGGGCGGATCCTAACTTCGTAAATTTGTGCATTTGGATGGTTATTATTTGTTATATGTAATATTAATCAAAAAAAATTGCACTATTGTAAGTTGGGGAGGGGAAGGGTTAGTGTAACTTCGTAACGCGTGGACTGATTTTATTGATTTTTTTCTGATGTACAGAGTAAATTCACTCATTGATACAGCGACAAAATGTAAGCGGTGGGGTTGCACTAGGGGAGGGGGTTGATGTTAACTTCTTAACCCGTATACTGATTTGGATAACTCTTTTTTTGTTAAATAGTATATTATCCCCCTTTTATAATATGAGGATAAATTTTGATGTAGGGTGGCGGTAGGGGAGGGGTAGGGTAACTTCGTAACGTGTGTACCAATATGGATGATCCCTCTTTTGATGTGTAGAATATATTTCACCATTGGCCCAATGACAAAAATGTATGAGATGAACCTAGGGTTTGACCTAGTGTTGGGGTATGGGGAGTCTTAATTTGTATCGCTTGGACTGACTTAGATGATTCTAAATGCATAGAGTATCTACTTGTATCGTTTCGGAAATTGTGGCTTATGATGAAAGTTGGCGGAGGAGCGGAACCAACTTTGTAAGGCGTAGACCGATTTTGATGATTTTGATTATGTTCTCCAAAATACGTTCTTCCATTAGTAAATGATAAAAATGTAGTACCTAGAGTGACTACGATGATTATCTTTTGCTGTATAGAGTACGGTGGCGTACTAAGACCATGGTAAAAATTTTGTATTTAAGGTGAGAGTGTCACAATATTGTGTCGGATGTCATCTTCTTAACTCGTGTACCTATTTCGATGATTCCCGGTATGTTATATATAGTATAATCTCCCATTGCTAATATGACCTAGTGTAGTGTTGAATTTTTTTCGAGAATACATCAACCAAATATGTGTGGTATATCTTGATGATATACTGGTGTTCTCCACAACTTTGGAAGAGCATGAAAAATCATTAAGCAACATATTTTCCAGACTCCAAGAGCACAATTTAAAAATCCTAGTAGATAAATGCAGTTTCCTTTAAAAAAGTTCAGAATTTTTAGGACATATTTTGTCACAACAAGGGCATCCTGTTTGTTATATTTCGAGAACATTAAACAATCATGAAAAAAATTATTCCACCACAGACAAGGAATTTTTGGCGATTGTGTACGCTGTAAATTATGTAAGGCCGTACTTGTATTATAAATTTAAGACAGACCATGTCCCTATTAAATATCTTAATAATAAATATAAAGGAAAATAATTTTCTCAACGACATCAAAGATGGTTATTAAAACTTCGAGATTTTATTTTCGAAATTGAGTATTTACAGGGCAAAGAAAATAAGATAGCAGACTACTTAGTTAGTAGGTTAGAAAATATACAAAAAATTTGTGAAGAAGTGAAGGCCGCTTGCCTTCAGATTCACAGGGGACCAACGCGTTAACAAATTATCATTAATTTGTTGGCGTTCCGTAACTGTGGATACTGCAGGAAGTCCGCATCACCCTCCACGTGGGGAGACTGGTAACAATCATGCAATTTTACTATAGAATGGCTAATGATGACGGGCGGAGAGACGTCACTCTCTTGATCAAACTCCCCCAATCCAGGGTGTTAAGCGACTACCGTGCCCATTGGATAGTTTGCAGTTGGGGGTAACTAGCTGTATTCTAACGGATCCTCCTTGATACCTGTCCGCTTCAAGGAGTAAGAAGGACCTACCATGGTATGGGGCTCTACCATGGGTGATCCCCCCAACCTCACAATATCTCGAGACCATGAGTACCGCCTTGTCGTGAAAATGGTCGATCGAATGCACAAAAAACACCCAGCCTTGGATAAACCCGAGACTGCTACTTCGTCCACCCGAATAGGGGGACAACCCACCATCGAAGCAGACCCAGCTCACAGGGTAAGTGGGAAATCTTCTGCGTGCATTGCTCGTTCCTCCTCTAACATCTCTGAGGACAACTCGGTGGCTCCCTCAAGGAGTCCTGTGAACTCCCTTCTTCGAGGAAAGTACACGCTACTGCCAACTCCTCCAAACCCGGTAGTAGAAGTTCAGTTCTTCTTCCCTCCGCGAAACCTGCGCGTGGAAGTTCGTCCCTGTCCAAGGCTAAAACACCCGGACATACATCCACCAGCGCGCCTCTCAGGACATCCCAGTCCAACCCAGCGACCACCAAGTAGAAGGGAAACGCCTTAACGGTGGCCTTCAAAGAGAGACGGACTGCACTCAGAATCCTCCACAGACTAAGCTCCGTCCCTCAGGAGAAACTCGCAGAGAAAGATAAAGCTTCTCTGCGGTGGGCAAATAAGATTATTCCCCAAGGTAACGCTTCGGGCTCTAAAGGTCCACTTCAAGCTACCCCGAAGAGGTTGCGCTCGCCTAACGAGCTGAAGCCATCTTCCAAAATGGTTAAGACGGCTTGCCCCCTTTTCTCTACAGCTAAATCCTTCAGCGAGATAGCGAAGGATAGCTTAGTAAGGGCGATTATAGATCGCAGCAACGCGGACAGCCCCATGACGCCAGATAAATGGAAGATGATGGAGGTCGCGTTGCTGAAGGTCTATATGGAGGTTCTCTCATGGAACCCTGGCCCTCCTCCATGCTGTCCTGATGCTGGCTGGCATTAAGGCCACATTAAACTACTTGCCTGCTCTGACTAAAGGTCGGCAGAGCTTCTTATCCAGGCAGTTTCCCGTATCGGTGAAATCTGACCGGGCGCAAGAATAAAATCCCTTGTAGACCTAGGTCAAGGGCCTGGATATCGGTCGAACCTTCGGATCCTTTAGAGATCTTAAAGTTCATTTCAGTAGCCAACCCTGGGTTATCTACCCATGACTGGAAATTAGCCCAGGTAGGCGAAGTCAAGGGAAACTCAAGGCAGGTCATTGTGGCTTCAGCTCAATTAGACTTAAGGTCTATGAAAAGGATCTAAAGGCGCTCAACACTGCTAGTAATCAAAAGGCAAATTCAGCAGCCTCCACAAGCATTACCGGGGAGAAGGAAGGAGAACAGAGTGTAACGACAGTTTTTTCCGTTGTCATTCCCTCACCAGAAGATGGTGATGCCTATATCGACTCCATCATGGAAGTTGGCACCCTTCCTGATCCCGGACCAGAGCTGTAGAAGAGACTTCTTGGTTCCTCCACTGATGAAGATGCCAGCACACTGATGAAGATGCCTCCACAATAAAATAGTGATAGTCGAATTGAACTTCTCGTAATAATGATTGCTAGGTTGTCCTCGTATCCGACTGAATGGTGACCAAACTCACTAAGTTAAGGTCGTCTACTACTGGTGATCAGAGCATGGGCGACAGCACACTGCCTTCTGGGCACCCTTTTGTTGCTCTAATGCACACAAAGGTGTTAAGAAGGGTGGATGTAACTTCTCCCACTTAACAGTAGGAGAATCCAGAACTCTTCGTCCGAGTAAATTAAATAAAAAAGTATTCACTTCAATATTAATTCTTCAGGTATAACATTTTATCTGTTTTGCCGATGTTATATCGATGATCATACGCTGACATTTCGAAACTATCAATTCCCTACATGAATGAAATAATGACATATTTCAAAATGGGAATAAATACTTCTGTGTAATCAAAGACTTTCCAAGTTATTGCTTTATTTGTATAATTAATAAAAAAATTCACAAAAAAAACATTTCATTGTCAACTTATGACCATGATTACATATTTCTACTATCCGTATAAAATCGCAAACCTTTACACCAATCAGAGTGTATAGTATATAAATAAGTTTTTCCCAACCTCACTGGAGTCATAACAAGTACTTACGAAATATTTCTTAAAACTCACAGCTGTTTTGAGACAACCTGTTATTATGATTTGTTGTGAAAAGTTGTGTTTTCGAGGTAAACCTCTAAAAAATGGTCGCGTTCGTTTAACCTTTCAAAACCTGCCAAAAGTTTTCCTAACATCCTTGTACTAAGCTTTTTACACTTGAAAGAAGTTCCAGAACTCGTATTAAAATATGTATATTCATAACAATACTCGTTCTTACCGAAGACCTCTTTAGAGCTCTTGTGACGGGAACGAGGGATTTTATATTTCTTATGAAAATTTCCTTTCTTTGCTGTTGAATGTCTGAAGTGGGTACCTCCTTTATTCAAGAGCAATTTTTTAGGAAAAGTGCACAATCTGAGGACGTTGGTTCATACTAAAATCTTGTGAATGGCTTTCACCTCAGATGATGGATGATTAATTAAAGTTATTAGGTGACGAGAAGCAAACTTTTATTCTCCCTAGACCTTATTATGTATGTGTTGTTTCTGACTTAATTTATAGTGAGAGCTGCTTGTTAAAAACGAATGAAAAAATTATGAAATTTTTTGTGCTTTTATTTTATTTTACTATTCTAAAATAAAAAATTTATGAACACTTTTATTTACTATTTATTTATTTATTCATGAAAATTCGCCAAGACTGGCTACTACAACAAAGAGACATGGTTGAAACTTAAACTTAAACTTAAGCTATATGATTTATTCATTTAATTATTAGTTGAATTTGGGCCTTTAGCTGCTGCCTGGAGCGTCCGAACTCAATGTGGATGGAAAACTCATTAAACAGTCTGGACATAGAGGCGATGGGCTCGTGCATTCCGTACAACGTTCGGTGGTGAGGCACACGGAGGAAATCGTGATTCATCGAGGTCCGGGCCGGGACGGTGATGCTCACGTCGTTGAGTAGTTCGGTAGAGTTAATCGACCCCTGCAACAAATCAAACAAAAAAATAATCTTAGAGACCTTGCGTCTCTTTTCAAGGGTGTCGAGGGAAATCATACTAAGCCTGGCAGGATAAGGAGGAAGCTAAATAGAGTAACGCCAGGGGAGGCCGCGAAGAGCAAACCTAAGGAATCTGCACTGGACTGATTCAATTCGGTTAATATGGACGGCGAAGTAGGGGTCCCAAACCGGATTCGCGTACTCCAGGATAGGTCTGACGAAACTACAGAAGAGAAGCCTCGTTAAGTATGGATCATCAAGTTCTCTAGACCACCTCTTTACAAAGCCAAGCGTGGAATTGGCTCTACCAACCAGGAAGTCCACGTGGTCCTGGAAGGAGAGACGGGAGGTCAAATTCACACCCAGGCCCTAGACCAAGTCGAGTCCGGTCCAGGAGTGACCTCCCATGGACTAGGTGAAGGAAATAGGACGACTCCTACGTGAGAAGGACATAGCGGTGCATTTGCTGGCATTCAAAGTGGAAGACAATTATTAGAGCACCAAGCATGAACAATTCGCAAATCGCAACTCAGCATAGCACGGTCGTCGTCAGAGGAGACCGCTCGGAAGATTTTAGCATCATCAGCATAACAAAAGATTCTGGACCTAGGCAGGAGCAACGAGATGTCGTTAATATAAATTATGAAGGGGAGTGGACCAAGGATGCTACCCTGAGGCACACCAGACGTGACCGAGATTTCTCTGGATAGAGCGCCACGGAACAAGACGCGCTGGCAACGGCCGGACAAGTAGGATGCTAGCCACTCAACAAAGAGCAGCGGAAAACCGAGACGGTAGAGCTTATGAGTGAAAATGCTATGGTTGATCCTGCCAAAAGCCTTGCTGAAGTCAGTGAATATGCAGTCAACCTGCACACCCGACTCAATCAGGGGCAAACAGTGATACACGAATTCGAGTAAATTGGTAGTGGTTGATTTACCCTTGATAAAGCCGTGTTGGAAAGAGCCCATGAAAGGTCTACAGTGGAAGCGGAGCACGTCGCATATCAGTGTTTCAAAGGCTTTCGCCACATAGGACAGATTAGCGATGGGTCTGTAGTTATATATGTCTGCCCTGTCTCCCTTTTTATGAAGGGGAGTTATCCCAGAGTCTTTCCACAGCCTTGGAAAACGGCCACAGCGCAGACACATATTAAACAGATGACAGAGGACAGGAGTGACCATTGAGCTGCATTTTCTCAAAAAAGAGGCTGGGACGCCGTCAAGACCACAAAAGAACATATCGGGCTGGTTCGACAGGTAGTTCAAGGGAAGTGAGCGGGAGCCTTGTCAAGTGGGAGAAGTCAGCGGAAGCGATGTCACAGTAAGGATCACAGAAAGCGGCATTTAAAAAGTCAGCGAATGAGTTAGCAACGTCAAGAGGGTCATGGCTCTCACAGTCATCCAGTCTCAAGGAGGAAGGGTATCCGTCACTGCGTCACTTAGGATTAATAAACCTCCAAAATTGTCTTGGGTTATTGAGTAAGGTGGATCTCGAGTTGGAAAGAAGGAGGAGAACGGAAGGTGCAGATCATAGTAAACAGGATAGTCCTCGTCGCGACTAGAGTGGCAGAAACTTTTCCAAGCCCTACTCTTTTGATTTTTCAGGTGTCTCAAATTGTCATCAATCCAGGGCTGCGACGAAGAGGAGGAGCAAGAAGAGCCAAAAGAGAACGGAAGACACTGGGTGAAACAGGAATAAAGGACATTGTAAAGAGCGAGGATAGCGTGAAACAGGAATAAAGGACATTGTAAAAAGCGAGGACAGCCCGGTTAATATCCGGTTCAGTCAGAACAGCTGCTCAGTCATAGTCAGAAAGCCAACCTTTCACAGTAGAGAAATTGGCAGACCTGAAGTTGAAACAACAGCCACACAAGTGGGGGGGAGAATCTCTTAACAGCATCGGAGCATAAAATAATTTGCAGGTGCTTGGCATCCACGTACGAACGAACCAGCCGGGTTAGACGAGAAAATTAAGTCGAGAATCCTGCCCGAGTCGTTTGCGACGTCATTGCACTGTGTGAGGCCAGCGGAGGTACATGTGTCCAGGAAGGACAAAACATGCTGAGGAACCCCTGACTAGTTCGGTAATAGCCCCTCAGTCTCGGGAGACGGGATCGAACCGACAGCCGGAAGGTTGTAGTCGCCAAGAACGACAGCCACGTCAGAGGGCGAGATGGCGCCGCTTAAGCTGTTGATGGAATTGGACCGATGGTCATATATACCGGGCGGAGAACTAGGGGGAATGTAGGCTATGAAAACGTACAGAGTTCTGTGAAGGAATTTCAAGGCGACGCAAAGAAGCTCCAAGGTGTCAGAGTGAGCAACCTGTACGATGCTACAAGCCACGGTGGATCTGATGGCGCACAATACCCCGCCGCCAACTGGCGCGCACAGATCCAAGTGACAATACCGCCGAAAGACCTGGAAGTCAGGCCCGACGATCTCGGCGTCGGAAATATTGCCGCAAAGCCAGGTTTCAGTGAGACAGATAACGTCAAAATTGGATGCGTTAGCAGCGGACAGCAGTTGCTAGGTTTTAGAGCGCAGCCCGGTTACGTTGGCGTAGAAGAGGGATACCTTGCTGACAAGTTTTTTTACTGCTGAGACAAGCCGGGGGACAAACTCACGAATGATTGAGCCAGAAGGCCATAAGTTCAGGTTGGTAAGAAATAGTCTTCGGGAACAAAGACCTTAAAGGAGGCCGTGAAGGCGCATTCACCCATACGATAAGCTGGGCTAATTCTCCAGCAGGAAATCATGCCGATGGGGACGGAAGCGCTAGTGGCAAGAAGCGAAACGATGTCGTGCTCGGAGGTGTCAGGGTGGATTTTAGAGACAAACACGCATTTAGGACGTCTAGCAGGCCTCAGAGCAAAAGCTCCAGGGAGTGAAGTAGCGTCTGGTGCGACGCCAGGGGTGACATCCTCAGTCTCCTCAATTTGGTTGGTTCCGTTCGTTAATACGAGAACTCGAGGCAGTCATCGTCAAGGGAGGAGTTGATCCGCCCGTCGCAACATCGGTGGAGAAGCCCGCGAGGTGACGAGATGAAATAGAGTCCAGAGGCTCAGCGACTACAGATGGGATAACGGCGACGCCACTGCTACGCCTACGCTTGCGGATCGCCCTTGAATTGCGAGCAAGCTGGAGCCCGGCACCTCCTTGATTGGGGGAGTTACAGACGACTGGTTCGAAAAGATCGAAAGATGTATCCTGCCACGTACCTATTTTCGATTTAACCAATAATGCGACACAACTGCACCAACCGTTAGTAACGTATATTTTAAACATTATAAAGTTACCAATTCGAGCCCAAGTAAAAATAATTTAGCTAGTATATTAACGCCCAGTGTCGTAAGCTTTTTAACCAATCGAAAAGAACTAATGTTTGGACTTCTTATAAAGAATGGCCCAAAATATTTAAGAAACTGATTAGGAAAGCAAAACGATCCTCGTGGGAGGGCTTCTGTAATGATATCAAAAGCACCTCTGAAGCGAGTCGCTTCCGGAAAATCCTCTCAACAACGCCTATCAGCCCTAGCGTCTTGACCAAAAGTCATGGTTGTTGGACTTCATCCAGTCTTTAGTCGCTGGAGTTACCAGTCAACACGCACTTTCCGGGTTGCTGAGTTGCGGGATACTCCGAGCGGCTATTAACTGGTCTACAGGATCCTCGATAAGAGGAAACTGAAATGGGCGATACAAAGTTTCAATCCCTACAAATCACCGGGGTTAGACGGCATCATCCCAGCTTAAATTCAGTTAGCACCGAGATACTGATTCCGTAACTAATGGTCATTTATATATTCTATTCGCATGGACGAAGGTGAAATTGGTACTTATTCCTAAGGCAGTAAGAGCCTCGCATTATAAACACAACGATTTAAGGCCCATTAGTCTCTCCTACTTCCTGCTAAAAACGCTGGAGAGACTTTTAGATATCTATATTAAAGAGACAATCAATCCTTCGAAGCTGTCTCTCTCACAACATGCTTGCCCTAAAGGTAAGTCCGTAGAGACAGTCCTGCACAAACTTACCACAATCATAGAGCATTCGCTACTACAGAAAGAACACTCACTTTCAGCCTTCCTTGATATTAAGGGTTCTTTTAACAATATCGAGTCAGAGGCGATAATGACGATCCTCTCATAAAATTTATTGACCTCATGCTAAAAAGCAGGGTCACCGTCTTAAGTTTGGGAGGATCTAAGAAAGAGTACGGGAGACTACAGTAGCACTTTACTCGTGTAAGAAGGCAATAGGAAAGAGATGGGGTATGGAGCCAGGCATTGTACGTTGGCTCTACACAAATGTCATACGACCTATGCTTATGTATGGGGTGATTGTCTGGTGGCCGGCACTAAATATGTCCAACTCACCACAAAGCAATGAGTAAAGTTCAGAGGATGGCAACACTGCTGATAACAGGTGCCCTTAGAACCACACTTTCTAAAGCCCTGAAAACTATTCTCCACCTTCTACCGTTGGATCTCTTTGGTAAGCAAACCGCATCCTATGCCGCCTTAGGCTTAACTCAATCCAGACCTGGAAACGAACAAACTACGTTCACTCCAAAATCCTGGACATTAGAACTACCAGCAATATCTATATATATATATAAATATATATGTAGGAATCGGAGAATCTGTGTTAAAAAGAACCATTGGGCTAGCTGGGTTCGAACCGAGACCATGCGCATGATACTCCATTACCCCAACCACTGGGCCACCAGCGCCGTTGCCGATTCTCCGTTCCAAAGTTCTTTTCATGGAGAAGCCTCAATCCCACATATATATACCTCGCCCAAGCGTTTTGTAGCGGCAGCTACAAATTTAATTTTTAATTCTTAATTAAAATTTTATAAATTTGATTATATTATTTTAATAAAATATTTTAAATAAATCCACTTTGATTATGTTCTATCAGACTTTCCAGATAAATTAACTGTCAAATATATTTTAGTCAACCTGTACACTTCGATAAATTTTGAATAGTGTGAAACACAAAATATAATAATCATTCAATCATTGACAATAAAATACAGTACTCTATATAGAGAAAATTATAAACAAACTATCTATGTATTAAATGTAATTGTAGGTTACAAAAAAATGTAAATAGAATGTAATAAAATGTAATAGAAATTTTAATAAAATAGTCTTTTTTTAATAAGAATAAAATATATCTAGACAGTTTATAGGTACAAAGAGGTACTAGGATTTGGGACTCTACAACGAGATGAACTACGCCCTCTCATATTCATTAACCACTTATCCTAACTACCCTCACATTTCTTTGAGAATATATTGGACTCCTTCTTTCCCACCAGGTCGGAATGGGAGTAGGGTCCACCCCAATGGGGGGAGTCAGTGCATCTCTAAACTGACGGCTCCAAATTAGCAGGCAAAGTAGGTGAAGGTATCTTCTCGGAACATTTGGGCCTCGATATCTCATGCCGTTTACCTGACTACTGCAGCGTGTTTCAAGCAGATATCAAGGCTATTAAATCCCTCACGGGTGTATACACCACCTTCAAATCTGTTACAACATGTCGCTCAGCACTAAATGACATAGCTGGGCACCTGAAAGTACGGCTCATCTGGGTGCCTGGACATAGTGATATTCCGGGTAACTGTAGAGCCGACGAACTAGCGAGAATCGGTACCACTCGTCCTGATTCGGACATTAACCACAAGTTGTGTAAACCGCTGGCCTCTTGCAAACTGGAACTCTTACAGGAATCTCTCAGGATTGCAAATATTAATTGGCAGGAGGAACACACCTGCCTGATTATCCCACAGATATGGCCAAAGTTTGACCCTAAACGGTCAAGAGAGCTCATCCTCCTCGGACGCAAAACAATTAGCAGTACATTGGTACACAGGCCGATAGACTGGGCACACCTTCATACGACTTCTGTTGGAGTTGCCATGGCGAAGAGGAAGAAGAAACCATACTTCACCTCCTCGGTAACTGTCCGGCCCTATCCAACCGTAGGAACCGATTTCTGGGCTCCCCCTTCTTTGAAGAGCTAACGGAATTAGGCTCCACTGATGTCAGAGACCTTTGCTCGATTTATCAGGAGTTCGAAATGGTCCCCGGCGATGAGTTAACGCTGAACACCCTTCCCATCCCAGCCAAATTTATTTTGACTCCCCGTGAACTGATTCCACTAAAGTTAAGGAACTGGCTTGGTGCATAGGTTCACCCTCTTTTTCTCAAGTATTTTTTATGGGGTTTTTAACATTTTTGTAGCCTCAACGTGATATCACAATGCGCCTCCTTGGCCTAAGTGTGCCTTCTTAGGCAGCCACTTTAACCTAACGTAACCATATTCACGCCCAACCAAGTAGAGACGTTAGTATTTTTAAAAGTATATATGCGTCCGTTGCTATCTCCATATGGTCAATCCATATCAAATCGAATGATGACCAATGATGGTCGCTAACAAAATTAATTTATTTTATATTTTTTTACCTGTATTTGTACTATACTTAGAGAGTTAAAAAAAGGTATTCATAAATTTTTTAGATATTTTGTTTTTTTTTTTTGAGCCGCCATTTTGTATTGGTGCCTCAGCCTATTTTGCATTTTACAGAGGTTTGTGCTAAACGCTGTAACTTCTTGGTTTTTAAAGATATTCAGATATTCAAACAAAAACCATGTTAAAGAACATAACATGTACAATATTTTCTGTCTGGTATATATTTAAGCCCACTTAACTGTAAATACGAAAAAAATCGGTAAATATTAACGTTTTAAAACTAAAAACCTGCTCTTTTAAAATTAAAAATATTAATGATAGAACTAAGACTCACCTTCAATTTTTTTTCTCGGTAATGTCTTTAAAGTATACTACTTCTCTAAAAAGTTTCAGGTCTTACAGTTATGTCCTTTTGTCTTCATATATTGCGATTTTTTGAAAATCGCGCATTTTAATTCTAAAATATCTCAGAAGGGACACAATTAAAAAATCCAAAATTTTCAAGAAACATTCCTTTATTGTATTGTAATAAGTATTTAAAATTTCATCACTGAGACTTTATTATTTTTTTAATTATAAAAAAATAAAAAATAAATTTGCTATATTTAAAAATTTATAACTAAAACACTAATAAAGCCTTAGTTGTGAAATATTCAGGAAACATTCCTTCATTATGTTGTAATAAGTGTTTAAAATTTCATCAACGGAAATCTAAAAATGCGCCCGCCATAGACGTATGCACACTTCTGTTGCTGTTCTTATTATAACACATTCGAGACCAGTGTCATAGCGTGGGTTATGCAAAATCTCACCATGTTCACAGCATGGGTCATCGGCCATCTGATATTAAAATTGTTCCCGATAACCGATGACTCGTGGCAATAATAATGATAAAAATTACCTACAATGTGCTTTTTTTATTTTATTGTTTTCATTTTAAATTTTAGTTTAAAAAAAAATTTTGCGTGCCGTTCTCGTTTGGAATGTTTCGTGCGTCTTTTGTTGATAAGTACCTGTAGCGCATTTGGAAAAGTAGAATTTTTACTCAGACTTAATGTGCTTCATTTGGGTATAATACAGGCGTGTTGACGCTGTGCGTGCTTGTTTCAAGCTAAGACTGGGCGAGTCTTATTTTTACTCGGTTGGTCATATATTAGTAAGTTATACTTATAACTATTGCTACTAAATATAAAAAATAAGAAAGACAAATTATTATTTGGATGAATGATTAAATAGTTAAATAATAATAAATAAAATAATATGATTAAACAAATTCATTAATAATAAATTACAGATGATTAATTTATTTGTTATTCCTTCCGTAATTTATTCATTAACAATTCTTCTTCCTAAATTTATTTCAACTTCACTTAATATTTTAAATTCAACCAACTAAATCCAGGTAGAATACCTGGCCGCTGAAAGAGACTTCACATTTGCACCTTGTTTAGAGCAGGGTTCTGATTCGATGCTTACCACCGCTTCAGTATTTAAATATTTCATAATAAGAACATCGAGAGAGATGCCGAAATCGAGACCAAGATCTAGGCCTAAATTCAGGGTGAGATCGCGGTTTAGGTTAAGATCGAGGTTGAAGTTAAGACTAGAATTAAGGTTGAGCTTTAGGTTAAGGTTGAAATTAAGTTGGACGTAAAGATAGAGGTCGAAGGTGAGGATGATAGCGACTTCAAGTTGAAGTCGAAGACAAGGACATCGTTCTTGCTGGTGTCCACAACACAGAGCGGCTTATGCATTCTCCTACTACAAGCACGCATTGAACACACGACGAACTATTTGATCAGTCTTTAAATGTACAACAACTGGCTGAATGCCTGACTCGTGTTCCTGATAATAGATATGTATAGTGTAAAAAGCTTATCTTTTCAATCCTTTTTTGACATCGCATCCAGACTGAAACTCGGTGTCTGTCACGCTTCCCTTGCGCAATTCATAGCTTATTCTCATCGCTGCCCAATTTTTCATCTCCTCTCTGTTAACCACCAATCAAGGCTTCACCAAGTTAACGTGGAATTCATCAAATGCTGATAAGGCTCGATTTAATAAATAACTCACAGAGTTAGGCTGACCTATAAGTCTCTCCTTCTTCCTTCTCAAAACCCTGGAGAGACTTATTGATGTCTACATTAAGGAGGCAGTAGCATTATCAAAGCTGTCTACTTCACAATATGGTCTAGACTGCATTGCACGAACTTATCACAAGTATAGAGCGACCGTTAATACGTAAAGAATACGGCCTTCCTGGATATTGAGGATTCTTTCAATAACATCAAGCCAGAGGCGGTAACGCATCCTTGAGGAGACTAGATTTCGACGATTCTCTCATCGAGCTCATTGATTTCATGCTTAAGAGCAGGATCGTTAACTCCAGCTTTGTAGGATCCAAGATAAAAAAGTTGTCCTTAGGGGCACTCCACCGAGAAGTATCCTCTGTACCTGTAGCCCACGCTAATGATATTGACCGATTTAACCGGGCAAGCACTCTTACACATTGGCTGACGTGCTGCCATATGCTCTCTCTAAGGTATCTTTATGAAATAATGGGTGTGGTCTGGTCAAAAACCCGGGCAAGATAGAGTTGATAATCTTTTTTTGGAAACATAGTGTTCCTCCTATTAACTGCTATATTTTAAAGGGGCCAGGCTGAAACTAGGGGACCAAGTTAAATATCTTGTTCTGGGTAGAAAAGTCTGCTGGAAATCTAGCACCCAAAAAGGTCGCGTAATGTGTACTGGCTCTACACTAGGGTTATAGGACTCAAACTTACTTATGGGGAGGTCGTATGGTGGCCGGCACAGGATAAAGTGACCCACCTGAAGGCACTTGAAAAAGTTCAGAAGATGGAAGCACTACTGATAAGAGGTGCCCTTGGAACTACACCCTCTCAAGCCTCCAACACAATTCTCCATCATATTTTTGGTAAGCAAACCGCATCCTCGTCTGTCACTAGGCCCAACTCAGTCCAGACTTGGAAGCGTACCGACAATGGAAACTCCAAAATCCTGGACGGTACAGCTATAACTAATACTGACTATACCACACTCATCCCTTTCTTTAATGCAAAATTTAACTCTAGTATCCCATGGTCGGAAAGGGAAGAGTCTGCATATTTTAACTGAGGTTTTCAAGCTAAAAGATAGAGCGGGAGTAGTAACTTTTCGGAACACTTGGACCTATACATTTTATTTTGCTTTCCGGACAACTGCAGTATTTGCCTGCGGATAATATATGAAACTTTCAGATAGTCATACTGCTATAAAATCTCTCACGAGAGTGTATATGACCTCCAAAATTGGCATAGTATACCTCTCAACTCTGAATGACATGGTCATTGATACCTTATATAGGTACCGGGGCATATTGATAGTCCGAGTAACTGAAGAACAGATGAGATGGCGAGAATCTGCAGCACTCATCTTGACTCGAATATAAATCACCAGCTTGGCAAGCCCCATGCAAACTAGAGATTACACAAGCATCCCTCAGGATGTTAGTTGGCAGAGGTAACACTAAAGCGGACAAGATAGCTCATCTTACTCGGCCGTAATATCACAAGCGTTGTGGTGCGGGTAATTTCGGGTCAGCTAGACACGCTTACAGTCTTGATGCGCCTTCAAATGACATCTGTAGAAGTTGCTGAGATGAGGAGAAGGAAGAAATCATACTCCAGTTCCTCTGCAATTGCTCGGCTCTAGCCAACCGCCTTTTTCAAAAACGTAACGGAATTGGGTTTTAATGATGTTAGGTTCCTAGTTCAGTGTATCAGAAGATCTTAATGCTACCAAGCTTAGTTAGTTGGTTTAGTAATTAGTTGTTGGCATAAGTAATTAGTCGTTGGTAATCGTTGGTTGGTTAAGTAATGACTGCTCCTACCTAAAAACAAAAAACAGAATTTCAGGCATATACAGGGTGTTTCAGATCTGACGTACCAAAATGAGTAATGTGATAGATCTCAACTAGACGAACAAAATATTTTATGGGAGGGGGGGGGGGCAATCTCAAGCATTTGGGAGTTACAGGGTGATTCATGGTATGCACATTACTCTTTTATTTTTAACTTTTGACCTACCCAACATAGCGATATCAAACAAACGCTAAAAAACTACTATCCCAATTACCTTTCCAAAATTTTCAACAATGTTGATATAACGCCTACCATTACAGGTACAGTCACTTCTAAAAGTGAACAAAATAGTTTGCGATAACCTAAAGTTCAGCATTTACCCAAATTTTCTCCGAAATTCACGTAATTAGTACACCCTTTTTTTATTAGATTGCCCATCTTACTACCTTTCCAAAAAGGTGCTCATGTCCACATAAAGAAAATATGTAGAAATTTATACTTAGAAATCTTATCGTATAATATTATAAAAATCAACAAATTAAAGAAATTAATCTCAAATTAATTCCAAAATTCTTTTTATTGAATTTAAAAATAATTACAATTAGTTTTAACAAAAGCCGTTCAAAATTTCCACAGACACTTTGGATGAATACCAACAATCTCTGTTTAAGGCGTATTGCAACCAGCCTCTCCCGTATTTTCGTCGCTGCATTCCCAATTCGGTTAACTAAATCCTCCCTATTGTTAACTGGGCTTAAATAAACGTCATCCTTCATTGTTCCCCACAAGGGTACTCCTCGTGTTGGTGAAACATTCCCCTTAAATTATCCATAGGGTTCTCCTCTATTAGATCTGGCAGTGTATTGTCCAAAAAGTCCGCATAAATTTCACTGTTAAGCACTTGCGGCAAAATGAATGGTCCTTCCAAATGGTTGCCGATGATACCAGCCCAAATATTGACACTGAATCTATGCTGGAATGAGGTCACCTTTGCCCTGTGTGGGTTAGTCTTCGACCAGGTATGGAGGTTAT
This sequence comes from Leptarthrus brevirostris, assembly GCA_964036015.1. Lineage (NCBI taxonomy): Eukaryota > Metazoa > Arthropoda > Insecta > Diptera > Asilidae > Leptarthrus > Leptarthrus brevirostris. The sequence goes on along the minus strand of OZ038373.1, from coordinate 68,068,939 downwards.
GGAAGTTCGTGATATCATTCCTGGTGAATTGACATTCATTTGTCCACAAAATTCGGTCCAGAAACGCTCTGTCGTCAATATCGCGTTCCAGAAGTCAAATGCTAAATTTCATTTTTATCACAGACTCTCCTTACAGTAGTCCTTGGGCTGGGTGATGATGATATGGACGAAATCCTCCTCGATGAATAACCCTTCAAACCTTAGATGACGACACTCCTAATAGCCTTGCGACTCGTTGCGTGCTAGTCTCAGTGTCCTACCTTACGATGGTGATTATTTGCTGCTCGATGTCGGCAGAAGTTCCCGTAGTTTCGGTTCGTGCGTTTATGTCGTGTGAAGTTACACCTCTTGTTTTTTTTAAACCTTTAGAAAGTCTGTGTAAATACCCCTCTTTGGGGTGCTCGCCGGTTAGAGAATCTCCTTTGATATTCCAGTACAGCCGCTCTCTCGTTTCCGTCTACTGCAACAAAAATGTAAATAATTTCCGCGTATTCCTCAAAAGTAAATTCTGCAATTTTTTAATAATTTTTGCTTAAAAAAACCCATACTTATTGATTTGATTTTCAACTTCTTGCTGATTCAATCTTTTTTATAACAAAATTTCCAACAAGTACGAGTAAAAGAACGCCAGGGTTGCTGGAGAATGGACGGACGAGTTGAAGCCTTCTAGGATACGGTGATCCTCATCTGGATATTCTCAAGTGTTAGTTACACCTCCAAGTGGTAGCAACCGGGCAATGCATCCTAGAATGTAGCCAAGTAACTAATGCGGGAGGAGATAACCTCTTGAAAAATCCCCCTAACTCCAAGAGAGTCTGCAGTGTTGCGTCCCCTCTGCAGGATCCAGGGGTAATTGGGTCGCGAATGGCGTTTTCCTCGGGCGCTTCTGTGGTAGTGGAGGTGGATTGTATGGGAGACCCCAACAGGTTGGCTATACCCACGGTACCCACAACACAACAGTAGCAGTTTTGGGAGAATTACCTTTCGAAGGAACTGTGGCGGCTATGGAGGCTGGCTCGCTTCCACCGGCTGAAACTGCTGTAGCAGTCCTGGAGAAGGGTGCCACTGGCATAATAACAACTAGCGCTTCTTCAGGTGCGGCGGTGCAGAGACGGGAGACTCTAACGAGTTGGCTATCTCCGCGATACGCACACCAGGAGAAGATGCAGATCTGCCTTCCAAAGGGTTAGCTGCGATTAATCCGGACGGGGTTTCTTGTCCTGGCTCAGGACTAAAGCGTTACGGCCTGGAACCCTTCAATGCCGTAGGCAGAGAAGGGATGAAGGTTGTAACTAACGCATGGACCAAAAAGGAACACTGGAAACGGTGGGAAAATATGGATTTATGCAGATCTGCTCTCCGTAGGGTTAGCTGCGGTTAATCCGGAGGGGGTTCCTTGTCCTGGCTCAGGACTAAAGCGTTACGGCCTGGAACCCTTCAATGTCGTAGACAGTGAAGGGGTAAATGATGTAACTAACGCATGGACCAAGAAGGAACACTGGAGACGGTAGGAAATCATGGATTTATGCAGATAGGCTAGGATTCTAGCAGTGACCCAGGAAACCGAGGTTAGTGGCGACAGTGGGATAACTGGATACTCAGTTGCCCCCACTAAGGGAGACTGGGAGGGGACGAAAAGGGACCCGGTTATGTGGTCTGTTTCGGCTAATCCCCAGAGGTGTTTTTAGTGAGTAAGAATCTCACACTACCGGAGGGCACGGGCTGTCTGGTGTCTTTTGTAAGATTTTCACCTCTCCCGCAAAAAAAAAAAAAAAAGCTAGGATACAAGGGTGTGAATTCTGGCTAAGCTTGTGTAAGCCTTCCCGGTGATCTGTCTCTAGTTGCGGACAGTGTCAGCTCTTTATCTTCTCGATGGGCTGCTTTTCAGGTTCAGCAGGTTTATGACTGTCGTTGATGCTCTTGAGTCATCCTCTACAGCATTTTTGGAGAGGTCCCATGAGGTGTCTTCCCGTATGTCAGCACTGTCTGGCTAGCTGGTTGAGGTCACATTATGTGCTGGCCTCGATCCTAACCTGTTTTCTCCCGCTGACCTTTCCCCCGTGATCACAATTGTTGATGACATTCGCTGGAATGTCAAACAGGTAAAAGGTGCCCTTTGCTCCTGGTCTGCGGCTGCCGCAGCCAACTCCGAGCTCCTGGGCCTCCGACTTGAAGGTCCTGTCCACACGTCATGCACCCTATTCGGAACTGCTTTCCGCCTCGCCCTGTACTGACGTCCAGCCCATTCCTCCGCCCCCGTTGCCTCTGTCCACCCTCTTTCTCACCAACTTTAGTCTGTGTGCTCGCGTGCGGAGGCGTCGCGATGCCGCTCCAATACATCTGCGGCCCCTGAGCCTCTGGGGTCTCCCTTCAGGCGTTTCTGCTGACGTGGCACCTTCTGATGTCGATTTCGCTATTCGTTCCATGGGAGCTGCGGCTCTATGAAGACTATGTCAGCACGTTCTTTGTCTTCGTCTAGGACGTTTAAACTCAGACCAACTGGACGGCCCAAATTCATTTTCATATCCAGCATCTTCATGCTCGGGTTACCACCGCTTCTTGTTGACTGGCTGTCCCGTTACATCTCCGAGCGCAACCAACGTGTCTTGTTTTGTGGTGCCCTATCCAATGAATTCCCTGTTTCTTCTGGGTGGCTTCTTGGCCCACTTCTATTCATCATTTTTATTAATGATGTCTCGTTGCTCCTTTCTAGCTCTAAAATCCTGTGTAATGCAGATGACGCCAACATATTCCGTGTCGTCTCTAGCGACGATGACTGTGCTCTGTTGATCACCGACATTCACGTTTTCCACGACTGGTGCTCTAGTAACCGTCTCCCTCTTAATACTAACAAATGCATTACGGTGCATTTGTTAGTATTAAGAGGGAGACGGTTACTTTTACCCGCAGAAACTGTCCAGTTCTCTTTGACTCTTTAGATGGCAATGTATTGAAGAGGCTTCATAGGGTTAATGACTTAGGGGTGGTTCTTAATTCCCGCATATCCTTTGAGGACCACATTGACTTCATGGTGGGTAGGGCTAATTCTGCGCTAGGTTTTGTGTAAAGGGGATCCAGGGAACTTGACGATCCCTATCTAACTAGGCTCCTCTTTTGCATATTCGTTAGACCCATTCTGGAATACGCTTGCCAGATTCGGGATCCCTATTTCGCCGTCAACATCAACCGGATTGAGGCTGTTCATCGCAGATTCCCTAGGTTCTCTCGACTCCTTTGTAAATAAACGTAGAATTTATAAGATTACTTTTTGTATGATTTATTGTAGGGGACGGTCAACTCCTCCGAATGGCTCGATGATGCAGGTATTTCTATTCCCGTCCGGTCCTTGAGGAACTTCAACTTTTTCCATGTTCCCTTTCATCGCACGCTTTACTTTATGCACGAGCCTATCGCTTATATATCTCGCTTTCATAATGACTACGCTGCCTACATCCAGATTTGTTGTTCTAGGCGGCAACTGAAGTGTCATATGAGGCTCCTCATTGAATAAGTTAGTTTAATGATTTAATTTTCTTAGTAGATTTGTAATTTTCTTAGTAGCCAGCTTTGGTTAATAAATCAAAATAAATTAATAAGTAACGCGTGGACCAATTTTGATGATTCCTTTTTTGTTGGGTAAAGTATGTTCCGCGATTGATACTATGTGAAAAAAGTTTTTGGTTGGGTAGGGATGGGGGGTAGGGGTAAAACCTAACATCGGAATGAGTGGACCGATTTAAATAATTATTTTTTTGTTGTATAGAGTGTGATTTTCCATTGCTAATAATGAAAAAAATTTGGCCGTAGGGTGGGGTGGGTAGTTTAACTTCGTAACGCGTGGACCGATTTGGATGATTTTCCTTGATTGGTGCCATGTCAAAAAAGTTTTTGATTGGGTGCGTGGGCCGATTTAAATAATTCTTGTTTTTTGTAGAGTATGATCCCCTTTTGTTAATTATGAAAAAATATGTTCCAAGAGAGTGGAGGGAAGAGGGGAGGGTCGTCTAACTTCGTAAGGCGTGGACAGAGTCGGATGATTCTTTTTCTGATGTATTTATAAAGTAAATTCCCCCATTGGTACCGTAACATAATTTTAAATGGTGGGGTTGTAGTAGGGAAGGAAGATTTCTTTATGTTAAATAATAATCTGTATAATCCCCCATTGATAATATGAGGAACAATTTTGTACTAGGGTGTTGGTAACTTCGTTACGTGCGTACCGATTTGGATGATTCTTCTTTTGATGTGTAAAATAAGTTGCCCCACCGGTACGACGACAAAAATGTATGGGGTGGGGTAGTTTTTAGAGGGGGCGTTACCCAATTTATTAATGCACACATCTATTTGGATGATTCTTTTTTTTATAATTATTAATAGAAGTTACATGTGGCACTTGGTGGAGTTTTTTACTTTTCGGGAACATTTTATATAAATATAAACAACATTAAATTCCACAGTTTATTACCTAAATTTACGAGACTCGTTTTGTACTACTTAGGAATTATCAAGGCTAAACAGCTACTAAATTCTTACTCCAGTGGTAGATTCTATTAGCTGCTTTTTGTTTAATAATGTGCCGTGCACGAGAACAATGAATAGCATCACTCAGCCTCTGAGCGGCAATTAAATAATTTTGTTGTTCCGATCAATGGGTATTCAACGCTGATGACGATGACAATCTTCCCTTAAATTGTCTTACTGCTAAAGACTCCCATTTTCTTGACGCCATCTCCTCCTCTGGTTTACACCAAATGAGTGATGTAAAGAATTCTATGGAAAGACAGTTATATCTTATCTTTTCTTCTGATTCGAGTAACACTATGGTCGAATCGACTTCTCATATCTTATTCGCTATCGACAGTTTACATCCGCCCATTTTCATCTCTTTCTGCTACTATGGTTCTTATATTGCTGATCGCAACGTAGATCAGTACGTTCTTGATTTTAAAAGAGCGGACTTCTCTGATCTTTCAAACAGGATCCTTTCAATCGATTTTCCATCGGTAGCGATATCGACCATTGCGTTTCCGTGTTTTATGATAGAATTTATGATCTGGTAAAAAAAATAAACTATGGAAAAATTACTTACGCTGTAAAAGCACGTCAGCTTACTGTGATGTCGTTTATTGTCATAGCGCTATCTTCATCTTTATACAGGGAATACCTTGATAATGTTCGCGATAACTTGCATAATGATCTTTTTGAAATTTGTAAATTAGAAGAAGAAAAAAGATAATTATCCATCTACAATGTGGTAAAATGGATACTCTAGATGAAGCGCGCCGGATATAGCCAACAACTTTGCATTGTTTTTCAAGGGCGCTTTTTCATCTGGAAATTGTGTGCCTTTCCAGTTTGGTCATATCCAGGAGCGTTAATCTTCCAAAGACACCAGGAGACCCGATTGTCTCTGGTAGTTTTAAATTTTTACTCACTAAAAACACCCCTCTAGGGATTTTCCGAATCAGACCACTTTTACCGGTTCCCTTTTCGTCCCAACCCCTTGTGATCTCAGCGAGAGAGATCCGGACTAATCCAGTTTTCTTCCCTCAGCTCAATTCCCCGGGTCAGCGCAAGCATTTGCTTATAAGAAACCTCTGCCATTCTTCCACCTTCCATCCAGTGGTGTCCCATCAGCTTTCTTCTTCTGCTTGCTAGTGCGGGACATTTGCACACTAAGTGTGCCGCCGTCTCTTGCTCCTCCAGGCACAACCTGCAGGTATCATCCTCGAGAATATTCATCTTCTTTAGATGAGACCTGAAATTACCATGTCCTGTTAGTAGTGCTGCTAGCTATCTCAAGGTCCTACGATCCATATTCAGGACCTTCCTCTGTTCAGCATTTCTGGTCGCTGCAATTGCCATCTTAGCCTTTCTGCACGAGTCCACGACGTTCCGCCTCTCCTAGTACTCCCTCGTGGCCCACGTTGCTATCAGGCCCTCTGCCATGCCCCTGCCTAGCGCAGTGAACGGCTCCGGACCTTAGAAACCCGAAGCAGCCCCTAGTTTTGCCAGTGCGTCTGCTTTCTTATTTCCTTCGACCCCCGCGTGTCCTCGGACCCACCATCTCATTTGACGAGACACACGCGTTTAGTTTACGGACACACTCCATGGCCAGCGCTGTGTTGAATTCTGTACCGTCCATACACCTGATCAACGCCCGATTATCGAGTGCCACCACTAAAATCTTACCCCTCACCCGACTCTCTAGCATGTAATCCAGTGCATAGACCAGAGCCAACATCTCCGCCTGAAATACTGAGGTGAATGCCCCCAGGTAAAGATGGGCGTTCAAATTCAGTTCATCACTGAAGATTCCTGTGCCTGCTCTCTCGTTAATTCCGGATCCATCTGTGAATATTTGAACGTCGGTTAGACGGTTTTGAGGGTGGTACCCATCCCTTATAAGCGTTTCGTGGGGTCTGTCAATTACCCTTACTTTGCTTATACCAACCACAGGCATTTCTAATTCCGGTATCTCATGTTTGACAAGTTCCAGTATTTTCTTATGCCCTTCGTTATCACGAGACTTGTACCAGATTGCGCCTCCATCCATGTGAAGTGCAGCTGATGCAGAAGTTCTCTTCACATATACGTCTAAGGGCAGCAAGCCTAGTATCGTCTCTAACGCCAATGTCGGCGTGGTTCGAAAGGCCCCTGTTATCGCCACGCGCGCTAGCATCTGAACCTTACTCAATTACCTTTTTACGGTGCATTTTGAAGCGCTTGGCCACCAGACCACCGGGGCATATGATATTGTAACATGCACTGTAGTCCGGGATAGGATACGTGATGAAAACGAAATCAAGTTGTACAATGCGCATGTCCCGAATTTCAGAAACCAGAAAAACGTCAGATGCCGTATAAAGTCAAGGCCAACTAGAACCTGTGGTGACTTAGTGTGTTGGAAATTAATAACGGAAATTTCTAGAACTAAGTTGCTGAACTTTCTAGAATTAAGCTTAGGAATTAGGGCTGAGTAGCAGCCTAGTCAGTTAGTTGTATTTTAACCAGTGAAGTGATAAGTTCTAATTGTTAAAGTGAAACGTAATATTGTGAAGAAATATTGTCAAGAAAATTGTGCAACGAAATAATTAAGTGAATTGCATAAAATTGTGAACTCCCTCACACATTGATGTAGAGCCTTGTTCGATCTTTGTATTTTCTCCTCATCATGTCTTTGCCAGCTAAGTCTTGAATCTAGGAATACCCCAGATACTTGACCGATCCTGAGACCGTAAGTTCCTCCCCAAAGAGTTCTATTGGTCTAAAGTCTAGATTCTTCCTTTTTCTAGTGAAAACGATTAGATCAAACTTCTTTGCATTTATGAAGAGTCCCTGTTCTACACACCATTGCTCCACCACCTCTCCTTATGGTGTCTGCCACGGCACATATTAACTTGCATCTTGCCATAATTGCTATGTCGTCGGCATACCCCACGTTGTATGCCTTCTTCCTCAAGTCAACCAAGTAATGAGTCAACAGTAATGTTCCACAGAATGAGGGATATCACTCCTCGCTCTGGACATCCTCTGCCTACCCCCCTCGCAGTCTCGATTCACCTCTGTGGATGTTTACTGTTCTTGTCCTTATCATATTGCCAATCCATCTCTTTACGGTAAGATTAGTTCCACGTTCAACCAGAGCATCCTCCAGCCTTCCGAAGTCTATATTGTCAAAGGCTCCTTCAATGTCCATTATTGCGGCCATCGCTATGCCCTTGCCATTAAGCTCTCTTTCTGCCACTCGCACCACCTGGTGGAGTGCTGTTTTGGTAGATCTCCAAGGCGTGCTGGTTCCTACTTAGTGGATAACTAGCGAGCGTAGTCACTTCTATTTGGTAAGCCACAGTCCTCTTCATTGTCTTCAAGAGAAAAGACGTCAGGCTGACGGGTCTTCGGGTCAGTATAGTCTTTTCTTCCCGGTTTTGGTAGAAATATGACCTTAGCCTCTCTGCACGAAACCGGGACATATCCTATTGCAAGGCATGCTGTGTATATTTCCCTAAGTATTGGTGCTACAAGCTCACTGCCCCGCTGAAGCAGGGCTGGGAATATACCATCTAAACCTTGAACCTGGAACGGTTCAAATGATTTAATAGATCGTTTTACCCCTTAAGCTTCACAATCCTTTTCGCCTCAGAGCGATCTGTGGCATTCGCATCCTGTTGCCTCATATGCAACGGTATGTCCGATTTGTAGCTTTCCGGAAAGTGAGTTTCCAGAAGGATTTTATTTATTACGTCCCAAGTCTCTGACATCTTTCCCGTTCTGTCCTGAACCAGTTCAAGTCGGGAGACCGGGACATTTGAGACCATATCCTGAAGTTCGCAGACTTCTGATATATTTCTCGTGTTCGAGCAGAAGTCTCTCCACGATTCTCTCTTCTTTCTACGTAGAGCTTTCTTTAACTCTTTCTTTAAGGGCTTGTATCCCACCAATTGTAACGTAAATAAGCTCTTTGGGCTCGACGGATTAATTAAGACACTTATTTACAATCATAAATGTTCACTATTCACTTCACTTCATTAATTCGTTGTACAATTTTCTTGACAATATTTTCTTTTATTATACACAGTTTCACTTTACTTAATTACACTTATCTCTTCACTGGTAAAATTCAACTGACTCACTAGGCTGCTACTCAGCCCTATTTATACTACTTAGCTTAATTCTAGATAATTCGGCAACTTAGTTCTAGCAATTTCCGTTATTCATATTCACCACTCTAAGTCGCCATAGGTTCTAGTTAGCATTGACTTCATAAGGCATCTGACGTTTTTCTGGCTTCCGAAATTCGGGACGTGCGCATTGCACAACTTGATTTCGTTTTCATCACGTAGCCTATGCCAGACTACAGCGCACGTTACAATAGGCAGACACTTAAAAGTGAAAAGTAAAATAGTTTTTAGAAAAAAAGTTGAAGATGCTTCGCAAAAGGCGCGAAAAAGAATAAAATAATTTTTAATTTAATATTTATTGCGACATTTTGAATTCAGTGCAAATTAAACAAACAAAGCAACTGCACAACCACAATTGAATATATAAAACTACCCGAACGGGATCATAAGGAAGGATGATTAAATACTTTTGTTGTAGTTATTTGATTTGTTTAATTTGCACCGACTTCAGAATGTCGTAATAGATATAAAATTAAAAATTATTTTATGTTTTTTACCGCTTTTTCTGAAGTCGGTTTAACTTTTTTTCTAAAAACTATTTTATTTTATTATTTATCTCTATATTATTGTACTCCCATTTATAACTTTTTAAGTTCAACGTAAGATAAGTAATTTTAATTACTACTTACCGGTTTGGAGTCGTCGATGGAGTAAGTGTTAACGCATCGGTCCTTCATTCCGAAGGTCCCAGGTTCGAACCCCATCATGTTGATGGTTTTGAATCCATTTTCAATTATAGGTCCACCTGCAATCGTTGTATGGAAGTGATTAAAATTGTTCTCTCGCCAAATGCCCCACAAAGAATTACAGGTACTATTTATAAGGAGACTCATCCTTTCGATTAGCTTGTAATTTGACTCTTATATAACATACTAATTTTTATCATTTGACAAGTTCGCTGTCATGTCCAACTGTTTTTTCCTCAAATAGAAACTTGTCGTTTTATGTACTTCAATTAGCCTTTAGTATAAATCGGTGGAAGGTAGACCAATGGAGCGCAAACTATTTGCCGTAGGACATTAATTTAATTACTTTGAAGACCAAAGCTTACTCCCGTTAATTGATTCTTTTAACAGGATTTACCTTTCTCTACTACGAGCATACTACATGCATAAACCGAAATTGAAAAGGCCTGGCAAAAAAAAATTGTTTATGAAGATAAAGCGTTTGGGGCAAGATGTGTGACAATATGCAAGATAAATTGAGCTTGAGATATCTCCAAACTGTCCCCACATGGCAGCCCCCGGCTATATGAGTGCAATTTTGATGTTTGCGAGGAAAAATAAGTCCCATCCGTCTCTGTGATGAAACATTAGGAAACTGCCACTGTCACCTTGTTACAATAAATCAAAATGTGTCGCCAGATTTTGGGTAAATATCGATCAGATTTACTCAAGCAAATAACGTTAATGGGTTCCGGACAAAACAAACTTCCGACGGATTCTAAACGATCCTGGATTGATGAAAATTGGAAAGGATTTCTTAATTGCTCTAAAAGCTCTACAGGAGTTATTATCGAGAAACTTAATACAAAAATTCCAACAAATTGAGCAATTTCGACACCAACTGTTATCAAGGTTGTTATTTCAAAGCAAAATGTACGAAGCTTCAATGGTCAATTTGTAGCACAGAACGGATAACAAGAGCCATATACTAAAATGTGCAACTAAAGTCCTCGACAAATGCTGTCTCCTAGGTACTATAGTCTGTTCTGAAAAAGTATAACAACTTCGATCCTCTTACGCTCCCGTATTTATGAAAGCAAGGAAAAGTCATCTTGTTAGCGACATACGACTTGTATAACTAGAGAAAATCCTGACAGAATCCGGTTACGCTAGAAAAATGGAGCAATTTCACCATAGCCATTTTAGTACTTATTCCTAGGTGGATGCACTTAACAAGACATCGCATAACGGTTGTCTCTGGATGGGGGTACTATTACATTTCATGAGTGTGGAGGAAGTAAGGAATAAAATTGCGCCCTTATCCTTATTAAGGTCTCCATGGAGAAGCACTCGAAGCACCATAATCTGTTTCTTCCAACCAATGGGCACATGATATATGACGTCTTATCATCTTGTATTACACTGTGGTGCACATATTTGTAAAATTTCTTCTCAGAACTACTCACTTTAATTAGTGTGGAAGTATTTAATATTTGAGTTATTGCTCCCTCTCACATATAAGTACATCTATACAAACATGTGAATTGTAAGCTTTTGTAATGAAATTCTCGCCAAGTACTGAACAAGTCCATGCTGATGGTTCTGGAGCGTCCTTCAACGAATGGAACTTAAAAAATTTTAAGATGCGAACGATAATTAAGTATAATTCTGAAGAAATGTTAAGTTTTCTACCAAGTGCAACTCGTACAGGGAGTGACTCTTCAAGGCAGAGAAAATGCGTTAATATGCCAACTTTGAAATTGAAGTGTAACGTTAACAGGGCTCAAGAATATGCTTAGGGTACAATAACAGGGTCTGGTTAGTAAAGTCGGGTTAGGCAGTGATGTCGGGTTCACTTAATAATTCTTAAAATAACACAAACAAATTTGGTAACAAGTCCTTTTATTGACATGGACTTTTATGTCAATTATTGCTGCAATTTTTATAATGTTGATTTTTAATATTTAAAAGAAAAGGTCGCTTAAGACATGTTGGCACGCATAAGATAGTGTTCTGTAGAGTTATTTCTAATTACTACAGTGTTCGTTTTAATTTTTATTGAAAGTACTAAAAGCTACAATCAAGAATTTTTTCATAATAAAAGAGACTATGGAGGTTGCAGAGAAAATGTCAGTGGTTCTGAATCCACTTAAAGTCGTAGCAATCATTGTCTCGAATCGGTTGAAATTCTTCTCCCTTCCCATCACCCACAAGGGATTATGGGAACTAGACAGAGAGAGATCTTAAGGCACCCCACTCAATGAAAAAAAAAATCGAGTTTTGTTTACACTCTATGTAGATACAAAGTATTATTTTTCCAAAACTTTTATCATTGCTGTTTTGGGTCTGTAATCAAATTTTTATTCATCTTTGTAGGTACATAAATGAGAGGATGGAAACGACAAACTGCTGGACAGACCGAAACTATAATAGTTCCTACTGAACCCTAATTATGTATCTCTGCTAAAATCTTGCATATTATATGGTAGGAAGTTACGCGAAAAGCATCAGCTTTTATGTCGAAAGGAATTCCTTTAAATCCGGCGCAACCTCGGGTTATGTCTGAATTCTGATAAAAAAAAACTCACGGAATAAGGAATCTTCATATAGCACAAATGAATATCAAGAAAAATAAGCTTTCCGGCATTCAGGATTAGCTTGAATAAAGAAGTCAGAGAAAAACTCCAGAAGAATGGAGAACTTGCTATCCCAAATCTTGTAGAAAAGTTTCTTCCACAGTTATAGTAATATTTGCAGCCTCATTTGCCACTGCAATTATCATCTAATGACAGATTTTAAAAATTGATATGAGAGGAGAAATCTTTTGACTTTTACGACTCCTAGTTCGAGGACTGTAAAACTGATTGAAATCAATATCCATCAACTGTCAAAAACAACGTTTTGCATTACTCTAGTTAACAATCAGGGTCACATTTCTGATATTTAAGACAGAACATGTATGAAGTTATAATAAGGATTTCCTCCGGTAAGCCTTTGGCTCCTTTTTTCAATCAAATTCTAGTATTAGATTTTAATAATGACTAACAGCTTTTGTGCTATGTGAACCGTGCAAGGAATTTTGCGATAAAGAAGTGGTTCTTTGTTTCATTTAAAAAGGTGGTTTCGGACATATAAATTTATTTATTTATTTAGAAAGATTCAGCAATATTTGATTACTTCTTAACAAAAAAGTATAAATATAAGCAAATAAGTATAAATAAGTGTAATGTAAGTTTTGCAAGACGACAAAGTAAAAATGAAATTCAAAAAATATTCCTCTTTTTAGATAAATAAGATACCGAGATTTATTTTGTAACATCATGGATGTAATGGGTACATGAAAATAGTAATTATTACGGTGCTGGGGTACTTCAAAATAATCACGATTTCTCAAAGGGTTGGAATAGGGAATAGAAATGGTAAAGAAAGACAACAGGATTTTTTTTTTTTTTTTTTTATATATGATGTTGCCAAAGCTCAGGGGATGCCCTATGATGCTAAAGCACAGCCTTGGCAGGAAAGGAATTAAGGATGAGGGAAATGGGTTAGGAGGTTGAGTGAAGGAGGTGTCGATGTACGCCCCGTTTGAAAGTTTCAGGCTCATAAGACGAGGGAAAAACAGAAGATGGTAAACTGTTCCACATTCGTGTTGATCTGCTAAGAAAAGATTCCCGAAATTTGACGGTACGTCCAAATTTTACCCGGAGAGTAAAGGGGTGGGAGCGACTTGTAGATCTTGTATCGCGCGTTGTAATGAGTCTACAAGGAATCAGGCTAGGAAATTAATAGTACCATGTAGGCAATTCAAAGCAAAAACGGTTTTGTATTTGTTTCGTCGAGTTTAGAGAGAATCGAGTGGTCTAAAGCGTGAATTTTTCTCCGTTGACTAAATAAAACCAAAAACCACCACTGTTACTTTGATTTTGTTACTATTATAGGACAGATTTTGTTGTTGTTCAACAATTGGATTAGTATCAAATAATTTTAAAATTCACAAGGTGAAAGTATTTTTCTTTAGTTTCTTCAGTTTTATATGCGTGCAAGAATTGGCTAATCTGTGATACAAAAATAAATACGATAATGCCGACACAATTTGTAGTAAAATAACCAAACTGTCCGGGCTTGTATCTAGAGTAGGCTGTGATATCTGTCTTCTTCAACGCATGCTGTCATTCTCTTCTAATGGATTTCGTCTTTTTTTAGCGGTGTCATCTATATGTTATCGAAGTGTTTTGTGGATGCGATGGACTACGTTCGGCGATTACAGATAATTTTTCCCTGCATTTCAAGTAAATTTATTCTTATACCTTTGTTTTGCACATTTATTTATTTCCTTTATTTTCCATATTATTTATGTTTTGGTGCAACGATATTGATAGGAGGTTAATCTACACAATCGATTATCATTTTGAAACTTCCACGACGCAATTCCAAAAATAGATACTCAACATTCCAGGGTCGCAAATCAGAATTTAAAATTTCCTTGCAACGAATATTATCCTTAATATACGCAGTCACGCCACCCCCACATGTGAATCCTCTGTGATTTCTAAGCAACTCGTAACCGGCTGTACTGGTCACGTAAATTAGAGTAATATATCGCTCCTTGACAAGTAGAATCACTTTCAAGCTTAACTCTTTAACACTATGTGAAACCAGAAGAAGTAAGGCTATTAATGAAATGCGAAGAATGTAGCGGTGGGGACGAATAAGAAGGAGTCAATCCGAAATCATCAGAAAACACCGAATTGATAGTCGGCAGGTTAAAATTAGTAAAAAGTAGCAGTCCGTTAGATGGCGGCAAGGCATTAGATATTTCGTCGATGCGGAAGACAAGCCGTTTGTAAGTGCAATGCTCAGAAACTTTTAAATCGTCAGACTGCTAAAATTCAACTATGGAGCATGGAATGCTGGGTCGATCAGCACCCAATGTCCACAACAAACAGAAGCTTTCAGTGTTCGAAGATGACGATCACGCAACCATTTATTCAGGACCAAGGAGTTCAGCATCAGTAAACGCTCCAGCGTCTCAGTAACATTTGCGTTGTAGAAAGAAACCTCGATAATAAGTTTTTCAAAGCAGCCTTAGAGGCAGAAAGATGCCTAAAAATAAACGCCAAACAATGACTCCACAAGGCTAGATCTCAGCTACAATGGCATCGCAGAACATAGCGTAATGAACGGCAGTTGTAAGTAATGCTGTCCTGTACAAACTTAAGACGAGAAAAGATATAATGCGCGACGTCCTCTGCGGTAGTATCGGGGTAATCTCTGGAGATGAAAATGGCTCGAGAAGGCAGCACCGGCGTCAGAGTACTGGCATCAAAGGTTTTAGTGGGACAAACAACGGATCTCGGTTTAACGGAAGCACGGCCAACATGGAAGGCAATGTAACGTTAGCGGAAAATGCACGGAGGGCACGTGACCTGCTTCGCCCAGAAGATAGTCGCCTGCTTAAGGGGGGAAGTACATGGAGACGTTTTCAAAAATCGACTTTTTTTTATTGTCTTAATCGATAAGTATATGCTCTAAGAATATAATTCCAATATTCCAAAAGGCTATCTCGAAAATTGTGAAAGCTATGCCACTTGAAAGTGGTCGGCGCCGATCCGGCCCAGCGCCGATCCGGCCCAGCGCGCCTGGGATCGAGGATTTTTTTCTGCTCTTGAATTTAGAGTGATGAATGCGACTTTGTTAAAGAGCGTTCTCGACGTTTTCAGTCCAAATACCGATTTTTCTGAGAAAACCCCTCCCCTCTTAACTTCTCCTTATCTGCATCTTTTTCGTCAGTTTTTCGGGACAAACTTTAAACGGCGTTTTCTCAAAACCATGTTTTTCAAATTGGCGTAAAAGATTACAAAAAAACTAGTGAACCGATTTTCTTCATCCAGCACTCATTTTAAAGGGCATAAAAAACTACTCTAGATAGACTACGGACATAACAAATAAATCATTTTAAGACCATTTTTGGCGCGAAAATAATCAAAATTTTTGCAAAAAAAGCCAACTTTTGTTTTGCATGCCCGATTTTTATAGTTAATGTTCGAATTTCGAAAAGATCGTAGTCTATCTAGAATAAACAACCCCCTCGAGTATAAAAATGTTTGGTTTTTTGATTTCAGATGAAAATTGCGGCCAGGAGAATTTACGCCGATTTCGATGTCAGCCGCGACACGAGTTACGAAACCCACCAAAAGTTGATTAATTTTTTATTTTTCAAAATGTAAAAAATGTTTTTTCTCTTCTTAAAACATTGCCCTAAATAAATATAATATCGATTTCATGTGGACCTTTTTCATTTTCCCAAAAATAAATCCCAAAAAAAGTCCTTTTTTTTCGGCCTCTTCATGTACTTCCCCCCTTAAGGTATATTTTTTGCAATGTAGAAGACTTCATACCCATTGCTACTATGCTGTGAAAATAGGCGTGTATATCAGACAGTTGACCAGGTTACCAAATTTACCTTGATCTGCTTGACAGAACGCCGAATGTCATCTAAAACCGATAAAATAGCTTCCGAACAGGTGCAGTGGAAACCGGAAAACAAGTCGCAGCTAACAAATACAGGGTGTTTCAGATCTGACGTGCCAATATGTGTGGGGCGGAAGGGGGGGCAACAAACAATTGTACGGCAGGGGGGTTGCAATCTCAACCGTTTGAGAGTTACAGGGTGATTCATAAATTTTAGTTTTTCATGGTATGCACATTACTCTTTTATTTTTATCATTTGATCTACCTGACATAGCGACATCAAATAAATTGTAAAAATCTAATATCCCAATAACCTTTCCAGAATTGTCAACAATGTTAATTTAACTCCTACCATTACAGGTACAGTCACTTCCACAATTGAAAAAAATGGTTTGCGATTACCTGAAATTCAGAAATTCCAAATTTTCTCCGAAATATATGTGATTAGTACACCGCCTTTTTTATTTTTATTGGATTTCCCATCTTATTACCTTTCCAAAAGGGTGCAATATGTTCACATAGGGAACGTATGTAGAAATTTATACGTAGAAATCCTATCAGATAACAATATAAAAATCAAACATTTAAAGAAATTAAACTCAAATTAATTTTAAAATGCTTTTTGCTGAATTTGAAAATAATTACAATTAATCTTGATAAGTTACAAAAGCTGTTAAAAATATCCACGGCCACTTTGAATGCATGCCAACAATCTGCTTATACAAAGGTACCTATTTAAGGCGTATTGCTGCCAGCCTCTCCCTTATTTTTCTCGCTGCATTCCCAATCCTCCCTAATGTTTACAGGGCATGAATAAACTTTAGCCTTCATTGTTCTCCATAAGAAAAAGTCAAATGGGGAAAGGTCTGGAGATATAGCAGGCAAAGGAATCGGTGCACTTGGTCCAATCCAGCGGTTAGGAAATTGTTCACTTAGTATTGCCTTCATAATGTTAGCAGTATGCGCTGGTGCTCCATCGTGATGGGGAAACATGTCCTACTAAATGGTTGTCGATGATACCAGCGCAAACATTGACACTGAATATCTGCTGGAATGAGGTCATCTTTGTCCTGTGTGGGTTAGTTTCCGACCAGGTATGGAGCTTATGGAAGTTTGTCATACCATCCCTGGTGAATTGAGATTCATCCGTCCACAGAATTCGGTCCAGAAACGCCTTTTTGTCAATGTCGTGTTCCGGAAGCTAAGTGCTAAATTCCAGTGTTCTCTCGGAATCTCCTATAAGTAGTCCTTTGACTGGGTTATGGTGATATGGACGTAATCCGTCCTAAACCCTCCAAACCTTAGATGAAGACACTCCTAATCGTCTTTCGACTCGTCAGGTGAATTCTGGCTAATACAAGCTAATATCGGCAAACAAAATTACACTAACATTTTTACAACTTTTTTGCAGCAATGATTAAAATGAATTACCTGTTAACCCAAGAAAAACATTTTTGACCCTTTATATTCTGTTCTTATAAAAGTTGTTTATTTAAAGTACTTCCAACCTAAAGTGCAATAAAATAATTAGGTAATTAGGGATTTCTAAGGATGCGGTTTTTTAATTCCTTTGTCTACCACGCCATGTTGTACCTTTTCGGAAAGGTAATAAGATAGGCAATCCAATAATAATAAAAAACGGATGTACTAATTATGAATTTCGGAGAAAATTTGGAAAAATTCTGAATTTTAGGTAATCGCATACCATTCGTTTAAATTTTGGAGGTGACTGTACCTGTAATGGTAGTAGTTAGATTAACATTGTTGACAATTTTGGAGTGGTCATTTAGATAGTATTTTTTAGCGTTTGTTTGATGTCAATATGTTAGGTAGATCAAAAGATATAATACAATTTTTTATTTTCCTAGGTGAGATCTACCACCCCACTTATTTTGGCACGTCAGATCTGAAACACCCGGTATGCATTCTATATAAAGTTGCTCGGGGGAAATAGTTCTAGAACATATTTTAAGGTAATCCGATTGGTGAGGAACTATCGTTTTTCTGCCGTGTCCTACATAATCATCCATTTCCAGTTGCCCGATGTTAAAGAAGGACTCTCGGTGTTCCCGCAGTTTATGACGTAAGTAGGTGTAAAACATTTCAGTTTAATCGGTTGATCTAAGAATAATCTAAATGAATTCAGCTGGCCAGCTGTGTATATTCACTGAAATTTTGATTTTAAGACTTCGCAGGATTGCATTATTGTTCTTCCATTAAAATTAGAAAGCAAAAAAGGTTAACAAAACAAGATTTATCAAAATTGTGTCGGCTTCTGAACAGAGTACGCGTTTTTAATCGCAATTTTGAATCCATTGTTCAGTATTAATGTTATGAAATAATTGCTTTCTAAAGGGTGTTTTTTTAAGTGGGATACAACTTTAAAATAAGTAAATATTATCTCTCCTTGTTGGGCATAGGGCGGGAAAAGAACTTGGCATTTTTGTCATGACATTTTTATCATAATTTGTTGACAGAAGTAAACAACCCGCCGATTGGATTCGAACCTGGGACCTTCAGATTGGTAGGTCCACGGTATCAATTACTCCACCGACGGCTGACCAGTAAATACTACTAAAACGATACTTTTATAATGTGTTCGAAAGAATAAAGCTATACATTTATTGTATGAACATGATAGGGTAAAGTAACCAATAGATGAACACTTATCTGATTTATATTATAATCCTCCATATTAATATATTGGAATTTTTTGTTCGGGGAAAAATATATTAATTGTTATTCAAACTTTGTGGGAACAAATATTGTAAACGATAATAATGCACTAATTTTTATAAATTAAGAAAAATATAGACCTGTCCGATTGATCCATAAGATGAACAATGTCCCCAGAACATTAACAGCAAGTCACCAATATATGAACGAATATTTTAAATACGGAATTAGAGACAATTTATTCGAGAATTAAATAAAATTATATTTTTATTAATTAATTTTATAAAAATTTCTTTTTTAAAGTTTCAGATATTTAAAAATATTTATAATAATGTAATTGTGTAATATTTACATCGTAAAAATAGGCAACATTTTTTTTTCGACAAAAAACGTTAACCACGATTTCATCGAACTGTCACTATTTTATAAACACACCGAACTTATCGCTAATAGCGGTGTTTCTCAACATCGAAATTTTTTTAAAAATACTTTCAAATAATTTACGGAGGAAAGAAAAATTCTATAATAGACATAATCGTTTTCTTTATCATAATTAATTGAAATAATCTTTAATATAACTTATTTTATACATTATTTTATTAAAAATATCATGTACTGTTCATCTACTGGGTACTGTTTATCTACTAGGTACTGTTCATCTACTGGGGACTTTACCCTATCCGAGAAATGTGCTTTGGTATTCCCCTTTACTTAGCGCATTCAGTTGATCCACTTTTTCTAATAAATCCGGGTTATTTCTGAAATGTTGCTTTCCATTGCTGCAAGAGTTGCTGGTATGACCCTTGTAAAGGGAGCAGTCAGGAAAGGCCCGAATATGATTGTATTGTATTGTAATGAAGTTGGTCTCTTCGGGCTCGGCGGATTAAATAGGACACTTATTTTCAACTACAAATGTTCACAATTTTTATTCACTTCACAACAGCTCTTATATGGACACTAGAGGTGGAGCAGCAGAATTTTTACAGATTATCCCGGCGATATGGCCAACCAATACATGCGAGAGGTCTACCGTCCGTTACGAAGTCGAGTGCGGAAGCCTAATGCATTTGGCCTATTCCAGGTTTAGTCAGAAATATGTAAACGAAGTTTCAAAAAAAGCGTTTATCAATTCACTTGCAGATGCTGACCTGTAACAGACAGTGCGATTGATTCTTCTTGGACTTTCTTCAAAAGTTTCCTTCACAACAATTAACTCAGACCTCAGCCTTTTCTCCAATGATCTACCGGATTTATTTTCTTCGAACAGACAATTAGGATCACCTATCTCAAATATTTTTATGTTGGCCCTCTCTTCACGATTAGCTTGCATATTTACACATTTTTCCTCTAGCTGGCTGTTGCTTAACTGACAATCTCTGTAATATCACGAAAGCCACTCCTTTTGAAAACGTAGACTTTGAATGCATTCTTCTGCATCCCTCAATTTCGCAGTTGAACAATCTCATCTTCTCCAGCATGAACAGTTGGAGCGTTAATTGGCTTACATTCTTGAACTTCTTGCTCATTGGTCTAATCAGGCCTTTCTTTCAGTGAAGTTGCCTTCTCGAAATCTTCTTGCAAATATTGATCCACAGTAGGCAGTTATTCTTCGTACAGGTTCAATCTTTTTGTCTAGTGATATATTCCTATTATCCACATCTCTAAGTAGTTCTTCTTCTTTGCATTTACAGCAGTTTCTTAACTCGTTTTCTTTCTGTGACACTTTTTTCGTCATTCGTTCCTCTTTCTTAGTCCTTCGTCATTCGCCTTCGACTTAATCTCGAAACACCTTTTTCACTTCGTGAACCTTCACTTAAGCTATACTCCTCTAAAATGGGAAAATGAATCTTCCCTCTGCAATCACTCTGTACATGACCTGACTGATGATATTGACATCGAAAAGAAGCCGAATTTTTTACGGAAATAGGAATAAATTGTCTTACAATGTATGTTGAACTTTTATACTGCTATTGCTAATATTATCGGTGTATTTTCGGCCTGTTTTCGCTGTCGGTACCTCTAAGCAATAATATATCGACTTTTTTCGCGACTAGTAATATCTACATGTCTATTCGGCTTTAAATATACTCAGAGGCTTCTTTTCAGCGCCTTTTCGTTCTATATTTTTCACCGGGGTCTTCACATCTTCCATACTTGCACCGTAGCTCCAAAGTTCCTGTGCGGATCCTTTCCTCAATCTTAATTCTTGTCGATCCCTTTTGCTGCAATTTTTAGAACCAGTTTTGCTGGTACGATATCCCGAAAGGGTTGATTTTTTTTGCTTCCTGAAATCTCGTCGGACTAGGACTATCACGGTTGACCTGGTTATTGATTCGGTAACTTTTTTTTCTATTTCGGTTTTATTTCTTAAGTAAATGGTACTTGTTATAGCTTGTTTTGCTGCCTCGTAAGCTAGACAGAAATCCAAAACATTAGCATTTTTGTCCTTCCCAGCAACAGAGTCTGCTACAAGTCACGATCTACAAGTGAATTGAGGAACGTTTCTCTTGAGACCTCGTTTACATAATTCTGACTAAACCTGGGATAGGCCAAATGCGTTAGGTTTGTAAACTGGACTCCGTAGCTGAAGGCGATAGACCTCTTGCATGTCTTTGTTTCCATATCGCAATTCTAAAGCTTATATAAGTGATGTGTAACTATACCTTTGCTCCGCCAGGATAATCTGTAAAAATTCTGCTGCGCCAACTCTAAGTGCCAAGATTAACTTGTTCAAAAGAGACCTTATGTTCAGCTACTCCTGATGACTTCAACTCGGCCGTCGACAATTTCTTCTATGAATGCTTTTAAATCATTTACTGACACTTCCATTGACGATTTCTGTTCTTCTGGTGGTTTTCAATTTGTTTACGGACCTTTCCATTTATTATTTCAACTGGGCTGATGGCGTTTTCTGTTCTTCCATTAATGCTTTAACTGGGCCATCAACGATATTTGTTCTTACATAACTGCTTTTAATTCGGCTGGTGACAACTTTTGTTCTTTCACTGATGATTTAATTTTCAAGAGAACAGTAAAAAGATCTGTCATGCTTGGAATAGTTTCTTCTTCTAGCTCGTCTTCAAAAATAACATTCTCTGAATCCTTTCCTTCGTATTCCATGGCTACTTGTAGGAACGTTACCAGGGCTGATTTACTTCTAATCGTAGGTAGGGAACATTTACTTAGGTTCTCCTTCAAGTCTTGAACACGTCATTCCTTCAATTGGAGATCCATATTTAGCCTTATTGCACTATTTCACTTTATTTTCAACCTCATACTTTTCTTTTTTCAGTTCATTTCTTAATCTTAGTCCCACTTCTGACACCAATTGTAAACGTAAGTTGGGAATCTTCGGGCTCAGCGGCTTAATTAAGACAATTATTTTCAATCAAAAATCTTCAGGCTTTATTCACTTCACTAATTACTTCGTTTCACATTTTTTCCACAATTATTTTACTTATTTGGACTTATCAATTAACTGCTTAAATTAAAACTAAATCTTCACTGTGCGCAAATAAGGGGAGGTGCCGGAATTAAAAAATGCCCAATCAAAATTCAAATTCAAAATGTTTATTAAAAATTCAATAATTCAAAATAAATAGTTCAATATAACACTTAATCCTAATTATCACAGTCAATAATAATTCAATAAATATAAATAGTTCAATATATAAATTCAAATTAAATTCAAAAGTAAATAAAATCAAAAAGAATCCACGGCTAGTTCGATGTTGGTTTGGTGCCTTCCTGAAAGAAGCAGAAGAGAGAGATTTATAAAAATGCAATTCAAAATTAAGTTTTTGAATTGAAAAATAGAATTAATTTTCTATTTTAATAAAATGCAGAATTAAGTTTCTGCGGGAAAAATACAGAAATGCAGAATTAAGTTTCTGCGGGAAAAATTACAGAAGTAAGTTTCTGCGATAATATTTCCAGAAGTAAGTTTCTGTGGTAGGATTTGCAGAAGTAAGTTTCTGCGACAGGAAATTTTCAAATTAAGTTTTGAAAATCACGGGTGGGATTGTTTCAGTTTGAATACTGAACAAGGAATGAGGTGCCATACTGAAAATCTCGCCGGTTTATATAGCTCCAGGTTAGCGGATTTAAACTCTTTTCATTCATGAGTTCGCCTGGTAGTACTATTTTACTTTAATGTTAATGTCATTCACAATGGAAATGTAAAGTGACATTTGTACAAGTGAAAGGATGACAGCTGTTTTGGTGGCAGAAATTCTGGTAAGTTTTTATTTTGCAAAATAATTATTAATTTATTAATGTTTTGTTTATTTCAGCTGACAAATTTTGTTGGAGGAATAGTTGGAGCTGATTAGGGAGTTAATATGCACTTCCCGTGCATTCAGATAAGTTTTTTCAAAT
Source organism: Leptarthrus brevirostris (assembly GCA_964036015.1). Taxonomy (NCBI): domain Eukaryota; kingdom Metazoa; phylum Arthropoda; class Insecta; order Diptera; family Asilidae; genus Leptarthrus; species Leptarthrus brevirostris. Next base: position 68,046,069 of record OZ038373.1, on the reverse strand, counting down.
TTCAATACAAAGTTTGTTTACTTTGTGGGGTTTTCTTCTATTTTCAGTTTGCAGATTGAACAATTCACAGGATGAAAAAAAGGAGTATGAAGGAAGTATCAGGACAACATTTGGACAACGGGGGATTGTTTACTAAGTATTATTTACATGAAATTGAGTTTCCAGTAAATATTTTTCTTTTTAGGAAATAATTATTGGAGGGACTGAACATTCACATTATCACATGTAAATTCTTCGTAGTCTAAATCACGACTTCTACTCAATCCTATTTATACAGCTCAGCTTAATTCTAGAAACGTCAGCTATTTCGTTCTAGATGTTTCCGTTATACATTTTTACCTTACTTATTCACCATAAGAATGAGTCGTCCTCACTACACAATCCACTATTTCCCTTTTCGTGGCCCAGCTCATGCACGTTACAGTACCAACTCGTGGAACTGTAGGTGTTGCTGCCACCTAATGATATTATAAATTCTGTTTATTCTGGCCTCAACATTAGTGTTGTTTGTTCTAAAATTATGTTATAAATACCTACTGTTAAAAAAAGCATTTAAGTTGATATTATATATACTGATTTTTTACAGGTCTTTCATAAAGTCAATCATATCGTATTGGTTAAATGGTTTATGTATTAGGTATTAATTATAATCTTCTTATATAGATACATATCTTCTAAAGAGATCGCGAATAATTAGTACAATCGTCTTTAACCAAACTTAAATCTGCTGTCTACAAGGTAGCCATTTAGGATTTTTGGATCACCTTTTAAAAGACTTTCCAAAATATGAGAGATTATAAGTTCGGACGTAATTTCGTAACGCGTGGACTGATTTTGACAATTCGTTTTTGTTTGCTAATATGAATTTATGTTTGGGTTGGTGGTGGACAAGGATTATAGGGTGAGGTGGGCGTGTTACCCAATTTCTTAAGGCGATAGCAATACCTGGATGATTCTTTTTGAAAAATTTTAAATAACTTGGAATTGCATATTCCGAACTAAACCGTTCAAACTCGAGCGGAGTAAGAAATATTAAAATATTTCTTAACGCGATCGGCGTTTCTAATAAAGGTAAAATAGTTTTTTAAAAAAAAGTTGAACCGACTTCACAAAAAGCGCTACAAAGCATAAAATAATTTTTAATTTTATATCAATTACGACATTTTGAAGTCGGTGCAAATCAACCAAACCAAACAACTACAACAAAAGTATTTAGTCGTCCTTCCTTTTGATCCCATGAGCACGTTCAGGTAGAATTACGTAAATTTTCAATTGTGGTTCTGTAGTTGTTTTATTTGTTAAATTTGCACCGACTTCAAAATGTCGTAATAGATATAAAATTAAAAATTATTTTATGCTTTTTAGCGCTTTTTGTGAAGTCAATTCAACTTTTTTTTAAAAAACTATTTTACCTTTATTAGAAACGCCGATCGCGTTAAGAAATATTTTAATATTTTTCACTTTTTTTCTTTCGACTCTATACAACGAAATAAGAACCATCCAAATCGGTCCACGCGTTAAAAGTTAGTTATAACCCCCTACCCCACCCCATTCCACTAAACTTTTTTTCTAATGGTATCAATCAAGGAACATACTCTACTGAACAGAAACGGAATCATCGAAATCGGTCCACGCATTACGAAGTTACTACCCCTCCCCCTCTCCCACCAAATTACCAAATTATTCTCCTATTAGCAATGGGGGATCACACTATACAACAGCAAAAGAACCATCCAAATCGGGCCACGCGTTACAAAGTTAGGTTCCACCCACCTTCTCCCACCCCAACAATTTTGTTTTCTCTTGGTATCAACCAGCGAGCACGCGGTCCACGCGTTACGAAGTTAGACTACTCCTCCCCTCGCCCAACCTCCCACCATGGGCCAAATTATTCTTCTATTAGCAATGGGTGATCACACTCTATACAACAGCAAAAGAACCATCCAAATCGGTCCACGTGTTAAAAAGTTAGGTTCCACCCTCTCCCCCCCCCCCACCCCAGCAACATTTGTTTTCACGTAGTATCAACCAAGCATCATATTCTACCCAATAGAAAAAGAATTATCCAAATCGGTCCACACGATAAGAAGTTAGAAAACCCCTCCCTCCCCACCCACACCTTTCACCATAGGACCAAATTATTCTCCTATTAGCAATGGGGGATCATACTCTATACAACAGAAAAGGAACCATCGAAGTCGGACCACGCCTTACAAAGTTAGGTTCCACCCCTACCCCCCACCCCCATCAATCCACAATTTTTTTCTCCTGGTATCAACCACGGAACATACTCTACCCAACAAAAAAAGAATTATCCAAATTTGACCACTCGTTACAAAGTTAGCCTACCCCTACACCCCCTCCCCCCACCCTAGGCCAAATTTTTTTCTCCTATTAGAAATGGGGGATCATACTCTGTAAAACAAAACAGAACCATCCAAATCGGACCACGCGTTACAAATTTAGGTTTCACCCCCACCCCCCACCCTACCAAAAATTTTTCTGACATGGTACCAGAACTTTTTAATGCATGGACCGATTTGGATAGTTATTTCTTCGTTGCATAGAGTCGGAGACACTTAAAAGTGAAAAATAAAATAGCTTAAAAAAAAAGTTGAACCGACTTCACAAAAAGCGCTAAAAAGCATTAAATAATTTTAAATTTTATATGAAAGTCAGGTTTGAGCTGGTAATGACCCTGTATAGAGTACGGTGGCGCACTAGTGTCAAGGTAAGAATTTTGTATCTAAGGTGAAGTTATAAAAGGGTGACCGTGACTAATTTCGTAATATAAAAATATAATTTGAATTTACTTGTGACTGAATTTTTTTCTAAAGGAGGACCCGCTGAACTTTTTGACATTAGGGCCTGGCTTAAGGGTATGTGGCTATGGTTGTTGGTTTGTTATCATAGACCATTATTATTATTATTAGATATCGATCTGTTAAGTCGAATAAATTGATCTTTTATGACCAGATCCTATACCAAACTTAAGCCACTCAATCAAACTTCAGTTATTTAATTAGACCTAAAATTTCCTCATCATAATGGTGACAAGAAAGCAACACCGAGATATCTGAGCTTAATTTCATGAAGGGGCTCGCAATGACAGGAGTTGAGTTCCGTTGTCTCCTCCTCTTCAAGCAGAAGCGGCTACTGTCTTTCTCAGCTATGTAGCCCCATCTTTTTTGGGTGGTAGCCTAGGAGCAATGACCAGTTATAAGTCCTGTCATAAGCCATTAATGCGGTTTACCTGAATGAATGCAGCGCTTTCGTTTTTTGTTTTGAGTAGTTCTCCTTTTTTAACTAAATATGTAAGTGAGGGAGGTCCAGTGGAGCTTCCTAGCTGCAGTAGGACAGCTACTCATGGCACTCGTAACTCCTGGACAAGCTGTCTTCTCCGACTTTTGTAATGCAGACTCTGGGAGTTATACTTGCCAGGTATACCCATAGGTCTATTTAAGACTTTAGGCACCAGGTTTTACCGAAGAGTCTGTGAAAGTACCAGATACAGCCTTTCCTATTACCCTTTTCATGTGAGGATTCCATGGGCGTATATGGTTTAGAAGCGCACCCAGATATTTGACGTAACTGGAGAATTATATTCGCGTTCCTGCAAGAATAGGAGCTTCTAACCTCAGCTTTACTTTATCTTCTAAAGGGTAAAATGGTTGTTTTACTAGGGTTCACTTTGAGGCATTCCTTAAGACACCAGGACTGTATCATATTAATGAAATTTGTAATCTTCCAGATATAGTTCTGTTATGCTGGCCCGTAATGGTAATTACCAAGTCATTCGCTAGCACTGGAATTCGTAGCCAGCACCAGTCAGTCTTAACAGGAGATCATCAATAACAAGAGTCCACAGCAGAAAGGAAATGACTTAGAACATCCCTTGATGGTCCTTACTGTTACCGATTTATACCCCAAACAAGCCCTGATGCTCCGGTTACTCAACACTGCCCCAATCCATCTCACCGTTGGCAGTTCGATTTCTCTGTCGATAGCTGCTCCTCCAATGGCTGTGAATGACAAGTTATCAAATTCAGAATAATTTGTTTGCCATTAACATTCTATTTTTACAACTGGACTATGTTATGCTGTAATGCTTGATTTTCCCGCTTAATATGTGTTGTGGTTTGCGTGTAGCAGTGTTTCTTTGAGAACACCGTACCTAATAACTCAATCAATGATTTCCTTCATTGATTTGAAAAGCAATGAGTAGTGGCTGATTAAACGATTTGCCTTGATCTGAGCATATGGTTGCGCTCTACCCTTAAGTATAAAAGTCACCGTCACCACTCTTCACAATTTATGGATATAGCTGAACAGAAAGTTGGCCTTAAAGATTTTAATAAGTATACGAAACATACCTTCTTTATTATCCTACAGAACTGGAAAGATGCCGTCACCATCGGGAGATTTGTAGACTTTAAAGTAGTTGATGGTTCACTTTACTCTCCCAGGTGTGTTGATGTATAGTACGCGCTAGTTGACTGAGTCACTCGCTATTTTTTTAATTCCATAGCATTTAGGACAATGTGGTTCCAAGAGCAGTTTAAATGTTTCCTCTGAGTCAATGGCATAGCATCCATCAGTCCTATGGAGGAGGATATTGCCATTGGAGTAGTCTTTCTAGAAAAGAGGCTTGCTTGTATTCATCTTAGTCATCTGAATGTTTTGGCTTTATTGTTCCACCAACGCACGCCTGTGACACCCTCTCTGTGTCTAATAGGATTACATTTTCGTAGCTGCGGACATGAGGTGTTGTAGCTCGTTTGAGGCCATTCTTGGTAATCTTGCAATTCTAGCGTGGTGTTGTCGAGTTCCTGTGAATTAGTCGTGATGTGCACGATAGATATCCCAGTTCGTTAGCTTAGGAAACCCAATTCCTTCCAGCTGCGCTCGAGCGGCCCCCACACAAAACTTATGTGTTTATGATCTTATAGGAATGGCTCATCAGATACGTGCCAATTAAGTATGTTGTTCTCGGGCTGTTACGGGCTGGCCATAGTGAGCTCCAGTACTTCTTGGCGAACAATGTTAGTAAAGCTCAGTTTATTACCCTTATAAATTATTTCAATATTATTGTTTATGAAATAGTCTAGTAGGCACTCACCTCGATTGTTAATCCTGGTACTTCCCAAATATTGTGTTGAGCATTCGCATCAAATCCAATTATGAATTTTTTGTTATGCCGAGGCAATAACTACCTCTTGCTTTCCCTTATACGTCGGTACCACTACTACCACCGCAACCAGGTCCCTAGTGATAAGTTCTAGAATAAAAAGAAAATTTAGCGTTTGCTTGAACACTAATGCTGCACGAGGAGCTCCGTACTCACTATCCCGGATTAACTTACCCAATTTTGATGGAAGTTTCTTCATAAGCCTCATGGAAGGCTTATAAAGGGTTCTTGAATAAAAACTGTCCAATCTTTCCAGCATGAATCTCCTGTTAAGCACTTCAGATGCATATTTTGCATAATGTACATTGATCTGGAAGAACTGTAGAGTGGCTCTACCGGCTGCCCCTTGCGGAGATTTACAGGCTTTTACCTTTAGATCTACTGATCCTCTTGGTTTTGGGTCGGCCTGTATTCCCCTCTTTTGCTAAGCGTTTTTTATATTGGTGGCTTATGTACTTATCCCAACTAGTGTAGCTACACGTTTTCCCGACTCCTTACTAGCCGTGGAAGGCCCAGGCTCCGAAAATGTCCCATCCAATGCTGGGGAGATCGGAGCGGCTCGATACGTCTGCAGCCTGTTGCCAGTGTGTTACAAGGATTAACCCCTTCAAGTAGACGGAACTGGAGCTACTCGCGTCACAGGTTGTGTTCCACTCTATGTGGTAGAGACTGGTGCTAAGGTAGCCTCAATCCCGAAGTCATGACACCAGAAACAGCCCGCTCATCAGGTTTTTAACCCCTTTTGAGTTAGACCCCGTCGAAGTCTGGTCTTTGTCTTTTGTGAGTCCTTTTGTTTATTTACATTTCAGTTCAATCAGAAATGAAGCTAATTTCGAAAGATTTTGTAATGAAAAACTGGTTAAATTTGCAAATGTCCATGAGTCCAATCAGCATGCAGACGCAAACGATGATTATTAGGCTACAGTTATTAAACCATCATCAAAACGCAACATTTTCCATTTTCGATATTTGTGACGCTTCAATAATCGTTTACAGGAGTAATGGAATCAGGTGTATGAACATTCCCTTGTTTTATTTTTGGGCATTGATCAAGTAGTGAATAATTCGTACGAAACTGATAAATAACACAACGTATAGTGAGTTCAACAGGTTAATTATACGCATACAATTAAGGAGAAGCGCTATAATTTAGGCGAACTGAACATAAGCAAGCGTTGTTTGAGTGCAAGGCTTTTCATTATTAGTTAGAGTATTCTTATTAAGCGAAAATGTTAAAAAGAACTGTCATACAAGTTTTACAAGTGAGAGTATCATCTATCAAGCGTTCTATCACGAAAAAACACCCTTTAGTACGGGCAGACCTATTAGTTCTCGTTATTCTAGAAAAACAATTTTATATTTAAAAAGTTCAAAATGGATACACACATTTTTACTTATTAAGCATTCTTGTATATTTAATTAGTCTTTCTAAATTACTCATGGGCGGGGAGGAACTTCACCCGATTTGAGACAACAGTTGCAGGTGGACCTTCAATTTAAGGGGAACAGCACTTTGCAAAATTCTTTAAGCATTTTTTCCGCTCACTGATAAATCGTGGTAATTTAGATGACAGGTGGTTAAAAAAATACATACTTTTAACTACATTTCAGATGTTTCTTATTGAAAAATAATATATATTAAACTAGTTTCAGCTAGACGCAGGCGATTAAAAAAAATAATTTTTAACAAAATAGAATTCTCTGAAAGAAAAATTTTGAAATTACATAAAAAACGACTTATTTCGGGTTGAAAAAATAGTAAATAATAATAAATAAAAAAGGCTACGCTTAACTGAAGATATTTTTATCTAATACATGTAAAATTGTATTTGCTTCGATTTAAATTGACGGAGATATAGTGTCAGCCAGTTGCGAAAACATCATTTTGAGAAAGACGGGTTTAAAGTATAAAGTTTATGTTTTTTGCATGTATATTTTATTTTTTATTTTATTTTATTTATTTATTTATTTTTACACTGAGAAATTTTTCAACCCGTTATTAACCTTACGTATTTGTCAACAGTTGGTCCCAGTCAAGCAGTAAACCCTACTTATTACAAATAAATGAAAATAAAACTATGAACAACAACAATAAAACGAAAACTTAATGGCATGCAACACCATTGAAAAAGTTTTTAATGAATACGTTGCAAGCTCTAACGAGACTATTGCTGGAATAATTTTATGCTTTTCCCTTTTCTGGAAGAACTTACGACCGGAATCACTTTCACTTAGGGTAAGGAGCCTCGACTGACTTAGCAACTTTTGCAAAACACTTTTTCTTTGTAAAGGGGAGTTTCATTTTCTTCAAGACTGAAGAAATCTCCAACTTTATTAAAATATGGAAAATGTCAAGGGATAAAAGTTGCGCTAAGTGCAGGAATTTTTCCCTTTTCTAGAAGTAGAGGACGTGAAACACTAATACCGGTGCTTTGTATGATTTAATGCATTTTAGGAAAAGCTCAGGACTTTCAGTTGCTCGGGGTTTTGTAATGAAAAAGTTTGCAAACTTATTGCCATGGTGAATAATGAAAGTGAAGTGCGGTGTAATATCACCAGGGGATCAAAGTATGGAATAGATTACACAGCACCTCTTTGACTTGGTTTCTTCTCTATTGCTGACTGTTTTCTGCCGCATTTATTAGTCAGCTCTTTAAGCGGTTCTCTTTTCTGGTACAGAAGTAAATGCTTTTGAATGGTTTTACTCGTATGGCTAAGGTCTCAAAAGAAGCCTTTGAATGGGATAATGACACTTCAAGGACTGGAGCAATATCTGAGTCCTCTGGCATAAATTCTCTGTTGCATATGACAAGCAAAATAATTCATACCTGCAGAAGAGTTGAAAAAGCTTGGCAAACAGGGTACTTCCGTTGATGTTTGTACGAGCATAGTTTTCGAGAGTATAGCTGTGGTGATAGGGTGGGTAGTGATAGATAAATATATTCCGTCCTTTAGTCGCTATGGTGCACGGATTTGCACTCCATTTTTGTTTGCAGTGACCATGATAAATGTGTAGCATCCACGACAACAACAACCGCAAGAAAATTTACCTGAAGCAAAAAATTTTTGAAGCACAAGAAATTATATTTTGGGCTTCCGTTCGGCAAGTTTTGTTTTAATAGTCTGTTTTAATCCTCAAAGTTGTTTAAAGATACGTCCGGCATCTGAGACTGAAAGATCAAAGTCAATGGAGTATTTACAAACAAACTATATTTTATAAATCATACATTTGTACGGAAAACTAAAATTATTGACCGTCAGTGAGCGGGCCGGATGGAGCCTTCAAATATAAGTTAAGGAAGTGTACTGAACTTAAAAACCTTTTTCTGGCAAAAAGTACACTCACCGGAAGCCCGAACATGTAAAAAAAGTAAGCGAAAATTGTTTAGCGCTTTGACAAAAAATGTTGCCAGTATGTTCAGGAGAATCTAAAATTAAAAAAAAATGGTTTTCTAATGAATTATCAAATAATTCAGTCAAGATAAACATGAGCGGACTTTTTTATTTTTTTGGTATTTCTTTAAGAAAACCACGGCGTATAAGAAAATTTAAATGAAACTTAAACATTTGCGGGGGCAGTGCGCACTATAGAATGGAAACAGAATCCTCCAAATCCAGGAGCACGCTACAAAATAAGTTAGTAAGTTAGTCACGGCCACCTTTCCACACCTTCACCTTAGATACAAAATTCTTACAGTGGCGCTAGTACGCCAACACACTCTATACAGCAAGACATAATGATCAAAATCGAGGCACTAATTGCGAAGAAATGTTTCTGCTCCCTTCTCTTCCCGTAGTCCCTCTAGGTGCACCAATTGTGATCCCTTACCAATGAGAATATCTTATCTGTGCAACAAAAGTACTAAAATTGGTCTACGCCGTACGAAACTAGTTGTCACATGCATCACAAAAGGCATCATCCAAATCGGTCCACATATTACAAAGTTTGACTACTTCTTCTCCCTCCTCCCACCGTTGGTTCAGATTTTTTCTCATATTAACAATAGGGGATCATACTCTATACGACCAAAAAATAACCTTCCAAATCGGTTCACGTGCTTCGAAGTAAGATTCAACCTCCACCCAACCAACAAATTTTTTAACATGGTACCAATCGGGGAACATATTCTACCCGACAATAACTCGCGGTAATACATAAGAAAAATTTAAAAATCGGTTGTGTCGTTGAGTAGAGGAACGACAGAAGGGAAGCTTCATCTCTATATAAATGCATAATAGTAGAATCACACACGCACTCTCTCTCCCTCTGTTTTTCAGTTCCCTCCCCCAAATAAAACAAAACATAAAAAAAATTATTCAAAATGAAATTTAAATAAATTAATATTAAAGAAATAGATAAAGAGATATAAATTTATAGTTATGTTTAATATAAATATTTGTATTTGAAATATAAATTAATTTTTGATAAAACTACGTAAACTACAAGCAATGAAGTAAACAATTTCACACAACAGCAATAGTGTTTGGGTAGTTTTTTTGTTTGTTTAATTTGCACCGACTTCAAAATGTCGTAATAGATATAATATCAAAAGAAAAATTATTTTATGCTTTTTAGCGCTTTTTGTGAAGTCGGTTCAATATTCTTTTAAAATCTTTTTTATTTTTATCTTTTTAGTGGCTTCGTATATACGACTCGAAGAATGCTTTTCGTACGAACAATGAAATTTCAAAAGAGGTAGTGCGCTAAATAAATTATCCAAATCCCGCAAAATATTACGAAATTAGTCACTATCACCCTTTAGTTCTCTCACCTTAGAAAATTCTCATCATGACCCTAGTGCGCACGCAAGAGAGAATTATCGAAGCCAGAGAATCATCGTAGTCACTCTAGGTACAACATTGTTATCATTCGCCAATCAGGAAACGTATTCTGCACAACCGAATAAAAATCGGTATATACCTACCTTATGAAGCTAGGCGCCGCCCATCCTCCAACTCTCACCATAAGCCACAACTTTTGTCAGAATACAAATAGATATTCTATGCCTTCAGAATAATATCAATCAGTCCACGCGTTACAAATTTTGATTTCCTCTCCCCCCACCTTTACCCTAGGTCAATATTTTCCCACAGAGTAGCAATGGGGGATCATATAACACATAAAAAATGGAATCTTCCAAATAGGTGTGTGAATTAAGAAATTGTGTAACGCCCCCTCTGCACACCACCCAACTTATAATTTTTTTTCGTCGTATCAGGCAACATATTCTACACATCAAAGGGAGAATCATCGAAATCGGTGTAAGCGTTACCCCTCCCCCACCCTCACCCACCACCTTAGGACCAAATTAATCTCCTATTAGCAATGCGGGATCACACTCTATACAACAGCAAAAGAACCATCTAACTCGGCCGACGCGTTACAAATTTAGGTTCCACCCCAACCCCTAACCCACCAACATATTTTTTCTCGTCATATAACATACTCTACGCAACAGAAAGGAATTATCCAAATCGGTACACGCGTTACGAAGGTAGACTGCCCCTCCCCCCGCCCCAGGCCAATTGTTTTCTCCTATTAGCAATGGGGATCATACTCTGCACAATAAAAAAAGAACCATTCAAATCGGTCCACGCGTTTCAAAGTTAGGATGCACCCCCACCCCTCACCCATCACCCCTCACCCTAATCCCACCAACAATTGTTTTCACGTGGTATCAACCAGGGAACATACTCTATCCAATATCAAAAGAATTATCCAAATCAGTCCACGCGTTACGAAGGTAGACTACCCCTCCCCCCGTCCTACGCAATTTATTTTCTCGTATTAGCAATGTGGGATCATACTCTTTACAACAAAAAAAGAACCATCCAAATTGGTCCACTCGTTTCAAAGTAGAGTTTCACCACCACCAGCACTCCACCAAGATTTTTTTCTCTTGGAATCAACCTGGGAACATACTCTATCCAAGAGAAAAAGAATTATCCAAATCGGTCCACGCATTACGAAGTTAGTTTTCTTCTCCTTCGAACAATCGGTGATCATACTCTGTACAATAAAAAAAGAACCATCCAAATCGGTCCACGCGTTACAAAGTTAGGTTTCACCCCCACCCCAAACCCTACCAAAAATTTGTTTTACATGGTACGAATCAGTGAACATACTCTACATAATAAAAAAAGGGTCATCAAGATCGATCAACGCGTTAAGAAGTTATGCCCGGTCAGACATAAAAAAAACACCTAGAACGTAGAACCTCTCTGTCTTTGGGAAGTAGGTTAAAAAGCCCTGCTTTTGTAGCTGTGGCATCCGATCCACCCTTAAAAGTTATGATAACTGCAAAATCGGGCCATTCAAATTAATTGTGAGAAAATTTTCTGCTAAAAGCTCTAAATCGTTTCTTCATAAAAATACCAAAAGCTAGTTATAATGCTAATAAGGTGGAGTTATGATGTTAACTGGAAAGTGGACAAATTTTGCAGACTTAACTTTAACGTCCTATAAAATTAGAATTTTAACTCTAAAGAAAAATATTATTTTACATACTTTAATACTTGCTAAGTTATCTGCAAAAATGTAAGTTTTTACATAAAAAAATACTTACCTTTAACATTCGACGCATGGTTAATCTTATCTCAAAATGTATGACAAAATTTTGACAAAACTGTTAATTTGTAAATTTTTTCGGTTTCATAAAGAATTGTGATCACAAATTTGATAGAGAATCCTGGATAACTGTAGCCAGGCCCGTGCGCAGGATTTGCTCCTGGGGGGAGTTTTATCTAATTTCATATACATTTTAGGTTATTTTTTTTTCGTATTTCAGTCAAATTTTTCCTAATTAAGAAGGTTAGCAAATCGGCAGGGTGGGGAGGGGAGGACCCCTCCCTGCGCACGGGACTGAAAAAAAATTTTTTTGCGAAATAAGGAATTTATGAAATAGTACCCAGACCGTGCGATGCCTAGATGCCCCTTGACTTTTCCCCTGAGGCTACGTTAAAATAAGTTATATCTTCTATCTTCTATATAAATAAAAATCAATTTCCGCATGTATGAAAGGTCATAACTTGAGAACTGCTTTACCGATTTGGCTGATTTTTTTGTTGTTGTGTTCGTAATTGGCAGGACAAGGTTTGTATGAAAGATAATTTTCGAAAAATCCACCGAAAAAATTGCAATTTTTTTTTATTAAAATTTCAATAATGTTCAGTTTGATAGTTCTGATGTGACATGTTCTAATAACAACAATAAATTCCAAATTGCATATTGATATTTTGCGAAAAAGAGAAGAGAATTGAAAGCGATATTTCATTGCGTTATCGGTGGTGATTATATCTTTGTGCATTCAAAACCGTAAAATTTATTAATTGGTTTATAAAAAAATGCCACCAGTGAGGCGTCGAAATATCGGTCGGCAATCACCATGCTGATCGAAAAGTAATGCTTCAAACGTTATTTTGCTTTGTTGGCTGATACAATCACAGGCAATGACGGTTACCCCCTGTATCTTTGTCGCTCCGCAGAGGATAACGGCAGAACGATAATGTTGAAAGTCAATACAATCGATTTTAAAAAAAAAGTTGAACCGACTTCACAAAATGCGCTTAAAAGCATTAAATAATTTTTAATTTTATATCTCTTACGACATTTTGAAATCGGTGCAAATCAAACAAACCAAGGATCATATTCTACCCAATAGAAAAAGAAATCATCGAAATCGGTCCACAGCTTACGAAGTTACTAATCCTCCCCTCCCCCACCGTTCACCATAGGTCCAAATTATTCTCCTATTACCAAAAGGAGATCATACTCTATACAACAGAAAAAGAACCATTGAAATCGGACTACGCGTTACAAAGTTAGTTCCACCCCCACCCCCATCTCACCAAAATTTTTTTCTCGTTGTATCAACGAGAGTATGAGAGTATGTTCCTCTTGAAGTCATCGAATTTGTGGAGATACGTGAAATCTCTCAAGTTAACAACGAATATGCGAGACGCGTTACAAAGTATTTTCCAAGCACTTATTAGACATTGGGAATGGAAAAATTCCGGTTGACAATTCCATTGGCCTCATTTCGTTTCCAACTATTTTTTTTTCAATTCCCGTGGGCAGTTGTATGTGAGTCGATATCGTTATCGTTAATATCGTTCATTACCAAGCGCTTAAAAACCCCAACAAATGATTGCCGAAACAATGAATTCCAATTTATTTCATTTCAATAAATTCATGATCGTACTTAAATTGTTTTGTTCACAAAAATTCAAAGAAAGATTGTGTTATCCCTTCTCGGATAATTCAGCAGACAACGCATAGCCTAAACCACTGGAGACAGAGACATGTTATAAAATAAACATATTAATTTTTTTTTTAAATTCACTTCTCATTTTCTTCATTAGTAAATTGCACCTGTACGAAGCCGGGCAGGGTCGCTAGTTATTAATAAAATTTGAGTGATTGGAACTCCTTAGTGTCCTGTTTAAAACTTATTCATTAAGCACGACGCTGATTTTGCGATTAAGAAGATTAGCCTGGTTTTCAGATATTGATGCGGTCTTTTAAATTTAAATGCTAGTCCATGGAGAAGGAACGGCAGTTGTCTTTGTTCTCTCTGCAATCTTTTGGGAGGATGAGGATTTGTTGCACTTCCTTGGTGTATGTCCTATCCTATCAGAATTCCGATCAAAATCCTTTGGGAAAAAGAAATTATCTGAAACTGAAGTTATTGAGATTTTGAATTGTAAGAACATGTACTCAGACCTTTATCAGTTTGCTACCACAGCCTGGAAATTTATGGAATTCCTAGTATCTGAATATAATATTTTATTTACTTTTATTGCACTTCAGCTCAAGTTTTTCTTGCGTGGTTCAAAATAATTTCGTTGTAGTATCGCCCTGTGTGAGTTCTAGATACAAATATATATACTTTGTATTATATTATCTTATATACTATATTGTACTATATGATATTGGATATTGTTGTCAATCTCGGCAGACGGCTCTAAGCTATTGTCGTATTTTATTAAACTTACTTCTTAAATTAGGTATAGACAAATTAACAGCGAATGAATAACCCTAATTGTATTTTATTTTTCATGAACTTAAGAATAAACATTCATCATTGGAGTCATACAGTCATTGTCTGATTTCTTGAATTTCAATGCAGGGGGCTTGAGTGCAACCACTAGACTACACAGTGTTTTCGAAGACATAAGAAAACGGAACACGGACATTGCACTTATACAGAGACAAATTTTATACAAGCCACATTTACACGTCTAGAACAAAATTCAAATCTACACAAGGGTTACACAGTTTTTGCCACAGAAACACCCCGTAGAGGTTCCGGTGTGGCAATTGCTTTGTCCCAAAGCTTTACACTGATGTCTCCTATATACACAGACATCTTCTCAGGTTTCGCGTCTTCCTTGGATTTCGTCTTAGGGGACAAAACGCTAAGGGTAGTAAACGTGTATCTGCCGCATGACTAGGATACTATAAGACAGGTGTTGGACTCAATCCTGTCGCATATTACGAACTTCGGTGGTGAGGTTGTCCTTGGTGGTGACTTCAACTGCACACTAGATGCTTCAATAGATCGTCATTCTAGAGTTGAATTCAACTCGGTGAACGCCGCGCGATTATCGGGCTTACTGCATTTTCAACAATAACTTGTAGAACTCGGAGCAGTTTATCGAAGAATCCATTCAACTCCAGAATTCTTTGTTCGTTTTAGGAAACTTTTGATTCCGGACCTTTTGGATGTCTCTAATTCTGCAGCGGTTGGACATACCGAATTTCCGTCAAGTTGGCGGAGATCCGCTATAGTTTGCAAAACACTGGGAACTCAACTTCGCTCAGTGATTGCCTCAGTAATACACAGTAAGTCACAGTCCTACTGCGTTCCAGGCCGTAGTATCTACGACAGCATCGCCGTAGCAAAGCATCTTTTCGCCTACCATGAAAAAACTGGTTAGCAAATGGATATGATCTCTTTGGATCAAGAAAAGGCGTTTGATAGCGTCTCGCATGAGTATCTACTGAGAGTGCTCGATATATTTGGGCTTCCGTCCAGACGGATTGAGATCATCAGTGGTCTGTATAGAGATTCAGTGATTCTCATAAAGCATAATGGGCATATATTGTCTCCTATTCCGTTTCGTCGGGGTATAAGGCAGGGATGCCCGTTGTCAGGAATGCTTTATGATTTTTCACTGGAGCCGCTGTTAGTAAATCTTCGTCAATCGTTAAGACAATATTCAATTCACATACCATACACTGCTATAAGGCCACTCATTCTAGCGTCTGCTGACGACCTGTCTATATTTGAAACAAAAGATGATGCTACCCAGTCGCCCGTACGGTTTTCGAACAATATGAGCGATTAGCGGGCGCTAGGGTTAACCTAAGCAAAAGCCAAGGCCTTTGGTGTGGGAGGTGGCGGAATCGTTCAGATTCTCCCCTCGGCATACAATGGACGAATACTTGAATTATTTGAGTCTTACAAACATTGCCGTGAAATTTCGTTGTCTTCAGGTACGGGCATTGCAACGAGTGTTCTGTCAAAGAGATAACTTAATTTCGCAGCTGTGGGTAAGTTCTATGGGGGGTAGCGGCACAGGGGAGCACTACTATCTGCTCTCGGTCCGTCCACCATATCCGCATGACTGGTCCCAGGATGTAATCTCCACGATTACAATCTGGGGCAGAATATGACCAACAGTTCATTTGCGATGGAATGAACTTCGGTACGGGGAATTCTCAACAATTCCGATCAGGTTGAAACCTGAGTTAGTAGATTCGGCGTTCAGTAATGCTCGAAGTGTAACGGCCGATACAGGACAACTCACAGTTCACACTTAGTTCACTCACACTTATACACCCCTACACAACACAATTAAACGAATTTGGTGGAGACAGAACGAGAGCGTTTTAGTCGTCTCTCTGCTAGGGAAACTATCACTGAGGTGATAAACGCTTTCGTAATCAATCGACCGCCGCACACGACATTCAGCATTACAAGAACGTTGCTTTTACTCGGGCCAAGACATGTAGCCCGGTGAATTGCTTGATAAGCTTTATTCTAACACTTACTAAGTCAACAATTCATCTATAATGCATGCAGATCGAGACTGGGCAACAGCCCACTAACATTACGTCTAGAGTTCATGGCAACGAAGGCCGACACATTCAACTGCACCTGGCAACCTCTATCGTCGTTGCGGAACGGAAGTCTCGTCTTTCACTGGGAATAACAGGCCGCAGACTTGCAGCAGCTTGTCCACAAAGTGCACAAGCAAGTGCTGCGGGAAGGACAAGTCTCACGTTCGAATCGTAGAACTGGAAGGATGATGGGAGCAGTTTGCGAATGTTTGCGAATGACTCGGCAGACTGGTCCCGCGGGGCTCTAATCGGTTCGAAATTTTTGTGCGTTCGTTTAGAACATGTTTGGATGACCGGTTTCGGTTCATTTCGTTCGTTTAGGTTAAGCTCTAGGTTTTGTTTCGGATTCTTTTAAAAAAATTTTTGAACTTATCTTAGAGCTGGCACTCGCTTGGAGGCATTTCAAAATTTCTTTGTTTCTTTCTTTTTTACAGGTTTTTGCCTTCAAGTTTAAGAGTCCTTTTTATTTAACTTATTTACAATAACGTAGTATATTGAGTCATTTTTGTTATGTTCTTTTTGATCTATATTACTGTGTCTGTTAATGTTTGTGTGACTTTTAGGGTAGCTAGTTTTTGTAGGATTTTTACGCTTTATAACGATGAGCCAAATAAAGAGCCATATATATATATATATATATATATATATATATATATATATATATATATATATATATATATATATATATATACATAAAAAAATTATTATTATTAAGCACGACGCACGTCTCGACCACTACAATAATAATAAATAATGTTACTTTTCTCACTGGCCGAGGGGTTTTCCAGTGGAGTTTTGAAGTCGCGGAGGATTTATTATATCAGCCGCTTTTCTTAAAAGTTGTAGATTTCATGAAATTCTAACTTGTGTAGTGTAATAATTGTTGGCTGCGCAAAATTTCTGTAGAGTGTTAAACTGTTATTTCGTATATTGGATTTTTGCTATATTTTTATTAAAGTAATATCGAAGAAATTTTAGATTGTTACCTGTGGTTATGTTACCTGGTCGATGATGCTTGGGGATTCGTGTCAATGTGGTGCTATAGAGTAAAACCTATTTAATATATGACAGCTTTTCTATTTAGCTTGAACTCGTTGAAGACTTTCGGGTCATGGCGAATTCTTATTCAGTGAAGCTCACCTGAAACTTCGATGCACATGCTGAACGGATTATGTAGTGTTGAGAGGCTTAGTGTATCGTATGAAGTGTGCAAATTTATATCAGGAATTCAATATGGCGGTATGTCTTTGCATAGGTTTTTAATGTTCGAATTTTTGCAATGACAAAATCTATTACAATTAAAAAAAATGCTATCCGTGTTAATGAGTCTTTATTTGAGGGACAACTTCTTCCGCGTGGCATGTAAGTCGTCTTATAACACTTTTCCCCCTTTAGAAGCTTGAAGTTCCATCCAAGAGGATACTTCCAACTACAAAACCCCCTCTCCACTTCCCTTAAGGATTATAAAAGCTAAAATGCCGGGGTTTTCATTCAATTATTCATATAATTTTTATATATTTATTTTACTCAAACAATTATAAATATATTGGATTTAATTCATTCACAGATTTAAATATATACTATGTTTTAAAAAAAATATGTCCATCTGTTAACGAAATATTTAAATATTAAAAAAAAATGTTATTAAACATTTTTAATTACTCTGTTTTAATATGTTATAAGCTTTATACACCCACGTACACAAGGACAATCACGCTGTAAGGCACGTATTGACTGAATGCACTCTCAATTTTTAAACTGACTAATGCGCATAAAACCTACGGCGGCGTGCACTGATTTTCAGAATAATTAGTCACGCTTTACATTGCTGACTTTATGCATGACTCTAGGCTCAAGTCTTCATCTATGCCTATTGTGAACATTTTCATATAGAAATTCATTGAAGCAAAATGGAATCGGTTCTCACTTTTCCTACTGGGTAATAACGTCTATATCACTAACACTTTAGAAGATATGCGTCAAACTGTAAGACTGGTTTTTTCATAGTAAAAAAATTTCAAAACCTTATAGCTGGAGGGGGGCTGCATAAGAACATGTAAGTGTAAGTTTTTAAATTACGATAGCCAAGATAATAAAAACTGGATTTTAGCAGCAATAATTTTCTTATTTTTCGCACCCAGTATCCCGTTTCAGCGTACAGACTGACTTGTACCCTTCAAATACGGTAAGATGCAGCAAAATATCATAGACAGAAGGGAATTAAACACTAAAAAACCTAACCTCACTAACTACCCCAAACGACCTTTTAGCAAACCTAAATTTAGCATTCACCCTAACCATAAGAATCTTTGAACTAGTGACAACATAATCACTCCTCACTCTTCCGCACATCTCACCATTAATCCTTGTTTGGACTCCCGAAAAATAATCCACCAAAGGTTTCCTAAAATTGAAATAATAAATTTCAGCACTCAAAAATATAACTTAACAGACGATCTAGAAACATGATACAACGGCACGTTCAAACAACATCTACCAACAATTACATCAGAGATGCATAAGCCATGGGAACTACAATTCATGGGAACTGCAACTCTGCATTTTCTTCCTCATAATTTTCAAGTACAAGTTCAGATAGATCTTAAGCTTTCAGTTCAAGTTTAGTTTTAGCCAAACCGTGTACGGAAATAGATTCATAATAAAGATTTATCTAATTCGACTTTGTCGAAAATTAAAATTTGTTTTTTTTATTAAATTAAAGTAACAGAGTGTTAACTGGCGCCCGAGCAGGGACCGGTGCAAAAAGTGAAAGTGTGAAAGTTCTTAACTACTGAAAATCATCAGGGTAACCAAACCTGAAGTGAAAGTGAAAATCAGAGGGACAACCAAGCCCTTAGTTAAGAGTGATCCGAAGGATAACCATACCTAAAGAAAACTCGAAGTAATTGTGAAAACCAGAGGGACAACCAAGCCCTTAGTTAAGAGTGATTCCAAGGATAACCATACCTCAAGGAAACTCGACGCAGGATAACCACGCCTGAACTACTTCGACCTCACCGATCACACGCAGCACCGGAAACCCAAAAAGGATGCGAACCCCGTGTCTTATAATTTTTATGTAAGTTAGAATTTAAGGAAAGTGTTCATAATATCTTTATATTCTTTAAAAATATTTGAAAAAAGAGAATTTGAAAAAGAGAAATATTTGAAACGAGTTAAGTGATTAATAAGCTAATTATTTACAATTTTTTTTGGATTTTCGAATAAATATTTAGAAAAGCATTTTTAGAAAAGCAATCGAATTATTTTTAATTTAAGAAATAAATGTTTTATTGAGACAACAGAATTTCTGGTGAGTAAAGGGAAATTTTCAATTATCCATCTGACAGTAACGTTTATTACAATATCGAATTAATTTTACGAATTTTTATATAAAGAAAAGTGATTTAAATTTGGTGTAATAAAAATTGAAGTGGTCTTAAGGAAACAAAATTTTCCAAATTGAATCGAGTTTAAATAAGTTTCAAAAATATTTTTAGTGAAAGAAACAAATTAAAATAAAGTTCATTGACGTGACAAAAAATTTCGGTGTACCAAACTAAAATACACCAGGAAAAATTATTCCGAATCCGAAATATATTTTTTTTTCTTCATTTGCTATTTTTCGTAACAAAATGGCAAATAATAATATTATAAGGCCAGCTGTCTTAGGCCCTTTACCCCTTAATCAGGGCGGTCCAAACAATAGCCCGCCTCCTCCTCCTAACCAAAATCTAAACGATAGAAACGAAACCGAACTAGCTGAAACAATAAACAGACTAGTCATAGACGCTCTAAGACGGGAGGGCAAAACAATCCTTCAAGCTATGCTTAATCCTGGAGCGGATATTAATAATGATGTCGATCAACGTATCGACGCTGGTCAGGAAGGAAACTTATCCGACATGGATAAAATACCTGACGTTGTTAAAAGTCTCAGGGAATTTTCAGGACAAGTAGGAGAATTCTCTTCATGGAAAAAAAGTGTAGATAGAATTCTTAAAATCTACGAACACTTAAAGGGTTCACCAAAGTATTACGGAATACTGAACGTCATTAGGAATAAGATTACGGGTCATGCAGATATCGCCCTAGAATCTTACAACACCCCTTTGAATTGGGAGAAAATCTCAAAGTGCCTAACCCTACACTACGCTGACAAAAGAGATCTGGGAACCCTAGAATATCAAATGACTACGTTGATACAAGGTTACCAATCGATGCCAGAATTTTATCAAACAGTGTATCATCATTTGTCATTGATCCTTAATAAACTCAGCAGCATAGAAATGAGCAAAGAATCATTAACAAATATGACACAAGCTTATCGAGACAAAGCTCTAGACACCTTCGTCAGAGGTCTAAAGGGAGACCTTCCTAGACTTCTCAGCATGAAGGAACCAGTAGATCTGCCTCAGGCATTACATTTATGCCTCAAGCTTGAAAATATAGACTACAGAGTTCAACATGCAAAACATACCATCCATAGAACGCAACGACCATCAATGCCTCCTATTCCCATAAAAAGAAATAATAGCCATCGGCAACAAATCAATCCAACTCCATTCCCCCGAACACAATTTTACCCAGAGTTAGCTCATTATCCTCAGAGATCACCAAGACCGCAATTTCTCTGGCAACAAAATCCCCAAAGCTATCAACCGCAAGGGCAACCGATAAGACTACCTCCCAAGCCAATGCCTAGGCCGGAGCCCATGGAAGTAGATCACTCAATCCATTCCCGCGTAGCAAATTATCAAAATTACCCGAATCGAAATCACCTACGACCATTTATCAATAAACGACCAATATCTCAAAGAGTGCATCATGATAATAAACACCAAAGGGTACATCATGTCGAACAAAATCAACTTGAAGAACACGACAGCTTCAAATCCCAAGAAACTTCTCAATGCTATGATGAGAATGAATACGAACAAGACATTAAAACAGAGGATTTAAACTATGATCAAAATCTCATCGATTACATAAACTGTAGCGATAATTCCGTCTTAGATCCACCCGATGAACTAGATGATATTCATTTTTTAGGTTAAAACGCTCTTCGCTTCCCTATTTCGAATATGCAGCGGAGGGCGGAAAAACATTAAAATTTCTAGTGGACACTGGCTCCAATAAAAATTATATTCAACCACGACATGTCCGTTATCCAATTCCCAACAGGAAAAGGTTTTTCGCCACTTCGGTGGGCGGAAATATTGAGATAACCCACCATACAATAATAAATCTATTCGGACCACAAACAGAAAGCTTAAAAATTTTTTTACTACTCAGCCTAATTTCATTTGATGGAATAATCGGCAATGATAGCCTCAAAGAACTAAAAGCTGTCATTCACACAGACGAGAATTATATGGTCATTAATCCAAATATTAAAATACGTCTAAAACAGCATACATCGGATTCCGTAAACTCCATTGACATTAGAAGTTCCCACATGAACAAAGAACAAATAGCTAAACTCAATCTTATCATAGAAGATTGCCCAAACCTATTTTCAGAACCAAATGAAAAGCTAACCTACACAACTACTGTTAAAGGAGAGATTCGTACTATTACAAACGATCCAGTGTATTTAAAATCATATCCTTATCCAATGTCTTTAAAAAATGAAGTAGAAAATGAAGTAAAAAAACTACTTGAAGATGGCATTATAAGACCATCAAGATCACCCTATAACTCCCCAGTTTGGGTCGTCCCAAAAAAGGTGGACGCGTCTGGCGAAAAGAAATATAGGATGGTTATTGATTATCGGAAGTTGAACACAATTATAATACCCGATAAATATCCCATCCCGGAAATCAACGAAATGTTGGCAAACCTAGGAAAAAATAATTGGTTCACTATTGTGGATCTAAAGAGCGGTTTTCACCAGATACCATTAAAGGATTATGATATCGAAAAAACTGCCTTTTCCATCAACAATGGGAAGTACGAGTTTACTCGCCTACCTTTCGGGCTAAAAAATGCTCCTGCCATTTTTCAAAGGACGCTAGACGACATCTTACGGGAACACATAGGGAAGAGATGCTACGTCCACATAGACGATATAATAATATTTGGGAAGGATGAAAAAGAACATTTTGAAAATCTAGAAGTAGTGTTCAAAACTCTGGAAAATGCCAACATGAAAATCCAGTTGGATAAGTGCGAATTCCTTCAAAAGGAAGTCGAATTTCTTGGATTTATAGTATCCAGGGACGGAATTAAAACCAACCCGAAGAAAGTAGAAGCAATCGTTAAGCTGCCTCCCCCTAAGACACTCAAAGACCTCAGATCATTTCTTGGCATGTCAGGTTACTATCGTCGCTTCATAAGAGATTACGCAAAGCTAGCGAAACCCCTGACATCCCTTTTAAGAGGGGAAGATGGGCATATACCCAAAAATCTCTCTAAAAATAAGATCATTAATCTCAACAAGGAAGCCATGGAAGCTTTACAGAATATAAAAAGTTCGCTCATATCAAAAGAAGTCATTCTCAATCATCCAGACTTCGGAAAAGAGTTCGAACTCACAACTGACGCATCTGATTACGCTATAGGAGCCGTACTGTCTCAGAACAATAGACCAATAACATTTTTGTCGAGGACATTAAACAAAACCGAGGAGAACTACGCCACCAATGAGAAAGAAATGCTGGCGATTATTTGGTCTCTGAATGCTCTAAGAAACTATGTCTACGGATCCAGGAAAGTAAAAATTTTTACAGATCACCAGCCTCTAACGCACGCACTCAGTAACAAAAACACAAATTGCAAAATGAAACGCTGGAAAGCAATTTTAGAAGAGTACAATTACGAACTCAAACACAAACCCGGAAAAACAAACGTCGTAGCCGACGCACTATCAAGACTTCCCTTCGTAACACACGCCAATCCACTGACCAGTACACAACATAGCGATGAGAGCTCATCTCATAATTTAATACCAACAGTAGAAGTCCCCATTAACGTCTTCCGCAACCAAATAATATTCCAAATAGGCGAAGAGACAAGCTATCAGCTAAAAACCCCTTTTCCTAGTTACCGCAGACATATTATAATACAACCTCAATTTACAGAAACAGATATCATTAATTTATTCAAAAGATACCTCAACCCTCACACCATTAACGGATTAAAAACAGAAGAAGATATAATGGGCCAAATACAAGAAATATACCCCTTACATTTCAAAGATTATAAGATTAGATACACACAAACAATAGTTGAAGACCTAACAAACGAGACCGAACAAGAAGAGGCAATTCTAAATATTCACCGAAGAGCCCACCGTAATGCGGAAGAAAATAGGCATCAATTATTAGAAAAATACTACTTCCCACGAATGAGTTCAAAGATAAGAACGGCAGTAAAACGATGTAGGATATGTAAGGAGAACAAATATGACAGACACCCTAATAACCAACAATTAATGCCAACCCCCATTCCTAATTATCCTGGTCATACACTTCACATAGATATCTACTCCACGGCAGGGCATTTGGTCCTCACAGCTCTCGATAAGTTTACTAAATTTGCGCAAGCCAAAATTATCAAATCGAGGTCTATAGAAGACATAAGACGCCCACTGCGAGATATATTATTTTCCTTTTGTATTCCCGAAAATGTGGTAATCGATAATGAGAAGTCGTTAAATTCAGCCTCGATCACCTCAATGATGGAGGATGAACTCAACATAGGCATTCACAGAACACCGTCATACAAGAGTGAGGTAAACGGACAAGTTGAACGTTTCCACTCTACCTTATCCGAAATTATGCGATGCATAAAAGAGATGGTACTGAACGCTCATTTCAAGAACTGTTAGAGCGGTCCATAAATGAATACAATTTTACGATTCATTCCACCACCGGAAAAAAACCAGTCGAACTCTTTTATGGTCGAGACCCCAGAATTAGTCCTGAGCAATTCAACAGGCCGTTCAATATCATAATAAGAAAAGGAAACCCATAAAAAATTATCAAATCGGGGAAACAATATATGTCAAACATAACAAAAGAGTAGGTACAAAATTAACAGCTAGATATACCCAAGAAATAGTGAAAGAAAACCATAACACAACTATCCTTACAGAATCAGGCAAAACCGTTCACAAAAGTAATATTAGAAATTGAATATTTCTCGTTTCAGATGCACCGTCTTCCAAACAAAAGGCG
This sequence comes from Leptarthrus brevirostris, assembly GCA_964036015.1. Taxonomy (NCBI): domain Eukaryota; kingdom Metazoa; phylum Arthropoda; class Insecta; order Diptera; family Asilidae; genus Leptarthrus; species Leptarthrus brevirostris. Next base: position 68,021,576 of record OZ038373.1, on the reverse strand, counting down.
AAGTCCAGATTTTGGATTACTCAAATTCACAGGTAATAGCTCTGAACACTGGCACCGCAAAGATACAAGATGGTAATTTTAAGCTGATTCATGTTATCGACCTTAACCAATATGAATCGTTCATATCCGAAATTACTTCATTCCTGGAGAAACAAACACCAAAAAGTCATTTTTTATTTCCTTACCTTAACCGTGAATTAAGTCAAATCCAAGACTTGCTCCACAATTTAAAACCACACAAGGTTAAGAGATCTTTGGATTTCATCGGTAGTGCATGGAAATGGATTGCGGGGAATCCTGACCATGAAGATTTCGTAATGATACAAGAAAAAATAAATAACGTCTTACAGAACAATAATAAACTGAATGGTCAATGAACTTTATAATGAAAGAATCAATAATATAACAAATATAACTAACACAATATTAAAAATAATAAAACAAGACAGCGGATCTAATGACAATTTGCTCATAAGCATTCAATACAAGTTAAAATTAATTAAAGAAGAATTGACAAATATTGGATATGCGATTCACTGGGCTAAACTAGGTGTTATTAACTCAATAATGCTGTCAAGAAAAGAAATTCAAAAAGCAACAGAGATATTAGATATTGAAAATTTGCCATACTCAACACCAGAAGAGGCATTAGATTTTGCTAATGTTAAAGTTATAACAAATTCCATTTCTTTACTTTATGTTATAAATATACCTTTAACAACCAATGTTACATTCCAAAAATTATTAGTTAAGCCTATTAAAAGAAAAAATGTAATCAACGAAATACCTTACGATAATATTTTAAAAAATAGAGATAGTATTTTCGGTATAATCAGTAATTGTAAAACTTTAGGCTATTTATCTATTTGTAATCAAAGAGACATTATAGACATAAGTAAAACAACTTGCATCCCGCCACTTCTTAAGAGCCTCGACGCAACCTGCAACAAAGTCAACAATCAACACGTACCTGCAATAGATGAAATATCCGAAGGTATGTTACTGCTAAACCAATTCAACGGGTCAATGAAAATTGAAGACACATCGCACGACCTTGATGTAACCTTCATTGTAAAATTTCATAACACAACGATCAGCATCAATGACAGAACTTTCATATCAAAAGAAGAATCAACCTTTCACGCATTACCTGCTATTCTACAATTAAATCCGAAGGAAGAACAATATAGAGAATTATTATCATTGGAAATGCTAAAGGAACTCCACATAAATAATACAGACAAGATAGAACTTCTGCAAGCCGAGAAAAACTTACATCAGTGGACAAATTATGGATTCCTCACCGTAATGGGGATCATGTTAGCAATAGTAATTATATTTATCTGGAAAAATAAAAAGACACAGATAAACATCAATCAAAAAAGAGAAGAAATAGCCCAAAGGATCATTACTCCAGAAATAAGTAAAGAAGAAAAAATCAAAACATTCAACCAACAACCAACACAAGAAATCGGAAAACCACAAAGAATCATATTCCCTTATATAAATAACATAAAACTTACCTAATGAAATAATAAATTTCAATAATTTTATTCCGCAGCCATCCAGTTCACAATCAAAACAAATAAAACTTTGACACCTCTTGACAGATGGCCAGTATCAAATTTCTACACTGTTAAACGGCTTTGACCAATTCTCTTTTCTACATGCAACAAAACCTTACAAATGTCACAAAATTAATTCAACTGCGCGAAAACGACGATACTAAGGAATTAAATTTATTGCTACATGAAAGTAAATATAATTTATTATTATAGAAAGGTAGATAATAAATAAAAATCACAAATCATTGTAATAAATTTGTAAAAGACATGAGTAGGTAAAAATTTCAAGAATTGGAAAGTGGTAACACTAAAGAAATTACGTCATTGATGGCAAATCATAGTGCCGCTAGCTTTTCATCTATAAAAGGACTGCGGATTCCGTTGATCCTTCTCTTTTATCATTTGGCTTTCGGTGAGTAAACATTAAAAAAATATATTTGCGTAGTAATATCCACTTTACTCTGGGCATTGACTAGAATAAAGATTTAACTCCACTTTATTCAGGGCATTGACTTGAATAAAGATTTTATTCCACTTTATTCTTGGTATTGACAAGAATAAAGATTTTATTCCACTTTATTCTTGGTATTGACAAGAATAAAGATTTTATTCCACTTTATTCTGGGTTTTCGACTAGAATAAAGATTTCCTTACACTTTATTCAGGGTATTGACTTGAATAAAGATTTCCTATCACTTTATTCTGGGTTTTCGACTAGAATAAAGATTTCCTTACACTTTATTCAGGGTATTGACTTGAATAAAGATTTCCTATCACTTTATTCTGGGTTTTCGACCAGAATAACGATTTCCTGTCCATCATTTTTAGTATACGACTTAAACGATCAAATTGCGATATAATATTGGTTATACTACTTTATTATATAAGCGACTATATTAACACAGTCATCGTATATTTGAACTTTTCTATTTCTTGAATTTATACTTGCTCCAGTCTTGAAATTTCTTGCACTGCTTTATTCTCAGGTATTATAATAACTTTGTTTCAAGCGAAGATTAGTGAATTAAAGTGATTAGATTGTAAGTTAACTGATAGTGTTTATTGTAAGTGAAATCTGTGATACAATAAGGAGAATAAAAATATATATATAGAACTGTTTCCGAAATCTTCTTTTCTTTTCACTTATTTTGCGTGTTCGTCCTGTTACGGGCAGAACAATCCTAAAGCTAGTGATCCTAACTCCAATTGGCAGCTCAAAATGGGAGTATTTCCAAATTTTAATCTAAGTACTCCAGTCAAGTATCCCAACTTTATATATTCTCACACCCTTAACCCCCCTGTTCCAGTTACACCGAAGCCCTCTAACACGTCCATTCCAACCGTCGTTGCTTTAGAGGCGTTCTATTCAGAAATACACGCTTGTCTTACACAATCTATCCCTCTTCTTGCTCGTAAAAACTACTCCTCATCCCCCGTATGGTACGACAAAGAATTGCGCTCTCTTCGCAACAGGAGAAATAAACGTTGGCAAACTTTTCTTCTAACCTAGACTGAGTCTGACTATTTTTCCTATCTATCTGCTTATACCTCTTTTTCTGAACGTTGTGATACCCTCTACCATGAGTACCTCCAACGGATGGAAACTAGCCTCATATCCGACCCCAAGCGTTTTTATACTTTATTAATTACAGGGAGGTCATTTTTTGTGCGTGGCGTTGAAATTTACAATAATATTCCAACGGAAATTAAGAATGCGAGTAACGCAGGTGGATTTCGAAGACTCCTGTTTGAACATCTATCCTCAACGTGAGCACTTGTGCGACAACCCACCTGATTTATCATCTTTCTGTTTTCTTTTCTTTTTCTGTCTTAATCCATATTCCTTGGCTTTAGCTTTAGTTTAGTTTTAAGTTTCTTGATTTATGTAAATACTATCGTAAATTTGTTATAACATTTACTTAATATTTTTATATAATTTGCTCTTAAATTTTATTTTACGATTCATTATTGTTCTTTGAAGTAGTATTAATTTATGCATTACCTGTGCTAGTAAAAGATTAATGTCTTATTCGCACATTGAGTTAATAAACTTGAATTTGAATTTGAACTTGAATTTGAATTAATTCTAAGAAGAAATCCAATGGTTACCCTTCCACCCTAAAGCTCGAGAATACCTCTTCATCTGATCCTAAGGTTATCGCTAATCTCTTTGCACACTTCTTCAGTAAATCTTTCAGCGACAATTCTCTACAACCCGACCTTAACTATTTTGCATTCATGGACAAATGCACTCAAACGTCGTTTTCATCTTTTGACCCTGATCCTGAACTAATCGCCGCCAGTATTAATAGGCTTGAGGACGATTTTCACCCAGGTCCTGATGGCATTCCGGCCATCGTTCTGAAAAAGTGTGCCATGCATCTAGTCCAACCCCTTACTTTGCTTTTTCGTCTCTCGGTCACTCAAGGGATTTTCCCTCAATTATGGAAAAATTCGTATATTATTCCCATCTTCAAAAAAGGTTGCAAGAACGTTGTGTCCAACTACAGACCCATTGCTAAATTATCATCCATACCTAAACTATTCGAAAAATTGGTCTATGATTCCATGTTCTTCCACTGTAAGTCTATCTTCTCACTCTCCCAGCATGGCTTCCTCAAAGGTAGATCTACAACCACCAACCGTACTGACTTCATCTCTAAAACCCTATGTGCCCTGGAAAACGGTAAAGATGTTGATGTTATAGCCACCGATTTTAGTAAAGCCTTCGACAAGATCTCCCATAACGTTATCTTGTTCAAACTTGATCGCCTAGGCTTCCCCCCAGATTCATCTCCTGGATTCGATCCTACCTCAACAACCGTCAGTACAATATTCTTTTCAGTTCATCCATTTCTAACCCTATTGTCGCCCGTTCCGGCGTCCCTCAGGGCAGCCACCTTGGTCCATTGATTTTTATCCTCACAATAAATGATGTTGAATGTGTCATAAAACACTCAGAGTTGTCCATTTATGCCGATGACATGAAAATAATCAAACATATCTCCTCCACTACCGACTCTCTTCTCCTGCAAGAAGACCTCGATTCATTCATCACATGGTGCATGAAAAACTTTCTAGAGCTCAATGTCTCCAAATGCCAGTCCATCTCTTATTCCCGCAAGCGTCTTACCGCCACCCCGAGAGTCTATATGTTAACCGACGTACCAGTCCCTATCGTTACCTCTTTGTGTGACTTAGGAATAATCTGTGATAGTGAACTCAATTTCCGTTCCCACATTGACAGCATAATTAACAGAGCTAACTCCGCGCTAGGGTTTGTGAAGCGCTGGTCTAGAGAGTTCTCCAATCCTTATGTTTCCAAATCTCTCTACGTCTCCTTCGTTAGACCTCTCCTTGAATATGCCAACCAGGTATGGTCCCCTACACAAACAACTCACAGTAATAGGATTGAATCTGTCCAGCGTAGGTTTATTCGCTTCGCTCTACGTGATCTTCCGTGGGCTGACAGATTCAACCTTCCTCCCTATGAAAACCGTCTGAAACTGATCGACTTACAACCTCTAAGCAAACGTCGTGATGTTTCCGACATTCTCTTCATTTACCAATTATTAACTGGTGCCATAGACTGCCCCTCAATCCTGCAATCTTTACCCATCTATACCAATCCCCGTAACCTTAGGTCCACTCCCCTTTTCCGACTCGACCGCCATCGCACAAACTACGGTCAAAGCGAGCCAATTACCAGGATGTTACGAAAAGTCAACGACCTTTCCTCTTTTGACTTCCATCTGAGTAAATCATCACTCCACAAAGCCCTATATCTTGACCCCGCCCATCTTGATCCTGATCGCCTACTTTAATTCTTCTTCCTTACGCCCTCTGCTAGTAATCAATATATATAGCTCATATTGTAGCTTATACCTTTTATTTATTTATTCTTAATTATTCAGTTATTATAGTCTGTTGAATTAGTATTAAGTTATAGCTTGTATTTAATTTTATTTTTGTATTTTTTTGTATTTTTTTACGCAATAGCTTGTATTAAGCTTAGAATAAATAAAAATAAGAAAAATTAGTATGTATTTATATACCAACTAATTAAAAGTAAAAACATGGCTTAAACAACATTTACTTGTCTAGCATTTGTTATTTTTATTCGGGTATTTTTACTGAATAAAGAAAACTTCAAGACAAATTTTAGATATAGATATACTTGGACTCCATACTTACACGGGCAATTGATTCATGCTAACTTATCTTGTAAAAAGTCCAGAGAAAAAGCAAGAGTTAGAAATTTATAGGTCGAACGTTATCGCAGCCATCAAAAGTATAATACTATCGTATTGCGCTTTACATACATCTAAAGGGATTATTGTGACAGCAAGGCAGGGCAAACTTATAGGAATATGGCAGCCTACGTGAACATATTGGATATTTTCTCACGTAGAAATGGATTTAACTGTTGATAAATTACCCTGTTCAGGAATTTCCGTTGGGTATTAAACGAGTTGTGTAAATAGGATAGGAGCTTTAAGATTAAATAATCGGGAAAAATATTATTCTCCCCCTTGGACTACTTATGGTACACCTTCCGTCGTTGCAACTTTAATACTTTAAGAAGCTAAAAGCTATATAATTTAAATAAATTTCGAAGGAATGTGTTTTTTTAATGTTTTGTTTTAGAAGAATTGGTAACCATTTTAAGTTATAGTAGAAACCAATAAGTTAATGTTACATGCACAATATTTATTCTATTTGATTGGCAAAACCTATACTTATCCATTATTTCCTAAATTTCATTTAACTTCTATTAGCCGAAATAACTAGGCAATATGATGCTTTCAATATTGTACTAAGCCGATTAGTACAAATTATTTCCTATATGGGTAAGATTATGGAATAAGCTGCCGTCCTTTACACATATATTTTGTGAAGTCTTTTCATTATGGCGATGAAATACTTTAATAAAGGATATCCATCTATAAATATGTTAGAAAAGGTGAATGAGAATTAAGTATAATACATCAATGAAAAAAGAAAATATATATTGACAGCAGTAGTTTAAAAACCATCCCATAAAAATAACTTCAATAACTTTAGGATTTTTAAAATATAACAATTCATGTTATTCTAATAGTCAATGTAGCCCTCTACGGCTGCACCAGGAGCTCTTAAATGGGAACATCTCTTTGGCAGGATGTGCTTATAGTCTAAAAACTATGTCCCGGAAATATCGTCGCAAACAGGAACCTTTTGATATTTATTCGAGCAGCCAAGCCTCTGAATAAATGTCTCATGCATTCAGCATGGCTTTTGCCGGAAAAAATTAAAGTTAAGTCGGGGAGGTAAATTTAATGTATTGTTTTCGCATCGCCGCGAACTGAATAATAGCTCAGAGACTGAGGAGGCTTAATCAATTGATCCAACTCCGTCTCCTAACTTATACATTAACATTGAAAAAAGTTCAAAAACCTACAGTAAGAAACCAACGCAAATAAGATTACTTTTGACTAATAAGTAACGAATCAAATATCAATACAAGAGAAGAAAATAAAATAAACAATAAAACTCAATAACTCTTTAAAGTATACACCTATATAAATTAATAATATTTAAATATAAAAAGTATGCAGCCAATTAATACCATCATATAAAGTTAATCACAAGTAACAAATCAAATAATAATATAAGGAAAGAAAACAAAATAAAAAATAGAAATTAAAAAAAATTACCCTAGCCAAGCTTATCCCTAATTTGAGATTTAGATAAGCGGAAGTCAACAACAGGCGGTGCGGGCTTATGCAGGCCATAGTTTTGTGCGGTGGTGCGGATTACGTAAAAAGCTGCGAGTCCTCAAGGAGCGAGACAAACTCAAGACACCCAACAATTGGGGGAATTTATCACACTTTGCAGGCAGTCGAAAGAAAAGGTGATTCCAGGCCTGTTGCCTCTGACCTCAAGAGATTTCAAACAGGGAAATATAAGCCGGAAAAGTCACGAAGGGCTAATCTAACAAATCTGTGCAGAACAGCTTCGATACGATCAGTGTGAAACGTATAGAAAGGACCAGCATACTCTAAGATTGGTATAACTAAAGAGACGCACTGGCCTTGCTTATAATAGCAGCAAAATGACCCTCGAATGAAAATTTGGTATATAATATAACCTTAAAATCTCTAGATTAATCCAATAAATGGGCTACCTTTAATAGTAAAATTGAAGTGCACTTGCTAATATTCAGAGTAAGTAAATTAATAGAGCGCTTTTTACGGAAATCGTCTAAGTCAGAATTTAAAGGGGTACAATCGTTTTCATTTGAAACGACACGGAAAACTATGGTCAGCATAACAGAGGGATCTCGAGTCAGTATAGATATATACATATCGTTGATGTAGAAGCAACGGTCCTAGATGGCTACCCTGAAGTACACCTAAGGAATCGTTATTAATCTAATCAGAGAGTTCAACAAAATAAAAAATAAAAAAAAACACATTGCGTACGACCAGACAAATAAGAACGCAAGCAGTGAACAAAGACTGAGGAAAACTCTAGAACTGATAGATTATGAATGAGAATCTTATAATTAAATCTATCCAAGGCCTTACTAAAGACCGTCAAAATGCAATCAACCTCCTTGCCGGGTTAAGTAAAAGTTATACAGGAGTTGGAGAACTCGAATAAGTTGGTTGTAGTTGATTTAGCCTTTATAAAACCATGCTGGAAAGAACTCGGAATAGGTTTTCAATGGAAGTAAAGCACTTCACAAATCATTGACTCATAAACTTTCGCAACGTAGCGTAAATTGGCGATGGGTCGATAGCTAGCAATATTGCATTTGTTGCTTTAGGAAACACAGAAAAAATAGACAGTTAAATAGATCACAAAGAACACGAGTCTAAGAAGTACTGCAATTTTTTAGCAAATTTTCAGGAATGTCATCGAGAGCGCACGGGAAACTATTAGCTAAATTTCAAGAAGGTAACTTCGTCAAGTATTAAGGGGGGAGTAAGGTTAATTCGATACAATAAAATCATATTTTCGATAATTTTTTTGGCAACACAGTTAATATATATTTATTTCTATAATTACTACATAATAAAATAACATTTGAAGAACATTTCGTGAAATTTTCATTAATTTTTATAAAGAAATGAGCCATTGACAGCGAATCTCCGCGGAGGTCTCAAAAAAAAGTTTGATTGCGGTGCCCCTCATAACTCATCATTGGATCATCTAAAGTTAAAAACCCAAAATGATTTTTTTAGTTCATAAGTTTCTGCAGCTACTGACGTCGATTTTTTTTATTTTATTGATTTTTCAATTTCTTACAGCACTTGGAAGTCAAAATGCCGATTTTTCTTCAAAAAAATAGAAAGTTTTGTGATTTTAAAATACGTTAAAATTAAAAAAAAAAATAATTCGACGTCATTACCTCGTCATTTATGTAAAGAAAAAGTGTGCAAAATTTCAAAGGATCGGTGCAGTAGATTTTTAGCTACAGTGGGCACCGACTCTGAAAAAGCTAAGTGTGAGAAAAACGCCTTTAAAGTTTTAACACTGGATGGAGGGAGACCCGAGGCACTGTATCTCCGGAAGTTTTGCTCCAATCGACCTCAAATTTTAACTAGATACTCTTGAAGAGTTGTACTGTCAAATAAAAAAAATATAAAAATATTCTAAAAATGTTAATACCTTAACCCCCCCCCCCCCCACCATCCCTTAAGGCTTTGGAAATGAAGGGAAGCCGGCAGTTGCGTCGTCAAATGAGTAAAATCCTTAAAGTTAGCTAGCAGTTAGAATCCAAAAACGCAGTCGTAAAGAAATCACCGAAAAGTTTGGCGATCGGCAGAGAATCGGGAACCGTCACAGTTACGCCTGGAATTAATGAATTTCCAGATTTTCTTAGACTCAATGCGTATGGTTTGCTTAGTTTCATCTAAGAGGTCAATATAAGGAGATTCGAGAGCTGACCGGAATTTACCATAGACTGGGAAAGGCTAAATAGTCAGGACCGCTTTTCGAGGTCAAAACCTCTTACAAGCTTTGTCCTTCAAGTTTTTTAAGTACTTCCTACACTTATTGAGCCAAGGCCGAAATGCGCGAGATTTTCCGGATTTAAAATATTCAACCAATCAAAGGCAGAAAGCCGTTCGTTAAGTATGCAGAGATCAGCTTTTTTATAGTTATAACATAAATTACTAGAGTCAGCAGAATTTACAATAACAGGATCAAAATAATTGACGACGTGATAGACATCACCTTACGAGAGTGTTATAAGCGTCGGAAGTCCGAAAGCCTACCAGACTCGTTCACTGCGTCCGTAACCTGGAACAGTCCGGAGGAACCAATACCACAGTTGACGAAATTTACAATGTTTTCATTTTTATTGCAAAAGGGGTCCGAAAGAGGGTGTCTAAATTTTAAAGTGGGGTTTACTAGGTCAAAGGGCTTCATTTTCACATTACAAAATATATTTTCATTTCCTTTTATGTCGCATAGTTTTCGACTTATGATGAAAAATATTCAAAAAATACCATTCTCCCCACCTTTATCACCGAAGTTTGCAATGAGAAAATCTGAAATCATTAAAATTTATAGAGGTTTATGTAAATATTACAGGAAAAATAAAATTATGTCTCTAACTAGCACAGCTTGTTAGAAATCAAGAATACAAGATGCGAAGCCCTCTGTGCGCAAGTCTGACTCGCACTTGGCCGGAATTTTTTTATTTTTTTTTCAACTGCCCAGTTTACTTGAGATTCAAAATCAAAGAGAAATAGAGCATGTGTTGCTTAACTCAAACGGTGTTTTTGAATCCGATACTGAGCTGCCTTAAATTCGATATTTTGTCATTTTGATTCAAAAATATTCAAATTTGAATCTGACATAGTCGGGAAAATTTGGATAAAATATATTTCGGTAAATTTACTTTCAAACTTCAAGTTATAATATTAATTAATTAAAACTTTTTTAAATAGAATCATGTTATGAAGTTTTGTTGCTTGGCAACATTATTATTCTGGTAGTTTTCAATGCGTAAAATCATCTTTATAACATTTAACTGAATCAGAAGAATTCCTTTTATTACCTGCTTATTGTCTCACTCAAGAACCCGAGTACGACATTTATATTTATGTATAGATTTCCGATAAATTTACATAGTAGATATGCTAGCTTAAGGTAAGACTAATGCTGCTGCGCAAGAGGAAGATTATCTTTGTAAGGATTTTGTAAACTTCTTCTAAAGAGTAAATACATTTTTTGTTTAGTTGAGTTTTGAAGGAGTTTCGGTCAGAAGTAAAGTTTTATTAAAAACTGTGAAAAGTGGCCCAGGATCTAGGCATCAATTTTGGTTTTCCTTGCCTTATCTGGATAGCAACCAGAATGGAATTTTTTCGGATACTATACTGTAAGGTGTTAGATAAGCTTGTTTAATAAAAATAAATATTTTCTGTATTCTATTAAATGAAAGATATTTTAAATAATTGCTCATGTAATATACCGTATAATTAAGCACCAAATAATTCAAGGCAAGCAAAGATGCCCAGTTACTTCCAAAAGTAAACATGAGATCGCCTCACTCAAAGTGCTGTGAATTACTTCCTGACCTACGTTAATTACCGTCAGCAACACTAAAATCAAGTATAAACAACAGGTATACTAAATGGGAAAGGCTTTCCGGCAAACCCAAGCAAGTACAGTCCGAGCTCTTCTTCTTCCTGCATTAACAGCAGGTAAACAAATGAGTGTATGACGCAACTAAACAACCAGTAGCTACTAGGCAGTCAACAAACTCGTGTCGGTCAAACGATAATAATAATAATAATATTTATTGCAGATAAAGTACAAAAAGATTATAATCTTATAAGTGTACTGTAAAGAATTGTGGAAATAAATACTATATGATGAAATTTTTCCAAAAATCTAAATTGCTAAGGCTAAACGAAGTAAAGATACATACAGAGAATAAATATTACACTAATTAAAAAAAAAATAGAATAATAAATAAATAAATAAATACTATATGATAAGATGAGTTAAAAAAGTCTGAATTTATCAAGCCATATAAGTACCCGGGTTCGCGAGTATAGACCAACTTATGCAATAAGCACAAAATCCTTATATTGAGGTAAGTATAAATTGAGCAGCCCAAGATCAAGTTCCTAAAGTGCGAAATATGATCATACCTTTTTAAGTTATATACAAAACGAACACAGTCATCAAACGCTACACGCATTTTAGAAAAACAACTGGCATCAAGAATAAATATAAATTGGTAGAAGCAGAGCTCTAACAAGTTTAAGTCGTGTATCAGCTGACAAGCAGCTTCTGAAAACCAAAAGCCTGCGCAAAGTACAGTATATCTTATTCAAATTTAAGCTAATCTGGTCACAGCATGAAATTGACTTATTCAGTACCACGCCAAGACTTTTGACCTTGTCTCTAAACTCCAAAACTGTCGAACCCAAGACCACCTCCGGAAACCCCTCCATGTCAATCTCGAGAGATAGGATACATTCAGATTTGTTACCATTAAGATTCAAATAATTTTCCTTGACCAAAGGTACACTCGCCGCAGGTCGTCATTAAGTCGGGCAACACAATCCTCACCGACTTGGCTCCTAGCAGCAAGATAGTTCCGCAAAAGTTTTAACGCCGATGAAGAAAAATCACACTGTTTATCCATCTTTTTAAGCAGAAGTGCATGGTTAACATAGTCAAAAGCTTTAGAGAAATCGAGGAGTCCAAGCACACATATTTGATCCGTATCGAAATCTGGTCTATTATCCGTTGTTACTTTTAAAAGAGCAGTCTCACAACTGTGTCCCCTACGAAAACCTGATTGCCACTTAGTAATAATATTCTTTCCTCAAAATAAGTCAGCATTTGGTTAGACATGATCTTTTCAAGCGCCTTTGCAAGAAAACAAAGAAGACTTATTGGTCGGAAGTCACCCGTCTGTAAATCAGGAGTTAATTCCGAGATTACGTATATTTTTCCAGAGATCTTTAGCGCGCAAACTAGGATCCAGCTTGACCTTATAACACTTTCGCTTTGCTTCCCTTCTCCTTAAAGTTACTAAATTTCTGATTTTTTTTTTAAATTACAATAGCTTCTTTCACTCTTTAGTCGTTTATATTCCTGGTAGAGAAATTCCCTTTCACTAATCAATGATTTAATTTTACTTGTAATTCATTCATTCATTCAGCATTCGTTTGTATCTTAATTGCGGCTGTACGTAAAGGAGCAAATTCATCATGTAATTCCTGAATGAAACCATTAAACAGTGATACCTTATGATCAATGGATGAGGTTGAGAAAATATCGTGCCAGTGAAGTTCATTGCAGCGTGAGTATAAATCATGAATATTTATATTTTGATATGACCGAATTTTTTTTAGGTTGCTAGTTTTATTGTGTTTTATCATAATATCAAGCCTTAGCAGCAATAGACGGTGATCCAAAAAACTGAGTGCATCTATTTGGTTGTTGTCCAGTACTCTATCCATATCCGATATCATAAACAAGTCAAGCAATGAAGGCTCAGCAGCACCAAAATAAGTCGGATTTTTATTAATAATTTTTAAATCTAAAATTTGAAGACAGTTCAAGAAACTATCAGATACACCACATGACATTAAAGTCTATTATTGTCCTATATATACGAGAAAACCTTGAGAGAGCATTATTCAACTCAAGAAAATGGTCCAAGGCGACAGTCATGGGAGGACAATAGACACACAACATAAGACACTTCTCCAAACAAAGACTCACCTCCACACAAATAAATTCTATATTGCTAATTTGAGATCTCTGCACAATTTTAGCTTGAAACTGTTCCTTAAATATATTGCAATACCCCCACCTTTTCGTCCAGCTCGGTCGTTTCGCAATAATCTAAAGGAAGGAATCTCAACAAAGCTGGATGGAATGTTGTTGTGCAGCCAGGTTTCACTAACCATAATCACATGCAATCCTCCCGCACTACCAAACAAAACTCTTAACTCATCAATTTCATTTTTTAGACTTCTTGCGTTAAAGTGACATACGTTAAAACCATTGTTTTCGTTGCAAAAATTGCTGATCTCAGATCCCACCCTGTCCAAGCCAGTTGAACTTTCATAGGAAGTCATAACATAAAGCAAGGTAAGCAACTCATTCATTGAAAATAATCTAACGAAACATAGAAAGATGCACACCCTTATTACAAATACAGAATATTTGAATGTGAAAAACAATAAAGATCCTAAAAGTACAATTAAATTATTAATGTCTTACAAATAATTACTATAGAATAAAAAAAACAAAAGAGCAAAAAAGTATACCGCTAATTATCATTATTTTGATGTTTAAGAATCCACGGCATAACAGAGCTCCCGATGATTAGCAAGATTGTTGAGTTGGTCAAGGTTAAGAATCGTAATTGGGCTGCTATTCTTAGTTACTTTGACCCGAACAAGGTAAATTTTTTATGCTATTCAGTTGCTCTACTGACGGCTAATTCGCTAATTCGTTGGTTTTGTAGCAATAGCTATTTTAACTGCACTAGTGGAGCTACAGCATTGTGGCTGCTCCCAGGTTTTTCTTTCCTATTATAGGTCTTTCCACCAAGAATTACAATTTTACTACATGGAGACGAAATACACTACCCTCATATTTTACGTGAAATGTTTTATTGAAAATAAATTTGTTCAGTATCTGCGCATACTTTTAAATATTAAGGTCAGTGACAAAACATATTGAATTAATTGTGCTTTGATAATAACCAAAACAGCATTTAAACAGGTAAATTTATTTCTGAAATCCAAAAAATTAATTTGTGTGAGTTGTGCGGAATTGGGTGACTATAGAGGGCATTAGAACGTTTCGCTACACCCTTGTGTTTTGGTGAATTTATTGATAATATCGATCTCCATATTTTGGCATAAAAATCACTTCCTCAATCCCTGATGGGACTGCAATGCGCCTCATCCAGGTGGATGATGAGTCCTCTGACCTTCAGTCTTCGCCTGTTATTAATAAACTTCCAATAACATTTTTAATTCGTTTTGAAAAGCCCTTCGATGGATCTCGCGAGGAATTGTCTGCCTTTATTTCCGACTGCAATGAAGCGTTTGCATTTGAAAATTCAAATCAGAAATATATACTTCTTGATTATATCCTAACTCAGATTTTATAAAGCGACTTGCATAAACAGTACATTTAAAACATGGCATAACCTTAAAGAAGTCCTAAACACTATGTACCAAGAAAGTAAACATTACTCCCAATTACTGTGTGAATTCACAAACTTAAGACAAAATATTAACGAATTAATATCGCAGTTTGTTTATAGGGTAGAAACTTGTTTTAAAAAAACTATAAATGCGACACAACAACAAAACCCAATTAAGCCCTCTATCAAGGAAAGGCTTGAACTATTGAATATAATAGCTGTCAATAGATTCATCTGCCTTTCGTTACCATAAATAACAAACTTATTACGTCTTAGAGAACTGGAGACATTAAATCATGGAGACATGTACATATCTCGAAATAGTTTCAAAACTCATACTAATAATAATCCATTAATTGTTCAATGCGGCTATTCTAGATCAAACAAACCATTGCCGCGATACTTTAAATTTTTTAAAATTAGTCTCTTTCAAAACCTAATTCGCAACCGTCTACTTAAACAACACCCAAGGAGAGGGCATGATTTGCAAGTGCTACAAAGCAAAAGGACATCTAACTGCTGAGTGCAGGAAACGTGAATTCAATAATTATCGAAAGAAACAATTTAATAATAGTAATTCGAAAAACCTGAACTCGGCACCATCGGAAGTTGCCCTGCTGGAAAGCCTTCACTGAATAATGCCAACAAATCAGAGAATTTAGGACGGTGCTTTTTTTTTAATTGATACAGGTGCAAATCTGTCAATAATTAAATCAAGCATCCTAAACCGGTAGATCTGGACGAATAAATTAACTTATGAGGCATAAGTCCAAACCATGGTAGAATTAAATGGTAGCAATCTCGGGTTCTCATATGCAACTGGCTACAAATTTCACATTACTAAGTGGAACTCTTTTATATCGTTCAACGGAATATTAGGGGGCTACATTCTTGGTGAATACAAGGCCGTAATCGAATGTGAAAATCGAAAACTAAAATAAAATAGTTTTTAGAAAAAGAACCGCCTTTACAAAAGGCATAAAATAATTTTTAATTTTATGTCATTTACGAAATTATGAAGTCGGTGGAAATTAAACAAACTAAACAAGTACAACAAAAGTATTTAATCGTCCTTCTTT
Organism: Leptarthrus brevirostris; assembly: GCA_964036015.1. NCBI lineage: Eukaryota > Metazoa > Arthropoda > Insecta > Diptera > Asilidae > Leptarthrus > Leptarthrus brevirostris. Next base: position 68,005,752 of record OZ038373.1, on the reverse strand, counting down.
ATGATCTCGTGAGCTTGTAACGTTCACATAGTTTTATATAGTATCTTTAATTGTGGTTTGGTAGTTGTTTTGTTTGTTTAATTTCCATCGACTTCCAAATGTTGTAATAGATATAAAATTAAAGGTTAAGTCGGTTCAAAATTTTTGCTACAAACTAATTTATTTTTTGCTTTTTAGTGTCTTCATATATACGACTTGAAAAATGCTGCTCATGCGAATAAAGCAATTTCAAAGTTATACAGGTAGTACTCTAAGCAATGGAAATGGAATTATCCAAATCACTCAAAAATTTTACGAGATTAGTCACATCCACCCTTTCACCACCCTTAGCAATTTGTTACCATGGTTCTAGTGCCCCACCGTACTCTATACAGCAAAAAAGAATTATCGTAGTCAGAGAATCACCGTATCAATCAGGAAACGGATTCTATGCCTTATGAAGCTAAGCGCCACCCCTCCTCCAACTCTCACCATAAGCCACAATTTTTGTCAGAATACAAATAGATACTCTATGCATTCAGAATCATTTCAATCAGTTCACGCGTTCCAAAGTTAGGCTACCCGTTCCCCCACCCCAACCCTACGTCATCATTTTTCCATATAGTGGAAATGGGGAATCATACTATATACCACAAAAAAGAATCATTCAAATAGCTGTGTTCATTAAAAAATTGGGTAATGCCCCCTTCGGACACTACCACACCCCATGAATTTTTGTCGTGGTATCAGTGGGAAAATATATTCTACACATCAAAAGTAGAATCATCCAAATCGGTTCACACGTTACGAGGTTAGCCTACACCTCCACCACTACCCTAGTGCAAGATTTATCTTCCTTTTAGCAATAGGGGATTATACTCTGTATAACATAAAAAGAATTATCCAAATCAGTCTAAACGTCAACAAGTTGACATCCAAGCCTATCCCTGCCGTTTAAAATTTTGTCGCGGTACTAATAGGCGAACATATGTACTCTATACATCAGAAAAAGAATCATCCAACTCTGTCCACGCGTTACGGAGTAGGATAGGAAAGTGAATAAGAAAATAAATTTTCTGCAACCAAGAACCGAAACTTTAACTTGAAATTAAAAATCTTAATCCTTCTATAAAAGAAAGTATCATTCCCGAAACATATATGTATAGGTAAAGGGATACACTTGGGCAAAGGCATATTTAAAGTAAATAAGAACTCCAAGGCTTTTGCAACTGTTTTAAATACATACAAGTACAGTCCCATGCAGATCATATAGCTTCTTCTCTTCTTAAAATATGTATTGAACATCATGATATATTTTTCATAAAGGGAGACACCCAATCGGCAACTCATGCCATAACACATGAAATTATTATAAATTACTCTGCGCTAGTCACGCCAAAACATATTGTTATCCTGAGTTCCAAAAAAGGGCCGTTTTTTTGAAAGTGGTTTCTACAACCCCGTGAAGAATCGATGCCAAACGACTTAAATTTCACAAACATTTCGATTTTTACTAACATTGAAAAATTTTACTTAAACCACTTCCAAAATGACCGGCTCAAATCTGAAGTAACTAATCAGATTAATCAAATGCTGAGGCAAGGAATTATTAAACCCTCTGCATCACCTTGCTCAGCATCACTTTGAGTAGTCCCAAAAAAGTTAGATGCATCTGACGAGCAGAAAGCGCGTGTGGTGGTCGACTGTCCAAAGCTCAATGAGGTGACCGTGGGAGACGCATATCTGCTCCCAAATATTTCTAATATTCTCGATCAATTTAGCCATTCCTCTTATTTCACAACTTTGGATTTGGCGTCAGGTGTTCACCAGATCAAGGTAAAGACTGAAGATGATCCAAAAATGTTTAAATATTCCACTTTTCTCTATATACTTTCCTAATTTTCTAGAGGCGTTAATTAGAGATGGATATATGTAGAGAGGCCGACTTTATCAAGGACATTCGGCTGAGTTTCCAAAATAAAAAAAATAGACATTTTAAAAAAGAGGCCAGGAAGGTCAATAAATGATGCCTCCACCTTGTCTTAAATATTTTTTTTATACAAATTCATATAGATTTGTTACGTTTTTTCCTTTTTCTTTGATATTCGATATTGAAATAAATTTTATTTCTTTACGAAAAGCTTTAATTTAATCGGTCCTTCCAAAAACAACGAAGCTGGGAAAATATCGTGATTATTTTTTAGAAAACTACTTTAAATATGCTATCAGAAAAGATAATTTTTTCCTATTTTGACTTATGCTGTTCTTGCAATAACCAATTCAATTGTTTTTTCTATCTATTCATTCCTGAAATTAAAGTAATTTTATTCACATAAGAATTATTCGATCTATTGTACACCGAAGATTTCTTCGATTATTGTTCACTGAAAATTTCCTCGATTATTATTCATCGAGGTTTTCATTGATGAGTGTTCATCAATATTTTCATTAACGATTATTCATCTATGTTTTCATCGACAATTGTTTCTGCAGAAAGGCATCACACCCTGCCTAGGACATTGTGTGTAAAATTCATCGAAGTTTACGTGCAGAAATGAGGCGAACTTCCATGCCAAAGATGCAATACGGCTTCGATGCGGTATTACATCCAATTCCCGCTGGGACTTTTCTGTAAATAAAATAAAAGTCTTTGCAGGATCACTCGAATCTTTTAGTGAAGAACACAGAGAAGGACGATATACACGTTAATTGTATTAATTACGAGAATAAACTCGAATCAAAATTATCCATTTGTTTTCAGGTCACCACAATTCCTATATTATAGGTTCACCTTGTACCAACTGTCCTATTCCCTTCGAAACCGTTCGAGCTTTCAGATAGCTTTCTCGCGCACTAGTTACGGTATGTTCGAGCCAGTTAGCCGCATGTGTTGGTTTGCTAATAATGTTGGTGATGTTTTCAGCACTAATGTGGACAAGTTAACATTAGAGAGGAGCCTCTACAACTTGTAACCATCCTGTTGTACTCACTTGTTTGTTTTTTTGTAAGGCGTAAGGTTTTGTGTGTTGGTTTCTATATGTTTTGTATTGACTTGGTTTAAGCGTTCTGTGTTGCCTGTGCATCCCTGATTGTTGTATTTGGGTGTTTTTTGCCTTTTTTTTACTAATGATTTTATGCATGTAGTTGTGGGAGCCTCATCCACCTGAATATTTTGTATATTTTTTTGGGTAGGTCAATTGATTCCTGGCTTCTGCATGTGAAGTGCGCCTTCTGAGTTAGAAGGGTTAATTCTATATCTTGTAAACTAACAGTATGATCAATTAATGAGGCTGTATTATTTGCAAAAACTAATTACAACACCTTGTTATAATTATGTCTAAGCATCTTTTAGATGAAATAAATAAAAATGTAAAATTGCTCGTAGATGGTAAAACTTTCGCTGTAACACTGGATTATGATAATGCTTAGAAATAACCAGCTTTATCGAGACTTAGTAAGAGCTATGACCAAGATGGAAAGCTTGCTTTTCCTATCCAAATTCCCTAAACAAGTTTAAGTTACTGATTAATACAGGCTACAAGTAGAAATAATAACTATTTCTTCTTACTTTGTAGCCTGTACAACACAAAAAATTATTGTATTTATTTTATCTCCTGTAAAATTTATATTTTGTGACTTAATACCCTTTTGCTCTGAGGTACGGATATATATATATATATATATATATATATATATATATATATATATATATATATATATATATATATATATTATATATATATCTATATCTATAAGGAAATTTTTATTGTAACGTGCACGAGGTAGGCCACGCAAAGGGAAATATTGAACTGTGTAAGGCGCAGGCCCCATGTGATCAGAAATCAAGGTATGGAAATGTCAAACGTAGAAAGTCAAGGACGACTCGATCCTATTGGTGAATAGTCCTGACGAAAATGTATAATGGAAACGTCTTGAAGTGAACTGCTGAACTATCTAGAAATATATAGGGCTGAATAGTTTAGACGTGATTTAGACTGCAAAGTTTTTATATGCATACTGCGAATAGTTAGTTGTATTTTAATCCGTGAAGTAATAAAAACACCCCTTTAGGTATTTCTCGAAACATACCACTTTATTGGGGTCCCCTTTTGTCCCTACGCCTTTAGCATCAAGAGATGTCCCCCTTCCAATCGAGTAACATTCGTCTGAGGTGTTTTGCAGTAACTCACATCCCTGGAGAAATAAAAGCATCCGAAGATTAAAATGACTCACGCTCTATATATATATATATATATAGACTAAGTTAGTTAGTTAGTTTTTTTACTTAGCTTATTTTTTCGTCATGACCTGCACAAAATCCATGTGGTGCAAAAAAAACACACTTTGCACATTAGGTTGGCCTATATATATATATATATATATATATATATATATATATATATATATATATATATATATATATATATATATATATATATATATATATATATATATATATACATATATATATATATATATATATATATATATATATATATATATATATATATATATATATATATATATATATATATATAAACTACTCAAAACAATTAAGGGAACAAAAAAATATCTAAATTTTTTAATTGATTTTTGACGGGCTGTATCTAAGCGAGAAATAATCGTATCGAGGATCTGAAAAAAACATCTTAAAGCTCCAGAACTCTAGTTTTTGAAAAAGAAGAAGGGAAGAAAAAAATTTCAAAATTTTTAGTCATTTTTTTTTTTGGTGCACGGAATCGGAAATTGTTTTTTTATTTGACCACCCTATGAACTAGATAGCCTGTTAATTCGGCTTTAATTATCATTTTTGAAATCCTTGATACGTCGATTTGTCGCGGAGATATCCGATATTAATCGAAAAAATACACTTTTGTATTGACTCATCGATATCTCAGCAACCAATGATCGTACAGAAAATTTAAGGGCAGTTTCGGAAACTTTAATAAATCCGCCAAGACATAAAAAATAATAATTTTTTTTATCCGTAATTTGAATTTTGAAAAAGTCAAAAAAAGTGACTTTTTTCCTTGTTTTGGTAAATTGACCGCATCTTTGCAAATACTGATGGAAAGGCTAAGGTTTGTAGGAATTTTTATACCTCAATGTACGCACAATAGCCCTGTAAATCCGCAGATCGATCCATTGGACGGTTCCTTCGGTCCAAAGTTTTGGAAAAAATTAAGTGAACAAAAATTGTGATCTCAAACATCGTGTAATCTTCATAAAAATGGAAAAATCATTTTTTTTCGACTTTTCTCACAAATATGCACAGCTACTTGGTAAATTTAAAAAAAAAGGAAATTGAAAAAAATCGTAAATTTAAAAAAGAAATTTTTTGAGAAATCGAAAATTAAAAAAAAAATTGTGAAATTTTTTAGAGGCAGTGATTAATAGCCGAGGCAGCAACATCTCAGTATTTCATTTTCTACAAAATTTCAAATATGTTTTTTTTTTTAATTCTCGTTTTGTTTTTTTTTTACCAAGTGACAGATGCATAGAAGTGATAAAAAAATTAAAAGTTGAAAAAAAATGATTTTTCCATTTTAATGAAGATTACACGATGTTTGAGATCACAATTCTTGTTCCTTTAATTTTTTCCAAAACTTTGACCGATCGGGCCGAAGGAACCGTCCAATGGATCGATCTGCGGATTTACAGGGCTATTGTGCGTACATTGAGGTACAGTTTCCGAAACTGCCCTTAGATTTTCTGTACGTTCATTGGTTGTTGAGATATCGATGGTTCAATACAAAAGTGACCTTTTTCGTTTAATATCGGATATCTCCGCGACAAATCATGGATTTCAAAAAAGATAATTAAAGCTGAATTAACAGGCTATCTGGTTCATATGGTGGTCAAATAAAAAAAAAATTTCCGAGTCCGTGCACCAAAAAAAAAAGGACTAAAAATTTTGAAATTTTTTTATTCCGCTATTCCTTTGGATTGCTTGAGCACCATAGCCTTTAAAGTTTTTTGGCTGAAAGTTTCAAAAACTAGAGTTCTGGAGCTTTACGACGTTTTTTTCAGATCCTCGATACGATTATTTCTCGCTTCGATACAGCCCGTCAAAAATCACTAAAAATTTTAGATATTTTTTTTTGTTCCCTTAAATGTTTTGAGTAGTGTATATATATATACATATACATATTGCCAAGGCCCAGGTGCCCTATGATGCTAAAGCACAGTCTTGGCAGAAAAGGTATGAAGCATGAAGGAAATGTGTTAAGAGTTCGAGTGAAGGAGTTGTCGATGTACGCCGCTTGAAAGTTTCAGTCTCATAAGATGAGCGAAAAGAAAAGTTGATGAACTTTTTCACATTGGAGTGGTTCTGCTTAGAAAATATTCCCGAAATCTGATGGTACGACCAAATTTGACCTGGAGAGTATAGGGGAGGAAGCGACTTGCAGTTCTTGTGTCGCGCATTGTTAAAGAATCAGGCTAGTAAGTTTGTTAGAACAATGGCCGTGGAAATAACGATAGAACAGTGAGAGACAACCCACATTCCGTAGATGTTCCAAAAAGTCATTTCTGAGATTGGAGGAACGCCGATAAGTTTAATAGCCTTACGCTAAACTTTTTCTTACACGAACAATGCGGTGAGCCCGGCCTCTGCCCAAATATGGGAATGATATTACAGTCTAGGTCTGATGTAGGATTTACAGATCTGCGCTAGGTAAATTGGGTGAAATATTTCTAACATCTTTGTAGAAAATCCAAGCATTTAATCGCACTTTTAGCGATTGCAAATATATGATCAGTCCAGTTAAGAGTGCTGGATATCTCAGTGCCCAAGATGGCGACTGAAATAGGGTGAACTGGTCGTTTCTTTCGGGACATTAAACAGCACTGAATTTTGGATGCATTAAACGAAACAAACAGCTCCGCCCCAAGAGAGGATCATAGAAATGTCGTTGTTTAATGATCGAAACATGCGTTCTCGGTTGATTTCTGTAGCGTTTCTACGAGAATTCATTACAGAATCAAAAGAGTACGCGAAATCTAGGGTGCTGTAGTTGGTGAATAACTGAACCCTGAAGTACACCGGCATTTATTTCATAGTAATCAGATTTAACTCCGCCGCGGATTGAACGGCCTAAGAAAAAACTCTATCTATTTAACGAGGTGAAGGTACAGACCAAATGCTTGAAGTTTGGCTAGAAGGGCAGCAATCAAAAGCTATTGAAATATCAAGTGGTACGTTTTCGGACTCACCAAAATTATGGAGCCAATGATTCCAACGATCTGTTAGAGCCATTAGTAAGTCTCTGGTTGAGTTTATGAGTGATTCAACATCTACTAAACTACTAGAAGGAGATTCCGAGGGAAGAATGGAATTTAGCACTTTTCTTCTGGAACGCGACAGGGCGTTTCTGGACCGAATTCTGTGGACGGATGAATCTCAATTCACCAGGGATGGTATCACGAACTTCCATAAGCTCCATACCTGGTCGGAAACTAACCCACACAGGACAGGACATTCTAGCAGATATTCAGCGTCAATGTTTGGGCTGGTATCAACGGCAACCATTTAGTAGGATCATTAATTTTGCCGCAAGTTCGTAGTAGTGACATTTATGCCAGATCTAATAGAGGGGGTCACTGTGCATAATCGCACAGATATTTAGCAGAATTGGGAAAGCAACAACAAAAATACGGTAAAGTTGGCTGCAATATGCCTAAAACAGAGACTTAGAAGTAGATTTTTGGCATGCATCCAAAGCGGCGGTGGACATATTGAACAGCTTTTGTAACTTATCAAATTTAATTTTTTTAAATTGTTGATTGTTATAATATTCTCCGATAGGATTCTACGTATACATTGCTAGATACTTTCTGTACGTGGACATGCTGCACCTTTTGGAAGGATGATAAGATGGGCAATCCAATAAAAATAAAAAAGAGGTATACTAATTACCTGCATTTCGGGGAAAATTTTGAATTTTAGGTAATTGCAAACCATTTTTTTTGTATTGATCGATGTTATCCTACATATTCAAGAAATCGCAAGAACTCAGCCAATGATACGATTCTTATGATGAAGAGCCCTGTCCAGTTGGAGATCCTCAAGGATTCCCGAGACCTTATTGAAGAGGCGCTCGCACCTCGACACCTCATTATACTTCGCCTTCTTTTTGACCTCTGCCATGGGGAGCTTCAGTTAGGGCAGGATCCTGGCTGGATCTCCAAGCTCTCGGCTGAGAATGGTCAGGATCCTCTCCGACCTCTTCTTATAGTGAAGACTATAATACTTCGGAGAAAATTTGGGAAAATGCTGAATTTTAGGTAATCCCAAATCATTTTTTTCACTTTTGGAAGTGACTGGACCTGTAATGGTAGGAGGTAGATCAGTAGCGTTGACATTTTTGGAAAGTTCATTAGGATAGTTGTTTTTAAGGGTTTGTTTTTTGTCGCTGTGTTGGATAGATTACGAGAAAAAAATGAAAGAGTAATGTGCATACTATGAACAACTTACATTTATGAATCACCCTGTAACTCCCAAATGGTTGAGATTGCCCCCCCCCCCCCCCCCCCGCCATACAAATTTTTGTTTGTCTAGTTGAGATCTATCATCCCACTCATTTTGGCACGTCAGATCTGAAATACCCTGTATAATAGGGTTATAGTGATCAGAATAAAAAAATTTTATGATTTTATGAAACATATCCAAAAATATGCCTCTAAATAGGATAAGTAAAAAAGTACATTTTTCACTGTATGAGAGCCCAAGTAAAAATAAGGCTCGCCCATTCCTAGCCCGAAACAGGCGCGCACAGCATCAAAACGCCTGAATAGCACTCAAATTAGGCACCGTACGCTTGAGTAAAAATTTTACTTTTCTAAATGCCAGCCCGATGCGGGAACAAACAAACAAAGTAAGATGTATGCTCACATTTTTATTAGACTAAAATTTAAAGTGAAAACAATAAAATTATTTTCGTAGATTAACTCATTCAAGACCGATACCTCAAATAACAAAACTAACTTTGCAGTTATTATTCAATAGTCTCATCATTTCCACTTTTAGCTCAACAATCGAAGTACCTTTACCCGTTAATGTTAATACGTATATAAATTAACGGATTTGGAGAGGAAATTCTGAACATGTGATAGACAGACGGACGAACAGAACGAAACTATAATGGTTTCTTCTACTTACAGTATCAGTATCTGTCCAGTTTAGGAGCATTGGGCCAGTACATATGTATGTCGACAGCGTCCTGAGTAGTTCCTTATCATATTTTTGAGATTTTTAAATTTATTTTGCTATTTGTTTAATTTGTTTTTAGGTTTGCCTCCATTTTAAATTTGTATTACTTTCTTTGATGATTGTTTATTTTAATAAATTACTGTTTAATTTAAATAAGCACATTTTAACAAAACATCTTATTTTTTTTTTAAAGTCATGTACGACTTAACTGTGACACCATAATTATTGTAATGCCTAAATGAACAAATCTTATTTTATGTTTCGCTTTCTGTCATTTATTATTCCATTTTCACATTATTATATACCTTGAAGATACATTTAACTGGGTCAAATAAGCCATATTTGGTCTCCTTGTGCAAATAATCGAGATCGTTTATCGGTGAATTATTTGAAAGGAAAGCTAAATGCAGTACCTTGCTTGCCAACTAACCTAATTGACTTATACCAGGCTAATATCTAAGAAGTGCGTGTCGTGGCCAAATAAGTCACTGTGCCTTTGCCTAAAATCTGATGTATGAACCAACTTTTTTCAGAAATACTTTGGTATTCAACCACACGAACGCAATAACTTACTTTCATTATTCACTTGGAAGAAAGTTATCTCTATGACGACCCAATTAAAAAGGAACAGTAGAAAATTGTTTACACTTTCAGAACAGGGCGGTCCTAATAGCACCCTTAAAATAAAAAGGTAAGTTACAACATCCAACAGAGTTACTGGGTACAATCCATAACAACGTCTCGAACAGGGATGTTAAGTTGAAAAGTTGAAGTGACTTAGTCCTCTGGATCTAAAATATAATCGAAGCACTTTTCCCCAAGTGTGGGTGTTTCAGTTTCAGCTTTCGCCTAACACACTTTTCATGTCTCTATAATCGTAAGTGCACAGTTGAGTTTACGGTTGAATATTTTGCCAGGAAAAGCACTTTTCGTATTTTTTGAAGAGTTCTGAATATAAAACTTGAACTGTAAGTTTTCGGTAAAATTGCATTTGCCACTCAAAATGCATTTTTCCGGTGAACCGAGAACATGCTCCAAATTGCGTTGCAGAAAGACGGATGTCAGTGAACTGTAATTATGATTTTTAGGAAATCGTTGATACATGTGGAGGTTTACTATTTACTTGCTGGCAACTCATTAACCTTAATCTCAATGGGTTAACGTAACTTTCCATACATCCGAGATACTTGTCTCGGAACTTTTGTGTATCGCAACAAGTTAAAGTGAGAGGAGGAAAATCAAGAGATATGTATAAAATGTATTAGCAGATGTATGTGAAAAACCCACCTTTTTTGGTTATTCTCGAAGGTTTTTTACGATGACGCTAAAGCTCAAGGGATGCCCCATGTTGCTATAGCACATTGGCGAAAAAAAATTAAAAATAATGTAAGAAAAATGGGTTAATGGGTTGAGTAAAAAGGTGGTTTCGATGTACGTTTCCTACGGAGAATATAAAATAAGAGAGGAGCTGAAACCTGATTTAAATGAAGCTTCCTTATGCAGTAGAATTTCGGGCTCTGGGGTGGTCTCTACAATACATTCGTAATCCAATTGAGATTCTAGGTGGGGTGCAAAAGTAAATTTAAAATGTTGATACTTGGTAAAAGTAACTTAATTTAATTGCTCTACATAAATATTTTAGTTGCATATTAAATTTTAACTTCTAAAATAATTGAAACAACTCATACATTTTTAGTTTTATAGTTTATGTATTATTTCAGATCTTCGCTGGATGTTCCTAAGAAATGCTTTAAATCAGGGGTGGCCAACCCAAATAAACTTGCGGGCCACTTTGGAAATGCATCATAACTCCGCGGGCCGCATATAAAATTATATATCCCCATATTAGATTTTGACCCACCATAGACATTTTTTGGGGTGAAAAATTGAAACATAATGAGTTATTATTATTGTGTTTACTATCATTCTTACATGTAAACATAGTTAATATAATATAATTATACTAAATGCACATTGTAAAGAAATAGATAACACTAAAAATGAAATCATTAAAAAATATTTGTTTTACTAGTGCGTTTCTGCACTCTTTCACTTAGCTTTTGCAAATCGATCTCAATTTGGGTATTTGCACATCGTAATTGGTGTTGTAGATTAGCGTCCGTTATGTTTGAGCGTGTTTTGTTTTTGGTCAATTACATTTTCGAAAAAAACGATTCGCAGGTGTAAGTTGAACCAAAAGCGCTAACAACTTTTTGCGCCAGATAAATAAAACAGGAAATATCTGTCATATATTGGCAAGAATATTATTTTAAAATCAATGATAATTTTTTCTCATAATTTCGACAGTTATGTTTGAATACATGGATGCACAAATAATGTATTTATTTAATACATTGGTTTTCACTTCTTTGGCCATTATAAAATAAATATATTTTGTAAAAGTGTGATAAATCTGACGGGCCGGAAAAATGGTCAAGGCGGGCCGCATGCGGCCCGCGGGCCGCGGGTTGGCCACCCCTGCTTTAAATGCTAATAAAACCGATCCCACAATATAAAATCGGTTTTCAATTAAACCTTACAAATATTCTCACGAAAACTTCACGTTTTCGATAAAGTATGGTTTTAATTGAACATGCATGCTTATAGCATAAATTTAAAAGTAAGTTTTTATTAATGGAGTTACTGGAATAAGTACGACCTGTCTCGCAATTTGGAGTTATTTGGACACTTAAACACGGAACACTTCATTATGTTCTATTTTTTTAACTGACTTCCTAAAAACGGGAAGGTTATAACTTCAGAACGTAGTTTATTTATTTTTTTATATTAATTTTAGGATGGACTGATTTAGATGATTATACTTTTGTTGTATTAAGTATCTTCTTCCATTTATACCACGCAAAAAATTTGCAGATTAGGTCGGGGTGGGGGAAAGGCTGGACTAACTTCAAGTTCCAATTGTCTGGCCTAGAATGAGGGTGGGGCGAGAAAAGACACCTAACTTTATAATGTTTGGACTAGTTAATTGAGATTATTCTGGAGGAGCAATCTTGCCATCTTCTTCATCAGCTTCGAAAGTCACGATTGTAACTAAGGTGCTGAACATAGCAAGAGCCACACGCGAATGCTGAAGCGTTTCGGTGATTGACACCGACAGCAGAGCTTGAAGACTGAGTGCAGATCGCATGCTGCTTGGAGAACAGAAGCTGGTGAGTATACTGGTGGAATACCTGACATGTAAAGTGTCTCCAATACGATTCGTCCGGCTGGCGTATAAACCGTTTGTCTGCAAAGACTAATTTCATTCATATCCTGAGATCGAGCGTATCGAAGTTGAGAAAACTGTAGGAGGAGTCTTCAGTACAGGTAATCGGATGGATGTACCAAAGCCAACAAGTAGGAATGCCCTACTATAATTGATGGAGGAATCATTTCCAGCCCGGAGCAAGGCTGATGCCTCGAAAGTTGATACTACGATATCGGTAAATAAGGGCAGGAGGAACAGACTGATGCGAAGGATGACCTTGCAATCAATTCCAAGTCAGTGAACAAGACTGATCCCACGGAAGCTAAGACCGCGGTCTCGGTAAAAAAGCGAATGGAGGAGAAAGTTGATAGAAAGCATGACCCTGAGCCCGATGGAGACGAGAGTAGGTCAGAATCCCAAAAACAAAATCCGGAAATAAATTCAGAAAAAAAAATTCCCTAAAAGAAATTATCCCAAAAAAATCACGAAACAATTTCGAAAAATCAAGAAACAATTTCGAAAAATCCTGAAAAATAGAAAGCAATTATCTCACACGTTTCTTTTAAGGAAATGTATATTTACCACTCTAAAATTGCTATGTAATTTCCGTGTACACGGAAATACACGGAATTATACGTAAGTACACGATAAGTGCAAGTAGTAACTTCCATATTCATATTACTGGTAATAGCTTATCTCAGCCTGTTCTGGGTACAACACCGGCGGGGGAAGGGGGGGCGAAATTACACTTGGTGGAATTTGTTACTTTTCGGGAACATTTTTTTATAAATTAAAACGACACTTGATAAATTCCAAAGTTTATTAAATAAATTTACACGACGCGTTTCGCCTTACTTAAGCATTATCAAGTGAGTGGCTAAACTGCTACTGAATTGTTGCTGCAAGTGTCGTTTTTATTTATATGAAAAATTTTTCCGAAAACTAAAAGCCTGATTAATACACCCCTTCCTCCCAGAAAGTCTAATAAAAAGTGCACGGAAATTACACGGCAATTTGAGGGTGGCAAATAGACACTGCCTTCTTTTAATTATTATTGCTCCAAAAGATACCTACATAATGAAGGCACGAAATTCTATTCAAATGACTAAAAAACATTATTTTCTTTAAGTAAATAACGCAATCACAATGCCTTTGTCTTTATGACAATTACCGTTTGCTAAATTTTGCGAAATTTTAATTTTATTGCGTATTAGCTCTGCGGATATTATTTAGGGAAGATCAAATAAAAATTAAAACTAATTGGAATTTCTAAACGCCGGAGTGGAAATCAAAATAAGAAAGTCCTATATTGCAAGAGAATGATAAATACCAAAGATCTAAATTAGCATTTATGAAAGGTCTTGCAGTACATTTAAAACTAAGATGAAAAATTAATACAGTACCTACGTATGTACATACCGTGTCGGTGCCGTGGATGGGCGTGTGGATTGTTCTGTTAATTGGATTGTAAAATCTAACCCGGATAAGCTTCTTTATATTCGAAGTCTACCATCATGTATTAATGAGTTTGAATATGTATTTGGGTAATCTAGGATTGATATATTGAATCTTAGTGAGACTTGGTTCCAAAGTTTTCACAACAAGGAAGTCTCATCAAATTTTGGTAAGGTTGCGCTTATCGACCCCGACGTTGTAGTGGCCTTCAGAGTTTTTTCGATGGATTTGGCGAACTAAAATGTGTGATATTTTAGGTGATTTCAATATTGACTTGCTAAGATAAAACCACGGACCACCATTAAATAGTATAGATATAAAAACCTAAATCATTTTAGCCTTAAAATTGTTAATCATCTACCGACTAGAATTCAACGGATCTTCCCTTATTGACTTAATTGTTACCTCTTATTTAAATTTTGATTTTGTTTTTTGGTGTCTTTGACTTAGAAAGACCAAAGAATTCTGCTGTCCCAACTTACTATCGCGACTTCAATAATAATAACCAGTATGAACTGTTTATAGGTTTCAGATCTGACGTGCCAAAATGAGTAGGGTGATAGATCTCACATAGGCAAATCAAAATTTGTATTGCAGGGGCGGTTAATCTCAACCGTTTGGGAGTTACAGAGTGATTTATAAATTTCATTTTTTCATGCTATGTACACTACTCTTTTATTTTTATCTTTTGATCCACCCAACACAGCGACATCAAACAAACGCTAAAAAGCTATTATCCCAATGACCCTTCCGAAATTGTCAAAAATGTTGATCTAACTACATCCTCCTACTATTTCAGGTACAGTCGCTTCCAAAAGTGAGCAAAATGGTTTGCTATTACCTAAAATTCAGGAATTTCTCAAATTTTCGCCAAAAATTTGTATTTAATACACCCCTTTTTTATTTATATTGGATTGCCCATCTTATTACAGGGTGTAGAAATTTATAAGTAGAAAATTTATCAGGAAATATTTGAAAATCTGCAATTCAAATAAACTAAACTCATATTAACTCTAAAATCCTTTTTACTGAATTCGAATCGTATTACAATTGATCTTAGTAAATTGCAAAAGCCGTTCAAAATGTCCACCGCCACATAGGATGCATGCCCATAATCTCCTTCTAAGTCTCTGTTTAAGGCGTATTGCAGCCAGCCTCTCCCGTATTTTTGTCGTTGCATTCCCAATTCTGCTAACTAAATCCTCCCCATTATGAACAGTGCTTGAATAAACTTCATCCTTTAGTGTTTCCCATAACAAAAAGTTCAATGGGGTAAGGTCTGGAGATCTAGCAGGCCAAGGAATCGGTGCACCTAGTCCAATTTAACGGTTAGGTTGCCTTCACAATATTAGCAGTATGCGCTGGTGCTCCATCGTGTTGGTAAAATTGGTCTGTTCGATTATGCACAGACATGTCCTCTATTAGATCTGGCAGTGTAAAATAAAATAAAATAAAAAAATAATGTACATATCATGGAAAACTTAAATTTATGAATCGCCCTGTAACTCCCAGACGGTTGAGATTGCCCCCCTCCCTGTCGTACATTTTTATTTGCCTAGGTGAGATCTATAAACCCATTAATTTTTGCACGTCAGATCTGAATCACCCAATATACTACGGGTTTTTGTCAATTTCCAAATAGATTTCTTTACCCGTGATAGTAATCCCACCAAAAAAAGCTCATGTAAACAAGGTTGCTAAGACTCACGAGCTCATACCGGTTTCACTGTTAAAAAGTTATCAGATCTCATGTGGAGCCAAGCCCCTACATCTTAATCAAAAAGTATGGCTTGGCAGTTTCGCGGCCATCGCACAGTCATTCCTATGGACTTATGGTAAGAGATTAATGGTCCTTAATGTTGTGTCATGCCTTAGATCAAGAAGTAGGGTTTCTAGAGTTAAGTGTTGTAGAGTTAGGCCTTGTAGAGTAAGGGGCTTGGCTCCACATGAGATCTGAAATTTCCGTGTACTTACGAGGTCTTTCCGTATTTTCAGAGCCTATTCTAGATACAAACCTGGCGGGGGGCGGTTACTAAAACAACTAAAAGCCTGATTAATACACTTCTTTCTCCCAGAAAGTCTAATAAAAATTTGACGGAAGGTATATGTAATACGTTCCGTCAAATTTTTATTAAACTTTCTGGGAGGAAGAGGTGTATTAATCAGGCTTTTAGTTGCTTTATTAATTGGGGGCTACCGCCCCACTCCCCCCGCCAGTTTTGTATATAGAAGAGGTTGTGAAAAGGTATTACCAGTAATATGAATATGGCAGTGACTATTTGCACTTATCGTATACTTACGTGTACACGGACACGGCCAATGAGAATAGACACTTCCTGAAATGTACTTTCCATGTACCTTCCGTATACTTTCCGTGTACTTTCCGTATTTCTGTGTACTGTCCGTGTATTTCCTTATACTTTCCGTGTATTTCCGTATACTTTCCGTATACACGGAAATTACACGACAGTTTGAGGGTGGTTAATAGACACTGCCATGATTTAATGTGATGGCATCAGCGTTTCGGCCATGTAAATGCAAAAGACCTGCAGCTTTTAAGCACGAATAATATAGTAATTGGACTATATTAGAAATATACCGTGAATGCTTTGGACTGAGAAACGTGTTTAAAGGGAAAAATATGTACTCTACCTTTTCGAAGATACATAAAAATCGAAGTTCAGAGGTGTTACAGATCGCACACAGCGATATTTGTGGTCCTATGAGAATATCAACGATAGGAGGTTTCAAATATTTTTATTTATTTATCGACAATAACAGTAGAAAAATATTTGTTTATTTATTAAAGAACAAAAGTGACATTTTCGATGCATTCAAGATATTTTAATCTAGGGCCGAGCGTAAAACAGCAAAGAAAATAAAAATTCTTTGGACCAGCAATGGTCGCGAATACCTCAGTGAACCATTTTCTCAGTTTTGAGATCAGGGAGGCATACAAAGGCAACTCACTGTGCAATACACTCCACAGCAAAACGGAGTGGCAGAGCGTGCAAATAGGACGATTGTGGAACTGGCGAGATGTTTGCTCCTTAATTCAAGTCTTCCCGAAGTGCTAGGCGAGAAGCCGTCAAAACTGAAGTATATTCGCGGAATTGATCATATACTCAAGCTTTAGAGAAAATGACACTAAGTATGCGAGACGCGGAGTGGAAGAAAGCCATCAGTAGAGCATCTTAAAATCTTCAGTTGAAAAGCGATAATGCTTAATAAAAGGACTGGGAAATCAAAGTTGAGCGCCAGAGGTATTGAATGCTTTATGGTCGGTTACTCATCTGAGTCGAAAGCATATAGGTTGTATGAAGCCAAATCAGGCCAAGTACACAAAAGCCGCGATGTGAAATTTTTTTGAAACAGTCGGTAAGCGAATTTCGTTCAATGAATCTAATGATAATACTATTATAGGCTCACAAAATTCAAGCAGTAGCGGATCAGGTGCAGAAATAGAAGTCCTTATTCCTCTGAAGATGGAGGTCGAAGTTGAAAACAGCTACAATGACGTTATTGATGCTAGAGCTATTGCTGAAGATCAGTGTTGTGCGAGTAACACATCTGAGGAGGATTCAGGTAGGTCAACTGCTTGTGGTAATAGTACTGTGAAGGAAGAAATGAACCGTTAACCCTATTTTCTACGTTCGCGTCAGAAACTTAGTATGCAAGGAAGTGATTCAAGTCACCTTCCGTCTAAACCTTTGACAGTTAAAGAGGCATTAGGCCGGAGCGATGCTAACAGATGCCTACAGGCTATGAAAAGTGAATATGATTCGCTTCTGGCAAATGGCATATGGGAGTTGGTAGATCTTCCAGATAATCAGCAAGTCATTAGATGTAAATGAGTCTTTAATATCAAACGGGACAATGGTGGAAATGTGGAACGCTATAATTGGCTGGTAACAAAGGGTTGTATTCAGCAATGCGGTGTAGATTATACTGAAGCATTCTCACCTTTCGTATGATTGTCATCCGTAAGGTTGATAATAGCATTAGCAGCTGAATACAATTTGACGGTGCATCAGATGGATGTAACTTCAGCCTATTTGAATGGAGTTTTGAAAGAGGAGGTTTTTATGAGCCAACCGGAATATTTTGTTGATAAAGTTAACGTGCGGAAAGTTTGTAAACTACGGAGGGCATTATATGGATTGAAGCAGGCCGGTCGCGAAAGAAATGCGAAATTAGACAAAGTATTACGGCACCTAGGCTTCAAACAGTGTAGAGCTGACTTTTGCGTACACACAATGAACAAAAACAAAGAGATCAACATAATTGCTGTCTACGTGGATGACATTCCTTTAGCCTCCTTCAATCCACAAACTCTATTTCAACTCAAGCCTGAAATAAGCATGACATTCGCAGTAGTGGATAAGGGACCGATTGAACATTTCCTACTAAAGGAGGTAACCAGAGAAGAGGGTGGAAGTATAAGTATCTCTCTGTAACAGTTTATCACTCCATTGGATCCTGGACAAAGATTTACCAAATGTAACGGTTGTTCTGGATGCCGCAGTCAGCAGGATAGAGTATCAGTCTCTTATTGGGTGTTTACTGGATTTAGGCATTTAGGTTTTGGGATTTTGGTATTACTGACTAGAACGCTAGAGCAGACTTAAATAAATTACGTGAAGGAATTTCAAGCAGAACACTTTCCCATAAGTAAAAAAGAATCATTACATCATTTGTAATATGATCATCACATATTGATAAGAATGAAGAAAATTGTGACAAGACCTCATGTCAATTAATGAATTGCATGTAGGCCGTGTATGAAGATAAAATAAAGTGCAGGTGAATAAATTCTATATCTATTATCACTGCACTTGAGTGATCACAGAAAATAATTTGTAAATTTTCAGATTATTGTTACTGCTGCTTGTCCAACTGAAATATATAATTAAGTATACTAAGATATCATTTCTTGTTTCTTGGTCAAATATGATTAATATTGTAACTAAATTAGAATTTGGTAAGTTAGAGGATAAAAAAATCTTATATAAATAAGAACTTTTTTAGAAATGAAAAAATAATTGATTTAGCATTGAACAAGTGATTTCCATTCTTCTATTCCGTGCTGCAGTAATTTGCAAAAGGAACATACCTTTCCTCAACGGCGAAACTATCGCCTGGAAACTCTTATAAAGCAGCGGCACTCTCCGCCATTTGGTAATTATTACATCAATCTACAAACTTTGATTTTATGACTATTTCAATTTATTTACTAATATAAATTAATTAACAGAAAGGCTATAGACTATATGCTGCCCTGGTTACCCAAACATATTTCGAGGTGGTGCAAATAAATCATTATCGCAGAAAACTCTCCTTTGCGAACTTAGTTCTCCGGCTAAATCAGGAAGAAATCGATGTTGCTTTAATTCAAGAAACTTGCGTCAAAAATGATGCCAAGCTTAGATTAAAGCACAAAAAATACATCTCGTTGTATTGTAAAGGCACAGGTAAGTCCAGAATTCACATTTTGCCTAGAAAATACATTCATATATTTTTAATGTCTTATTACAGTACTAACGATTTAACCGTCATTCAGTGCCAGCAGGGCACTATTCTATTGTCTCAACATATATAGCGTATGACCACCTCGACCGGCTGTGTTCCGCACTCTAGTAGTAGCCATGGCTAATAAAA
This sequence comes from Leptarthrus brevirostris, assembly GCA_964036015.1. Taxonomy (NCBI): domain Eukaryota; kingdom Metazoa; phylum Arthropoda; class Insecta; order Diptera; family Asilidae; genus Leptarthrus; species Leptarthrus brevirostris. The sequence goes on along the minus strand of OZ038373.1, from coordinate 67,986,241 downwards.
CGATGCAATGCTAACGCCCATCAGTCCTTTTCAGATCACCGCAACATCAGGTTAAGTATCGAATTCTCCAGGGAACCTACCAAACCCTTCAGGTGTTACGTCGCAAGTGTAGATAGGCCACCAAACGACGAATCTCTTGAAAGTGATCCATTGACTCAGTGATAAACAAACTATCGAAAGTGATTGAAAACGCCTTTTTTTCAATATGATGTAGCCAAAGCCTATTGGACAATTATGTTAAGAGGAATGAGAGAACTGGAACGTCTTATTTTTACATTACTGCGAGCTAGACAACAGCCCAGAGACGGAGTGGAGTTTTTAATTTATTTTAAAAATATATGAAGAGTTCAAGTCTCGAACCCTAGAACCATGACGTGATGATGGTGCCAGTCATCCAATTTATTCAACTCCGTCTTGAAGGAAAGCTGGCGGACCAGATGTCCTTTTACGGCCATGGTGGGGTAAGAATATAAGCTAGCTGAGACGGCACTCAAGGAAGCCTTTCAAAAGCAAAACGCACCTCATGGCGGGACTTTTGTGGGTCCGCTGATTGAACAAGTGAAGCCGCGAGGTTCAGAAAAATTCTTGCTGGCAACCCTAGCGTTTCTTCTTTTCTAATGCGAACTTATGGACCATTGAATCATTTGATCCCTTTAAGTCACCAGGAATAGCTGGTAGAATGTTTTGTATGTTGCAGATAACTCATAAAATGATAATCCCTTGGCTTCTAGTGCCTGCCATTTCGTAAGGGTGATTTTCATCCGCGTAGCAGGGAGAAATGTGCACATAACGGCTAAGGACAGCAGGGCAGTCTATCTATCATCTTTTCTTTTAAAAACATTGGAAAAACTTAAAGATGCGCACAAACGCACGGCGGTGTTAGCAATTCTCAGTTTGCCTACACGAAGGAGAAGTCAGTAGAGACTGCGCTTCATGAAGTGTTGGGCTCCACTGAAAGGATACTCAGGTGTAAACAATTCATATTGGTCACTTTTTTCGATATAGATGTTACTTTGAAAACGTTAAAGCTGAAGGCATCAATGATCCTTAAAGATCGCATGGAATAGACCTTCACGTCTGCCAATGGTTCAAGGCAAGCTGAGTATTTGACAGACACATGGAAAACTTGCTAACGACGAGATTGTGAGTGCTTCCCTTCTCTAGGAGAAATCCACAAGGCGTACCAAAGTTGGTTGTTTATTGATAAAGGCCTGATTTCGCTTAAAAGAATTGGAATAGAAGTGGTGGATTACGCAGACTACGTAGTCTTATTGATATCCAGGAAATTGTAGACAACATAAGCGAACTCTAAGAGAGAGCTCTAGATATAATACGTCGGTGAGAAAATAACTGCGGTTTAGTAGTCTATACCCAGAATATTGAAATCGTTCTGTCCGAAGAACCGCCAAGATTTGGAGGCAACAGTTTAACGGTAAAGATCCAAGTATAATATTTGGATATAATTCTTGATTCCAAATTAACATATAGCATCAATATTGAGTAGCACATTAGGAAGGCCTCGACCCTAGGAAGAAATGGGAAATTAATCCCCATGCAGTTCTAACTTACAGAATCTTAGTTTGGTGGGGCGCTACTTGGGCATCTCAGGAGCCGTAAGTACAACGCCGACTGCTGATTTACAGACAATGCTTCATTAACAGATAATACCTAAAATTATAACTGCTCGTAATGTCGTTAGATTAAAATATCTGGGTCTCCTCAGGAGATCATTTGCAGGAGAGTACTGACTTTACCGTTCCTACAATAAGCTTCAAGAATACTTTCTCTACTAGGATACCTAATAAGGTGTGGAAAGGTTGTAAGTGGCTACCAGTGACAGGCATACCGACTTTCACGGATAGTTCCAAGGTGGTGAATGGGTGGTGGTTAGGGTTTTCTCCGACCGCCTTGGCATACGATACTCGTATTGGCTGCCGGACCACTGCTGTTGTGTGTGGTTGTGTGTGCAGGGGTCCTGACCATTGAAAGGGCGACAAGAGTAGGTTAAATCGGCCATCAGGACGCTCGACTCAAACACGGATTAATCATTGCTGATGCAGCCAGTAGTATCACAGCGGACCATAATAGGGCCGCCAATTAACCGATCCTAGATGATTCTGTTGGTTAGAGTTCGTTGCCCCATTTGTAGTAGAATAACTATTTTGGAATAATTAATTAATTAATGCGTGAGCCGATTTTAGGATTCGTTAATTGTTGTACTGCGTATCTTACACAACGTAGCTGGGGCTGTTATTAATACAACTCAGCCTCATTCTAGAAACTTCAGCCACTTAATTCTAGTTGTTTCCATTATACATTGACTTGCATTTAAAAACGATCTGCAAGTGCATTGAAAAACGTTTCTGTCGCAACGTCGTTAACATAATCTTGGCTAAACGTTGGGTAAGCCAAATGTGTCAACCTTTCTGTGTCTGCAAGTAACCGCTGCAACGTCTACCTTTGTGCTGCTGGTATAGTGTGTAACAATTCTGCGGCTGCGCCTCTATCTCCCAAAATTAATGCTGCGGCTTCATTGCTGCTTCTGTCTTCAACTGAAAGCTGATGAAGTCTGCTGAAGTCTTTTATTTACAGTTACGTCTGTAGATAAAGTCGTGACCGCTTTCGAACCCTTTAAAAGATGGATTGATGAACAATAATTTTAAGTCACTTTCGCATACATCGGCGCTAACATGCAGTAACATCATAAATATTGCTTTTTAAATTATTTAGTACTGTGGAACGATTTATCACTACCTCAGAGAAAAAATGTAAAGGTCTAATGTCGTAAGATATGACATATGAGGATCGCCTCCGACTGCTTAATATGCACTCGTTGGAGGAACGACGTAGAATTGCTGACCTGGTATTTATTCACCAGCTTATGAACTCGAATATAGATTCTCGCACTCTCGCAGGTTTGGTTACTTATAGGCATATCCCGTATTGCTTAAGGAGAGTGCCTTTACTACATGTTGTCCATTTTCGTTCTAACTATGGTATGCATGAGCCTATTAATCGCATGTGTAGAGCCGTGAATATGTGTCCTATTTTTGACCTGGCTCTTACCAAGGATTTGCTTAAACGTTCTCTGTTATCTGTGCACCGCTGACTGTAGTGTTTGGACGTGTTTCCCTATTTTGTTTACTAATATTTTATTGCATGGGTTGTGGGAGCCTCATTCACCTCAATATATGTTATATTCTGGTGAATAGGTCAATTGATTCCAGGCTTCTGCTTGTGAAGTGCGCCTTCTGAGTTAGAAGGGTTAATTCGATAAATTTAAGATCGTGGTAACCAGTTCACATCAGCATTTCGACAAATTTTTGTTATAACAAATTGATCACCACCGTAAAATTTATTGTGAATAGTGAAGTCGTAAATATCGCGACGCTCGACCTCCATTAAAGATAAACCCCCATAGAGGATATGTAAGACATAGAAAATTATAATTTTAGTGCACATATGTATATTTCTCTATACACAAAAATACTTGGTAATTGTCCCATTTCATTAGCGAATGGAAAAACAACTTTTCAAGATTGACTAAAATTATCTGTTATTTGTTTTCCATATATGTAATGTGGAGGAGGGATGGAAAAAACATTCCTAAATAGGATTAGGAATTTCTCTATCAAAAATTCAAACAAAATTATCAAAATTATCGAAGTATGTTTTATTATTATTCAATGCCTCCAAAAATCAGAGAACTTTTAATCATTAGTGCAAACGAAAGCCTGCAACGGTTTTGTATTTTACGGAATTCCTGCAAAGTTAGAAATATTGAAAGGTTTCGTAAAAGTCTAGCTAGCTACATGCATAATTTATTATAAACAAGATTAGCCTCAAAAGATTTCCAAAGCAAAGTCATTCAATGAAACCTGCCAGTGCCTTAAAAAAATCAAGATATTATCTACAAAAAGGCATTCCAGTCAACGTAGAGGGCTCTGCAATGCTTTATTTTATGACATCAAGCCTAAAGTGATTATCAGGCTTTGAGAGACTCTCAATGGTGATAAAAAAAACCAGCCCTAGCAGCCTGCCTACCGATTATATGCATGAATTACCCCGAGAGCTCTAAAAATGAAAAACTCTAGTCCCAGTTGCACAATGTGTAAAAAGACGGGCGCTTTATCGGGGCTTTATTTTTCAAAGGAGCAAAGTAATTTCAGTTTGGTAATTCATGTGTACACGTGATAAGTACTTTTGAATAATGCAAAAAAGATGGCCATAAAGTGATTTATCTTTCGGTTTATCCATGGGTAACTTCAGTGCATAACGTAATGCACAATTGCTTGAACTTCGAGAGTACAAAAATTTACAGCCGTGATGAATTACATAGACTTCGGCTTTAAGATATAACAAATTCGCTTGAATGGGCGGATTTTTAAGTTATCTGTCCGTTTTTAAAGTTATATATCCTTAATGCAATAAATTATTTTCGTAAAGGTTGGTGGACAATGAATCCTAAACACTAGAAAAACAAAAACTTTGTAATACTTAGTTTATGAAGTAAGGTTTTACAAAGGGTCGTCAAGCACCAACATAACAATGGTCATTTTTAGGCGGAAGTACAAGGGTCGTACAGTGGCCGGTCCACGATAAGCGCGGACGTACGGGGTTATACAGCAGCCGTCTTAGGCATAAATGATAATTATGGGTACGTTCAAGAAGTCAGTCAAATGCACATTTATTTTCAACCCGTATGCAAAGGCATAAACATGCGAATGCTACTACTAACAGGCTACTAGGATGAACGATTAAATGCAAAAAGATTTTGTTTAACGCCTATACAGTCTAAAAATGTTTCTAGAAATATCGAATTTGGTGTTATTATTCTATAGTGATTCACTTAACAGCAATTTGAGAAATGATAACATCTTCTTTTAATAAAATTAAAAACATTTTCTGAATTTTCACAAAATTCTGTATCGCTTTCGAATAATTCATCATTTAAAGCAGAAAGTTTCCTGTAGAGTACAGAATTAATTGCAACATAAACTAAGAGATATAACTTTACAATTTTTACTCGTAGTTCGAATTCATTTTAGGCCGTTTTTAAAATAAAACGAATTTTTCAGCAACTAAAAATTTCTAAATGCAGGAAATGCGCAACTAATTTGGACCAACTGTCAAATTTATCGAGCGAATGCAATGCATTTACATCGGCATTGAATTTGTTGAATGACTGCATGCTGAGAATGCGCATTTAACTGACTTCTTGAACGCACCCTATATATAATAAAAAAGTAAATATCGTTTAATTTTACTAGAATTTTGCTCTTTTATGGCCGTTTAAGTCTTTTACTTGAACTTGGATTTTGTACGCTCGAGTGTACAGCCTGTAAGACTTTTTGGGTATAGAAAAGCCACACGCCCTTTGTTTCGCCGCTGTACTGTGGCCTTTTATAGCAAAAATTACTGCACAGTCTGTACTGACCAATGTAAATATGCAACTAAGTTATAAGATACACTTTCGTAAATGTGATGATGTGACCGAAAAATAAGCTACCTTCATCTTTACGAATGCTCGGTACTAGCAAGGGCCAAGAGATAGACTATAGAAGAGAGTATTTCTACGATAAATTTAACGCATAATAATTTTAGAGATAAAGATAAGGGAATTGGACCAATTTCTCAAGTTAATTCTAAACTTAATCTACTTTCAATCCATTTAAAAAATTGAAGATCTAAGCCAGATTCTTCAAGTTTTGGACGCGAAAACCAACGAGGAAACCCAAACCCCGGATTGACGCTATCTTGATCAAGCCGGCGCAAGGTATAACCTACGCAGAAGTGCTGAAGGAAATCGACAGTAAGACCAACCCGGTAGCCTCACAAGAAGAAGTCAGATCCATACGGCAGACAAGGTCCGGGGGAGTTTTCCTGGAACTGGGCGACAAAACCAAGGATAAGGGGTGTTCCAGAGCTCCCTCGAAAAAATCCTAGGAGAAAGCGCTACAGTACAAAGGCTGAAACCTAAGGAGACCCTCGAATACGAGACTTGGACAACCTCACCACCTCAGAGGAAGTGACAGAGGCGATAAAGAAGATGGACGGAGAGCTGATCGGACTGCCAAAAGTGTCTCTCACCAGATTAACAGTAGAGCAGGACTGAAGATGGCAATCGTCGAGTAAACTGCCAAAGAAGCGAAAGAGCTACTGAAATCCCAGCGTATTAAGATTATATGGGTAAATTGTAGGGTGCGACGAAGATTGATGATACCGCGCTGCTATACATGCTTCGGTTATGGCCACGGGCAGGACGAATGCAAGGGACCGCAAAGACGACAGCTAGGGGTGTGCATCCGATGCGGCGATGAAGGTCACAAGAAGAGCGAGTGCAAGGCCCACGCAAAATGCTTCTTGTGCACAGAAAAGAAAATAGCGCCAAAGCTATTGAGACATGCACCGGGCTCGGGCAACTGCTTTACTTTCAGACAAGCGCTTGCAGAAGCCAAAATGTCCTAAAGGGCATGAAGTTCCTCCAGGGAAACTTGCACATAAGCGGAGTCGCTGATGACCTTCTTACGCAGATTACGCGAGACGCCGAAGCGGATCTCGTTATCATCAGCGAACAGAATTGGAACATAGAGGCTCGGGGATGGTACTGCGACACCTTGGGTACGGCAGCAATCTGGGCAGAAAATTATGACCCCAACAGAGGGTTCGTTTGGATTAGTAGCGACAAAGTAGTGTACGTGAGTTGCTACCTTACCCCAAACGAGAGCATCCAAGAACTTCAAGATAAACTGGATAGCTTACATAATACCATACGTGAATGAGAAGAAGCTGTTGTTTTCGCTGGAGACTTTAACGACAGAGCAACTGAATGGGGCATGCCCAACACACACTCAAGAGACAGACGTATCCTTTAGATGGCTGCTAGACTAGCCGTGAACGTAGTAAACACCGGAATAGTATCAACTTTCCGAAAGAATGGCTATGCAGAGACCATCCCGGATATTACTCTGGTATCGGAGACCCTGGCACCGATAATCAGCGGATGGAAGGTCAGTGAAGAGTACAACGGAAGTGGCCATCAATAGATAACCTTTGCTCTTCAGACAGAAAGAAGGGGGAGACAGAATACTGCCCCGAACAAATGGGTGGAACACCGGAAAACTAAACCGCGAAGCCCTCTTCGCAGTAATAGAGGGAAGAGCGATCGACGCACCAGATGAATCGAGCCCTGCAGAGCTCTTGGTCGACGACACAATGAGACGGATACGGCAGGGCTGCGATGCCTCCATGCCCCGCCGAAGAAAAGCGCCAAGAAGAAAACCAGTATATTGGTGGACTGCGGAGATTGCGGCCTTGAGGAGGAGATGCCTACCTCTCAGAGGAATCGCCACTAGAAGAAGATGGCGCCCTACCGGAAGGTGAAACAGCCGAGTACAAGGACGCAAGGCGGGAGCTCAAGCGGGCAATCACCAATAGCAAGCACCGAAAATGGGAAGAACTAAGGGTAGAAATAAACAACGATCCCTGGGGGCTCAGGCATAAGATAGCGATGCGCAAATTTGGAGCCCAGAAAACGAGAACGGGTCTGCATCCAGCACGCACGAAGAAAAGAGTGGACGCCTTATTTACAACCCAACCAGAAAGAACACAAGCACAGCACCCCACTACGATGGAAGAAGTCCCGCCTTTCAGCGTGGAAGAGCTCAAGAAGGTTTCCGGATCCTTGCAGAACAACATAGCCCCAGGCCCAGATGGAGTCCCAACAGAAGCCCTGAAAGTCATAGTCCACTCATGCCCACAGCTACTGTTGAAAATGAATAACGGTTGTCTGAAAGAGGGAACCTTTCTCAAGCGGTGGAAAGCACAGAGGCTTGTACTTATCAGAAAGGGGAAGGGAGATCCAGGAACTCCAGCGTCCTACAGACCCCTGTGCATGCTGGACACGGCCGGCCAACCATGGAAAAATTGGTGAAATCGCGCCTAGCATCAGACATACAGAACGCAGGATGCCTTTCAGACAAATAGTATGGTTTTCAGAAAGTGTGATCAACCATTGGAGCGGTAGAAAAAGTGGCGAAAGACTTCCATGCGGCTCAAGAAGGAAACCATCACTCAAGAAAAGTAGTCCTGCTGGTGGCACTGGATGTTAAGAACGCCTTTAATTCCGCGGTTTGACATGCTGAACGCCTTTACACTTTTAGAACACCGGAGTATCTCCTCCGGATGGTAGAAAGCTACCTACATGACAGGGTTCTCCTCCATGACACCACAGAAGGACCAGGCGATCCTACTGTACGGATGTGAGATCTGGGCTGATGTACTGAAGGTCGAAAAGTACAGGAAACGGATGGCGGCAGTACAGAGGAGAGGAGCCCTTAGAGTTGCCTCCGGCCACAGAACAGTGTCGGAGCCAGCGGTTCTGGTTTGGCAGCCGGCACCCCCATAGATCTATTGGCGCCAGAGCGGAAACAGCGTGATGACAGGCTGGCTGAAATCAGAAAAGAGGCAGCGAAAGTCGAAACTAGCGAATACGCCTTTACGAGATGGTAAGACCGCTGGGATAGAGAGACAAGATTAAGATGGACCGCTAGACTAATTCCAGACCTGAAGAAGTGGCTAAAGAGAGGACACGGGGAGGTAAACTACTACCTGACGCGGTGCTTGACCGTACACGGGTACTTTAACTCTTAACTTCATAAAATGGGAAAAACAGGAAGCCCAGCCTGCCAATACGGCGACTCAGAAGGTGGAACGCAGACATACAGGAGCTAGAAGAAGAGCTCGGGGGATTCACGCCCGCAGACATAGCGAACAGCATGCTTTGGACAAGTAGCATCTAAGGTTACATATATATCGCACGGCAGAATTAAACGCAACGTTGAGTTCTCTCTGCGATGCAGAATCCAACTGACAAAAAATGTCGCACCCATAAGTAATTAGAGGCACCAATAAAATTTTAACCAGCAACATCTTCGTATTCTTAGGTGTATATGCGGCCGATAACCAAAGTTTTCGAAAAGTTCCGTATAGTATATGCGAGATACAATATTATTTACATAATCGGACCAAGAAAGTGTCTTATTAAATATAACTTCCAAGTTCCTTACGTCTTTTTAAGGAATTTCTAAATCGTTTAAGAGTATTTAAGGGAAGAAACTCGTGTCAATCTTGTTTCTATAAATTACAATAGCTTCCGACTTTGAGGCATTAGGCAGAAGTTTATTTGTTTCAGCGGCAGATAAATAAGGCAGAACTGTGATGGGTACGGTATTCGGATATATCGATGTAAGAATTAATAATTAAATGGCAAAATGACTTGTGAAATAATTTTAATAAACCTTGGATGGACATAATGCAGGCCGCAAGCGTTTGAATTTATATCTAAGAGCACTTTATGTATATCATCAGGTGTTACTGCTATGAAAGAAAACCCTTCAATTGAATTAGAAGTTGGTATGGAAATCGAACTCAAAGATTCATTATAATGGTTTCCTACATTCGATGAATTACATATAAAAGAAAGGTTAAGTTCATGCGGCTTTTTAGAAATGTAACTGTATTTCAAGCTAACTGTGCTGATATCCTTTATGTTTCTCCATAGCTGGCCCGTTGAAAGCTTTACATCAAGTTTGGTGCTATAAAAACGAAGCTTTGAGCGTTTTATTTCAATATTAACCACGTTTTTCAAACTGCGAAACTGTTCTCGAGTTTCAGTGGCTCGAAAACGCTTCCATCTGCGTTGGGAGATTAATATGTCCTAATCGTTTCCGTAAACTAGGGCCAGCTGCTATCGTAAATTCGACGTGTTTTAAGTGGAACATAATAATGGAATTATAAATTTTATTTATTGTCCTAAATGGTACCATTGTTCTTCTGAAGAAGACATGAAATAAATCTGTTCCCAGTCATGATTTGAAAAACCAGGAAAAGCTATTTGATTATAAAAGAGCACCTTTTCTGGATTAGATAGCATAAAAAGGTCTAACAAAGATACTGAGTGAGATGTAAAATGCGTGGGAAAAAATTTACGACAGGGTGAAACCTAACTTTGTAACGCGTAGTCCGATTTGGATGGTTCTTCTTTTGTTGTATAGAGTATGATCCCCCATTGCCAACAGGAGAAAAAAATTTGGCATAGGGTGGGGGGAGGGGTAGGCTAACTTTGTAACGCGTGGACCGATTTGGATAATTCTTTTTCTGTTGGGTAGAGTATATTCCGTGGTTGATACCAGGAGAACAAATTTATGGTAGGGTGGGGGTGGGTGGTGGGGGTGGAACCTAATTTTGTAACGAGTGGTCCGATTTCGATGGTTCTTTTTCTGTTGTATAGAGTATGATCCCCCATTGCTAATAGGAGAATAATTTGGTCCTATGCTGAAAGGTGGGGTGGGGGGAGCGGTTGTCTAACTTCGTAACGCGTGGACCAATTTGGATAATTCTTTTTCTATTGGGTAGAATATTGATACTACGAGAAAACAAATGTTGCTGGGGAAGGGGGGGGGGGGGGGGTGGAACCTAACTTTGTAACACGTGGACCGATTTGGATGGTTCTTTTGCTGTTGTATAGAGTGTCATCACCCATTGCTAATAGAAGAATAATTTGGCCCATGGTGGGGGGTTGGGCGAGGGGAGAAGTTGTCTAACTTCGTAACGCGTGGACCGATTTGGATATTTCTTTTTCTTTTGGGTAGAGTATGCTCCCTGGTTGATACCACGAGAAAAAAAATTGTTGGTGTGGTTGGGGTGGGAGAGGGGGGTGGAACCTAACTTTATAACGCGTGGACCGATTTGGATGGTTCTTTTGCTGTTGAATAGAATGTGATCCACCCTTGCTAATAGGAGAATAATTTGGTCCTATGCTGAAAGGTGGGGGTGGGGTAGTAACTTCGTAATGCGTGGACCGATTTCGATGATTCCTTTTCTGTTCGGTAGAGTATGTTCCTTGATTGATACCATGAGAAAAAAAGTTGAGTGGAATGGGGGTGGGGTAGGGGGTTATAACTAGCTTTTAACGCGTGGACCGATTTGGATGGTTCTTTTCGTTTTATAGAGTTGAAGACACTAAAAAGTGAAAAATAAAATAGTTTTAAAAAAAAAAGTTGAACCGACTTCACAAAAAGCGCTAAAAAGCATAAAATAATTTTTAATTTTATATCTATTACGACATTTTGAAGTCGGTGCAAATTTAACAAATAAAACAACTACAGAACCACAATTGAAAATTTACGTAATTCTACCTGAACGTTTCAGCTCACGGGATCAAAATTAAGGACGATTAAATACTTTTGTTGTAGTTGTTTGGTTTGTTTAATTTGCACCTATTTTTATTTCCCAATAGATACCAGACTATCGCTGATATGTCGCCTTAACCATGTTTCAGCTATGCAAAGACATCCAAAAGTGATAAACCGAAAATTTCTTTAAATTCATCAATCTTGGGAAATAGGCTCCGTGCATTAAAGTGGCAAATTCCTAATCCCTCATGCTGTCTGCACAGTATCTCAATTAATGCTTTTGAACTATTCAGGGCAAGAGAAGCGGTCACATTACTTACTTTATGTCCTTTATGTAATGTACAATGAAAGAAAGAGGAAAGAAATGGCCACAGCAATTAATGCAAAATATTCTATGCTTCGAAGTTGATCTACATATTCATAAAAATATTTCAACAATGATTTAATAGTCGTATAGGTGTTCAAATTGGATGACGTTAAAACTGTAGGTCCCCTATTGTTGTGTTGTTGATGTGTACTTGCCTTTCGTCTTACTAATAAAGATGTATTGGATCTTGTCCTATGAAAATGTTATTTCTTAACTATTTTCAAAATATAGCGTGGAAAAGAAAGAAACTTCAAATTATCGCACTGACGAGATCAACCAGAAGCACGAGATTACTTTTAACTTTTATTAAAAAAGAAAAACCATATAAAAAATTGCAAACACGCAGACGAATTAAAGCCACGTTTACCTATCTATCATATGACGTATCATATCACCCAGTAGTCGCTTTGAATGGTTCCGCTGCAGCAGGACCACTGAAAGTCCGCTAATTAGGGCTCGGACTATTCGCATATTCGAATAGTATTCGAATATTCGAATAGTGTATTCGGTATTCGAATAATTCGAGTGGTATTCGAATTATTCGAATACTATTCGAATAACGAATAGTGCGAATATGCGAATACGACGAATATTATTCGAATATTCGCAAATGCACGAATATTACAATATAAACCGTATTTTACTCCACATATTTATATTCCATCATTTCTGAAAATAAGGGACCATCAACAATAGACGTCCGAATTTTAGGGTGATTCCCCCCCCCCCTGTTCTTTCATCCCCATTTACCATGGACGTTCACATTTCACTTGTTAGTACAACAGCACAGATTTTATGCTTGATTAAAAGATCGAGAATTTTGCGCACTTTGAGATGATGTAATTGCGCAATATCTCAGCCTCAGTATTATTGTTGTTTATATAACACGAATATATGACAACAGGAAAGGCCCTCATCTGTGAAACCGTGTACGTGTGATCGGCACTTTTCTTTTAGGCGAGGTGAGGACGGAGAGCTCTTCTCCTTAGTTTGCAAACTGTCAAAATGATTGCCGTCAATTGTCCGATGGTTTAAAATTTTGTTTTGTAATTACATATAAAGTTTCGAGTGTTTTCTACTATCCTGTTTAGTGTAATATATTAGCGAACTTTAAAGCTAATAGCTTTCAACTTTTTAAAATGTATTTTAATACTGCCAGTGTAGTATTTTAATACTGCCATTTTAGAAATGAAGTGCGCGATTTTGTGTTGTGCAAATAATCGGCGTTTTTAATGTGGGATATCGTTTTTCAGGAAGTTTTTGATTAAAATAATGTTCTGTTAGTTCTTAAGCTTAATATAATTGCGTTGACACGCTAAGAACAGCAACGGAATGCAAAGAAAAGTGAAGTTTTCTTAGCGTTCTTAGTTTGTTTACATTTTCTATGATCGCAATTTTTTGCTTCTCCTTACTTCTCCTTAGCTAAGCCAGTAGCTCGTGATTTAACTTTTGTAAAGGGACACTAAACACTTAAATTCGGTACAAGAATCTTTGGCACGAGAATGCAGAAGACAAGATTTGGGCGGAATTAGAAGTAAAGATGCTTTCTTGCGAATCCGGAGAAGATTCGGAACAACAAGCAGACAGTTTGTCGAGATCCTCAAGACCGTCGGGCTTCGAAAGGGACCTCGACTTCATATTCAAGCGTCCAACGACGGCCCAACGCAGGAAAACTGTGGCCGAAGAGCTGTAGAACTTTCGGAACGCCCCCGAAGTGGTAGGTGACCCCCTAAAGTGGTGGAAGTGTAATGAGAAATCATACCCAAGACTAAGCCAGCTAGCTAAAAAGTACCTATGCATTCCCGGAACCTCAGTTCAATCTGAAACAAATTTTTTAACTGGTAGCAATATTGTTACTGCCAAAAGATCGTGTCTTCATGCTGGCAATGTTGATATGTTGATCTTTTTATACCAAAATAAAATTTCAAATTCAGTCATGTAAGTGCATCGACATATTTTACATAAACCTGTTAATATCAACAATTTCATCCAAACGTCTGTCGCTTAGTGATAAAGATGCAAAACAGGCCCGCGTCCAGATTTTTTCTCGGGAGGGGGCGAGGGGTCATGGTTGTTTGAAGAATGCGGTCGGAAGGAGGAGGATGGGAAAGGGGGTTTACAAAATGAATTCAGCCCCATTAAGTTTAACACAAACACCTGTATTGAAGCAGGATAACGTACACAAAAATCAAACTATAACTTTATAACATTTTCTAAAACTTTGTCTTCGTGTAAGAAGGGATGAATATTAATATTTGTCAATTTTAAGGTGCAAGATTGTTTTAGAATACGTGTTATTAAAAACATGTTTCCGACTCATAGGAAGTTTCAAACACGCGAGCGAAGCGAACACAAAATTTTAATATAATAGGAAGCTTAAAACGCAAAAAATGGATTCAGCAAAGCATCTGGGCCAAATGTTGCGGTTGCCTAATATTTTGTCTTTTTTTGTGGGAGGGGGGGGGAGGGGCACGATTCTCTTCAACCTCCCCCCATGGATCTGGGCCGGATCCAAAATCTCTTCGCATAATCTTTTTTGCATTAGATACGGTAGCGATGCGATAAATTCAATCTGAATAGTGTAAAATACGATTACATACGAATACAATTTATTCGAATAGCACGAATACTTATTATTCGGATAAGCCTATTCGAATACCACGAAAAATTCGTGTATTCGAATAATATTCGAGTATTCGAATATTATTCGTGTATTCGCGAATTATTCGAGACCTGCGAATATTCGAATATTCGAATAGTGACTAACTATTCGAATCACAGTCCGAGCCCTACCGCTAATCGGTTAAGGAGCCGACAGAGCGTCAGGTGGTGCATCAAATTCCTATGACCGGTTGAGAAGGTGGTTTGGGCACTAATTGATTCCAGAATTTTGCGGTTGAGCAGGGAAAGGCTCTGAGGAAAGTTCGATCGTATCAAGTGTGTTTGAGAGAACTGTCCTTCTTCTGCAAGGGCAATGTGAAGGTCATACTTGACACGAATGTACAAGTTGAGTCTGACTAAATCTGCCGCCTGGATGTTTGTGCAGATGAAAAGAAGCCAACCAGTCCAGGCAATAGGTGTAAGGATAAAATGTAATGCGGTAATTTGAAGTTTAAGGATACTTGTGGGTTTGCAGTTTCCTCATTAGTTGTATTTTGACTTTCGGTGACCTACGTACACCTAGAATATTCATTTACACTCCGTTTCACAGAAACAATAGAAATACTTTAGTATATTTTGTAAATATGAATTTTATTCTAAAGTACTGTTAAGTTTATTCTGTAGTAACAACTTAATATGGTATTACGTTAAATGAGGATGTCTACATGAATAAAATGATGTAATTTACTTCAACATTTAGGTTAGTTGTTCGAAAAAAATGTAAAAATTACTCACATAGGTATACTCATTAATTATAATTATAAAAGTTGTTTCCCTTTTGTGTGCAAAGTGTTTCCTGCTTCCTCCGCTACATCGATACCCTTAACAAAAAATTTTCATAATCTTATTAACAATGTACAGTGCGTTTCATAATTATAGCACACCTACCAACTTCATGCAATTTAAGCGATAATTTTTTGGTTTTGCACATTGGCACAAAACAGATTGTGCTAGAATAAATTCTCTCTCTTCCGCTCTCAGAAAAAAGAATTTTTTTTTGTTGGATTGTTTCGATCATTCCATAGCAGTGATGTCCAAACCTATGCCCGCGGGCAAATGAGCTTTTGAGCTTTTAAATTCGTATATGCACTTGTTTGGCTGTATTCGGTTTCCTGTTTTTGCGTTTTTTAATCGTTAAAGTATACAAAAGTTAAAAAATCGTCATATTTAAGTAGTTTTGTAAGCAATTATACAAAATCTTAAAATATATAACCTTTTGCAAACATTTTAAGGTTCTAAATTAAACAAACAGTACGAAATGCTTCGAAAGCTTTTAGGCATTCCTCACATTAAGTAGTGTGAGTTTGGCCATCACTGTTCCATAGTACTATTCGATATCTGAGCTTAAAACTGCAATTTTGAAGGAGTGGAACATGTTGCATCAAAATTTGTTCAAATTGATGCCTGAGTCAATAAAAAAAAATTTTTGGATAGATAAAAGCTTAGGGCAGTGTAATTAGATATTAAATATTGTTTTGTATCACAATTGCAAAAATTAAGTTGAATTTTGTTTCGTTTTTTTAAATGTTCTATAATTATGAAACGCGAAAAAAGACCTAAAATTGCAGTGTCTCACTTCTTATAACAGTACTATGGAATGATCGAAACAATCCAACAAAAAAAATTCTTTTTTCTCAGAGCGGAAGCGAGAGAATTTATTCTAGCACAAGCTGTTTTGTGCCAATGTGCAAAACCAAAAAATTATCGCTTAAATTGCATGAAGTTGGTAGGTGGGCTATAATTATGACACGCACTGTATGATTTTGCTTATATACCTAAACTCCATTATTATTATTTTTTTCTAACATAATTATAAAACATTTTCTAATATTATTACCAATATAACGTATTACCTATGTTTATGTTCTACATATGCGCTGATAAATAAGAAGTAAATTATATTATCATAATATTTTTACAAAAGTTAAATTGTATCAGTAAATTTTGAATTTAGTAATTCTATGTATAGAGTAAGTAAAGAAAATATTAAAACTGTTTCTATAAAGTTTCTATTTCTGATATTTTCAGTCTACAGTTTCCAGTATTGCCTTAGTAGAAATATTACTCATATCTTAATTAATCTTCTGATTTAAATTTGTGCGTATTCGATCTAGTTTTTGCGTATGTAAAATTTTCGGGACTCAAGAGAAACGCTGGTTTTAACCATTTAATATTAATAACTGTTTCTTTTCCATTAACTGGTATCTTACAATGATGGTGCTTCTTTGACAAAACTTTATAAAGGCACTATAAGGTGGATTTAGGAACTTCATATTTCGTTATTCAGTGGTGTTAAACGGCATTACAGACTGTGTCTGCTGGGAAGTTTATGATGGGTCTGACTTTTTGCCAATGGGAAAACCTATCGTTAATAGTTAGTTAATAGTCCTTTGGGGGTAGTATTGGTCCTACAAGGTCCAAATAGATGTGTTCGAATCGCCCCGAAGAGATGTTAAAGATACCATGAGAAGTGTAAATATTTCTATGGACTTTGGCCTTTTGTCAAGAAACGCATGTCTTAGCCCATTTGTTACTCTCGGTGTTAATTTTGATACTTGGGTGAAATAAATTGTGAATTGAATCGAAAACTAGTCGACAAAATTTCCCTGGGAGGTACGGTTAATTGACTTGTATAATGTTGGGCAATGGGTACTTGCTGAACATTTTGCGGTACTAAAGAGCCTATAATTTCAGCTCGGTCTCCAGTCTATAGATTCAATTTTTGGCACCATATGCAACAGTGAAGAAGAAGAGGGTCGACGTATTCTTAACGTGCAATCTTCTTGCATGCGCTACAGTCAGAGTAATTTGTGTGTGAGAAATAGAGAACGTTACGGATGACATCGGTGTTAAAATCCAGTGGTGCTTTAAGACTGGAAAATTTGTTTAGAATTGATTCATATTCATCCTTAAGGAGAAACAGTTTTGGAAAGAAGATTCGAAAATGCGGGAAATGAAAACTATCGCGATCTGAGAATTTTTTGGTCGACGAAATTATACAGAAAATCTGCACCGAAGATTGCATAATAAATTCAAGCAATTTTAAAGAAGTGTGTGAAATAACGTCGCAATTCTAAATCTTGAACCGTATGTGGTGATTGGGGTGTTGTTTGCTGATACCAGTTTATAATCTGTGTAAGGTATATGCTTAGTAAGTGTATTTTTGGGCAATATAGAAATTTGAATCTGATGTGGATGATAATGATAATTGATAAGGAAGAGAACGACTTGAACGGAAGACTGCCATCCGAACAACTTTGCGCGAGCAGTCTTACTTAGAAAATTTGGAGTAAACAATTCGTCTCTGTTCGATAATTATAACATTAAAAAAATATACACAAAATATGCACGAAATGTACACTTGACCCGAGTGAATTTGCAAAAAAAACAAATTCAAAATAAACTTTTAAATTATTTTTTTCCAATTATTACAATATAATTTCTTACTGTATTTATTTCCATAACGCAATATATAAAAATTGAATACAATTTGCTTCAATTTTTGCTTTCAATACAATTTCTTGTATGAATAAGAACAATCTTACTCTAACAGTTCTGCACAAATTTTCTGTTAAATCATCTGAATTTTAATAACCACTTTGCATCAAAATCCACCTGGTGGAAAAGTCTTGCAAACCTACTACGCTGATCTACTAGCGAACAAGAGCATGAAGAGTTACAAGTAGGCAGAAGTACTTTGAAGTACTTTATACTTTTACACAGTCCAATGGAAAACAACTGCTACGTACAAGTAATGCCTTAAACTTTATCTATACGTTACGTAAATGAAACATGGATACAAAAGCTATCATTTGCAATCAACTTATTCAGTAAATTGCTTCTGATCTCCAATTAAAAAAATTATCTAATTTTTTGTGGTCTCGATTAATTAAAAGGTTTAATGCTTAATTTGCATAGAGCCTTAATTTTTTAAACACTAGAAACGTAAAAGGACCAAATTTAAATTCATTAAATTTTATGAAAATTTCTTCTACATTACAAACTTAGTGTTGTTTATAAAGAATTAGCTCTTATCACTTCGATAGTTATCGCGTAAAGCGAATGAAAGCACTATCTAGATTCTAGTACTACCCAAAAGGCAAACATAACGCTCTGTCATTATCTAAATTAGTTTACAACTCAAGTTGATCTAAAGCCTTAAGACATTCCTCTTATCTCTTATCGCACTTTTATTAAAGAGAAACGCTCCTGAACCCGGAGTCTATTGTCTCCTCTGTTTACAGGAAAAGCTTCATTACTTCGATCTATGTACACTGGAACGCCATCGTTAAGTAATCCCCTGGTGAATGGAAAGAGGATTTCAAAAAGTGGGGCATATCTATATTACATCTCCACTGCTGTGGGCTCTTATGCTATGAAAGGAATGATGACTCCCTGTTAACTTATTCATACATACATGTGTGAAGAGAAAATCAATGAAGCATGGCAGTGGTAAATAATGTCGCCGAGCCGATAATAAATTGCTACCAGATTGCAATTTTTAACGAAAAATGATGAAAATTTCATTGCGGAATTCACCTAGTTTCCGGTTTCATTAAAATTTCAGTCGCTTGGTTAATATTCAAGCAAAATTTTAATATTCGCGGATTTTGTGTCGCGCTTTAATGAATATAGGTGTACTGCTTCTGGTACAATGAAGTAAATCGCAAAATGGGTTAACACATTTTACACCCAAGTAAAGTAGAAAATTTAGCATTTACAGTACAATAAATATCCCCGAACCTGAATTTTACAAATTTCTGTATTATTTTAAGAAAGCATTTAAAAACATATTGCTCCCGAGGAGAAGTAAATAAATTTGCTGAACAAGTCGGATTCAGCACCTCAGGCGGATAGGATTCCTATTTTTAATTACCTCGTAGATTCTTCACTATTGTTGTTTGCTGAAAAGAAGATTTTCCTGGATACTAAACAGTCGAAATACAACTTAAATCCTGCATAATGAAAAACCATGTTTAGGTTAGGATAAATTAAACGTTGTCATTGTCACTAATTTTCAATCGACTACGACAAAGCCAGGGGCGGATTAACCTAGTTTTTCTCAAAACTGCATTTTCAGAAACCATTTCCAGCATACCTCGAGAACTAATGGACCGATTTAGTTAGAATTTTTACCAGATATTCTTTAAACAATTATATAGACCCTGTCGACCGACTGTTTTATAAGCTTAACGTTTTTTTTAATAAATAAATTAAGGTCTATTTTTGAATGTAAGATCACAATATCAACTTCAACCCAATTTTTCGAAAACTTTAAATTTTAAAAATCCGGGTCGTCAAAAACTGGTTTATGTTTAAGGCTATTAGGTCCGTAAAGGTTGGGGATAACTGTGTAGCAAAAAGGCGTATTCCTAATATTTTTTGGGTCTCCTGTTCCTAGAGGTTTTGCCAGCAATTTATTCGTAGAAATTTAAAAATGCTATTTAAATTTTTACTTTATTTATAACCAGAGATCCTTTTATTTTATTGGATCTGCTTTCAATTTTCATTAATTTTGTATTTTACTCTAACAACTTTACATTGATATCTTATTTAAAATTTTTTTTTATTAAGTACAGTCATTGACGATTATTATTTTAATTTACAAAGTGTTTGGTGTAACCCTATTCAAAACTTATCGAAGTCTACATGCTGATTAAATATATTTGAAAGTTACTGTGAACACATATTATCAAATTGAATTTAAAATAGATATATCATAATGATATAATAAAATAATTTTAAATAAAAGTAAATAATTAATTATGTTCCAACCGCTACAATGATATCTAGTTTAATAAATTTTCTTTAGATAAAAATTGACAAAACAATGGGTACAGTAAAAGCGATTTTTACAAAACACCTGTCGGGGAAACTCCACCCCAGCCCGGTCATCAGCGAAGAACTTAGCCATCGCTGTACCACCTCACATGAAATCATAGGTACTCCGAAACATCCCAGAGCAAATCCACCGACACTGCCCACAGCTAGCAACAGCACAAAGGATACTAGAACACAAGGGATATTATTACGCGGTAATCATCGACCGACCACGGGAATCACCTAGTATACCATAAAATTCACCATCTCCAGGTAACTCTCTTCTTTTTATTTTTAATCGACTTCCCAAAAACAAAGAGGTTATAAGTTCGACGTGTATTTTTTCTTATATCTGACCGGGCATAACTTCGTAACGCGTTGAGCGATTTTGATGATTCCTTTTTTTTGGGTAGAGTATGTTCACCGATTGGTACTGTTCACCCTTCACCTACTTAAACAAATATTTTATTGCCATAATCAAAAATGAAATTTCTCTCAATTCTTAGCTTCAATTATATATGTATACAATAGCACACTTACATAGTATTTATAAACTAAATGTACAAATTGCTCATTTCATTTAAGCATATGTAGTAGTTACTTCATAACATTTGAAAGTATACATTGTTGTTCAAAGTGCAGTATAGTTGGTTATGTAGAGTTTTAATTTGCTCATCAGACTCACTCTAGTTGAAGCACTCATATCGATCATATGTATAAATTTTAAAGTGGAATAAATAATTAAGGATTCTAAAGTTGCCTTTGCATTTTGTGCAGTGAAATTTAATGTGCCACTCACTACAGTCCCTTAATTAGAAAAAGGAACATTTACTCGATTTGGAGTTAGAGAAAATAACTGTGAGATCACGTGCGGAAATCACATGGAAATTTAGCGTACAGTCCATCCTTGCTCATCCGGAACATTCTGGTCCTTCGAGCCGGATATAAGGAATAAAGGGATAAAATTGACTCATCATCATTTAAAGAAAATCAGGATTCAGGATAAGTACAAATTTGAATATACTCGTATACGAAACGATAAATTAACCGCTACCTAACATGGTGTGAAATTCATTTTACCGAATTCCCATTAATAAATAGTGAACTTTAATAAACTAATTGTGGGTAAATCTAAAACAATTAAACTCGTGCTAGAATTTGGTGAATATTTGGAAATCTTACATCATCACAAAGTGCAGTGATAATTCAAAGGGCAATAAACGGCTTTCGGCATCCATTTGTTAGAGAACAATCATTTTCTGAGAGAAACGTTTTGAGCATCATTACAAAATCAGGAACTCGAAACAAGTACAAATTAGCAAAGTAAGAAACGATAATATGGTGTCACCGGTACTTAACATGGTGCGAAATTCAGTTTCTCTGAATTCTTATTAATAAACAGTGAATTTTGATCAAATAATTTGCGTATAAATCCAAAACAATAAAACAATTAATTTGTGCTCGAACTTGGTAAATATTTTGAAATTTTTTGTAATCGTCACAACGTGCAGTGATATTATTCAAATCAATAAACGGCTAGCGGTATCCATTTGTTAGAGGTCAATTTTATTTAAAACGGTCTGAGTAGCATTGCAAAGTTAACCAACTTGGTAAATAATAATTGTTGAACGGCATACATACATACATATTGGTATTTAACACACACTTGAAAACCGACTAGGAAATACATGAATTCTATATATAACAAATACACATATTGGATAATTTGACATTTCATTACTTTGTGCACAATGCAAAAATTGCAAGAACAAGTGAGTCGGTAAAGTTCTTTAGGTTACGGTGATTTCGAAGTGGGATTTGCTAAATCGGTTTGTAGATAGGTAACAAGCGGATATGTTTTATTAATACAATTAAAACAATTTTTATATTGAACTTTGATATACCATTGTTAACAAAAAAAAAAACTTTTGGACATTATTATTAATAACGAAAACATATTTTGAGAGCCGAAGAATGTGCTTTACCTTTGGATATTGTATCAAGGTTATAATTTAATTGAAATAGGTGATGATCTATCAGCAAATATACATGAATTTACTCAAAACAGTGTCAAGAAACTAACGTGGTATGAAATACAATTTCTTTAGAAATATTCGCGATTTCGATGAATGTGTGAGATATACTTTACATTAAATAAATAAATATTGCAGAACTTGAACTGGTTTGCGCATTTGATTTAGAAATTGAGTTAATTTACGAAATAGGATTGCTATTCCAGATTTCCTATTTGTTCTCCAGTTCGTCGATTCAAATAGAAAGAAAGTGCCTAGGAAATTATAACAGGCAGCAGGCACATAAATGTCAACAACAACTATGAATGACAAACTCCTTGTACAAAAAAGGGGAAGAATTAAAGGCACAATAACAAAAATCAAATCCTTTGCTGACACTATTAACGAAAACACGAGCAAGGAAGAGATTTCAGTGCGTTTAGATAGGCTTAACGAAGTTTTCTCTGAATTTTGTGACATTGAATTGCTTCAGTTTGACGGTCAAAATTCAGAAATGGATGAGTATGAGGAAAAGTACCTTTCGGCAAAGGCAATACTCGTTCAAGCTTATAACGCTTCAACAACGGAAAGGGGAGAGGTGAGGGATCTGAATGCATCAATGTCGAGATTCATTCAACAACAGAAATCATTTTTTGAGGGACTTGATAGAAGCAATGAAGCATTAACAAACACACGATTACCTCGTCTAAATATTCCCTATTTTTCTGGGGAATACAAAGAGTGGCCTTCTTTCCAGGACCTGTTTGAAGCATCAGTGCATAGAAACAATTCCCTTTCTGCAAGTCAAAAATTTCAGTATTTAAAGGGTTTGTTACGAGGCAATGCAGCTAGCCTCATTCGTTATTTGACTATTAGTGATTCTAATTATGAGGAAGCATGGCAAAAGCTCACGGAAAGATGGGAAAAAAAATCACATATTGTTATCTCATTAATCAAAACTTTCATAGAACAGCCGCAAATTCACCAAATCACATTAAAGGGACTACGAAATATGTGCGACTTGAGTGATGAAGTTATAATTGGCCTCAAATCGCTTGGCACAAATGCGGAAGCCAGAGATCCGTGGCTTATTTATATCGGCCTTACTAAAATAGATACAGATACCCGTGAACTATGGTCAAAGGAAATTGCTGGAAAGGACTTCCCAACATTTTCAGAATTTTTAACCTTTTTGAGCAAACGGTGTGATGCCCTCGAGACGTGTGGAGCTATTGCTAAAAAATCGTCATCACCCAAAAAGTCATTACATTAAGAGTCATTTAGAGTTGACACAAAGATATGTCCAAGATGCTCAGCAAAACAAGCTAACTTCCATCAACCTCACCAAGCTGATGCCATAATTACTTCAAAGGAAGCTTCAACTAATTGCACTCAAGTTTGTTCTACAATCAACCAGGAAGAAGGGAATACCTCTATATTAGCTCTCGACAAACCTACAGCAATTGCTTCTCTAAATACATGTCTTTCATATTCTGAGTTAAATCCAAGCAACACTAATTCAATGCCTCATAAGGGTGCTCTTTTACCAACAGCAATCGCCAACGTACTAGATAATCATGGGCACCTGCAACCATGTAGGATACTTTTAGACTCAGGATCACAAGTCTCACTAGTTTCTGAGTCTTGCGTTCAACGTCTAGCTTTAAAAAGACATAATGCGCGATTACTCATCAATGGGCTATTTTCATCACAGGCTGGAGTAACTAAAGGAAAGGTACAGTTAAAGATATCTTCACGTTGGAATAAGCATAATGAAGTAGAAGTCATCGCCTACATAATGAACAAATTAACTTCGCTAATACCGTGAGAAAGGACTAAGATGTAGCCCGGAAACTGGTTCAAAAACCTGAAATTAGCTGACACCCAATTTAATAACCCATCAGCAATAGACATAATTCTCGGATCTGACTACTTCTTTGACACATTACTACCTGGTCAAGAACGCGATAAAAACGGAGGTATAGTTGCTCAAGAAACTATCTTTGGATGGGTGCTATCTGGTAGCTTATTTGCAGCTCCATCATTGATCATGAACTGCCATATAGAAGTTGCTGTTGACCTAGATAAGTCCTTGGCACGTTTCTGGGAAATAGAGGAACTCTCAACAGTTGACAAGGGTCTGACAGCTGAGGAAATTCATTGTGAAACAAAATGCAATGACAGCTATTATCGGGATGAATCAGGAAGATATGTTGTTTCTCTTCCATTTAAGGAAGACGTGCCTTCACTCGGCGATTCCAAGCGAAATGCATTATCGAGGCTGTACAATATGGAACGTCGGTTTGAAAAGGATTCTATTTTAAAGGAGCAGTATATTAAATTCATGCGCGAATATGAACAGCTGGGACATATGGAGCCAATCTCAGAAAATCAAGTTAAAATAGATCCAGAAGGTTGCTTTTACCTGCCACATCATGCGGTATTCGAAAATGCGGCAACACCAAAAATTCGAGTAGCTTTCGACGGGTCCTGTATATCAGATTCTAATATCTCCCTCAACGAAAAATTAATGGTTGGACCTACCATCCAGCGTGACCTAGTCTCTATATTGATAAATTTTCGGAAGCACACAATTGCATTTTCAGCCGATATAGAAAAAATGTACCGGCAAGTGTTAGTACGACCAGAAGATAGAAATTTTCAGCGGATCATGTGGAGAGAAAATTGTTCGAGCCCTGTAAAGCACTATAGACTTAACACTGTTACTCTTTCAACTAATAGACTCAAATAGCGGCTGGTGTTCAAAGAGAACAATCCTCAGTGAGTCGTCAAGAATATTTGATCCCTTGGGGTGGTTATCACCAATAATCGTGTCAATAAAGATTCTGTATCAAGAATTGTGGCTCACCAAACTTGATTGGGATGATCCCTTGCCTCAAAATATAGCCAAATACAGTCCATCCTTGCTCATCCGGAACAGGTACCATGTCAAAAAAATGTTTAATGAAGTGTGGTGCGTGGGTGGGGGAAAGCCAAACTTTGTAACGCGTGGACCGATTTGGATGGTTCTTTTATTTTTGTACAGAGTATGATCCCCCATTGCTAACAGGAGAATGATTTGGTCCTATGGTGAAAGGTGTGGGTGGGGGGGAGGGGTAGTCTAACTTCGTAACGCGTGGACCGATTTGGATAATTCTTTTTCTATTGGGTAGAATATGAGCCTTGGTTGATACTACGAGAAAACAAATGTTGCTGGGGTGGTCGTGGGAGAAGAGGGTGGAACCTAACTTTGTAAGGCGTGCACCGATTTAGATGGTTCTTTTTTTGTTGGTATATATATATATATATATATATATATATATATATATATATATATATATATATATATATATATATATATATATATATATATATAGATATGTAAATATATTTATATATGTAAATAATTTGCTTTAATTTTGAATAGTAAATCATGAAAACAATGTAAATAAAATAATAAAATATAAGTTTAAAAACTAAAATCAAACTACGCAAAAGCTGAAAACAAGCATAAAATATTATAGAGCAAGGTCAAAGCCCTGATTCAAAACCCACCATCTTGGACTAAAAGTAGTTGTAGTTCCTTTAGATTTGTGACGTTTTCTGCCCGGCAACAACACAAATTTTAGTTTTTAAACTTTTATTTTATTTAGAATAATATGGATAATATGTATTTTTATTATATATGTATGTGATGGCACATAGTAAAAGTGACCAGAAGTGAAATTAAATTAAATATGTTTCACTGAATTCTTTTCTTCTTTAAGAAACCTATCAAAATACCACAGTTAGTGGTAATTATTGGTCCAGATATCGCGATTAGAAATTCGTAAAATTTCAAATGCGATACTCAACTCCTTCGCAATAAATAAGTAGCGCCCAGTCTTGTAATGTACTATAAAATTGTTGTATAAAATCTTGATAGTTATGTATAATCGGCCGCGGGTTATATGTACATATATAGCGGATTAATGGGTATGAGTATATAAGATTTATTAACGCGATCTATAGCCAAAAAGGCAACCGCGGAAGAGCCAGAGATAATCGCTAAAATTATAATATATGTATAATGGGTAAATCATTAGAACCTTTTAGATTTAAGTCTCAAATTTAGCTTTCAGAAGCGCTGAAGTGCGGCCCCGCTAAAACATCCCTACCTAACAATCTGCCCCCCCCCCCCCCCCCCCTCTGTCGACTAAAGTGTACGAAACCACGGTGAAATAAATTCTTTTTTTTCAAACACTAAACAGTTTTAGTCTGAAATTGCCGAAAGGATACAATTCTGTTTACAGAGTTTTGGTTCAGCACGGCGTGTGATCACTGTGTTCTAGTCAACCTAAATAGGTAAGAAATTGAAAAAAAGGTAAAACCACTTGTTTTACTTCCACATAATCGGAGTGGCAAAAATTTTGGGATGGTGATCTCTCAAAAATATGAGCGCTCAAAATTTTTTGATGGACGTTTCGACCTGAAAGTGTAAGCTGGTCATCATGAGCGTGGTACTTACACTTTCCACCACTGACATCCATGGCGGAAGGTCAAAACCTCAACTCCTATAAGTACTCAGTTTGAAAACTAAGTACGAATTTTATGAAGAGGATTTTTAGTCCATCAATTTCATAAAATACCAATACTGGTTAAATATTGCTTTATCAGAAAGTTTCCTTTCAAAAAAGGAAACTTTCTGATAAGAAATTGTGCTAACCCCTTAACCTCTACTCTTAAAATTGCCTGAAGATTCAACAAAAAGTATTCTCCCATTGTCCTTCTTGTACCTGCCAAAGCTGGGCACTTACTCACATCGCAACTGCCATTATAAGAAGCACCAAGTCTGGTCGTATGTTCGCCTATTAAGCAGTGCCCTGTGCATACTGCGACTGATTTCACGATTACAGCTCGAGACCTGCTAAGCAGCTCCTGGTACTGCTCCCTGAGCGTGTTTTCAGCAGATGTTTTCTTTTTTCTAGGTTAGGTTTGCCACTATGACTGGTGGATGGTTTTAGTAATTAATAATATCTTGGTCTCACTTGAAGATGAGGGGTAAAAGGTGGTGGCTTATGCAGACGACCTGGCAGGTGGGGAGTTACATATAGCTTATCGGTCAATCCTCAGTAGACAGTAGCAGGTCCCTTTACAAGGAAGAGAGTGACTGAATCCTTCCAAACTCTGAAATTAGGCGTCAGCACGTTGGCACTAACTAATCAGGCCAGGTACTCAAGTGTAATACTTGTCAAACTAAACTGGGGCAGGAGCATAGATAAGTGCGCGAAAAAGCCGCCGGGAGCGTTCTAAGCCTGCAAGAAAATGTTTGGTAAAAAATGCGGCTTAAGCCCTAGTATTATACATTGGATGTACCTTGTGTACTATTGTGAGACCACTCCTTACTTATGGAATAGTAGTCTGGTGGACTGCTAAAGAGAAACAGAAGAATCTTAAGAAGATTAAATTCATGAGCTGCCTGCCTGAGCATCTCCCGAGCAATTAGAACAACGCCAACTACGGGATTGGAGACCATTCCACCACTTGACGTCTACTGTAAAAGTATAGCTGCTCGTGGCGCCATAAGACTGAAAGAGCGGGAAGGATGTTACTATCAGGTTAGATTTTGGCCTGATGGTAACATCCTTCCCGCTCTCTCAGTATTGTGGCGCTGGCTTGGCAGCGACATAGGAATTAATATAGACAATAAAGACGCTGGACTCAAACGTAGCAAGGTCACAGCTGGAACGTAGGTGCCACAATAGTTTCAGAACTTAGGAGCAAAGCACAAGGTAACTCTCTACTGGAGCTCTGGTCATAGTGGGGTACAGGGTATTGAGCCTATTGACACGCTTGCTAAGGACGGATCTCAACTGAACATTTGCTGTATGTACAGGTCGATCGACCGGCCTGTACAGTTAGTAAAAAGAAAAGTTAGCCTTAAAGCTATTCAGCTTGTTAAGGAAAGATGAAGCAATTTGACGACATGTGGTATGTCGAGGTAGCTGTGGCCAGTATGAGACATTAAGAAAACGCTTTCCTGCAAAAGAGAAGCCGCACCGATCCCCAAAATATTGTGACAGTCCATACTGGTCACTGCCTATTCGGCAGACACGCAGAACACTTACGCATCCCCACCAATAACGTTTGTGGAAGTTGTTTGGACGACCGAGAAATGAAAAGCATTCAGCGTTTACTATTCGATTGCCCGGAGAAGGTACAAAGCGTTAGGCGCGTACTTCTTCAGTGGATTGGACGAGGTTGCTAAAATAGGGATGAAGCAGCTTCTCCGGTTTATTAACAGTTGTGCCTGGTTCTAAATGAGCCCTATGCTAAGATTCAGGTGCAGTCCCGCGGATGTGGTAACACAATGGGCCTTTCTAAGGTATATGTGAAGCTAATCTGCATTCCGATAGCCGTCACCCAAACCTAATCTAACCATTGGTGCTCCACTAGCTTCGGTGGACTGCCTAGGTTTCACGGCATCACTATGGCTGGTGCTCGACAATCCACTAGCTTTGATGACGGTCTCCTGGCTGGAGGCCAATAATTCGTCTTCTGACGCTTGGATGATCTCCGAGGGCATCGAATTTCATTTTTTTAATTATTTTTTATTGTGTTCAACTTTTGGTTCCACGAGTATGTCCAGAAGGGGTAGGTCCTCCCCGGCAGTGCCAACATACCGAAGTAAGGCATTAATACACCCGAACTTTTACAGAGCATCGGATGGAGCTCATTAAGGGCTGGTTTAGGCCCCAACCTTACATTATTAGGCACGGTTTCATGTACAAATGAACGCTCGCACCTACCGATGGCGACATGGTAAACCTCCACACCAATCGAGGGAAGTTCATACTTACTCATAAGTGACTCTTTGACTGTAGCTAGGTGCAAGCCGAGATACCCTAACGTTACACTTCCAATCATTACAGTCCGAATCATTATGCTTCCGAGAATTATTATTAGTGACTTTAAACTGAAATTCCAGGAGTCCCGGAAAAGAAAAATTCTGCTTTCGTTTTGTTAAGTGTAGCCATTGTGTCATTTGTGGCGAAGTTGATGTTAAGGGAATTCCCCCTCCGTCCAAAAAGACGCCCAGGTACATTTACTAATATTTAAAGGAGCACGTTATGAAGCGTGTCCAAGTAAGATCTTAAAAGGCAACACGCCGTGTCGAGCTTGCAGAACTTATTTAAGGGAAACAATCACTCTTCGATCCTATTTACGCGTTGATTTAAGGCACAAATAAACTTAGAAAAAAACGAGTTCACGAAGCCCTTTAAAAACTGAGTTGGATCAATGGATGATTGGTACGGTCACTACGTTATGGATGCAGGTTCCAGCTTTGGGCTGCCTACGTACTTTTCATTTAGAATAGAAATATATAAAAAAAATCCACTTCGTCTTTGGGCCGTCTTCACAGCAATGCAAAACAAGACGTTCAATTTCACCCATTCACAAGGGGGGAATGCCATCATCATAGCTTCTAGGAAGATGATATTCTATTCTCATCTTCCTATTTTAAATTATAAAATCTTATGTTCCAAATTTTATGTAAAAATTAAATAAGTAGAAAAACTTAAATTTTTATCGGAGCAATTTATTTAGGTCGTATTACATATACATTGTTAGTTCAATACTAAGGCAGACCTAAAATTTACAAACCTATATCCCTGCCAAGTTAACTAAAATACAGGGTGTTTCAGAGCTGACGTGCCAAAATGAGTGGGGTGATTGATCTCACCTAGGCAAACAAAAATGTGTATGGCAGGGGAAGGGCAATCCCAACTGTTTAGGAGTTAGTTATTGCGCTTTTGAATTTTGAAGGTAATTTTCTTTTTTATGTATATATGGCTCTTTATTTGGCACAATCGTTATAAAGCGTAAAAATCATACAAAAACTAGCTACCCTAAAAATCACATAAACATTAAAAAGACACTGTAATAAGGACAAAAAGAACATAACAAAAATGACCCAATATACTACGTTACTGTAAATAGGTTAAATAAAAAGGACTCTAAAACTTGAAGGCAAAAACCTGTAAAAAAGAAAATACAAAGAAATTTTGAAATGCCTCCAAGCGAGTGCCAGCTCTAAGAAAAGTTCAGGAAAATTTTGAAAAGAATCCGAAACAAAACGTAGAGCTTAACCTAAAACGAACGAACAAAATGAACCGAAACCGAAAAAACAAACTAGAACATGGTTGTCTGAGTATTCCCAGAGGGTAGATGCAGCACCGGGCGAAGTTCCTACTTCGGGAACCACTGCTCCCTAGCAAATGCCCTCTCCGTAGAGCCGTTCGCCACTTTTCTAGTCCTCCGGGAGCACTCATCCAAACATGTTCTAAACGAACGCACAAAAATTTCGAACCGATTAGAGTCCCGCGGGACCAGTCTGCAGAGTCATTGAAGTCTGCAAACTGCTCCCATCATCCTCCCAGTTCTACGATTCCAACGTGAGACTTGTCCTTCCCGCAGCACTTACAGCAATACCAAAGCGAAGAGAAGCTTCGTGGACAAGCTGCTGCAAGTCTGCGGCCTGTTATTCCCAGTGAAAGACGAGGCTTCCGTTCCGCACCGACGATAAAGGTTGCCAGGTGCAGTTGAATGTGTCGGCCTTCGTTGCCATGAACTCTAGGCGTAATCGCCTCTTCAATCTGGCAACGAAGTGGTTCTTAAGTGCGTGTGTGTGAAACTGTGGGTTAGTGGGCTGTTGCCCAGGCTCGATCCGCATGCAGTACAGATGAATTGTCGATTTAGCAAGTGTTAAGATAAAGCTTATCAAGCAATTTACCTGGTTACATGTCCTTGGCCCCAGTAAAAACGACGTTCTTGTAATGCTGAATGTCGGGCAGATATGCCTGCACATATCGCGAACAAGATTATTAATGTCGCAAAAGGTCGGGCATGTGAAGTATCTGTGGAACAGGGTTCCTTCACCACCACAAACCGTGCAGACTCTTTGAATTCTTCGATCGATATGTGACAGCTGGTTTGGATGCACGAGGCTGTGATGGAGCAGTTTGCATGCGACATCAGAGTCTCTGTAATTGGACGGATAACTATAGATGACTCTGCTAGTTATGGTCCCCATTACTCCCAAGTCCACCCCAAGATGTGCGCGCCATCTATTAACCCCTAAGGTATCCGTAGGATTTACTCCTACGAAGAGCTCGCGCAGCCTACGTGAAGTGAGTGTACTGAATGTCATGTGTGGTGGTCGATTCGTTACGAATGCGTTTGTCACCTCAGTGCTAGGTTCCCTAGTAGAGAGACGACTAAAACGCTCTCGGGCTGTATCCACCAATTCGTGTAATTGTGTTGTGTGGGGGTGTATAAGTGTGTTCCCAGAAGCATCAATGATGTCTCCAAGAACTGTGAGTTGTCCTGTATCGGCAGTTTCACCTCGAGCATTACTAAGCACCGAATCTACTAACTCAGGGTTTAACCTGATCGGAATTGCTGAGAAATCCTCGTACCCAAGTTCATTCCATCGCAAATGAAATGTTGGTCTTATTCTACCCCAGGTTGTAATTGTGGAGATCATATCCTGGGACCAGTCATGTGGATATGGTGGGCGAACCGAGAGCAGATAGTAGTGCTCCCCTGCGCCGCTACCCCCTATAGAACTTACCCACAGCTGCGAAATTAAGTTATCTCTTTGACAGAACACTCGTTGGAATGCCCGTACCTGAAGACAACGAAATTTCACGACCATGTCTGTAAGACCCAAACCACCCTCCGCTACTGGTCGGCAGAGCGTGCTTTCAGCGACCCATCGTCTTCCTCCCCAGAAGGCGTCAACGACTTTCGCCTGTAAAAGTTTTACGAAGCCTTCTTCGAAGCACTCTGATCTTAACAGATGCACGATGGACGAGGTAATCAAATAATTGACAACGACTGCACGTCCTTTCAGCGAAAGTGGATGCAGTCTAGTCCGCCACGAATTCACAGCTCCGGAGAGTTTCTTCAGAGCCATGCGGCTATTATATGTTTTACCATCGAGCCCCACATATACACCTAAATATTTCAGGCAAGTATTTGTCCATTGTATGTCGAGGGGAGAATCTGAACGATTCCGCCACCTCCCACACCATAGGCCTTTGCTTTTGCTTAGGTTAACCCTAGCGCCCGCTAATCGCTCATATTGTTCGAAAACCCTACGAGCGACTGGAAATGCATCATCTTTCGTTACAAATATAGACAGGTCGTCCGCATACGCTAGAATAAGTCGCCTTATAGTAGTGTATGGTAAGTGAATTGAATATTGTCTCAACGATTGACGAAGATTTACTAGCAGCGGCTCCAGTGAAAAGTCATAAAGCATTCCTGACAATGGGCATCCCTGCCTGATACCCCGACGAAACGGAATAGGATACAATATATGCCCATTATGCTTTATGAGAATCACTGAATCTCTATACAGACCACTGATGATCTCAATCCATCTGGACGGAAGCCCAAATTTATCGAGCACTCTCAGTAGATACTCATGTGAGACGCTATCAAACGCCTTTTCTTGATCCAAAGAGATCATGGCCATTTGCGAACCAGTTTTTTCATGGTAGGCGAAAAGATGCTTTGCTACGGCGATGTTGTCGTAGATATTACGACCTGGAATGCAGTAGGACTGTGACGGGTGTATTACTGAGGCAATCACTGAGCGAAGTTGAGTTCCTAGTATTTTGCAAACTATTTTGTAGTCGACATTACACAGAGTAACTGGCCTCCATCCTCTGAAGATCCCCCTTCTTAAGTATTAGACGCATAACGGATCTCCGCCAACTTGAGGGAAATTCGGTATGTCCAACCACTGCAGAATTAGAGACAGCCAAAAGGTCCGGAATCAAAAGATTCCTAAAACGAACAAAGAATTCTGGAGTTAGACCATCATAACCAGGAGAAGTATGACGTCGAAGATCCTTCGTAGCGGTAAGCATATCATCGAGAGTAAGCGTTCTGTCCAGGAATTCTCTACTTTCATCAGAGAAAGAAGGAACGTGATGAAAGAATTCATCGTTGGACGAGAATGTTGGCAACGTCCATGCAGCATAAAGCCGCGTGTAGTAGTTGCGAATATAATTCGCAAGTTCCTCTCCGTATAGGATCTGGCCCGATTCGGCAAGAATCGAGTCTACTTCACAAGAAGCGGTACGACGTCGAGTTGTCTGGAAGAAGTACTCGGTCGGATACTCGCCCTCTCGCAACCAGCGCGACTGGTTTCGGAGCACAAACTCCAAGCTATGCTTGTAGTTTTGTGCTGGCAGTCGTTCTTTAAGTCTCTCGTATTGTGCGAGTAACTCTGGTTGCGCGGGCAGAAGCGTACCAATCCGGGTGACTTCGGCCGTCAAACTCGATGCATGATATCTGCTCCGATTGAATCTCGTCTCGATAAATGAGCGAATCTGAAGCTTTCCAACAACCCACCAATGACTAAGGTTTGAATAAATATTCTTGTTATCACGCCATTGGTGCCAAAACTGAATGAATTCTTCGATGAACTGCTCTGAATTCTACAAGTTATTGTTGAAAATCCAGTAAGCAGTTCGCTTTTCGACCAAAGTGCTAGTCGCCACAACAAGAAGGTGATCACTTAATGAACGCACTTCATGAGTAACACTAACGAAAGCGTTGAGAAGGCTAGACGAGACGTAAAGTCTGTCTATCCTCGAACCCGAAAAGCTACCCTGGACATTTCGGGAAACCCTTGTGTATGACCTAGTTGTTGGATTAAGCCAACGGTACACATCCACAAGGTTGCTGTGTCTGACTAGGCTCGATAATCGCGCGGCGTTCACCGAGTTGAATTCAACTCTAAAATGACGATCGATTGAAGAATCTAGTGTGCAGTTGAAGTCACCCCCAAGGATAACCTCACCACCGAAGTTCGTAATATGCGACAGGATTGAGCCCAACACCTGCCTTGCAGTATCCTGGTCATGCGGCAGGTACACGTTTACTACCTTTAGCGTTTTGTCCCCTGAGACAAAATCCAAGGAAGATGCGAAACGTGGGAAGGTGTCTGTGTATACAGGAGACATCAGTGTGAAGCTGTGGGACACAGCAATTGCCACACCGGAACCTCTACGGGGTGTTTCTGTGGCAAAAACTGTGTAGCCCTTGTGTAAATTGGAATTTTGTTCTAGACGTGTAAATGTGTTATGTGTAAAATTTGTCTCCTGTATAAGTGCAATGTCCGTGTTCCATTGTTTTATGTCTTCGAAAATACTGTGTAGTCTAGTGGGTGCACTCAAGCCCCCTGCATATATCGATGTTATCTTACACATTCAAGAAATCGCAAGAACTCAGACAATGACTGTGCGACTCTAATGATGAAGAGTCCTGTCCAGTTGGAGATCCTCAAGGATCCCCGAGACTTTATTGAAGAGGCGCTCACACCTCGACACCTCATTATATTTGGCCTTCTTTCTGGCCTCTGCCATGAGGAGTTTCAGTTGGGGCAGGATCCTGGCTGGATCTCCAAGCTCACGCCTGAGAATGGTCAGGATCCTGTCCGAACTCTTCTTATAGTGAAGGCTATCGAGGAGCGAGCGCAACTTCTCCCTCGGGACCTCCACCAAAGTAGGATCCACTTCAAAGCGGCTACTAATCGAAATGGAACTTCCACACGATTCATAGCCGCTTTGGGTCGGACCGGCCGTCTCGAGAGCAGAGACAACCTCTACGTCCGAGAGAACTTCAGTGACTTCCATTGCAGTCACTGATGGTGTACTCGGAGCGCAAGTTGTAGCCTCTTCCCCCGAGACCTTCCCAGTGTTCACTGCCTTCTTCGGTGGTGGCATTACCTCCTGGTCAGGCTTTCCCTTCGTCTTCCTCTTCATCCTTTGTTTTTTCTTTTTCTGGCTGCCACTTACAACCTCCTCGTCCGAGCTCAGCATCTCTCGTGTTGGGGTGGCACCGTTCGTAGCCGGCGTCGGAATTGTCTCAGGGAGTCTTACCTCAGGCACTTTGTCGGCGGTTTTCTCTACGAAGGTAGGCGCAGCACCGGGTAAGGAAACTGTTTCGGGTGCCTTCGCTTGTACTGGAGTGCCCTCCACAGCGTCCTCATGCACTTTCCTGTTCCTCTTGGGGCAGTCCGCAACAAAGTGGCCTGCCTGATGGCAAGCATAACATTTCGCTTCAGTGCACACCTCAATCCAGGATTTCGACCCCAACATACTCAAGTAAAAGCCGTTAGGAAGCACACACCCCTGATTCGAGGTAACATGTGCTTCACGGCTGGAACTGAATATGCCGCGACCGAGACCCTCGTCCCCAATTTTAAGGGGAAGTACCCGGATCTTGCCGTGGAACTTTCCGAATCTTCGTAAGAAAGCTTCAAGGTCCTCAGGCCTGGTCCGGAGGGAGACTCGAGAGAAGGTGACTGTCGTCGGTTTCGCTGTAACCGGATATGGCTGGAGGTGTCTACCACCCACGTTGATGCCGTGAAGCATTAGCTTTGTGTACGCTTCAATGGTGGTGGTATACACCTCCACCATGCCTCGGCCAACCAGACCAAAGGAGAAAATATTCTTCAATGGTACGACCTGTTGCAGGGCTCGTAGGTATGTACTTTGAGCAGATCCACGAAGGTGCTCAAAATACATGCCATAGCGGTCATCCTGCCACTGGGAGTCGAATAGTCCTTGAAGCCCCGCGGCAGACTTGGGCCGAGACTTACTCAAGTCAGCCGGAGGCTGACAATGAGTCACGCATTCACCTATAATTACAATTTGGGAACTTTTAAAAGAGCTACCACCTACCTGTTGGGCATAGCTAGTCCCTGCCACTACCCCTGCACTGGATGGCGTTGACTCTTTAGGCGCTTGCTTATTTAGCCCGATCTTCTTGGTCCCAGAGAGGCTCGGGCGCATTATAACTGGGTTGGGCGGCGGAGCAGCCTTTGAGGCGGCTTTTACTGCATCTTTTCATTTTGGCACACAGGTGTCTGAGAGATGTCGCATATGCGTTAGTAGTTGGTGCTGCTTGTTTTTGGTCCTTAGTGATTTTTTATGTCTCCGGCTTATCAATGGCGGGTGCCGTTGTGTTGACAACGGATGTCATCGCTTGCTTGTATTCTTTCGTTTGAACTTCTTTTGCCGCAGCCGAGGTGCAAGCCACACTGCAGCTTCCTTTTGCGTGGACAGGGCTTTTTCGTTTTGGTACTTTCTAGCCTCTTCAGTGGGCTCAGAGGTTTTCATAATCGATGCGAGGTCAACTTTTAAACCACGGTTTCTTTATATATATAGATATATATATATATAAATATATATATATATATATATATATATATATATATATATATATATATATATATATATATATATATATATATATATATCACAACTTCACAAATTTCATGTCGATTTCTGAAATGGCGACAACTTTGGAGAGTTTAGCAACTTTCTCTCTCCCACAAGTTTTCTTTGTCACACTTATTGTGACATATGTAAATTTTTAATTTCGCAAATATTTCGAAATTTGCGAAAAATTACGCGAAGCGAGCGCTATCAATGCGTTCGCCGCGAAATTCTACGCTGTTTTGACAACGTCGATGTTTGACGTATTTTCGTTTTAAGTCGGAAGTGTCACGCGCGCGAGTTTTATTAGTGTTTTTTAGGAAAAATATTCATAAATATGCTTTCAGTGGTAATTACATTTTGTCGCATGATAATTACTTAGTGTTTTGTGTTAATATTTGTTAATCCAGTGATATAAATAAGTGATTTTACAAAATCGCTAAACACCTGTCAAGGTGAAACTACGTATGTAGATTTTTCACCTTAGTTCTCCGCGATTTGAAGTAAAATTGCTATAATGTATGTTGGACAAATATGTTGCATGTTTTAATATGTAACATTTGTTGTGAAACATAAAGTTTCACTAGTTTTTTGTTTGTTTTTGTTTTGCATGTGTTGTTGTTGTAAGAATATTAAAAGTCGTTTTCAAATTCAATTTATTTTACAAATTATATATAAATATTAATTTTCTTTTATATTTCAGATAACTTCAACATTGACGTAAATGTAAACCTGTGAATACCTAGGTTCAGGTAACCTTTTGCGTACTGTTTGGTTTTTTTTTCATGATGAGATTCCGTTCAGGTTCATCAAACAAGTATACCACCTTTTTATTTTTATTAAATTGCCCATCTTATTACCTTTCCAAAAAGGTGCAACATGGCAAGGTAAACAAAGGATTAGGATATCCGCATCCTTAGGAATCCCTGATCACCTAATTATTTTATTGCACTTTAGGTTGGAAATTCTTTAAATAAACAAAATTTAGAAGGTAATAATAATAATAATAATTTATTTATGGACTTGTACAGAAGATTACAAAATCTTATTTCAGTACTAATGAAGTGATAATATATAAGCAATGGAGTACCTATTACAGAAAAAATCAAAATTATATAATACTATAGCATTAATAAGATTAAACTAACAAAATCAAAATAACAATTCAAATCCTTTCATTCAAGAGAGAAGAGAAAAGAAAAGTAATAGTAATAGCATCCTATGACCCCGTAAAACCGTGTACCACTCTCATTCATAACCACCACAATTCTCCAACCTCTCAAAGAAAAGCCGAATGGAGCCCACCCTCTGAACACTAATCGGAAGAGTATTCCATCTACGTATTACCTGGACAAAGTAAGACCTCTCTCCATATTGTGACAAGCATCTTGGAGCCAGAAGCCTAATACCTCTGAGAGAATGCAGGAAATTCAGCTTTTCATACAAATATGCAGGGCATTTGTTAGATAACAACTTATATAAAAAAAATTAGTTGACGACGCTCAAGGAATACTCCAATGGAAGTGCCGAGCAGTGGTGTAAGGTGCGATACATGAGCATTTCGGGGAAGTCCGTAAACGTACCGCATAATATTATTAAAGGCCACGGTCATCCTCCTCCGGCAAATCGAGTCCAATTTTGGAATTACATTACTGCCGTAGATAAAAAATGGTAAGATATGCGATTTAGTCAGTTTCATACGACTTTCCAATGATAAAAAATAAAAAGTTATCCGTAGCCGTCGTAATCCACCATACACCTTACCCAACATGTGAGAGACCTGATCACAGCAGCTGAAGCTTGAGTTAAGACACACACCTAGATTTCTGACTTTGCCGACGTATTCCAGGACACAATCACCTAAGCGGACAGCAGGTAGCTCAGACCTCTCATTATACATAGTTTTTATATACTACCAAACAACTCGGCTGACTTGGATTAATGGATAGATTGTTCCTTACTGACCATTCATGGATGTGACGGAGATCCTCATTAATTCTACAGACACAATCCTCAATCAAACCTATGGGTCTACTTAGATATATTTGAACATCATCAGCGTACAGGTGAAGGGAAAAATTACTGATTGTAGATGGTAGATCATTCAGATAGTGACTAAATAAGAGCGGGCCAAGTATTGAGCCTTGCGGTACACCTGAATGAAGGTACTCTGTCTGTGAGTTTTATCCGTCGATATTCACGTATTGGCACCGATTAGATAAGAAACTTTCAACCAACCTAACCCCTTATGATGAGAAACTGAAATTATCAACCAATTTAGAAAGAAGTTTGGAATGGTTTACAGAGTCGAATGCCTTGCTAAAGTCAAGCAGGACAAGAATTGTCAAATAGTTTAGTTTAGATCTGAAACCTGACTGCCAAAGGGACAACAAACCACTCTCCTCCATAAATTCCATGAGCTGCCTATATATGAGTTTTTCCAGTACCTTAGCAAGAAAACTTAATTAACTTGATTAGTCTTAAATCTGATAGTTGAGTAGGAGAGGTCTTCTTTGGAATGGGAACAACCAAAGCTTTCTTCCATTCCGTAGGGTACTGCGATGTTGTTAATGCGAAGTTATAAATATGTAGTAATGGAACAATTATATTTGGCGCTAGTAGTTTAATAAAACTGGAAGGAAGATTGTCAGGTCCTGGTCCAGTTGACTTTATGGAGTACAAAGTTAGTAAAAGCTCATCAGTGCTGACAGTGTTGCATCTCCAGTGCCACTAGTTAAGAAGCCATTCAAAGTGTCAGTGTCAAAACCCCACAAGATGCGTTCCGCTCATAAACACCCACATTTCTAATATTCCTTTATAAGTTTTTAGGAGGAATATTGCAAATTTGTGGGTCATAAAAAGAAAGTCATGGTCGAAGTTGCTCGGATGAGTAATTTGATTATGAAATAGGACCATCCTCAAGTCTGTTGTAAGAATATAATCTAGTTGCAAAGGAGAGTTTGAATTAAAGTAGGTAGGCATGTGATTGACAATCTTGAGGTCCAAAACCTGAAACAAATTGAATAGCTCATTTCTTATAGCAGTGCGACTAAGTGCGTTGACATTTAGGTCACCACAGACAATTACATCATGGCAACGTAAGGTCACAAAATGCACCGCATCCGCAAATCTAGTCGCACTCCAAATTTAATCCATTCGGAGGACAGTTAGTTTCAAAAATAATGCACTTATCAAACCCGAACTCAACCTGCACAACAATAAAGTCAAACATCTCCTCAGGAGATGACTTCACAATGGCCGCCCGCAAAGACTCATGAACATGCAAGTTTTGATGCAATATCGCTATTAAGCCAAGTTTCACACACAATTAAAACATGTACTCTAGTTTTAGCAAATATTTCTTATAGTTGCCCAGATTTGTTCCTCAAGCTCCTCGCATTCACTCTGACAATGTTTAATCCAGTAGATTGCGAAGAGAATATATTTATCATGTTTCTTACCTTGTCCAGGGGAGATGCACTATATGTCATCTATATGCAAATCTATTCTCAACGCAGGGCAAAATGAGAAAATTACAAGAAAAAAATGAAATTCATAATTTCAATAAAATAACAAGAGAAGAAAAAAAAACAAATCCATAATTTCATTAAAAGAAAACGGAGCAAAAATCGAAAAAAAAATTTTGAGCAATAGAAAATACCAAGGAAAAAAATGTACTGAAAAAAGTAATTATTCATATAGTCCAGCCACTTCTGCTTTTGCTTCTGTAACAATTTCGTCTAGAGCCTCCTTACTTGATACCGCTATATGAGAGTCGCCATCCTGTACCTAAATGTAGACAAGTCCATTACGCGTGAATGCAGATCAAATAACCGTCTCCTTCCTATATGCCAGTGCTCTACGCAGAATTCTTTGATTGTGTCGAGTCAGACTCTCATACGCGTTAACCTTAAGGTGGAATTACAGTGAAAGCGACGCATGCATCGCATGCTTTTGACAAGCAGCGCGCCGCAGGCATCGTTGTATGTTGAGTTACAGTGTTTTGACATTTGGAAATATTTCGAGAATTTTATTAAAATTATTGCCTTGTTTTTTTGTTTCACGGAATTAATAAATCCGCATATCTGTGAAATACCCACAACACTTGATAATTTACTGTTAAATATATTAAAATATATACTAAATATGGATGATTTAATAGACTTCATGGAATTTATAGTGATGTTGTATTCAATTTACTTGACTTATAAATTTATAAGAC
This sequence comes from Leptarthrus brevirostris, assembly GCA_964036015.1. Lineage (NCBI taxonomy): Eukaryota > Metazoa > Arthropoda > Insecta > Diptera > Asilidae > Leptarthrus > Leptarthrus brevirostris. The sequence continues at coordinate 67,945,685 of OZ038373.1, read as the reverse complement.
TAAAAACGCAAAGAAAGACTAGTCTTTGGGGGCGAGAATTAAACTTAAATAGGAGTTTAGAAGGATTATTTGAAATTACATTCTAAAAAATGAAAGATCGCGATCCTGAACAATTTGCTATGTACACTAGGATGCGGAGTAACACATTTGACTTCTTGCTGAACCTACTGAAGGAAGCTTTGACGTAGAACTCTATAAGAACTCCCATTACGCCGGAGTGCCGATTATTTTTGACATTGTTGTAAGTTATTTCAGTATCACTTTTGTTATTGTGTTAAAAGAAGTTTTCTTGTAGATATTTGTCTCAAGGTGGATGTAGACAACTTTTGGCAATAGTCTTCAAAATGGGAGTTTCAATTGTAAGGAAAATAACACTGGAAACCTGTTTATTAATTTGGGAAATTCCGGGCCCAATACATATATATTTTGTTCCCGAATGAGCATGAATGGATGCGCATCGCCCAAGCCTTCAAAATTATGTGGAATACGCCTAATTGTGTTGGAGCCATTGATGGCAGACATATTAACATCACCTGCCCGCACAGGAGTGGCTCACAATATTACAATTATAAAGGCAACTTCAGCATTGTGCTTCTTGCGGCCTGTGATGCCAATTATACATTCACAGCCGTTGACATAGGAGCCTTTGGAAGCCAAAGTGATTGTGAAGTATTGAGCTTTTCAAAATTTGGTAAAGCATTGCTCGCTATTAACTTACCAATTAAAGGCAATGAAATATTGGGAGATAGCGATATTGTTTTCTCATATTACTTTGTTGGAGATGCCGCATTTCCTCTTAAGACAAACCTCATGAGACCTTTTCCTGGGAGATTGCTCGTTGAGAAAAAAGAATATTAAGTCCACAATCTGCTGTTTCTATCGTGAATGCTATTGTTGTTCTTCATAACTTTGTTAAAATGCACGATGCGTCATATAATACAGAAAACTTTGCTGATCAGTACACTGACGATCTCGTCGTAGAAGGATTATAGAGACAAGAAGTAAAACCTTTAGTAAGTTGCAGAAGGTTTTCATCAAATAATTCGTTTTTGCTGTTTGATTATTTTGCTTGTGTCTTCGCTACTTCAGCGGCTCCCCAATCTGTTGATTGTTTTTGTTTATTGACGATATTTTGTTTATTTTTCTCATTAATTATGAGCTCTTGCAAGGCTTGTTTGAAGGTAATTTTTGACAACGCTATTATTTGTGATGGTATTTGTGACAATTCGTTTCACCCCACTTGTCTAAAGCAGAGCATTAAATCGACCTCGTCTTGTAATACGACATGCAAGGAGTGCACCATTATTAATTATTAAGCCGTTTCACGTGCTTAGATTGATGAAGGGTATCGCCGATAATATTTTTGCGGAGCAAGGACACATTGCCAATGGAATAACTGCCATAAACTCGAGCCTTTTTGGCTTTCAGACTTTATTTGAAGATATTGGCACTTTAAATAGAAAAACCGACGACATCATAGGGCTCTGGACAAGTCCAACGAAAATTATGACATGCTGCTTAGCAGATATCACGAGCTCTCGCAGAGATTTTCTACCATGTCCAACTCTATCGATGACATGTATGGAATAATTGCAAACTCTGAGCTTTCGTCCATTTCTGGTTCCAGCCCGGTTCTGCCAATTTGCGAAGACATACGCCGTAGTGTTAAAAAATTTAAAATTGACATGGACTCATGTTCATCGGCTGTCAGTGGTAACACTGATCTCATTCGCTCCTTTTCGTCGGACGTGAAGGCTCTTCTGGCTAAGGCTGGTGCGTCTGCTGTTGTGGGTGGGAGCGAGTTGCGTTCGGGGACTATTGGTGAGGTGGATGAGTCCCATGTTGCTGTGACTCCTCTGGTGGATGGCTGCATCTCTTCTGGAGTTTCAGTGCAGAGTCGACTTCTGCCTCTAACTTGGATAGTCCTGATGCGATTGTGGGCAACAACATCAGCACTTTACGGCCAGCTAGGATCCCCAAGTATATCTTCATATCTAGGATCCATCCTGAGACTACTGAGGACGAGGTCATCGCCTACATTATTTCTCGTACTTGCGCTGCACCGGGCACTGTTGCATGTAGACGGATTGGTTCCTCACACAATCGCTCTGGCTGTTCTTTTACTTCGTCGTTCAGAGTGCTGGTTCCGGAGGATTTATTCGATGAAGTTCTTTCCCCTGAGATTTGGCCTCGCAATTCCATTGTGCTAGAATTTGTCCCAAGAAATCGACTTAACTTGGCCAATGAGTCCTCAAAAAACGGATTGCGGAATTGTCGATCTACTACGCAAACGTAACTGGTCTTCGTTCAAAAACGGCTAGGCTCTTTAATGGCTCCAGCGATCTTTGTTACGGCGTGATTTGTTTGACTGAAACGTGGCTATTTCAGGGAATTCTGGATGCGGAGCTGTTTAGCTCTGAGTATATTGTTTGCCTGTGGGAGGCGGTGTTCTCTGCGTTGTGCGTCGCGATGTTCCATGCAGACTGGTTGACATCCCGAATTCCGATGATTTGGAGATTTTATGTATCGCTATTGAATTGTTGCTTTGAGGTGACTTTAACCTGCCGGATGTTGGCTGGGAGCTCTCACGCTCGGATGATGGCTTGGTTCCTTCTTTTCAGTCTGCTAATCAGTTTGCTTTTTCTTTTATAGATAGCCTTGCTTCTTCGGGCTTAATACAGACTTGCAATATTTCTAATGATCATGGAAGGTTCCTCGACCTAGTTTTTTCTACTGATCCTGATGTACACTGGTGAGACGATGCTTGGTGCCCATTGTTCCGGAGTGGGGTCATCACCCTGCTCTTTTCATTGATCCAGTTATGATGGCTTCTTGTGTACCAGATGATGCTTGTTATAACTTCAGTAAGGCTGACTTCTCCGTGATTAACAATTGGCTCTCAGCTTGTGATTGGAGTAGCGTCCTCGACGAACGTGACATTAATGTGGTCGTAAGATCTTTTTATAATTTGCTGTCTATCTGTTTTACTTATTTTGTCCCTATTTCTAAATCGTATAACTTGCGTTCTAGTCTGCCTTGGTTTGATAGTTCCTTGAAACATTTAAAGAATATTAAATGTAATTCCTGGAAGAGGTTTTGTTCCTCCAGGAGCGACGATGACTATTTAACTTATTCCAATTTACGCAGTCAATTTATATCTGACTTAGTATCTTCTTATAATAATTATATTAATAGAATGAAAGCGTTCCTACAAGTCGATCCTAAGCGCTTTTGGAGGTTCGTGAACATGAAGCGCAATTCTGATGGCTATCCATCTTCTTTGTCTTTCGGAGGCAGCGAAAGCAATGAGCTCTTGACGATAGCAAACCTGTTTGCCGATTTTTTTAAAACTGCGTTTTTGGATGATATCTGTGTTATTAGCATTAAGGATTTTACCCATTTGACGAGGTTTACACCGACTTCTCTTGAACCCAAAGACCTTTTACTTGACGAAGAAAATCTCTACCTTGACTGATAGTTTTTCAATTGGTCCTGACGGTATCCCTGCCTCACTCGTGAAAAGATGTGGCTCCGTTCTTGCTCCTATTTTGTGTTATTTATTTAATCTCTCAACTCGTTGCGGTGTTTTTCCGAAGGCTGTGAAAACCTCATTAATTATTCCCCTTCACAAAAAAGGTGATAAATGTGAAATCTCGAACTATAGACCAATTGCTAACCTTTGTTGTTTATCCAAGATTTTTGAGGCACTTATTTGCCCCGTTTTTGCAGCCGTTTCAACATGGCTTCATTAGGGGTAAGTCAACTACCACCAATTTATTGGAATTTTCTAACTTCTATATTTCTGCAATTGAAGGTGGTAAGCAAGTTGACTGTATTTTTACTGATTTCAGAAAGGCTTTCGATAGAATAAATCATAGAATTCTTATTCTCAAACTCTCTCTGCTTGGGTTTCCGCGAGTTTTTGTAAATTGGATTCATTCGTACTTGTCTGAACGCAACTCAGAGGGTTTCTTTTCGTGATGCAATTTGATGCAATTTTCAACACTTCCGGTGTACCGCAGGGCTCCCACCTTCGCCCATTGTTATTTATAATTTATATCAATGATGTATCTGCGATACTGTCTAACTCAAATATTCTTTGTTATGCCGACGACGCTAAGATATTTCGCACTGTGTCTGGCAATGCCGATTGCCTACTCTTATATTCTGACTTGGACGCCTTTCAGAATTAGTGTTCCATTAACGACCTTCCCCTAAATATTAGCAAGTGTACATCCATGTCTTTCTCACGAAAAAGGTCTCCATTTCAATATAACTTTACCATAGAGTGTTGTCCTTTCACAAGAGTTATTAAGACAAAGGAGCTGGGTGTTTGGCTCAATTCTCAATTTTCTTTCCAGGATCATTTTGATGCCATAGTCAACAAGGCTAATCTGACTCTTGGTTTCGTGAAGAGGTGGTCAAGAGAATTTGATGACCCTTACATTACAAAGCTCTTATACTGCACTTTTGTCCGGCCTATTCTAGAATATGCCTCTCCAGTCTGGTCACCGCTCTATGTGTCACATATCAATCGCATTGAAGCTATTCAAGGGAGGTTCGTTAGGTTTGCCCTTCGAGGCCTTCCTTGGAATAACTCCTTTATATTACCTCCTTATGTTGATAGACTTAAACTCCTGCACTTGGACACACTTGAAAAGAGACGCCGTAACGCCGGGATCCTTTTTGCTTTCGACTGTATTCGTGGGTCCATTGATTCTTCTGTTCTCTTGGCTCGTTTTGGCATATCGGTACCAGCTCGCTCCTTGAGGAATCACGACTTTCTTCGGTTACCTTTTCATCGCATTAATTATGGATTAAATGAACCTATAACGTCGATGTCGCGATTTTTTAATTCCGCTTTTAATTGCATTGATTTTCATCTATCGCGTAATCATGTGAGGAGTCAGCTTTGTTGAGGTTACTTTTTGGTTTTTGTTATGCTTTTTGCTTTTTATTTGCTTTTTATTCACTTTGGCACTTTGTTTTCTGAATTTATATTTTCGAATTCTCTTCTTGTTCTTTGTTTTTTATATGATTTGTTATATTGTTTTTGTTTAGTTTTTATTTAGTTTTTTTATTTAGTTTATTGCTTAGTTCTTTTGTAGTAATCAGCTCATTGATGAAATATTGTAAATGAATATGAATATGAATATGCTCCTCGCTCCGCATTTGAATGTCGAAATAACTTGAACGACTATATTTTCCAACATAAGTTACCTTAGCTTCATAATCCAGTTGAAGTACATTAAAGTTTGAAATTATTTGGTATTTAGGTTTGCATATATAAAGTAAGAAAATCTAGCATGATTATTTTTGTATAAGAAAAAAAAAGAAACATTATATAATTTATTATTCTGTTACAAGCGCATTTAAATCAGTCTCTCTGTTAATACAAGACATCGTCATATAACCAAAAATATATTCATATATAAAAAAACATAAAATATTCTTCTTCCATATCAATAAAATATACTTTTGAAAAAATAAACATTTTCTTTTTTAACTTAAATATATAAATAGACTATAATAAATCTTAAAACTATAAAATTAACTGAATAAGTTATGCGTTTTTGTCTTGCACCATTGTATGGACATATTGCAAAATCTCCATTTTTACGTTCTCCTTAGCATCAGGTGGAAGGAGATCTAATTTGCTTGACAACATGTCAAGAAACGGTTAGTTGGGGTTAGTGGTGACACTACTAAACCTTTTTTCAGCTATTGTTTCCATTTTTGAGATAAGACTCTGGAATTTTCGATCAACATCTTCCGCAGTATCACTCTTTCGCTTTCTATTGTTGGATGAATTACTTGATACACAAGACGGTGATGGAGATGGTGCCAGTAGCTCGAAATGGCTGTCTTCAGTATGTTCAACGATGTTGTTTTCATCGCTAGTAGCAGTGAATGTCGTTGTTGAAGAACCCTCAAGCAAATCTTAATGCTTAATTTCCTTCAAAACTAATTTCCTTACAAAAACTTACTTCCTTGGAGTGACAAAATCTTTAAGAAACACCATAGATTTGTTAAATTCCCAGTTCGCTTCATAGCAATCAGCTCCACTGCCAGAGGGTTTCATAATTTTATGGAACTCCCAGTCTACACTCTCTGAATTCACGCAGAAATGATTTTTGTTCACTGGCTGAAGAGAATTTAATGATCATTGGTGAGCCTTTCCCCTTTTGGTGTAGTGAACGACGTTTTGGTTTGGCACGGAAAGCAACTGGGTATGCTGATAGTGTGTGATTAACAGCTGATGATAAATTTAAGAGCATTTTATGAGGACCTTTGTCTTCCGCAAATGGTATTACAGTAACCACTACATCAGTCAGTCTTTTCACTCTCTTCATTTTCTCAATCTGGCGACGTACCTCAGACAGTTCAAGCTTCGTACAGTCTAACTCTTCACGAATTTTATGTAGTTCTAATGTAACAAGAGCACTATTGTATCCATTTTCTTCGAGAGTTCCGATATTGCCTCCCTAGATTCTATAAACCTATCGTTTATCATTTGCGATCTCCTCCTGAGCAATTTCTTCTCAAGCAATTCAAAAGAGTCGATAGAACATATTGAACTAGACCGATCAGCAATGGAAGAGAAAACTATGATCTTGGTGTTGGTTTCTTGTAGCACTCTCTTTCCTGCTCCTAGTGTTCACTGTAGGTGTGGGTGGAACAACGTTTCTTGAATTTTGTGCTGCCTTACTTCTTATAACGATGGGAAAAAAGTTATAAAGTAAGTATTTTAAGCAAAATTACACGCCAAAAGCAGCGCACAGCAATTATGCAATAAAGGAACAACCTCTCGACACTGCTTCAATACAGAACTTGGAAAAATATCCGCGGTAAAAGGCAAAAACTAAAGACCCAGCGAGTGCACGTCTACTCAGTTTGCATGACAGAACTTAAGGGCCGAAATGTTTGTTTTGGGTTATCAGGTAATTAATTTTAATTATTGCTGCAAAAAACTTATAATAATGTTAGTGTAATTTTGTTTTATTGCCAATATTAACTTGTGTTAGCCAGAATTCACACCCTTGTATCCCGGAGTTCTGTTATTCGTACCTGATGGAAATCTTGCTATAAAGAAGGGCGAATCAGCAAGAATACCTATCAGAGTTGAAAAACAAATCAACGGGTGCTTTTAAGCGAAAATGATTAAAAACTGCTAGAATTTACTTTTAAGGAATGTGCGGATATTATTTACATTTATGGTGTAGCAGACGGAAACGAAAGAGCGGCTGTACTGGAATATCAAAGTAGATTCCCTAATCGGCGAGCATCCCAAAGAGTGGTATTTAAACGGACTTTTCGAAGGTTAAGAGAAACAGGAAGTGTAACTTCACATAACAGGAAGAAACGAAACTTTGGGAACTTCTGCCGACGTCGAGCAGCAAATAATCACCATCGTGAGGCACGAGACGAGACGTAAGACGATTAGGATTAGCCAGTCCACGGACTACTGGAAGAAGATTCAGAGAGACAGTGAAGACTGGAATTTAACACTTGGCTTCTGGAAAGCGACATTGATGACAGGGCATTTCCAGACCGAATTCTGTACACGAATGAATCTCAATTCACCAGGGATGGTATCACGAACTTCCATAACTTCCATGCCTGGTCGGAAACTAACACAGAACAAAGGTGACCTCATTTCAGCAGATATTCAGTGTCAATGTTTGGGATGGTATCATCGACAACCATTTGGTAGGACCATTCATTTTGCCCCAAGTGCTCAACAGTCAAATTTGTGCGGAATTTTCGGAGAATACACTACTGGATCTAATAGAGGGAATCCCTGTGCATAATCAAAGGAACATGTTTACCAACACCATGGAGCCCCAGCGCATACTGCTAACATTGTGAAGGCAATACTAATTGAAAAATTTCCTAACCGCTGGATTGGACGAGCTGCACCGATTCCTTGGTCTGTTAGATCTCCGGACCTTACCCCATTGGACCTTTTACTATGGGAAACAATGAAGGATGAAGTCTATTGAAGCCTTGTTAACACTAGGGAGAATTTAGTTAGCAGACTAATACGGGAGAGGCTGGCTGCAATACGCCTTTAGCAGGGACTTAAAAGGAGATTGTTAGCATGCATCTAAAGTGGTGGTGAACATTTTGTACAGATTTTGTAACATACTAAGATTAATTGTAATACGTTTTGAATTCAATAAAAAGGATTTTAGAGTTAATATGAGTTTAGTTTCTTTAAATTCAGATTTTTAAATATTTCCCGATAAGTTTTCTACTTATAAATTTCTACAGCCTTTCTCTACCCGGGCATGTTGTACCTTTATTGGACAGGTAATAAGATGGGCAATCTAATAAAAATTAAAATGTGGTATACTAATAACATGAATTCCGGAGAAAATTTGGGCAAATGCTGAATTTAAGGTAATCGCAAACCATGTTTTTCACTTTTGTAAGTGACTGGACTTACTATGGTAGGAGTTAAATCAAGATTATTGGTGATTTTGGAAAGGTCATTGGGATATTAGATTTTTAGCGTTTGTTTGATGTCGCTGTGTTGCGTAGATCAAAAGATAAAAATAAAAGAGTAATGTGCATACCATGAAAATTTGAAATTAATGAATCGTAACTCTCATACGGTTGAGATTGCCCGCCCCCTGCCATACAATTTTTTGTTTGCCTAGGTGAGATCTATCACCCCACTCATTTTGGCACGTCTGATCTGAAACTCCTTCAATGAATGTTTCATTTAAAGTAGTATAAGTTATGTCGGATTTCATGGTAGTGTGATTGTATTGAAAAAAATTAGTTTTTGTTTCAGTAGTTGTATTCAATACTAAAGAAAATTCTGATTCTGGGCTCTGTATATTTTGAATAATGATATAACTCCAGCCTGAACCGTAATAATATATATGAATGGTTAAATTATTTTATTTAAGAAAATGTGGAGATATAAATTTTAGTTTTTTTTAGCTTAAATTTTCTTATTACAAATTATTAATTAATTATATTGTAGTGACATCTACATGCATCATAGGGTTGTCTCCTGGGCTTTGGCTACCTCATAAAAAAAAGATTGCAATTCCCAACCCGTTATCATGCAAGTTTTTGTTTGCTACGATCATCACTTCCTTAAGTGAAAGGATCTTCAATGAAACACCCTGTGTTGTCAGCAAAATTATATCCCTTTGAAAGTTAAATTTGAAAAACATTAAATATATTCACAAGTTTCTGAAAATTTCCATAAATATAACTCATAAGATAATGAGAGTCGCTATAGTTAAACGAAATGCAGTGTATTTCAGATCTGGTGTGCCAAACTAACTAGTCAAACAGAAAATGGTATGGCAGGGGAGGGAATAGCAATCTTAACCATTTGGGAGTATCAGGTTGATTGATAAATTTATAATTTTCATGGTACGTACTTCACTATTTTATTTTTACCCAGCAACATTAAGCAAACGCTAAAATATCATCCCAATAGCCTTTCGAAAATTGTCAACAATGTTGATTAAACTCACACCACTGCAGGTACAGTCACTCTCAAAAGTAAAAAAATTTCTTCGGATTACCTAAAATTCAGCATTATTTCAAATTGGACCTACCTAAAGAAATTCTTTAAAGAAACGAAATTTTTAAGACGAAGAGCAGAGAATGTTTATTTTGGGTACACAATGTGTCATGTAATTAATTTTAATTATTGCTGGAAAAAATTTATTAAAATGTGGTGTCATTTCAATAAAATGTGGTGTCAAAAATTTCTTCGGATTACCTAAAATTCAGTGTTTTTCCAAATTTTGTTTTATTTCATATATTAGCTTGTGTTAGCCTGAGTTAAAACCCAAGTAGTCTGGGGTTCTGTTACTAATACCTGATGGAAATTTTGCTATAACTTAGGATCAGTTAGCATGAATATCGATCATAGTCGAAGAACAGGTCGAAAAGTACTGGTGTTTTTAAGATAAGATTATTAAAAAATGGCAGAATTTACTTTTGAGGAATATTCGGATATTATTTACACTTATGGTGTATAACGGACACGATAGAGCGGCTGTACTGTAATATCAAAGGAGATTCCCTAATCGAAGGGCACCCCAACAAGGGGTTTTTTTCGGAATCAGTACACAATCCCGTAAAAATAATCCCGAAGGAAAAACACCGAGAACAAAATCAGTATAAATAAAATTCTAAAACGACAAAGTCTTTAAAACAAAAAAATTCCTAATGACGAAATCACTAAAAAAAGAAAAATATCGCTATAAAAATTATAAAAATTTATCAATTAAAAGGGACCGAGATTACACACAAATTTCAAAATAAATTCGTACTTAATGCAATTTATTTTAAAAATGCCGACTATTATTTCTCATGTCTCTCATTGAATATCTTTCAATGTTTTATTTATTTTATACTTTTATATTCAGGGCGAGTTTTGTTTTCCTCTCCAGAAATAACGCGATTAACCGGTTTTTTTAGATATTTGCTCTTCACCTAGATTATTTATTTAATTAAGCTTAATACAAGCTATAACATAATAATAATACTAATACTACAAGCTATACTAGATGATAAATGATGGAATTATAAATAAATTGAAAAAGCTACAATATGAGCTCTCATTAAGGAACAAACTGGCTGGAAGGAAAACGAATTAAGAAATGCGATCAGGATGGACGGGGTCGAGATATAAGGATTTGTGAAGGGATGATTTACTCAGATGGAAGTCAAAGGAGGAAAGGTCGTTGACTTTTCGAAGCATCCTGGTAATTGGCTCGCTTTGACCGTAGTTTGTGCGATGGCGGTCGAGTCGGAAAAGGGGAGTGGACCTAAGGTTGCGGGGATTAGTATAGATGGGTAAAGATTGCAGGATTGAAGGGCAGTCTATGGCTCTACTTAATAGCTGATGAATGAAGAGAATGTCAGAAACATCACGACGTTTACTTAAGGGTTGTAAGTCAATCAGTTTCAGACGGTTTTCATAGGGTGGAAGGTTGAATCTGTCTGCCCACGGGAGATCACGTAGAGCGAAGCGAACGAACCTACGCTGGACGGATTCAATCCTATCGATATGGGTTGTTTGTGTAGGTGACCATACCTGGCTGGCATATTCAAGGAAGGTCTAACGAAGGAGATATAGAGAGATTTGGAAACATATTGATTGGAGAACTCTCTAGACCAGCGCATCACAAACCCTAGCGCGGATATAGCTCTGTTAATTATGCTGTCAATATGAGAACGGAAGTTGAGTTCCCTATCACAGATTATTCCAAGGTCACACAAAGAGGTAACAATAGGGACCGGTACATCGGTTAGCATGTAACTCTCGGGGTGGTGGTAAGACGCTTGCGGGAATAAGAGATGGACTGGCATTTGGAGACATTGAGTTCAAGAAAGTTTTTCATGCACCACGTGGTGAAGGAATCGAGATCTTTTTGCAGGAGAAGAGAGTCGGTTGTGGAGGAGATATGTTTAATTATTTTCATGTCATCAGCATAAATGGACAGCTCTGAGTGATTGATGACGCATTCAACATCATTTATTGTAAGGATGAAGATCAGTGGACCGAGGTGGCTGCCCTGGGGGACGCCGGATTGCAACTATAGTTACAAAATCAGAATCACTTTGCAAAGAAAATATTAGAGTTTATATGTCAAAATTTGAAGCTCAAAAGCAGAAAATAAAAAGATTTAAAAAAATGACCCACATTTCAGAACCAAAATATCTCGATGAAATTAGCATACAAGAAGAAATACGAGTTGTAGATGGCGATGATTCCAAAAACGTACAATATTTTCACGGACTTTACTAATGTTAAGATAGTGAGATGGAGGAAGTGTAACTTCTCACCGCAGAGAAACGTGACCAGTCAATTCGGAAACGTCTGCCGACGTGGAGCAGGAAATAATCACTATCGTCTGGCAAGACTCTGAAACAAGCGCCAGACGTGTCGCAATACAATAAGGTGTATCTTCAGTTAAAGTTTGGAGGGTAGTTCATCGAGAGGGATTACGTCCATGTCACCATAACCCCGTCCAAGGACTACTGGAAGCAGATTCGGAGAAAAGGCTGGAATATTGTCATTGGCTTCTGGAATGCGACATTGACGACAGAGCGTTTGAGGGGTGACCTCATTCCCGCATGAACGGGCAACGGCAACCATTTAATAGTACCACTCATTTTGTCGCAAGTGCTGAATAGTCAAATTTATGCGGACTTTTTTTGGAGAATACACTACCAGATATACTAGAGGACATCCCTGAGAATGATCAAATATAAATGTTTTACCAACACGATGGGGCGCCAGCGCATATTACTAATATTGTGAAGGCAACACTAAATAATAATAGAATTAACCCTTCTAAATCAGAAGGCGCACTACTCAGGCAGAAGCCTAGAATCAATTGACCTATTCGCCAGAATATAACAATATATTGAGGCGAATTAGGCTCCCATACCAGCATGCAAAAAATCTTAGGAAACAAAAACTAAAACACGCCCACACAAAACAATCAGGGGTGAGTTTCGAGTGCTTAATCAGAGGGACAATGTCGTCAATGGAAAGAATAAACGGCAACGGCCCCAAAGGCGTAAATGGCGAAAAAACTCAACTTTTCAAGTTTAAGCATAATCACAGAATGAGGGAGCTTATTAAATGCCCTACTAAAGTCGGTGTAGACGCAGTCAGTCTGGAGACCTTGTTGGAAGGCAGAGATAATGTGGGATGTAAATTCAAGCAGGTTAGTTGTCGTCGACCTACCCGGCCGAAAGCCATGTTAATTAGATGAGATTAACCCCTTACATTGCCCAACAAGCTGTGAATATATAATATAACAGATTCGAATATTTTGGGTATGCAGGAAAGCTTTGCGATTGGCCTGTAATTTGTTATTAAGTTTCTATGCCCCTTTAGGAAATCTACCAGCTTGAAGAGATTTGTTGAAGATGAGTTCCAGTGGAGTGAGTAAGTAAAACACGGAAACGCAGTCGTCGATATTGTTATTATGAAAAATAGATGGGAAATGGGAGAGGATCCTGTTTGGAAGATCAGAGAAGTCAGCCTTTTTAAAATCAAGATCTTAGTTGGGGTCAACAATATTAGAACCATCGTAAGAGAAGTCAGCCTTTTTAAAATCAAGATCTTAGTTGGGGTCAACAATATTAGAACCATCGTAGCAAAAATAGATGAAAATAGGCGGATTTAAACTGCCGATAGTGGAAAAATTACGAGAAGTCAGTTAGACTATAGTGTTACTCGAATCAGAAGAAAAGATAAGATCTAACTGTCTTCCCATAGAATTCCTTACATCACTCATTTGGTGTAAACCAGAGGAGGAGATGGCGTCAAGAAAATGGGAGTCTTTAGCAGTAAGACAACTTAAGGGAAGGTAGTCATCGTCATTATCGTTGAATACCCATCAGCATAGTTTGTCAAGTTTGGAGGGTTATAACAATATAACAAGAAAATATGCATCTTCCACAGAGATATCTTAAGAGCTAAGAGATCGATTGTGAGCGTGTCGGAAAAAGCAGGTATATCAACACTCCGCCACCGCAGCCATGGAGTCAGAGTATCTATCCTTACGAAAAATCTGATAGGACTCGTAAAGAATTTCAACTTAAACGATGACATGAGTCCTTGAGAATGACGAGATCCTAGAAGTTGACAAGAGTGGAGTGCAGAGTCTTGAGCACCATTCCTCTCCCTTACGAAGCCAATAACGGTGTCAACAGAAGTCGATGACTCAAGTCGGGAAACAAAAAAAGGACTGCGGTGTTTGCGCAATCCTCAGAGTGAAACCCTTATTTCGAGATACATTAATGGATCTCAATGGGAATGTGTCATGCGATGGATTAGACTGAGAGGGGCCGGGAGATACGTTCCAAGCTGGTTCCGTTGCAAGGGGGGGAGTAGAGAATGTATAAGTGAACGAAGTGACAGCGCGTCCTTCGGCAGTCATGTTCGTTGAGGACCAGCAGCATGAATAGCAGCCGTAACAGAAGGTTTCGATGAGCACCCTAAGACGCCGGCGTCTACAACGTGACCCAGACTGTCGCTTAAAGTCATCATATTGAGGGATATCGACAACAGGCAAGACGGAGGCACCAGAATCAACAGATGCATCACTCTAAACATCTGAGGAAATGGTACTAAGCAGATCGGAGTTCCTATTAACAGCAGTCTGCCAGGAGCCAAGGTCCGCTCTGATATGTTTAACGCTACGTCCACACCAGAAAGCGTCGTCCGAAGGTCATCGAAATCAGCTGACAAAAAGGATACCCTAGCTGAGAGATCATAAGATCTCTCAAGCAGAGACTCAGAGCTAGATTTAAGGTCCTCCACAACAAGAACAGTTGGAAAACATACTATTAATTTTGTTAGCGAAGAAAGATTGTTCAGCAGAAGGACATGACAGAGCTTAATATCAAGGCACTCATTACACGTAGTAAGTGTCCTCGCAGATGATTTTGAGGGGCGTTTCAAACATGCAGCATGAAATGAACCACCGCAGTAACCATCGCAAACGATTTCATCTTTAGAAATCACCGAGGAACAGGCCCTACACGTTGCCATTGTTTGGTGGTCAACAGACGAGACAGAATAATAAAACTAAAAGAATAATTAAAAAATTAAAAAAGAAATAAAAAATAAATTAAGTCAAAATATTATAACGAGAATAGATTAAACAGAAAATATTGAAAATGAAATGAACCTGGCACAACAAGGGATAAATAAAATAATAAGGTTACGTAGACTAAAAAAGGTTACGTAGACTAAAAACACTTACACTTTTCGTTCCCTCCCTGTCTCCCTTAGTGGGGTAACTGAGTATCCAGTTATCCCACTATCGGCACTAACCTCGGTTTCCTGGGTCACTGCTAGAATCCTAGCCTCTCTGCAGGAATCCATGTTCTCCCACCGTCTCCAGTGTTCCTTCTTAATCCATGCGTTAATTACAACCTTCACATCTTCTCAGCCTACGGCATTGAAGGGTTCCAGACCGTAAAGTTTTAGTCCAGAGTCAAGACAAGTAACATCTTCCGGATTAACTGCAGCTAACACTTCGGATGGCAGGTCTGCATCTTCTACAGTTAGAGTCTGCCATCTCTGCACCGCCGCAACAAAGCTGATTCTGTTGTGTTGTGGGTTCCGTGGGCCAACCTGTTAGGGTCTATCATCTCCACCTCCACACCTACAGAAGTGCCTGAGGAAACGCCATTCGCGACCCAATTTCCCATGGGTCCTGCAGAGGGGACGACAACACTGAAGACTCCCTTGGCATGGCCTTGGAGTTAGGAGGATTTTTCAAGAGGTTATCTCCTCCCGCATTCGTTACTTGGCTACATTCTAGGATGCATTGCCCGGTTGCTATCACTTGGAGGTATAACTAACACTTGAGAATATCCAGATGAGGATCGCCGTATCCTAGAAGGCTTTAACTCGTCCGTCCATTCTCCAGCAACCATCTCCAGACTTCATTTAACTTTTTCTTATGGGAAACAATGAAGGATGAATTTTATTCAAGCCCTGTTGAGACTAGATGGGATTCAATCAGAATAATTGGGTATGCAGCGACTAAAATGCAAGACAGGCTGGCTACAGTCAGCCTCAAACAGGGAATTAGAAGGAGGTTATTAGCATGCATCGAAAGTGGCAGAGGATATTTTGAACAGCTTTTGTAACATATTAAGATAAATTGTAATTAGTTCGGGGTTTAATAAAAAGCATTTTGGGATTTATTCGAGGTTAATTTCTTTAAATTGCAGATTTTTAATAATATTTCTCTAAAGGTTTTCTACGTACAAATGTCTGCATCCTTTCTCTACCTGGACATATTGCACCTTTTTGGAAAGGCTTAAAAACAGATTTATTATGTAGATGAATGTCGAAGAAAATTTAAGTAGTAATCACACAAAAGTGACTGTACCTGCAAAAGTATAAGTTAATTTAACATTATTGGCAATTTTGAAAAGGTTATTGTGAACGTAATTTTTTGGTGTTTGTTTGATGTCTCTGAGTTGAGTCAAAAGATAAAAATAAAACTGTGATGTGCATACCATGAAAATTGCCACTATATGAATCACCCTATAACTTCCAAACGGTTAAGATAAGTAATTAATGTAAATTTTTTAACCGACTTCCCAAAACACGAGAGATTACAAGTTCGATATGAATTTTTTTGTATGACCGAGCATAATTTCGTAACACGTTTACTGATTTAGATAACTGTGTAGAGTATGATACCCTATTGCTAATAATGAAGAAAGTTTGGTCCTACGGTAGGGTGGGGAAGGGGACCGTGTGGACCGACTTGTGTGCTTCTTTCTTTGTTGGGTAGAGTATGTACCCCGATTGGTACCATGTGAAAAGAATTTTAGGTGGGATGGGGGTGGGCTGAGAGAGTGAAACCAACTTTATAATGTGTGGACCGAGTTCTCTTTCTGTTGTATCGAGTAGAGGGAGGAGTGTTCGAACATTCTAACGCGTGGACCCATTTGAATGATTCTCCTTTTATTGGGTAAAGTATGTTCGCCGATTGGTACCACGAGAGAAAAAATTCTGGTGGTCTGAGAGTGGGGGGTGGGGGTAAAACTTAACTTCGTAATGCGTGGACCGATTTGGGTGACTCTTTTTTGTTATATGATTCCCCAGTGTATATTTCTCCATTTATAAAAATGAAAAAATATGGTCTTAGGGTGGGGTGGGGAGATCGATGGGAAGTCTAAATTCATAACGAGTGAACCGCGTTGGATGATTTCTTTTCTGATGTATAGTGTATGTTCCCCTATTGTTGCCCATCCCCTTGGGGTGAGGAGGGGGTAACTTAAGAAACTTAAACGGGAATCATTATTTTTTATTGCAGATTCGTATTATTTGCTGAAACATGAACAACTTTTGCCACGAAAATTTTTTGAGATTAATTAGGGACAAAATTGAAAATTGTGGAAATTTTAGGATCATTTTGGTCGAAAATGATTAGGTTTACAGAAAAATTGCAAAGGAGCAGATTCCCCGTACAAATCTAAGCACTTTTACTCTTATGCAATTTTTCGAGTAAAAAATCTTTAAATTTTCAAAATTTTCAATTTTATCTCAGTCACAAAAAAATGACTTTTTAAAAAAAAATGTTTGCGAGAAAAGTTGTTCACGCTTACGCAGACAATACGAATCTACAATAGGAATAAGGAGTGCCGTTTAACTTTTTTAAGTTACCCCCCCCCCCCTTCCCCCTCACCAGCAGGTGATGGGGAGGGGGTGCCAAATTTGGTACCAATCAACAGATTTTCAGAAATTATTACACAGCTTTTCATAAATTATAGATTTTTGCTTTTCCCTTATATCGATGAATTGTTCATAGATATTAGAGTGGTACGGGTGGTCTGAGACACCCTTTATATGAAGACACTTAAGAGTGAAACATTAAATAGCTTTAAAAAAACTTTAACTACCCAACCACAATCGAAGTTACTATAGATATAAAACTACTTTACATTTCAGCTAACGGGATCATAGGAAGGACGATTAAATACTTTTATTGTATTCGCTTTGTTTGTTTTGTTTACACCGACTTCATAATGTCGTAATAGATATAAAACTACAAATTATGTTGTGCTTTTTAGCGCTTTTAGTTTAACTTTTTTTTAAAAACTCTATTTTTTTAATTTAATATCCTTTGATGAAACTTCATATCCGCAAGGAATACTTGATGTGCTCATACCTTCAATTCGAATATCCTAGTGAACATCCAAATCCCGTGGGAAAACTTTAATATAGTGATTTCTTATCGACCATGTTCCGTCTCTAGACAATTTATAATTTATTTACTTTTGCTGCTTCTAGAGAAAATATGAGATGTCGTATCAGACCAAAGAACAGTCCCTCAGGGTAGCAAACTTAATTTCCTGTCAATGAAAAACAAGAAAATTGTTGAGAGGGAGAGGCGTATGATTAAACTGCAAATGGAATAAAAGATTGGAGTCCTCTTCGGGCTAAAATATTGCTAAAGCTAATGCAATAATTGAAGTCACCACAAATGATTGAATTTTTATCTTTTAATTATTGACTAGATATGCTCAGATGCAGCTTAGAAAATGTTTATCACAATTTTAAGCCAAGGTGGCTGATTGTCAAAATAATGTAATATTTCGTGATTTCCAAACATTCATTTTCATTGATTTCCAAACATTCATTTTCATTGATTTGAACTTTACTGAAATGAATTCACTGACTTGTCCGAATATCTATGAGTTTTTATTATTTCGCAAAACTACATATTTCCGTGGTATGTGAACGGGGTGGTAGTGGCGAAATAATTGGGACATCCTAAAATGTTTTAAGGAGAAATATTGAATTTATTTTTTACAGTATAGTAAATAGTATTAGTGTGCGTGACTTCGTACACCAAAAATATAATTTTCCTTTTACAAAATATTTGAAAATTTTTGTTCCAAATAAGCTCTCCTCTCTTTTTTAACCGACTACCCAAAAACGAGTAGGTTTCAAGTTCGACGCGCATTTTTTAACATTTTTGTTTACATGTATATGACCATGCATAACTTCGCAAGACCTGGCCCCATTTTGATGATTCCTTTTTTAGTGTATAGAGCATATTCCCCCACTGTACTAATGAAAAAAAAGTTAGACTTAAAGTATGGTTTGTGGAAAGGAATAACCGATTTGGATGATTATCTTTTTATATACAATAACATCCCTCATTGACGCGTTACAAAGTTAGACTCCTTTGGTTGATCTATTCTTCTTTTTATGTAATTCCACTGGTACTATTTAAAAAACTTTTGAAGATGGGGTTGAGTGGGGGGGATATTCAATTCAAAATTTCAAACACCCTTTTTTTATAATTTTGCCGGAAATCAAAATACTCAAATTCTTTAGGTTCGGTGATTGATTGATTTCGCAATATCTAAGTTTCAAACAAGTCTTTTACGAATAGTTTTAAAGAATTTTTCTAAGAGGAATTTAATTTATTCAAATACACGACCGATCGCTTTTAAGTTTTACTTCCTTCTCATAATTCCGTTTCTCTCAAGTTCAGATATGAAAAACGTTAGATTTTTAATTACACCGTATTCATTCTCTAACAGAATATTGGTCACTAACTCCACCTTTTTCTCTAGATATTTCTCTTATTTATTACATAATTCAATATTCTAGAAACTTTATTTCCTTTGCAAGCACGTTAAATGACTACTAGATGGCAGTAAAATAATAGATGATTGACAAATTTGTCTTGTCAAATTACTCATCAGTGAAAGGTGAAGCTGCATAGTTTCTAAAATTGTTTGTAATAATTGTGTATTTAGGAAGAATTATAGCTGAGTACGTTTGCGATATTATTAATTGTTAACTTTTGGTTTAATTTATAAGAATTGAATGTCAAATTTTCAGGCGATTGCCTGAGATCGGTCGTGTTTACAATTTTGTGCTGCTAAGTTAAGTTTGTTTACATTTTCATTTTGTTTCTTCTATTTCAGATACATAATATACTATTACAAAGAAGAAGCAAACAACGGATGGATGAAAATTAGATGAGTATAAATTTATTTTGAATATTGATTCTTTGTGATGGTTTTTTTACTTCTTTCCATTTTGTCTTCGTTGAAGATCATCAACAGGGGGGATTGAACAAAACTTCCTAGCGCGTAGACCGACTTAGGTGACTATTTTCTTCTTGTCTGGGGTATTTTTACCTGTAGTTCGGTTAGTTTAGGATACGGTGGTGGTAGATTTATTTCCGGGAATCAACGCGCACTTTACAATTAAAAAATTTACTTAATTGACGGATAATATATAAAAAAAAAATGTGTTTTTCAGTATAATAAAACATTGTTGTCAATACGATATTAAATAAATGATCAGGATTATTTTTTAAATTGTAGAAGCTTCCTTAAAGCCTTCAATTAACTGTTACCCTGTAGCTCCTCTCTTTTCCTATCAAACGCAATGATATAGGAGGTGATCTACAGTTTCTTTTGTATTGGGTTCCTGACAGCGCGTGTGCAAATCAGAGTCGGAAACACTAATTCTTAGTGCATGTACTCTCGTAAGATAGTACTCGGTGTAGATCCCAACCAAAGTTTTACATTGAGCCTGAGAAAGGTTAAGTAGGCAATTGGTCTTCTACTGATCATAGGTTTTCCACATGGTCTTCGCGATCCGACACGTTTTGGTCTTTTACCTTCTTCTTTTCGAAAGATCTAACGGCCCACCATTGAGGGATTTGGCAACACCGTGTATTGGGGAAAGTATTTGTTCTGTTTCCCGAGTTTCCATGGCAGCTCCTTTCTTAGCGAAAAAGTCTGCTGCTTCATTTCCGGTGATACCGCTGTTACTCAGCAGGGTTGTACCATGCTATTCGTGCCTACATTTTGTAAAGCTCTGTAGCAATCAAAGACGGATTTCGATTTAAATTCGTTGGGCCTAAGAGTTTTAAGCGCCGCTTAGCTGTTCACATAGATACTGATTACACTCCCTGAAGCCGGCTTCGCCGCCTTGTATGTAGTGGCAACCTCGTCTTGATAGACGCAGTCACTGGGGAGTCTCTATGAAGAGTATATATTGAGCTCTTGGCATAACACTGATGCTCCTACTCCGGAGCTCACTTTAGAGCCATCTGTATAGATATTTACGGTATCTGCAGGTTTTTCTGTTCTTGTTTTCCAGAAGTCCCCGTTCGGAATTGCTACCTCAAACTTCATGTTAAAGTTCTTAATCGGTAGCATGTAATCAGTGTTGAGACTATCTCTTAAGCTTCTATGGCCTTACCCCCGCGGGTTGAGGAGCTTGGACCCTTTAAAGCGCAACATTGCCGCAGTATGACGTTCTTTGCATACAGGTTCGCCAGGGGGAGGAGGAGGACTGTGTCAAGAGCACGGAAGGGAGTGGTTTTCGTGATACTGGATTTCAACCCCTACTTTGCACCGAAAAGTCTCTTCCATGTATTAAAAGCTTTGTTTGCCTTAGTAATACTTTCTTTTACATTAATTTTCCAGGTCAGGTTGTCTCTAGAATGAATCCCAGATATTTAGCCTGGGGTTTCAGTTCCGTTTCAGCATACCGTTCAGCCATGTTGCCATGAAGGTTGGTACCTTATTCTTCCTAGTGAAGAGTGCCAGTTGTGTCTTGCCTGGGTTGATGTCAGGTCCCCTGTTTTTCGCCCATGAGCTAAGTCTCTTTAGAGATCCTTACGTGATTTCGTTTATCGTGTTCAGGCACTCGCCTGACACTAATAAACGTAACTTC
The DNA here is from genome assembly GCA_964036015.1 of Leptarthrus brevirostris. Classification (NCBI taxonomy): domain Eukaryota; kingdom Metazoa; phylum Arthropoda; class Insecta; order Diptera; family Asilidae; genus Leptarthrus; species Leptarthrus brevirostris. The sequence continues at coordinate 67,924,447 of OZ038373.1, read as the reverse complement.
ATCATGAGTGTAAGCGACCAATTATACACCATAGTTACGATGAGAATGTAATGTGTGTGCGTAATTTATTCAACGTGAAGTTGCCGCAGAATGTCCAAGTGGCACGCGCTAGCTGACAGCACGTCCTAGCTCGTCGGTATGGGGTCAGGGTCCTTGGACATCTTATCACACATCGCAAACAGAAGTTCGTGTGCCTGTGGCGAAGAAAGTTTGTGGAATCCTACCTTCAGGTCTGCCACAAAGAAGATAAAAAAAACAAGAAACAGATATTGAAGGAGGAACAACAGGTCTGGTGTCACCAGTTGTTCCTAGCCGCCCTGAACTATCTTGAAACATACAAACAAAAGAAAGATTACCCCCATAGCGATAGTTCAGGTCACTAATCCACACTATCCCTGTACCTGGCTAGGGTACAGGCCCAACCTATAAATGGTGCTGAAACAAAAAAATACAAAAAAATTAAATCAAAATATTAGGATATAGGGAGGAGGGAAGCAAGAAGGGGAAGAAGCGTTAGAGAGTTCCTGAAATTAAAAGAAATTATTTATAACATATTTAATTTAATTAGGTATAAAAAGGAAAATGAATATAAAGCAAACTTAAATGGGTTAACTCAACAATTCATTACTATGTATACACAACTCTTACGCTACTCGAATTCTTAATTGAATATTATTTATAAAAAGAAATATTAAATAGTATTTATGTTGAGAAACTTAAATATATGTTGATCAATAAAAAAAATGTAAAGTTCCATTTAATACTAAGACGTTAAGATCTTGTTAATTGATATTGCATGGATATTTATACGGCGGTCATATTATATAACACTAATGTTTAGTTTCAAATAAAATGATAAATCAATTCTCAACAGATTTTAGACTTTGGAATATTACACCTCATTAACATAGGTAGACACCCGATTTAAAATTCTTAATTATCGACTTTTTATCCTATAGGAATTAAAATACATCTTCTAGATGTCGGTCTGCAATTCTTTAACTAATGTTTGTGCACAAACATAATAACATTTACTAATATGAACTCTCTACAATCAATTATATTCTATATAGATATACTTCATAGTGATAAAGTTTAAGTCTCACAAAAATACTGTCATGAATGGAAAATTAATTTGTAACAAGATGTATATAAAGTGGATTGCTAATGAATCAAAGAATTGAATAACTTCAAATTTTCACTCCAACAAAAAAAATGAACTGCACAGGTTGAATATTGCAACAAATATGACTTTTCGTTTTGAAATTAAGGTAATTTAAACACTTGAACAAACTTAATTCTTATAGTAGCGAAAGATGTTCTGTAAGAAAATCCGGGAACTACACACTTTAAAAATACGCTAAAATCCTAATCGAATCTGAAGTTTTGGCTAATAATTAACGATATGCTTGAATTACCTCGGCATAGACTTGGAGCCGAATGACTGTCTTTGTCATATTTGAGGTTGTAGTAATCCTTATCTCAGCGTATCTGAGATTCTGTACAATATTTTGTCACCTAACGTGCTTGTGACATTGTTTACATAGCAATTTTTATAAATAGCCTGACTGACTTGCAGGAATTGCACACTTTTAGCTCGCCTTTTTATTTTGCTTGCCATAAAAACTGTTCACTAAAACTCAGTTATGCACAAGTAGATCACATGAAACCGAATAGTGAATCCACATCCGTTTTGGGGTCAATGGAACTATTGACCTGTTACGAAAGGCTTTGTACTTCTGAGTGTTTCGCTAATGTTCCTATATAGTCTATTTGGTTCAATATGTCAAAACTTAACTATACCATGCCTATGTAAATCAATTTCATAAATGTACAAATATATTATTAGGTAAATAAACTAAAAACCTTATACTCCAGGGGCAGGTGTACGAGCTTTCGCTGTAATGGAATTGTCAGCCCTAATTCGTCTGTCATCTATTTCCATACCGGAGTACTGTTCCTTTGCAAAATTGGCATCTTTGGAGCTCCCAAAGTTTACGAAGCAGGAACCTCGATTTGCCCAAATTTGGAGTAAATCTCCGTACTGTTGTCTTCAGTCGGATAGCCTAATCCAGATTTTCCTAAATAGCAACTCTGTTGAGGATGTTTCCTGCGTCCAACACACCGTCGTCGATGTGGTAAAATGCTACGGGATTATAATTTTCACCGTGTTGTAACTTTTGCGATCATGGGGTAATTAAGACCTTGATCGTGATCTGCTTTTTGGGCCCCCCCTTTGTACCTTTGTACTGATTAAGACTTTGACCGTTAACGATGGCTTCTCGAATTTATTGTTTTCCTACAATAAATTACCAGAATATTACTTTTGTCTTACTTAAGGGATGTCGCGGATAAAATAAGATAAAATTAAAAGTTTTTCTTTTTCACTTACCTCCTGTTGCTGATCACCTCTGGCAGCTGTCACGAAATAATCTTCTTCTTCCCCAAAAGATTACTTCCGTGGCAGCTAGCAGGTGCGACAACCACAGGGTATAAAATGCACGTTGAATGGGAAAGGCATGGCTCACATTACAAGAAGAACATAGTTCTTTTATGTGTGTGAGAGAGGAGCCTAACATCAAACCGAGTAGACCGATTTGGATGAGTTTGATTCCTTTTATCAGCCTACGTTTCCTGAATGATAAAATAAAGAGCAATGTGTACCAAGAGATCGGACAGGGAGTGCAGATAGCACTCGCCTTGCTTCGTAATGCGTGGCCCCATTTGCGTGGAGCTTTTTTGATGTATGGAGCACGTTACCAGAATAGCACCATGGGCAGCGTCTAAGCTCATGATATGCTTATCTGAAGACACTTAAAAACTAGAACTGAAATAATTCCTTAAATATTTTAAACCGACTTCACCAAAAGCGTCTATGTCTATTACAACATTTTAAAATCAGTGAAAAAATTATAAAACTTTTGAGCATGCGAAATTATCAGAAAGGAGTATTAATATATTTTTGTATAGATTGCATACTTTTTTGTTGTTCTCTTTGTTTAATTTGCACCAACTTCAAAATGTCGTAATAGATATAAAATTAATATTACTTTAGAGCTTTATAGGAAATCGCTTTAAATTTTTTTTAAAACTAGTTTTTGTCTCCTTACATACCATTTTCATAATATTTCTCCCCCAAAAAATTCTTAGACGCTTGAACACCAGGTGAAAGAATTGCAAACAATCATCATCACTTCTTTAAATAGTCAGATGAATCTTGTAAATAAATATCCTAACACATAGTTAAAGAGAAATCATATTTTGGTTGTCAGTTGGTGTAAGAGATATCGTACTGACTATACCTCATAAGCGTTGCAGATTCGAATCGCGGCTGAAAAAACCCAAGGGTGTTTGTTTGTTCACATTTCTTTTAATTTTGAAGGTCGTATTTTATACAACCAAATTTGCACATTTATAATAAATAATAAACAAAAAAAAGTATTAATAATTTTTTTATTTAAATTTATTTCTTATTTGTACGGTGTTTTATTGGCATTAAATGAATTTTGACTTTCTTAATTTTTACTGTGTATCAAATTATTTTATTTAAAAAAATAATGAAAAGTGCCGTTTAATCTATACATTCATTACAAATCAAATATTAAACTGCTTTTTGGTAATTTTTGTTAAAAAGTTTTTTCATAGAGCTATAGATATTTATTTAAGCTTTTATTTTAATCAGTCGTTGAAAATTAATAGTTATATTTTTTTACAAAAATAAGCCTTTTATTATTAGGGATACAGTTTTCGTGATTTGAAAATAACAGCATCGTCGGAATCTGTCGTATTCCTGGACTTAAGCTGCTTCTGAAGCTACTTCTAATTAGGATACATTACACTTATATTATGATATCTGATACCTACTACCTCGGACGATACTCATCATAATTGAAGTACAATAAATGTGAATATATTTCATTTTATTGTTGTTCTTATTATATTGTTGTTCAACCCCTTTTTCTTAATGAATATTCAGAAAAGATGTTATTGGTGAAAGTATTTTATTCAAAATATTGAACGTATAAATTTTACATCAACAGTAACCTTGTAATTTCTTACAAGAGAGACGGTTTGCCACCATTGTAGTAGTCCGAGCAATGTTGATCGCACTGCAAATGTTTTCACTTTCGCCTTCACTGTTTGCATTAATTCCTGATTAGACACGAAAAAAATCTAAAGGCAAAAATTTATCGGAGCGATGGAGGAGTCAAATAGAGATATTTCCAAAATTCACTTTACAATCAAAGAATTTACTATAATTTCTATACTTCAAATATCTTAGTTACGCTACAAAAAGTAAAAATTCCCAATATAAAAAAATATGTTTTTTAGAATAATGAATTGTTGTCGCAATTATTATATTAAATAATAATTGAATTCGATATTAATACTTAACTGATCTAATTCTCAACTGATCATATATTTGCGGTCGCTAAATATGCGATCAAATGCTTGGGGTTTCTTTAGAGATGTAGAAAATACTGCGCTCCATCTGCCTTTGTACTGATCTACAAGTCCCACATCAGGCCTAGACTTAGATATATAATTACCGTATATTAGTAGAGGCTGGGCATATCACCCAATTCAAAGAAAGTCTGTAAAACTTATTGGCGACTTCACTAACTCTGAGAACATTGACTTCTGAAGTATCGATGGAATGTCAGTTATCCTTCACTTTCCTATCTCTATTTCTACGGCCGTCTTATGATTTAGACTCATTCACTTAAAACCTATTAATCTATTTCCGTTATCTTTAATCACATATCTGTCAAGCATCCAAGCTTTAGCATTCTAGGGCATGCCCAGTGAATTTAAACATTATCATTAAAAAATATTTATTGAATATTGTTTAATATCTTTATTAATTACGTAATAAAAAATTCCGTACTAAATATTTCATAAACTCTTTGTGCTTGGGTGTTAAAGTTACCCGCACGCATTGGGGTAAGTAAAAAAAAATGTTCACCACAATTTTCACTTGTGGGAGCGAGGTCCAAAAAATATTTTTTCCAAAAAATCATACCAAATCTATTTTTGGTAATGACCATATACCACATTTAATCTTAGTAGGCTTATAAATAAGATTTTGGGAAGGCTGTGGCATACAGACAGACGGACGGACAGACCAAACTACAAAAATTTCTTGTTGCTACGGAAACCTCATTTCTGTTGCTAAAACCTAAACTTCAAATACATAAGCCAAGGGATGAAGTCAAAGTTCTTTCGTCTTTGTCAAGTAACAAATTTAAATTAAGGAGGTGAAGACAAAAATGCTAAATATTAAGCTTCAAACTTTACAGCGGATACTAAAGGGTGATAGAGATATTTGTGTATTTACTGTTTGCAGATAGCTAGTAAAAACAGTGCCTATTGTTTGGGCGGTAATTGCCTATTATCACCATATCTTTGACGGATATTCAACTAAATTTGTATCAAATTTCGGTTTCGCACACATGAATTTCAATCTTTCGCGGTACGCGGAAGATATCCTGCGGAAGAAAAAGAAAGACCTAGACGAGCAGGCCGCCGCAGACGAGATGGTCGCCTGACGGTCTGAAGGATAAAGGGCTAATTAGTATAAATAGAGCTGAGTAGCAGCCTAGTAAGTCAGAGCAGAGGACTGGATGCAGCCAACGAGTACTGGGACCTTTTTAAAATAAACAGCGAAGCAGACCTATTCAACGAGGAAGACAACGTTAGATTTTTCCACGCAACAACAGCAAATTGTTATAGAGGTTAAGTTAAATAAGGAAACATCAAAATTTAGATTCAACATATTAAGTCATAGTATTCAAAACAAACTAATTTAGTGTTACTTTAAAATTCAGTGTTAGTCTAGGCGCACGACGTAAATAATAAAAATGTTATTGTTTTATGCAAATATAATATGAAGTAGACAATGAATGTTAGAATAATTAACTACAGTTAAGTTAATGTTAGAACTCAGGGCCAAATTGTAACTAGCTCGTAGGTAGAGATAATTTAGATGTAATTAGAAATAGAAAAATTGTTAAAAATTGTACAAAGTCGCCGAATAAATAACTTATAACTTAACTAGTAAGTCAGTTGAATTTTAACCAGTGAAGTGATAAGTGAAACGTAATATTGTGAAGAAATATTGTCAAGGAAGTTTTGTAACGAATTAATTAAGTGAAATGAATAAAAATTGTGACTGTAAATAAGTGTCTTAATTAAGCCATTGAGCACGAAGAGCCCCATTTATGCTACAATATTACCAACTTTAATCTTCTTCAATACTTCGAAACTATAGTACAAAGTAATTAATGTTTCCTTTTCGTCGCCTTATCTTTTAAGGGGGATTGGATACTGGTTGAAAGTAGACTAAACCACAGTTTTAAAAGTTACCGTAACATGAAATAAGGCAGATTACAGCTTAATGTACATGTTTACCTTAAAATCGTCGGGATCAAGCCCATTTTTATATGTATGACTGTTTATCTGTTTTCTTCGCATGAAATCCTTTAAGATTCTTTAATGCCAACAAACGTTTCCAAGACTACCTAAAAATTTAGTCGGCAGGTAAAAATCCCTGCCATCAGTTTGCGCTCTTCAGATCCTAGGAAAAGCTTCCGTAAGATCATTTAATCCTATTTCAAAAGTAATTGCCTCAATGCTAGGGAAGGAAAAGGGCCGACTGCAGACTCAAATTTAAGTTCAAAATGTCAAGAGTCACTGATTTTTTG